>CM068375.1:250521541-251799041 GCA_034769895.1 Magicicada septendecula
CAAAAACAATAGGTCTTGAGTACTCTACAAATCAGGGCTGTATGCAAAACATTATTTGATTCTGTTTGAATTTGCGGCTGTTATCGTTTGCCATAGAAAATAAAACGTAAAAGGTTGCAGGTAAACTACCCCTTCCCCTTAACCGATCTTCACCAAAAACAATAGGTCTTGAGTACTCTACAAATCAGGACTGTATGCAAAACATTATTTGATTCTGTTTGAATTTGCGGCTGTTATCGTTTGCCATATAAAATACCCTTGTTAAAAAAACGTTGCAGGTAAACTACCCCTTTCCCTCAACCGATCTTCACCAAAAACAATAGGTCTTGAGAAATCTACAATTCAGGGCTGTATGCGAAACATTATTTGATTCTGTTTGAATTTGCGGCTGTTATCGTTTGCCAAAAAAAAAAAAAATTTCCCTTGATAAAAAAAACCGTTGCAGGTAAACTACCCCTTCCCCTCAACCGATCTTCACCAAAAACAATAGGTCGCGAGTACTCTACAAATCAGGGCTGTATGCAAAAAATTATTTGATTCTGTTTCAATTTGCGGCAGTTGTCGTTTGCCATAGAAAATACGCATGATAAAAAACGTTGCTGGTAAACTACCCCTTCCCCTCAACCGATCTTCACCAAAAACAATAGGTCTTGAGTACTCTACAAATCAGGGCTGTATGCAGAAAATTATTTGATTCTGTTTGAATTTGCGGCTGTTATCGTTTGCCATAGAAAATACCCTTGTTAAAAAAACGTTGTAGGTAAACTACCCCTTTCCCTTAACCGATCTTCACCAAAAACAAAAGGTATTGAGAACTCTACAATTTAGGGCTGTATGCAAATAATCTTTTCATTCTGTTTGAATTTGCGGCTGTTATCGTTTGCCATAGGAAATACCCTTGTTAAAACATAAAACGTTACAGGTAAACTACCCCTTTCCCTTAACCGATCTTCACCAAAAACAATAGGTCTTGAGAACTCTACAATTCAGGGCTGTATGCGAAACATTATTTGATTCTGTTTGAATTTGCGGCTGTTATCGTTTGCCAAACAAACAAAATTTCCCTTGCTAAAAAAAAACCGTTGCAGGTAAACTACCCCTTTCCCTCAACCGATCTTCACCAAAAACAATAGATCGCGAGAACTCTGCAAAACCGGGCTGTATGCAAAAAATTATTTGATTCTGTTTGAATTTGCGGCAGTTATCGTTTGCCATAGAAAAAAAATCTATAGACAGACAGACAGACACACAGACACACAGACAGACACACAGACACTTTTCGGAAAACGACTTTTTTTCATGTTTTGAGTGTAGTAGAATCAGAATCTGCAATAATCTCGAACACGATTTTTTTTGCCATCACCATACTTCCATTCCTTAAGGAATATGGAAGTAAAAGTCGTTTTCCGAAAAGTGTCTGTGTGCGTGTCTGTAGATTTTTTTTCTATGGCAAACGATAACTGCCGCAAATTCAAACAGAATCAAATAATTTTTTGCATACAGCCCTGATTTGTAGAGGACTCGCGACCTTTTGTTTTTGGTGAAGATCGGTTGAGGGGAAGGGGTAGTTTACCTGCAACGGTTTTTTTTATCAAGGGAAATTTTTTTTTGGCAAACGATAACAGCCGCAAATTCAAACAGAATCAAATAATGTTTCGCATTCAGCCCTGAATTGTAGAGTTCTCAAGACCTATTGTTTTTGGTGAAGATCGGTTAAGGGAAAGGGGTAGTTTACCTACAACGTTTTTTTAACAAGGGTATTTTCTATGGCAAACGATAACAGCCGCAAATTCAAACAGAATCAAATAATTTTCTGCATACAGCCCTGATTTGTAGAGTACTCAACACCTGTTGTTTTTGGTGAAGATCGGTTGAGGGGAAGGGGTAGTTTACCTGCAACGTTTTTTATCAAGCGTATTTTCTATGGCAAACGATAACTGCCGCAAATTCAAACAGAATCAAATAATTTTTTGCATACAGTCCTAATGTGTAGAGTACTCGCAACCTTTTGTTTTTAGTAAAGATCGGTTGAGGGGAAGGGGTAGTTTACCTGCAACGGTTTTTTTTTATCAAGGGAAATTTTTTTTTGGCAAACGATAACAGCCGCAAATTCAAACAGAATCAAATAATGTTTCGCATACAGCCCTGAATTGTAGAGTTCTCAAGACCTATTGTTTTTGGTGAAGATCGGTTAAGGGAAAGGGGTAGTTTACCTACAACGTTTTTTTAACAAGGGTATTTTCTATGGCAAACGATAACAGCCGCAAATTCAAACAGAATCAAATAATTTTCTGCATACAGCCCTGATTTGTAGAGTACTCAACACCTATTGTTTTTGGTGAAGATCGGTTGAGGGGAAGGGGTAGTTTACCTGCAACGTTTTTTATCAAGCGTATTTTCTATGGCAAACGATAACTGCCGCAAATTCAAACAGAATCAAATAATTTTTTGCATACGTCAGTGAATTGTAGAGGACTCAAGGCCTTTAGATTTTGGTGAAGATCAGTTAAGGGGGAAGGGGTAGTTTACCTGCAACCTTTTACGTTTTAACAAGAGTAAAGTACTTGAAAATTCATTTAAACTTTTTCAAACAATGGTAATTGTTGAAAATAAAATAATTTTGTTGCCAGGCAATCTGAAAATTTCAGATTTTGTACCACAAAATCTGAAAAGATTATACGATAGTTTATGAAATGGTTAATAATACGTCAGTGGAAGGTGTAATGAGAAATTAGCAGAAATGTAAACCTGGGGAATGTTAACTGTTCTGTAGATACAATTTTGTCAGAATGTTTGGAAATGATCATCAACATTGAAGAAAAAGTAAGCATATTAAGAAACATATGTAAGTACTTATTATAAAAAAATAATGTTTGTTTTTTGATAAAGTCATTTTGATTATAAAATATAAATATTTACAACAAGAAAAGAATTTTCAGTTTTCAAAATTTAAATATATTTTTATAAAACAATGGGTTCTTCATTGAGGTGGGGACCATGTCACTCACTCCATCTCAAGCCTCCTCTCCCATTTTGCAGAAAAAGAGGACCCTGTCAAGGCTGATACTTTGACGACAGTGACAGGGCTTTCCACCAAATTCAGCAGAGTGACAGGTAGGCCCAACTCTGATTGGCTCCTCAGATTTCCCCAGCGTTAGTAGGTTCTATGAAAATATTTTATTTCAAAAATGATTTTAATTATAAATCTTAGATATGTTTTATAAATCTCATGTTTTATGTTTTAACATGGGTAATTTTTTATATGACGAACCATAACTGCCGTAAATTCAAACAGAATCAAATAATTTTTTACATATGTGCCTGAGCTATAGAGAACTCAATGTCTGTTGATTTTGGTGAAGATCGGTTACGGGGAAAGGGCAGTTTACCTGAAACATTTTTTGTTGTAACATGAGTAAAGTACTTAATTTTGATAAAGTATCCTGATAAGATCTTAATAATCCACTGTAGAAACGTAGATGAATATCTATAAATGAAGAGGCTAGTTGAACGGGCTGGGGGTAATTTTCTATAAATCAAAATTATAGTTGAAGGGGGAGGGGATAATATTTTTTATATGTGTACTACGTTATTGGCAAGAAAGAAGTATTTTTTTGTTAAAATTCCTTCCCTGGCTGTTTGGCTGAAAATGATTTTAGATATAAATCTTAGAATATGGAAGTCATGTATGGTTCTCCATACCGATATTTCTTTGGCGAACGATAACTGCCGCACATTCAAACAGAATCAAATATTGTTTTGCATACATCTCTGAATTGTAGAAGACTCAAAGGCTATTGATTTTGGTGAAGATCGGTTAAGAGAAAGGGGTAGTTTACCAGCAACGTTTTATGTTTTAACAAGAGTAAAGTACTTAATTTTGATAAATAAAGTATCCTGATAAGAAGACATAATAATCCACTGTAGAAACGTAGATGAAATATTTATAAATGAAGAGGCTAGTTGAACGGGGCGGGGATAATTTTCTATAAATGAAAATTATAGTTAAAGGGGGAGGGGAAATTTTTCATGTGTACTACGTTATCGCCCACAAAGAAGTAGTTTGTTGTTAAAATTCCTTCCCAGGCTGTTTGGCCGTAGTCCAATGTTTTCTGCAAAACCAGACATTTCGGCAGTGCCATCGACTGCCATCATCAGTCGAATGCGATAACGTGAGGTGGTAGGGGAGGACGGGGTAATTCCACGCACCTAAGAGTTTTATTTTTTTGTGCTATAGCTGTTCACTAAAAGTCATAATAAAAACATATAAACAAGAGAACAACATATAAATAGTTAATAAAAAATTACGTTTTAATATTTTCACCAGTGATTAAAAGTTTATTACAAATTTATAAAATTGCTGCAATGCGTGGTATTTCCTTCCCCTAGTGGGTAATGATACGCATGGCATGGGGTAATAATACGCACGTTAGAAGAACTCAAAACATAGCTTTATTGATAAAAAAATATGTACTTTACATAATAAATTGACATTTTTCTACATATTTGGTAATATATCATGTATTTACATTTAGGCCTAAGGTTTAAAGTAAATCTACATTTAAAAAATTCATTATTTATAAAGGATAAAAATATGCATAGTATTTACTTATCAGCACAGAGCCTATCATAAATTCTACATGAAATCTAGGTTAAAAATTGTCTTGTTCAAATTAATTATCAAGTTTTATGAATTTTATGGTTTAGACAAAAGGTGAATCAAAGAAACAATAAATATAAACAAAAAAAGAAAAAATTAACAAAAATGAAACTAACACATGAACCAAACATAGCATGTCATATAAAAGAAACTGACAAACAATGACATCAAATTGTCTATTTATTCAATTATGTCTTATTAGACATCCTTTCTTTGCGTAAACAGTGGTCGCAGGTGTAATTTTCAGCTGTATCCCAGCCACTGCAATCTTCATGTGACCATAAGCTGCACACAACACATCTAAATCACATTTCTCCATCCCGGCCGAACTCCCCACATACAAGACACACATCTTCAACACGTTCTGGGTTAATATCGTCTAGCTCATCGTCGTCACACAAATCTTTAACGTCCAAAACTTCAGAGCATTCACTGTTGTCACTGTTCTCATAAACTCGCCTTTTTCTCTGTTTACATTTACCTGTATTTGTGAGAAACAATTTTTTAATGACACAAGTCTTTTTTGGCATCTTTTTCCCTAATTTATTCAAGGTTGAAATCCTACTTTCTTTTTTTATTTTGGCAGCGATGAGTTTATCTTTTTCAGGTGTAGCTGTTAAAATTGTACTGCATTGTTTTCGGTTACTAACTTTCATTCTTTTAGGCTGAGGCTTAGGTAAAGGAGAAATATCAGTCACTTTAACTGGTTTTGTGCAGTTTTCTTGGACACGTAATGGCACATTGCTTGTTGATGAACCAGCAATCTGATCATTCTCCCGTATTAATTTCCTATGTTGATGGGAATCAAATTTGTTGCTGTTCTCCGCTTGATCCATTTCTAATTCTTCTAGTTCAATGGGCAGAAATTGCTTTGCTGGTGCAAAATCTTGTTCACCAAACTTATCTGGGTTGTAGGGCTGTATACCCGCAGCCCTAAACCCTGAAATTGCATTATCTAGTGTTGCTACCTTTTTGAATGCCCCATTCAACAGCTCGGCTAAATCATAGGGTGTAATCCTCTCCATTACATGTGCTCTCAAGTAGAGTTCACACTCTGTTAAACGCAGCTTTTAACGGTCCAAAAAATGTCAAGTCCAAGGGCTGCAATCGATGGAAAGTATGCGGCGGTATGGTTACCATGACAATGCCATGTTTTCGACAATACTCAAAGATTTCTATCGAGCTGCTATGGCTGCTATGGTTATCCAAAATTAATAAGATCGGATCTTGTGAGCTAGGCTTTGTGTAGTTAGCTAAGTGCTTGAGCCATTCGAGGAAAAGTTCCTCGTTGCTCCACCCATTCTTGGAACAACCATAAACAGCACCAATTGGATCTCCTTTTTTTAACTGATCTGACATTCTCTGTCAAGGGTAGATCACCATCGGAGGGGTATAGTGACCAACAGCACTAAAAGCGCATATTATTGTAATATTTTTTCCACGCTCCCACGAAACCGTAGCTCCAATCTGTTTAACTCCTTTTGGTCCTAAAATCGTGCCTGGCTTGTGTACCGTTGTGATACCCGCTTCATCTACATTATAAATGCGATTTTCTGTAAAGTTATATTTTTTGAGAAGGGAATTCAGATTTTCAAAGTATTTTTTAACGTCCTCCTCATTAAAAGCTGTTATTCGGTTTATGCTAGTTGGTTCCGGTTCTCGCAGACTAATTCCCTGATGTCTCTTCTTAAACGAAGTTAGCCAATCCCTACCAGCCATTTTAGCTTCATTATCGAAATTGTGAACTACACCATTGGTATCTGCGTACTCAAAAGCTAGTCTTCTAACCTGGCGCCCATTCAACCCATGGAAAAGTAAAGCTAATTTTATTATATGGTCTGCCAACTCTTTTTCTTGCACTTCATTGAAAACTGTCTTTCTTCCGAGTCTCGGGGGTCCACCTGCCCACTCTTAACTTTTGTTCTCAGGGTAGCTTCATGGATTCCAAATGCTCGACTGACTTCTCTAATTTTCCTTCCTGATTTTATCGCAGCTATCGCCTGCTTTAGTGTTTCTTCTGTCCATTTTCCTTTTTCGGTTTGTCTTTCATATTTTCGTGGCATCTACAAAAAAAAAGAGTTTCTAGTAATATTGTAGGCCTATAGACAACTTTAAATTAAAAGAATTTTACAACAAACAACGCGAAGGGGAATACCACGCATAGTAGGGTAATAGTAACACATCGTTAAAACTACTTGCTGAAATCTAACGAAAACTATGTCACATTATTGGTCAGTACCTCACTAGTCACAATAGACAAAATAAGTATAATTATTACTGATAATAGCATAACGTACCTTTAAAGAAGACAGTAGAAAAGTTACATCAAAAACAGAGAATAAACAATAATGCACGCACTGACCACAAACAACTATCAGAATGGTTGCCGTTGACGTAGTTCCACAGAAGTCCGTAAGAGGAATGCAGCAGCACCTGTCAGTGACATCTCTGGCTTATTTTGACGACGCAACAGAACTGCGTGCCATTACCCACAGCGTGGAATTACCCCTCCCTCCCCTATATGTTAGTGACCACAGTACTGTGGTTAAGGCTGAAACAATAAGTAGAAAGAAGTAGTTTCCATGGAAATATTTCTTTTCGAAAATTATTTTAAATATAAATCTTAGAACATGGAAGTCATGTATGGTTCTCCATACCGATATTTGCTTCCATGTTCCGTAAGGAAATGGAAGTACGGTGATGGCGAAAAAAATCGTGTTCGAGATAAGGGCTGATTCTGATTGTACTACCCTCAAACCATGAAGAAAAATCATTTTCTGAAAAGTGTGTGTGTGTGTGTGTGTGTGTGTGTGTGTGTGTGTGTGTGTGTGTGTGTGTGTGTGTGTGTGTGTGTGTGTGTGTGTGTGTGTGTGTGTGTGTGTGTGTGTGTGTGTGTGTGTGTGTGTGTGTGTGTGTGTGTGTGTACATTTTTTCTACGGCGAACGACAATTGCCCCAAATTCAAACAGAATCGAATAATTTTTTGCATATGTGCCCGAGTTGTAGAGGACTCAAGGCCTATTGATTTTGGTGAAGATCAGTTATGGGGAAGGGGTAGTTTACCTGCTCCGTTTTATGTTTTAACAAGAGTATTTTTTTCTGTGGCGAACGATAACTGCCGCAATTCAAACAGAATCAAATAATTTTTTGCATATTTGCCTGAGTTGTAGAGGACTCAAAACCTATTGATTTTGGTGAAGATCGGTTAAGGGGAAGGGGTAGTTTACCTGTAACGTTTTGTTTTAACAAGAGTAAAGTACTTAAATTTGATATACTGTATAAAGTATCCTGAAAAGAAGGTCATAATAATTCACTGTAGAAAGGTAGATGACATATCAATCAATAAAAAGGGTTGTTGAACGGGAAGGGGATAATTTTCTATAAATAAAAATGATAGTTTAAGGGGAAGGGGATAATTTTTGATATGTGCCCTACGTTATCGGCAACAAAGAAGTAGTTTGTTGCTAAAATTCCTTTCCGGGCTGTTTGGCTGTGGTCCAATGTTTTCTGCAAAACCAGACGTTCGGCAATGTCATCAACTGCCATCATCAGTGAAAATCTAGTGCGCTAATGTGAGGTGGCATTCGTTAGTGACCACAGTACTGTGGTTAAATCTGAAGAAAGAAGTAGTTTCTATAGAAAATATTTCATTTCGAAAATGATTTTAAATATAAATCTTAGAACATGGAAGTCATGTATGGTTCTCCATACCGATATTTTTAACTGCTCAGCACATATAAATTTATTAGATCAGTATATTTTTTTAAATCCTTTAGAGCTATACTGTATTTTCGTGACAATAACGTATTCGTAAAGTTTCATTAAGTTAACTTTAATGTTTTTGTGATAACCCTTGCGCTCTTAAAAAATTTCAGATAATCAGGAAAACTAAACTGTGTATTTAAAAGTGGCTTACCTTAGTACACTCCAAGCTGATAACGAAAAACGTTATCATATTCTTCTTACTATTTCCTTTTTAATAAAGAGAAAGTTTTGAAGATATTGGCATCACGAGTTTAATAAGAGAAAATATCAATCAAAAACAATGTTCATAGACTCTTTGGGATCGCAGCCCTCCTTTGTTTATAAAAGCTGTTAAATTTAATAACTGGGATCATTAATCATTAATGCATTATATTCTGTTATGTTTCGTTCAGTTTTTAATTCAATAATGAAAAGAACATTCCTCAAACTCTTTGGCAAAAACAAATTGTCTTTGACATGTTTAGGCTCACTGAAGTGTAGAAAGTTGTTATGTAAAAGTAAAGTATTGCTATTTTAGACCATTCAAAAGACAATTATTGACCACCGATTCAAGTTTCATGAACTCTTTAATAAACAATAAAACATTATACAATAAAAATTAAAGTAGTAATTTTTTTTATAATTTTAAAGTAGTTTTTCCTATAATCTGTATGTCTGGATACACTTGGTTTCTGTTATACTGACTATTTTTAGTATACAAACATAAAACCACAAATAAATTGAACACATCTGCAGTAGGATCAAAATCATGAAAATTAATTTTTTTGCTACAGATTTGTGTTATTTTTTGTGCACACGAAACTATGAATGACAGGTTTCATAATTCTAGACAAACACGACACAGTAATTACTCGCAAAAACAGGTATTTAATGTGTCACTAATTTAATTTTACTTAAATTATATTAATTACATTTTTGTTAATATTATATTACATTTTTCTAAAACTAATAAGGTCTTGACAAAAAACAATTTTATGCCTATAACATCACATTTACTTTTTATACAAGTATTTCTATAGTGATGCTCTATATTCTTCAAATCTCTAAAGAAAGAGTTCCTCAACATTTTCCTTTCTTATCAATGTCATTATTTTGTCAGTCAGTTGGCTGGTTATAAGGATTATTGGTTTGACAGAAAAAAATTTGTTTTTGAACTAAAGTGAATTATAACTTTATTATGTTCCTTACGTTTGTTTGATCAAAAAGAAGCCGTCTGTACAATAAAAAAAATAATTTAAAGTTTACTTTAAAATTTAAAATTTACTATTTTTTCTGCCACTACTTTGTGTACAATGCAAAAATGAGCCGGTAATTTCTTATTTCTGTTATTAGCAGGTTTCCAAGCTGAATGATATTTGAAATTTACTGTGCTGTCAATATGGTCAGGTTTATTCAACGCAGAATGTTGTAGCGCAAGACCAAGGTTTCATTTCAGTGACTTAAATGAAATTTAAACCATTGCCAAACTGAAACAAATTATTCTACTATACATTAATAGTAGTACAGCTTCAGTTTTGCCAGTGCATTGTTATGAAAGACAGTGTCTTCGTCATTGCTTAATTGTTCAAATCAGTTTGATCATTTACATGGGCTGATTGTATATTATATTTATCCTCTGCGATCTCTTTTCCTTGTTTTTATAACTTGTTACTCGTGTCTAGCATCTAGGGATTCTTGATGAACAAATTGTCCACTCCAGTGGTCAAGAAGTTAAAGTAGGGGTGAGGAAATTGTACTTAGAGTTTATACTTAGGTTTTATCAATACCACGGTGCATAGTATAATGATGTACGTAGCGGAAAACGGTCACACAAAAAATATAAAGATAAATAACAGCAACAGAAATGGACTATTGGAGGTAGAGCTGTAGACTCTCAAGAATAGGCAGGAATAATTTTTCAATAACGAAACAAGAACGAGAATAAAGTAATATAGTGTTCCAATTGTCCCAAATGCACCAAAGTATTCCAATTGCCCTAAAGTGTGTCAATTGTCCCAAAGTGACCCAATTGTCCCAATTTCCCTAAAGTATCCCAATTGCCTCAAAGTGAACCAATTGTCACAATATCCCCACATTGTCCTAATTGCCTTAAAGTTTCCATATCCCCCGAAAGATCCCAATTGCCCCGAAGTGTCACAATTCTCCCAAAGTGTCACAATTGCCCCCAAAGTGTCCTAATTGCCCCAAAGTATCCCAATTGTCCCAATTGCCCCAAAGTATCCCAATTGCCTCAAAGTGACCCAATTTTCACAATTTCCCCAAAGTCTCCTAATTGCCTTAAAGTTTCCATATTCCCCCAAGATCCCAATTGCCCCAAAGTGTCGCAACTGACACTTAAATTAACAACATCAGGCAACAGTAGGAACACCTGAGAAACCAATAAAATTGACCGCAGTTATACTGAAGAGGAAAGACTGATATGGTACGGACAATTAAGAAGACAATAGATGGTTAGCAGGTGTTACGAACAGGAATACTTTGGGAAGAAGAAGAAGAGTGAGGCCTCAAGAATCATGGAAAGATGAAGTAAGACGATGAAAATATAACATTTTAGAGACAGGGAATGGGAAAATGGAGACTACAGCTAAAATGAGTTTTTACATATACAAGCAAGCTTAAGTTTAATTCACAAGTGTAAGGAACACAGCTGAAGCTACTTTAAACCTGTGTGTATTTTAGTAGAAAGATTCTTAGAAAAAATAAATTATTGTATTCAACTTTTGTTGTTTCAGAGAAGGTCAGTAGGGATTACTGTATAAACAATAAGGAAAGTGAATAGTGGTTGGATGTTGGTTGTACAGCTACATCAAAAACAAAGTATAGAAGCAATCGTAAATAAATGCGATAGTCATGCAAGGGTAAAAAAATAAATAAACAGGGATATCCACTTTCACCATATCTATTTATTATGTTAATTGAAAGGAATATAAGGCCACAAAAAATGGACAGAAGGAATATAACATTAACGGAATTAGAACACGTACATGTCACTGTAATACTAAATGTTTCAAAAAAGAAATGTGTATCATGCCGAGAGTTCTGAGCAAAAAATTACATTCAAAAGCAATGGAAATAAAGGGAAATGTCAAGAAGATTAAACTGATATTGTACGTAAAGGTTTTGGGGGGGGGTTGAGTCCGGTCCGAATTGGGCCGGACTCGAGCAAGCACCCTTCAGTCAGATGGTATGGGAATTGTGGGGAGTCGTACACCATTGCAGACCGGCCGTTGAAAAGGTGGAGGCACGTAGATGGGAGAGTAGTGCATGTTTGGGTTTACTGTGTGCATCATGTAGTTGGTAGCCAGGTGTGAGAGGGAAGAGGCAGGTGGAGGCTCCCTTCATGGGTGTTTGTTTATTTATTTATTTGTTTATTGTTCTGTTGCAGAGCAGCCAAGACTGGTGGGTGGCGACAGGGTGGCGTCAAGGTAGGCGGATGATACGTAATAGTGGATTAAAGAGCCGGGAAGTGGGTGACAGGATATTTTATTGTTGTGTGTTCAAGAAGGTCGACCGATGATAGAGTTTAGATAAAGTTAGATTATTTATAGGTTTTTGACCTGCTAGTGAGTTTCAAGTCTCTGACGCTGGGAATTAGTAGAAAAGCGTAATAGATAGATAGTTAAAGAGTGGCTAATTGTGTCTATTTCTCAGATGCAGTCGGCGGGGAAATCTTGGAGGAGGACCATCGGCTATTTGCAAGGAGACGATTTATTAAGAAGGAAGGTCTGCTGGTGTTGCGGGTAGTTCTGTTGATTGATGGGACTATTGATTGCAGGGAAGTGCGTCGCGAGGCCGTTTGGGAGTATTTCCAGTTGAGTTTGGTTAGAAAGGTGTCCAGGTGAGGGAACAGGGTATTTAACGCATACAGAGCTACGTTGGAAGTCTTTGTTCGGCATAGTCTGCGGTAGATGAGTCGTAAAGCTCGTCGTTCTGTGATACGGTGGGGATCTAGGAAGCCAGAGGGGCAGCGGTAAGGAGAACTGGATGGGCGTATGTGATGATCGGACAAATACATGTAGTGTAAATTCGGCTTAGTAATTCGCTGTAGCAGTGGTTATGTCTACTTAGAGTTCTGAGAGATCGGAGTCGGGCACGGGCTAGGGTCGTGGTACTTTTGATATGACGCCGCCAGGAAAATTTGGAGTCAAGCGTGACGCCCAGATATTTGCATTCACGCTTCGGTCGTATTGTTGACGGGCCGACGCGGACTGGGGAAGTGAAGAAATGATTCATGTTACGTCCGATTGAATTGAATACACGAATTTGGGTCTTGTCCGCGTTTACAGAGATGCGCCAAGTGTTACAGTAGTCAAAGAATGGTTTTAGGACTAACTGTAATTTAGATAGGGCGTGGCAATGTACTCCAGCGGAGACCCAGTAGGTGGTATCGTCAGCATACTGGGCGAGACCCGCTGAGGGATAAGTCAAAGACGGCGGAGGGGGAGAAGTGTCTTTGGTGAAGATAATGTATAGTAACGGGATAATGGCGGAGCCCTGAGGGACACCGGCATTAAGATGGAAGGGTGCCGAGAGATGCTGGCGGACTCGGACTTGTGCGGTGCGTCCATCCAGGAACTGGGAGAGCCATTTGATTGCAGGGGGGAAGCAACATCCCATGCGTAAAGCTCATTCTTACTTCTGTTTATTATCATACAGTAGCGGGGTGTGTACCTAAGCAGTCGATCTCTAAACACTCGTGATCTCCCTACAAAAAATTTCAGTAACGGTGAAGAAATTAAGTTTCTTAAAAGTAAATTCTATAATAAATATAAAGCGTTAGTCCAGCTTGTACGCGTAACAGTCATGTTCGGTTTCTCAAGAATTAATCTAGTATACAAACATTCTAAAAATTTATGTTTTAAAATTAAAAAAGTAGAAATTTTAAAGCAGTGACTTATTTGCGCGAGAATACGACAATAATTTTAAGGTTAGGTACAACATTTGATGATTTAAACATTAGTGTTGTGACTGCGCGTTAAACAACCCGTCAAAGCATTGTACACACATTACTTTGTTGACGGATTCTCTGAAAAGAGGCATGGATATTGGACTCTCTTCCACTCAACACGTTGAAAACGTATGCAAAATGTCGCCTTCACTTATAGTCCAGTCAATCGGTGTTCAAAACTGCCGTTTTCGTAACAAAATTGCGGAAGTTTTTTCTCGACGGTTCTATATGTTTTTTGGGGTGCTGAATCCGAATTTCAAGTTTGCTGCCTTGTAGGAGGTCGGCTTCACAACGAAAAACGCAAAAAACCTCAAATTTTTCGCACTTTTTTCAGTTTTTCGCTTATATCTCGAAAACTATGCGTTTTTCGAAGATGATCACTCTACACAAAATTAAAGTAGACAAAATTTCCTACAAAATGCACTAGTCAACTTTGATTTTCTGCAGAGCGGTATTGGCGCTAGAGCGCGCTGAAAAACAGCGATTTTTATTTATTTGTGGAGGTGAATATTTTTGTGAGCCACCTTGAGGACGGCCGAACCCAGTCCCTTCCCCCTTTACTTACCTAACGGTGCGGTCCTTTCATTCCTTTGTTGCTCACATCCCCTCCAACTCACCATTGAATCAACTGTTGAGAGAATAACATTTTTAGGGACCAACTGCAGTAGTCAATGTTTATTTAATTTTATTTTTTTTTAATACTCACTTTATTAATGATGTTTTTCCGCAGGTGGTGGGTTAGTCAGCGTGCATAATGTCTCGTCCGGAATGTGTAATTTGTGACAAACTGTTAGAAGATGGGACACAGACGGACGAGTGTTGTGAGAGAAAAAGGATTGAAATCTTTCATTCAAGCCAGTAAGAAGAGACAGGATGGTAAGGTTGTAATATTTAAGAGAAACACTGAAATTGAAGTTCAGGACAAATGCAGGAAGAATTACGCGACAGAAAAGTCTATTGCTGCTTATTTGAAGAGGGCTCAAGAAAATCCTGAATCAAAACCGCTGCGTTCAAGTATCCCTGACTTTGCCTTTAAAACTAACTGTTTTTTGTGTGGAGAGGAGGTGCCTCTGGACTATGCCAAGAAACAAATCAAAAAGCCTCCCTCAAAACGCAATTTGGTGTACCCTGTGAGGAAATTAGCCGTTAGAGAAAATGTGCTCACACTCGCGAGAAAACGAAATGATGAATTTGGGCGAAGTATAGTACAACGTGTAGAGCCAGTTACTGACTTGGTAGCAGCTGATGCGCAGTACCATTTTCTGTGCATGAAAACTCTGCACCAGCCCCCACGGACTCTCCATGAAGTTGGCAGACCCCTGGAGGTGAGGTGGAAGATGCTATGCAAGCAGTTTACTGTTATCTAGAAAACAGTGACGAGGAATGTCAATTCACCATGGAAGAATTTATGGAGCAGATTGAAGGTGATTTCCGTCCGCATCCGAGCACTATCAGAAGACACCTCCTTCAGAAGTACGGCGAGGATATTTTGGTTACAACAAGCAAACCTTACGTTGTATGTTACAAAGCCACTGGACACAAAATCATTAATGAATCCTGGTATCGAGATGTTCAGAAGCTGCCAGAAAAAGAAGAAAAGCGTGCCCTAGTTGAAGCAGCCGCTGCCGTAATTGTGGAAGACATAAGATCGCAAGTATATAATTTGACTGAATACCCCCCTACAGAAAGGTTTCTACATGAAACTGAGGATCTCATTCCTGAGACTCTTCGAGTTTTTATGGAAGCTGTGGTGCTCAGCAAAAAGCGAGGGGATCTGGAGAAATGGAAGAAAAAATCAGCAGCCATTGCACATAGCGTGATTAGTGCTGTGCGGCCTGCGTCATTCCTCTCACCTCTTCAAATCGGCTTAGCAGCATTTCTTTACAAAAAATATGGTTCTCACAAATTGATAGATGTCCTGTCTTACATGGGGTTTTGTTCCTCGTACAATGAAGCAACTCGATTTGAAGTGTCGTCAATTATGCGTCCTCCCCTGGCTGTTAACAAACAAGCACTTTGCCAGATGGTCTATGACAACGCCGATTTCAACATTCAAACTCTGGATGGACGAAACACATTCCACACAATGGGGGGCATCCGATGTGTCACCCCAAAAAATGCTGTTGTCCCGGGTCAAAAGGTTGCACGGCTGAAGTATGTACCATCAGCACAAATCGTTGGAAGCTTAGGAGCTGTACCACTGAAACATTTTGAAAGGAACAATGATGTCGGCTTAGCCGCTATTCACATCAATGACCTAAGTACATCGTTCCCTCATACTGAGACTATCGTTCCATCAGTGCCACTCCTACTGTGGCTGTACAGCAAATCTAAAAATCTTACAGGAATGTCTGGATGGAATGGTTTTATGGAGGAGGTAACCAAAGAAGTACCTTACCAAACAACATTCATAGACTGCCAACCCTTTACAAAGGCATACCGCCATACCTTCGAACAAATTTGCGACTCATATATGCATTATGTTCGAAGTAAGTACAATCAAAGTGCGACAATTGTGTTCGATGGGTACTCGGACGGACAGAAGAGTACCAAGTCCATGGAGCGCTTGAGGAGGTCGACCAAAAAGCAGTCCGTGGAGATACAATTTAGCAGCACCATGACACCAACAGTTTCACAAGTAAATTTTCTATCGAAAGCGAAAAACAAGGATAGACTAATCACCATGCTGATGACAAAATGCAATGAAAGTGGAATCGCCTCCAAGCAGGCAGTTGATGATGCAGACACAATGATAGTGCGGACGGCAGAATCCTGGCTTCGGCTCACAAGAGTGTCGCAATTGTGGGGGAAGATGTTGACCTTCTGGTCATAATGATGGATCTCCAAACTCCCCCCAATGTATATTTCCTCAAGCCAGGGAGAGGTAAAGCCCCTCAGCTCCTCTACCATCCGGGAAGTGCAGTGGAGAAGAGTGTTGCCAACTACATGCTCTTCCTCCACGCAATGAGTGGTTGCGACTCTACGTCCGCGTTATTCAACCAAGGCAAGGTTAAATTTCTCAAGACCCTCTCCAAAAATCCGGATCTCGAATCATAGATTACTAAATTCACTGATCCTTCAACCCATCCAAAGGAAATTACAGCTGCTGGTGAGAAATTTCTGATTGCCCTTTATGGTGGTAACCACCCAAACACAACTTTCAACAAGCTGAGGTATAAGCAATACGTGACATCAGCCTACAAGGCATCAGCAAACACGGCTTCCATACCTCCCACTGAAGCTGCAGCTCAACAACACGCCTTCAGAGTTTTCCATCAGGTGCAGCAGTGGATCGGAAACTACTTGGATCCAGAGCAGTGGGGGTGGAAGTTGACAGAAAATGGGTTGGTTCCCATTACCCCCCCCCCGGCTCCCGAGAGGCTTCTTCAGCTTATATCTTGCAAATGCAAGACAGATTGCCAAGGTCGGTGTGGGTGTAGGCGAGCAGGACTGTTCTGCACGAAACTGTGCCAGCAATGTGAAGGGTCGTGCTCCAACATCGACGACAATTTGGATGCAGAAGAGGAAGACGACCTGGACGAACCCCTTGCAGTACCACTGTCTGAAGCAGCTGAGGCGACAGAAGGTATTAATTCATGTAATATTTTGCAGCATTATGCATCTTTACTAATCAGTTTTTCTCTATCATAACATTAATCATTCTATTACAATTTTTTCAGTTGAAGAACAGCAACAACTCACTGTTCAGCCTGGACCTTCCACAGCCCCTGACCCTTTGCCTGGACCTTCCATTGCCTAAGATCCTTCACCTGGACCTTCTAGTGCCCAAGAAACATTGCCTGGGCCACCAACAACCAAACAGAGACGACTAAAATAACTGCGCACATGACATCAGGTATTTCTTCATACATCGATACTTCACTATACAACTTATCTGTCTTTTGTAACCATGTTCTAACACTAAATGCCTTCTTTCTTTTCCAGATGGAGAACCTACTCGAAGTGATGACCCAATCCTGGGCTCGACTTTCACTCATTTCATGACACATGTACATTACTACATACAGTTTTCATATTCGCTTTATATTCAGTGTAATGTACCTAATATATCGTAAATATAATTTGTTGATGTTTTCATCAAACATGCTTTGCCATCAATTCATTCAAAACAACCTCTTTTAAGCATAATACATCGAAAGTATAGCGCCGATGAGAGATAGACAGGTGGGAGGGGTCGTTTTGGCTGTAGGGCGCAGAAGGCATTTTTCGTAATTTTCGCTTTGCTCCCTCCCTCCTTATGAGAAAATTGAATGTTAGAGACGTCTCTTGTAGTAAATGTAATGTACTTTCACGTGGTATAAGGGTTTTCGTTGATAACATGTATATTTTTCGAGTTGTAGGGGTGGGAGTGGGCGTTTTTGACGTTTTCGCAGAAGGGCCAAAAAATCGCTGTTTTTCAGCGCGCTCTAGCGCCAATATCGCTCGTTAGAAAATCAAAGTTGACTAGTGCGTTTTATAGGAAATTTTGTCTACTTTAATTTTGTATAGAGTGGTCATCTTTGCAAACGCATAGTTTTCGAGAAATAAGCGAAAAACTGAAAAAAGTGCGAAACTTTGAGGTTTTTTGCGTTTTTCGTTGTGAACCCGACCTCCTAGAAGGCAGCAAACTTGAAATTCGGATTCAGCACCCCAAAAAACATATAGAACCGCTGAGCAAAAAACTTCCGCAATTTAGTTACGGGAAAACCACCATTTGACTGGACTATTAGTGCACGCGCTGTACTAACTTTTCCGAGTATTGACGTAATCAAAACTCAGACGACTGGATTTTGCCTATCAGCAGTTTTTGTCTCCAAAATTATTTGACAACCAAAATGATTAATTTGAATTAGAAATACTTTTGAAATAATAGATAAAATTAAATATAATGACCGTTGTTTTTAAAGAACGCTTCTCTCACGACCGGTGTTGTCACAGAGAGTGAACATGTTTTCTGGTCTACTATGCCGTGGTCTAATATTTTCATTATTTAAAACGCCAGACCGATTGTTGAAAACCGGAAACATTGTCGTCTTGTTCAGCTTCAGATGTCGGCTGTAGCAGAACATGCACTGTCCAGTGAAGACCATTTAGTCTTGTTTGCGGAGACCCCGATCCGGTTCCAGAGGGAAGCGATCGAGATATTCAAGCATGGCGTCCTGAATATAAATAGACGTGATGCTCTGTAGGGTTGTGAGGATGTATGTCATATGACACGTCCCCAAGAGTTACATGTACCGAGCTACAAGAAGGATCTCCTGCCATGTGTTCTGGCCCAGAAACGGAATGTTTACACTTTTGCGGGCCGTTAAACGGCATGTTCGTGCTATTTCGTGCTAGTACGGTATTTGCCGAGCCCGTTTCCAAGTATGACATGGACGTTCACGGTACCTGCCGGCTTCCAAGACCGGCTATGAGACGATTATCTTGGGCCCTTGCCGCTCGTACGTGCAAGACACCGCACGGTGTCATGAACAAGAGAGCGGACACCGAGTGTTGCGAGAAGCAAACTGATGTGTGGCGCTTTAGTCGTTAGCTGAAGTCGCCTGTCAAGAACGTTTTGCATAGAAGCAAGGTATCACCAGACCGGGGCAGCGCAGAAGATGATAGGCAACAAATCCGCATTGACGATTTATCTAGCTTATCTAGATAAGTTTATCTAGCTTATGGGTTTCGTCTGGACAGAAACAGAGAACTCAAGGTGGACACCGAGGTACTTCACTTCTATAGACTAGGGCAGGTACGTTCTACCGATTCTCATTCGGCCTCGCGGTTCCATCCGACGCTTGGAGAATAACACCGTGAAGCTCTTGGCCTCGTTGACAGCAACTTTCCAGTTGTCAGACCAGTCCACAAAAGTGTCGATTTAGCGCTGTAGTCGTATATTCGCCTTGTTAGTGTTCCGATTGGATGTATAAACCGCCATTTCGTAAGCAGGTAGAACTATCTGGACTCCAGGCTCCCTGGATAAGCCGTTGATGTAAACGAAAAACAGGAGAGGCCCTAAGATGCTACCTTGAGGTGGTACCCCCCTTGAGGTAACCCAGAGAGGCGCTCGGAAGAGATGTAATCATATATTTTCACGCAGAAGTCTTTCTCCATCAGAAACTTCGTAATCAAATGAATGTAGCAGTCTGAGAGCTGGATTTCCCGGAGCCTGGATAAGAGCTATTTGTGGCACACCTAGGAAAAAACTTACGGTCTGCTCTTTCCGACACCCGGTGACCGCAATGCCTTCAGCTGATGAGTGGTGGAATGACCCACGCGGAAGCCGAACTGTTCTGGGACCAGATCGTCAAATTTTCGTAGGTGTTCCTGTTCTCGCGTATAAGAGCGGTATTCGAATCGCCGGCCGGGGCAGGAGCATTTCTTGGTCAGAGTTCAACGAGCCGATCTGAGACCTCATCCCTAGAGATGGGTTCGACCACGGCAATGATAGGAAGAGACAGAGAGTCTTCCATATCGTTCTCAACTTGCTGATCGGACTCTCAGTCTACGAGCGGATTAGGAGTAAACAGTCGTTCGAAACACAAGCCTAGAAACTCGACCTTCTCCTTCGGGAGACCTAGGGGTTATCCGAACCGTCCAGCAATACGAGGCCGATAACGCTTCCCCGTCAATCACAGGTCCGCTGCCAGCGTATCCAGAGAAAAGACTTCCGCTTCCTCTCTCGAGTGAAAAGACATGTCTCTTCAGCGATCCGCTGTAGTTGGGCCGGAATCCGGCCTTCATCCTAAAAGACGCATCAACCGCAAAAATGACAGCCTCGTCGAACGAGTCAAGTGCCGCGTCGATTTGGCGGATGACCGAATGATCCCGGCCTTGGCAATCGATGACTAAGCGCCGGGCCATTCCCATTCTACCACATTCCTGAGGTCTCTGTGAATGGCGTGCTGGGTAGCGACGTGGATCTAGATTGGGAGATGATCAGACGACAGTTCCTTTAAGAAAATCTCGCCAGATAAGCCTTGTATCACCGCTATATCCAAGACATCGGGAGCCGCGTTGGAATAGACGCGAAGAGACCCTAACCTTCAATTAGTCCTGGTGGCCGGTGGTTATACGTGCTAAGATACGGCCAATTAGGGCGCACAGCTATCGCGGCGCAAGTAATGGTAACAACCTGAACAGCTACAAAAAAGTTACTTACACAAGTGTGCTTCTGGTTCGGTTTTACGGAGAAATCCGAGGCGATCTGCTTCACTCATAAACCTATTTCCCGATGTCAGTCCCTCTCCTTAGAAGAGAAGCCTGGAATCGGTGAAGTATTTGGGCGTCCCGCTTGTCCGGCTCTAAGCGTCAACGCCCACGTGATTTGAACCCTCAATAAGGCTGACGGCGTCCGAGCCAAACTGTTTCCCATCGCAGCCACCTGGCTCTGCGCACAAAACTTACTGTCTGTGTTCTGACTCTTGACGGCCGCCGTGCGTGCGGCCGAAACGTCTGACGTTGAAAACATTAGACTACGGCCCATAAAACATGTTCACTAACTATGAGCGTTATTGTTTGCATACCAAATCTCTGGTCTACCTGAAATACCCAAATCCGCCACTGTTATCATACTTGTTTTACATTTGCTAAAATTATCTGAAATAACAGTTACTTTGTCAAATCCGTTCCGATAAAATTCCACATCATTGGAAATAAATTAAAATTTTTTTCAAACAGCATTATAACTATACTGCTAATTAGAAAAATTAACATAACAAATTAAAAAATCAAGTAGCAGTACCTTCCTCCTCTTTTTATTTCCAAATCTGTATTAGTAAAATAATACTTGAACAGAGTGAATATCTCTGACCATTTACAGACTACAGGTGTGTGTGTGTGTGTGTGTGTGTGTGTGTGTGTGTGTGTGTGTGTGTGTGTGTGTGTGTGTGTGTGTGTGTGTGTGTGTGTGTGTGTGTGTGTGTGTGTGTGTGTGTGTGTGTGTGTGTGTGTGTGTGTGTGTGTGTGTGTGTGTGTGTGTGTGTGTGTGTGTGTGTGTGTGTGTGTGTGTGTGTGTGTGTGTGTGTGTGTGTGTGTGTGTGTGTGTGTGTGTGTGTGTGTGTGTGTGTGTGTGTGTGTGTGTGTGTGTGTGTGTGTGTGTGTGTGTGTGTGTGTGTGTGTGTGTGTTATCTTGAAAACTGAAAATGCGTTAATAAACAGCTTATCCTACGTTAACATCAGCCTTCTGTCAAATTATGGAAACTATACAACTGTTTCTGTTTTACACAGTTTTGGAACAATTATAAATTATAATATTATATATCCTGTCCAATTGATAGAATCTGTTGAAGTGCAGTGATTGGTCAAATACCAATAATCAGTAATTACAATTGGAATTTAACGTTCACATACTTAATGCAGACAAGTAGACCACACACGCACACACACACAGTTCCGGATTTAAGATTTTTGAAACCCTCTGCCAAGTTTTCTGAGCCCCCCCCATCTGTGATTTTGAAATAATATATATATTGCAGAAGTAATTTGATGTCAGATTAATACTATCAAATTTAAAACCAGTAGGCTACTATAAAAAAGCATGCTTTCATTTACCAACCTTTTTCAAAATATTAAGAACCATGAAAAAGAATTGAGTAAATTAATTTATTTTTTATGTAGAGTAACTTAACTAAGCTTATTCAGAAATTTAACGTTCAAAATTCGCATGCGCAGATTAGTTTTCAAGGATGCCAACGTCTTAAAAATAAGCGCACAATATTTAAATAAGAACTGTCTCCCATTTGTATTATTAACAAAAATTCATCATTTAATTTCAGAAAATCATACTTAAATAAATCAAAGTGACTACTTTTATAAAAATACTTCTGTTTAAAAAAATATATCTGTAGCTTGTGGCCTCCTCTGAGCCCTCGGCCTAGTGGCAAATCCAGCACTGCACACACACAAACACAAGACAAGTACCTACAGCACCTATTCAGTGATTATAATAAAGAATTGTGGTGTACGGGGTTTTACTTTAGGCTATATAATGTTCAATTAGTTTGTAACATTTATACGAACAACAGCGGATGGCAATTGGAACTTCTGGGTAACCACTAAAATTGTCTGCAATCTCTTGTATCGGAACATGACAGCGTACAATGCGAACACTTGTATCATGAAACACGACCGATCCACAGCGACAACAGTAAGCCGCTTTCAGATAGTCTGCAAATTTGGACGGTATACTGTACTCCCAGAAAGGAAATCTGAAAGCAGAACATGTAATTAGTTGTTACTGTAATATATAAACTATCTTTCAACTTACTGGGTTGTCTGTCGCTTAATCGGAAATACACATTGTGATTAAGTTGTCTGTGAGAAAAATTTGGTGTGTGTGGGGGGGGGGAGATAGAGAGCACGAGAGAGAGACAACGATTCCGAGAGAATTAGTACAGACCGAAATATCTTAAACAGACCTAGTTTTCATCAAATAAAATTCCTGTAATTTTTTAATGCAATTTCTACGGACTTCAGTGCATTTCTTCTTCTGATAGTTCCTACCCATTTTGGATGTTCGCTATCATACAGACTATTTTAACTTTCTGTACTATATATATAATAGCGTTGCTACAGCTAGTGCCGTCTCCCTTCCTTCAACCTGGCTTTCCAATTCTCCCGATGTTCCCATTGTCCTTCCTCAAGTCCTATACGTTGCATAGATTCATCCATTTTGTCCCTCCAAGATCTTCTCGGTCTTCCCCTTTTTCTCCTTCCTAATGGACTCCATTCCGACACTTTATTGATCCACCTATTTTGGGCTCTCCGTTCGATGTAGTCAATTACACATCTTTCCGTTTCCATTCTTCTGATCTCCTCGTTTGTTATTCAGTCTGCTCTCGTTATTCCACAGCACCTCCTCCAATATTCCATCTCTGTTGCAAGAATCTTTCTTTCATTCTTTTTGTTAATAACCCATACTTCTCGCTGCATAACTTTCTGTACTGCTGCATGGAATAAGTCAGTTGTATTCATGCCAAACCAGGTCCTTAAATTTCTCAGCCATGAGATTCTCGGTCGCCCAACTCCTCTCTTTTCAAGTACTTTTTCCTGTAGTATGGACTGCAATAAGTAAAATCTGTGTTCATTTCTCATGAGATGTCCCAGACACTGAAGCTTTCTTATCTTTGCTGTGTTAATAACTTCCCTTTCTTTCTTCATCTTTCTAAGAACTTCAACATTAGTTATATGTGATGTCCATGAAATGCTCAGTATTCTACTGTGAAGCCACATTTAGAAAGATTCCAATTTTTTAGTTGTGGTTTCAGTCAAAGTCCATGATTCTACACTGTATAAGAGGACCACACACACACAAACACAAGACAAGTACCTACAGCACCTATTCAATGATTATAATAAAGAATTGTGGTGTACGGGGTTTTACTTTAGGCTATATAACGTTCAATTAGTTTGTAACATTTATAGAACAACAGCAGATGGCAATTGGAACTTCTGGGTAACCACTAAAATTGTCTGCAATCTCTTGTATCGGAACATGACAGCGTACAATGCTCAAATATATACATAGCAGCATATAAGTCTCATCTTTGTGTTTATTGTTAAATCATTACTTTTGATTATTTTGATTCAGTACATTTAGTTTGATTATTTCCAAGTTGTTTAATAATAGTTTCAAAAAAAGTAGCTTCTATTAAATTCATACAAATACTAATTAACAACATTAAATCTAATTCCAGAATATAATGGAAAATTGTGTCCGAGGGAAGACTTCCGGGATATGTAGATGTCCCTTCGCGGCACCATTATTGCAGATAACTTTCCCATACACAAATGTTAGCCAGTAAATGTTTGCAAAGACATTTACTAACCTAACATAACCTATTTAACGCCCTTTCACTTACATTCATAAAACGGCATTTGCTGGATTCTTTTCCAATCACCTGTGGAGTTGTCACCTTAATTATGTATCCAGTTTAATTTTTCAGAATTGCTTTCATGGCTATGTTTTTTTAATTCAGGAGTCTAAATTTCTATGGCTGATGTCAAAGGATGCCTTAAATATGGTTAGATTGCTTAATGTTCTGTCCTGATAAATGCACATGTTTTTAAAATAGTTTTGTATCAAAATATTGTTTACAATTCCATACAACAATAAGTATACTAAGTTTAATAGTGTGTGCTTACCCTGTAGATACTATGAATTTGGCAAGAGTTTCAAACAAGGATGGTACAGTAATGATGTCAAAATCCTCAGGTTTCAGCAGCCGTGGTTCGCTGGTGTATGGGTGAAACAGATAATTGTCTAAATCGCTTCCGCATGTATCCAGAAGGTAGAAACGTTTCTTACGATACATCCATCCAGGCAAAATTTGCAGCCTGTTGTAGGTCAAGTGTAAACACCTGTACAAATCTACATATAAATTTCTAAACACAAAATAAACATGAACAGTGAAATTACAGAAAATAACATCTGTTGCAGTGTGCAGATGCTCCGGACTTGTGCAGATGATAAGTAATTTATCACGTAAGAGTTTACTGCTGTTACTTCCAGAACAGATTAATTAACAACCCGCCAAAAGTCTCAGTAGTGACTCGTTTCACAAAAGTTACACTTTAGTGAATGAATCATTACATCCTAAATCAAAACTTATATTAAATGAATCATTTAAATGAAAGTTATATTTTAAATTAATCATTTACTCTACATACAACTTCAGGTTTGAATATACAAAAAATTAAAAAATCTAATAAAAAACTGGACATGCAATAAAACTGATGGAGTTGTGTGAAATTCATTTCTTTAGCGGAATTCTTGGACACAATAGAACCTCTGTCAACCGAAACAAAGGTGGGAAGGTGGTTCCGGATAACCAAAATTTCGGATAATAATTAAGATATCATTTTTTAAAGTGTGAGGTAAACTAACTGGAGGCAAATATATAATGTTATCAAAGATTTTAACAAAAATCAAACTGTTTACATAAAGTCATTTTTCAACACTAGTTTTATGATTTTTTTTTTTTGAAATATCATATTTTACTTTGCTTTTTCTTTTCACATCGCTTTCTTCCAGCAATAGCTCACCATCGCTTCATTAGTAGAACGTCAAGAGAACTTTCATTCTTCAGATCGTTCGACGAACCGTAATACTATCTGAAAATATGAATAAAAATCCGTGAGAAAATCGCGTATTTCATATAGCATAATTTAATTTCCTAACCCAAAATAAAATATCCTACCTCTAATGCGTTGAAGATCTCATCAGCAGTGTCATGGCTGCTGCTCTCTGTTATGTCATTGTCTCCATCATCCCTTTGTTTCGTGAACCATAAAAGCACAGCCTCATTTACTTTCTCGTTTTGCGACCCGTCTTCTTTGTTTTCTTGTTTGGGATTTTCGAAGCATGCTCTTCAAACTTATTTTTCATCTTGACCCACTGAGAAACAGTAGGAAACCAACACCAAATTTGCCTACCGCAATTCGCAAAATCTCATCAGTTTTAATTCTTTTAATTGTCTCCAATTTTTCTTCAATCGTTATCGTGACCCGTTTCCACTTTGCTGACATGACGTACAATTTATTACATGTTTATTACATTAGTTTTCATGTTTTATCCAAAAAATGAATTTTCATTGTAGTAAATCGGTTAAACGATACTTCGGTTAATGGAGGTTCTACTGTAATTGTGTTCAAACACACGCATGCCCATGCTTTCATACTATGTAACCACTGAACTTGATAACAAATTCCAAGACACATTCTCCCCTTTTGTTAGCATGATGTTTATTTAGCCTACTTGTTTAGATTTCTTCACTTCTATAAACTTGTTTACAATGTGTACATTTTTCGTTAGTTCGTTGTTTTTAAGCTGTAAAAATTTAAGAGATTGGATACTGTCTCATAAACAATATTCATACAACAAATACTTATAAAATATATACTATATATTATATTATCACACAATAATTACTTAAGCAAACGTACTTTTCTCATTTTTATCACTACAGGGACATGTGTTGACAGATTCAGTCTGTATCTTCTGAGGTTTTTATGTAAAATCTATTTCTAAGTTCTATATGAACTCTGAAGATACAGATTGAATATGCGAAATGTGCGTCTATAGTGATAAGAATAAGAAAAATTCACTTACGTGCGTAGTTTTTGTTTGATAATATATAATATGCAAATATTGCAAGAAACATCAAGAGTTACGTAGAAAGAAATGTGTACTAGTGTCTATGTGCGGGGGGGGGAGGCTTACAGTAACCGAAAGAGAATATTAAAATGTTAACACAAATCGCTCCATAACGTATTATCTCCTTGTGTTTTGTTTTTGTTTATTAAAATTACGAAATCAATTGACTTAAATATACACTATATAATTCTGATGATGACAGTACATTATAAACCTGTTGAAACATTTAAAATAAAAACAATGAACTATATTCTTGTTTCAAAATATAAAATATTATTATTTATATATAAATTAGAAGAACAAGAATAATGTGAGTAAACCGTGAATATTATATATAATTTTTTACGTTATATTTATCAGAAAGTGATGGCTACAGCATGTAAGTCAATAAACTGATAACGTAGGATGGCAGAGGTTGACAAAGGGCTACAACTAGAGGAAGAGGCACCGTGGGTATAGAGTTCTCGATACCTTTTCACTGCAAAATGACATCCAAGTAATAAAATAAAAATCATAAAGAAACATTCACCATCAGGTCACTCCACAGGAAGGATAAAAAGGCAATGCCACAGATGTACTGTGCCTGGAAAAAATGAGCTAGTAAAAATAACCTTTGGTATTACCTAAGATTCTTCAAGTTTCTCATGTCAGCAGGCAATTCTCTCAGTTCATTCCTATTTAACCAAAGATGACTCAAATTTTTCAACCCCACAATAGCATCTGGAAGGCTGGAAAACTAAAACATGTTTCATCTGTTTTTAGAGTAGTTTATTTCTAAATGAATATAAAATTATGAAAATAAGAAAATTTTAAATACTGTAGTGACAATAAAACTTTAAATAAGTCATAACGACCAATGTTTTTTAGTCTTATGCATTGTTTGGCAAGGAAATTTTGTACTAATTAAAATTTTTAAATATATACAGATTTTGATTTCTCTTATTGCAAGTCATTTTAAAGACAAGGAACTAAATCAAAAAATTTTTTGCAGGACAAGTGATCATTTTAAGTAGATGTTTTTTCACAAGAAACAAAATTTTGATTAAATGTAACAACATTCACAAATTCTTGCAACTAATTCTGATATCTGAAAAACAAACGTTAATAAAGTAGAAAAACATCTTCATGTTTTGTAGATTATTTATAAAAAAAAAGATTACTAGAAAAAAATTCTAATACATTTCATCTTAAAAATACAAAAACATAATGAAGATTGTATCTATGAAGATACAGTCAGAAATGTGTCAGCACACACTTGTACAGAGTGCAAGAATAGCTACCCAGTTGTAGGAATATGAAGTTATTTAAGTATACAGTGGACGAACTATACTATGGACTGATTTTATAAGCAAACTATTTGTGAAAGAGGAAATAAGGGAAAAACACATACACACACACGCGTGCATACATGTATGCTTATGGATTTAAATTTTAATATGTCTATGTATGCATGCTAAAGAAAAAAACTGATTTATCTATAAAAGATAAGAAATCAAGTGTTATAACGTTAAGAGGGCAACAAAATAAATACAATTGAGTAAATTACAGTAGATTTCATACAAACTTCATGTAAGTAACTGTTAGCTTAGTTTAAAAGTAGAAGATCCTAAGAGAAAATTAATAGTCAACCGTTAGAGTAAGGCAGACAAATTAAAAAGATAATTATAACAGTAAACTTAATAATAATGACAACAATTTTGGAGCCAACAATAGTCCTAAAATTCATTTGTTAATTCTAAACAGTTGTTGTCAATGAAAGATTCATCTGTACATAGAACTAGTGCTATACCATTATAGTTGGCAGTATTGTAATTAATCATGTTCAATATTTAAATCAATCAAGTTAGTTTCTTATCTTTTCAAATCTGTAAATTGCAGTTATCTCCTCTAGAGTAGTGTTATTCGACATCAGAATAGTTAAATTATTATTAAACTGACATAGAGTCCCACTATTAAAGTACTTAAGTGGTAACACAATTTAATGTTAAAGGTAAATTAATAAATTACTCAATCTGTTAATAATAAAGATGCTAATTTGATCAACTGTAAAACATACATACAAAGTTAATGGTTATCTTTGTTTACATAAACAGTTCGTAACTACTGCCATATCAGTGCTGTATATAATTAAATATACTAAAATACTTACTCCATTATCAGTCAAATAAAGTACTTCAAGATTTTCTCTAATAAACGGGGAAGTAAGAAAGCTCCAGTTCGCAGCACGGTTGAATCGATTGGATGACAGGTTCAGATACCGAAGACATGGAAGTGAACCCAGTGATGCGGGTATTTCTTCCAAATTGGTATTGGCTGCGTATATTCTTTTCAGGTATGGGAATGATGTTACTGAGATTACAAGTGTTCGCAGCTGACAACCTGCAATCTAAAGATTTTTTCCAATGAACCTCATAAACACTGTTATTTGTACAATGTTAAAACTGTATACACTCAAATAATCAGCGGATTTCCGACTCGGCAGAATAGGCAGCTGTCTAGGGCCACTGAGTGAGGCGCACAAGATTTGTTTTAATAGAATTAAATTAATTAAAATTAACCAACCACCTCACTGAAGCAAACCACACATACAAAAATATCGACAATAACATGGACATTCTACACGTACATACAAAAGGCCGAAAACTAGAGACTCTTGAACAACTGGAAATATACAAACACACGAAAACACATAAAAACGACATCCTAAACGAACAGACACAATTCAAATCACATGCATTATTCGAACATATCATACCCCACACATACAACATCGATCCTTCAAAAGTCGATACTGTCGCCAAGAACAAGACAGACAGTGCTCCCACCAGCAGCCTCTGAAAAAGCTTTTTAAAAGCGAAAACTGGTTCAGGCTGTAAGGTAAGACTTTTACGTTTTTACCCATAAAAAACTTTCTTTGTGTTCCAAGTCAGTAGTGAATTAATAATTTAGTTACGTAACGGACACATCATGGACAACAAAATCCAAGAGTTATTTAATACAGGAAATCAATAGGCTTACATATACGTCTTATTATCTTGTCCTTAATTTATTTTAAATGATCGTGCATAACGTTTCACAAAAGTATTCTAACATAGAGTGCACTTTCAAGTAAATCATCGTCAAACACTTTTTGCTGAAATAAAAGATGGAAACAAAGTCTCAAGGAAACGGTTGATACAGAACTGTTAAAAATGTGTTAAAATTAAATAATAAATTTTTCTGTTTTAAAAAAGCGGGCCTCTGGGAATAAACTGCCAAGGGCTTCAAAATATCCAAATCCACCACTGTGTTCTGAGTTCCGAGTGCTGTGTTTGGCCTTATGTTTACATATGTGCAGAACAACGAACATGTTTTTAAGATTGTAATTGTTGGCTTGTTTTTGACATGGTACATTCTAAATTACAGTATATTATTTCTTTTTAGGAAGATATGTATTTTTCAACGATTAGCCCAGTAGCAGTCGCAAAGAAAAAGATAATTAGATTTATGACCGGTGCAAAGAGAAATTACCTATCCTTACCTCTACTTAAAAGTTTAAGCATTCTTTCACTAAGGTATAGTTTTGTTTATCGACTTTTAAAAGTGTTTTATAAGTGGTGGGTGGTCACTTAAGGGGTAGTGCTAAATTTGTTCAGTAAGATTGCAGTCCCATAATTGTGAGCAGTTCCAGTTCATAATGAAGCTTTGTAAACGATCTTTCGCACTCTGTGCACCCCACCTTTACAATAAACTTCCAAACTTTATTACTAGTGTAAATAATTTATTTACGTAGGCCTACTTGAAATACGTGAGAAATGTGTTGTTGCCTTTTTACAATGTTGAGGCTTTTTAGGTAGACTTTTTGAAATTTTTGTATATGTTGTTTTTTGTTAAATTATGATTCTAATTTATTCACATATTTTTATAACAATGCTTACAATTTATATCAAAAGTAGAAATAACTGTAGTAGGGTACTTTAATTTACTATATTAAAAACTATTAATTTAATTAAGATATATTATTAGTGTTACATTTTTTTTAGCGGCAGTCACATCTGCTAAAGCTAGATGGTAACCACACACCTTGCTAAGGAGGTATCTATCTATAGGACATGTACTGTATTTGAATGTAATTTATTTAAATGTAAAAAATCTATAGTTCTATATTGTTTATATTGTACGAATTAACTGGAAATAGTTGTTTCGATGGTTCATCTTCTTCATTCACAGCACTTAATTGATTGTTAAACTTTCACTTGTGAACTTACTTTGGAACTTACTTTGTTCTTCACACCGCTGAAGAAGGCGCACATCACGCCGAAACGCGTACGGGAGAAAAAGTAAGTTCACAAGTGAGAGTTTAACATTCAATATTAATTATCTGGAAATGATTGTCACTTTTTGTTGTATTGTTTGTACATACTACGGAAATGAAAAATTCTATTCTATTCTATTTTGCATTTCTACAAAATACAATTTCCTTCATTCTGTGACAGAGAAGCAGAGTGAGAGAGAGAAAGTGTGTGTGTTTCAATCGGTGTGCAATAAGTTTTGGATTAACGCCCAGCATGAGTATTGTCTAATTGTGTGAGTGTAACCTTTCGTATTTATGTTTATTTACCAACTTCACGTATTTGACTTACATCATCCTTAATAGGCACATTGGTCACAACGCGGTTAATACATTTCCTACACAATGCTGTCTGGAACTCTGTGGTGCTATTACAAAAGCACCTGCCAAGCGGATCCCATACTGTCTCGAAGCACTTTGATGTAAGTAACTCTACAACTACAATGGTGTCTACAAACGCTTTTAGGTCTCCAGGATCGCACGAGATGATGATGTCCAGTTCGGGTTGAACGAAACCTACACGCACGACACCACTTTCTATATTACTCTTGTCCACAAGTCGTATGTTCTGCACAACCTGAAAATTTAAAAAAAAAAATATAATAGTTCTTCTTGTTTCTTAATAAAAAAAGGAGTAACCCAGGAAAAAGAAAGCATTCAAAAAAATTCTTGTTCCAAAAAAAATTGGGAATGAATTGATAAAAGCAAACAATAAAGAACTTTATTTGAAAAATGAAAAACTTCTGATACTCGTACAATTAGGAAAAGGAGGAACATAATCTACAAACACTTGGTTCTGAAGACCCCAAAAGGGCTGACAAAAAGAATATTCGACTACTTTGATAAAAATCCCATAATACAAATACGTTGTTCCACAGAAGCTTACAAAATGCGATATTTTAGACAGGCATATCTTTAGGAAAAAAGTTAAAGAATTTGGGAATATTCAGGAAAAAGAGAAAAGACAAATAAAATCTATCGGGACAGAAGAAAGGAAAAGAGAGAAGATAACACAATGAAAGGATGAAACAATACTGGAGGGGCAGAAAAGCGAGAGAAGAAAGAAAATCATGAAGTTATTTCATGTGGTTTATAGTCAACCAAAATTGAAGAAGTTCTTGTCAAATCTTGTGTAGTGTTACGATAATTACGTAACGCTCTCGAAAATTCGAGAGCATCATTCTATGCGTTTCTCAACTAGCCGAGTAAATGCAGCATCTGTGTCAAATTCGTATACTAATGTAGCCTCCAGACTGTTCGATATCTTGTAACTAAGCAAATTATGCACGTAGAAAATTATTCTGGAATTTCTGCAGAATCTGTATAAGCAGCTGTGGAAAACATAGTCAGTCAGTACAGTTGGCGATTTATTTACTGCAGATCAAGTGATTGTTCCGGATTCGTGGAAAGTAATTATTGTGTTAATTAGTGTTAGTGCGGTATTATAATAACGTTGACATTATTATTGCGTCTGGACAATTTTAACTTGAATTATTATATGGGAGTACCTTTGTTGATTTCAAATTGTTATTTGTCAATAATTAACGTTGGTAATTAGTGACTTCACTGGTGTCTATATTTTGTTTCCACTGTACAATATGACGATCCGTGAGATCGTTGTAACAATAGTGATAGATGAGTTGTCTTTGATAGGCCTTACATTCATTCATAATGTAGTTTATAGAATAAAATATTTTATTTTATGGAAATAAACATACTTTATTCGAAGAAGCGGCGATCATAGAAAAGATTTGAAAGTATTTTCCTCACGTCATCAGAAACCCAGGGAACTTTATAAAAGTAAGAATGGGTTCAAATGAAACGTAAGTCATAAGTTGCTCATAGTCAGTCTGGAGACCGGTCCTAAATAAAGTGATAGAATCGAAAAAAGTAAGCTGCACGTCGAAACCCATGGCTCGTTTATATCAAACAAATACAAAAATATTACATAGTTTTTCAATGAGTAAAATTAATATTTTATGTCTTTTGATGATCTACAACAGTTATTACATGTTACATTTGAGCATAGGCTAAAGGTGAAACCTGGGTTTGGGACAGTGCAAATTTTTGGCACAAGGGTCTGGCCATTGTCCTTGAGGAGATATGCACCACTGGTCTCGAAAAAACGAGAAATTTTGTACGAATTTCATAATATGCATTGTTCTTTGCTTGCTTTATTTTGCCCGAGAGACCTCCCTCACGAGTCGCCTCTGGTTCTTAACCATTTAAATTAAAGCATAAATTAAACAATAAAATTGAAAATAAAAAAATCAGAGAATAAATTAAAACAAACTTCCTGTGTATTACTAGTTCAAAATTTTATTTTTTATACATACCCATTGTTGTTCTGCTTTGAAATTTGCAAACCATTAACCAATATGTGAGTGAAATCCACATGATTTCAAACATTTTTTTAATTAGCGATTCATGTTTTTAAAAATTTTTTTGGCATTAAAAATTATAAAACTAAAATACTACAGCCATGTTGCATATTATATTAAAGCCCAATTAAAACCTTAAATTTGTATAAGCTTCAGCTCACTATGTCACAGGGTTTTCGTTAAGAGTCTTTCAAAATTGTGATACATGCTGAAATTTGAGAATTTTTTTTTTAAATGCAATAACTCAAAAATTAAACTCCTCAAGAGTATGATACTTTTAACTGACTACAACCAACACACAGGGGTCCAAAGGGAGTGTGACGTGAACATATGCTTTCATAGAAGAGAAATGCACTAGCCTCTCCATCCCAACTCCACTCTCACCTACACGTCGATGGGCCCTGTTACGCCGAGCAATCGACTCCAAGGTTGTGATAACCAATCCTTTCGGCGGAGTGGATCGGTAACCAAACGATAGATGGGGGTTCTGTCAGGGCAGTCTAGGGGTATCCTGCACATATGGCAGGATGGTGCACATCGGCAGCAGAGTGTGCATATAGTGTGGAGGCGGAGGAGGCTACAGTAGCCCAACGGCTACACACATGGGCTGCCCGTTAGCCTACTGCGAACGGGCAGAGAGAGATCGTCAGCTGAGGTGAGGTCAGCTCGTCAGCTGTCTAGGGGAAGAGCACCCCGAAATCAAAGTTCTTGGTCCTCCAAGTTGGGGGTTGTATCGGAGAATTCACATATCCCGTCTGTCAAACTCTTTTATGTGCAGAAACCTACCAGTTTCTCAGCCAGTCAGTTTTACAAACTGGCGGAGGCTGTTAAAGGAGGCCTTGACTCAGTAATGGGTTGTCGCGCCGCTGAAGAAGAAGAAGAAGAAGAAGAAGAAGAAGAAGAAGAAGAAGAAGAAGAAGAAGAAGAAGAAGAAGAAGAAGAAGAAGAAGAAGACACAAACAATTAGGAGAGTCAAAATTCTTAAGGTTCAACAATATTGTTTATCGGTGTTCATTTGACATGAAATGACCCAGCAAGTTGTTACCGTATTTAGTTTACCTTGAAAGAGTAGTCCGTGTTTTCAACGCGAAGACAAACTCTGTCGTTTCCTTCCCGCCATGTTTCGTTGTTACACCAGAAAGTTGTACTCCCGCCTTCCTGTATACGGCAGGAATTATTGTAGGTGACGGCGAATCACGTTTCACAATAGCCGTGTATCCCCTTATCATTGTTGATACTACGTTCTATCTTATCAGGCACAACAGTCCCTGGACGAGCGCTGGCGTGTACTAACCACAGAACAGATAGACACTGAAATATACTGATACTGTTACAGGGTTGCCAGATTAAAAAACATAAAATAGTAAGATTCTAAAAAGTAACCGTACTGTGAATCGTTTTAAAACGTATGCATGTACAAAGTATTAAACTGAATCTCTGCAATAATACGTACTAGTGTCGGAAACGTGTATTGTATAACTTGACGGTTTAAGAGTTACACGTTGCCGTTATTTTGAATTACGGTTCATTAAACTATAATCAAAGTAATTTTTACAATTGCTAATAAAAAAATATTTGTGGTACACAGAATGCTTATTCTGCCAGAGTTACGAGGGTCAGTTAAAAAGTTCACGGAGCGACATCTGTAGCTTAGCGGTAAAACTAAAATTTGTTGTGTGCTGCAAGATTTGTATTTTATGTGAACTCCTGTTAATTTCCAAATCTAGCCTATCTATCAATGTATTCGTTGTTTAGAAGCTTTTTAAAGTTGACATGTCGTGCGTGTTTTTAAAAACGGACAAACTCACAACATCGTAGTCTGATTCTTTGTTAAAAATTGTTTAGCGCCAACGGAAATTCAAAACAAAACTGTAAATGTGTCAGTAAACGCTGCGACTTCAAAACCAACGGTTTGTAAGTAGGCACTTGAGTTTAAACGTGGTTGTACGAGCATTGAAAACGTGGTCGCAATGGAAGACCAAAAAATGCAACTCCAGATACGGTAGCCATCTTGTACAAGGTTTTTTACACCAAGTTCTTGAGTTAAAGTATGATGCACACGCTAATACGAGATGGCTATGATTTCAGCAACGTCATCCACTCTACAATCTGCGGTCTTCCAACACCCTATGAAACTTGTTCAATAATGCCATTTTTTTGTTGCACTTTTTGGTCACCCACTGCTGGGATCATCTTCAGTGCTTGTACGACCACGTTTAAACTTTAGTGTGCCCACTTACCGTTGTTTCTGAAGGCGCAACATCTCATAACACATTTACAATTTTGTTTTGATTTTCCATTGGCCCTAAAACATTTCCAACAGAGCCTTCATCACAACACGATGTTTGATTTTGTGCTTTTTAAAAACACGTGTGACAGGAAAATTTCAAACAGCTGGAAATTAACAGATGTCCACGCGAAAACTACGTCTTGCAGCACACGAAAGATTTTAGTTCTACCACTGAGCTATAGATGTCGCTCCGCGAACTTTTTAACGAACCCTCGTAATTGCAAACCTCAATTGCTCAACTTTTTTACCTAAGATCATTTCCACTCCTAACGTGCACTGCTATTGAAATGTAAATTATACACGTATATTAGTAAAAAAATATACACAATAATAGTCTGGAATCAAGATTTAAAACATACGGTACGCGAACCTCATGTAAACCTACGTAATTTTCTGTACGTCACGCCGGTCATCCACATATCTCTGTAAAATACAGTAAATTCCCTATTATCTGAAATAATGAGGCCGAACGATTTCGGATAATCCGGGTGTACTAAATCGTGAGCGAATAACAGGTTAATTTATTAAAACATTTTTTTACGCAGAAAACTGAAGAGTAGAGTGGCCAGACACGACTTAAATATCGGTATGGTGAACCATACATGACTTCCATGTTCTAAGATTTATATTTAAAATCATTTACTTGAATTCGGTTTGATAATTTCTAAAAAAAATTTCTCCCACCCTCAAACTATTTTCACTATTTGTAGATATTTTTGTTATTATGGATACTCGTTTAGTATAATGTTATTTCCGAGACACTTCATCTACAAAAATTAGGTACTTTATTCTTATAAAGAAACTGAACTATGCAGATAATCATCCCTCCTCCTCAAGCGATCCCCACTTTATAAAGTGTAAATATATTTAACTTTATACCTAATATTTAAACTTTCATAAAGTAATAGTTTTATCATATGTAACTGCTAAGGTATCTTATCCTTCAAAATTAAATACTCGAATTTTACTAGATATCAGTAAAGTAATTTTCAAAAAATCCACGTGTACATCATTTTACAGTGGATTAATATGACTTTATTTTCGAGACACTTATTTATCAAAATTAAGTACCTTACTCTTGTTAAAACACAAAACAATGAAGACAAAATACCCCTCCCCCTTAACCAAACAAACCCATTTTTGATATTTACACTTTTATTGAGTAATAGTTTCATCATATGTAATTACCAAAGTATCTTATCCTTGAAAATGGCGTAGTTTATTCGACTTCAGAAAGGTAATTTTCAAAAAATTAACCCCTCCCTTTCAACTCCCCTTTTCATTTATAAATACTTCATCTACCTTTCTACAGTGGATGACATTTATTAAGACCTTCTTTTCGGGATACATTTTTCAAAACTAAATACTTTACTCTTGTAGAACGTAAAACGTTGCAGGTAAACTACCCTCCCCTTTAACCGATCTTCATTATAATCAACAGGCCTTCAGTCCTCTACAACTCGGGCACATAAGCAAAAAATTAGTTGATTCTGTTTAAATTTGCGGCAGTTCTCATTCGCCATAGAAAAAATTCTATACCCAGAGACACTTTCCGGACACTTTTCTTCATGGTTTGAGGGTAGTAGGGCTACAATCAGAATCAGCCCTTATCTCGAACACAATTTTTTTCGCAACCACCATATTTCCATTACTTACGGAACATCGAAGTAAAAATAGTTACACAAATCCAAAATTTTTTTTTAGTTAATTTCTAAACTTTTCTTTTAAGTTTGTTTTTCTTCCGTTTCTTGATGATATGTCACACCAACGTTTCTTGATATGTCACACCAACGTTTCTTGATGATGTCACACCAACGTTTCTTGATGATGTCACACCAACGTTTCTGATGATATGTCACACCAACGTTTCTTGATGATATGTCACACCAACGTTTTAATATGCCAAATTTCAAAAAAAAAATATATATATATAGAATCAAATAAATTTTCTTTTAGTTAAGGTAAATGTCATTTGGACGTGGTGACAAGTGATGTATGAAGTTAGTTGTAGGAGTGGCGAACAAAAAACGGGTGAAGGCATCCGCTGTCGCCTACGTAAGCCTAATTGACACGCCATAAATCTAGTGTAGCGAGTGGCCACGTGTTAAAAGGACAAGGTTATTGTGATGGGTGTATCTAGAAAAGTAGAAAAGACGCCAGTGGATAATAGTTTACAATCCGAAGAAAAGTACGAGGGAGTGAATAAACTCATGAAGTGAGAAATGTTTCGTTCTAACAAAGGACGAAAGGTTACACGACACGAACATAACAACAGCAGACAGAAAACAATAAAGGGTGTTCCTTGACTGAAACGTGTAAACAGAAGATACGCCGGAACAATACTATAATACCAGGAAAGAAATCGTACGCGAGGAACGCAGGAACTAAAAGGATAGGTTTTTGTTGGGAACCAGACAAAAAAGAAAATACTTACGGAGAGAGTTGGCGAGGCCTTTGTTCAAGAAAATATAATACCATAGGCGCAACTAATTGGACAGGCAGATGTTGGAAGAGAAATCGAAGGGTTGTCTTTGTGAAGACTAAGAGATACGACAGCTAGATTTATTACCAGGGTATTCGGAAATGCCATTGACCGAAGGGTAAAGGACCCATGAGAAAAGTTTGGTGGGAATCAGAAGGCCTATCAGAACTTACTTTGGAAAAGTAGGTGGTCTCTGGAGTAGGTTGTACGAAAAAGAACCAATTAGGAGACGGCATCTCCGAAACCAGAAGTCTAGTGGGGAAATTCTCATGTTCGATATAGGCAAGCGACAGAGACGCGAAAAAGGGAGTCTTTACTAAATTTTCGAAAGGATCGGAAGTAAAAGGCGTGACGAAAGTGTTACGGAGTTCGTAAAATGACTTAGAAAAATATCGATATGATATGAACTGTATAACATTTCCTAGCGTTCGAGTTTGTGATCACATGATAGTAAACGATAGTGAAACGCAATATAATGGCAGTATTAACAATTCTAACAATGTTGTATAATAATTAGTCATGAACGAATAACAGTAACTTACCGTCATGTGTATCAGTTAAACAAACCATAAAACCGAGTGGAATATACGTCTTTAAACAATATCACGAGTAAATTCAATGATACAATACAGATGTCAGTGAATAACTGAGGTTATAGCAACAATAATTTAGACTCGAAATAAAGCCAATACGAACGCGCGTTGTGTAATGGTGCTATATATGTGAAGTGCTACTGTGAGGTCTACGCATGCCATTCGAGATTCATCTGATGACTTATCATCAAAACTCCAATGCTGATCAAGGAGGATCGCTTACCACACCTGCGACCTCTACAAGAGATGGATAATCGTACCTCAAGTAATTTTGTTATGTACTAATTAAATTTTACACCCACTTGTCTGTCACTAAAAGAACTCACTAAAGAAATTAATTTAAAGTAATAATTTAGAGACTTCATTATAAGTAAGGTCATGTTGAACCATTAGAGAAAATCTAGTATTCATAAAACATCTATATCACATATCACAATTGTTTTGATTTTAAATGAATCCGTTTATATATAAAATGTTGTACTAAACTTAAGTTGATCCATTATAAAAAAAATGAAATATAGTAATAAGTCAAGTCTTAGAGATTGAAGAAGTATTAACTTTGTTAAATGTGCAGTAATTAATATTTATAGTAATAATTAAGTGTACCATGAAATATGATATAATGATGTTTAGTTAATAAATTAACTAATAGAAAGTAATGACGTATAAATTTTATTGAATTGAACCCTGAGATAAACAAAAACAGTAAATGTATTATTAAATATTGACGCACACAACGTCGGGCAAACTAAGTAATTGTTATACTTGGCACCACAACAAGGTGGGGCTTCATTAATTAAAAAGAGCTGTAATTTTAATCTTTATACGTATTTGACATCCCAAAATGCGGGACATTAAATAACTAATATAACCGTAATTGCCATTAGGTTAAGTTTGGCGCCCACACGCGGGACATAAATAATTAAAGTAAATAAAAAAAAGATTTATTATATACATTTATTGTAAATATAAAGAAATATCTTTATATTTGGCGTCCACCGCTGGGCGTAAACGGGTACAACTCGTTTATCTTTATAGTTTCTTGATGATACGTCACACCAACGTTTCTTGATGATATGTCACACCAACGTTTATTTGACAGTACAGTAGCAGACGATGATTCTACGACTCATTGTTCCACAAACCGTACTGGATCTTATAATGAAAACATGGATGGCGTGAGACAAATTTTGAGTGTAATATTTAAACGTTGATTCTGGTTTCAGTAGAAATAAATATTATTAATTATAAGAAATTGCTTACCTCTATAGAACTGAATGACTCTTTAGCAGTCAGTCCGTTTGTCATTTGGGAAGTTGGTTTAAATTGTCTCCTTTCTCTTCTTTTGAATTACGTTATTTCAAGTAGTTTTATTTAATATGAATGGTGTACGAATATTTTTTCAATCGTTTCGGAGAACCCGGGTTTCAGTTAACCTGGATTCGGATAACCGCGATTTTACTATAACATAAAATTAGACAAGAAAATTCAAGGTGATATATAATTCTGTTGACATCTGTTATTACTCATTAGTCGTTACACAAAAATTAAAATATATGAAATTCTTATCAGATCGGTTGTTATTTATGGAGGCGAGCCATGGACATTAACAAAACAGGAACAAGAAAACTAAGAAGGTTTAAAAAAAGATTATAAAACGCGTTTATGGCCCGGTTAAAGAAAATGATGAATGGCGAATAAGAAATAACCAGAAGACAGATGAAGCTATTGAACCACGAGGACACTGTAAGATTCGTAAAGGCTCAACGAATACAATGGCTAGGTCACCTAGAGCTAATGGATGACCAGCGTTTTCCAAAGAAAATCCTGAGGGCGCAAGTCTATAAAAGCAGAGAGAGGAGCCAACCTAGGATAAGATGGTTGGATGATGTGCTGGAAGATCTAACAAGAATGGAACTGAGAGGGCAATGGATAAAAGACATTTGAGAAGATTGGTATTGGAAGCCAGGACTCACGTTAGGCTACAGTCCTAAAGAAGAAGAAGAATCGTCTGTAATTATTCTATTATTCTGTCACTATTCTGTTATTATTCTGTAATGATATATTATTTTATTATTATTCTGTATTCTGTATGGGATGTTAGCAAGCCACAAAGGTCCGCCTGCGTCCTATAACATGAGCGGTATACAATTATTCTGCATATGAAATGGCTGCATTCTATTTTCAAGGTGATGGCAGACCAACCTGTGGAATGCCAGTAGCACGTCGCCTAATAAATAAGCGGAATTATTCAGCACTCCAACGAAGTAGCGCGACCCATAAAGAGGGACAGGGACACGTCCATGAAATTCCGGGAGATCTGACACTAGGGGGCGTCATTCTATTCGTCATACAGTTTTGTTAAATTCGAAATCTCGCTGCGTCACCTTCGATCACGCGGCACCGACTGGGTAAACAATATAAATAAGCTATTTATAATTTATAAATATGTATTATCAGTATTTTATATTTGGAAGAGAAAGCATATAAGAATATCGGTATGGCGAACCATACATGACTTCCATGTTCAAAGATTTATATTTAAAATCATTTTCAAAATGAAATATTTCCATAGAAACTACTTCTTTCTACTTCTTGCTTCAGCCTTAACCACAGTACTGTGGTCACTAACGTATACCACCTCACGTTAGCGCACTCGATTTTCACTGATGATGACAGTCGATAGCACTGCCAAAACGTCTGGTTTTATTGAAAACATTGGACTACGGCCAAACAGCCCAGAAATGAATTTTAACAACAAACTACTTCATTGTTGCCGATAACGTAGTACACATAAAATGATCCCCTCCCCCTTCAACTATCATTTTCATTTATAGAAAATTACCCCATCCACCTTTAACTACCCTTTTCATTTATAGATGTTTCATCTACCTTTCTACATTGGATTATTAAAACCTTCTTTTCAGGATACTTTATTTATCAAAATTAAGTACTTTACTCTTGTTGAAACATAAAAGTTGCAGGTAAACTACTCCTCCCCTTAACCGATCTTCACAAAATCAATAGGCTTTGAATCCTCTACAATTCAGGGATGTATGCAAAACATTATTTGATTCTGTTAGAATTTGCAGCAGTTTTAGTTCGCCATAGAAAAAATTCTACACATGGACACACAAACACACAGACACTTTTAGAAAATATCGGTATGGAGAACCATACATGACTTCCATGTTCTAAGATTTATATTTAAAATCATTTACGAAATGAAATGTTTCTATAGAAACTACTTCTTTCCACTTATTGCTTCAGCCTTAACCACAGTACTGTGGTCACTAACGTATACCACCACACGTTATCGCACCCGATTTTCACTGATGATGGCAGTCGACGGCATTGCCGAAACGTCTGGTTTTGCAGAAAACATTGGACTACGGACACACAGCCCGGGAAGGAATTTTAACAACAAACAACTACATTGTTGCCGATAACGTAGTACACATATAAAAATTATCCCCTTCCCTTTCAAATATAATTTTCATTTATAGAAAATTACCCCCACCTCGTTCAACTAGCCTCTTCATTTATAGATATTTCATCTACGTTTCTACAGTGGATTATTAAGATCTTCTTATCAGGATACTTTATTTATCAAAATTAAGTTCTCTACAATGTAGGGATGTATGCAAAAACTTATTTGATTATGTTTGAATTTACGGCAGTTATCATTCGTCATAGAAAAAATTACCCATGTTAAAACATAAAACGTTGCCGGTAAACTACCCCTTTCCCTAAACCGATCTTATACAAAAACAATACGTCTTGAGAACTCTACAATTCAGGGCTGTATGGAAAACATTATTTGATTCTGTTTGAATTTGCGGCTGTTATCGTTTGCCATAGAAAATACCCTTGTTAAAACAAAAAACGTTGCAGGTAAACTACCCCTTTCCCTTAACCGATCTTCACCAAAAACAAAAGATCTTGAGTACTCTACAAATCAGGGCTGTATGCAAAACATTATTTGATTCTGTTTGAATTTGCGGCTGTTATCGTTTGCCATAGAAAAAAATCTAGACACACACAGACATTTTTCGAAAAATCACTTTTTTCATGTTTTAAGGGTAGTACAATCAGAATCTGCAATAATCTCGAACACGATTTTTTTTGCCATCACCATACTTCCATTTCCTTATGGAACATGGTAGTAAACAGTAAAATACAAACTGAATGTTTTAAAGAGATTTTATGCAGGAATAGGTACATATGAAACGTGCTAATTAGGGAGCGACCGAGTCATCAAGAGATTAAGCGTAGAATACAGAGGTATTGCTAGAGAGCAAAAGAAACGTTTATTTAGAAAAAAAAAAACGGAATTTTCCGCACCAGAGTGAACTTAAACTTGAGAGAGTCACTGGCATACCATTTAATAAAGAGTGTTTTATTTGTGGTTCAGAAACGTGGACACTGAGGAACAGGAATAGAGATTGAGGCGATAGAAATGTGTATTTCGGAGGGAATGAAAAGAATAAGATGGGTGGGTAAAGTGAGCGATAAAGAAGTGCTCAAAATAATCAAGGAGAATAAACGTGGTGTTGATGTGGGTATTTAGTTGTCCGAAAAGTATTGTTATTGATTGTTCCACATAACCGACGCTCAGACTATAATACGGTACTTGTCTACTAAGCTGTTAGCGTTAAACCCTCAATCCTATACGGCTACGCTATCGCCAGCAGGAAAGAGTACCCGCAAACACCATACGTTGTGCATACACAGGAGTCAAGGCCAGCCTTCGAATTACTGAGTACATAATTTGTATGTTCACGTTGTCATCTTCATGTAGCCTTAAAAACAAACGAGAACGTGGCGGACGGAAACTTGCCAACTTCAACGCGTACGATGACTTTGCCACGTTTTGTTACAAAGGAAAAGTGTAAACCTGTTGGAGCAAACCGTTTCTCACCGAACTAAACCCTAGTAAACAGAATTATCACTGTTGCACACCACTATAGAAAAATTATTAAGATTAGTGCTTTCAAATTTCTCAGCTTATCGTCAGATCGGAAATAACTGAAAGTTATAACCCGGAAGGTTAATACTTTAACAGTGATAATTCTGTTTGTGATTATAAACACTAACACAACTTTCTTAATTAACCCCTAGTACCTGTATAACATTAATAACTTTTCCGTTATTCTCACGAAAGTTCACGGACACCAACAGACATCAAATAAATAATTTACCATAAAAAAGTGAGTTTTACTCATATACAATATGATATCTGTATATCATAATATGGGATATATTATATATCATGATACATTATTATATATGATATATAATATATTATATATTATGGATCTAGCTTACTTTCGGGATCTAGATTCTTTTCGTACGGCAAAGTCAAATTTCAGTGTCCTCGTTTGCACTTAATTTCCGTGTCCTGATTTGTACTACATATATTTTCTTCACAAGTAACTAATGGCAGGTTATGGAGATTATGTACGACAATGTAACTTAACTGTATTATGTTTGGAAGTATCCCAAAGTAAATTTAACATTAGTCATGTCAATCAATGAGGCCAGTCCAGTTTTTTAAGGCTAGGAGAATCCTTGAAATGTTTAGACCATCACCAGGTCATGATGGATTTAATCATCAAACTTCAGTGTCTGTGAAAAACTGGCAGATTTGAGTAGTCACTTGATAAAGGATGGTGTTGTAAAAGCAACAATACTTTCAGAATTATTTTATGGCCCTGTCAGTCTGCAAATATCTATCACTCGTTTAGACCTTCAGCAGATTTAAACTTTTCTTATTCGTGTTAGCAATATATCATGTAAAACTGCTAGAAGTATGGAATACAAAGACAAGTCGAGCATAGGCTAGGTACACTTTACAAAACCTTTTCATCAGATGTTCAAAAGAGCAAGCGTGTAATTGTTGTTGTTGTTTTTTTTATAAGTCCCTTAGTAAGGTTTCTCAGCAACAGCTACTGGATGTCAAAGTTTGCTTCTAGGATAAACAAACCGTGAATAGCGTGTACGGATCAGTTGGAAGTTGGACTTCGGCCAGTGCACTAGTTCGGTTGTAGCGCGTTCCGATGCAAACTCAATGTTCTATGTTAATTTATTTAAGTGTGTTTGTGTCTTTGTGAACTTTTTAACGAAACCCTAACAATAGGGTAGATTTTGTTTTTACCTGAAGATGGGGATATAAGCCCTGAAACATGTTGTAATTTAGAAAAAGAAGATCACTTAGTGGATAAAATTAAGGTAATTATTTATTAATCATATACAGTGATCTGGAGACCATACAGTAACTATGTCATTTATTGTCTATCTCTCTCCCCCTCTCCCTCCTCTCATTTATATTTATTGAAAAACATAAAAAACAGACACTCCTCTGTATGTGTCCACGTTGCATAAAATTAAAAAAAAATAATCCAAGAAATTAAAAAAAAAAACTTGTAAACTCTGAAAACATTTGTTCTAATACAGAATTCAAATTAAATAAAGAAAAAAAGGGATTGTGTGCATGCTTGTGTGTTAATGAAGACATCTTCCCCCTTGCTCCTCAACCACTTTCAGAAAGTGAACAGACAGAACAATACCTGACCTGCAAATGGTCTTGAAACATACTTGTGATCTTGCAAAAGAGGATCAGTCCTCTGTGTGTTTTAATGATAATTAGTTAACCAGTGGACATGTCATCATGGACAACAAAATCCAAGAATTTACAAATGAATAATGAAAACACAAAGATTAAAAACTAATAAGAAATCATTCAACAGACATAAAGAAACAAGTTAGTAAAATTTATTAATGAATCAAAGGAATTCAGAAATTCAACTGATAATCACACATTAGTACTATCACATTTCGCCTTTGCAGCTCAACAAGGAATATGGTGACGTATGCCATTCCACTGCACGCATCACTGTAATACTACACATTTAAAATACGTTTAACAAAGTTTCGGTATTACGTGACTGTCTCTCACAAGGTATTTCTTGTAGCGAATAAAAAAAAACACTTTAACAAAATATTCAGTAAATTACACTTACATACAATGTACGAATGTTCAATCTAATACACACACAACATTACAACTGAATACATGTGAACAATGTGTTCAAAAACAGTAATACCGCACTAACACAAGCAAGTACTATCATTCAGTAGACCCCCCGCTCCTCAGGCATCTCGTCAGCAAAGCTGGTGTACGTACAGTACATAGTGTTACTAATTTCACAATTCCACAAAATGTTTAACTATTGGATAGTGAACACTGGATTTCAATATAGTAAGTAAGATTACACATATTAATGTAGGTCATTTCACAAAAAGTGAATATGGAAAAGAAAAGAAATACACAATTTCAACTTTTTTAAACTGAAAACAAGAAATTCTTTAGGGGAGTTAGTGTAATGTATTGTGTTACTGTAAGACAGAGCAATGCTGTTAGTGTACTAATTAAGATGCATTAAATGTATAAATAAATCTAAATGGCCTAATGAGTTATTCGTAGATGACATCATTAATCTTCTAGGTGATGGTGTACAAGTCTTTCCACAGTGGTTGCAAGTTCGAGCTGATTCCTTTCTTCCTGATCATGTTATAGAACTAAGCCTGGCAGCAGGTGTGAGCCCTGAAGAAATTGCAACCAGGGTGTACAGAGTTTTCATCTTTGTATTTGCCAAAATAAAGTTGTTCTGAGCAACGTCATGTAAATTCAGGTTAAGCCAAATTCAGGTTGCTCATTACACTTTGTCTAAATTTTAAAGATATAGTGTTGATAAAGATGTTTAGGACCGTAAATATAGTAAGGGTACACATATTAATGTAAAGCACGTTTCCATAAAAAGTGAATTGAAAAGAAAAGAAATACACAATTTCAACTTTCTTAAACTAAAAACAAGAAATTCTTTTGAGTTAGTGTAACGTGTTGTGTTACTGTAAGACAGAGCAGTGCTGTTAGTGTACTAATTAAGATGTATGAAATGTATAAATAAAGGTAAATGACCTAATAAGATATTCTTAGATGTAGTAATTCAGGTTAGGTCAAATTGGTCATTAGACTTTGTCTAAATTTTAAAGATGTTTAGGACCATACATTAAAAACATTGTTTGCACATATGAGTAGGAAGCAGATGTATTAATATAATGTTACCCAACAAGATCAGGAACAATTATGTATATTAAATTAAGTAGTTAGTGGACTTAAAAACCTGCAGTAGAAACTCGTTTTTATAAAACAAATAGGGAGAGAATTGAAGATTTCTTGTTTGGAAATGTTAGATCTGTTTTCTTCACAAGTAACTAATGGCAGGTTATGATTTGTAATCATGTTTTCTCATAATGTATGTTGTTAATGGGCTTTTTTTTAAGAGTATGAAAAAACAATAGATACTGTACTTGAAAAAAGGTGAATTTTATTGGTAGGCCTACATACTAAAGTATAGAGTCCTATTTGTTTCTATTCATTAACAAAGGTCCGTACTGTAATAATTTTGTATGTAGGCCTAATATACAAGCATTCTTTAATATGTTTAAGAGATTCTCCAATTTTATTTGCATTAATTCAGACCGTAGTAACATTAAATTCCACTGTAACCCATTATTAATACTTAATCATTTGCGTGTTAACAGAAACTGCACACTGCTTTTTATTGCATTATGTTGAAAAAAGGATTTTAATGTACTTGTTTGGTTATACGTTAGATCTAGGTTATACGTTCTAAATTGGAACTAGGTTTTAATTCCGGTACTTCGAATAAATACAGCCTTTAATGTTATATACAGCCTTTATATACTAACTAAGGAAATTTTTGTTGAGTCTAATTAATTTTAAAAATCTAAAAGGTTAAGTTAGACTCTTGAACGTAGACACAACCTCCAAAAATCGTCTCTGTATCGTAATTATGCGCGATAAATTGAAACTAATTTCTGTACTTCCAATAAATACACCCTTTTAATGTACACTAACAAAGGAAATTTTAATACGGAAGTTTGACTTTGCCTTACGAAAGTAAGCTAGATCCATATGGATTATATAGGCTATTATAGATATATATACAATATAGTGTAGAGGAGAGTGGGGGAATAGTGCGCACCTAAGTATAGACTGTTCTCAAGATAACACTTTAAGATAAAAATTAATAATAACTACGTAAAACACTTCTTTAGATAATGTAGTTTGCCAGAAAAAAAAGTTACCAGGAAATGACAAACCAACAACAAGATATGTTGCATAAGATAAAAACATGCACTTGCGCACATTTACCCACCCCGTGGGGTAATCATGCGCATATGGTTGGGTAATGGTGCGCAACAGGGGTTAGGTTACATTAATGAATTTTAACAAGTCTTATCAGTCAATCATTTATTTTACAATACAGTTGATATGCTTATAAAAGTACAAAATCTTTGCAGTATTAAATTGTTGGGTTTTAGGTACAATACGTTAAATGAATTTAATATAGGCCTACATTTGTCAAATCTTAAATTTAATATTTACAATATTCACAGATATAATCGACAGCTGAATCTGCACCAGAACACTCAGCGTGGCTCCACGATGAACAGTAGACACATCTGAACCATAATTCACGGTCTTTCCCGATGTCTCCACAAATATTGCAAATTTCGTCAGTGGTCTTTTCTATAGCAGTAGTTCCCAAGTTCAATTCAGTATATCAAATTCATCATCTTGACAAAGATTTTTATAATCAATAGACCTATTATCATATTCGTCAGATGACTCTTCTTCTATTTTTATTTTCCTCTTCAATTTGGTAGATCTAGGCTTTTTTTCTTTCTTGGCCATCTTCATTTTCTTTTTTTGAATTTTATCCTCAAAACCTAAACGCTGTGCTACGAGTTTTCTTTCTTTTCGATTCTTCTTTTCTTCATTGATGATTCGTCTCTCTTTGGCATTTTCAAGTTTTACCTTGATTGGAGTGCTTGTCAATATTTCTGAGTGTTGTTTTTCACGAGGCTTAGGCCTAGCTTTTCCCTCCGTAGATCTTGGATTGTTTTTAGTGATAGATTGAGCAAAAACAAAAAAAGAATTATCTTTTGATGTAGATGGGATAGGGTTATCATACAGGTTTGTGTTGACTGTGCCAATTTCTTCGGAAGCTGCAGGTGGTTCAGTGCTTTCATCTATGTTGTTTTGAGGTGTGTCAGGAGGACGTTTGGCAGAATCAGGAGTCTCAGGAATAGCAGAAACATCTACGTCTACTAAAATTTGCTGATCCACAATTTCCCTTGCAGCCTCGAAATGTTTATCAGAGAATTTTTCTGGATGAAATGGATGAATCCCAGATACTCTGAACCCTGAAACAGCATTGCTTATGCTAGCAGCTTTAACAAATGATTTGTTAAGAAGCTCCGCCACATCGTATTCTTGGATTTTTGTGTGGCCAGAAGATGTCAGGTGAAAATCACACTCTCTATAAAAAGCGTTCTTCAATGGGCCAAAAAATGTAAGGTCCAGTGGTTGGAGTCTATGGGAAGTATGTGGTGGAAGGGAAACCATACGAATGAAGTTGTTTCGACAAAATTCAAACACTTCAATCGATATGTGACTATAGTGATTGTCCAAAACAAGTAAAACCGGGTCGTTCTCGGTAGGGTGAACGTGGTTCTTAAAGTGCGAGAGCCACTGAAGGAATATATCAGAGTTGCTCCATCCGTTTTTGGAGCAGAGATAAACAGCGCCGATAGGGCCATTTCTTCCAACAAGAGGTGACATTCTGGTGCGAGGGTAGACAAGAATAGGCGGAGGGAAGTGTCCAGAAGCGCTCATGGTAAAAATGGCTGTAATATTTCTTCCTCGCTCTGCCGAGGTAACAGCTCCCACTCTTTTTACCCCTTTTGGTCCGTATATCTTAGGGCACTTTTTCTGTACAGTGGTAATGCCAGTCTCGTCCTGATCATAAATTCTGTGGGCAGGGAATTTGTGCTTCTGCATCACTGCTTCAAGGTTTGAATAAAACAACTGCACTTCTTCTTTACAAAAACCAGCAATTCTATTGAGACTAGTTCCCTGTGGTTGACGAAGCCTCACACTGGGATGTCTTTTCAAAAAAACAATATAACCAGTCTTTACCGGCTAACCCTAGATTCTTGTTAAAATTGTTAGAAATATTTTTCTTCTCAGCATGTCTAAAAGCCAACCTGCGCAGTTCTTTTGGAGTTAAGCCGTAAAACAAAGTACAAAGTTTTAATATATATTCTTTCAGCTCTAGCTCGATCTCTGGCGAAAACACGGACTTTCTTCCTAGTCGTGGGCACTGAGGACGATCTAATATCAAATTTTTTCTTAAAGTTGATTCTGGAATACCAAACGATCTTCCCACCTCCCTTATCTTTCTTCCATCTTTTCTCACTGCGTCAAGAGCCTTGAATAAGTTATCCTGGTTATAGGAGTTAATTTTTGTTTTTCTGACATAGTTTCTAGGCATCTGGGAACAAAGAAACGAAAGGGGGAATTAATGTTAACTGTCGCCATAAGATTGCTTGGGGGGGAATTGTGCGCACTGCTGCTCACCATAACCCGATCGCGCATTGTAAATTATTTTTGCTTAAAACACAGAAATACTGCCTTAAACACAAAACTAACTGCACCAAACACCAAAGCAGAAACTGCCATTTATAAATATACTTAGTTTAATCCATACAGAGAAATATTTGAGGCTTACCTTCCTAAAATCTGGAGAGTGAAAATAACAACGTGCACTACACTATAATGTTTCACACTCACATACCTACAAAAGTGATTTGGCGGGAGTGGTTGGCGTGGCACAGTAGTTGGCGAATCTGCCGCTTGGTTGTAGCACCATTCAGAGATGTCCCACATGCTTGGAAATATCAAAAATATTGATGCGCACGATTACCCGCTGCGCACTCTCCTCTATCTGTGTAGAGAGTGAGGCGAGATATAGAAAGACTAACGGATACATAAATAGACAGAGAGACAGACAGAGAAGATTACTTGAAAAGTCAGAGTTCAAGTAAACATTTCGTAACTTTAAACAGATCAGTTGTGTTAACGTTGAACAATAAGTAACGGCTATATTAATTGCACAGTACAAATTATGTGTAGACCTACCGGTATCTCATGCACACTTATCGATTACAGAAAAACCTGTTTTTGTTGTAAACCATATCTTATCTCGCCTAGAACAGATAAGTTGCTTGCACAACACTCAAAGTGATTTTCCTGCAGTCTGAATGCAGTTCAAGTTGAAGTTCATGAATCATGCAGTAACCTTAACAATGACTAGGTCGTTTACGCCGGGTCCACACCTATAAAAATTTGCGCCGAATACGACGCACGGCGTAAAATTTTGTGCGTGCGCGGGAATTTTCGTAAATGTGGACGTGACAACGCACGCAAGAATTTATTCCACATTCAAACACACGCTCCAGACTGAGTCGGTTTTCTGACGAACATCAAAGGATTTGCGCCGCATCCAGTTCTCGATGTAGACGCTTCTTTTTGTTTTTGCCGCATGAATGCTTTTCTACCCTCACTCCTCACCAAGTTACCTATATTGACCAGTGAGTTAACAATGTCTGAATTAAGGAAAAAGTGTGCAGCTTTTATTGTTTTGTGCGATTTACTAAAACGGAAAAAAGAAAAAAAGAGACGCTACTGGATCAAGGATCTGTACAGAGAAAGAAGATATGAAGGTGGCGCTCGCCTGTTGAATATATTGGCTGTAGATGAAAGTAATGGCCATTTCAAAAAAATTTTATGTATATCTGGAGAAGATTTTGAATATTTTATGAGCTTGATAGGACCAAAAATTAAAAAACAGAACACTACATTTAGAGAATCCATATTAGGGTAGTAAAGGAAATGGTGGCCTTGACATTACGATTTCTAGCAACAGGAGATTCGTATACTAGCCTTCAGTATCTCTTTAAAACATCAAAACAAAGTATATCTCTCATTATTCCCAAAGTTTGCAAAGCCCTAACTGAAGCACTAAAGGATTCCATAAAGGTGAGTAATAGTCAACTATACTTTTATAAAATGAACTTTTTATTTATTATTTATACAAGAAATTTACAAAGGTGTTAAATTGACAAACTCTTCCAATTCTTTAAAAATATTCTGTTGGGTATGAGTAGGCGAAGGAGAAATTGAAGGGGATGGACTTACGATTTCTTGATGACTCAGGAAGTTCATACTAGGTGTAGAAGAATTTGGTGATGAACTAGGAGATGGAGAAGTTGAATACATATTCATCTCAGCTTCAAATATTAAATTATTAAATTTATGTATCAAAATTGACTTTGTTATTGCATCAAAATGATATAGCTTCTCTGCAAGATATTTTGCATATTTCGTTGTAGCCTCTTCTGGTTCCACAGTTTGCTGTAAAATTTTGTACGCCATTTCAATTCGCGGATCTTCCTGTTTGTTCTCGTTGTGGGCCTTTTTTACTTTTTTCCTTGGCGTTGAAGGTTTTACAAAAGCTCCTTAATTTTTCTCGAAGCTACAAGGAGCTGTACTTGATTTCTCGGCGCTCTGTTCACCTGTAGTATCGCTTTCAGAATCGTCGTCTATAATTTGTTTGCGTGTCACTTTCCTAAAAACAAATAAGTAAATATAAATTAATAATAATAAAAAATATGTTTGATTATAAATTAACTAAAATAGTAATCTTAGTTTTTGTTATTTGAAGGATTCTTTTTTCGGATGCCCGCAACTGCTGAAGATTGGTTGAAAATTTCTGAAGACTTTGAAACACTCTGGCAATTTCCAAACTGTCTTGGTTCGCTCGATGGAAAACATATAACACTTCAAGCGCCTTTTAATAGCGGTAGTGAATACTTTAATTACAAAGGTTTTTTCAGCATAGTTCTCTTAGCACTGATCGATGCAAATTACAATTTTTTATATGTTGACATTGGTTGCCAAGGACGAATTTCAGATGGAGGAGTGTTCCGAAATAGTGAGCTACATCGCAGAATTACGAATCACACTTTAGAATTACCCCCTCCAAAGCCCCTTCCTCAAATGCATAAAGATATCCCTTACGTATTTGTGGCTGACGAGGCATTTCCTTTAACCGAAACCATTATGAAGCCGTATGCAGGAGTGCATCCGAAGGGATCAAGCGAGAGAATATTTAACTTCAGACTGAGCCGAGCCTGACGAGTGGTGGAAAATACTTTTGGAATCATTTCATCGGTGTTCAGAGTTTTGAGGAAACCCCTTCTACTAGCACCCGAAAAGGCTCAACTGGTAGTTATGGCCGTTGCATGCCTGCAAAACTATTTAAAAAGAAACAAATCGTCCAGCAACAGTTACATTCCTCCAGGAGCTTTGGACATAGAAGTGAACGGACGACTGCTAGAAGGCAGTTGGAGAAATGAACAATGTGCGGATGGTTTTCAACATATCCGAAATGTTCCGCGTAGAGCAACATTACAGGCAAAAGATAGAAGAGAATTCGCGAATTATTTTACCACAACTGGAGCAATTTCATGGCAATCTCGATATGCTTAACCACTTGTTGATTTGCATAAATAAATGCTAACTTGTACAAATTCTAAATGATAATAAACATGTAACTCACCCTGTTTTCTTCTGAGTTTATTGTTTCCCTTGGTTCGTCTTTGTCCAACAGAAAAGCAAAACTCTTGAATGCAAACCAATCTGTTTTGTATACTTCTGACGCCCCTAAAAATCACACAAGGAAATTGTTTGAAAAATGTGGTAAACAAAATAACAAACAATTGTTTACTTACCTTTACCTGTGCCAACTGACTTCATCCCTTTTGATTTTTCTCGCCTGAAAGATTCCAAAAGGCTTGCCATTTTTTTCTTCGCATCTTCAACACCGTTTCCTACCGAATCTGCGATCTCTTGCCACGCGTCATTTTTCTTTATTTTATTAAAATGCCACTTATTTTTCGGATCCCACAATACTTTGTGTTCTTCATACTTCTGTATTAGAAAAATAACAGATTCTTTGTCTAATTCCATCCTTATTTACACTAACAAACAACTGAAAACTGACGAAACCAACCTGTTGTTCGAGTAGTATAACCTCCACGTTTGTGGTTATATAACCTCCATGAATAAGGCTTGAGCACTAACACACGCCGCACAACGTAAAAATTTATCTGGAAATAATCTTTAATTTGTGGCGAAAATATTTGCGCCGAACCTATTCGGCGAAATTTTTTATAGGTGTGGACCCGGCTTTAATTGCACAGAACAAACTATGTGTAGACCTACCTCATGCGCACTTATCGATTACAGAAAAACCTGTTTTTGTTGTAAACCATGTCTTATCTCGCCTAGAACAGATAAGTTGATTGTCTGCTGCTTGCACAACACTCAAAGTGATTTTCCTGCAGTCTGAATGCAGTTCAAGTTGAAGTACATGAATCATGCAGTTACCTTAACTATGACTAGGTCGTTTACGCAACGATTGCAAATTGTAACGGACAGCTGTTGCTGTAAGTAGACACCGTTGAAGTTTCTGGAGTAGATCGAATTTTATGAAAAGTTAACAAAGAAGATAACAACGTCTCAATCATCATTAAAATCGTTCGAAGTATTTGCATTCTGTAGATCTGTAAACTACGAGTAACATCTCAATTCAGTGATTTATACCCCGTTCTTGTTACATGTCTTGATCGTTCACTCGCTATACACATCAGTGGCGTGTCTAGAATTTGCCCTGGGGGGAGGCCGGTTGAGTTAGTTTCATACAAAAAAACGTTCAGACTAATCAACATTAGCCTACTATCTTTAAAGTGGCTGAAAACGTGTGATAACATCCTGAAATCAATCCCATTAAAATAAACGGTAATAACACAATAGAAATACGGGTTATTGAAACATTATTTACTAGATACTTACTGGCTGAATTGATTTTTCCTATACCGTATATCAGGGGCAAACGTAGGATTTCATTTTGGCTGGGGGGATTTTTTTCAACCACATATTTTCTTAGAGTATTGTTTTTCTCATGTTGTAATAAAAATCGTACCAAAATTAAAACTAACAGGCAAATAATAGCTGTAATTCACTAATTTTATTAAAATAAATTTTAAATATACGTCAGATAGGCTTCCAGTTTTTCTTGCAAGGCTAATAATACCTTTCTGTGGAATATAAATACTTTAAAAAGAACGTTAAAATTAAGAAAGTAAAGAAAGTGAGAGTTACCAGCATGTATATAACTGCTGTGGATATAAATGCATCCAACAGGGTTGTGGATATAAATTTTACAGCAAGTAAAATAATGTTAAATAATTTTGTTAAAAAATATGATTCTGTCCTTTTCAATTAATTACATTTAAAAAACACGCAACCAGTTTAAAATTTTTGCTCCAACATTTTCGGATTTCGGGGGGTATATATCCCCCATATCACCCCCCTACGTTCGCCCCTGCCGTATTTCATATTTCAAACGTATACGCAAATTCTGGGTAACAAACATGTTTGTACATTTAAAAAAGAGCTACTAGCTGAAAAAAATAGTAAAAAAGCCTAAAAATTAAGAGATTACCAAAATTCGTGAACTTTATTTGACCTTCTGAGAAGGGGCACCAGTCCCGTTCGTCCCCCTCGTAAATACGCCCCTGATACACAGTGCCTCCTTTCTACCCGTATTCTCCACAGATATCTTTGTACTTTACTCTCAGGCTACTAGTTAACAGACAAGGTAACATTATCACTTAAAGTTAAATGTGGGAACTCTTGCCGCCAACTAACGGTTTATTAAGCTTTGTTTGCTTTGAATCGATCCCATACAGAGCTGCACTTGTAGACATAAACCTATATACACTGAAGGTAATTTTGGGAGAGAGTGAAGTGCCGAGAAACTGAACAAGACGACGCTTGTTTTATGTACTAGGACCATGGGCGCCCCGAGGGGGGGCATTTACACCCCCTGGCTCCTGAAAAGGTGGTTTCAAAAATGGAAAAATTAGCAAAAAATACAAGTTATGAAATACAAAATTTACTTTATTGAACATAAGACAAATTCAGTGCATGAAATCAATATTAATGAATCTAGTAATACCATAAAAAAAGAAAAACTTTGTGTTCATGTTTATTTTATAAAAAAATTCTTTGCATTAATTTTATAGCACATCAAGACTGAAACAAAAAGTATAACCTCCTTGGTTGTTGTCCAAATCTATTGATATCTCGAAGTATCTAGTTCTAAAGCTGAATTTGAGTAATATTAGTTAGTAGAGTTGGCGGCGCGTTATTTTAAAAATGCATTTGAGATATAATTATACACGGCGGAAAATTGTATATGAAAAATTACAATACTGCATAGTATTATAGGCGCAGACTGAAAAATAAAAAAAATCGACATATTTTTTGGAATTTGTTTATATTTTGTATTAAGATTTACTAGAAAAAATATTGTAAAAATTACAAAAATATGGCATTTTTTAATTTCCAGTTATATATATATATATATATATATATATATATATATATATATATATCCCAGATCCCCGGGTTTGCACCCCCCTGCGAATATTTCTGCGGGCGCCCATGACTAGGACGCTATCTACTGTCACCTATGAACAACGAGAACGCTTAAATAAAGCGCACCCCCTAATAGTGGGGGCGATTTATGCAAACGACAAACGGAAATACGACATATGTATACAATGGCAAAGCAGACGACTGTATGTTCGCTCAAACGGAAATACGACATATTTATACAATGGCAAAGCAGACGACTGTATGTTCGCTACCACTACGCGTTCTCTTGAAATACGAGTATACAACTGTTGCTAACATTTTGCTTTATCGTTCTTGTGTACGTAGTCGATAAGCAGGCAGGCGCGTTTCCAAATCGCAGTGCTTATTTATTTACTGAACGAGCTCGCTTTCTAGTTTTAACTCGACCGCTTGGCATTCGTCTGTCTATCTATCTGTTTGGGGTCATGTCTCACGATAACTTTTGAACGCATCAACCGATTTCCGTGAAACTTGTCAATAATTTTACTCTACAGAACACTACTGTTTTTTATATCGGTCCCCTAAAAAAATATGGGGCGGGAGGAGAAAATGGGAGGTAAGCACAATTGTGAAAAAATCGCAAACAAACAGGTGAGGTAGCAAATTAACGATTATTTTAACCAAAATCTGAATATAGAGTGGACTTTTAAAAATCTCAATTTTGGCACGAAATTTTGACAGAATCGTAAAAATATAGTGTGCAGCTTAAGATAATTCAAAATTTTTGGAAACAGAGCCCAAAAAAGAATTAAAATTTTTTTTTAATTGTAAAAACAGCCGGGTGTCACAATAAAATAGAATTTTAACCCAGATCCTAATTTAGCGTTTGCTATAAGTTTTTTTAACTTTTATTTTCATAAGAAAAAAATAAAGTTTACTACGAGCCAAAAATGTAACTGAACATTCTTAGAAAACTGTAAAAGACCATACCGTATGAGGTCAAGTTATGAGGAATTTTATTCAAAATACAAACTCGGTATCTTTAATAATTTTGCAGAATTGATATCTCTCAACATGCAATTATCAAATATTGAAATTTGTCTAACAATAAATGTATTTTATTAAAAATAATGAGTGAATGAGCAACTGAGGAAACTTACTCCTCGTGGGTGTAAGCCTTACATACAATAAAGTTCATACATGCAATATTCTAACGATGTGCAATCCAGTACATGCAATATAGTAATGATACAATATTAGATTCACAATACAGTAATACTACATATATAACATATTCCACTACTGCAAATCCTCTTTTTAACTACACATACACCTCCTACTCACTTTATCCCTTACCATACCTCTTATACCTAACCATTCATTGCCTTTTTTCTGTACTTCTTTTATATACTTTTCCCACGGTTTCGTCGATCTTCCTCTTTTGGTCTTTCCCCAGGGTTTCGCTTCAAATTCTCGCCTTTACGAGTGTTAGTAATGTTAGTAAATGTTAGTAAACCAGATAACCAGACATTAAATCGTATGTCATCAGTTATACGCCATTCGCTTTCGCGTGGCACCTAAGGGATTAGCAGACCCTTGCTCTCGCACGCGCACTTACGAGCGCCCGGGCCACACACCCTTGCCCGAACGCGCAGGTATACAGCTTCATGAAACAGTTACAAATTATGACACATTTAAATTGAATGATAATCCAAATTAAAATATGATTTTCGTAATCTTCGTAAAATTGCGAGAAAAATGAGTCCTCTCAACATATAGTTACTGTTAACCATGTAGCGTCAAGGGAGTATATTTGGATTTTAGAAAAAAAACACATATTGCAGTACTAAAAAGACGAGTTTTATTTAAAATTGAGAATGGCATTTTAATATTATATAAAATCGGTTACCAATGATAAAAACTTACTAATGATAACATTACAATTAATGTTAAATAAGTACAAGATGAAATATATTAGCCTTTTAGTTTAAATTCCACATTATTATGTTTTTAATTTTTATAAAATGGAAAAGCCTATTTGTAATACAGTACTAAAAATATTTTACTCCTGGATGTGATGGGCATTTTTCTCTTAAAATTTAACATTAACACACGAAAAACGATATGAATATAAACGCAATATTTTCTTTAACTTTGATCGTTTCGAAAATATATTAATATATAAACGAAAAACACCTTTATTAATAGATAAAAACAAACAAAAAATACATACTTAAGAAATGTATAACAAAAATACATACTTAAGAAATGCTTCTTTTAAATAACTTTAAACAAATACTATATACAATACAATGTTGTTTTTCTTATGTACAAACTTATAAGAAAAATTTTTACAAAATTAAAAACCCCATCTTAACAAAAGTGGGTCATAAACGAAATATTTTTTGTGGTTTTATTTACAGATAGCCCATATTTATGGATAAACAAAAAAACACCTTTAGTAATAGATAAAAAACAATTATAACAAAAATACATACTGAATAAAAACTTTTTTTAATAACTTCACACGAATACTGTATGCAATATAATGATTTTTTTATTTACAAACTTAAAAATAAAATTTTTACAAAACTAAACAAAATTCTATCCTACAAAAATAAGAAACGTGGACTACATGTAAATCATAAGAGTAAACTTCTCCATATTGAATAATTAGTTGAAACCATAAAATTCTAATAACAAAGTTTTGGTCCACCGTATTAAAAAACTCTAATATATAATTATATTACATATAATTAAGAACACAATGTACTCTGAAATGCTCCCTTAGGCAAGGAGAAAAGATTTATAATTTGCCATGCTGGAGGCCAGAAAGGATGGATCGAAGCTCCACCACTCGTGTTTGAGTCAACACCAGGTTGTTTTGAAAACTGGTTGTTTAATACACTAATCCCCGCAATACCCCCTGCAAGTACGATAATCAAGAAGACGCCGACGATGGCCTTAGTGCCGAAATCGGTCAGTCATGAGTTGAAAATAAAATTAATTTCAGGGTAGATTATTTTCTTAATTATATGTTATATAACAGTAGCCCTATCCTGTGAACACATAACTTTAAATATATTAATAAGTCCTCAAATCGTACCTGGAAAATCTTACATCAGTGGGTAGCACCCGATGTCGTCGTCTGAGTCATCGTCGGAATCACATTCACTGCTATCATCGCCTGGGCACAAATTGATTATTAACTCCTGAACACTTTGGTCGTGCAATCCTTCACTCTCCCAGTCTGCGTCCATGGCTTTCTTGACATGTTGAACATACCTTGACCACAATTCCGGTGTGACTTGGGCGACCGCCTCCATAAAAAGTTCCTTCACATCCTTCAGCTTGAAAGTTTTATTTCTTTCCTTCACGTACGCCTTCAAGTAAGACCAGACCATTTCTATAGCATTATAATGGCAATGGTAAGGTGGAAGCCTGATAACTTTGAACCCTAATTCGGTGGCTTTAGTGTCAATGGCATATTTTGGAATTGGAGGCTTGTGTAATTTTACCAATTCGTAGATTTCTGGCTTCCGGAAGTCAGGGGGAAATGGAATTTTCTTCTCTTTCAGCCAGTAGATCATTGCGGCTTTTGTTGAGCTTGAAGTTGGTGCTTTGTCTATTTTTCTGGAATGGTACGGAGCGTTGTCCATGTTTATCGTACTCGCAGGGGGTATTGCGGGGATTAGTGTATTAAAAAACCAGTTTTCAAAAACTTTATGGTCCATTTCTTCGTGATAATCTCCCGTCTTCTTTGACTCAAACACGAGTGGAGGAGCTTCGATCCATCCTTTCTGGCTTCCAGTATGGCAAATTATCAATCTTTTCCCCTTGCCTAAGGGAGCATTCAATGTCCCCTTAACTGTATCGTCGGTCCATCCTTTGTCATTATGTACATTTTCATTTAACCATGTTTCATCTAGGAACACAACATTTTCAATATTTACATTTCGGACTTTACGTAAAAACTGGCATCTTAATAAAGCGATTGTAGGCTTTTCCATCAAAACCCTTCGGTTATTATACTTCTTGTAAACGAACCCCAAATCTCGTGCAATACGATGCAATGCCGTCTTCCCGCCGTCAAACAAACTCGCATTCTTCAACGAACTCACAAGTTTCTCGAGGGATGGTATCTCTCGCCGCTCGTAGTACTGCAGGATGTGCCGCCTTATGGCCGATTTCGCAAACTCGTCGAGGCCCGTCACTTTTCTATTTCGTTGTAGCCCTCCTGGTGTTTTCCTAGGCGTTGTTATTTTTATCTTCTTACAGGCTGAAACTTCATTAACTACGTTGTCTTCTCTGTCGCTCGCATCATCTTCCACGGTCTCAGTTTCCTCCCGTAGCGCTGATTTCAATTGAGCATTTATCCGGGCGACGGTTCGTTTGGGAACACTACACGCTGATGAAACTCTTTCCAAAACTTTTCTTACATCCAATAGAGGCCCCATATTATTTTTTTCCATATAAAAATACTGTATCACCGAAGCAACTATCGTTCTTGCTTGCGAATGTAACACTTGCTTAGACTTAGAGGACATAACTGTAACACTTAAACATCCACGCACAGCACAACACCGACCACATTACTAAGGAAAGCCACCGACAATAATGATGCTTTCGACACCCCCGACAGTGGCGCTTACTTACTACACAGGAAGTGAGTCATAGGGTTGTTTCGGCTAATATCTTTCATAACGACGCTTAGTCAAAACTAAACTCCGGACAGACTTCAAAATGTCGCTGAACAGCGGTTCATTGTAGCTTCGAGGTAGTTGGTAGAATTAATAATAATTACGATAAAAAATAATTCAACCAGTTACCCGCACTTACATGAAGAAACTGTGAGGTTAAAAAGTAAGCTTATTTTAATTCTGGACTAAATGTCACTATAGTATTGACGACTCGGAACACTAAGTTTTTTATAAGTAAAAACGTAAAGTTTTACCTTACAGCCTAAACCGGCTTTCACCTTTAGAAGGCTTCATCAGAGGCTGCCATAGGTAGCGTTGTCCGTCTTGTTGGCGACGGGATAGTTATTCGAAAGATTGAAGCTGTGTGTGTGTGGTGAGATGTGTTCGAATAATGCGTGCGATTTGAATTGTGTCTGTTCGTTTAGGACGTCGTTTTTATTTGTTTTTGTGTGTTTGTATATTTCTAATTGTTCTAGAGTGTCTAGTTTTCGGCCTTTTGTGTGTACGTGTAGAATGTTCATGTTATTGTCGATGTTTTTATATGTGTGGTTTGCTTCAATGAGGTGGTTTGCAAAGGTAGATTCTGTAGTGGTGTGGAGTGCTTTTGTGTGTTCAATGTATCTCTGTTTGAAGCTACGTCCTGACTGGCCTATGTAGAATTTATTGCAAGTTGAGCAATTTAGCTTGTATACACCAGGTAGATCGAATTTGTTTTGTGCTTTGGGCATGCGTTTTGATAGTGTGTGTTCTGTTTTGTTAGTAGTTTTGTAAGCGATTCTGTATCCTGCTTTTTTGAATTTGTGGGCAATTTTTTCAGTTTGTTTGTTGATGTATATTAGTGTTATGAATTTGTTGTTTTCTGTCTTTGTCTGTTGTTTGTTTTGTGTTTTGTGTAGGAGTTTACTGACTATTGTTCTGCAAACTCCTACACAAAACACAAAACAAACAACAGACAAAGACAGAAAACAACAAATTCATAACACTAACATACATCAAAAAACAAACTGAAAAAATTGCCCACAAATTCAAAAAAGCAGGATACAGAATCGCTTACAAAACTACTAACAAAACAGAACACACACTATCAAAACGCATGCCCAAAGCACAAAACAAATTCGATCTACCTGGTGTATACAAGCTAAATTGCTCAACTTGCAATAAATTCTACATAGGCCAGTCAGGACGTAGCTTCAAACAGAGATACATTGAACACACAAAAGCACTCCACACCACTACAGAATCTACCTTTGCAAACCACCTCATTGAAGCAAACCACACATATAAAAACATCGACAATAACATGAACATTCTACACGTACACACAAAAGGCCGAAAACTAGACACTCTAGAACAATTAGAAATATACAAACACACAAAAACAAATAAAAACGACGTCCTAAACGAACAGACACAATTCAAATCGCACGCATTATTCGAACACATCTCACCACACACACACAGCTTCAATCTTTCGAATAACTATCCCGTCGCCAACAAGACGGACAACGCTACCTATGGCAGCCTCTGATGAAGCCTTCTAAAGGTGAAAGCCGGTTTAGGCTGTAAGGTAAAACTTTACGTTTTTACTTATAAAAAACTTAGTGTTCCGAGTCGTCAATACTATAGTGATATTTAGTTAAATAACGGACACGTCATGGACAACGAAATCCAAGAATTTAATTCTGGACTTACAAGTTTACATTTTAATTGATACATGCTGTGTATAAACACACTAAAAATAAATATAAAAATAAATCAACAATATATAACACACTTTGATGTCGAAATGTAACAAAAAAAAAATTAATGGTACCCGGTATATTAAATATAAAATACTACTATGCATGTTGAACATCATATATTATCATAATCATACCGTGTTTGGTGTAATTTTTCTTGGAATTGCACGAAGTTTACAAATAAACTGATGTCAGTAGTTAAATTTTATATTTTGAAGAAGTAGCAATTACTCAATTAGGGCCCCAGTTATGAGTCACTACCTGCCGGCCGGAGCGGACGCGAGCAGCTGCATTTGTGTGTGTGTGTGTGTACGGGTCTCCTAATCCCTTAGGTGCCACGCGAAAGCGAATGGCATATAGGATACCTTCTTCTCTCCCCCCCCCCCCAAATTGCACTGTCTTTTGAGCAGTTTTATATTACTTCGTTGCCTTAAAGTTTCTCTCTTCGCTTGTTTTGTGTAACCTTTACACCTTTGAGATTTGCAACCACGTGACTGTAAGCAAAAAACTATAGTAGGGCCTATTATAAAAGATTATAGCGACAGCTCGTCTTACAAATACTCCACCGTTCAGGGATCGGAAGCATATTGCGGTGAGTTGGTGAACAATACAGTTGTCATACCAACTTGCGGTTGCTTGCTGACTTCAGCGTCATTCCCCCACCGTTTCGTCGCTGCAGATGCAGGTCTGATAGTCCGGGAACCTTTGCAGTCTTTGGAATAAGAGAAATATTCACACGTATAACGAAAGTAGACTTAACGGCACTATGTCTGCACCAATCAGATTATTACTTTCTGTGTGTCCTACCTATCATTAGTACAAATCACTTTATCGTTTTCAGTCGACGTGGACTCGACTTTGCCACAATTATTATTTGTTCACCAACCGCAGCTTATAAGCTTCAAAGTAACCAGTCTGTCTCAATATGTGCATCAAAGCACATACTATCTCATTATTCTGCTGTCGGTGTAATGATGTGCACAAACATGACGAACTACGCTGATGAGAGATAAAATCTTAATTACGACCGATAACAATTGCTTTGATTCCCGGAGTTAACGGATTGAATGTGGGAGTAATAATCCAAGACCGTAACTGGATGACGTCAATCTTCTCCAATGTCTCCATCCGTTGCCCTCTCAGTGTAACCCCTCACATCCATTCTTCTGAGATCTTCTAGCAATCATCCAACAACCTTATCCTAGGTCGGCCCCTCTTTCTGCTTTTATATACTTACGCCCTCAGGATTTTCTTTGGCATACGCTGATCATCCGTCCGCTCTAGATGACCTATCCATTGTATTCACTGAGTTATATATTTTATGCAAACATATATAAAATTTCAAATATCTGTGACATTAAATGATCGCGATATCTCCGACAAAATCAGAAAGCCTGCAATTGTAAAGTTGGTATAACTTTTAACTTGTTGGTTCATCTTTTAACTTAGATCGTAGAAACTTGCTAAGAAACGTCTTTTGGATATTCATCGTCTAAGGGACTAAGTTAAGAGTATGTATTCTGCTCGTTTTCGCTCTTCCTACAGAAATATAAACAAAAAGTTCTAAACATATTATCCTTAAATAGTAGTAGTAACTACTGTAGGGCCTATATACAAATTTTAAAATAAGATAACTCTATAGACGAGAAAGAGTTGAATAAATAAATTGAGAAACAACCCAATTTACCATTTTTAACTTCTACCATACTGTAATAATTTTTTATATCTGAGATATGAGTAAAATAAAAGTTATTTGTTAGATAAAATAGTAATCGATATTTGTACACGCCAAATACCATTCATTCAGTCGTACACCAATCGCGATATTCATAAATTTTGACGTAAGGTTTCACCGTAGGTTGTAGTCGCGTACTAAGAAACACATTCCAAAAATTAAACGTCTAAAGTGTTAAAAAGTAATTAAATGAATACCATCTTTTGTGCACATTGTTGGTCTCCCTAAAAGGACGTAAATGTGAAGTTTTGAATATATTATTCTTAAATAATGCCCACAATTAATTTGTATTTTAAATAATTTAACTCTACAAGAAAAAACAGCTTAAAATCTAAGTTTAGCAATAGCCAATTTAACACTGTGATCATGTTGAAATGTTAGTTGATATTAAGTTATGAGTAAGATCAAAGTTAATTTCCTACAAAAGCTAAAATATTATGCCATCTACATATCAATCTATCGATACCCCATCAGTAGCCATTACTTTTTACAAATCTATTTTGTCTTAGACGAGACAAAATCACTATATTAGAGACTTCAAAACTGTGAACAAACTCGTCCTAAAAAAAAGTGACTCCGGATGCACCGACATCAAACGAGGTTTGGTGCTGTTGATTGTTTCAGAAACGAGACATTGTGCCCTGCAGCAGAGAAACAAGTGAAATTCATAAAGCGTGTGATGGCATCACAGTATCCACTCGTTTTGTCGTGGTGAAGTTGGGTATACCATCAACTTTCCCCGGCTAGAAGAAAATATCAAGGTTATTCTCAACAACACTGTGTCTGCGTCTGCTTTTAATTCCCACTTCATAATCAAGCGAGAGTATCAAGAAAACACGTTGTTTTAATGCAGTCTTCTAAATCAATTCTTGGTAGAGACGGATACCAAAAAAAAAAACTACCTTTTTTTTAACTAACAACATCGTCCTGTGATGATGTCTATTAGACATTACTATACCAATCAATATTTCGTTCTGACGTACCATCTGAGTTCGTTTTCACCCCTCCCCCCAAAATTTCACCTCTATTAGGTATTTCGAATACACCGTACACATGCAAACATTAGAACTTCATATTTCACTACTGAGCGATCGCGTTTCCAAGTCCTTGTTCAGCGATTAGTCATAAGCAATGTTTGTCTGTCCTTTCTCTCCATCTTCACAGGTAACATCTGATCACTGTTAGCCACTGGTTTCCAACTGGTGGTCCACGAGAAGCTCGATAGTGGTCCGTGGGACTTTTAAGATGTATGGATAAAAAGCGATATAGTCTAGCTGTCTAGATTATAAAGTAAAATCGAACTGGAAACGGCTGAAGTAAAGTCGGTTATTTCGTTCGTTTTTTCTATTATTGTCTTTGTTTTGTTGTTTCTTAAACGATAAAAACTTACAGCGGATTAGTTATTAAACTGTAACCTTGATGTTAATTGGCAGTATCTCTTTAACATGTCAGATTTTAAAACTGGATTACAATCTTGAAAAGTCTTCATAGGCAACGGTTCCTTTTACTATAAACAACAGCCCACCTTCGGTTTCAATGAGAATAAACAGTGGTTGTTATCGTTTATAACTGGGGAACAGATTTATAGGTAAATAAATATTTTGATATTTAAATAAATATTTCTCATATTTAAGTTACAATTAAATATTTTTCATAATTTGGTAATTAACACATTTTTAACATTTCACTTTATATTTCACATGGTTGATTTTTCACTGCATTGCGTTTACATTTGCAAGCCAAATAAGGAAGAGGCCAAAGTATTTCCGGAAATAAGAATAACCTCCACGTGCCATACACAGTCTGACCTAATATTGTGTAACTTCTGTGTCATTTACATTAGTTTATTCAATTACCTGCCTCTCGATCATATATAAGGAAGAGATTTCTATTTTATACTCCTGCTCACGTGTCAGACTAAAGACTTGATATGTATACTATCTGTGGCTATGAAAAATTGACGTAGTTTCATGCTTAAATGGCCCCAAGAATAAACATAAAAAGAATTTGTTTCCCTATTACCACAGAAAAAAAATGTGACACAACTGGCGACTCGACAATAGTCGAGGAAATTTTTGTAAACAGTGCTGTAGTCACAGTGTAGCGTGGGAGAAGACTGTTCATTTCGCAAGCGCTAAACCAACTAACTAACTAATTTTACATCAGTTCTGGTAGTGTTGTCGCGTCACGTACATTTTACAATATATGTTCCCTGGCGTGGAGTAACTTCCTGTAAAACACAACGTATGGTTACTCGCGTGGAGTAACATCCCGTAAACCACAACGTATCGTTACTCGCGTGGAGTAACATCCCGTAAACCACAACGTATCGTTACTGGCGTGGAGTAACATCCCGTAAAACAGAACGCATGGTCACTCGCGTGGAGTAACATCCCGTAAACCACAATGTATGGTCACTCGCGTGGAATAACATCCCGTAAACCACAATGTATGGTCACTCGCATGGAATAACATCCCGTAAACCACAACGTATGGTTACTGGCGTGGAGTAACATCCCGTAAACCACAACGTATGGTTACTGGCGTGGAGTAACATCCCGTAAACCACAACGTATGGTTACTGGTGTGGAGTAATATCCTGTAAACCACAACGTATGGTTACTAGCGTGGAGTAACATCCGTAAATAACAACGCATGGTCACTGGCATGGAGTAACATCTCGTAAATCACAACGCATGGTCACTCGCGTAATAACACGTAGAAAAAAGACACCAATTGTCAAAAGTAAATAGCACAGTTTTTACTGTATACCGAGTAACAGTAGTTGTACATCAATTATAATAAACTTAGAGAACTGTACAAAAAAAAACTGTAATTGTAACACAATTTGTTTCAAAGTTTGCATCATTTCAAAATCTGTAAGTAGCTTTTGTTATTCCTGTCATAACCCACCTAAAATAAATAGTACACATCAACTGGCATATGGAAATATATTAATTTATTAAAAGTTGCTAATTAATGACATTTTTAAAAATAAATTAAAACAAAATATGATAAGTGCACCATCAAAAATTTTGGGAAATTATAATTTAGTGGGAATGAACCCCTAACCCTCAAACATTTGATCGTCTATAAAGTTGTAACTATCTAAACTTTTTGCCCACTTACCAAATGCTTACTTACCCCATATTCTGACGAACTCACCTTAATTTCAATACAGAAGATCCCAAATTACACAAAGGTCACCACGATGTTTTCAGGTTATACATCGAAACCTTAACATTCCTCCTGAACATACACGTTAGTTGATTTTAATTTTACTCCCCTTACTTCAGAAGCTTTCACAGGCTCGTTTAGGTGAGACTTTGACACAGAAAACAGGTTAAGTTTCGGCGCAATAACTACACTCAACACATGGTTACGGTTATACAAAAATCTGAATTTATTTTCGTTTAGCTATTCAAAAGTTACTAACCATATTCATTTTTTGTGAACAAATAACTCAATATTGAGCATTCATAATAATTAGTTAAACAATACTAGAAATGATTAATTATACTTTAGCAAACCAGTACTTCGCCTCTCTCCCTCTCTCTCTTAAAACCCCCCTAAATTTGAGATCTCCTTACTATTTCTGAATAGTGTATTTTAAGAAAAGACAAATGGTTATCAAATGTTGGCCAGTCGATCTAGTTTTACGAGTACTTAACTGCTGATGATATTCCAGTTGTTACGTCATCATTCGCAGTTCATTTTTTTATTAAACACTCCACCAAACGATTTAAAACTGTTATGTACTGTTCACTATTAACTTTTTCCCATAATTAAAGGATTTTACTTGTTGTAATACACTTATACAACCAACATTGGTAGGCCTACCCTTAATTTGTCCGCGGACACTTTTAACACAACCGTACAGTATCAAATTGTTCTGTCGACTGCGCCGAATTGGGCTTGCAAGTTGTATACTATGCCAGCCTGCTACGCATCGGTCACGTGGTTCCCCTGGATCCCCACTGCGTCCCTTGTCTCGACACGTAGAAAATTCTGGAAGCTAGTCGAAGCCGGAACTGCGTTTCAATATTGGAAAACACGTGGTTCTTTCATGGTTTCAGCGTGACGTCAGACTAATTACAAAAATTCCTTGCCTTATATGGTTAGGTCTATTCGTCTTGGGACAGCAATGCACGTCATACACGCTTAGTCACACCATCCAGACTTCTAAATATCCATTTCACCAATGGTTACATAAATTGGGAATTATTGAATAATATTAAAAAATGGTTCTGCCCTTTTTGTTCCATTACAAAGTCTCCACTGTCCTTTGATGGAAGAAATTGGTAAAAATAATGAAACTCACTAGAAATTGTAAAGCTGCTTGTAGGTCTTTATATTTTTTTATACTTATTGGTAACAACTCATTCCTTATATAACTTAACTCACAAGGAATATATTTGACACTCTCGCGACTTTTCCGACACATGTCTGCTTCTTTGAAGCCATCTTCTTCACAAGATGTCTTGTAAGACACTGTATCTGGTTCATCTTGTCGTACCTGAAGATGCACAACTTCAGAAATCAAAAAATTCTCATCATTGTTAGTTTTTTTTAACAAAGTAAGAACAAAAGTTCTTCAAAATTCCAAGTATTTGTCATCTCCATATTTATAATGTTAAATTTTGTCTTTATTTATCAATGAAATTTACTGTTGCCAACCTCATGTGTTAAAACAGTCATGGATGGAGTGCCCTTTTTCTTTTTCTCAATTATCACCATCCACTTCCACATGAGTGTGCCAAATAGTCAATATTTATGACTTATTGTTTCAATATTTTTGAATTTGTTCAATATCAAAAAATAAGCCATGATGATAAATATATTATGATTCTGTCCAGGTCACTTGTGAGTCCATATAGTTACATGTTTTATGTTGTCATTTACATGTACATCTGCCCATTTCATAATGGAAGATGATATTTCATTACCCCCTCTGCCTCCTTTTGATTCATCCCACATGAAACAGTGACATTTACCATTTGCTGCATTCAACAGTGTAAAATTAAATGTCTGTCCACACCTTTCTTAAATAATAAGATTGAGAATGTGTCAGAAAAGGTGTCGAAAGACATTTCTACAAGTCGCCAATCAACACCTTGAAAATACTGTCAAATTTAGCTTCCTCTTTATCCATTTTTTGCAAGTGATAGTGATTACTAGCGTCAGTCAAATGTTTTTCATATTATGCTTTAAGCAGTTCAGTTGTTTCTTCTATATCAGAATTTTTGATACTGTCATTGTGTTTATCACAGACATCACATATATCTGTGCTTGACTGGTGAAAACTTAAATTAAATCTAATGTTAATTATGTGGCGGTACATCCAACTTTTGCATATTTCTTGGTTTTTATTCTTACACTTTTCTACAAATAACTGATACAGAAATACTGATACAAATAAATCAACATTCTACATTTTTTCAATAGACAGATGTGTGCCTAAAAACTTTCTTTCAGTTCTTTCTCTTGAATAACGACTTTTCATATGTGGGAATAAAAGAAATGTGACTCATTATGCGGTCAACTACTTCTGCTGTTGTCTTATTAGGAGGTGTTTTCCAACCTTTCTGATCTGGCGAGACCATTCCTCCTGTTTCTAATTTCTTCATGCATTATCAACAACTGTTTACGATATCCATAATGTTGACAAAAAACGTTGTTTTACAAACATTTATATCATTACCATTGAGAGCAAAATGATATTTTAAAGATACTTTACGGATTTTGCTCCCATCTTTAGCTCTTCTGTGTTCAACTGAAACTGCTTTTACTTTGGCAGCAATCAAATGGCATTTAACATCTACAGATTTTGCTGAGTCTCAATAAAATGTGTGTATTTCTACCCTATTATCAGCTGATTAAAACATTTTAGTCTGCACTGCACGGGGGTTTCATAACTTTTCCTGGCATATGTTTATCTGATTTGCTAATGTACGGTAATCCACCAACAATATTTCTCTTTCGTTTATTAGACTTCCATTTTGTTACCTTATGGACCATTTTTCTGCTGTTTTTTATTATCATTTTCATTTACAGGTATATCTTCTACATCTCCAGTAGGTAGTACAACTGTAACAGTACAAATATCACCGTTTCGAGACATATTGGGAATATTAACATTTTCTTTAATAAGTGTATTGGGGAAAAGTTATTAGCCAAGGTCAACGATCAAGCAGCTGGAGACAGCTACTTTTAGCTAAACGAACTCTGAACTTCATTATAGAACGAACTCTAGCGTGACTTCATTTTGAAGTCACGCTACACAACGTCATAAGCCGAGCCCAACATACGTCACGTTGGAATGCAGGAGTGTCCGCTAACTCGCCGGGACGGCGTTGTGCCGAGTCTAAGAAAGATCGGCGCGTATACGGTATTTAACGTATTCGCTAAAGAAAAATAGGTTTCGGCTTTTGTGGTGGGAGTTCTGCCGTACTGTTTAACAGAAATACGCACACAATCTACAGCAGTGGTAATTAAGCTGCGCCTGATTGGTGCTGCACTCTGGCGTTCGCTGCTGATTGTGAGTTGAGAAAAGCCGGAACTGTTTTCTAAAAGCTGTCTTTTGCTGGTCGTTTAACCAAACGCCTCGTGGCATATCTTCTCCGACAGAAAGAAGTTTTTAGTTGCACCATCTTCATCTATGGCAGGCTAAACTAACACAGATCTGCGGTAAGTCACGGCAATATGCTTATATACATTAATTTAAAGTTATACAAAAGGAATTTGTTTAATAAGTCCAGATATGTATGAAATCAGCTAACCTATCACGCCACGTGGCAAGTTGTGAAATGTGTAATTTTGAGTAATTTAAATGCAACTTTTATTGGTAATTATAGTAATACTATATTAATTTCAGAAGTCTTAACTAAGGCACCAGAATTGAGAATAATGTAAAGTCAGAATAATATGAAATTGAACTAAACTAAATGTTTTCCAAGATAGGGCCATGTGGCCGTATAACCTGTTGCAGAGTGTGTCAAACTTTCATTTTAAGTAGGCCTAAAGCTGTGTTTAATATTCTATATGGATTTTGGTGCGTGTGAGGTTTCTGGGGGAATTAGTTTTGGGAACTTATCGCTGATAATATTTTGTATGAATAGGGTCCCTCCCTGCAAGTCGAGGAACAGCTCCATCCTGAACATGAACATCTAGACTCTCTCTCAACTTCATCTGCTGGAGGAGAATAGCGAGGACGGGCCACAAACACCCTAACATGTAGACCAGAATACCACAACTTCACACCATGGAATAAATCAGGTGACACCAATCCATATTACTTTTATACAGTGGGATGTAACCCACTAGAACCCGTGGACATATAGTCACACTACATCAATGACTTTAATCTTCAAACATTTTAATTGGGTCCCCGGTTAACGGGACAGAATAGTGCGTGGACTTGGGGGGGGGAATCTTTTGTACATTTTGTAACTCTGTTTGTATAAACTGTGAGCCCAGAGGTTGGCATGTATCTGTGGCTGCTTACCGTTCAGGCATGTAAATTTCTTTCTTGTTTTCAGTAGAAGGGTTACCTTAGTGCTAGTAATTCTATCAATCAACATGTAATTTCACTGGTTAAATTTAGTTTTCATTTTATGCATTAATTTCACATTTTTATATTCAGTTTGGGTCATATAGGGATAGAAGTTTCTTTGGTAGTTCAGTCGGGTCACCAGTTTAATCCTGTATAGGTGGGTTTTCATGCAGACTTGAACATGCTCTTGGGACAGGTTGAGATAGTTGGCACTATCTTGCCTAGGAACATGTCGGCCTTTGGGCCAAATTAATTTTAAAAGGTTATAAGGCATTATGACACGTTACTGTTTTCAATATTTAACAAAATTTATCATATTTAAATTCTTTTAATTGATTATGATCACTTGTGTGTTTCCTGAATTCTAATTATATTAACTCCAAGTCTAAGTGCTCAATGTGGGAGCACTTTATAATAGTATCAGGCATTATGCCAACTCCTGAATTTAGTATGTCCTGGGGCCACTGGTGTTACAAACATATATCTTATTATACACTTATAATATGTTATACACATATTAGGTATTAAGACCTTGCAATAGGTGTTACGTGCAAGGATATTTATAAATTGTTAATTATGTACCTCATAGGGTGAAAAAGGTGTGGCAAGATTTTAATGATAGAAGTTGTAATTGTCCTGTGTTGTGGAACGTGTATATGTATTGTATATTCGTGTGTATTTTTTGGGGTTAGATATAGGGCTAAAAGGAGAATATAGAATGAATTTTATATTTATTGATTTTCAAGTAACATTTTTTAAGGAAAATTTTCTCTTTATTAATTTTTTTAGTAACATTTTTACAGGAGATATAATGAGTTTGTTTATAATACAAGGATTTTATTGGTTGTTAACTTTGTGAGTTTTAATTGCAAGTCCCGTCTCACTGGATCCAGCGCATTTTTGGCTTCTCTAGGCTTTGGCCTAGTTTTAATTATCTTGTGGCCCCTCTTTAAAAAAAAAAAAAAAATTTTACAAGTCAATACCATACTTAAAGAGGGGTTACAGCGTCAGCAGTCTGCGCTTGGTTTTATAAAGTCAGTCGCCAACCATCTAGTGACAACGGACGTAATTTCGGGTGGGCAGCCCGAGTGTCAAATTTAAGGTTGCCCGCTGACTAAACCCAGTTGAAATTACTCTTGTGCCGTACGGTCACAAAAAAGTTCCGCGGACAAATTTACGGGCGCGCCCAAATAATTAAAATGTGAAGTGAAAGAAATCAGTTTTTATTTTAAAATAGTATAAAAGGAACTAACAGTTTCGGGTTGCATGGTGAAAATTACGATGAAAGTGTGTGGGACAAGGTGGAGTCATCTGGACGATTCAGCTACGTAACAAATGGGGGGTAGAACAAAATTTTAACAAGGGCCAATCAAAATTTCAATATCACTTTTTCTATTTTTTTTTTTTTTTTTTTTTTACTAAAATGGAGATTTCCTAAGGGCATTGTGTGTGTGTGTGTGTGTGTGTGTGTGTGTGTGTGTGTGTGTGTGTGTGTGTGTGTGTGTGTGTGTGTGTGTGAATTATCTCATAAATTTAAGAAGTGCTGGCTTGCGTCTCTTTATTGATGATTTAAATAAATGTTTTAGTGATCAGCCTTTCTTGTGTTAATGATATATATATAGTAACACGGCTTTGTAGCTCCCGTGTTATTTTGCCACACGTTGGATGCGTCAATTTTGTAATGAACCTCTTTTTTCTTATTTCTGCAAGAGTGTAAAAGTGTCAGAGTGTAATTGGTGTATTGTGTCTTACCAATCCGTTGTCGCTCGGTAACGTAACTTACGCTGATTGAGTCTGTCGCGAACGTACGAATAACCAGGTATCGAAGTCCTTACCTGAGGTTCACTAGGGGTGTATAAATCCCGGGTGGCACCAAATTGTTTTATTTTAAACAATTAAAAAATTTAGTATTATCGGCGAGTCAGCTCAGGCGGTGGGGAGAATTCAAACTTGTTCCCGCCACTTATCGATTTTTATAATCAAGCCAGCAGTTTGCTGTGTTTACTGCTTGAGCGCTTGCCATCAATTCATAGATGTTCGCTACAATGTACAACATTTATAATACACTTTCCTAATGAAAATAAAACACATTGGTTACACACAGTATTGGTTTATTAGTTAATGGTTATTACTTATTCAGTGACACAGGTTATATTTGGTTTTTTATATTATTTTGCACCGACAATTAATCTAAGACAATTTTCTCTGGCTTTTGACGAATCGATTCTGAACGTAACAGATACACCATAATGGCGTTTGTCGAAGTAGTATACAAATATTTTCGTTCGATCGTCTGGATTCTTGAGATTACGATAAAAGGATTAGATGCAATTACAATAATAAAAATACACAACCTTACATTATTTCTACTTAAATAATATAACGTGTAGCTATTATTTGTTTTTTTGGAGTGTAGTAAAAGTGTTTCAAAAGTTCGTAAACTAGCAACAGGTTAATTTTATAAGTTGGCAAATTTTCAGTGTCTTAGTTTTTTATTTAATCTTTGAAAGAGAATAAATTCAGTTTAGTGATAGTTCATAGTACAGTGAGATATATTTAAAGTGCGTTTTTTCAGAAATTTGGGTAATTTAAATGATACTCAACACCTTAGTACAGTGTTCCGCAACCGGTGTGCCGCGGCACAATAGTATGCCGTCACAAGGTGAAAGGTGTGATGCGAACTTTTACCTAGTATTGTAATAAATTAATTGTCGATTTTAAGTAAGAAGGTGCTTGTTTATTCTTTAATACATCCTGATAACTGTTATATTTTCATAGAAATTAAATGTAATTTATTTACTCAATATTGTTGTTATAGTTTGCTTATCTTAAGTTATTTGTATTCTCACCTGAAATATTGGGCCGGTTTGATGGGTTACAGGCGGCAAGCTTTGTGTTCACCGCAAAGAAAGCCGCGTAAGACTTTTAGCAAGCCTTTTAGCGGCCGGCACAAATCATACAATAGAGTTTACGTTCAAAACTCTAAACGTTCTAAACTCTATTCAAGAGAGTTCTTTGTAACACAGCATCTTTTGTGTATGGCTGGCTGTACGTGCTTTTAACTAAAATTGCGGGATTAGCAAAAATTTCCCTCTCTTTTATTATTTTATTGCCTTGTTTTGATATTTGTGCCTGTTTGTCGGCGCTCCTTAAACTTTATTGCTCTTTTCCTTCGCCGAAGGACCCACACATTGTCAGACAACAATTACAGTATTTCAGTTCAGTTCTATCACAGCTGTGCTCTGCAGTAGTGCAAATATTGTGATTGCTACACCAGTCTTACTATTTTCTATTAGTGTTATTAAAATATATTTTTTTCGATATGGATAAGTTCCTTGTACGGAGTGGTCCGTCCTCGAGTGCAAGTAGTGAAACCATCGAGCCCGAAAAAAAGAAACAGTAAGTAGTTCACCGGCATTATAGTTATGATTATTTATCTTACGGGTTTTTTTGGTGTGGTGACAAAACATGCCCAATCCCCGAGTGTGTTGTGTGTGGTGAAAAACTCAGTAATGCTGCTATGATTTCCAGTAAATTGAAACGACATTTGTCAACAAAACATTCCTCTCTGTTAAGTAAAGATGTGAATTATTTTCGTCGGTTGTTGGAACAAAATAAAAAACAAGTGACGCTCATGACTACGTCGGTACATGTTTCGCAAAAAGTACAGGAAGCTAGCTATAAGGTAGCCGAACTTATCGTAAAGGCCAAAAAACCACACACAATAACAGAAACGTTGTTAATGCCCGCGTGTAAAGAAATGGTAAAAATAGTCCTGGGTTTAGAAGCTGGTACTGAAATTTCAAAAATTCCTCTCTCTGCTGACACAATCAGCCGCCGAGTTAGTGACATGTCCAGTGACATCGAAGACATTATGAAGGAGAAAATAAAGAGCAGTCGAAAGTTCTCACTTCAGATCGACGAGTCCACCGATATTGGCGGTCACGCACAACTTCTTTCCTACATAAGGTATGTTGATGGGGGATGTAATTGCAACTAATTTCTTTTTTTGCAAAGAACTACCCGAGCGAGCAACCGGTGAAGAAATATTTCGTACGACTAATGAATATGTGGTCCGTAATGAATTAACATGGGAGGATTGCGTTAGTGTTTGTACAGACGGAGCTTCTATGACAGGCCAATGGAAAGGATTCGTGGGTAAAGTACGCGAAGTAAATCCTAACTTACGAACCGACCATTGTCTCATTCACCGCGAAGCCATTGTTGCTAAGTCTTTGCCATCTCCTCTGAAAATTGTGATGGACGAAGTAGTAAAAGTCGTGAACTTCATCAGATCGCGGCCCCTAAGCAGAGTTTCAAAAAATATTTTGGAGAGAGTGTTGAAGATTTTGACTGGGTTCATGATCCATTCATTATGGATTCGAAACTTCTTCCGAATAATTTAGGCTTACAAGAGGAACTGGCAGATTTGAAAGCAGACAGAACATTGAAATTAAAATTTTTCGAAGTGCCTTTGGAAACATTTTGGTTGTCAATAAGCAGTGAATACCCGGCTATCTCAGAGATGGCAGTTAATGTGTTATTACCGTTTTCAACTACATATTTGTGTGAACTGGGCTTCTCGACGTTGACTGAAATTAAAACATCAAAGAGAGAGAGACTCAAATCCATCGATGAAGAAATGAGGCTTGCTTTGTCAATGATTCCGCCACGAATCAGCCGTCTGTGTGCAGCTAAGCAGGCTCAAGTATCACATTGAAGGTGTGAGTAGAGTTATTTACTTTAAAATTCGTATTTTCTACAGTGAATTAAAGTTAATAAATTGTTAATAAATGCATGACTCTATTCCTGTTTAATAATAATAATAATAATAATAATAACAATAATGATAATGATAATAATAATAATAATAATTGATTACATAACGACGTAATATTTCGTAATTATATTAAGATTCACATGATTTTGAGGGGACAGACATTTTGGTGTGTCGTGTTGAGTCTAGGCCCGTCTGGGGTGTGCCGTGAGTAAAAAAAGGTTGCGGAACACTGCCTTAGTAGACTGGGTGTAAGCAGTTGGTCTGGTAAAAAGGACTTGAGCTGCAATCGGATTCAAATTTCAATTGTTTGGGCTTCTGGCATCTTTTTCAATTTAATCGGAGCAATTTATTCATTTCTTTTTGATTTAAATGGTCTTCGACATGAGTTAAAATGGTTTCAGTCATCGTCTGGTTCCTTCTCGTTCAGTTGTGGTAATTTGGTTTACTTTTATAACATTTTAAATTAAATATTTGGTTGTTCAAAATTTGGCTTCTGTTCTCCAAGAGCGTCGCTTTACGAGTAACGATATTCAACGGTAATTCCGTCCATAACGGCAGTTGCCATGGTTACTAATTAAATCTGATTGGTTAATATGGCTATAAATCCATTGTTATCAAAATCTGAATTCTTTTCAAAATCCTTGTATATCTTCTGATTGCTTTCATTCCGTTATCTTCCTTCCTAAGTATTAATTATCATCACTGTTATTTGTATTTTCTTCCAAAGATTATTTTGGTATCCCACAAGATTGGATTATTTCATGTTTTATAATTTTACAATTATTTTAATATTTCCTAATTACATTTCTCTTTTGATTTAAGTCCTTATTCTAATATTTTGCTTTTAATAAGATTTACAATTTATCATTGGTTGATTATTCGCCTTGGATTTGTTAATTACTTTGTTATTTTCATACAATTTGTATTTGTTGGTGTTTGACAGTTATGCATTTCTTAAGCCTAAGTAGCCATTACTGATTTTTACTTATTTCATATACATTACATCTCATTTTAGCCTAATGCTTTATTTTGTTCTTATAACTGGTTTTGTTACCTATTGATGTTTTGGTTCTGTTTTTGTGTTATTTGTATGTTACTACTATTTTATACATCATGTATTGCTAATTATTTACTAACTGGTTTTCTCGTTTTCTAAGTCATATATTGCTTTACTTTCTTACTTATTTAATCCGCCAATGTCAACAATATGGCTATTATTTACTATTTTTTATCACATAAAATACAACATTTAGGTCTATGGTTGGTATAATTACTCCAGCCATATCCTATTCATAAATTTGCTTAAACAATTATTTAACAATTAGTAGGTAATATTGGTGTACAATTCATTACATTTTATTTTTTGGGTGATAAACAGCCTCACTTCTTTTGAACTTACTTCAATAATTATCCCTTATAACATGGGTGTTTATTGATTGTTTTTAAACTTCTTATTTTATAAATAATCTTTCCCTTCACTCCATGGTAACACTATCTGTTTACTCTTTCATGGGATTCTCACTTTTAAATACTATTATAATACTTTTAAACTTTACAATAAGATTCTTTTCTAATCAATACAGTTAACATCACTCTTCAGTGTTCATTACTTCTTAATTAATTGTTTATTTTAAATACTATTCTTAACAACTTTCTTAAATATTAATATTGTTCACTATTAAACCTTTAGTGTTTGTTATTTTTACTAAGTGTTTATCTTAGCTTTCACTATTTTTCCTATTGCTATCATTGACAATATTTTTATTTACTCATCACCTTTACTTTTAAATTATCTTGTGTTTATTATAATTTATTTAGCGTTTTTTACTTCCATATTCCTTAAGGAATGGAAGTATGGTGATGGCAAAAAAAATCGTGTTCGAGATTATTGCAGATTCTGATTCTACTACACTCAAAACATGAAAAAAGTCGTTTTCCGAAAAGTGTCTGTGTGTGTGTCTGTCTGTCTGTCTGTCTGTGTGTGTGTGTGTGTGTGTGTGTGTGTGTGTGTGTGTGTGTCTGTAGATTTTTTTTCTATGGCAAACGATAACTGCCGCAAATTCAAACAGAATCAAATAATTTTTTGCATGCAGCCCTGATTTGCAGAGTACTCGCGACCTATTGTTTTTGTGAAGATCGGTTGAGGGAAAGGGGTAGTTTACCTGCAACGGTTTTTTTTTTAGCAAGGGTAATTTTGTTTGTTTGGCAAACGATAACAGCCGCAAATTGAAACAGAATCAAATAATGTTTCGCATACAGCCCTCAATTGTAGAGTTCTCAAGATCTGTCGATTTTGGTGAAGATCGGTTAAGGGAAAGGGGTAGTTTACCTGTAACGTTTTATGTTTTAACAAGGGTATTTCCTATGGCAAACGATAACAGCCGCAAATTCAAACAGAATCAAAAGATTATTTGCATACAGCCCTAAATTGTAGAGTTCTCAAGACCTCTTGTTTTTGGTGAAGTTCGGTTGAGGGAAAGGGGTAGTTTACCTGCAACGTTTTTTTAACAAGGATATTTTCTATGGCAAACGATAACAGCCGCAAATTCAAACAGAATCAAATAATGTTTTGCATACAGCCCTGATTTGTAGAGTACTCAAGACCTATTGTTTTTGGTGAAGATCGGTTAAGGGAAAGGGGTAGTTTACCTGTAACGTTTTATGTTTTAACAAGGGTATCTCCTATGGCAAATGATAACAGCCGCAAATTCAAACAGAATCAAAAGATTATTTGCATACAGCCCTAAATTGTAGAGTTCTCAAGACCTATTGTTTTTGGTGAAGATCGGTTGAGGGAAAGGGGTAGTTTACCTGCAACATTTTTTTAACAAGGGTATTTTCTATGGCAAACGATAACAGCCGCAAATTCAAACAGAATCAAATAATGTTTTGCATACAGCCCTGATTTGTAGAGTACTCAAGACCTATTGTTTTTGGTGAAGATCGGTTAAGGGGAAGGGGTAGTTTACCTGCAACGTTTTTTTATCAAGCGTATTTTCTATGGCAAACGATAACAGCCGCAAATTCAAACAGAATCAAATAATTTTTTGCATACGTCCCTGAATTGTAGAGGTCTCAATGACTTTCGATTTTGGTGAAGATCGGTTAAGGGGAAGAGGTAGTTTACCTGCAACCTTTTACGTTTTAACAAGAGTAAAGTACTTGAAAATTTATTTAAACTTTTTGAAACAATGGTAATTGTTAAAAATAAAATAATTTTGTTGCCAGGCAATAAAATTATAATTTTTTCATTTTAATGTAATATAATATTTTTCATTTAATACAGCAATAAAAAGGCAGGTAAGACACAGCCTGGCTGTTTGGCTGAAAATGATTTTAAATATAAATCTTAGAATATGGAAGTCATGTATGGTTCTCCATACCGATATTTTTTTTTGGCAAACGATAACAGCCGCAAATTCAAACAGAATCAAATAATGTTTCGCATACAGCCCTGAATTATGGAGTTCTCAAGACCTATTGTTTTTGGTGAAGATCGGTTAAGGGAAAGGGGTAGTTTACCTGCAACATTTTTTTAACAAGGGTATTTTCTATGGCAAACGATAACAGCCGCAAATTCAAACAGAATCAAATAATGTTTTGCATACAGCCCTGATTTGTAGAGTACTCAAGACCTATTGTTTTTGGTGAAGATCGGTTAAGGGGAAGGGGTAGTTTACCTGCAACGTTTTTTTATCAATGGTAATTTTTTATGGCAAACGATAACAGCCGCAAATTCAAACAGAATCAAATAATTTTTTGCATACGTCCCTGAATTGTAGAGATCTCAAGGAATTTCGATTTTGGTGAAGATCGGTTAAGGAGAAGGGGTAGTTTACCTGCAACCTTCTATGTTTTAACAACAGTAAAGTACTGTACTTGAAAATTCATTTAAACTTTTTCAAACAATGGTAATTGTTAAAAATAAAATAATTTTGTTGCCAGGCAATAAAATTATAATTTTTCATTTTAATGTAAATCATGTATGAGTTAATAGTATAATGGATTAATTTACACTCAAAATGTACAAACAGAAAATTTTGTTACAAACATCAATACCATTCGTGGCAGGCAAGCATATCTCAGTTATGTAATGTTTACATTTCCATTTTATTATTATGACTACCCCAATAAAAAGGCAGGGAAGACACACACACACACACATACACACACAAAATTCGCGTTATTTCTGGCCTCACTCATGTTTATTTTCTTACATTTGCACGCTTTTTAAATGGTAAGTGCCGAAACCCATACCAACATAACGTGTGCAAGCCGAAAAAATGTCCAGCGTGGATAGCGATTTGCTTCCTGTGGATCGCTGGGCAGTGTAACTGCACGTGTTTACAGAGGAACGATTCATAGACAGACTTTTCGTCTTTAGGGAATGAACCCTCGGCAAGATGCTGAGGGTCCATGAGTGACTTCGGAGTGCTCCTTCTTTTTCGCGTGTTTGTTCTGTGAAACGTACACTGTAGATTCGCAGTTTTACTCTAAGCAACGCTCAATAGGAAATGTTGAAAATTTTTGTCCACGGTGTACCCTCATACACACTATACCTGCTCTGATGTTTTAATTACGGACATCATAATATTAAAACTTTGGAAACTTGAGCACTACTTAATGGAGATCAATCATTAACTTATACAAGCCATTAATTTTATGCATATTTTTTATATATATCAGTGGCGAAGCTAGTAGTTAATGAATGGGTAGGCAAAAATCTTATCTTAAATTTTTTTAAGGAATCACTAAAAGGACGGTGGTTCAAATCGGACGCTAAGGTAGAGTTTGCTGTAACCGAATGGTTTCACAAACAGCCGTAAGAATTTTACTAGCAGGGAATCTACAGGTTAGCGCAACAGTGGAACTCATGTCTTAATGTTATTGGAACTTCTTTTAAAATCGTTTAATAAAAAATGCTTTACAGCTCTATACGTGTTTCTATTGAACAATCCTTGTATTAGTCATACACAATAATACAACTGATTGAACTTCAAATTTTTAAACTTGATTAGTTTCTATATATATGTTTAATGTTACAAATAATTCAAATAACAATCTTGATCATCTGTTAGTTCAGCGGAATAACAGTGACACTTTTAATAACCGCATAAAATAAACACACTTAGAAACAACACAGGCGCTTTAACTTATCTGTTTGGACCACAGAAGTGAGGCATGCCTCAACGCTGTATGTGTACAGCGTGGGACAATTCCCCCTCTCTTCACTTCCCTATCTCACCACTACATTGCTTACATACGATGTATATAAAAAACGCTGAGGCAAGTTCAGGTTGCCTCATTCGCTTTAAACGAGCTATGCCGAATCTCACCTGTCACCATCTAGTGGTCGCTCAATAAAGCACGTTTCGGATTAATAAATTTGACAGTCGCAGTAACAATGTATAATCTTTACATTATGTAGTTCATACGTATTTATAATTTTTATTCTACAGAATTTTTTAGGGTAGGCATTGCCTCAATTGCCTCCATGTAACTTCGCCACTGATTTATATATGTGTACAACGTTATCGGCAACAAAGAAGTAGTTTTTGTTAAAATTCCTTTCCGGGATATTTGGCCGTAGTCCAATGTTTTCTACAAAACCAGACATTTCGGCAATGCCATCGACTTCCATCATCAGTGAAAATCGAGTGCGATAACGTGAAGTGACCACAGTACTGTGGTTAAGGCTGAAGCAGTAAGTAGAAAGAAGTAGTTTCTATGGTAATATTTCATTTCGAAAATAATTTTAAATATAAATCTTAGAATATGGAAGTCATGTATGGTTCTCCATACCGATATTTCTCTATCATTTTACTTTAGGGTTTTTTCACTTTCACTATGGGCACTTCTTAAACTTTTTATTTAAGTGTTTATTAATGGGTAATCCCTATCATTACTTTTCTTTGTCGCTTAGTTATTTTCAGTTTATTTCTCATTATCTCAATATCTCTCTCTTTCTTTACACATATTATTTATACTTACTAAGTTCATGTCTTTCTCTATTTCTTACTTACATATACTTCTAATTCTTGGGTTAATGTATTTTTATTTATCAGGTTTTATTAATTATTAATTACATTTGTCACTTATTCAATACTAATATTTATCTTTTATATTGGTTCTTTACCAGTTTCGTTTCCTTTATGATATTTGATTGTATCATTTCTCCCTTCTCTATTCTCTACTACTTGTCTGTGTTTTATCACCTTGTTTCATTTTATTTCCTTTATAGTTGGTTTGTTCCATTTTTATTTTCATTTTTCTTCTCCTTCACTTTTCATCTTGTTTCCTTTTATTTTGGCTCTTATCTGGCCAATCTCTGGGGTTGGGTCAAAGCCGTTTGTCTGTCAGTCTAGTCTACGAGTTTCTTTAATAATCACTTTTAGTTTATAATTCTTCCTCCTTCTTTCTTAATTGCATTTTATCTCCTTATTCTATTCATTATTTATTTATTAAAATATATTACTTTTTAGCATTTCTTACATACTTATAGTTATCAAATATGATCTGAATTTGGTGATGTTATAATATATATCAAATTTATTAAATACTTTTGATTGGTTTCTATATTTTGTTTCATGAATGTATAATTAAAAGTCTTGGGGAAGAGTTTAATGTAGTAATGACATAATAAAAAATAAAAGAGAATATCATGTGAAAACAAATAATCAGTTTGTTTACTTCAAAATAACCAAGGTCTGCTTCCAAATACGTCTTCACGAACCTTGACTTAACCTTGGGTAAGTACTTGTTCATACGAAGTTGGCAATAGTTCAAGATGGCGTCCAAAAATAGACGCATGCACTGCTGATTTTTATAAACAAGTTAAATAAAAAGTAAATAGTAGTAAATATAGTTACAATTGGCACGTCGAGCAGGGACGTTTACATAAAAGTTTATTTTATGTAAGCGTGGGCCTACTTTGGAGAACAGAAGGGGTTATTTAAGGTAAACAAATGAAATATAAATAAGATATAAATAGAAGTATGCGTAAAGGTTATGTTGTTGTAATGTAAAGTGCTGGGGAGGTTATTATTTGTTCATGTTTATGTTATAAGTAATAATTAAGCATTAATTGGTTAATAAAAAATTATCAAAAAGGCAAATAACGAAAGCAGTTTTACCAAATTGATATAATGATTAATGTAGAAGCGGAATCCACTACAACGACAACTAGAGTAAGAGAGTTGTCGATGGATGATATATTTAACTTAATGAAAACAATGTCTGATAATATGAATAGTAATTTCAATTAAGTGAATAGTAATATCAGCAAAATTAATAAACGCTTTGACAATTCCAACAAAAATTTTGAAAGTAAATTTAACGAATTAGAACAAAGTATTGAGAGGATGGGAATGCGGAGAACAGATACAGGTAAGTGTAGTATAAATGAAAATAACGAAGTAACAGACGACATTGGTGTCAATACAGGTGATAATTATAATGGTGATATGATGACGAATAATAACGAAGGAATAATTAACAAGGTAAGTGGTAATTATAATAACGAGTATAATGACAGCAAAATCAGTGATAGTGGTAAAATAGTTGAAAATGGGGTATCTAAGAGTGATACAGAAAAAATTAATAGTGATAATGAGAGAGTAATGGGAGTAGGGGGTAGTAATGGGGTCGTAATAGGTATAGATGTGCTTGAGAGAGAATATGAGGAGAATTTAAGTAGAAATATGGGGCAGAGGGTAAATTTTCCCCGGGTATATTGTGAAATAGAGATTTCACAGGTGTTTTTGGAGGGCAAGTGTCCCTCAATCAGAGACGAAATGTCTTAAAAAGTACCTTAAGTTTTTGTAGTTGTCCTGGAAAAGCCAGGAGGTGTTTTTATGATGTTGCAGTGCCCTCTGCATGGAATGAGAGAGAAAATGTGAAATGGGAGTGGGAAGGTGATTTGGAGAATGAGAGAGAAATAGAATTATTCAAGTTGAGTAGAGATCATAAGGAGTTAGTAAAGAGAATAAGTATTGAGAGAGTTGAGAGAATTAAAAACTTACCTGGTGGAGTAGATAATATTGACAATAAAAAGCACTTACCTTGGAGTAGGATTAGTGTACTTGATGTAGTAGATAACTGTGATGATGATGAGATCGTAACTTACCTGGGGTTGACAAAAAATACTTACGGAGACTGAAATAGAAATACTAAAGCTAACATGATATATGATTTGATAATAATGTGGAGTAATCCTGTAAACCATTGTTATGGGGTAATGGAACCATTGGAAAAAGGAAATAGTTGTTATGTTGATGGTAGTGACAAAATGTACTTGATAAAAATGAATTGTGTATACGTAAGATAAGATTATTGTTTGATGATGGAGGGTAGATATTTATTGTTCCTGAACATTTAACTATGTGAGTGTAGTGGGTTTTGAAATGAACTGAATTATGAAATGATTTGTGGTAAACAATAACAGATAATAATGTAGATTGTATATACTTTTCTGTTGATGTTAAATGTACTTATGTAGTAAGGTTATGTTGTTGTAATGATAAGGCAACAGAGAGTACAACGTGTTGTATGAAGTATACTCAACTTTATAATTGACAATTGGTCATTGTGAATTTTGTTAAAGTAATTAAAGCAATTTGATAATTAAAGTAATTAAAATGTGTCTGATAAAATAGTTGAATTAATTTGAAAGGAGCTAATAAATGAAATGTTGTATAAGATGAATGTTGGTAATAAATTTAAATTTTTGGAGAATTTAATTGTATAATAAATGATAAATAATTAAAGGTTGAATATTAAAAGGTTCAATAGAAAGTCAAAGTTGAAGTGATAATGCAAGATAAACAGTTAATGTTTAATCAGGGAAAATTGAAATTAAAGTCGTAATGTTTGTAATTTTGAGGCAAATTTAAAGGTGAGAAGTTTATTTTAATGTAATAATGGTAATAGTCAATTGGAGTATGTATTATGTTGATTAATTGAGTAGTATGTGATTGTGTAGAGATATAAAACATGTATTGTATGTTTTAAATGCGATTCCCCACATTTCAGGTGGTCCCGGCCTTACCTGCCCAGACCGTAGTTTTGGTTTACAACCAGCTATGGGCAGACTTATTGTACACTGACCATGGTTGGTTGCCTTTTGAAATTGGTGTAACATAGAAATTTAACGGGGAACAAAAGGGTAATCTAAGAATTTTGTTTTTGGAACATGGCTACATACCTATGAGATGGGTGGTAGACCGAATAGGGGTGTATCAATAAGTTTATTAGTAGAGGTACTAGTACCCTGAAGTTTATGTAACGCTAAAGCAAGGATGAGGGTGAAATAAAAGAAAAAAATGTTTACCCCTTCCGCCTCCGTCCTTGTGGAGGCAACTGGGTGCTACAGTCCAGGGGGGACAACAGTGTGTGTGGAGGAGGAAGTTGATGATTAATATTAATGGGATAAAATAAACCGGTTAAATGGAATTATGTTGATAATATAGAATGTGTAATTGATCTTATGATGTAATTAAATGATTTTTGTGTTGTTTTGAAGAGTATTATGTAGATGATTAACAATTTTTGAGAAAAGATATAAGTAGATAATTTGTGATGATGTAATCGATTTAAATGTATCTAAGATGAATTTTAGTAATGAATCTAAATATTTTGAGATGGGACTTAGGTAATAAAAGATATTTGTAATGATGTAATGGGAAGTGGTTATTTAAATTCTGATTGGAATCAGGGAAATATTTTGAATTTGGGATAAGAATTAACGAGAGAGGGGCATACACAATGTTGGTCTTAAAAGGTTTAAGATGTATTAAGTTAGGTTTAGGAATATATGTTTATTAGAAGTTAAGAAAAACCAGTGCTTCTTAACTCAAACCAGCACAGCTAAGGGGGACCAGATCAGTTCTGGATATGGTACAATGTAAGGCCATCATTTCATGTTTCTGATTTAATGTTTCAGTGTCTGGTGATGCTGTGGCGGCGGTCCTGTGCTGGCCTGCGCGCCAGAGCAGGGGCGTCAAGTGCCTGTCTGGCCTTGCGGTGTTGGGATCTCGAGAGGGAAGTCCAGTAAGGTCATTCAGGTGCGGCCACAGTCACTGGACCAGGGGGGAAGTTACCCATGAATTTTAGTAAAATGTGAAGGGGGTTATGGCGCCATATCTGGACTGATCCCTTTAGGAAGTATGTGAGTGTCAACGAGAGGGGGTACTGTAACGGTACAAATATCACCGTCCCGAGACACATTGGGAATATTAACATTTTCTTTAATAAGTGTCTTAGGGAAAAGTTATTAGCGTCAAGGTCATCGATCAAGCAGCTGGAGACAGCTATTTTTAGCGACACGAACTCGGAACTTTGCATTTTGAAGTCACGCTACACAACGTCATAAGCTGAGCCCAACATACGTCACGTTGGAATGCAGGAGTGTCCGCTAACTCGCCGGGATGGCGTCAGCAGTAGTCTGCGCTTGGTTTTATAAAGTCAGTCGCCAACCAACATCTAGTGACGACGGACATAATTTCGGGTGGGCAGCCCGAGTGTTAAATTTAAGGTTGCCCGCCAACTAAAACCCAGTTGAAATTATACTCTTGTGCCGTACGGTCACAAAAAAGTTCCGCGGACAAATTTACAGGCGCGCCCAAATAATTAAAATGTGAAGTGAAAGAAATCAGTTTTTATTTTAAGATAGTATAAAAGGAACTAACAGTTTCGGGTTGCATGCTGAAAATTATGATGAAAGTGTGTGGGACAAGTTGGAGTCATCTGGATGATTCAGCTAAGTAACAAATGGGGGGTAGAACAAAATTTTAACAAGGGCCAACCAAAATTTCAACATCACTTTTTTTATTTTGTTTGATTACTAAAATGGAGATCTCCTAAGGGTATAGTGTGAGTGTGTGTGTGTGTGTGTGGGGGGGGGTGAAAATTATCTCATAAATTTAAGAAGTGCTGGCTTGCGTCTCTTTATTGATGATTTAAATAAATGTTTTACTGATCATTCTTTCAAATTTATTAAATACTTTTGATTGGTTTCTATATTTTGTTTCATGAATGTATAATTAAAAGCCTTGGGGGAGAGTTTAATGTAGTAATGACATAATAAAAAATAAAAGAGAATATCATGTGAAAACAAATAATCAATTTGTTTACTTCAAAATAACCCAGGTCTGCTTCCAAATACGTCTTCACGAACCTTGAATTAACCTTGGGTAAGTACTTGTTCATACGAAGTTGGCAATAGTTCAAGATGGTGTCCGAAAATAGACGCATGCACTGCTGATTTTTATAAACAAGTAAAATAAAAAGTAAATAGTAGTAAAGAATGGTTACACAACTAACTGTTAATTAGATGTAGACTTACTTGTACTAAGTTTGGAGCATAATAAAGAAAATTTTGACTTTATTTTAATCGGATGACCACCCCCAGACTCAAAGGAGGAGGAGGTAGGCAAAACATAAATCACTGTCATTGTCTGTGTCATCTACTTCTGATTAGTCAGAAAAATAAACTGAATCACTAGTTTTAAACAGGCTTAAGCCTTCATCATCTGGAACCTGTAACACAGTTGCAAATTTTTGTATTAACAATAAGTAATAAATGCAAGTTAACACCTCAGAAATAAACTTACAGTTACAAATGCAAAGAAAAAACCTTAACTTAATCATGAAATAAACTTACGTACAGAAAACTTTATGGTTTTCTTATTTAAGGTTTGCTTGGTTAGGTTTTCAATAATGATACAGAAAAACGTGTATATATTGGTATTAATACTTTTATTACAATTTCCTAAGTGCCATTAACCTAACAGAAAACTGTCGGATTTAAATAAATAATGCTAATGGTACCTGAGTACTAAACAATCTAAACCGTAAATCGTCTGTTTGAATGAAAATTCATTTTTTTCTACACAATAGCAAGTAAACAGAAAACAACTTAAAACGAGACTAGAATCAATAGAAGTAACACATATTATTATAATGCAAGACATCATATGCAGTCATTAATATTTAAGTAAAATAATTTTGGTCTCTTTAAAAAGATACAAAAGCTACATGGTGAGCAAGCTACAAAAAAATACACAAAAAGTAGTAACATTTTCAGTTTGAATAAAAACTATAACAATTGTTGAAAAAAGGCTAACGTAATATTACTATATTACAATATAAAAGGTAAATAAATATAATTTGCTGTTACTTACTTGTTTAGCTTTGACACTGGAATGTCCCGTTTCATTTTCTACATTTCCAGAGGTGCTAGGACAAACATACTTATTTCATTCATTAACAGTACTGCATTTGTTTTTATCCTGTTATAACTCCAATATCAACTTTCCTCTAGAAATATCCACCGCAACAAAAAAAATCTCATCTTAAAAGCATTTACAGCTAAAATATTGTAACCACAATTTCTGTTTGAGATTGGGTTAAAACAGATGTTCACTGCCATCATGATCTTCATATACTTCTGCTTTTCATTTCACTAAAGTAAATTTTGTTAAGTTTACGATTTCTAGCTTCATTATAAATGGCAAAGACACTTTTGTAAAACAGCCAAAATTGATAGCAATGTTTTTTAAAACAACCAACAGTGGATGTGCAGCAGAGCTGTCTAAAATAAGAATTTTTCTTGAATTTTTTTTGTATCTGTCCCAATTTACAAGCCACTCCTGAAAAACTGCATGTCAACCAAGCATTTTTTTTTTTTAATTATATAATTAACCAGTAATTGTCCATTCTGAGCCATTTAAAACTCACTCATCAACTTCCCTATCACAACCAACTTGCATTTATCACTAGACAGACATATACTCATGTGACAACACAGTGCCATAGTGCTTTGATTTGTTGGAGCCTGATAATTTTCTTGTTTACATAGAACCATCTGTTGTGGCCCGATAAAGCAAACTGGTTTCATTAGCATTATAAATATTACCAACCAAAAATTTCTGGAGGATTTTGGATAGTGTGTTAACCTTCCAGTTTTCAAGCACTTCCCATGACAACACTAGCTTTACCCTGTGGATTTTCATAAACTGAATTTGCTTCCTACATTTCCAGTGAGACAGCCAACTACCTGTGGTTTTAATACCATCATGGTTTAATTTCTTCACAAATTCTTCTGTTTTAATTTTAAGTATTGGCAGGCTAACAAAGTTCAAGCAGTTATAGCGGAAAACCACTCACTTTAATACCTTCAATAAGCAGATCATTTCTATTGGTTTCTATTTTTGAGAAGCCCAATGAAGTCCATCGCTTAAGATCCATTCATTCATAATTTTTCTTGCCAAGATGAGAAATTGTAGTTTTCGATACTCAAGTGAGTTCTGAGAGTTTTCTATGTCTAGTGTTAGTTTTGATCATGTCAGTTAACTCAATTCTTTCACCAAAAGGCATGTCATTCCCTGGCATATTTGTAGATTAAAATGAAAAAAGAAATTGTAGGGTACCAAATTTTTAATGTGTCAGAAATTTTATAGCGAAAATATCAATCATGGGCTAGAAATTTTAAATTGTAGGTCAGACAGAAAAAAAATTACTACACAATGATAATTAAAACTTGGAAAATCATCACTATGTAAGTGTAAGATTTGGTCACACTGGAAAAGTTGCACATAGTATAACAAAACCATTAACACTCCAGGACCTATTTCATACTTCAAAGATATCTAACTGTAACGAACTGAGAGCATGTGTTTGCGCAAAATGACAAGCTATACAGTAAACCTCAATGGCCTGTGACAAAAAAAAGCAGATAGTCGAAGAGAGTGATACAAAGAGACAGCATTACTAGACATAACACTCTTGTAGTGGTCCATGTAGTTGGTTCATGGTATGTATTGTAAACAAAGTCAAATTCATTTTAATTATGTACTTAAAAATTGGCTTATTTATTCTGCTTAAGAAGAGGGAAACTGAGATATTACTGGACTGATTAACTGGCGATCTGGAGCTATTAACCGACGCAACTTCCTGTGTGTAACTCTGTTTTGTTTTTGTATTTTTTATTTGACCCAATAAAGCAGCTGACCCTTATAAACTGGTGGTCCCAATAGTCGGAATTCATGTACTTTATTTTATGATATAGACACAAAAATATATACAACAAAAAAGTAAATACAGGAAAACAGGTAGAAGAAAGAAAGAAACAGATGATTCACAGAGGAACGGAATGTCATTAAAAAAAACGACTGTGAAGAAAATAAAAGGCTCAAGAAATAACGAGAAAAGCATATAAAACTTGCTAATAACACTTCAGGAACTGATAGCTGTTCGCTTAGACCTTCAGAAATTTAGGATTAACTTAAGGAAGTACAAAGTGTAGAGAAAAATGATCAGAAGGTAAACAAAAACTGTGACTTCTAACTTTCAGTCAAATTAACATCTGTATTTATTTATATAATCTCTTTCTCTAGTAGTAAATAAATAATTAAAAGATTGCACATTTCTTATTATAATTACAGCAAGATAATAATACATTTAATAAGAATATTTATTTATTTATTTATATTTCATACTTAAATCAGAAATAATAATGCAATAAAAAAGCTTACTTTAAATATATATTATATAAATGTTATTAAATTTTACAAGTAAATTTCTATAAACATTAACAAACAGAAATACACAACATCAACTAATTTAAAATTGAGTAAAGCAACTTTTAAATGTGTAACAATCGTTACACATAAAAATGTATTACATTTGACCTGATCACACACACACACACACACACACACACTTATGTATACACACATATCACAATAATTCTTGTAATAAATATTACAGACTATTACTTATATAGTAGATCACAAAATTATCAGAAGGTTTGTCATTTCAGATCATGGTTCTGGTTAAGAAAGGCAACAAAAAAAACTTCCTTACAAATACAATTAAAAATTCAGTTATTTAATCTAAGTAACATATTTTATAATCAATTCTGTGTGTCTCTGTATCTCTCAAATCATAACCCTATTCACTCTACACTCTGTAGACTACACCCATATTTTGACAAATCAAAAATGTATTGTCAAACCACTTCTTGTGTGATAGACAAAGCATGAGAGCCACACTTGCTTTGATCTGGATTTGTCTTACAGGTTTTAGACTGATGATTGTATTAACCTAATATGCAAAATTATAGGAATACTAAACCATAGTGTGACTAAATAAAACTTCCACTGACTAACAAAACCAGTATCTATTGTCTACTTTTGTTAGTCAGCTCGACAGAATCTTTATACGTTATATTTAGTTCATATAAACTGATCTCCAGGAAGAGTGCAGGAACATTAGTTCTGCAGCTTATCTTTTTCATCTGACATGATGGCAAAAAGCTAACTGTGAAAAATCTATGCCCTTTCAATATATTATATACCCACTTGTCCTCAAAATAATAACCTGAATGTCATAGACAAAAAACTTCCAGATGTCCAGATCAGACAAAACTTGAGGCTACCGCGTGGTGAGAGGTATATGTTGTTTTTATTTTTCTAATGATCCATCAGAAAAGTATAAAGACTCATAATCAATAGTTAATAACATTTTATAGTGAAAATATTTGTCACAAGTATGGTTATTCCTGCCGTCTCATTATGTTAAAATGAGTGTTAACATGTAAAAAAAAAAGGCAGCAAAGTGGTCAATAGAAAAGGGTAGAGGGTTAAACTACCACAAGTCAGAACATATTTCACAACGTATACATTAAGTTTCCATCCTTGTAATCTGGACAGAATTCTAATCCAGATCCTTGGTCCTGATAATTAAATAATATTAACTCGTACTGACACATATATAGACTGTTAACCACTGGCAATAGTCATAAAGCTCAATATCACAAACTATAGTGAACCCAGTTAAAACACTCCTTGTAGGACAACTATGTGAAAACTGCTTGTCCAGGACAACATATTAACCAGAAAACGACCAAGAAGGACAAACACATACCATATATAATGTACATTTTCCCATGTCGATTTAATTACTGACATACTTACACACAACATTGTAAGCAAATAAATTGCACATTATATGAAAATAAATGGTACTTTATTCAGTAGTGCCATTTACTTCACTCATTTTCCTGTATTTACTTACTTTTCACAAAAAAAATGCACCTATGATGTAAATGCTTGAGCACTTAGCAAAGGTGAAGCCTTTGGTTCAAAGGATGAAGTAGGACTACCGAGATGTTCTGATTTGTCTATCATGAATAGAAACAGGTTTTCAGAACACTCAACATTTGCAGCAACAAACATTGTTATACTTTCCTTGTTTAATTTTCTGCTATGGGATTTTCGTTTTCCATAATGTACGATTTTTCTGGCATAAGCTTAAAGTCAGTTCTCCTACGGTAGGTGGCAACCCAACCAAGCCCAACACATTGCTATATCACTACTACTTGTTTCAAACACAAATGTATCATTGAAAACTCTAAAGATAAAAGCTACTGTGTGGGATTTGAGCACAATAAATTTTTTTTAAGGTTCTGCATATGAGAAATGCATGGACCAGATGCATAAGGTAAATACATAACTACGATAGGTTAAAAATATATTTAACATGTGTCAGTGATAATTAAAATGCTTCTTTCCATGCAAAGAAATAATGGACCAATGAGATAATGAAGTACAAAATAATATGAAAGATATAATACCTAATGTACATAAATGCAGCTTGCTTATTGGTATCTCACCTGATAAATATAATTCATGTTCAAAAACTAATGGCTGGATATCTCATTGCCTTCACATATGGAGTAATCATTCAATGAATTCAAATATTATAGTTGTTTCAACACTGATACAATAGAAATAAAGAACTGAATTCATACCAGCACCAAGTTAAAGGAACATCCTTCACATGGTGACAAAAGGTTTTCCGTCAACTGTGGACCGGCTACATTATTTTAGCTGCGTAGTACACAGCAGTACACCTAAGGTAATTATTAACTTCATTATCATAATCATAATCATTAACTAGATGACAAGACCATGTAACGGGACAAAATTTGGGTAACAAAATTTAGTTTAAAATATTTTATTGTAATAAAGCAGAACTGATTAAAACTGTGGAAGTAAAGGGCATTATGCGATTTCCATATAAGGTAAACCAGTGAATCACACAAAAGGCACGTTGTGTACAACGAAACAGCCAGTCTCCAGCCGAAATAGTGTTCCGAAGTACAACGGACAATTAAATGACTACGATGGGATGGGAGCAGAAATCCGCCTAGAACTGGTTTCAACGGCATGGCCAAACAGAATTGTAGCTTATGAACGCCAGCCAAGTGAAGCAATCTCCAACTCAGAGCTGAACCGTACAGTCGTGTTGTAATAATGTAGGTAGGCCTACCTAAAATTGTGTTCAAAAATGTGATAGAGCAGTGACAAACTTTTAAATTAACAAAACAGCAAAAGTGATTCTGATATAAATATTGTATAAACGAACCTGTAAAATAAATAATAGCTAATGATATATGTTTAATAAAAATCAAAACAGAAAAATGAAACAATGACTTAATTTATGGTAATAACAGATAAGAATTTTGTGTTAAAAAAGTATTATATTATGACAAAAATGTTATGATAAAGTTTATGTGATGTTATATCAAATATGTTTGAGTTCATGAAAAATAATGAAACAATGTTAACCAATGTTCATAAGTTCGAATTTTGTTATATGTGATCGAGAGATCAAGATAAATTTGTTATTAGATGTAGAAAAATAATTGTTTATACAAATGTTAATAATTAAGTTTTGATTGTATGTACGAATTTATATAAAAGGGACTATAGATGCCTAACAGACATAACCACAGGTAGATCAATTTACAATAAAAGGCCTAACAGCCAAAAATACTAAATAAACACTTATAACTTAAAGGTTAGATACATCAATTAATAATAATTAATAAATACACTATGAAGAGCTAGAAAGAAGAAAAAACATTAAGTTAATAATAATATTTAATAAAATTTATACAAATTATAATAATACCATAATGCCATAATATCGATTGGTAAAAAATAATATCGAAGGTGGATTAAATATAATAAAAAAGGAAAAAACGGAATTTTATCAAAAAACCAGTAGAAGATGTGTATAAAATAATAAACCAGCTATCGGTAAATTTACATTCCGATAGGACAGCAAATTGACAAAGAATAGACAAAAAAATATATGAAAGAAACACTATATAGTCAAACATGTGGAAGCGGAAATTAATATAGGTTGCTAGGGAAAAATTTAAGAAGAATGTTGTTGATTTATGAAATAACAAGAATTGCTTTGCTTTGTAAAAAAACTGAACGTGATGATTTAAAAAACCCAAGAAGAATATATTGAATCGTAATATTCGAAATCAAAAGATACGATTATAAAGAAGATAAAATTCTAATGATAATACTTACATCTATCACTAACACAGATTAATAAAATAACGATATATTATGAAGTAATAATCGAGAACAAATAACCAAATCCTACAAGAAGAAACTTGGACTGTCCCATGTCCGAAGGGAATTGATGGAAAATTAATCAAATATAAAGAATTAATAGTAACGCAACTTATAATATTCACAACACCAGAAATTATAACCTTGCAAATACACGGAACAACACTAACTGCTTCAACCGAAGGAAGAACCTATTTGGATCCTGACGGTGCAGAAGAAACATCAATCGTGCTGTAAAACAATTCAGAAGCTGTATTCCGAAGTGGACAGGACAAGATTTACTTTTATTAAATGGAAGAAAGAAAACTGTACTTCATAATTGACCAGAACAACGAATTTAGCGATCAACCGCCTACGTGATTGGCATCGTTAGAGTCTGGTAAAATTATATTATATTAATCATACTAAATACACAACACATAATTTTTGTAAATCTTGCATTCTTATTATGTATTTTTAGTCTTCCCCACAGTTACAAGAACCTTCACACCCTGAAATAAATAAAATACGAATCAAATATAATATATAACCAAATATAAACAAAGGATTAAATAGTCAACAATCGATACCTGAATCTATAGTCCCAACATATATTAATTAGAATATATCTGAGTTAATGTGAATTGAATACACTAATAAAGAACCTTTATATATTTGTTACACCTTGTTATTTGGAGTATGGTTTAGTGAACTGGAACAAAAGTAACTGAATAAGTAGTATAATAAATGGTTAATATAAACATCGAATAACCTACAAGTTTCGTTGAGCCGATACTACAGCGCTTATAGTGGAATTATCTGACACCAAAGAGGGAGCGTAAAATTATAAAATTAGACAGAACTCTCTTCAAGGCATAATAGGGTTGGATGAAATTGTAGAATAAATCTTAAGTTATTTTAGTTCTAGGCACACTAACACTGATAATTATTAAAGAATTAAGTTAACAGTAATTAAGTACATCCATATATTCCACAACTCCAGATATTTCCGAGAATTTATACAATTAAATTAATACAACACAATTGACAAATACAACAGTGGGAATTTAGACCGTACGTATCGGTATACCTACAAATTGACGCCGGCAACGTTGGGCAGGAAATAACGAGAATCCCGCGACCGTAAGAGACAACGTAAGAGCCGAAGAATACTTACAAATTGGCGCTCAACTTGTGTAGGGCTTAAGTTAAGTAACTGTAACCATATTAATATTACTTAACCAGAGCAGGCAACTGTGGGAGAGTAAATATGCATACCAGAGGTAGATCAAGGATTAGGGCAGGAGAAACGGAGAAGGAAATAGACGAACAAGAACAGGAAATAGAACTAATAACAGACAGTGAAATGGAACAACAGACAGACGAAATAGCGGAAACTGAAATTATTGTGGACAAGGAAAGGGAACCAGTGGAAGAAAATGCCCAAGGGGACCAAATAGATAAAACTGGAGCCAGAGAAGTACCAAGTTGGCAGGAGATGATGAAATTTATGACAGAACAATTTAGGAAAACAAATGAGGAAAATAAGGAAAACTCAAAGAGACTGGAGGAGAAATTAGATAAAACAAATGAGGAAATTAAGGAAAATAAGGAAACCTCAAAACAAATGAACGAAAGATTAAACCAAATTCACGAAAGGTTAGATAGGAATGATGAGGGTTTAAAACAAATGAAGGAAGACATCTTACAAATACATGAAGAGAATTTAAGGCAAATTAATGAAAAAATTGAAAATCTTCATGTGACAATTAACCAGAAGGTGGACCAAAATAATGAGGAAAGAAAATTAGAAATAGCCAAAACAAATAAAGTGTTAGAAAAAACTAACGAAACAATAGTACAGATTCGTGAAGAATTACAGAATAAAATTAATGACACAAAAATTGAGAATAAAACATTGGTCGAAGAAATCCAACAGGAAACTGTCGAAAAATGTGAGCAAATTAAAAACGAAGTACATCAGGTACGGGAAGAGAATAAGGAAGGTATTAAGCAAATACAGACAGACATGGGCGAACGACTCGAAAGGGTCTATGGCAATTTAAATAATATGGAAGGTCAAATCAATACCAATAAAAATAAAATAGAAGAGATTAGTAGGCGTGAGTTACAATTACAGGAGGAAGTAGATTCATGGCGGGATAGGACATGCCAAATTAGTCATACAAATAACCATGAGAACAGAGAATCGATTAATTTTCGTAATTATAAGCGCAATCCTATGGAATTTTTAAAGAGATTGGAAGAAGTGATCATAAGAAATAGAGAGAGTCGCTGGAGTATTATACGAAGCATGATTGATGAAACGTTTAAAGATACTTATGATAATTGGTGGACAGCGGTGCGCCCGGATATACTGGACATGACTGAGTTCAAAAAACAATTTAAGGAGAAGTATTGGTCGGAATCGACCCAGAATATGATTAGGAATAATTTGAGTAACGGTCGATACGAAACAAATGTAGGCCAGTCCCCTACTTCATACTTTTTAGGAAAAGTATGTATGGCGCGGAACTTAGAGCCCCGAATTCCTGAAGAATGTTTGGTAATACAACTATCCTATCATTACGAGGAAGGGATAAAGAATGCGCGTATGTGTAGTCAAATCAAAACGATTCCAGCCATGGCCAAATTCTTGGAGAATTATGAGCACGAGAACCAATACCAAAGAAATAGAATGCTAAATCATAAATATCAGAAGTATGATAATAACGCGCCACCAGCCAATTCTCATAATAACGATCGCAATCGACCTGCGCATAACGTTAATACTAATAGAACACAAAATGAAAACACGAATAATAATTCCAGAAACTATAATTATCGCGGCAATAACAATTACAATTATCGTGATAGTCGCAATAATAGAGGAGATGGAGACAGACGACCCAATAATTATAGACATAACGTCAATTATATTTACTCCAGACCTCAAGGTAATCAGCGACGATACTACCCAAGGAGTCACCGATATGACAACCATTATGACCAATCTCGGCATGAAGACAACTACCCACATGATGGAAATTATAGGATAGCAGAACATAATACGGAGGATCGCACGGAAACAGTACAAAACCAACACAGTAATCAGAATGAAAATAGAGAAGAGAGAGTAAGCCCTCATTTAAACTAATAGAGGCAGTGAAAATTAATGAATACCCGTCACTGAACCGTAATCTTGGGGAACAACGATTAATAAATAAAATTAAGTGTAATCATAAAATAACCATAATTAATAACCACTATTTAAAGAATATCAGGGAAGATTTGTTAGAAGAGGATCAGAAACATGTAAACAGTAATAGTAATAACGAAATCATATATATATCAGCAAAATTCTAAAAGACAGTAAGACCAACTTACACAAATTATTTGAAATAACTATTATATATAAAACGAATTTAGTAAGAAAAAAAAATTACTAAATCCAAAAGAAATATAATGAATAAATTCTAAAATGAAGTAAGGACAACTTATTACCTTATATTTGAACAACTTCTGGATTAACAAAAAGAAAAAGAATTTATATAAATGACTAAATTCTGAAATACAATAAGAACAACTTATTACCAATCTTGAAGAAAAATACTTGGAATTTAAAAATAATTTGAGTTGAATACTACCACTAAATTTTGAAATACAATAAGAACAACGTATTATCGATTTTGAAGAAAACAAGAATTATTGTTAAATGTTTATAAAGAAATAATGTGTATAATGAATAACAAACCCCAAGATTACAGAAGAAAACGATAATTATTATTATTATGTGTATAAAGAAATAATGTGTATAATGAATAACAAACCCCAAGATTACAGAAGAAAACGATAATTATTATTATTATATGTATAAAGAAATAATGTGTATAATGAATAACAAACCCCAAGATTACAGAAGAAAACGATAATTATTATTATTATGTGTATAAAGAAATAGTGTAAATAATGAAGAATGAACCCCAAGATAAAAGTTATTACCTCAAACCTACTTATCCAAAATAAAAAAGAAAAAAAAAAATCATATGACCTAAAATACATACTACATTGCCACATGATGGAGCAATCTCAGTAAACGATTGAATGTAACTAATATAATGTTAAAGAAGACAAGAAGGAAAGAGTATTTATGAACATAATTCATTAAAAAATAAACATCCAAAATAGTGAAATACGGTAAGAAGAAGAATAATTAAGTATAAGGAATATATTTAGTAAGAAATACAATTATAATGATCAACACACAACAACTGATTAAAAAATATTGAGATCAGAGGAAAAAAAAACAAACGAAGAAGATGCTTAACATTACAATCTCAACAAAAATGAAAACAAAAATGATTACAATTGATAACTGTCAAAGTCAATATTAACGAATGTTTAAGGAATTAAAATGGAACTACGAAATATGAAGAATAGTGATGAAGAAATATAAATGCAACAAAGAAAAAATCTTTTCCCAAATATTTATTATTAAATGATTAAAGAGATTATTAGGAGATTATTATTATATTTTATAGCTGACTGTAGATGAATTCCAGCAGTACTATATTAAGATGTAGTGTGGGCAGCAGAGTATGAAGCCAAACAGTGCCTCTCTGAACTGTACCAACGCATGTGTTAGGGATTGTTAGGGAAATTAAATATTTAAGGAATATTAGAATAGTTGCAAAAATAAATTCAGTTTCCAAAGGAATAGGACGAAGAAAACAGAAAGAAGCGAGTTGACAGAAGAATAATGAAAAATGCAGTAATTATAGTAATTATAAATAGGAGAGATGTAAAACTAATGTATCAGTGAATAGTGTAGCCAGTTACCAACAAATAATGTGTACAGAAAAAAAAAATATATCAAGAATCAAGAATGTTAAATAAAATGATGAAATGTTATTAAATAAAAAAGGTACTAGTACTAGTCTAATGAAGTTACATTGAGAAGACCATCATCAACCATTAACAATGAAATTAAGAAAAGGCATGTGAAAAAGGCAAGTTTATTTGACCTAAACTTCATTCAGGTAAACTAAACTTTTTTAGGAGGGGAAGCATATGTAGCGCAACAAAAATGATCGCATTTATGCTACATAAAAGAAGATTCACAGATTGATAAATAAATTGATACTTAATCCCCTAATAGAACAGAGACCCAATTATGACAATTATAGTCATAGACAAAATAAATAAGAATGCAAGGTAGTGTTGAATAGAATAAACGAACCTGTAAAATAAATAATAGCTAATGATATATGTTTAATAAAAATCAAAACAGAAAAATGAAACAATGACTTAATTTATGGTAATAACAGATAAGAATTTTGTGTTAAAAAAGTATTATATTATGACAAAAATGTTATGATAAAGTTTATGTGATGTTATATCAAATATGTTTGAGTTCATGAAAAATAATGAAACAATGTTAACCAATGTTCATAAGTTCGAATTTTGTTATATGTGATCGAGAGATCAAGATAAATTTGTTATTAGATGTAGAAAAATAATTGTTTATACAAATGTTAATAATTAAGTTTTGATTGTATGTACGAATTTATATAAAAGGGACTATAGATGCCTAACAGACATAACCACAGGTAGATCAATTTACAATAAAAGGCCTAACAGCCAAAAATACTAAATAAACACTTATAACTTAAAGGTTAGATACATCAATTAATAATAATTAATAAATACACTATGAAGAGCTAGAAAGAAGAAAAAACATTAAGTTAATAATAATATTTAATAAAATTTATACAAATTATAATAATACCATAATGCCATAATATCGATTGGTAAAAAATAATATCGAAGGTGGATTAAATATAATAAAAAAGGAAAAAACGGAATTTTATCAAAAAACCAGTAGAAGATGTGTATAAAATAATAAACCAGCTATCGGTAAATTTACATTCCGATAGGACAGCAAATTGACAAAGAATAGACAAAAAAATATATGAAAGAAACACTATATAGTCAAACATGTGGAAGCGGAAATTAATATAGGTTGCTAGGGAAAAATTTAAGAAGAATGTTGTTGATTTATGAAATAACAAGAATTGCTTTGCTTTGTAAAAAAACTGAACGTGATGATTTAAAAAACCCAAGAAGAATATATTGAATCGTAATATTCGAAATCAAAAGATACGATTATAAAGAAGATAAAATTCTAATGATAATACTTACATCTATCACTAACACAGATTAATAAAATAACGATATATTATGAAGTAATAATCGAGAACAAATAACCAAATCCTACAAGAAGAAACTTGGACTGTCCCATGTCCGAAGGGAATTGATGGAAAATTAATCAAATATAAAGAATTAATAGTAACGCAACTTATAATATTCACAACACCAGAAATTATAACCTTGCAAATACACGGAACAACACTAACTGCTTCAACCGAAGGAAGAACCTATTTGGATCCTGACGGTGCAGAAGAAACATCAATCGTGCTGTAAAACAATTCAGAAGCTGTATTCCGAAGTGGACAGGACAAGATTTACTTTTATTAAATGGAAGAAAGAAAACTGTACTTCATAATTGACCAGAACAACGAATTTAGCGATCAACCGCCTACGTGATTGGCATCGTTAGAGTCTGGTAAAATTATATTATATTAATCATACTAAATACACAACACATAATTTTTGTAAATCTTGCATTCTTATTATGTATTTTTAGTCTTCCCCACAGTTACAAGAACCTTCACACCCTGAAATAAATAAAATACGAATCAAATATAATATATAACCAAATATAAACAAAGGATTAAATAGTCAACAATCGATACCTGAATCTATAGTCCCAACATATATTAATTAGAATATATCTGAGTTAATGTGAATTGAATACACTAATAAAGAACCTTTATATATTTGTTACACCTTGTTATTTGGAGTATGGTTTAGTGAACTGGAACAAAAGTAACTGAATAAGTAGTATAATAAATGGTTAATATAAACATCGAATAACCTACAAGTTTCGTTGAGCCGATACTACAGCGCTTATAGTGGAATTATCTGACACCAAAGAGGGAGCGTAAAATTATAAAATTAGACAGAACTCTCTTCAAGGCATAATAGGGTTGGATGAAATTGTAGAATAAATCTTAAGTTATTTTAGTTCTAGGCACACTAACACTGATAATTATTAAAGAATTAAGTTAACAGTAATTAAGTACATCCATATATTCCACAACTCCAGATATTTCCGAGAATTTATACAATTAAATTAATACAACACAATTGACAAATACAACAGTGGGAATTTAGACCGTACGTATCGGTATACCTACAAATTGACGCCGGCAACGTTGGGCAGGAAATAACGAGAATCCCGCGACCGTAAGAGACAACGTAAGAGCCGAAGAATACTTACAATATTTTGGAAGTAGATATTTTGGTGTTTTCGTGAGAAAGGGACTTTCATCATAGTGTATAACCATTGTGGAGACCACATGCCAGATAAGTAACTAGAAAGGACAAAAACAACTGATCAAAATCATTCAAAGTTTGTTTATATTGTAAAATTATTTAAAAAATATAAAATCCAAATTGATAAAATAATGAGAGAGAGAGAGGGGGGGGGAAGAGAGGGAGAGAGGGAGAGGGAGGGAGAGAGGGAGAGGGAGAGGGAGAGGGAGAGGGAGAGGGAGGGAGAGGGAGGGAGAGGGAGAGGGAGAGGGAGAGGGAGAGGGGAGAGAGAGAGAGAGAGAGAGAGAGAGAGAGAGAGAGAGAGAGAGAGAGAGAGAGAGAGAGAGAGAGAGAGAGAGAGAGAGAGAGAGAGCGGTACTGATTTGCGTTTCAAAAACTTTCTTTTATAATTTTTATCTTATTGCATTATGAAGGAAACTGATAATCTTTTTCTTGTGAAAATAAAATATGATTGTGTCACAGTAATGGCTAGTTTAATTAATAAGCCATCCTACTCATAACCCTATCTCTGTGTCAATAAGTTCGCCTAGACGGCCCTGGATTTTGGTTAAGTTGTTAATAATTTATTTACTAAATTGTTTCTTCGAGGAATGTGAATGGTTTCCACATTTCCTCCAGAAAATGTGGTGGCGACCTGGGGACTTTGGGAATCTTCTGTGTAAAGGTAAGTTGATTTATGAAAGACCATTTGCTAATGTTTTTGCTTTGTTGTTGCATGCAGAATCTCTGTGGAACTGTGGAGGCGGACCTGTGCTGGCCAGCGCGTCAGGGCAGGGTTGCCAAGTGCCTGTCTGGCTTTACGGTGTCGGGATCCTGATGAAGGAAGTCCAGTAAAGTCATGCAGGTGTGGCCACAGCCACTGGAGTAGGGGGGTAAGTACCCAACTTTTAATCAGGAAGTAAGGGGGGTCATGGCGCCATATCCTCGCTGATCCTCCTAGGTTTAGGCAATGAGAGTTTTTATGTTTTTTGACATATTGGGGGGGTCTTGTAACGGGACAAAATTTGGGTAACAAAATTTATATATCAAGTTTAAAATATTTTATTGTAATAAAGCAGATATGATTAAAAAATATCGAAGAAAAGGGCATTACGCGATTTCCAAATAAGGTAAAGATGTGACAAGTTCTATTTTTAACCAGTGAATCACACAAAAGGCATGTTGTTTACGACAAACCAGAGTCTGAGGGCAGCCAGCCGAAATGGTGTTACGAGGTACAACGGAAAAATAAAGAGACCACGATGGGACAGGTGTACAACTGGTTTCAACGGCGTGGCTAAACAGAATTGTAGCGTATGAACGCCAGCCAAGCGAAGCATTCTCCAACTCATAGTCGAACCGTACGGTCATACTGTAATAGTGTAGGTAGGCCTATATGTTACAGTTGCGGTAGGCCTACCTAAAATTGTTTTTAAAATGTAATGGAGCAGTGACAAACTTTTAAATTAATGAATCAGGGAAAGTGATTATGATCTGAATGTTTTGGACATATGTTTTGGTGTTTTCAGGACTTTCACCGTAGTGTCCAACCATTGTGGAGACCACGTGCCAGATAAGTAACTAGAAAGGACAAAAACAATTGATCAAAATTATTCAAAGTTTGTTCATATTGTAAAATTATTTTAAAATATAAAATCCAAAATCCAAATTTATAAAATAATTAACGAGATCTCGGGGGGGGGGGAGAGAGAGAGAGAGAGAGAATAAAGAAACAAAAAGGGGGAGGTATAAAGTACTGATTTGCGTTTTAAAAAACTTTCTTTGTCTTAAACGTTATGAAGAAAACTGATAATCTTTTTCTTGTGAAAATAAAATATGATTGTGTCACAGTAATGTGCTAGTTTAATTAATACACCACTCTACCCATACCCCTATCTCTGTGTCAATAAGTTCGCCCTGGAGTTTTTTCTGTAAGGGAGTTTTGTTAATTGATTAATTTGTTTTCTTCGGGGAGTATGAATGGTTTCCACATTTACTCCTGAAAATGTGGTGGCGACCTGGGGGCTTTGGGAATCTTCTATATAAAGGTAAGTCGTAAGTAGTAATAAATGGGGTGTAGTTTCTTCTGGTTAATTTTTATATATTTATCCATAGAGTTACAACCAGGTACCCATCAAAGTTGAATAGTCACAGAACATAGCTTGACATCATGATAAGATTTCATCTTGAGACTGATTCAAACTCACAATGCCCCACTTTGGACAAATGTGTATGTTCTGCCTAGTTACACTTCAAATATGGTAAAAATGTGGAAATGGGCTGTTCACTCAGAGTGCCATAAAGTTTACATTAAAATTTTGGATGATCTGAAATTTAAGAGATTTCAGATTCATGCAACAGAATAACTCCAAAAGATGCCATGAAGGTTGTCAAAAAACAGAACAAGGACAGCAGGCTGACAACTGGAATAACAAAGCCATTGGAAACATCTAACACAGCCCGTCCGATTTTAAAGAAGTGATAAACACTTGGGACTGTGCTGTTTTTCACCATTGATAATGATGCTGGTTTTTTTTTTAAATTACAATTATTGGTGCCTACACTAGCAGAATTATTACAACTTCCAATGCTTAAAGTAAATGACAACTGATTAATAATTATTAATTAGTTATTAAATCAATGACACACTCTAATCTATGACACTCTCTGCTTCTCTTTAAAACTTAAAATATACAAACCTAAGTGTGTAGCATCAGTGATAACTTAAGTGATCACTATCATTTGTAAATACTTATATAATGACCATGTTCAGTAGTCACACATTTATGTTTAATAACTAGTCTAAATGCTTCAACAATATAAATTAATAACTGTAAAATTTAAACTGTACTTCAAATACAAGCACATTCCTTGAACTCACACATTGGATGAAGCAATTAATAATATTATTTTCATACAATACTTGCTGGTGTTATAAAATACAACATATACAAGAGCAATAATTTGATTACAGAGTATATAATAATGTAATAAAATATATAATTTATACTTAAAAGGCTGCTTAACAAAGACTGCCCAAAACACTTATTTAGATCACTGAATAATATACAGACATAATAAACAAAACCACATATACTTCAACACATATGAACAATGAAACTAGTACAACTGCTTAAGTACACTGTTACCATTTGTCGTTTATGTGACCAGTACTGTGGCTAGTGAAATAATATTTTGTAGCTGAAATGCAGGAGTATTTCATTAATAAAAATTATAACAGAAAGTTGGACAAAAACCAGATAATCAAGTATCCAGAGTAAGCGCTTTATGGAAATCTAAACAAAAGCCAGTTCATGGTACTGACAACACAATAGGTTTGATTTTAGATACTCCTTCCAATACAGATTAAAGAATTCCCAATGAGGGAGGTAATCAACAAACAAAATATATATAGGTATTACAGACAGATATAGCCCATGTGGGATAACAGTTTCGCATTCTTTCTTCACTATCACTACATGCTAAACTTGTAAAAGGGGTAATAGTTTCGCAGCTCCATGCATTGCACCATTCAAGAACAGCACTCATGTTTCTACCATCTGCAGAAGCCTACATGGGAATGGATTCCAGTCAAGTATAAAAATTTGAAAGTAAATAAAAAGAGTATCCAATATATTATGTGAAACTGACTTGCAGAAAAAAATTCTGTTGATGAATACATGATGCTTGTGTGCTGAAATTGCAAGAGACAGGATGTTTCTGACCCTTTCATTCTTATTGTGCACTTAAGAAATATGTGTTCAAAATATGGTCAATATTTATAACAGTAACTATAACAATTATATTCATACAAGAAGCACACACCAGAAATACCACTGACACAATGATAGAAAAGTTTACAACTGATATAGTTTTTTATGCGATATCAATGAATATCAGAACTGCTCTTATCAATATTTTTTATGGTATACAGGGTGGTCCACGGAATCTTAGAATTTTTAAAACAACAGGTTGGCAACACTGACATACAATCTGGAATCGGACTGGCTGTGACCTTGCATACCTGATACCATTTTAGTTACAATGGAACAGTGGACTCTTACACACTGTGCGTTCATAGTGGAAACTTTAGTTTAAAAATGGTGATTCACCTGTGATAGTCAGCTATTATTCTGCCATCACTTTGATGTTCCACATCATGGTGCTGATCCTAATCACAATATGATAAAGTTGTGGATAAACAATTTTCAAACTACTGCTTATGCAACAAAAAACAAACCACAAGGTCCAGTGCACACTGTGAGAACCCCTCCAAACATTCACAGGCCACGCAGAAGCCCTACGTTTATACTGCAGCAGAGTCATAAGAATTCTACACAAAGATTTGAACTTTCACCCATATAAAAAGTTGGTGCAAAGCTAAATTGGTGACAAAGCAAATCAGGCGGTATTCTGTACAAATTTTCTGAACTTGTTACCTGCTGAAATGATCCTCCTAATGAGCAATGAAGCACAGTTTCATTTATTGGGCACAATGAAAAAATAAAAATTTTCATACTGGTCCGATACAAATCACCAGCAGCTACACATGTGTCCTCTTTACAGTGCACATGTAACTGTCTTATTTTGAGAGAGGTCTTATTTTAAAAATGGACTTACACCTGTAAATGACATCAAATTTGCTGTAATTACATAATGAAATAAATGTAAATAAAATACATTTTATAATACTTATTTCATTTTTTAAAATCATCAGGTTCCCATGGACCTCCCTGTATTTGTACACAGAAAAACAGGGTATCAGAATTTTCTCTATACAATATAATTGTCAGGTAAAAATTTCTTCGGTTGAACAGTTTTCTTATAACAGTTAGGTTTTAGTCAGTTACTGTTTGTTAGCAGTGTCTTTTATTTCACCACAGTTACTGATATGGACAAGACCTTTGGTGCCACCACTGGGACATTAAGTGGTAGAGATAATTACAGGCCTTGTCGAGTGTGAAGCAACTAACAAACAGGGACAATATTGTTTTAGCTCTACTATTTCTGTAGATGGCTCCTTTGTTCAGCTCATGTGCAAAAAGGACTGGAAATAATCATAGTCTCAAGAAACCCTAACAGCTGCAGTACTTCAAACCAAACGGTCTGATTTGAAAACTGTTAGCAAAATAATATAATTCTCATGTAACAATACAAGTGAGAATATATTAAATACTGTGTCAATGGCAGTAGTTTTCATAAACAACTGTTATTAAAAACAAAAGCTAATATTAGGTTTTACAGATTTTACAGTACATTCTAGAACTAAAATGGCAAGCTAACTACCCTGATGTATTATACAAAATTCAAGTATAAGAACTATAAATGTATAACGGTTACCGCTATATATATACACTCTATTTTCTATTTACACAATAGTAAACACACACACACACACACACACACACACACAGACACACAATTAGTCAGTGATGGAGTTACGGTTTACTCTATTTCTTACAAATTCAAATATAAATCCCCAATCTTACTAAATTTCAGAACAATATCATAAAATTATGAATATTAATATTATCTTCACACACTGTTACGTGATAACCCCATGCTTAACAACCTATATAGAGAATTCACTCTCAAAATGTCCTGAATGCCCCCCCTTAAGAGACTGGTATGGATTTATTTTTCAAAACAACTTTCAATTTCAAAATAGTTTCTCCATATTTTACATATACATCTTACTCATACACTTCTATTACACATAATAATGGCCGATCAATTTTCTAAGATACCGCAGATGACTACTATGGCACACATAACTCTTCATAAAAGTGGTGGTGTGTCTCCTCCACTTTTTTCTGGCTTTCAACATAAGATATCTTATGGAAGGTCTGGTTGTCAATGTGGAGAGTGTCTTGTTGGGAGACTACCTATTTTTACAACACCTTGATAAAATTTAATGCCTTTGAACTTCCTGGTTGTAGCACAAATGGCCTAGAGTTACTAGCGATAGAGAAATAATACTTGATTAAGTGCACGATATCTGATTTAATAATTATTTTCTGCTGCTTGAAACGAGCACATAACATAGAAACCTAATATTCTTCCTTTTACAATTACATTTCTAAGAAACCTTTAATTGTACTGTTCAATATGCAACAGAAAATGAAATCAAAGCAATGTTTTCTGATGAACTAAACATCCAAATTTCTTTAAATTTAATAAACCACTGGGGTTTTGTATTAGTTTGCTCGGCTCAATCAAAATCTTTAATCAAGGACTCTTCACACAAAATGCTTTACTCAAAAAGCGAAATTCTTCATCCATTTTGTTGGTTCATGATTAACAAATTTCAATGTGTTCTTTTTGCTCTGTAATAAGATTGATTACTTGTGTAACACGCGCAGCAGAATGGGAATAGAATTAGAAGAGACGTGTTATACATTCTTTTATTCGCAGATGATCAAGTGGTGATAGCCAATGATGAAGAACATATCACTTATATGATGAGAAAACTAGTAGAAGAATACGATCAATGGGGATTAAACATAAACTTCAAGAAAACGGAGTACTTTTTACAAGGAAGTCGAACATCAGATCTTCAGTTATTAGATAATACTTCCATTAAGAAATGTGAAAAGTATAAATATTTAGGAAGTATAATTAGCGATGATGGAATATGTGATGAAGATATAAGACATCGATTAGTTTTAGGAAAAAGCACCATACGCCAATTAAAATCACTTTTATGCTCCAAAATCGAGCTACCGACAAAGATCAATATTTATAAAGCCATGGTTGAACCAATTACCACCTATTGGTCAGATTGTTGGACAATCAACAAAAACAACCGCAGGAAGACTGAAGCTGTAGAAATGGACTATCTTAGACGAGCTTCCAGAGTTTCTCATCTGGAACACGTAAGGAATGACGTAATAAGGGAAAGAACAAATAGAAAAGAAACTGTAATAGAAGATATAAAACGTAAACAGCTTTCCTGGTATGGACACCTAATGAGAATGCGTGAAGAAAAAATACCTGTGAGTGTGTTCAAATACAGACCTAGCAACAGAAGAAAAAGAGGCAGACCTAGATTAAAATGGATAGAAGGGATCGAAAGGACTATGAAAGAAAGGAATCTGAAGAATGAAGATACACAGAATAAGTGGATATGGAAACTGAGATGCGGGATCCGGCAATAGCTGTGGGATCCCCGCCAAAAAAAAAAGACTGCCCAAACATGTTACAATAGAAATATCAACATACAATTTCAGGGTATTGCAACAGAGGCACTGTGAACAACATCATAAATGAAATACATCCTTTCCTTTTGAATAACATTTTGGCTTTCTCTTTCCCTAAGTATGATGAATGATCTTTTTTTTTGTTGTTCAAACTTCTTCCAGGCTATTCTTCTGGATGATTCTAAGATCAACTCAAAAGTTACTTTCAAATCTTATGTTATTACAAATTGGTAGTTAACATCTTTACATCAAGAACCATTGCTACGTTAATAAATTATATACAAATTATACGCTGCAAACTTAGGAGCTAAATTAAAATGTCTTTCTTCGTTTTGATTTATAAAATGCCAACCTTCACAGTAAACGCTTTTCCTGCTCTGCTTTTCTTTATGAAACTTTACAAATCTATCTCAAACAGATGGGTCACCAACACCTCTTTTTTTCTGTAGCTATCAAAGTATTAGGTAAGGCACCAAACTAATGACACTGTGAGTTACCAACAGACCTAGGGTACACATACACACTAATTGTTTACAATATTATAAAATAACACCTAAGGTCACTAAAACCTCTATAAACATCCCTGTTCAACAAACTGTTTCTTACAATTCTTCATATATGTAATAACATTAACACTTCAACCACCATGGTAAAATTCATTTTTCTTCCCAGGACCAAATCTATTTTTCAAATACATCAGCCTTGTAATCAAGTAAAAAATAATAATCAGTCACTCATTTTCCTTTTTCAGGTTAGTAATATAAGAAAACATGAAGCGGTCGTAAACGCCCACTGTGGTTCCTCGTAGCAGGTTGTTACAACTTTCAGAGTGAACGGACTGTGGCAGGCATACTCGACCGCTTCGTTTGTGTCAACTTCTAATGGCATCTATCCTACCCAAACTCTTAACCAGTCGTGGAGAACCTACTTAAGGAGTATGAAATGAATAATATTTTATTACACATAGTTGTTTGTATGTGTTTGTGACTGTGTTTCATGTTTGCCTTATGGTTAGCATTTTTAAAAATGATAAGCTGCGAATGCTGCCTGATATCATTATGTAATATCAGTAACATGCAAGTCTATTGATAACAAACTGATTCACATTGCAGTAAAAAAGAAACAGTAGTCATTTCCTATTCCTCACATTCACGTTTCCTTTCAGTATACGCATATAATTTTCGTGTTTTGAACGTTGCTGCGTTCACTTCGTTATGCAAAAAGAAAGTGTTCACTTAGTCATGGAATGTGTATCTTTTTAGTTTTTAGATCATAGTTCAAAATTGTCAAATGTTTTTTCATTATAGTTTGTTGTTTGCTCAGTTTTGTTTTTATAAATAAATTGACGAATTAATCAAAGTCTCAAACTTTAAACTCAAACTGACGTACTCAAAGTATGATATATCTGGCATTCAGAAAAGGAAATCGCCTTGAATTTCAAGAGATGCTATTACCTTATTTATGAATTTAAAACTTATAAAGATATCACTTGTTCATTAAACTTAAAGAAATAAAGACATGACCACTATACTAAAGATATTTATAATGACAGACAAATAAAGTAATATTCAGAAACAAAAAAACAACCTGTTACCAATAAACATCTAGAATAAGAATTTTATATAAGATCAAAAATGTGACCCCAAATACATTTTGTATGCACAGTGATTATAGTGGTCATGTCATAAGAAAAATCACCCAAGAAGCGGTCATCTAGGCTACAGAGACTATTTTTCTGTACAACATTTGAGAAATTGTATACACTAGCTGTGGTCCCTACAGAGAGGAGAAGTGGGCGTATATGTCCACCATGGTTGTTAAAGTGTTAAATTGTCATGTTTTTTTAATAGGTCTTAACCAAGAATAAATTATAGAATGTAGGCAACTGAAATGCAGGCCTGCATCAAAATTTGTAAGTTCAAAGAGGAGTAGAAATAATTGTGTGAAATGCAGGCGAGCGCGCCCACACACACACACACACACGAGGTACTATTCAGAAGTTTCAAGAAAGAGAGGAAAGAGACAATGAGAGATAGAGAGAGGGTGATGTAAAGGGGAGAGGGGGGAGAGGGAGGGAGAGTTCTGTGACGAGCCTATTCCTGAAAGATTATTTGTTGTTCAAACGTTTGCTCCCAAATGGCTTTATGGATGCAGTTTGTTAGTGATATATTCTACAGGCATTTGAAGCAAAGGTTATTTTTGCATGATGTCAAGTTTGGTTTGAATTGTACTGATTGGTTCTCCCCCCTCTCTCACACACACCCGAAGTACCCAGATTTTCTTCACCTTTATATAAAGACTTCTTTGAACAGTGAGAAATAATATAATTATTCTTAAATTCAGCCTTGAATTCTACGTACCTTCAACTGTAACATCTAGCCTGAACTATTGGAAATATATTCAACCCTTCAACACCCTGGAGAGCTGAAATATGCATCCTAACAGATTCAAAATCAGCACCCTAGGGACTGGCAAAATGTTACATATATTTTGATATATTTTGGCACTCTCATTTTAGATATATTCATGAAATACAAAAAAAATAGCAAAATAAAAAAAATGCCTATTCAATGGACACAACACCAAAGTGGTACAACTGGGAATGAAAGAAGTGACCAAATCGCAAAAGTGGAAAATACTGTATATGTGAGCAAAGCCAGAACTGGAAATCATGGTAAACAGTTATAGGAAACAGACTAAGTATACAGACATGAATGGAAAGACGCCTGGAAGTCCCAAGTTAATCAGTAGGAAACTATATAATGTAAAGCAGGAATCCAGTAGTATAAAAAAATCTTTGACAAAAATTAAACCAACTTCAAAAAGAAGAAGTGTATTTTAACAGACCTGAAATTATTTCATAAAACACTCTAAAAAGTGAAAAATAATCTTTACATTCAATGCTATGCAATATAGAAGTTATGAAATTTTGTAAAAAAAAACTCAGTACCGCATCATTTATTATAAACTTATGTACTTAGTATCTTACGCTACGTGGCTAAAAAAAAAACAAGCTTACACATAACTTTATCCCAATACTTTTTAAGTCGGTGCTATGTAACTTTTTGTTAACCTTACTAACTCGTCGAACGTAACACCAAATAACGTTTTATATATTAAAAGCCAAGTCACAGTTACGTTAGAAACTGCTAAAAGTCACATACAGTCTGAACACTGTTAGCAAGAAGGAGTTTGCGCACCCACAAGAGAATAGTGACCGATATGGTATACAAATGAAATGCTACAAAGGTGAATTCGTCTTTTCTACCTATGTAGTTAGGTAACTTTTATGAGGGCAAAATATTGTAGCACTCAGTAAACTGAGCAGGAATAAGCAAACATTCAATGCATAAGCAAGAATTGGTGATTTAGTCACCAAGGAGTACCATTATTTTGGCTTTGCAGAATCTCCATACTGCAAACACTGCAAGAGGGAGGTGGAGACATTGCAGCACATTCTGATCAACTGTAGAGATGAGAGAAACCTTCCCAAAACAAAAATACAGGACAGTGCATCACAGAGGTGCCGCGGATGTACAACTTTGCTGAGCATTACTGCTAAACTTTACCAAAATGCATCATGTCAGGCTGGATGCACCGAGATGCAAGTTGTAATGTTAGATGTAGTATAAAAAGTAAGTTGATGGACTGTAGGCTGCCCACCTTGTGAAAGTTGAAACACACACAAGTATTATATCCTTACTCCAATTTCAAATAACATACGTGAAAGATGTTGCAACCAACATGAAAACCTAATAAATATAACAACTCACACCTGGAAGGTCCTCTATTTGAAAACAAAACAAATGAAAAAAATGAAGAATAGGGGGATACGTTCATTCTTCATGACATGGCAGGAAACTAACACACCAGTCTTCTTATGGCAGTCCAATCATGCCATTTCACATGCCATAATGTGCATATATGTGAAGGAATAAATATGCACTGCTTGAATATGCAAAGTTTGTTTAATGCAATATGGGAGCATAATGCATAATAAGTATTGACACTTGCTACACACCATGTCTATAGGTGTACCATAGACAAAAGATAGTTCCAGTGTGCATGTGCTACTAAACCTTAGCCCCTGACGCATACCGACTGCTTTCTGACATATACTGAGTACTGATAATGAACATTTATTGAGCAACACGATTTTTATGGAACTTCCTTCGCACCAAACTATGACGTATACAACTGAATCTATATTCAGGTTTGTATTGTTTAAAAATGTTCACCTCGTTTGACAGTTCTCCTCGCAGCTGATATGCTCCGGTTACGTAAAACTGTACACACTTTGAAAGCAGCGGATCCAGGATCAATCGTCTAATTGTTTACATACGTTCGCATACGCGTGACAATCATTGGAAAGAAAACACATCGATAATTATTTACAAAAAACTACACTATTAAATACATAGTCCTATATGCACATCAAATACACAAGCGCTGAATATTTAATAATTTCATGAATAACGAACATATAATGATACTACAACTGACAAACTTAAAAATTATTAAAAATCTATTTAACTTTATAACAATCAATTTTTTTGCAGCAGCAGCGACAGAGCAGATTTCTGTATGCCGGTTTCAATGGGCTTTACCATAACTGTACCGTGTGTTAATTTCCTTTTTTTGGTGGAATAAAAAAAAGGCACGATATTTCTTTTCTGAGAAGTCGAGCAACTGGGCATATTTTGAACTACAAAGCGAGAGTGAATTGCACTTAATGTCACTTTTAAAGTAGCAGTTTGTCGTTTAATCACTTCCAGTTCTTCTAATCTGGTTACACTGTTAACTAATTCAATTAAATCCCCTTTGAGTGCTTCTTTTTGAGTCTCCATACATGTCAAAAAACGTTTTAAAAACTTTATCTTTTGCTGACTTGGGATAAAATTTCTTGTTTTTCTGTCATATCAATTTCGTTCTCCGCATGCACAAACAATCGATCATCACCATCGTCTTCGTTACTATTAACATTCAACTGCAAACTATGCCCTGCTTTGTTAATCCTCCAGACAGCATGAATATGTTTACACATATTCCATTTAATACATGAATCTACACACGTGCATGAATATTTCTGTATACACACATCACAGTCTACACAGATCAAATTACATTTGCACTGCACATCATTTTCATGTACTAAATATACCTCTTTCACGCCAGAAGACGACGGTACTTTCCCCACCTGCTGCCTGTCTCTTCTCTGATTATTAAGTTACTGTCGATTTCTGTGATGGACTTATGTCTTTTTCTAATGTCTTTCAACTTTGTAGTTAATTTGCCTTTGCTTAAGACAATAAGTCTATCAAACAACTTATTGCGGACAAAAGACATTAGAGCAATTATCGCTTTGTCCAAACGTTTTATATTTTTGCCGAGTAAATATATATATTTAATTCATTTAATATTTATAAATAAATTTATCTCAAGATATACCTTTTTTTTCCCTTATTAGGAACATGTTTCAAGAGCTCCCGTGCTCTCATCTTCAGACAAGATCGCGAAGGCTGAAGATGAGAGCACGGGAGCTCTCGAAACATGTTCCTAATAAGGGAAAAAAAGGTATATCTTGAGGTAAATTTATTTATAAATATTAAATGTATTATATACATCAAGGAACGGCAGAAAGTGGTTGAATATATTTAATTGTATGATGCATTCTTTCGATATGCATGTTGGTGTTCAGACCTCCTTGAAGTCGATGACAGTAGGCCCAAGACTGAATATTTTTGGAGTATGTTTGATCAAAATAAGTGCCGAATTCAGAAGTGTCTGGATCATCAAGTAGTCGCCTAATTGCTTCAGGCAGAATTCTTTCGAATGCAGAAGAGTCTCTCTCCTGCATTGATGTCCTGATTATTCTATAAAAGTCACCCTGCTTCTCTTTGCTTTTTACTTTGGAACTAATATTCCTTCTCCAAGCCCTGTCAACGTGCCCAGTGCAGTACAGTCTCATTTCCGGAGCTTGCGTTGTTGATATCCATGCATTATAAAAGGTTTCAGCCAAATCGGACATAAACACTTTCGGTAAAAATTCCCCTACTTCTGCCTTGATATACTGAAAAAACAAAGAAAGCAATTTTCTTCAGTTCGATTTGATATAAGAAAAGCACAAGGAAATCCCTGTCTCATGTTGTCCAAAACAAGTAGGGTTATTAGTTCAAAACTGTAACTGTTCAAACCGTGCGTGCCATCAATGCATATGCAATCACTGCAATATTTCTTCAGTATTTCACTCTGTGCATTGCTCATTATAATTAACACAAAATCATCTTTTTTAAAAGTTGGGTAAGTTTCTTTGACGACTCCCTGAGGCTTATAAAATAATACACAAGGCTGATCACTGGAATTGACCTCGTTGACCCACGCTTCAACACTTGTACCATCTTCTTGATGTGTCACCGACTTCGAGATTATATGCGTGCTCAATGTTGTACAGGTATTGCTTCGTTAATAAATGAATTCTTTCTAATTTACAGCCTGTCATGAAATCGTGTATTTTATTAAGTATTGCTTGAAGTGGTATTTGATTTGCAGTATCCACAGCTAGACTTTTTCTTTCGCTGTCTGTGAGACGTAAATGGCTTAAGTCATTTAGATGACCTACATCAGTTGACACATATATAATCTTGCAGGTACCATCTTCATTTTCAGTGACGCGAATGCTTGCGGGACAGACAGCATTGATTTTGTTACTTCCCTGTAATTTTAAGTGCCGACTACCTTTACTTTCAGACACAAATTGCCCGGACCTATGGCATATATAATAATGTCTCTTTGTGCTGTCGGTAACAGAATGAGAGCCACGCTTTTTAACATATCTTGAAAACGTTTCTTTTTCATTCTATTGTTTCCACTCCAAGAAACTTTCTAAGCAATTAAATTCTTTAATTTCACACTTCACTGATACGTTGTGCTGCAATTCGAAGTGTTCAAGTAAGGTTTGTTCCTTCCCTGCTCCAAAAACTCATAAGAGGCACTTAACTTGATTCGCTGCTGATACCCCTGCACCGTGGGATTCACGGTCATGACGCTTCAATCTGTGTCCATGCTTAAACTGTTTATCACAGATGTTACATTGATGTGTACGTGCCTTCAAGCTGTTCAAAACCGGCATTTCATTGTTTACTTTTTTCGGGATGTAATCTCGAATGCTGGCTAAGATTCTCTACATTTTTATAATCCTTACCGCACCCGAACATAAGTATTGTTTAAGCTCACTCATTTTAATAAACCAAAAATTAAAAAGGTATAAAAACTAGATTATGAACACACAAATTTAACAAATGAATATCACATAACAAACTCGATTAACACACGCAGGGATAATTTAAATGAAATAAAAATGTATATTATAAAACAAACTACAGAGACAGTTTTATTTGATAATCACAGTGATATTAAAGAATAAAATTATAATTAATATATGATTGTCACACACTGTTAATTAACACACGCAGAGATAATTAAAATCAAACTGTAAAGTAATATTTTAAAAGCGAACTACTGTCACGTTTTATTTACAAACACACTGGTGTTACTGTACTATAATTACCAACACACTGTTACTTAACACACGCACAGTATATTAAACAGCAAGTTGTGTGTTCTACTGTACATTTCCTGCCTAATTCTACATCGGAGGATTTTGTACATTGGGTAAAAATTGGATATTCGTGCCTTACTCAGCTCTACGAAGAGTTATGGAAATAAACGAAGCAGTCGGTGTGTGTCAGGGGCTAAGGTCTAGTGCATGTGCTGATCTGGCGGAGAAGGCTGTCCGTCACCCCCACCAAGGCCACCAACCAAAGGCCCCCACCAAAGGCTCTCCTCCACCAAGTTTGTCAAAATCTTAAAGGCTGTCTAAGCTGTCATATCAAGCAGTGTGTTCGGTTAGCTGCGTATACATATTTATGAATAATTTGCAATTTGTTTTAATTTATAGGATGTCTTTACAAATATATTTAGTTTTCATATAGTATTTTATTATAATCATTAGAACTCATAGTGTGTAGTTTAGTTATGTTCACATTGTATTACCATTCGTTGTCGTATTGTTACCATAGTGTTATTTTTTTTTATAAATGGCATTGTCATCAAACAGTAAGCTAGCTTCTGGGAGACCTCTAACAAGTCACACCAGAGAAATTATTTTCAACGTGGCACAATATTTACAAAAAAACAAAATACAATTTAGGTTATAATATTGTTGCCAGTATATGTGAAACAACATACAAAATTTTAAAAGAAGGTAAGAAATTATCTACTTCTGGTTGTCAAAAAAAAAAATTAATTTCTACACCAAAAGGAAAATCATAGGTTCATAAAAACAACACTGAAGTGGACTCCTCAGATTATGCACCTTCACAAAAAGGTACATGAATTTTATACAGTCAAAAAGTCTCCCTCTGAATAAAGAGTTTATTACATTCTCTAAAGGAAGATGATGTCACTGAATGTGAATGAGAATATTTGAGGCAATGACTTAAAAAGTTAGAATTTAAATGGACCCACTGACAATCCAATATAAAGCTCCTAATAGAAAGAAGTGGTACTGTTGCTTAGAGAATTCGATATCTAAGTGACATACATAAATACAGACGAGAGAAAAATTATTGTTTATATTGATGAAACATATTGTTACAACGGTCTACTCGATCGTCGTAGGTACAGTGGAAAACAACAAAATACAAGACACCAATTAAGTCACTAATTACCAGCTTTAATTTCCACAGTTAACAGTTCGTAATTAACAACACAGTCTCTACAACAAATCAAATAAAAATTGTTCACATGAAAAAAAATGTCCACTAAAATTAAACACAATTGTATTACAATTACCGTCCGATTATAAAACACAACACTTAACTAATAACCACTTGAACGCGCACAGTAATTTCGCCCGACAATCACTCTCAAATCGCGCTGTCAATATATCGCACTAATACTGAAATTTAAGGCCGCTGCCGCCATGTATTTATACCTGCGCTCACAGACCAGAATGTTCTTAATTGCGTCTTAGCGCTCGTGTGAACTACGTAATTAACTGCGGCCTTGACACAGTCCCTGCGGCTGGCGCCTTCGAGAAACCTCTTGAAAATGCGTCGACAAGCACATACGCCACAAGCGTTACATCAACATTCTTCTGGCACATTCGACAAACACATAGATTGTTCTGTGATGTCTAACCACTGCCCCCTCCTTACAACTATTTTATAGTTGTAAAGTGAAAAAACGTGCACATACAAAAAAAAAATGAAGAACAGTACTGGATTACTGATCATATTATAGACGAAGAGGACAAAATAATTATTTCTGTAGGAGAAGATTCAAACGACGAATATGTAAAAAAAATGAATACCACGGATATGTACCATTTTTCTTATTATTATTAATTACTATACAAATTACAGTTAATTTATTATTTAAAATGTTTAATAAACGTTAATTTTTACTACAGCGGTAGGAACCTCAATTTATACAGACGGTTGCATTCCGTACGAATTGTTTTTTAAATTATGCCTTTCAAAAATTTTGGGGTTAAGTTCTGCTGATATTATTTTTAAATTATGTATACAGATTTAAGGATTTTCGAATTTGTTAATGCATTTTATAGAAACCCGTATGATTATTTATAATCTGTTTCTTCGAATAGTCTGTTACAAATTAATACAGTAAAACCTCGTATTTACGCTCCCGCTTATAACACTATCCCGTCCATTACGCTCTTTTTATACGGTCCCTGGACGTTTCATATACATACCCCTTAAATTTTAACCTCTTATAACGCTTCCAAGTCCCACTTATAGCGCTTTTTTTCCCGGTCGAAAATGAAAAATTCCGTATAAATTGTGAAACAGTACTGTATTTGAGATGTTTTAAAAGTGTGGTGAAGAAATTGTTGCTCTGACTGTACTGAAGGTAATTACACCCCGAGTAGACGAAAGGAATTCCACCCTCTACCTGAAGAAATCCTCTGGCCAGCAGTGTCGGAAATTGTACCTCGGTACTTTCCATTGCATGAAAGGAATTTAACACTCAAAAGTCTCCCTGTCAATACAGTACATTTCTGTCCTTTCTTATTAGTCGTTCTTTCAATTCTTGCCAGTGCAGTTGTGATTAGTGCAAAAATGGCAAAGCGAATCTCTTTCTATAAGTGAAAAATTACAAATCTTCCGTAAGTACGACGAAAATACTATGCTGAATCAAAAGGATTTTTCTGAAACTGTGGGAATCGCTTCATCCAGCTTAAGAACAATAATAAAAAATAGGGATGCTATTACCGATGCAGTGAAGGGTGGTTGCAAACGTAAGAAAGTGAGATCCGGGAAATATGAAAACGTCGAGGAAATCGTTATTGAATGGATTCACCAATCCTGTGATGCTTCAATTCCATTAAGTGGCCCAATCATACAAGAGAAAGCACGAGAAATAGCAGGCAAATTGAACACAGACTTTTCTCCTTCGAATGGTTGGCTTGATAGATTCAACCAAAGGCATGGCATAGTGTATCGGCAAATCAGTGGTGAATCAGAGTCAGTTAGTGATAGTGATGTAAATGACTGGCAAAGTGAAGTGCTACCTAGGCTCATTAATAATTATGCACTGCGCGATGTGTTTAACGTGGATGAATGTGGCTTATTCTTTAAGCTAATTCCCGACAAGTCATATGTGTTCAAAGGGGAGAAATGTCACGGTGGCAAATTAAGCAAAGAAAGGGTAACTGTGCTTGTTGCTGCAAATGCCGATGGATCTGAAAAATTACCACTGTTAATATTGGGGAAGTCACCTAGACCCCGATGATTTAAAAACATTAAACGACTGCCTTGTGAATACAAAAATCAAGCACGTGCCTGGATGACTTGTTTGTCACTTGGCTCAAAGACTTAGACCAACAAATGGTAAAAACCAATCGCAAAATCCTGCTTTTTGTCGATAACTGTCCAGCTCACCCAAAAAATGTAGAACTACCATTCCTGCCTCCCAACACAACCAGTAAACTCCAACCAATGGACCAGGGGATCATAAAAGTGCTCAAGCATTTTTATCGAAAGCGTGTTGTTCTACGATATCTGCAGTGCATCGACAGTGGAGCCGAAAACCGCATCACCTTATTGGATGCAATGAATTTCATCTCCGCTGCATGGGAAGGGATCGATGCGCAGACCATCGCAAATTGCTTCAATAAAGCAGGCTTTTTTAAGGTAAGATTATAATGTTGTTAGATTAGGCTATTATCGAGCTTCTGTATAAAACGTTTTTTGTTTCAACAGGGACATGTTGTAACACCCGGTGAAACAAATGCCCCTGTCACAATTGATAATGACAAGGATTGGGCTGCTGTATGGGAGTAGTTAGGAGATGTTAACTTGGAAGATTTTGTATTAGTTGACAATGGTCTAGTGACATCAGAAATCCGCGATGTCGACATGATTGCGGATCATGCTGCCGTTACCGTCCAAGATGAAGACAGTGATGAGGAAATTGAATCTGTGGAGGAAAATGTCCCCACATGAAATGAAGCTCTCGGAGCAATAAATCTGCTCTGAAAATACAATATCACTGTTACTCCTGGCGGCGTATCAAGTGACGTGAATAGCTACTTAAACTGCATAGAAATGTAATCATTCATAACAGTAGTACACACATTCGACAAACATCAATCAAAGACTTTTTTAATAGGAAATGAGCTAGAATTTGCATTTTGCATTGTAACTAATGAACAATACTGTAATTATAAATACAGTACTGTAATAATAATAATAATAATAATAATAATAATACTGTAATACAGTAAAATAAAATACAGTAATAATAAAACACAGTACTGTAATTGTTTCCTATGAAGTGGTGTCCAAATTGTTTTCTCATCTCACAAATCATTTCCCGTCTATAGCGCTGTCCCACTTATTAAGCGTTTAAACCACAGTCCCTTGAGGAGCGTATTAACGGGGTTCTACTGTAGTACAAGTATGTTTCCCCACATGAGGAGCGTTCTCGGTATATTAATAACACATCTTAAATAGTGCAATAATGAGGGGGTAATGTTCCCCCTTTGTTGTGTCGCGATTGTGGTAGCAATCCCCTCTCCAGCTATTTTTGTTTGTGGTCAACCTATAGTAAAGAGATATGTTTACCTTAAGATCATCTTATATTTTTTTATTTTACAACTTTCATGCCTTTTGTAGATTACTTTAGTTTTGTACAAAGCTGTAATAAAATTGTATTGTTAACATATTGTTACGACATCACAGAATAATCTACATGTTTGTCGAATGTGCCAGAAGAATCTCGATGTAACGCGTGTGGCGTACATGCTTGTCGACGCATTTTCGAGAGGTTTCTCGAAGGCGCCAGCCGCTCGGACTATGTCAAAGCCGCAGTTAATTACATAGTTCACACGAGCGCTAAGACGCAATTAGGAAGGTTCTCGTCTGTGAGCGTAGGTATAAATACATGGCGGCAGCGGCCTTAGAGTCAGTATTAGTGCGAATTATTGACCGTGCGGTTCAAGAGTTATTGTCGGGCAATATTACTGTGCGCGTTCAAGTGGTTATTAGTTAAGAGTGGAATTTTATAATCGGATGGTATAATTGTAATACAATTGTGTTTAATTTTAGTGGATTGTGTGTGGACAATTTTCATTTGATTTGTTGTAAAAGACAGTGTTGTTAATTACGAACTGTTTAACTGTAAAAACTAAAGGTGTGATTAGTGACTTAATTGGTGTCTTGTAATTTGTTTTCCACTGTACCTACGACGATCAGTGGATAAGCAAGTATCGACAGATTGATTAGATTGGCCTATCCTGAAGCACCAGAAGACTTCTGAATAAGGTTTGCAATGCAGACATTTATTGATGAATCGGAGATTGTGAACTTCAGCAAGTGTTACGAATGGCAAGACACCGAAATAGTTCAGAAGCTCTTGTTCACGCCCTAGAGTTTGAAGCTGCCAAGTCAGCGTCCTGCTACATTAATGGGTTTGTGTCATCACATTGCCGTTAAGATGGGTGCAGAAAAACAATGTTGTCGGACAAACAATTCAAAAGTTCAAGAGAGTCGCAATGATTTCAAAAAGACAGACCAAAATGTTACAACTGTGGAAAACGTGGTCATCTACAGGTAGGCTGTTGGGAGAAGAAGATACTGAGAGAAGAGAGTGATCGCACCAATTGGAGAAGTAAAGTCTCATAACAGCACACAGAACAGTGGTGGATAAGACAAGTGGAAACTTGATCGTTAATGGATTTGCGGAAGGTAAACCAACATCATTTACAGTTGACATGGGCGCAACAGTGTCCATTGTGCGCCCTGACTTAGTCAGCAACCACCAGCTTCTAATATGCTCTTGTACAATACAGACTGTGACTGGAAGCCCCGTCAAGGTGCTAGGAAAGGTAGACGTACGTGTGCGCCTGGGTCTTCTCGAGTTTAGCCACCAAATGCACGTTGCAGACATTGTCGATGAAGTGATTCTTGGCACAGACATTATGAATGCCTACGGATTCATTGTGGACTTAAGAGAGAATGTTGTGAAGGTTGGCCAAGAGAAGATAAAGCTTTGCATGGATAAAATGACAGGGTCTACCAACTATTCGATTAAGCGAGTGGCATTAGTCGAAGAAAAAGTCAACAGGTCTGGTCAAGAGGAACCCTACCTATTGCAAGCGGAAATGGAGGAAGAACTAGCAGACGAAATACAAATAAGTGTAACGACAAAAGAAGTGACTGGAAAGCTAACTATGGGTGTTGAGACAAAACTCTTGCTTGTTCCTGAGCTGATAGATGTGCCCAAGGGCAAAGTGGCTGAAGATGAGGTTACGCAAGAGGTTGTTGACGAGAACCAAACAAACTTGGATCAGCCAGTGGTGTTTAGGTCATCAGTACATGACGCAACGGGAGTGACTCCAGCGAAACTAGTGGTTGAGCAGAAGACTCGCATTCCTGGGATCGTGATGTTCGGATCACACGAGACTGAATTCGAAGAACGAGAGAATTATCTTTCGCAAGGATGTCCACCTAGATCGCCTGGTCGAGTATTACTTCAGAGACGGTTTGCCAGTTCGGGACGAACATGCTTAAGGAGGGGGCAGTGTTACGACATCACACAACAATCTACATGTTTGTCGAATGTGCCAGAAGAATCTCGATGTAACGCATGTGGCGTACGTGCTTGTCGACGCATTTTCGAGAGGTTTCTCGAAGGCACCAGCTGCGTGGACTGTGTCAAGGCTGCAGTTAATTACGTAGTTCACACGAGCACTAAGACGCAATTAGGAAGGTTCTCGTCTGTGAGCGTGGGTATAAATACATGGCGGCAGCAGCCTTAGAGTCAGTATTAGTGTGAATTATTGACCGTGTGGTTCAAGAGTTATAGTAGTGATATTATTATTATATATAAAAAACTTTCACAAATGAACTTACTTTTGTTCTCACTATCACAAACGTTTCAAGGTGTTGTGCCTCTTCCTCAGTGTGATTAAATACTGAAAGTCATTGTTGCAGAATAACGGTTATGGACTATAGGTGTGTGTGGTGGGAATTGATGATGGGAGGGAATTGGCACTGAGGTTCAAATTTTGTGTTTGGATCAATGTATCAAATAGTGTATGTGATCTGTAATGTACTTGTTCATTTAATATGTTGTTTGGTTGTAATGTGTGATATCTGTATATTTCAAATTTCAAATTTGAACCTCAGTGCCAATTCCCTCCCATCATCAATTCCCACCACACACACCTATAGTCCATAACCGTTATTCTGCAACAATGACTTTCAGTATTTAATCACACTGAGGAAGAGGCACAACACCTTGAAACGTTTGTGATAGTGAGAACAAAAGTAAGTTCATTTGTGAAAGTTTTTTATATATAATAATATTAAAAAAGTGAACAAAGAGGATGAATCAACAAGATATTTATAGTGATATTACTATGCGCGTTCAAGTGGTTATTAGTTAAGAGAGGTGTTTTATAATCGGATGGTATAATTGTAATACAATTTATTGTGTTTAATTTTAGTGGACATTTTATTGCGTGTGAACAATTTTCATTTGATTTGTTGTAAAAGACAGTGTTGTTAATTACGAACTGTTAACTGTAAAAATTAAAGGTGTGATTAGTGACTTAATTGGTCTCTTGTAATTTGTTTTCCACTGTACCTACGACGATCGAGTAGACCGTAGTAACAATATCATAAAAATACAGTGTAAATATAACAGTTACTATAGAAAAAATAGAGTGTTTCTACTTACTCACACTTAACAAGCTTATGAGTGCGATCACCATACTGTTTTTATTTATAAAGAAACAATAATAAACTGTTAATAATTATATCGTTGTTTGTTTTATAAACTATTAACAAACACTATTTGTTACAATCAGTGTAACACAATAACAAAATATAGTTACAACCTAACCAACAAGAAATCTGATGAAATGGAATGTTCAAAGATAAGTAATGTTCTTTCAACTACAATACAAACTAGTTTTTCCAACTTTTTTCAACTCAATTTTATAATATAATAAATATATATTTATATACAATTTATCTATAATATAAAATTAAAACATATTTTATTTATATTTATATATATATATATATACTTTAAAAATGTGTACATTTGACGTGTATAAACTCATAAATATTCCACTATGCTGTCAAAAAGAAGGTTCACACAATTTAAAAAATACTTATGTATACAAACAGAGTGATATGTACACAAGAAAACCAACAATCTGAATGCACCACTGATTTATGCATATATACAGATGTATTATACAAGATAATGATTACACAAAATAAAATCACAGTTTTGACATCAAATGCTGGGTAAAACCCAATATGATTCTCATATTGTACGAGCAAATGACATAAACAAAAACATACATTGAACAATAACAAAAAGCTTGCATACACAAATACAGTAGCATTTATTTGATAATAACTTACAACGCATATCTAACAGGCAAATTACAATGTACATATATTTACCAGGCAAACTGGACAGATTGGCCCTTCATTTTATAACAATGTCATTTATAATGCCACAAACCTCTATATATATGTTTATATCTTTAAACAATATTACAAAAATATCAATTTCAAATAATACTAATACTTCAAAATAAATAACCAACCATTTATACTATGTTATGTTATGTTTTAACTTTATCATGCATACACGTGTAATTCATCATATAAATTTTTAACTTGCATTATGTACACTATTCTCACACAACACACAGAAAAATATGTCTATGATCCAAATGTCAGTATCCGAATCGGTAATCATCACCAATCCAAATAGCATCACAAGTGGATCTGTTTTTTAAGATCCACACTAAAAATTGCTTGATTTGTTTTGAATACATGTGATTCTGTACTGTGATACAACCTACAATACTACCACAAAGAGAGTTGTCACACTGAGGAAAGTTTATATACACGCGCCAGTTGCAATTCCAAAAACAAAAACATTCAGTGCAAAGACCGTGTACAGTGATAACTATATATTAGTACCATTTATTTTACTCTTGATTCTTTAATATACTGAAATAGAGTTAAGTATTTTGTTTAAAAAATTAGCAGTCATAAGTGTAGGCTCATATTACAGAACGTGTGACTGTGTTATGCAACAACTGTTTGTAGATGAGGGGGGGGGTTCTACTATAACACTTGTTTTGTCCCTTCCCTGTGAGAACTCTCTTCACGCAGTTCAGAAGTTGTGTCTATAGACAATAATGAATCATTGCTTTACTATAGAAGGCTAATGTATTTCGTACACCTGTTCAACAATATACACATTAACTAGTATTATACTGCTTAATCTACTAATCCAAATACAACTCCTGACTTTATTATTTAAACCAAACAAATTCACTTTTATAGATTTTTAAATGGTACTGATGTTATAATAACCCATGTTCAAAAATAATTGATAATTCATATTACCCCTGGTCGCAATTAATTCATATTATTGATTCACTTTTTTTTTTTACAAAAATTAATTTATTGTATATACTGTTGAGTAATGGAATTTTTCAACATTATAATCATTTTTCACAAAAACTTTAAAAAAATGTAATCTTGTAATAATAATAATTGTGTATACATCATTTTAAGTCAATAAAATTTATATTGAATATTTTACAAGCAAATGATCTTATTACTATTAAAGAATTATGTGTACACACAAACTTCACCATGGCACACCTGTCAGTGTTTCTCATCATAATTCTTACTTTTTGTTTAACAAAAAACAAATCTACAAACAACAGAGGAACTTTCATACTTTCAATTATCCGTCTTCACACATGGTACTTACAGAAATGAACAGTTTGGTGTTTCATTTCAATGAACCCTACACTAACTACAATTGCCAGTCATCCCATGTCTGACATTAACAACATATCACACAACTGATCAGAAAAGTATGTACAGACTCTTTTAGTACTTAAAGAAATGTGTAGCTTAGCACAAGTGACACAAATCTATTAATCAGGTAAATAACCTGCATATAACCTCATTAATGTTATGGTACAACTCCATCCTGAAACACCACAAAATTGTTCATGTACACATCACACCTTTTACTCAAATATAACTTTGTCAATATAATATTCTGAAATCATTCATGAAAGGCACACACATACATACACACATTTCATTCATAACATTTAAATACACTATCATAACTTCCAAATTACGACTTTCATGAGCATAAAATTTATATACATTATAAATTAATTAATTATATTTCATAAATTAAAAGAATTAATTATTATGTAAAAAACAACAGAGTTATTATGGAACGAATGGCCAAATTAATATAATTCAAATAGTATCCTGCATATTAAGGACACAATGTTGAAGATGTCGTATCCATTACAATCAATTTCTACACAAGAAATGTTTTTTATGAATCTGAACTTAATTAATGTCCAACTTGATAATATTGCTATCAAATTTTACAACTTTTTTTATCAGTGTGTTAACCCTCTCCAACCCCCACACAAACATACACACACAACATTAAAACACAAACTTTTATATTAAGCTATAATTATTATAAATACAGAAACATTCTTGGCTGCCTTAATCAATTGGTTTTCCTATTTACATGTGTTTTTCAATGTCATACAATACACAATTAAATATCACAAATAAATATACACAACAGTAAATTTAAACTACATTACAGTATATAAAATAATGGAAATATAGTTTTAACTTTTATAATAATAATAATAGTGATTATTCTTATTTAGATACATTAATATAATGAAAATAATGATGAGGTGACGTATTCCAGTTATTATTTTCTTTTGTAATGATATCTTACACATTCTAATACGTTACCCACATCATTCTCCTGTGTCCGACCATTTCCGTTCTTCATGTATTCTGTCGAAGCACTCACCCATGTATACATACTGCAATAACACATTATACATTTACAAACATTTATTTAAAACAAAAAAAACTTGTCAAATTTTATTCACGCCTGTCAAAATTATACACACATCTGCCTTCAGTTGTTAACTTTACATCTAATGCTAATATCACTAATTACATACAGAGGTGTTTATTTATAGCACATTTATAAATACATGTTGTTTGTGTTGACAACTGAAAAATAAAAAATGTATGTATTTTGTATCAAAGTCACCAAAATTTATTTCAGCATATTTCTCAATATTTTGCATGGTGAACAAGTTCTATTTGTCTAGATTTTTAACAGCTACACTTTTAATTTATATAAGACTAATTACCTACAGGTTTTGAGAAATAACTTCTGTCCAACCTCATAGTTTCTCTCTTTAAATACTAATTCTTTACTTAAACTTTTTTATTTCTTTTATGAATTTGCTAACTGCTATAATTTTTATTGTTCGACTAAGCTTTTCGTCATCACTGACATCTTCAGGTCTTAAACAACGTCTACCAACTGTACGTTGTAGGCTTTTATACTTTAGGCCCTCCCCTTATGTCATCACCCCTCCTATTGGTTCTAGCTGCTACCGCTAATAGGAGGGGCGATGACATAAGGGGAGGGCCCTAAAGTATAAAAGCCTACAACGTACAGTTGATAGACGTTGTTTAAGACCTGAAGATGTCAGTGATGACGAAAAGCTTAGTCGAACAATAAAAATTATAGCAGTTAGCAAATTCATAAAAGAAATAGTAAGGATGGCTGCTAATTTAAACAATACGAAGAATTAAACTTTTTTACTGTAAATATTGATTTTGCAAGTTGTTCAGTAACAAATATAAAGTGGTAACAAGAATATAATTTCTTAGATAATTATATCTTAATAGCTTTAATGTAAGAATAATAATTATTACTTGAAAATCAATTAAACTGTTTCTTTGCTCTCTTAGACTAACAACTTAATAATTGTATAATGTAATTCAATTGTAGATTCTCCTTCAAAAAAAAAAATAATCATAATAAATTCTGACATTTTTCAAAAAAAATTTGATTAAAGCCAGTGAAATTTTTGAATTTCTTGAGCTAAAAATGTTTGAAAGATTTGTGGTTCAACACTGTTTCTTGTGGTGTTGGCACACCTCTCTAACACTCAGTTCATAAATTTATTGCTATACTGGAGGCAATGTTGAGATCTGACAGCAAATTGAGTAAGTTGTGTTCTGCTGAAACAAGCGAGTTTTTATTTTTTAACAATCCGCAATGCAAGGTTGAAGAACTTCAAATTTTTTTATAGACTTAGATAACTGCTCTAACATAGTGAAAGTGTTTTGCAAAAGGCTTTGTAACGGTACAGGTAAAACCCTTCCGAGACATAATTAAAATGTAAAGTTTTATTTGTAATTTGAATGGGGTAAAACAATGTACACAAGTTGGAGTCAAGGTTGACTAGTTCACAGCGGAAAACAGTTATTTTTAGCCAACTGACCTATGAACTATGTACCATTTGAATCACGCTATTTGACGTAAGGAGCCGAGCCCAGCAGACATCACTCAGGAATGCGGGAGTGTTCGCTGACTCGCCTGGATCGACGCCAGCAATCTGCGCCTGGCGTAAAAAGTCAGTCGCCAACCAACATCTAGTGACGACGGATGCAATTTCGGGTGGGCTGCCCGAGTGTCAAATTTAAGGGCGTCCACCGGCTAAACACAGTTAAAACCTAGTTGAAAATATACTCTCATCCGGTACGGCCGTACACTAATTCGGGGACGAATTACGGGCCCGCCCAAAACCAAAAGGTGTAAAATGTGAAGTATCAAAAGTTAAACCGTCATTAGAAAAACTTAACAGTTAATTGTTTTCTAAAAAACTGTTAAAATCAGTTAAGCGAATATGGAATAATCTTAACAGGGCGTATGCAACAAGGTGACGTCTTATGGACATTTTCAGCTAAGTACTATCTAGGGAGAGTAAACAAAGAATTTTCAAAAGTATAAAATAACTCAAAATTAAAAAGGAAATGACCATTTAAAATTTCTATATATATTTTAAAATAATGAGCTCAAAGGGGGGTTATAAAAACATGTAAGGTATGAAAGAGGGTGTGTGTGAATGGAAGCGCAGGTTTGCGGAAAAAATAGATTTAAGTTTGTCCTTAAATTTTTTGTGTTATTTTGAATTTATATATAATTTTTTTATATTTTTCATTATGTTTATATAATCATATAATCAAGGTATCGTTTATTGTTAAAGTCATAACAGGTAAGGAAGGGAGAAAGAATATTTTGATGCAATGGGAAGTAAATGATTTGAAAGAGTTTTTCTTTTGAAGAAAGTAAATGATGAAAAAATAAGAATTGAAATAATAACCAGTAAAACTTAATTCATTGTAAACAAGTAAATGCTTTATTTATTTTGAACAACCATTCTCTCTCTCCAAATACGTCTTCACGAACTTTGGACTCGGGTAAGTAAAAATTACGAAGTTGGTACTATTGCAAGATGGCGTCCGAGTTAAGAAACACACAACTGCATTTTGTAAACAGACAAAGGCAAATAAAAAGTGTAAGTAGTAATTAACATTACAAATGGCGTCGCGAACAGGGGCATTTACAGAAAATTTATTTATGTAAATGTAGGCCTGTTTTGGAGAGCAGAGTGGGTTGTTGGAGGTAAATAAATACATTTTTTATTTACGTCTAAAGAGACGAAAGTTATAAGGTTATGACTGGAGGTTAATTAAAATATTTTGTTATGTGTTCATTATATATATTGTGTATGGTAATAATTTTGACGGGTTTATACAACCCAATAATTTGAAAGATGGAGAAAAATAATGATGAAGTCAGCCTAACTGACATTAGTACAATAAGTCAATCAAGCTTAACAGAATCTGTGACAATGGAAGGCGCTACGATTCATTCAACGCTGATCCAAAGTAAGAAATCATCTGATGAGCATAATATAAAGAGTAACACCGTAACAGAGCCTACTCCCATAATAACTAAAATAAAAGAAAAAGAGTGTTCAATAGCTTATATGATGAACTTTATGAAAACCATGTCTGAGAATATGAATAATAGGTTTGATGTTAACGATTGTAACAGTACGAAAGCCTGATGTCAGATTTATGGTACGAAAGGTATTGAATTATTGTATTCACTGTATTTTTGCATTCATGTGTATGGATGGTACAATTTTCCCTTGTTTTGCTGAAAACGACGCAGATTCAACAGAGCAGAGTGATTCCAAGGTCAAAGGCGGACGTGCGAAACAGAACACTTTAAATGGTTGCATAAGTTAATACAGACTCTAAATACGTTTGTTTCATTGGTCAACAATGCCAGACGTCATTAACAATAAGAATGACGTAAATAAAATACGCATAAACCAGGGTGTTTCCTTGCCTAGAGACAAAGAACAATGACGTACGCACACACACACACACGTACATAAAAAGTGCGCAGTGCCTCACCCCAGTCTTCACAACACCGCCTAAGCGGTAACACGTTACAGAAATTCGCCGGCAAGTAATGCCAGCCAAGTGTGTTTAAAACAACAAAAATGTAATTAAGAAGTAGCTATGAGTTAAAATGAATTAGCATCAGTGCATAACAGTTTTCAAAATTAATAAATTAGAGTCAGTGCAACAGGAAGGAGTACAAAGGTAACCAAGGAATCTCGGCTGAGCAACCATGTAGAATCATCCACTAGAACTTCAAGTCCACAGTCAGGAAAGTCAAACTTATCATAAATCTATTTGAGCTCAAATTTAACCATCCAGTAAACCAAAAAATGTATCGAATGTTTTTCATAATGAGCGAGTGAGATTACGAAAGAAAGCGTGTCTGATATACTGTTGACAGCCAAGCTGAGGCATTGGTTTGCGTTTAGTATCAACATAAATTAAATAGAAGCATTTTATTAAACTAGCAGCTGCTAAATAACCAAAAAAATGTTGTAGTCTGATCAAGAATATAATAAAATTTTAATGTCATGCTTAATGAAGAAATGTAAGGAACGACCGCCATTTTATTTTGGGTCGCTATGAGACGTCCATTGTCTAATAATTACGATTCATGTGTAAAATTGGAAAATAATAAAAACTAAATTGATTTCAATACATATAGATGTTGGTACTTTTATTTCAAGGCCCAACTCAGTCTCTATTTACGCTTAATTCGAAACTCTGGACCCACAGTAAACAAATACGATTAGATAAACAGGTACAGCATAGTTATGGTAAGTACGATATTTATGGTATGGCTATCATACATAAATAAATATGCAGAAGTAACTTATAGTAAGTGGAAGATAACAATTGTCGCCAAGAACAGTGACTTAGATTGTAAGATAACAATTGTCGCCCAGAACAGTGACTTATAAAAAGTGAAGGTTAACAACTGGTGCCCGAACTGGTGACTATATAAAGATATTCTTTTGATATTTTATATAATAAGCCTAAATATAGAGACGGAGTGGGTATTGAAGTTAGAAGTGCAATTGTAGGTTATGTTATTGTTAGACAACATAGCAACAGATTAGAGAGAAATAATTTTTTTGCATAATATCAAAATGGCAGATAACGAAAGCATTAATATGAATAATACAGCAACAGAATCTCTATTATTGAGTGAACCCGAAGCAAACTCGACACCCATTATAAATAATAATAAAGTGTCATTAGAAGACCTTTTTCAGTTAATGAAAGTACAGAATAATGAATTAAATGATAAATTAAATCAGTTTGATAAACAATTTAATGATATAAAAAAGGAAATTAAGAAACAAAATTGTCATATTGATAAAAGATTAAATGAGATACATGCACGGTTAGACGAGATAGAGTTAGAAAATAAGAGGGGAGTAGACAAGTTAGATATAAACAAAGACAAGGTAAGTGGGGGAGAAAATTATGACAAAATAAATAAAAGTATGATATTAGAAAATCATTATGTAAACAGGGGGAGTGATAATGAGATTGTATGGGGAATAGAATATGATAATGATGGAATGATAGTGTGTGTTGAAGGGTTAAAGAGAGTGTGTAAAGAAAATATAATTGTAGGGGGATTTCAGGGGGTAGATTTTTCCCTTAATGATGGAGTAGGGGGTGAAGTAAAAACTTCACATGTGTTGAGGAAGGACGAGAGTGCCTTCAATGTATATTTGGGAGACGATAGGTCTACAAATAAAATTGTCCCTGGTTTTGTTAGTGCACTTCACAGGTGGTGCAGTAATTGTGAATTAGTGTCCCCTGCAAATGTTGAAAGAGAGAATGTAGCTTGGTGTGATAGAGAGAGATATATTGAGAGAGAGAGAGTGTAGAGAGGTATTGTGAGAAATATGGTGAGAGAAAGAGGGAGATAGAGATTTTTAAGATAATTAGAGACTATGAAGAATTTATTGAAAGGTTAGGAGTAGAGATGATGTACAATAAAAATAAGAACTTACCTTGTAATGAAGCTGATATAGCAGTAGGAGAAGATGATAATGGAAATAATGACTTTATAATGTACCTAGTGGTGACTAATAATACAGAAGGTGACAGGACAATAACCAATCATGACAGATTATATGAGTTTGCGGAAAATGATGAAAATTTGAATGGTATATGCATTTATGATGTTAATATAAGAGATTCAATAATAAGCAATGTATATAGATATAAGATAAGATTATTGTTTGACGATGGAGGATAGATATTTTATTGTGTTAATGAACATTTAATTATGTGATAGTGTTTTTGAAAGGGACTGTTTATGAACTGATTTATGGTAAATGATTAAATGATAATTTTGGATTGTATATTTTTGTGTGTATTAATGTCAGTGTAGTTGTGTACTTTTGATGTTGTGTATTTTATGTATTTTTTTATGTAAACCATGTACTGTAGAAGTTTAAATAATTGAAGAAAGTTTGATGAGGAATTTGAATAATTATGAGATTTAGATTCTAATGGATAGTAAATGATTAAACATGTAATATATTTGGATATTGAGATGTATTGTTATTAGTAGGTGAGGGATGAATTTTCTAGTGGTATATTAAGGTGAAATGTTGTAAAAGAGTTTGGGGAATAATGATAAATAAGGCATAGGAATTAGTCAGTTAGAGTTATTGGGAGTTAGATGAAATAAGAATTTGAAGAAAATAGTACATAAAGAGGGTGTTAGATATTTTAGGGACACAGTAGTTAGTGATTATATGTAAAGAGGTGAGTAATGTGAATGGTATATATATATATATTTGTTGATGATATTTTGTAGTAAGGGTCCGGTATAAGGAGTGATCAGCATGCGACATGGCAAGAGACCAGCGTGCGGCGTTGTGGCAGGCGGAGCAATTTAGTTTAAGGGAGTGTTTGCCGATATTTGGTGGAGGGCAAAAGGTTAGGAATGGATATGGCCAGGTAGGGAACACACATCCTAGTACAAAGACAAGCGGTGCCAGAGGATTTAAATGGGATTAGTGAAGGGGGTTGTTATGGAGATATTGGTGTCATAATATATTAAGGGTTGTTAGTAGCGGTTGTTAGTAGAAAAAAGAGGTGAGTAAGGTTAGAGAGATAAAGGCCAAAATAAGAGATAGAGATAATAGTGAATAATAGAGAGTCACCCAAACTAGATAAGGATTGATGGAAAGATTAGAAAAGGAAAATTCATAGTAGAAAGGGGATGTAACAGAGGGATTGATGATAAATTTGAATTTTTTTGTACAGAATCTAATGATATAATATATGTCAAATAATTAAAAGTTAATAGAGAGTTGAAGTCGTAATGTCTTATAAAGTTTGCTACAAGTTATGTAAATGTAAATTATGTAATGTAAATGTAACAATGTTAATTTTTGATGTACAATGTTTTATTATGTTTCTATTATGTTGATGGTACAATAGTGTGTGTGGATAGGAGGTCGTTACAGGGGTAGCGACGGTAATAAATGTTAATATATGAAAAAGATAAGATTAGAAATGGTTTTGAACAAAAGATATGATTTAGTTCTGTTGCAAAGAAATATGACAATAAAGAAAAATGAGTAAAGAAATTTTAAAATTCTTGAAATATTTGCCATAATGGTTACATTTTGTTGATGTACTAAAGATCATAAGTTGTTGTTGTTTTGAAATTTGAAAGATTTGTTTTACTTATTAGGGTATTATTATAAGAATGTATATATTTTCTCTTGTTAGTGAAGGAATGAGTTAGTAATGACTAGAGGCCAGTTCTGGAGAAAATGGAGAGATAAAAGATGAAAGCCATTCTATTTTAAATCTTGTGAATTGTTGTATGAAAATTTTAGAGTTAAGCAAACCAATGCCTCAAAACGCAAACCAATGCACTAAGGGGAGACATATCGGTTGTGGATATGGAGATAGATAAGGCCACTATTTTAAAATTTGTATTGCATGTTTCAGAGTTTGGTGGTGTTGTGACGGCGGTCCTGGGCTGGCCGGTGCATCAGAGCAGCAGCGTTAAGTGCCTAATGGCCTTATGGTGTTGGGATCTCTCCTGAGAAGTCCAGTAAGGTCAGATCATCATCATTGGACCCAGGGTAAGTGATTGTATTTCTTTTATATTAACACTACAGGGGGTTGTGGCACCATATCTGGGCTGATCCCTTTAGAACGTGTGAATGGGTAAATGAAAGTTTTTATGCTTCGGCATAAAACCTTTCATTGAGGGGTTTTGTAACAGTACGAAAGCCTGATGTCAGATTTATGGTACGAAAGGTATTGAATTATTGTATTTCACTGTATTTTTGCATTCATGTGTATGGATGGTACAATTTTCCCTTGTTTTGCTGAAAACGACGCAGATTCAACAGAGCAGAGTGATTCCAAGGTCAAAAGCGGACGTGCGAAACAGAACACTTTAAATGGTTGCATAAGTTAATACAGACTCTAAATACGTTTGTTTCATTGGTCAACAATGCCAGACGTCATTAACAATAATAATGATGTAAATAAAATACGCATAAACCAGGGCGTTTCCTTGCCTAGAGACAAAGAACAATGACGTACGCACACACACACACACATACATAAAAAGTGCGCAATGCCTCACCCCAGTCTTCACAACGCCGCCTAAGCGGTAACACGTTACAGAAATTTGCCAGCAAGTAATGCCAGCCAAGTGTGTTTAAAACAACAAAAATGTAATTAAGAAGTAGCTATGAGTTAAAATGAATTAGCATCACTGCATAACAGTTTTCAAAATTAATAAATTAGAGTCAGTGCAACAGGAAGGAGTACAAAGGTAACCAAGGAATCTCGGCTGAGCAACCATGTAGAATCATCCACTAGAACTTCAAGTCCACAGTCAGGAAAGTCAAACTTATCATAAATCTATTTGAGCTCAAATTTAACCATCCAGTAAACCAAAAAATGTATCGAATGTTTTTCATAATGAGCGAGTGAGAGTACGAAAGAAAGCGTGTCTGATATACTGTCGACAGCCAAGCTGAGGTGTTGGTTTGCATTTAGTATCAACATAAATTAAATAGAAGCATTTTATTAAACTAGCAGCTGCTAAATAACCAAAAAAATGTTGTAGTCTGATCAAGAATATAATAAAATTTTAATGTCATGCTTAATGAAGAAATGTAAGGAACGACTGCCATTTTATTTTGGATCGCTATGAGACGTCCATTGTCTAATAATTACGATTCATGTGTAAAATTGGAAAATAATAAAAACTAAATTGATTTCAATACATATAGATGTTGGTACTTTTATTTCAAGGCCCAACTCAGTCTCTATTTACGCTTAATTCGAAACTCTGGACCCACAGTAAACAAATACGATTAGATAAACAGGTACAGCATAGTTATGGTAAGTACGATATTTATGGTATGGCTATCATACATAAATAAATATGCAGAAGTAACTTATAAAAACTGAAAGATAACAACTGTCGACCCGAACTAGGGACTTAATTATTCTATAAGTTAACACGATGTTAAATTTAATGAACAAAACAGTAAATTTGATGAACTCAAGATTTATATCAATGCTGTAAATAGTAAATGTGAAAGTAATTTTAATACATTAGAACAAACTATTGAGAGGATGGGAATATGGAGAGTAGATACAGTTAAGTGTAGTATAAATGAAAATAACGAAGTAACAGATGACATTGGTGTCAATATGGGTGATAATCATAATGGTGATAAAATGACGAAAAATAATTAACGAGGTAAGTGATAATTATAAAAATGAGTTAACAAGTAGTAGTGGTAAGATAGTTGAAAAAGGGGTATCTAAGGGTGATACAGAGAAAATTTATAGTGATGATGAGAATATAGAGATAGTAGGGGGTAGAGAGTGTGTAAAGGGAGTAGGGGGTAGTGAAGGAGTAGAAATAAGTGTTCATGAGTTAGAAAAGGAGTACGAGAGAGTTTAAGTAGAAATATGGGGCAGAGGGTAAATTTTCCCCGGGTATATTGTGAAATAGGGTTTTCACAGGTGTTTCTGAAGGGCAAGTGTCCCTTAATCGGAGACGGGAAGTCTCAAAGTAGTCCCTTAATTTTTTGTAGTCCTGAAAGAGCCAGGAGGTGTTTTTATGATGTTATAGTGCCCTCTGCATGGAATGAGAGAGAGAAAGTAAGATGGGGTTGTGTAAGCGATTTTGAGAGAGTGAGAGAGATAGAGTTGTTCAAGTTAAAAAGAAGTTATAAAGAGTTAATAGAGAGAATAAATATGGAAATAAAGGATAGTTATATTGTTAATAATAAAGACTTACCTTATGAAGTTAGCAGATGATGATTATTTTGAGGGTATTGATAATAACTACTAACCTGGGTATAAAATGGGTATACTGATAGCAGATGACGGCTATAATGATAAAATGGTAAATTATTTAAGTGTGACAAAAATTACTAACGGAGACAGGACTAAAATTATCAATGTAGACAGGTTTTATGAGTTAATAATGGGAAGTAATCTGGTGAATTATTCTTGCGGTATAGGGAATAAACCAAAAGTAAAGAGTTATTCTATAAATAATAATAATAATATAATGAATGTAATTAAAAATGAAAATTGTTATATTAAAATAAGATTATTGTTCGACGATGGTGGTTAAATATATAGTGAATGAACATTTAATTATTTTAGTAATTACTTGGCTAACTTATGTAATGAGGTGTGGTAAACAATAAAATATGACGAAAATTGTACATACATTTGTATTGATGTTAAATGTATTTTGTTAAGGTTATGTACATTGTATTTTGTGTGATCGATGTTTTGATGGAGTTAAATGAAATAATGATATAACAGCTGGAATCTTTAATTGAAAAATTTGAAACTGAAGTTGTAATGTTTCTAATTTTGAGGCAAATTTAAAGGTGATATGTTTATTACTTCCATATTCCTTAAGGAATGGAAGTATGGTGATGGCAAAAAAAATCGTGTTCGATATTATTGCAGATTCTGATTCTACTACACTCAAAACATGAAAAAAAGTTGTTTTCCGAAAAGTGTCTGTGTGTGTGTCTGTCTGTCTATCTGTAGATTTTTTTCTATGGCAAACGATAACTGCCGCAAATTCGAACAGAATCAAATAATTTTTTGCATACAGCCCTGATTTGTAGAGTACTCGCGACCTATTGTTTTTGGTGAAGATCGGTTGAGGGAAAGGGGTAGTTTACCTGCAACGTTTTTTTTATCAAGGGTAATTTTTTTTTTTTTGGCAAACGATAACAGCCGCAAATTCAAACAGAATCAAATAATGTTTTGCATAAGGCCCTGAATTGTAGAGTTCTCAAGATCTGTTGATTTTGGTAAAGATCGGTTAAGGGGAAGGGGTAGTTTACCTGCAACGTTTTATGTTTTAACAAGGGTATTTTCTATGGCAAACGATAACAGCCGCAAATTCAAACAGAATCAAATAATGTTTTGCATACTGCCCTAAATTGTAGAGTTCTCAAGACCTATTGTTTTTGGTGAAGATCGGTTAAGGGAAAGGGGCAGTTTACCTACAACGTTTTTTTAACAAGGGTATTTTCTATGGCAAACGATAACAGCCGCAAATTCAAACAGAATCAAATAATTTTCTGCATACAGCCCTGATTTGTAGAGTACTCAAGACCTATTGTTTTTGGTGAAGATCGGTTGAGGGGAAGGGGTAGTTTACCTGCAATGTTTTTTTTTCTATGGCAAACGATAACTGCCGTAAATTCAAACAGAATCAAATAATTTTTTGCATACATCCCTGAATTGTAGAGGTCTCAAGGACTTTCGATTTTGGTGAAGATCGGTTAAGGGGAAGGGGTAGTTTACCTGCAACCTTTTACGTTTTAACAAGAGTAAAGTACTTGAAAATTTATTTAAAACTTTTTGAAACAATGGTAATTGTTAAAAATAAAATAATTTTGTTGCCAGGCAATAAAATTATAATTTTTTCATTTTAATGTAAATTATGTTTGAGTTAATATCTTTATATATACAGTGGAACTTGGTTATTACGGCCTCGGCTGTTACGTCAACTCGGGTGTAGCGTTATTTTGTCATAAGTCCAGTCAAACTGATATCTTTAACATTATAAAAATTCCCGGTTTTAATGTCACTAAATATTGTACTACTCTGTTATAGCGTCAAATATTTCTCAGATATTTTACTCTAAATTTCATATAAACGTATATATGTGTGCGCGCGCGCTAGCCCATGGCTACAGACGTACATTGTATGCAAGCGATAAGCACTGTAACAGGACTGCCGGCGCCAGCCATTTTACGTGCTCCAACGGATGGCTAGATCGATTTAAGGCCCGACACTCGATTTCCTTTGCAAAAATTTTTGGTGAGGCAAAATGCGTAGATCTGAACGTTACAGGCGATTGGGTGCGTAACACTTGGCAAGAAATTAGACGATGAAGACATCTTTAATGGACATGAAGCCGGAATTTTTTATAAATTAACTCCAGATAAGACTTTCAAATTTAAAAATGAAAAGTGCGTTGGTGGGAAGCTCTCTAAACAAAGAGTTACAGTTTTTGTTTGTGCGAACATGACGGGAACCGAAAAAAGGAAACTTTTAGTTATCGGGAAAAGTTTGCATCCTAGATGTTTTAAAAACATCAAAAAACTTCCTGTAAGTTACACTGCCAACATAAAAGCGTGGACGACTTCTAGTATTTTTGAAGATGACTTCTGTACGTGTGTATGTCACTGAACTCCTCCATGTATAAAATAATATATCGTTCGTGGCAGGTAAGCATATCTCAGTTATGTAATGTTTACGTTTCCATTTTATTATTATGCCTACAACAATAAAAAGGCAGGTAAGACACACACACACACACACACACACACAATTCACGTTATTTCTGGCCTCACTCATGTTTATTTTCTTACATTTGCACGCTTTTTAAATGGAAAGTGCCGAAACCCACACCAACATAACGCGTGCAAGCCGAAAAAATGGACATCAATTTGCTTCCTGTGGATCGCTGGGCAATGTAACTGCACGTGTTTACAGAGGAACGATTCATAGACAGACTTTTCGTCTTTAGGGAATGAACCCTCTGCAAGATGCTGAGGGTCCATGAGTGACTTCGGAGCGCTCCTTCTTTTTCGCGTGTTTGTTCTGTGAAACGTACACTGTAGATTCGCAGCTCTACTCTAAGCAACGCTCAATAGGAAATGTTGAAAATTTTTGTCCACACTGTACCCTCATTCACACTAAACCTGCTCTGATGTTTTAATTACGGACATCATAATATTAAAACTTTGGAAACTTGAGCACTACTTAATGGAGATCAATCATTAACTTATACAAGCCATTAATTTTATGCATATATTTTATATATATGTGTACAACGTTATCGGCAACAAAGAAGTAGTTTTTGTTAAAATTCCTTCCCGGGATATTTGGCCGTAGTCCAATGTTTTCTACAAAACCAGATGTTTCGGCAATGCCATCGACTTCCATCATCAGTGAAAATCGAGTGCGATAACGTGAGGTGGTATACGTTAGTGACCACAGTACTGTGGTTAAGGCTGAAGCAGTAAGTAGAAAGAAGTAGTTTCTATGGTAATATTTCATTTCGAAAATGATTTTAAATATAAATCTTAGAATATGGAAGTCATGTATGGTTCTCCATACCGATATTTTTAATGTAATAATGGTAATGTTCAATTTGAGTATTTATTATGTTGATTATGAGAAGCATAAAGTGTCTAATTGAGTAGTGGTGTAGGGATATAAAACATGTATTGTATGTTTTAAAAACTGATTCCCACATTTCGGGCGGTCCCGGCCTTACCAGCCCAGACCGTGGTTTTAGCTGACAACCAGTTATGGGCAGATTTATTGTACACTGACCGTAGTTGGTTGCCTATTGAATTAGTGTTATTTCGAAACTATCAGGGGGTGAATCATGGGAATCAACATAACTTTGGAACAGCGGCTACCATCGAATGGAATGATAGACCGTTTTAAGGGCATATGAATCATTTTAGTAGGATTACTGGTGTCCTTGGATACCAGTAATGCCGAATACAGCAAGAACGGTGTAAGCAGCGTTTACACCCTAATAAACTTCAGTTCTTGCGGAAGCAACTGGGCGCTACAGTCCAGCGGGGAGCAATGGAGTGTGTGGAAGGGTGGTGGCTACGTTACAGGCTACTAGGGAGAAACTTCACTTATGCGAGTTTGTGTCATACTAAGATAGGTGAAAGTCCGTGAGGTCACTGACACTTTTGTAACGCGGGGTATCAGGGGTTAAGGGATTCATTAGGGGGGATATTAAGTAATGATGGGGAAAGAGGTTTTTAAATTGTTAATAAATAAGTTCCTATCGAGATGTAAATAAGATAAAGTTGATGATTATTATAAATGGTATAAAATTACCCGATGAAAGGGAATTATGTTGGTAATGTAGAATGTGTAGTTGATCTTATGATGTAACTAAATGATTTTGTGTTGATATGAGGAGTATTAAGTAAATGATTAACGATTTTTGAAAAAAGATATAAGTAGATAACTTGTGATGATGTAATAGGTTTAAATGTGTTAAGAGGAATTTTAGTAATGAAGTTAAATATTTTGAGATGTGATTTGGGCAATGAAAGATATTTGTAATGATGTAATGGGAAGTGGTTATTTAAATTCTGATTGGAATCAGAGAAATATTTTGAATTTGGGATAAGAATTAACGAGAAAGGGGCATACAGAATGTTGATAGCAAAATTTGAAATGCATCATGTTATGTTAAATATATATGTATGTTAGAAGTTAAGAAAAACCCGTGCTTCTTAACGCAAACCAGCACAGCTAAGGGGGACCAGATCAGATGGGGATATGGTATTATACAAGGCCATTATTTGATGTTTTTGATTTAATGTTTTAGTGTCTGGTGATACTGTGGCGGCGATTCTGTGCGTCAAGTGCCTGTCTGGCCTTACGGTGTTGGGATATCGAGAGGGAAGTCCAGTAAGGTCATTCAGGTGCGGCCACTCTCACTGGACCAGGCGGGTAAGTTACCCATGAGTTTTAAAAAAATTTAAAGGAGGTTGTGGCGAAATATCCGGACTGATCCCTTTAGGAAGTGTATGAGTGTCAATGAGAGTTTTTATGCTTCAGCATAAAACCTCTCATTGAGGGGGTATTGTAACGGTACAGATAAAACCCTCCCGAGATATAATTAAAATGTAAAGTTTTATTTGTAATTTGAATGGGGTAAAACAATGTACACAAGTTGGAGTCAAGATTGACTAGTTCACAGTGGAAAACAGTTATTTTTAGCCAACTGACCTATGAACTATGTACCATTTAAATCACGCTATATGACGTAAGGAGCGGAGCCCAGCAGACATCACTCAGGAATGCGGGAGTGTTCGCTGACTCGCCTGGATCAACGCCAGCAATCTGCGCCTGGCGTAAAAAGTCAGTCGCCAACCAACATCTAGTGACAACGGATGCAATTTCGGGTGGGCTGCCCGAGTGTCAAATTTAAGGGCGTCCACCGGCTAAACACAGTTAAAACCCAGTTGAAAATATACTCTCATCCGGTACGGCCGTACACTAATTCGGGGATGAATTACGGGCCTGCCCAAAACCAAAAGGTGTAAAATGTGAAGTATCAAAAGTTAAACCGTCATTAGAAAAACTTAACAGTTAATTGTTTTCTAAAAAACCGTTAAAATCAGTTAAGCGAATATGGAATAATCTTAACAGTACGTATGCAACAAGGTGACGTCTTCTGGACATTTTCAGCTAAGTACTAGGGAGAGTAAACAAAGAATTTTCAAAAGTATAAAATAACTCAAAATTAAAAAGGAAATGACCATTTAAAATTTCTATATATATTTTAAAATAATGAGCTCAAAGGGGGGTTATAAAAATATGTAAGGTATGAAAGAGGGTGTGTGTGAATGGAAGCGTGTAACGGTACAGTATAGTACACAGCAAAACAAGCGCTGGTTTGCGGAAAAAATAGATTTAAGTTTGTGCTTAAATTTTTTGTGTTATTTTGAATTTATATATAATTTTTTTTATATTTTTCATTATGTTTATATAGTCATATAATCAAGGTATCATTTATTGTTAAAAGTCATAACAGGTAAGGGAGGGAGAAAGAATATTTTGATGCGATGGGAAGTAAATGATTTGAAAGGGTTTTTCTTTTGAAGAAAGTAATTGATGAAAAAATAAGAATTGAAATAATAACCAATAAAACTTAATTCATTGTAAACAAGTACATGATTTATTTATTTCGAACAACCATTCTCTCTCTCCAAATACGTCTTCACGAACTTTGGACTCGGGTAAGTAAAAATTATGAAGTTGGCAGTATGCAAGATGGTGTCCGAGTTAATAAACACACAACTGCATTTTGTAAACAGACAAAGGGAAATAAAAAGTGCAAGTAGTAATTAACATTACAGCTTCTGGCATGTCTAGTAAGCTTTAACAAAAGGTGCAACAGCTTTACAGACAGCTGTAAATTAGATAAAGATTGTGATAGCATGATAAAAATTGTTGTACTGCCTTCCATGAATTTTTATCATTAAGTACTACCATTATTAAAGAGTACTATTCAGGTGTCACACCATCACATGAAGTTATTTATACAAAACAGCCAGATTTATGAAAGTACAATTTATGGAAACTGTGCCCTAGTAATCCATTAGCACACATGTCATTGCTTGTCCCAGAAATTTGAGTAAAGAAAGACTGTAATGATACCGCACCCACTGGTATCCATCATTTAAGTAGCCATGCAATTGTTTCCACTTCCCAAGAATGAAATAAACATGAAAGAACAACAAATCGCTTATCAAGCTCGAGGCTATATCAAAAAGTGCATTCAACAATGTGTTCAAAAGAAATGATGGTATAATTGTGTTGTCTCTGATTATGACAACTTTTGAGCAAACAATACACACATATGGAACAGTATAAGAAGTAAAAACATCATTTCTGAAATAAACAAAAACTGCTTGAGCTTTTTGATCACACCTTGTATATACTTTAGTCTTCAGAATTTTCTGTTATTCATCCACATCACTGTTCTTCCTAAAGGATAATTCTGAACCTCAAATTGCTTAACATATAATTTCAATAAAATGAAACTACAAGGCCTTGAAAACAATATAGTGTAATAGCATATACTACATTTTAAAATAATATTAGAAAATATATAATACGAAAGACCAATGACCAACAAGATGGAAATGGTATACCAGTTAACAAAAGGTGTCTGTAACAAATAATCTGTGTCCCTCAATGCCAAGCTCCAAGCTCAAACACTACTGTTTAGTTATTCGACACTCATCTCATTACCCTGTACACAGCATAATGCCTTGCAACGAACAGGAAAGGTCTAACTGAGAAGCTAGAAGCCAAAGAAAGAAAGATCCTGAGGAAAATCATGAGCGTGGTCAAAGAAAAGGGTGAGTACAGATGACAGTACAACCACACATGTGGAAAGATAACAAGAAATAATTCAGAAAAGGATTGTCTTAAAAAATCACATGACATGAATGTGCCAAGGGAGACTGACTGCCCTTATCTTTGCCTATTTTCTAAGTAAGAAAACCAATGGGTGAAAAAGGATTTGCAAGAATTTGGGAGGGGGTCACACACGAAGACATCCAGGAATGTGATCCCCTTATGAAGAAACTTAAGGGGTGGATCACACCACGGTTTCCAAGAAAAGCCCAAGCTGAGACCAGACAAGATGTGGATTACAGACAGAAAGGGAGCACACTGAAAAAAACAGGAATACTGAGCAACACTTAAAGGCCAAGGAAGAAAACAGCTGAAATAACATGGTCCACAGCTGGCTGAAACATTAAAGTAATTTAATGTGAAGAATAATATAGACTTAGCTGTTGAGTAAGCGAATCTTGACGTTTGGTATGTGTGGTGGGAGTAAAAGCATGTATAAAAATTTCTGCCAATCACTCTACAGGAAAACGTTCACACAGTAACAGGCCTGTACAGCAGTGGCAGGGCATGCTTAGGTTGCACGGTTGCACGACCCCCATGAAATCCCCAATTGTATTTTAAATTATAGAATTATGAATAAAACAATAACTAATAATAGTGTTTTCACCATAAATAATCATCATTAATCATTTGGCGATTGAAAAGCACAGAGCAATAAAAAAAACTGTATACGCTCTTGCCGCAGTGTACATGGTAAGTATGCACCAACTGAGACGCGCTTTCTATATGGGGAAATACACTGGAGTAGTGCTGTGGCTGGCTAGAGTCGGGTGCTCCTACTGCAACAATATAGGCTCGCTTGGTGTGATTAGGGACTGCAAACCCTGCTTGTACGTTACAGCGCCACCAGTCTGTTGGTAAATAGCACATGGTGCGCCAGGTAGGACTTAGTAAGTTTATGTTGTTACGCTACTTTGTGTAATGGCTTTTTTATTACCTTTAATTATTAAAATCTTATTCATTTTATGCCTTACCTCTTATTCCAAAGTCCGTTGCACGAAACTGCGACATACAAGTATGGCCTTCAGGTTATCTGAATAACGTACTCAACTCGCTTTTCATTTGAAACAAATTTCATTTAATTTCATTCTCTACCTTCTTTCAAATACACACCTTACTCATCCTTCTAACTCAATTCACACATAACTGCTACTTTCTTTTCTTTAAAACAGATATAACATAAACATTTATTTTAACATCTTAACTTATTCTAATATATTTATGAATCTATCAAAGCGACCCAGATTGCCCATCCACTCACTCATACGAAAACCCCCTTTTATATATTTACTTTAATTTTGAGTTGGATACAGTTACAATTTACCGTGGCGTCTCCATCGACCGCATGGCGAGTCGTACACACTATTCCTTTTTTGATAAAAATGTTATTATTCCATTGGTTTTTGAAGTTGCACTTAGTCACTGGTTCATACTATTTTACACTGATTTATACTTTTTATTTATACATAGTGTTATAGTCGGCCGACTTTTAAAATTGCCCGGACAGAAAATTTAGTTGGACCACGCGTGCCCGATATTGTTAGTCGACTGGGATGAAAACTCTTTGACAATGTTACATGCGAGCGGGCATCACTGCCTTGCCGGCGAACAAATTTCGTCGCCATACACAGCATTCATTGTCAGTGTCTTAGTGGCTGTACCTATGACACACAGGATTTTCTGAGTGTTGCCCGTCGACGATATTTCACTGCCTTTACTTTCGTTTAGCGTGGATTAGGCGCTCCGCAGATGTAGGTGCTTGTGCATTTATGAGTGGATGTCACACAACCGCAAAGTTCTAGGAAGTGTGCTACAGTTGACAACACATTCTTTTCAAATATTTCAACACAGTTACAGCGTACCTTTGCATTGTTTAGACTGCGAGTTAGATTCAAACTGGGGACTGGCCACATATATGAAGTGAATTATGCAATTTTAATAAGATCAAAACCAAAATTAATAAAGTAAAAAGCCCTTTTGATTCGCCCCATTACAATACCCCCCCCCCCAATGAGATATCTTCTGCTGAAACAGAAGAAATCTCATTGCTAATCCCCTAAGAGGACCGGTGAGGATATGGTGCCAACAACCCCCCCCCATTTGTTCTTATACATCATGGGTAAACTACCCCCCTGGTTCGGCGACTATGGCCGCATCTGAACGAGATTACTGGACTTTTCTGTTCGAGATCCCAACACCATAAAATCGAACAGACACGCACCACAGCGCACCTCCCCTTCTATCATGCCGCCCCAAAATCCAAACCCCTGGTCTTATACCATGCCAGATCCTCAACCGATGTTTCCCCTTTTCATGCACACTGGGTCGCCTTTGGCAAATACTGGGCGCATACATACACCTATAATATTTTCTAAACAAACTCATCATTTAAAATCACAAAATATTCATCTTTAAATTCACTATTCTTTTAAGTTCAAAATCAAATTGTATCAAAACCAAAAAAAAATCTCTTATCTGAATAGATTAATTCTCTTCGTTAATATTATTAATTAGAAAAACAAATAAATTGAATATTTAATTAAAACATGAACTGCCTTATCCTAACATTTGATTATACATATATCCTAAACAATATAATTCAATAACACTATTAATACACACAAACAATAATACAATCAAAATTTAAAACATCAATTTGATGGCAGGCACCAAAAATATCAAAATAAATTTTTTTTTTTTCTATTAACCCCCGTTTAATCCCTTAACCCCTGATACCCGTTACATATTCATGTGTTCTGCGCTAGGCTTCTTGGCTTTTTCCAGCCTCATCCTAGCCGTAAACCACATCTCCCTCGTGACCTGTAACTGGGTCACCGCCCATCCACACTCACTATTTCCCCCCTGGACTGTAGCGCCCAGTTGCTTTCACAAGGACTGATGCGGAAGGGGTGGACATTTTTTCTTTTATTCCACCCCATCCTTGCTTCGGCGTTACAATAAAATTCAGTGTTACACCTACTATTCTTGATTTATACACCCCTAATGGACTACCACACCTATCTGGGTGAAAATAGGCCTGTTCCAAAATTAGGTAGATTCCCCAAAAAATAACCCCCCTACTAAATCTAACAAACCACCGGGTTCACAAAATAAAACAAACCACAAGCCGGTTATATCAAGTAAAATTTATGATTTGCCACAATTAACTACTTTCACGGTCATGATCCGGTGAGGTCATGGCCGCACTTAGGTGGAGAATCTACAGTTAAAACATAAAATATAAATTGTCAATCGTAAAAGTTTACATAAATGGTCATATGAACATCTTATTTTCCCAAACACTGTCTAAGCCCAAATATTTCCATCAGTTGTCAGTGTTAAATGAATGTTTTAATCATTATTGTCATTGGTTAGCATTTAATTTATAATTCCAGTTTAAAAATAAAGTTAAGTTCATTATTACAAGTTCATTATTACAATCATCTTTTCAATTGATTTAATTACCAAATTGCCTTAATTATATTTAAATCCACAAACTCTAAATTACAGTAATTACCTCATTATTATATTATCTGAAAAAAAATTAACTTCAATTCTTTTATGTCACAATAGGGTTTTGCTCAATATACTGATTCACCAAGTTACAACAGTTATCAACTTCCACACCTGGCTATACACATTAGTCAAAACATACAACACACTTGTTTACATTAACAATGGTCTGCAAGACTTGTTTTATAAGCACTGTTATCAACACTCCCACAGTCTAAACATTCTGGTTTCATCATATACTGGCATATATACTTCCTTCAACTTTTAATTTCTATGAGTCTTTTAGTTTACATATTTATCAATTTCTATTTATTACAATTCAAACCAAATATAATTTTAATTCACCTTACAGTTATTATTACTTTTTAATTCTAGTTTCCATTTAATACCATTATCTCAATTTATTTTCACTCTTGAATCAAACTCTTTTCACACCTGTAAGCATTTTATTTTATCTAATTGGTATTATAAACTTTATACTAACAATACATTATTCCCCTACTGACATAAACACAAAATACACACCACACACACACCAATATCTCCATGTAACCTCTGAAACATTAAACAACAATGTTATTTCATACCAAAATTTTTAACATTTATTTATTAATTAATATCAAATCTCATAAAACAATTTAAATCCATTAGAAAATTCAATTATACAACCTTTAAATCAATCAGAAATATTTAAGCGTCTTCAATTATTTTAATTAAATTAATTATTAAAACAGCATTTTAATTACTTTCACCAATTATAATAATTACCATTCATTTGTTATTCTCTTCCAAATTATTTTTGTTATTTATTTAGGCTGCCAAATATTAATATTATTATTCTCACAACAATTTCCATTACATACACACATTGTTTACCTAACATTTAATACACACAATTAATTTCACTATCAGTTTATTCACAATTCTTCATCATTCATTATTCAGTTATATCACACGTCATTGTCCAAGGTTGCGGGGTCTGAACTATAAAACAAAATATTTAAAATTGTCCATTTATGAATTTAAGGTTCAGCCTCCATCGTCAAAAATTAATCTTGGTTTCAAATAACAGTTTTAAATTTTATTTACACACCACATATGGTTATCTTGTGTGTAGTAACCATAAACTTTTAGTTCATTCATTTTACCATAATAATCATATACCAAGTCAACGTTATTTATTTCTGTCCAGTCTCCATTAGTAATTATATTCAACATCGGGTCAGTTATTTTTTCATCATAAGGTAAATTATTATTATTTAAACATGTATCATCAAAATAATCTTCACTCTCTATTTTAACAGGTAAATATTTCATATCATTTAACATCTCTTTCAAGTCATTATACTCTCTCTTTAATTTATATAATTCTGTCTCTCTATCAACACACAATTCTCTATCTAAATCTCTCCCATCATAACACCATCCCATACTTTTAACATCATTCCACACAGAGGGTATTAACTTATACAAAAAGGGGATATAACTCAAATCTTCCATTAAATAGGGTCTCTTGCCCTCCAATAATAACATTTTTGAACACCTTGGTTCATCACAAATAAGGGGAAAATTTACCCTCTGCCCTCCATATTCATCTACTCTTTCTTTCCATTCTTTTTCTAATTCATCAACACTAATTACTACTTCGTTACAACATATCACTCTCTCTTTCTCACTCACTATTTCACTATCTATTTTCAACGTATCATTCTCTGATACCACCCTTTCAATCACATTACCATTTTCAATATCATTGTTAACATTTGTTACCTTACTCTCTAATACCACATTTTTAATTATATTCTCATTTTTGACAATATTGTCCTCATTTGTTAATTTTTTATTATCATTATTATTTTTACTTTTACTCTGTTCTCCTACTGACTCTAGTATTCTCTCAATATCTTGTTTCAATTCGTTACAACTACTTTCGCATATCATTTTTACCTCCTCCATGTCAAATTTAAGTACATCAAATTTACAATTAAATTATCTTTTAATTTCGGTCTTAATTTCATTCAATTTTACATCGCTATTGTCAAAACGATTATTTAATTCGTTAAATTTGTCATTCTGTACATCTAATTTCTCATTGAAACTATTTTTAATTTCTTGAATTTCGTTTTTCTGTTCATTGAATTTTTCGTCAAAATTGCTATTCACTCTACTGAAATTATTTTTCATAAAATCGAATATGTCTTCTAATGACAATTCTTTCTCTTTTGTGTTTGTTTTAATCGTCACGGGAGTGGAAATTGCTCCCGGCGTACTAACTACAGATTCTTCTACATTACGTTCATCTATTGATAGTGACTCTATTTGAATACCTGAGTCGGTATTTATTTGACTCTCTGTTTGATGTCAGAGAAGCTGACTTCATTATTGTCTGCCATTTTTATATTGTGAATTTACTAATTTTCTTAATTTACATATACTGCTCTTAGACTTATTTCTACAACATCTTATATTTGCTCTAATCTTAACTTATTGTCTTGCATACTTTACGTAATTTTTTCGTATCGTTGTTTAACCTTCAACCACACTTGTATTCGCTTTTAGGTGCCGATTTATAATTATTTTACAAATCGAGTCCCTGTTCGGGCGCCATCTGTGTAATGGCTTTTTTATTACCTTTAATTATTAAAATCTTATTCATTTTATGCCTTACCTCTTATTCCAAAGTCCGTTGCACGAAACTGCGACATACAAGTATGGCCTTCAGGTTATCTGAATAACGTACTCAACTCGCTTTTCATTTGAAACAAATTTCATTTAATTTCATTCTCTACCTTCTTTCAAATACACACCTTACTCATCCTTCTAACTCAATTCACACATAACTGCTACTTTCTTTTCTTTAAAACAGATATAACATAAACATTTATTTTAACATCTTAACTTATTCTAATATATTTATGAATCTATCAAAGCGACCCAGATTGCCCATCCACTCACTCATACGAAAACCCCCTTTTATATATTTACTTTAATTTTGAGTTGGATACAGTTACAATTTACCGTGGCATCTCCGTCGACCGCATGGCGCGTCGCACACACTATTCCTTTTTTGATAAAAATGTTATTATTCCATTGGTTTTTGAAGTTGCACTTAGTCACTGGTTCATACTATTTTACACTGATTTATACTTTTTATTTATACATAGTGTTATAGTCGGCCGACTTTTAAAATTGCCCAGACAGAAAATTTAGTTGGACCACGCGTGCCCGATATTGTTAGTCGACTGGGATGAAAACTCTTTGACGATGTTACATGCGAGCGGGCATCACTGCCTTGCCGGCGAACAAATTTCGTCGCCGTACACAGCCTTCATTGTCAGTGTCTTAGTGGCTGTACCTATGACACACAGGATTTTCTGAGTGTTGCCCGTCGACGATATTTCACTGCCTTTACTTTCGTTTAGCGTGGATTAGGCGCTCCGCAGATGTAGGTGCTTGTGCATTTGTGAGTGGATGTCACACAACCGCAAAGTTCTAGGAAGTGTGCTACAGTTGACAACACATTCTTTTCAAATATTTCAACACAGTTACAGCGTACCTTTGCATTGTTTAGACTGCAAGTTAGATTCAAACTGGGGGCTGGCCACATACATGAAGTGAATTATGCAATTTTAATAAGATCAAAACCAAAATTAATAAAGTAAAAAGCCCTTTTGATTCGCCCCATTACAACTTGAGTTAGTTAGTGTCGAATTTTTTGTGAATTTCGTTGTTAGCGTCAGTCCAATTCATCGTTAAATGTAAGTAGTAGTACATATAAAGGGTTAAAGTGTCATAGTGTAAGATATTTATTATATTTAACTGGTAGAACGCAATGAATTCTGTTGTAAACTTAATGAAAATGCTGTTCAGTTTACGTCATATTAAGAAAAAAAATTAAATTACAAGAGTAGGTAGGCTACACCAGATCTTTCAAATTTAATCAAAATGTAAAATCAGGAAACAGAATATTTAATCGTAAATTTAAAAAAAGATTTATACAATAAATATTCATGGTTATGTAGGTGACACTAAAATTGCATTATTTTGTTTTCCTTACGTATTGTTTGGAGGGAAGGAGACATGGACATTTTCTGTTCAGATAATAAAACAATTTAATACCATCCAACCCAACTGCAACCCCCAAATTTTTCAACCACCAGCCGCCACTGCTGTACAGTACTGTGTTGTCTGTTCTTATCCAGATAAACGCATGAATCAGTTTTGCACCATCCGGTGCTCAGTAAATGTAAAGTTTCTGCGTGAAGCTGGCAACATCACAGTAAAATTTCAGAATCATTTACTGAATGGCTCAAGTATAGTAAAGGCTAGATTAATTAACCTACAAGAACAAAACAATATAACTAAAGTTCATATAATATAATTATATACCCACGTTTTGTGACAGATAATAAAACATAATTATGTCAATATAAGAACTGCTCATACTATTATATGCCATGTCACTTTATTTTTATTTTCTAATATGAACTGAAAAAACTTTGTAATTTCTTTACCATATACTCAAGTCAATCTACTTACATATGGAGTAAGTATTTTAACCCATCTTGGGTTTGTGTTGCCTCTCTGATACTGGAAGCAGAACACCATACCCTCTTTGTCTACTTGCCACTGTTTTATACTCGGCCACGCAAACTCTACAACTTGTGACTGCAAACACAACATAATTTGTTATTATTTTCTGTTTCTGTCTATGTGTTCAGTAAGTAATCACATGTGTTGCGAATAACAGAGGCTTTGGGTGACAAGCAAAGCAAAATGAGGAACTTCCTGATTAACTGAAAAGTGAACATTCCAGAAGAGGCAAATATATGCAATGATTTCATGATTTATCTGCATTTGGCACTGCATCAGGAAAAAACAGAAATACTATGGACAAAGACACCCTAATATATGGTCTATTTAATTCCAGCTCTGCACAATGTACAAAATATGTGATCTTATCACTACTAAAAATGAAGAGGATGAAGTACAAAATATTAATACAGGAAGGTACATACAAGAAGATGGCACAGAAGAAAATGTTAGTGAAATAAATAAAATTACAGAAGGCACTGCAATACAAAGTACAATAAGTTATTGGAAAATTGGAAAATAAAAGTAAGACATTATACAGAAAATAAGGCATTATACACACAAGGTACTGACATAACTACACAAGTGTATTTTATAAATTGATTGGTAGTAGTGGTTGTGGTTGTGTGTGTGTGTGTGTGTGTGTGTGTGTGTGTGTGTGTGTGTGTGTGTGTGTGTGTGTGTGTGTGTGTGTGTGTGTGTGTGTGTGTGCAAATCTATTATCTATTACTGACCTCTAATGAGCCATCATTTCTGCAGGCAAGCAATCTGAAAGAATTCGCTCCTACACATGCTATAACATGTCCTTCCTTACGAGAATCACAACCACAATGAGGAAATACAACTTCACCATAACCTGGTAATTCTCTTGCCAATGCTAAATACTGAAACAAAAAGTTGTCGTTACCGATCTTTTTTTTTTTTTTTTGTTATATATATTGTAACGTCTCTCGTTGAGCTCCCCAAATAAACTCTCTTAATAGTTAAGCCCAACGTTTGTACATCATCTTGTAACGTTTCTCGCTGAGCTTAAGTCTCGAGTAATTTACGTCTATTTGTTATTTTTCAGAACGCTCGCTTAATTAAGAGTCACAGATTTGTTATATTTATGTTATATGCTTTCAAAATCGAGGGTGTGTGATTATGCAAAGATTTTTGAAAGACTTTCTTAAATTTTGTTTATGTGAAATCAATACCGTTGTTTGACAGTAGATAGGAGAGAGAGTGCAAAGAGAATTACTCTCTTAGTATACGATTGAGTATTTCAAATTTTTCCGCTCGTGGTACCAGCTGACTGCTACTTTGACGAACCCATTTGAGGTTAAAGTGACTTCAAATGGTACGTAATAAATTCTGGATGTCCGTTCTCCTCTCGATCTTCTTACAATCTGTAACTAGCTACCATCTACTGGAAATAATACACATTCTTATTATTTAAACCACAAGGCATTCCTTGAATTATCTAAAAATGGATAATCGATTCTAACATAAAACACAGAGTTAATTCGATCTTGCTTTTACAAACATATATCATATAACAAATATTTTTATTTTCAGTCTTAATAACAAGAAAGAAATAATTAATTAATTTCCCAGGGTTATTTTAGAGTTCTTTGTACTTTGAGAAAGTCAGAAATGTATACAGGTCAGTACCAAGCTTTACATGAATTATTTTAAAATTGAGTATAATCTATATTATGCAGTTGATTTGTTGACCGCTAGAGCACAGATTACGTTTCTTCACAGATGACAACAAGCATTAAACATCATGGCTGCGAGAATGTTAGTAACAAAACTATGTTCTGCTGTTTTTTGGGTTAACAAAATAATAAAGTTTATGTTCACCTCCTTTCCAGAAGTATTTAAAGGGATTGTGCTGTTTCTAGTGTTATAAGTTTATAGTTGAGGTGTAATTTAGTTAAATTTTAATAGGTAATGATCTCACCAACAATGTCAAATTTCGGTAGGCTAGGCTTGGAAATGGACGGCTGATTCTTTTCAAATTTTCATCAATTTGCAGGCGTGAATTATTCTGTTCGAAGGATGTCGAAGATGTAGTGGATATCACTCATTAATTTTATTAATTTGTCACTGATTATTTCCGAATGGTATTTATAAATTTTATAAATTTTTCTAGACATTACACTTTATTTTAAACTGCTCACTTCCAATATCTTTGAACAATTAAATTCAATTCTCGTTAGTTAGTTACTCTTAGTAACCAAGAATTTTTATGGTTTTTTTATTGGCTAATCTATATACCTTTTAGTATATAGGCTATTAATAATTATTATTATTTCATTTCTTCTTTTTAGAAAAAATAATCCTTTATAGATTTTATCCATAATCAAATTTAATTTATTTACGGTTTTTCTTTATATTTTTTCTTAAACTTGTCCACTGGTATTTTATATTTTAATCCCTTTTATTTTGATTTATTTATGATTTATAATTCATTTAATGTATCGTTACTCTACACTATTTTTTACATGCCATCTTGCTAACATAGTATTATTTGATATATTATTATTATTTTATATATAACCCTGGATTATCTTACATTTAAACAAAATAATTATATTATACAAAAATATTATTCCTAGTTACAAGACCTTTGTGGCCTACACAATATAAAATTACAAAAAATTGAGACGTTAAACTACGCTTAAATATATATTAAATGTATTAATATAATATATTTACTTCCACCTACCTGAAAGGTTTCGTTTTGTATAGGCCAGGATCCTTTCGTACGAACGCTAGATACAAACATGTGTTTCATGGGTTCTCGAAATAATTAACTCTACACATCGTTAAGAAGAGAATTAATAATTTTAATGCTCAATTGTTAAAATTATTGTTTGACAAATAGATTTACATGGAGTTACATATTGTGCAACTCGTGCATCTTGTAACAGAACTTACCAACTATCTCTTACCTTCTTTTCTAAAGCACAAACACAATTATGAAACACAAACAGAAACCAGCCCAGCTTTGCTCACTCTCACATTCATTCCAAATTATTTTGCCCTTAACATTTTATAATTTAAAAACCCCAGACCCCCAAACACCGGCCACGCGGTCGCCGCACACACGCATTATTTAGTTACACTGTCTTTATGGTCCGGGAGAAGAAAAAAAAACTCTTGATTACTGCCCCCTAGGTGGATTGACCGCGGTCACATAACACTTTGCGATAATTAAAACTTTTTTCTGATAAATTACAAACTTTTATGGCGAGCCTACTTTAATTGTACCGGCGCCGGTGGCTTCAACTGGTAGACTGACTACGGTAATGTAACAGGTACCGCTATTGTGATCTCATAGTTGTATGGAAGTCACGGCCTTATCCTTCGTCGCCGAAGTTTCGCTCCATGCCATGCATGTAGTTTTTTAGGTTAACATGGTCACTGATTTCAATTAGGCACAGGCTGACGTCATGGTAGGAACCGGACGTAAACAGCACTTCCTGCCGCTCAAAAGCGCATTGCTGAATTTTACTCGTCCCAGGACATCCTGTTTTGTGGCTGGATGCGTCACTCGAGTTTGTGGTGGTACAGTTGCGTCTGAGTGCTGCTACACAAGTACAGATTTCTGAGAAGTTTGAAGGGGGTAAATGCTTCGCTCGCCGCGTTACACAATAACACCTGCGTAACGCCTTTGTCTCAAACTGCCGTTTCTCAACACTGGTCTGTTACACGGAAAATAACGTTGTCGCATAATACAATTATTTCGCCATATTTTATAAGGCTCCCGACCAAAAACGAAATAATTAAAATTTAATACCCCATACTGTAGAAAATAAAAACTCCCAAAATTGACACGCTACAATACCCCCTCGATGAGAATTCTGCTGTTCACAACAGAAGAAATCTCATCGATAACCCCGAAGAGGACCGGTGAGGAACTGGTGCCAACAACCCCCTGGTTCTTAATCTCATGGGTACACGACCCCCCCCTGGCTCAGCGGCTATGGACTCATCTGAACGAGATCACTGGACTTCTCCGTAAGAGATCCCAACACCGAGAAATCGAACAGCTAAGTACCACAGCGCACCTCGCCTTCTAACATGCTGCCCCCCAAAAATCCTCAATCCCTGGCTCCGATTATTCCAGATCCTCAGCCGATATGGTTCCCCTTGTATGAAAGCTGGGCTGCCTTTAGCAAATACTGGGCTCACACACTCACATTACATGTTGACTTGCACATAGTAAAACTGAAAAATTCTCTTTTAAGACTTATAAAAAATTTAAAAAATTCAAAATAATGTTTTATCCAAAAAAATTCTCTTCATTATATTTTTTTTTTTTGTTTCTTTTAAAATGACTTAAATTAAGCGTTTCTTCTACTTGAACAAATCCTTAACCTAACATGTAATCACTTATAGGCTAACAATACAATGCACTACAATCAATCGATAAAAATAAACATGTTAAGTACACACATAATAAAATAATCATTACTCAAAAATATTCAAATGCTGGCAGGCGAAAAATCTTTTTTTTTTTTTTTTTTCAAAAAATTAAATTTCCAAAAATTATAAAATTCAAAAAAAAATTTAAATTTATTTAAATGTTACCCTCATATGCAAAATTATTTAAATATTGGTTTAAATCCATTAAATAAACAAATTAAACTGACTTCCTACTATACAAGCTTAGTAGGCGTATGACCCCATCAGCTGATCGAAAGTAGGTCAAGTCTAAAACGCTTGACCTACATATGTCGTAAATAAGTTCTGAAAACACATTGAACATCTGTAATATCCTAACTTGAAATACAAAACATAATAAACTAAAACATTTAAAACAAACAAAATATTAATATAAATAATAAACAAATTGACATTTAAATTATTTAAAATAAACAATTCTTGACTTGACATTATTTTCAATCCTATCAATTTCTGTCACTGGTTTCGAAGAAATAAAAAGTTTATATTCTTTATCATAACTCTCTCTCTTTATTCAACAATCTTACGTTAATCTACTGTGGGTGATGTAAATTATTTATTCTCATTTACTGCATTAGATCTGTATGCATATATAAACTTTACTCTCCCTATGGCTCTAATATTAATCAACTTCAACTCCCATGACACCCATCTCTATCAAAATATCTATCCCAACTTACCATTGAACGCCATTCGCCGCCTTCTACATATATAAAAAAATACTCTCTAACCCTTTGTACATAGGATACGTGTTTCCCCTGCCCAAAACTCAATTCCCTTATTTGGCGGCCTGGATTCTACCTAAGGCGGCCCCTCCTTACTAAAATCGATACCAATTCCCGTCCCAACCCTTGTTGCGGACTCCTACATTACACTACCCTCTAATACAAAATTGCCATCCCCAAAAATCTCAATCTCATTACCTTACTACAAATACAACAAAATAACATCATTAATAATATCAACAACAATATATCATTCAAAACTCCACATAAATTCTCCACAACTACTGTGTCAACATCAATATTTCACAACATTCTGTTACATTACATTAACTCAAAAACAACATTACCTCATATTCATCTCTACTATTTCAACTTCAACTTTGATTTCAACTTGGACAGATATCTGTGTCCCATAAAATTATGCATCACCCAAAGACTATCTTTTGTTGACTTGCATAAATTATTGTTATTTTATTTCTCATTTTATCAAATTCTTTTTTCATTACTTCAAAACACCTGTAATACATCAAACATTACATTGAACATCAATTACTTAAAACATTTATAACTAATGTACCAGTGACATGTTACTGCTGATCAGCTGATATCCTAACATGATTAAAACACATCTCAAATTTGGACAAATTACATGGAATATATATATTTATTTATCATCACTCCTCACCTCCTTGTTTCCCCTTTCTCTGATTCTGATGCTTATGTTGGCCGCCTGCCAGACGTTTAATTAATGGCTTAGTTACAGTATACACATATCATGAAAACACATATTTTATCAACAACTATATCTACTTACTACAATAAAATAATACATTTAAAATTATAGTATGAACACCCTATATTAAGAGTCTGAGCAGCTAGTTAATTAACAGAGCACAAGCAGTTTTATTTGATCAAACTTTGAATAAAAAAATGTTATGTTATAAAATTTACATTCGTGACTCCTTTGCGTCACCTCCCAGCCACACACACTATTTCAAATTATGGAAGACTGTGGCGCCTTTTCGCTTCCACAAAGACTGTATCTTTTGGAGCAGGTTTTACCTCTCCGTGTCTTTGCTTCCGCTATTAAGTTTTAAAAGTACTGAGCATCATCATGTTCTTGTTATAATTATACACCCTTAATACGGTTCTACCACCTGTCTTGCTACCCCAAAGCGGGCAGAGTGGGAGCCGCTGTTTCATAGTTCCGGCAGATTTCCCCTGATTGTCTCCCCCCATTGAATTTCTAATATGTACCAATTTCAAGTCAGCTATGGTCAAGGGACTTGATATGACCATAGCTGGCCGCTAGCCAAAACCACGGTTAGTGCTGGTAAGACAGTAACCGCCCGAAAAGTCGGGGAAATCTAATTTCAATTTGACTGCCTGTTACAATCATTCTGGTTATGTGCGACACGGTCGTTTGGCAGTGTGTAAACTTTAATTTACACGGATCCTTATCCGTGCCGCACATTTATCGCCATTTTGGCCTCCGATGGAGGTAACACTCTCGGTTACCCCCAACCCATTCCGCTATTTGCGAGAGCACAGGCCACCCCCGCAATAGCCACTTAATAGCTAATTAATTAATTAACAAGTGAAACTAAACTTTCTACATTTGCAGTTCCACACTCCATTGTTCTATCACTTCATTGAGCACCAATCTACCCCCCAAAATCATCCCCACATCTTGTATTGACAAGTTTTTATTTTGTTACACATCGTTTCAAAACGTTCCCATACTCACTGATACTCAAACTTGACAATTATTTTTGGTCACTTAATTCTAAAATTTATTTACATTTGTAATTATATACATCCAATTTTTTTTTTTTTTTTTAAATCGGCGATTATGGACGCACCTGAAACGGGGGTGTTTTGCTATGAGTCACATTTTTGAAGAAAATTCAGATCTGCTTTGTGAAATTACTCCCCCCTTTACTTCCTACTGTTCTCTCTCTGATTCTCATTTCTCCAGACCCACCGTCTGAATTTCCATCAAATGTGACTCCCAGCAAAACTCTTCATTTCGGTGTAAGCAGCCTATTGCCAATGGCTCATTTTGAAGTTCACCATTGACAGTAAAAGTATTTAAAATTTGCATGCACTGCCTTGTATTTAGGTGTAGCCTCCTTTATATACAACACTCTGCGGCAGTGCAGGCACGTGACAGGTACATCAATATTGTTGCACCTAGAGTGTATAAAAAATTTTAATTCGTCACGTACCTGTTTGGGGGTCCCCCTCCCCGTTCAAATATGTGTGGTTAAATTTCTATTTTGTACCAATTTTGGTGGAGCCGGACCATCGTTGCTTTCACTGCCCGAAGGAAGATCTGCCAACCATGGCCCGCCTCCGAGTTCCGAATTCCACGGCCAGGACTGGTAAGATCGTGACCGCCCGAAAATGGGGGAGGAGCCCTTCTAGGAACATAAAAAAATAATTAAATAACATTCATACATTTACAATTTAATAAAATCCTTATGCTGACCAAAATAATTTCAAATTTGTAGCGTTGTGCGTACCCACTATCTCCCTGGTTTCTCTATTCTGTAACATATACGAATTTTTCATTTTTATTTCTACTATTTCGTACGGTCCCTCGTATAATAAGAAAAATATCTTTATCTCCTTATCTTGGGCGCTCGATAAATCGTGTCGTCGTACCAATACCAGCTGTCCGACCTCGTACTGCGTCCACTTACCTTTCATATCATGTCTCTGTTTCCTCCTCTCTCCCTTCGTCAACAAACTTTCATTCGCTAGTCTAAGTTTTACCTTGCGACCAATAATGTTGGTTTCCGGTGGATATTCAATTAATTGTTCCAAAATCCTCTGTGGACGCTTTCCTCTTATTAGCTCATAAGGTGTGAACCCCGTCGACTCGTGGGTGGTGCAGTTAAGCCAATTTTCAATCTTCTGCACATAGAGTGGCCACTCGCTATGTTTGGCGTGGCAGTATGTTCGAAAAATTCTGCCCAACTCCCTCATGACTCTCTCCGCCTGATTGGACTGTGGATGATACACTGCGGTGTGCTTTGGGATGATACCTTCCCATCCGAGAGTCTGGCGCCATCTCCCGCTGATAAACTGCGGCCCATGGTCGGATAATATCACCTTCGGCATTCCCACGTTGATCATGTAGTCGCGTGTGATCTTCTCGCTCAGCACCTTACTTGTGGCTCGCTTCACGCTATACAATCTTACATACTTGGAAAAAGTGTCAAGTACAACAAAAATATGCATCACTCCACCCCTACCTTTTGGCAATGGGCCGTACAAATCTACAGCTACTAAATCGAATGGTTTTTCTACTTTAATATAATTTAGTTCTCCTTCTAACCTATAATTTACAACTTTAGATTTCTGACATATCTCGCAAACTCTAAGTATTCTTCGTACGCGTTTCTCCATATTCTTAAATAGACAAGATTCCTTTAACACATTCACACACTTCCGTGCCCCAAAATGCCCATATCTAAGGTGACAGTCCCACACTATTTTCTCTATCAAACCTTCAGGTATAACTAACCTCCAATCTCTCTCTCCCCTCTACTTTTTTAAACAAACTCCCTTTAAACACTAGAAAATAGTTTTTATACCCAAATTCATCGACATCTGATTCTACACTAGTAATTATCTTGTTTAACTTATTATCAGCTCTTTGCATTACATTTATATTCTTCAAGTCTTCCCCAAAAAGTTTATCTTCCCGGGACAGTCTATAAATCTCTATCTCTTTAATATCTCTACCTGTTCTATTTCTGTCTGTGTCTACTCGTGATAGTGTGTCTGGCACCCTGTTCTCTACACCTTTAATGTATTCCCAAGAAAAATTATACTCTTGAAGAGCTAACACCCACCTGGTTATCCGGCTGTGTGTGAGTTTGCAAGTATTCAAAAACGACAGCGCTTTATGGTCCGTCCTGATGACGGTTCTATTACCCAGCAGGTACGTGCGGAACTTCTTCACTGCGAACACTATACTGAGGAGCTCCTTCTCTGTGGTAGTATAGTTACGTTCTGCGGCTAGCAATGTCCGGCTGGCGAAGGCGATGGTTTTATGCTCTTTTGCCTCGTCCTCTTGGTAAAGTTCTGCTCCCAGTGCTATATTGCTTGCGTCTGTCTGTAAGTAAAATTTTTCGTTAAAATTGGGGTGATTCATTAAAATCATAGCAGCGAACTTATTTTTTATTTCGTTGAAAGCTGCTCTTTCGTTTTCTCCCCACCGCCATTGCTTATTCTTTTGCAGCACTGCGCTGAGTCGGGCCGTCGTCTGGGCATAGTTCCGCTGGAACTTCCTGTAAAAATTACAAAGACCAAGAAAACTTTGCAGTTGTTTTATGTTTTTAGGCTCCGGGAACGTCAAGATGGATTCTACTTTATCTGGGTTAGCACATATTCCCATAGGTGTTATTATGAAACCTAAAAAATGTATTTCGGTTTGCAAAAATTTTGATTTCTCCCAATTCACTGTCAAACCTCCCTGGTATAACTTCTCCAATACATATTCCAAATGCTCTACATGCTCTTCAAGTGTTCTGGAAGCTATCAAGATATCATCAACGTATATGGTTAGAAAATCTAAGTTATGTGGTTGCAAAATTTCGTCAAGACACTTGATAAAACTAGCTACACTGGTGTTCAATCCAAACGGTAGTCTCTTAAATTGATAATTCTTTCCATTGAATAAAAAGGCAGTATATTTTCTACTATTGGCTGCCAACGGGACTTGCCAATACCCGGCGGTTAGGTCTAAAGAGGTCATATATTGCACGCCGCTAAACTTCTGAAAAATCTCTTCAATAGCTTCGGGTGACTCCCTGTCTGGGATGATTATTTGATTGATTTTGCGGGCATCTAAACATAACCTGACTCTACCATCTTTTTTTTTCACTACCACTAGGGGGTTAGAATATGGTGATACGGATCGCTCAATTATATCCCCATCTAACATTTTCTCTAACTCAAGCTGAACCGCTTTTCTCTTCGCATATGGCACCGGATAACTTCTTTGCACATAGGGTGCGTGTTCCCTTACCTTTAACTCGCATTCATAGTTTCTTGCCCTCCCTGGTATATCGGCAAATACTTCTCTAAAATTCTCTACTACCCGCCACAACGATTCACGTTGAGAACTCCCTATTACGCCACCCTCACTACAAAATTTAAGTGCTCTCTCATTCCATAAGTGATCTACATTCTCATCATACTCTATTTTACTCTCACTGCATACATTCATACTAACTTCCACTTCTTGTTTATTATTCCGATTATATATCACCCTTACCCCCGAAATTCTTACCACATCTAACACCCGCTCAAAATTAATATGGACTGTTTCCGCTTCACTATTTAATTCTAACACCCGTTTATGAAAATCAATCACCGCCTTATGTTTAATCAGAAAATCATTTCCCAGTATAACCTCAAGATTTAATCCCCGTACGACTAGAAATGTATTATCGTACCCTACCCCGTTAATTACCATGTTTAAGTGTACTTGTTTCGTGACTCTCTTACTTCTAACTCCCGTAACACCTACAATTGTCACCCCAGCTACTGGTAAAGATGGAATATTTTTATTCATTTCTCTTAATTCGTCTAATACATGTTCCGAAATAACAGAGATTTCACTACCTGTATCGATTAAAGTTTTAATCTCCTTACCTTCTATGTTGATTTTCACCTCAGTCAGTCCATTCTCCCGTCTCACTGTTTCGAAGTCTTCCTCCTCCAATAATTCCTCAGATAAATCTGTAATAACAACGTTGTTTCGGTATCTATCATCCATTTGGACCCCAGAAACTTCCGGCGACAACGGTCGGGTCCGGTGTTCCATTGTCCCTCTTAGTTTCCCGCCGAGGTGCTCGCCACTGCATGGTTGTATCCTCGTTCGTGCTGGTTTCCTCGCGGTTCATGAGTTTGGCCTCTCGGCGCTCCTCCTTGGCCCTCTCCCCTTCGTTGGTACGCATACTGATTCTGTGCGGGTTGTGGACCCTGTCGCTGCCCCGGTCTCTCTCTCCTGCATCTAAAACAACAATTCTGTGAAGCATAATTTTCCTGTGAACACGCTGGACAAGTCCACATGGGTCCTCAATTATTTTGTTCTCGTCTGGGATATGCCGGTCCATTTGTAGGTCCCCTCGGCGGTCCCTGATTACCTCCATTATTTCCATTCTGCTGGTTCTGACGGCGACTCAATTCTTGGTCCCGGATATTCTGAAACACATCTAAAATATTTTCTAATTCGCTAATATTAGCTACCTCCCTTGTCATAAGTGTTATCTGTACTTCCCTTGGCAAATGCTTACTGATATGCCTCACAAAGGATCTAAATGGCAATGGCGGTTCTAAATATTTCGCCTCGTTAAATATTTTCATCACATACCCTGTTATATTATTATTGGGCCCCCCAAAGCTCCCTGTTCCCATGATTCTACTTCGTAATACTTCTTGGTCTTCTTCAGACCAATATTTATTTATAAATGCGGACTCAAAACTTTCAAAACACCCCCATTCCGTTTTGTGTACCTCGGCCCATATCTCCGAACTACCCTTGAAGCATTTTAAAATTTTTAATAATTGTACTTCCCAGTTATTAGTACTGAACTTATTGAACTCTCTCACTCTACTTATGAACTGCATAGGATGTACTCTTTTGTTATCACAACTGAATGTCTCTAACTCAACTTCACTGCTTACGTCGCGAGTCATAATTACTCGCTCGGTAACAGTGTTAACTTGTTGGCTGATGGCCATGCTCAATTCATTTTTAACATTCATTAATTTAAGGTTATTCTCACATTCAAGGTCACTTATTGTATCATGTATGGTCTTAAATTCAATCTTACAGTTATTATCAATTTCTCTTACTTTGCTATTATTATTTTCAATCTGACTCATAACATAATCAATCTTACATTCGGTCTTGGTATTACTTTCACTTATTTGCTTCTCAACAATTGTATTTATGATGCTATATTGTTCCGTGATCTGTTTCTCTACTTCATTAGTTATATTATTGGTGATATCAGAAACACGGCACTCCAACTGCTCATTTAGTGACTCTGACAATTGTAATTTCATACTTTCACAACGTTCATCAATATGTTTGTCTAGTACCCTACTCAGGTTATCGAATTGTACATTAATACTCTGCTGAAACTGAGTATTCTGGTCTTTAATTTCTTGAAAATTAGTCTCGTTTTGAATATTCTGCTGTTCGCATTTTATTTTCTGTTCATTAAAATCATTAGTTAATTGATCTAATTTGTTGTTAAAGTCACTTTTCATATTATTTAAAATTCTATCATTATCATCAAAACGTTTATTTAATTCTTTAAATTGGTTATTCTGCATATCAAATTTGTTGTCAATTGCATCAAACTGATCATTCTGTATATCAAATTTTACGTTAATATCCTTAGACATATTTCTCACGTCACTGGACATGGTTCTCATGTCACTAGACATGGTTCTGATGAAATTAAATAAATCGTTCACTGACAACTCTGTAGCTTTATTTGTTACGGGAGTTGATATCGCTCCTGGTGAGCTAAATACAGATGCTTCCACGTTATACTCATTTATTGACGTTACTTCTGTTTGAATACCGGAGTCAGCATTTACTTGACTCTCGGTCTGATTGTCAGATAAGCCGACTTCACTGTTATCTGCCATTTCTTATTTTATACTTGATATTTGTGTATAAATAAAATATAATCAATAAAGTGTATTATATAACCAATTTTGCGTTAACAACGCACTTTTGTTTTATTCCGCTAACCCCAAAAACATGTTTGTATCTTTACTGTAGGTACGGTCTTTAATATTTTAATTAATAAACTGTCCCTGTATCGGAAGCCATTGAGACGTTAAACTACGCTTAAATATATATTAAATGTATTAATATAATATATTTACTTCCACCTACCTGAAAGGTTTCGTTTTGTATAGGCCAGGATCCTTTCGTACGAACGCTAGATACAAACATGTGTTTCATGGGTTCTCGAAATAATTAACTCTACACATCGTTAAGAAGAGAATTAATAATTTTAATGCTCAATTGTTAAAATTATTGTTTGACAAATAGATTTACATGGAGTTACATATTGTGCAACTCGTGCATCTTGTAACAGAACTTACCAACTATCTCTTACCTTCTTTTCTAAAGCACAAACACAATTATGAAACACAAACAGAAACCAGCCCAGCTTTGCTCGCTCTCACATTCATTCCAAATTATTTTGCCCTTAACATTTTATAATTTAAACCCCAGACCCCCAAACACCGGCCATGCGGTCGCCGCACACACGCATTATTTAGTTACACTGTCTTTATGGTCCAGGAGAAGAAAAAAAAACTCTTGATTACTGCCCCCTAGGTGGATTGACCGCGGTCACATAACACTTTGCGATAATTACAACTTTTTTTCTGATAAATTACAAACTTTTATGGCGAGCCTACTTTAATTGTACCGGCGCCGGTGGCTTCAACTGGTAGACTGACTACGGTAATGTAACAGGTACCGCTATTGTGATCTCATAGTTGTATGGAAGTCACGGCCTTATCCTTCGTCGCCGAAGTTTCGCTCCATGCCATGCATGTAGTTTTTTAGGTTATCATGGTCACTGATTTCAATTAGGCACAGGCTGACGTCATGGTAGGAACCGGACGTAAACAGCACTTCCTGCCGCTCAAAAGCGCATTGCTGAATTTTACTCGTCCCAGGACATCCTGTTTTGTGGCTGGATGCGTCACTCGAGTTTGTGGTGGTACAGTTGCGTCTGAGTGCTGCTACACAAGTACAGATTTCTGAGAAGTTTGAAGGGGGTAAATGCTTCGCTCGCCGCGTTACACAATAACACCTGCGTAACGCCTTTGTCTCAAACTGCCGTTTCTCAACACTGGTCTGTTACACGGAAAATAACGTTGTCGCATAATACAATTATTTCGCCATATTTTATAAGGCTCCCGACCAAAAACGAAATAATTAAAATTTAATACCCCATACTGTAGAAAATAAAAACTCCCAAAATTGACACGCTACAAAATACAAAAATTGTCAGTAGTATCATAGACTATTGCTACAATACTGATTTTGTTTTCATCTCCAGCACAACTCTGTGAGATGCTCTTTCTAAATGTTTGACACTTTCACCGAGTACACTATGTTCCACTTTGTACACTGCACTTTTATTATTATTGTTTACAGTGTTTTTAGAGTACAAAGTTTCTCATAGCTTGATACCTAATCCCCATTTCTGACTTTTAAAAAATGGATGATTACTGGTTTTAACTCTGATGATTATGTTATCATATTTGGGCAGGGGTTATGTAACGTTACATAAAGCTCCCCCACTAGAACAGATTTATTTTTATTTACTTGTTTTAAAAATAATCGTTGAACTCTTCAATCTTCGGATTCTTTCATCATTCTTCATAATATCTCTTTATTTCTGATTGGTTATACACCTGTTATTCGGTTAATGGTAATAGACTTGATTTCATACTCAACTCTCTCTCTCTCTTGGAGGCAAATTAATTAATGATTTAATTTCTCATGGTGTTGGTCTTTCAAACATCCCTTGATAAGGACTGATCACACTAATCATTTAAAAACTTGTTTTAACACTCATATTTCTATTTACTTTTATAAATTTGCTTTCTCAATTGAGCTTCTGTCTGCTATCTTCTTTCTGCTTTCTTCCTTCATACTTCTGGAATCTGATATCAATCTTTTCAGCTATTTTATTATCCCTTAAATATTCAATTTCCCTAACATTTTTTCGCTATCCTGTGCTGTGGTTCAGTTCGGGTGGCCACTTTTGGGTCCATTACTCCACTGTCCATCCTTACACCTTCTGAGACCAGAGGGACGTACCGTCTGCTCAGGAAAATGATTGCTGGAACATGTCTACAGTCAATTCATTACAATAAAAAACTTACAAGTAGTCGATTGGCGACTAATAATAAACACTTTTAGGATTCTTCACGCTGTTGCTGTTTGCATTTAATTATATATTTCTTTTTCTTCTTGATTCCTTCTTATTTTTCAGTAACTAATTGCAGATAACATTATTGATAGGCATTATTTTAAAATCCTTTTGACTTTCCTTCTTGTGACAGATGTTCTCCGTATCATTTATTCCTATATCATTATCAACTCCAAGAAATTCTAAATAGTAGTTGTATTAATCATTATCATTCTTTAGCTTCATTGTAGTCATTACATTATTCGTGGTTCTCCTTATTTTACCTTCTTATCTGAGCATATTACCATTAATTGTTTTTATTTATATATTTATTCTTCTTTTTGTTCCCATCAAAATATTATTTTTCCTATTATTCCATTTTAAATCAGTTATTTATAATTATTATTTAATAATCTGTTCTTACATTAAATCATATTGTCTCGAAATATTTTAAGGAAGTTGTACTTACATACTTTTTGAATTTTGGGGTTTATCTTAAATCATATTGTTTCTAAATAAATTAAATAAGTTGTCGTTACATAGTTTTTGAATTTTGGGGTTCTTCTTTCCAATGGGTTGCTTGGTCGGTATCAGAAAATCAGTCCCCTTTTTCTGGTTGGTTATTATTTAGTTTAACCATGGTCCATTAACTCATCTGCACTCGTCGTTCGGATTACTGCAGTGTCCATAATGATTTTTGTCCTTGTTAAATAGCTCTCTATCATCTGATATTGTAACTCTGCTGATATTGAATTTTCATTAAATTCAATGGTTACCATCGTTTTCCGAACTCTTTCTTTCTTTGTAACATATTCTTCTACTACCATGTCAAGTAATTTTTCTAATACACTTATTTCTGTCATATTTATATGTAGTCTATTACACAAATATGTTGATGATATATCATTTACTGGTGATGTCACTGACCTTTTATTTACTGGTATATTTAATTTAAATATAGATTTAGTTAAGTTTTTTCTATAACTTTTCAAAACAGTCAATTCTCTGTAATTAACGATTGGGAGATTAAGTACATTAACCAGCCCACTCTTAATCATATCTACTTCTTCCCGTGTATTTTTCCGTTTGTTAGGACGTATTATTCCTCTTTCTTTCGTTTTCTTAATTATTTGTTTCTTTACTCCCTTAATGTTAACTTCTATGTGCATCATCTTTTCTTTGTCTCTGTTATTTTTATTTTCCGATAATATTATACCTTGGTCTTCCCTAATTTCTATTTCCTTCCTGCTCTCTTCTGTTTTCGGACTTATTTTAATACCTTCTGAAGTGCTGTCTAGTGTTTCATCCAAATTCTTGAAACCACTGTCCATTTGCTTATTTGTCTCCTCCTTGTATCCATCTACTCTTTGTCTAAGTGTGTTAACATTTTCAATCTACCCCCCGAAAGTTTCCCTTAACTCCTTATTGAACTTCTCCATCTTACCCTCAATAACGAAAATAACGTTGTCGCATAATACAATTATTTCGCCATATTTTATAAGGCTCCCGACCAAAAACGAAATAATTAAAATTTAATACCCCATACTGTAGAAAATAAAAACTCCCAAAATTGACACGCTACAAAATACAAAAATTGTCAGTAGTATCATAAACTATTGCTACAATACTGATTTTGTTTTCATCTCCAGCACAACTCTGTGAGATGCTCTTTTTAAATGTTTGACACTTTCACCGAGTACACTATGTTCCACTTTGTACACTGCACTTTTATTATTATTGTTTACAGTGTTTTTAGAGTACAAAGTTTCTCATAACTTGATACCTAATCCCCATTTCTGACTTTTAAAAAATGGGTGATTACTGGTTTTAACTCTGGTGTTTATGTTATCATATTTGGGCAGGGGTTATGTAACGTTACAATATATATACACACACACACACACACACACACCCACAATAGTGATCAGTAAACTTTATACACTGTTACCAACTCAATTACACATTTATATTTTAAAATCACACCACATATCTTGGATAGTGTTAAAGTTATAATCCACTGTTCTTAATGTATGTTGCTTTTAAGATTGCCTACTACAAACATACACTGTATATATTACACTATTCTTAAATGTCATTATGAACAGTATTTATAACAATAATGAATAACGAATTTAGAAAAATATGTTGTTACAAGAAACTAATATATTACATTAAGTGTCGCTGATCTCAGAAAGGCATTGTTGCCAAAAGTGGATACTGCATATTGTTGAACAGTGGTGTCTCGTACATTCCGAGCATAAACTGTTGTGTGATTATGACAAATAACTGTACCTCATGTTTTCTTGAAGAATCCTGTAAAGCTTTCAACTGATACAGCCGATCATCGGCCCTGATATGTCCCCTATCAACAGCATCTACTGCTGACCAGAAAATGAACTTAGTTGCTAAATCATCACTGCCCAATGCCAACTCCACACTAAGAGAGAACAGGAACTTACGGATACAGAGACATGTCGCACTTGCAGTGCTGTAATTCTGAATATAAAGATGATGTGGCAACTCTGTTGGCTGCAACTTGCGTTCTGTAACAAAACATCATACATCAAATCCTAGTTTAAGAATATTTAAATTCTTTATTGTTGATGGAAGACATCTCCACCAAATTCGGGAAAAGAAAAATATTATAGAAAACAGGGTAAACTCAACTTTTTACAAGATGGACAAATTTATGGGAAGGGAGGATTTATTTATTTTTTAGTTTCTTGGATTTCGTTGTCCATGATGTGTCCATTACTTAACTAAATATAATTAATTTGCTACCGACTCGGAACACAAGTTTTTTATGGGTAAAAACGTAAAAGTTTTACCTTGAGCCTGAACCAGTTTTTGTTTTTAAAAAGCTTCTTCAGAGGCTGCTGCTGGGAGCACTGTCCGTCTTGTTCTTGGCAAAGGTATCGACTTTTGACAGATCAATGTTGTGTGTGTGGCTAGACTACAAAGACGAACTAAACATGATAAAATATCTAGCAGAATCCAACGGATACAACAGAACAATAGGAAATAAATTCCTACACAAAACACAAAACAAACAACAGACAAAGACAGAAAACAACAAATTCATAACACTAACATACTTTAACAATAAAGGAGTTTACTGCTCTTTTAATTTAATTTATTTATTAATTAATGACTCAATTTAATTAATTCCGACCTTATTGTGGTGCCAAATTGAACAATTATAGTGTGTGCGCCGCAGTATGGGCGTCAAATATAACTAATAAAGTTTTTGATGTAAATTAATTGGTTTGTTAACTACTTCACAAGTTATTAAGTATGTAGCTGTAATTTAAAATCATCTTAAGCTTCCTAGGTGAAGCGTCAAATAGAATAATTGTTTGTGATTGTTATTGATTACGTATACCTATGTAATATTAAATTATTGTTTTATAAGTCGTTGTTCAATTTCTTTGATGTCATATACTAAATTTTAATCTTTAGGTGTTTTCAAATAATTGACAACATACACAAGGCTTTACAAGGTTAACTTAATTTATTATAATTAATAGCATTGATGTCACTTACTTAATTTCCTGAAAAGAAATACAACATATCTTGCAATTTTACTGGCTACATCAATCTATCATTTATTATTTTGTTAACACTTGCTTAATTTCCTATACTCTTCTTCTAGATACTTATTAGACTTTAACCATCATTATTATACATTTTATTCTCTATTAAACAATTCCTAATAAATGGATTCTTGAAGATTGGATATACACATTACTATCATCTGTACTAGTTGTCTTATGAATTTACCCGGACTAGCTACTAGTTATTACTTTCTTTAAATATTATTACTTATGAGTTCTTTCAGATGAACAGACAGTGTTTTACTTAATTAGTAGTGCATGAATATAAAATTTACTTGATGTATGTTAATCCGTTCTATGGCGAAAAGTCCTCTGCGCTGTCATCCTGTTTCCTTGTCTCTCCAGGTTTCTGGAAGTCCTTGCGGCTGGCATTATCACCTTGTAGAATGCACTCGCACTTTTCACTTCTCTTCTCGCACTCCGACACATATATATAACTTTTGGTTTAGTTCTGGTGATTGGACTTTCGAATGTTAGTACATGTTATTTGATAATTCTAAATGTTGCTGAATTGTTTCTACTCAAGTGTCATTACATTATTCTGAGTATGATAAGGATTTCTTGAAATATACTAAGTGTTGTATGCTCGTGTTTTTATTTTCACTGTCTTTCCCGCGGATTAACTTTGTTAACATGCCATTTGTTTATATTTAATAGTATTAATAGTTATTATTGTCTCTAATTTCATGACCGTAATTAGTTCTCTACCGGTTCCCTTTTGCTATCACTGTTTCGACATTCTGTCTATCTCTTCCACATTTTACCGCACTTCAGGTCGTTTTAACGCCTTTGATAATGATATTGAACAACCAGCTTAGTCGATTTTAGTTATACTTCGACATGTCTTTTTTTAAAAACACTAAGTTCCATTACCGGCTTCCGATTCTTGACTGTTCGTACTTATAAACTCACACCGATTCTTCAACCGATATGACTTTTCTCCGTTACGGCATCCGCACTTCCGTCAGTTCCGATATATAAATTATACGACTCTTGATATCTGACTCTTGACTTTGGCTATTAGATATACGATATAAAACTTCCGATATACAACTCCAGCGATCATACTCTCTGATCTATGAAACAAGACTTAAGACGCTAAGAGATCATACTCTCCGATATGTGACTAATAACTTAAGATCCCCAGAGAACATACTCTCCGGTATAAGAATAAAAACTTATGACGCTCGCGGTCAACACTCTAGTTTATACCCCAAAAATCCCACTACCTACTCTTCTTCCCACTCGACTTCTCAACTTCTTCGTTTCTATTGGTTTTCGTTTGTTTTCTGGTGGAAACTCCGCCTTAACACACTAGATTTTCTTCTGGCCTCGTTTTTTATTCGTTCCTCCAGCTCGTTTCCTTGGCAACCACTTCTTGTAGAAACGTTCTCCTCAATTCTCGACTCTGATAGGCTTCCTTATTCCCTACCCTTACAAGTTCCTGGTTGGCTCCACCCATTGTTTGAGTCGGATGACCAATTTAACGCCTGTCTATCACCCTTGTATCTTGGCGTCTTGTCCCTTCAGACAAAGTGCTTTTAATTGCTGTGTGGCCCCTCATCTGCCCTTTTGTTCAACATGTGTACTGCTTCTTACCCGTTACCAATGCTCGCATTATCTATTAGTTTCTCCTAGCCGTTCCCACGAAGAGCGTGGTCAATTCCGAGTATCCCAGACAGCTGCTACATCTGCTCTCCAGGCCTTCCTTCGCCGCGTACCCTTCTGGTAAAGCTGGACGTCCCGCCGTTCGTTCATTGTGCAAACGTATTGTCATCACTCAAGCCGGGCTTTTCCTGTCTATTGTAGCACCGTAACGCCGCGTTTGGTGTGCAGCTCAATGCACTTGGGTTATTGCCTTTGGGATAGCATCGCTATGTCGCCTTGTCAGCAATTCTTTGTCTCTTCTTTGCGATACATCTCCTTTGTTTCTCTAAAGACCGGCGCGTCACCCGCAATTCGCTTAACCGAACAGCTGCTACGACAGAGGCATTGTTCTCCTATTCCCTGTCTTCCTTTGTCTTGGACAACACATGTTACCGAGCCATCGTATATCTTTGTATAGCTGTCAGCAAACCCTAGTTACAACGTTCACTTACAAAAAAAAATTTTAATTAGAAATTTTATCGCTATAATACATCAATAACCTAACTGAAAAAATAGCCCACAAATTCAAAAAAAGCAGGATACAGAATCACATACAAAACTACAAACAGAACAGAACACACAGTATCAAAACAAAACACAAAGCACAAAACAAATTCGATCTACCTGGTGTTTACAAACTGAACTGCTCAGATTGCAACAAATTCTACATAGGCCAGACAGGACATAGCTTCAAACAAAGATACAATGAACACGCAAAGCCACTACACTCCACTAGAGAATCCACCTTTGCAAACTACCTCATTGAAGCAAACCACACATAAAAAAACATCGACAATAACATGGACATTCTACATGTACACACAAAAGGCAGAAAACTAGACACTCTTGAACAACTGGAAATATACAAACACACGAAAACACATAAAACGACATCCTACATGAACAGACACAATTCAAATCACACACATTATTCGAACATACCACACTCCACACAGACATCGATCTTTCAAAAGACGATATCATTGCCAAGAACAAGACAGACAGTGCTCCCAGCGGCAGCCTCTGAAGAAGCTTTTTAAAAGCAAAAACTGGTTCAGGCTCAAGGTAAAACTTTTCATAATTTGTGATTTATTGTCTCCAAGTCGCGTTATTGAAATACAACTTATAGTTTACCTCATTTCTTTTCCATCTTGCGACTTCGTTATATGTCATACACGACATGTTTCGGGAAACATGTTCCCATCTTCAGGTTTAAAAACTGTTCTCACATGAAGAACTTGTCAACGCAAATAAAAACTTATACTAACATCATTAAAAACACACTATATTAATAACGTACCGCGCGAAGAATCAGTGCACACTGTTCGGGTTCATAATCGCAACTGTTGAAATTGAGAAAATGTGAAATCAATTTCACAAATGAGAAATCAACAGTTGCGATTATGAACCCGAACAGTGCGCACTGATTCTTCGCGCGGTACGTTATTAATATAGTGTGTTTTTAATGATGTTAGTATAAGTTTTTATTTGCGTTGACAAGTTCTTCATGTGAGAACAAACAGTTTTTAAACCTGAAGATGGGAACATGTTTCCCGAAACATGTCGTGTATGACATATAACGAAGTCGCAAGATGGAAAAGAAATAAGGTAAAACTTTTGTTTTTACCTATAAAAACTTTGTGTTCCGAGTCGGTAGTGAATTAATTATATTTATTGTTTACCTTATAAGATATGAAACAGCTTACTTGTTTGACTTTTTAACATACACTTTCACCAGCTCTCAGAGTTCAAACTACTGAACAAATATGAAAGACAAGAAAACTGTATAACAAATAGTTGGGCCATTTAATTATTGATTCTGCCCCATTCCCACATGCCTCCAAACCACCCAATGTCAGATTAAGTACAGTAGAACCTGCATTGGCTGTCAGTGTCAGAACCATCACTGTGATGGATAAGTGAATAGACAGATAATAGAAATACATAACCTTCCCCCCATACCCCATAACTATCAACCAACAGTCCAAGCATATTATAATGTAAATTAAACAAGGCATTAATTATGGCATTTGAATATAGAATAAAAAGAACGTGAGGTTGCAGCGAAATCAAAAACACATCCATAGCAAAAATTTCTGTAGGTATTGAAATATAAACATACCATTGCCGCTGCCACATACCACTGTAGGTATTGTATAAACATAGATAATACAAATTACAGTAAGGTACAATGATGTAGGCCTATAGGGGAATGAGTGATATTAAGTACTGTGTATACCTACGTATACCTGTAACCAGTGATTAATTTCTAATAGAACGCACCCGAAGGCATACCGACACCTCCATTTTCAATTTTTTTTTTAACAATAAAGTTATTTGCTTATAATACTCATACACATTTTGCGTTAAGTACAGTAGTTGAAATCAAATTGAATCAAACTTGATTACAAATATAAACATTTATTAACAAATAATGTCCGTATTATACTTCTCTTCATGTTATCAGCTTAAATATAGATACGCAAAGTACTGTTACATCTAATAGTTCTTTAAACATTGTCCTTTGTACAGGGATATGAGCCGGTTCCCAAGTGGCAAAAATTGAACAACTCTAAAGACTGTTTTCACACAGGCCAACAGCGAGATTTGCTGGTGTGTGTAACACCACCTAACGGTGCAGATTAGCATCATTAAAGCAGTTCAATTTTTGCGGTTTGGGAAGGGCCACATGTCCCTGTACCGAGGTGATAAAGAAATTAGTAAACATAACCCCATACTTGTGACTTATCCTTGCTGATGATGCGTTCGCATTTTTTCATGCTACAAGTCTAGATATCTTACATTCAAGTATAAACTAATATTTTTATCTTGGAAAGTGAGAGCCAAAAATACAAGTTGAACGTTTCTAAAAATGTGTTAACAAAGTGTCACTACAGTATATTGGTTATTTTTTTCTACCTCGTTCGCGAATTTGTGCTTTTTACAATGGTTAGTTTTTCCGTGATCAGAGTAGTGATAAAATATAAAAGTGAGGTCTGCCATTTCAATCATTTGCAAGTTGTGTGAAAGTGTAGTACTGAGTGACCTGTGGTATTAAATGGTTTGTGATTTAAAATGAAAAAGATAACTAGTTATTTTGAACATAAAAATAAAAAACCTAGACTTAGTGAAGACGTTTTGGAAAATGATAATGTACCTGGTACAGTGTTGTCACAAAAATAGACCCATATCATACTCGGATGCAGCACCTTCAACTTCCAAGGTTAATATCGTTCATGAAATTATTGGCCCTACGTCTGATGATACAGTTTCAAAGCCTATATTAGATGTAAAAGGTGAAAGCGATGGGCCAAATTGTTGGACTCTTGAACAAAAAAATGAATTCTGTGAAAAATATGGTTGGTTCTCCGTCATCAATAAGATGTAAGATATGCCGGGAAGTTGGGAATCTGGGCACAGAGAAAAAAACTGGTATGAAAATATCAAAGGAATGGGTCAACAGTGAAGTAACTAGTTTTGGTGAGTCAAGAAACAGCTTGCTCCTTTAAGAAAAAAAAATGTTGACCATAAAGAAAGTGCGGGTCATAAAGTGGCACAGAAAGTAGTTTCCGAACCAAAAAAAGAAACCATGGAAAAAGTAATTTTTGAAACAGCTTTCCCATAATAAGGAAACTACTGCTAAAGTTATTCGTACTGCATACAAGATTGCTAAGGAAAATCAATCCTTTTACAATTTTGAAACAGAAATCGACCTGCAGGAACTAAATGGACTTGATATGGGACGAATTCTGCACTCCAATGTCACATGTGCTAGTATTATACACCATATTAGCGTGGAGATGAGAAAAACAACTGTAAATGAAATTATAAAATCAAATAATAAAATTGGATTGATAATTGATGAATCTACTACGTTAAGTAAAACATCAACTCTAATAGTGTACATTCGGTTTTGTCTCTCTGAAAAAGGAATGGACTCCCTTGTAAATTTATTTTTGAACTTAGCAGAGCTTTATAGTATTACCGCCAGAGGAGTATTTGAATCTGTCATGGACTGCCTTCACTCTTATGGTATGACAGACTCCTTCTTGAACTCTCACTTAGTCAGCTTAACATCTGATGGTGCAGCTGTGATGCTAGGAAAAAATAATGGTGTCGGGGCATTGTTCAAAGAGAAATTTCCATCATTAATTGTCTGGCACTGTTCCAACCACAGATTAGAATTGTCAGTCACTGATGCAGTAAAATCACTTTCTGAGATTAATAAATTTAAAGCTTTTATTGACAAACTGTACATTGTGTATCATGCTTCCCTGAAAAATAGCAGGGAATTACAAATCTGCGTGAATTTGTTACATGCTCAATTATCAAAAGTAGGACAAATATTAAACACAAGATGGGTTGCATCAAGTTTCCGGTCTGCATCAGCAGTCTGGGAGAGTTATGAGGTGTTAGTGAATCATTTTGATGAGGCACGACAAGATGTAACTCAGGATAAAAAAGACAAATGCTCGTATGACGGTCTTTTCAGAAAAATAATGGATGCAAACTATATTCTAGATCTTGAACTCACGTGTGATGCTCTTCAAGAACTGTCAGTTACGTGTGGCTTTGCATCACCAAAATGTTGGTCTAGACTTTGCAAATAAAAAACTTAAAATGACGGCAGCGGTTTTTGAAAACAGAAAAACTGTACCAGGTACTTATTACAAGCGCACTGTGAAACCAGTACAAAATCTTAAGTTCTCAGGGGGTCCCTGTCCACAAAAATAAAAAACAAATAACGATCCCATTGATCCTGTTAAGTTTTATGAAGCCCTAAAAAATGTCAGTTGAAAAAAGAATGCTTACTGAAAACGATGGACAAAAAAAAACTGGCCCATAAATGTTAATGTTCAAATAACCTATGGAGAGACTGAAATGCAGAATCTTGCCGCTAAGTTTAAACTGAACGAAAGGAAACTGTTGAGACTTTTGGGAATATATGTACTGCAGAACCCTTCATGACAGTCTCCTTGATTTGCAAAATGCAATAAAAAGAGTTGCAATTTCTTCTAGTGAGTGTGAGAGAGGTTTCTCACAAATGAACTTGATTGTGACGTCCCTCAGAACTTCACTCAAAATCAAAAAGATTTCTGGACTTTTGTTTATAAGAGTTAATGGGCCACCTCTTCGTGGATTTGACCACTTGAAGTATGTAGACTCTTGGTTACTCCGAGGTCATTACTCAGCAGTAGACACATAAAGATTTTGCTTTTCACACAAACTCCTGAAACAAATCCTGAAATATTTCTTGCCTCGTCCAGGTGCTATTTTGTGTATAACATTTCACAGGTAAGGTTCAAATTTTTGTGCATTCAGGTTCAAATTCTTAAAAATGCACGGTTTCTTGGCTTTCCCTACAATAGCTAAACAAAATCTGTGTTTACCACTTGCATTTGCACACACTATTTCAGCAACGTGATCTTTTTGTATTTTAAAACCCAGTGAAGATTTTCTGAAATTGATGCTAATGTTTTCTATGGCAGAGCCTTCCAATTTAGGATGGTTTTGACGCAGTTTACCTGCTCTTTCACTAACTTTTGCTTCTCTATTTCTATTGTAAGTTCTTCTTGGTATTCAGCTACTACTGAACTACCAGTGTTCAGTTTTTCTCCAGAAATACCCAACTGAAGAATAACATGTCAGCACTGAAATCTGTACAGCCAACCTGTGCTCGCTTTGAAAGTTGGAAATCTACTGAGCCATTCTTGTTAGTATCAATTGCCTTAAACCATTATTATGGGGCCTGAAATCGGAATGCCCTGACTATGCCTGAATAAACTATTGGTACAAATCTGTGACTAACTGCTCCAGTTTGTTGGCTTCATAGTTTTTCTAACTTTTACCATGAGCAGACCTATCTTAGAAGTATGCATTTCAATCTTACCTGTATGTCTTTTGATGTCATTCACAGTGGTCCATTAAATGTCATATACAGGTGCATGCTTTCACCTTTAAGCAGGCATTTGATAATCTCAAGGTCTGGGGAAAGTTCTAACACCAAATGCTTTTGTTTCTCTCCCATTTCAATAAATGCACAAACACTACTTTATAAAAAAAATCGAGCTCTTTACAGTAAATTTACTGAAAAAAAAAATCACCAGTGTAAAGAAACCAAGTCACCATGTATGTTTGCAGGTCAAGACAACAATAACCAAGAAGAATGGTGGGAAGTATGGCAGAAGCAGGCCACGTCATTTCTAGGAATGCAGGAAGGGAGAGAAACAAAAAAACAGCACGTGTAGACTGTCACCAAGGTCAATGCTCTTTTTCTATTGTAATATCATATTTTCTGTCTCATTTTTAAATTTATTATTCCCTTGGGACATTTTCCCTGTTGTAGCATTAACATTGGTAACACGCACGCACCTGTAATACACACTCAATAACAAGACTTTATAAACACTGAAAACACTGGACACAAATATACTATAAAAAAATTGGTTAAATGCAGAAGTAATACATTACTAAAGAAACTATATGACGGGAGTTTCCAAAAAAATTGAATCATCTTATGGTGGGTGGGGAACTGGCCCAACTTCACTCTCACTCTCTACTGTTTAGTCACCTAATGGACAATGCAGTACTTAATCAAAATTGATTACCATTATATTTTATCTCAATAAATCCATAATATTTGGATGTTGCACTCAATCTTAAGAAAAACAATACCAAACATAGTATAAATGCAACAAGAAATACAATGTACTGTACTGTAATGACTCATGTAAATTATTTTAAAAATAATGAACTCTGTATCATAATTGGGTAGTGTTTGGACTCATTTTATATAACACTATACACATAGAATGCAATATAGTACTCAAAGTAAAGAAATTATTTCTACATTAAAATATTGTTAAGGTGCACTGGATGCCACTTTGTGATTCACTGACTGGGTATGGGAGCCATGTTTAAGCTATTGTCTGTCTCTGTGCGTTAGCGAAGGGTCCGCTAATCCTTCAGCCACTCTCCTTGTCCGGCCACAGTACAGATGAATGTGCACAGAACCCTTCTGAGTCCATCTCCAGTTGGCACAATTGTGGAATGTGCATGTGGCCCCTCAACTTTTTTTATTTATGATGGATGATTCACAAGAACAACATGCACCTGTGAAATTCTGTTCCCTTTTGGAAAGGAAAACAGAGGAAACAGTCAGAAACAGTCTACAAGGAGGTTACAATGAGTAAAACAAAATTTACAAATGGTTCTCCTGTTTCAAATATGAAGTGAAATGTTAAGTGATGATCAACCACATACTGGACATCCTTTAACCATACGAACTAATGAAAGTGTTACAAAAATTCATTTAGCCATTCAGGAAGATCACCATTGAACCATGGATGAACTTGTGGAATTGACTCCAATGGCAGGATGTTCCTGCCAGCGAATTTTAATGCAGGAATTGGGTATGAGATGAGTTGCAGAAAAATTCGTGCCTCACTTGCTTACCCCTAATCAGAGAGACAATAGCCTGGCTGCATGGTATGCTTTAAGAAAAAATTGGAAGTTGACGGAGATTTCTTTTCCAAAGTCATAATGGAGATGAATCTTGGTGCTACAGTTACAATCCGGAAACAAAGTAGAAATCCAGCCAATGGAAAACTCATGTCTCCTTGTCCAAAGAAAGCACATTGTTCATGCCATCACAAAATAGGCAAAAAGATTGAAAACTCAATTTAAAAAAATAATAATAATGAATAAATCACTGAAGCCACGCCCAAACTTCCACAACAATACCAATGCCAACCGGCAGACTGACTCAGAAGATGATCCAAACTATATATTTTTCCGCAGTGGTCAATAATTATTCCACTGTATGTATATTAGTCCACATAGTACCATATTGGTCTGAATATAAGACGATGATTTCTTCCTTAAAATATCCTTCCGAATACTATAATCGTCTTATATGCACAACCTAACATATAAAAATTTCATATTTGTACCTGCAAAAGTGTACCATATTTTGTATGATTCGCCAGCTGCACAGGCTTGCCACATGTGTAGTGTCGATCAATAGGCGCATTATAACGAGTTCAAGGTCAAGTTCTAGTTTTCTCATAAAACTCAAAAATTCAGAGTCGTCTTGTTCACAGGCTCTTTTTTTTTGTAAAACACCTTTAAAAATCTAGGGTCATCTCGCATGTGAGGCCATCTTATATTCAGGCCAATACAGTATAGTATCAAGCCTAAAACAGTAAATTATAAAAACTAAACTACCTCCAGGAAACTGAAAAACTGAGAAAACAGTAAAATAATAATATATGTATAAATGATTAACAACTTACCAAAATTATATTCAACAATTTCAAAGAGGTAGAAGTATAGAGCAGTGTTCTTGGTCATCCGTATCTTTTCCACAACACTGTTATACACCTGTTCAGCATTTGAATTCTTACGACATGTCACAGTCACTATTTCTCTATCTGGTAATAAAATCTTTAAGTCTACTGGTGAAATATTACCCTGTCATCAGAAACAACAATAACATTTTTAATACTCACAATGCATCAAATTTAATATTTAACACACAAACATAAGTACCACTGCAACATAAATGTTATAATACCAACAACTATTATTTCACTAGATAAACACATTCAGTTATTGAATGAATTTAATAGTAAGTAACACTGGTTAACAAAGGTTTTGTCTCAAGTAAAGTTTGCAGTTGTTATGCGTTTAATGTGCTGAATCCAAATCTGCAGTCATACTTTTTCTATCACCTACGGTTTTTATGCTATGTTTATTTAAACTTTTTTTAGTATATTGTATTGTTATTCATAGGACCCCCGTCCGTCCGAGTACCGATCTTCCATGTACTTTTTTTCTTTATCTCATTTTGTTATTACACATATATTTCTAACACACTTTATAAGTACATAATCTATTTCTGTTTTTTGAATGAACGTACAAAAATCCACTGTTTGTCAGACACTAAATATTGTATAGAAATTCCAATGTCAAATGGTGTTTATGTGTAGTATTCAACTAAAATTACGCACTGGGTGCCAGGCAAAAACATCTATGCACAGCATAAATTCCAAGAACGAACTGTGATAAAAGATAATATTGGTCGCCCAATGTCAATTATGGTGGAATAATGTTACCTCCAAAATCCTGCAATCTTCATGAAATGAACTTCTTGAAACAATTAACAAATAAATCCAGCATAAAATGATAATGGTGAGGATGATTGTCTCAATGAAACCACTGTTCATAATCCACAGAATTCCTGAATATAAACATGTCACAAAAAGAGATACTGAAGAATAGGTTAGCCAAGACTGTGCTGTGTGGTGAAGGGCCACATCCTACAAGAGGTCACCCTGTTTTCGCAGAACAGTACGGATCTAGAATGGAAGGTTAATAAATATTCCCGGTGGAGGGCAGAAGTAGCCACCAGTACCAAGTTAAGGCGTAAGGGAAAAATCCTGGACCAGCTTCACTTTGGAATATTATAGGCAGAAATCTAGGTGGCTTTAGTTGGCTGTAATAATGTGACTGCGGGGTATGCCCTGGGTATGTGACTCAGTAGCCTTGATGAAGGCAACACATCTACGGAGGATGTTCCAAACAACATCACTGCATGCTGAGAGGGAGAGAAGTGGCAGCCCCACTACTGAGCTAGCCCTGCGCAACACTCGTATCATGATTAGGGTGAAATTTTTTACTACTGGTAAGCCTCAAGAGAATAGCTGGAATGGAAATAATGGATTCAGACTTGGAACGAATAAGGACAAAAGATTTGGAATTGTGGAAAAAATAGAGTGACAACATGGAATGTAAGGGGTTTTCTACTAAGGAGTCAGAATTGGTTGATGAACTGGAGGGAATGAAGATAATTATTCAAGAAATCACAGAAACAAAGAAGAACTTAAAAGGAGCAGAAAGCCCTGGCAGGTTTATGATGAATTATAGTGGAGTACCAGCTAAGCAAAGGGCAGAAAAAGGAGTTGGATTAATTGTGGATAATATGTGGTCAAGGAAGATAGAAAGCCACGCTTATGTTAGTGACAGAATTATAATGGCAGTAATCCATATACCCAAAAGACAGTTAGTGGTTGTAGGTGTGTATGCTCCTGAGGAAGGAAAAAAAGAGGAGACACTTGCCTTTTATGAACAACTGCAGCAGGAAATAAACAAATATAGAGGATAGCAATTGATATTGGCAGATGTCAATGTAAGAGTGGGGATACAGCCCATACCAAATATAGTGGAAACATCATCACTGTGAATGGGAATCAGTTATGCCAGTTCATTACATATAATAGCCTCAGAATTACAAACACTTTCTTCGGAACTAAAGACATTCATAAATATACTTGGTGTGCTCAGGGGCAAAGATCTTTCATAGATTACATTATTTTGAATGAGAAATTAGACACACAAGAGTTTAAGAGGAGTATATATATATATATATATATATATATATATATATATATATATATATATATTGCAATAGAACATTGCAGTACAGCAGATGTAGCGAGGACTACATGCTGTTATAGCAGGTTTATGACGTTGTAGACAAGATAAAATTTGATTTTTGTTTTAGTATGTAAATTAGATGTAAGTATTGAAATAAGAATCGGGTAAAAGACTATTATGTATCCAAATGCACATAAATGTATTTGTGATCATGTCATGTGTGAGTTAAATGTGCGAGTGCGCATGGCATTCGTATTTTTATGAATAACTCCATTATAAATGAGCGTACCGAACGGAGATTTGGGCAGCGCAAGCATCTTAAATAGCACTATATTTTCTAGGTGTCACAGACTTGTGTCAGAGACTTGTTACGTACCATATTAATAGGGATTTGGTTAGTAAAAAGCAACTGCTATAAATTCCTTATCTTTTAGAAGTTAGAAAATTTATAGATAAAATCTATACCTGCTTCTGCAGAAATCTGCAAATCTTTTCAAGAAGTCGACTATCAGTTTTATCCATCAATCATGTGATAGCTGTTTTGACCAATCAGCGGCCCCAATTTGCATTAAGATTGGGTCTCCGCCGAGGAATATCTAGTTAGTTCCATCCTGCAGCTTGAATATTACGGACGTGCTCTCTGTGCGAGTTTTTCAAACAGAAACGTGCTTATGTAAGAGCGATCAACGACAATTTAGCGACGAGTTACCCGCTAATACTAATATGCTAAATGCTAATACCTTGACTGGGTACAAACTCACTATTAGTTAAAAAAAAATATACGATTTATAATTTTAAACAGTGTTAGTCTCGCGTGAGTGAAGATTTCCGCATAGGAAAGGTTTATCCATACAGGATACTCCTGTGTTATCGCGAGGACACCTCAAGACGCGGGAAGGTGCATGCTTAAAGCACCAAAAATAAATAATATTAAATTACAGCCCAATTTCTGTGCCCTGAGATAACAGTAGACTGGTTATCGGTGTATCGGCGTGCGTGCGTATTTGAGGAGTGTCAGCAAAGCGGCAGTGTGCAGAAAGGAGGAGACGAGAGAGGAGCAGATTGCGGCGAATCACAGGACCAGCAGTGAGACGAATCAACATACGTGGAATCAACGTTCAAATAACAAATTGACATTTTTTTTTTCAAAACAGATCAGTCTGATATTCAGAGACAATTTTTGAAGTAAAATAAATATTTTTGTGAATTACAAATCATTTAAAAATTTTGTTTTAAAATATACAACCTTGCTCCAGATAACTGACTATATTGTTCAATTATTACTATGCCTAATATATGTTTTGTCGCAATAAATACATATATATATATATTATACTACTACCAATAGTTTCGGTATAATAATGTTTAAATACGCTCCACGTTGGAAACGCCAATTTATACTACTACACTGTGTCTTCCGTGTTAATTTGCCACACTTTGGATGCGTCAAATTTATACTAACACGGTTTCTTCCGTAGCAATATCTTCTAAAGCCGCACTGTAGTGAATGCCAAATTATATTAACCCTGATTCACTCTTCGAGTAATATATGTGTTGTTGTGATTTAAATTAATTATTAAGTGTTAAGTGGTTTCTCTTAAGAACCGCAATGTTCGGTTATTTGTGAAGAAATAATATCTTCTAAAGGGTGATCTTACTCAAATGTTAAGAATATCTCAATATTCTGTATTAATTCAGTACCTTCTGTAATAATAATGTTCAATACTAGTTGATATAGTATGTAATTCTGATGTTCTTATTCAAGCCTAGTCCGCGTTTTAAGAGAGGAGAGTAACTCTTTATATCAGTTTCTCGTTCTCTTGTAATTCAACAGTGGTCCGCTAGCTAGCGCTGTTGTTCACGGTCGGCTGAATATTGTAGGTTAGTTGTCCGCGCACAATAATTCCCACGTTACTCTCTCTACATAAATTACAACTTGTTCATCATGCACTAAATATTATACAAATGATAAGAGATCATCAATTTCAGAAATGATTCTTTATTTTTTTATTTTTTCTTGACAACAAAGTTCTTCCCTTAGGAGGATACAAAAATCGATCGTACTGGAATTAATCGATTAATTATCGAATTCAGGGTTATATATTATTTTTAATTATTATTGCTTTTCTTTAAACACAGGGTGTGAAGGTTCTTTCAACTATTAGTAAGGTCAGAAAATGCATAAATAGGATTACAAGGTATTACAATCTATTACTAATTTCTTATTAATTATTTTTTAAAATGAGTGGAGTTTACCGTCCAACGGCATCGTTTCTTGTGATGGCAGTGCACAACTAACCTCGTTTGATGTGTTTGATCAACAACAGGATACAGATGAATAAATCCTCGCCAGTCTTCACTCTAAGTTCGAAATAAAGGTTGATGTCTTGGTCCTGGGATGACGCAAAAATGCCGATCCTTACTGTTCACCAATGTCCAATTCTTGTGGTTACGGGCTTCAATGTATTTTGTGTCAAAATATGCTTTCTCTATCGAATAGTGGAAAGTGAGGTTCGAATACAATTTTGAATTCTGCTTTCGTTCTTTAGAATACTGGATTATTTTATTCTATTCAGGTAGTTATTTCTCTTCATTGGTCCATTAATTAGTTTAAGGATTACTCATTATACTGAGTTTTATTGTAAAGTTCTTCCCTTAGATTTTCGTCAATTTTGATTTATATGCTTATTAGTACTTGGTTATATGTGACCGTCAAAGTCAGTGAACCTTCCTATGGTTATTTATTACTTAATTTTGTTCACTCATTAATTTATTTTATTTAATTTTATGGTTTCTTCTAAGTTCATCAAAACTAAACTCTCCTCGTTCATGGATGACAATTCAATAATCGAATCAACAAATTTTATTCCATTTTGTCGTCCTTGACAACCAGTCTGTCTTCTCTTATTGGATAATATTTATAATCCTATAACCATAATCATACAATGTTCTTGCACTTATTAAAATACTCCCTTACTAAATTTACATTGTATCATATTATACCTTTATATATTGTTTGTTACTAAATTATATACATTTTGCTGTCGTTTCCTCTTAATCTACTTACTCTAACAAGTATTATTTTCCTGTTACAAAATATTACCTTTCGGTATCATTGCACTATTACGTTTTGAGATTTTATTTAAATTGAATTTACTTATCTGCTATCAGTAATTATTATTGATTTCTCCTAACTCATTATATTCTACTTCGTATTTTTCACAAGTTTCGTTACCTAACTTTTCTGACCTGACTTACTATACAATGTTACTGGTTTGTGGCCTATCATTACATTTATATCTCCTTCTGATTTTAATTTGTTATTACCTACATTATTATAGAATCCTTCATTTGTTTATGATGTAATTACAATAAACCCTTTTGTATCTCATTAACAATTATTGCCTTTCTAGCCAAGTTTACAATTATAATCCGCATACTAACTAAGTACATGTATACAAAACATTTAATTTTATAAAGTTTAACACCAGTTCTATAATGATATATTTGATAACACAAAAATGAAATTAACATCAGTTAATTGATATTCTCTTAAAACAATTACCTCACTTGCTACATACAAAAAACAACATAAATATCATGATAATAACACAACATGATAAAACATAATAACATGTACATTTTTATAAAATAAATCATGCACTAATCAATTATTCTCCTCTCAGTTAATTCATCAATCATTCTAAAACTGTCTAAGTACATGTATACAAAACATTTAATTTTATAAAGTTTAACACCAGTTCTATAATGATATATTTGATAACACAAAAATGAAATTAACATCAGTTAATTGATATTCTCTTAAAACAATTACCTCACTTGCTACATACAAAAAAACAACATAAATATCATGATAATAACACAACATAATAAAACATAATAATATGTACATTTTTATAAAATAAATCATGCACTAATCAATTATTCTCCTCTCAGTTAATTCATCAATCATTCTAAAACTGTCTAAGTTAGGTTTTACATTACTTGTCAATGTTCATAGTTTACCCTTTTCACTGAACACTTAAGTTTGTATTTATAAACATTCTTAATTTCTCCTTTTTACCTTGTATTCCTATTATGGGATTATTCATTTATTTAATAATGGGTTATGTTTCTGACCTTTTATTATTACGGACAATTATTATTTTTATTTTTAGTTTGAAAATTATAAACTTTTTATGTAACGTAGGGGACCATATTTTCGTTACGTTACAATATATATATATATATATATATATATATATATATATTGTTACAACACAAAAAGCCACCCCTATACCAGGGAAAAAACTATAATGAATCAACTATATTAAACTAATGAAAATAAAATGACTATGACGTGACAAATGACTATGACCCAACCCAAGTGATTGACCCAATAAAACAAAAGAAAATAAGAAGGTACATGGAAAAGACACAAACAAATAATAAAGAAAATAAAATGAGAAATATTAAACTCAAATGATGATGAAAAAGGCACAAACAAATAATAAATGTAAATGACCAGTATTAAAATCAAATAAAATAATCTCAATTAAAGTACACTAACCAGAGAAATAGATATTAAATGTTATGAATAACTCTATAATGATAAGTGAATCAGAACATGAAATTTGTTAAAATGCTAACTAATAATTGTGAATAAAACAATAAAAAACCCAGAAGTGAGAGATAGGTAGGAAGTGAAAGTGATTGAGTAAAAGAAATCAATATTAGGGAATAACCACTAGTAACACTCAAGTACAATAAAAAAGTGCAAAGTGCCAGTGTAAACCCAAAATAAATAGAAAACCCAACATATAGGTACAGTACAACCTGTCACATCCGGACCTGTGATATCCGGAACCTCCCATATCCGGACGTATCTCCAAACTAATTTTTGCAATTTTGGTTAGCGAAATGGTTAGGGATGTAAAGATACTACTCTTGATGTTTTGGCTGTTCACCACTTTTTCTTCACTACACTTACGTCATTCTGCGATATGGTTCACTATTTTTGAATATTTAAGTTTTTACAATTGAAATACTTTATTTGGGACAACTGAGTCTTAGCTTGCGTCCAGCCGACGCAGCGGCGTTAGGTCGACTCACTTTGGCTTCATGGCTTCCAAAAAACGTGTGCATTGTGTGAAGCAGCCGAAAATCACAAACTTTTTCAAAAACTGATGTAGGTGTACTGTAAGTAAAACTTTTTAACCAATTTTACTTTTTGTATTTTAAAGAGTACAGTGTACAAATACAAATGCTAAACCAATAGAAACGTCTAAAAAAACACGTTCTTCTTCTGTGTATCTTGTAACGGGTCTAAAAGGGAGGGGTTTTTATTTTATTAAAAATTTGTAAATTCATTTCATCTGCATGATCAGCCACCTGGCAATATGAATTGTAGTCCAAACAAAGAAACTGTGAGGTGAATTCATTACAATGGAATGTGTCGTGTTGTCCACAACGGTTGAATTCTCAGAACTTTAATACAGTGTAATGCGCACAAACGCACAAACATCTGCGGAGCGCATAACCGACGCTTAAGCGAAGTCGCGCAAAATGGCTTTGTGCGAATTTTGTTCAACAACGTGCTCGGTACATGGCGGAAGTCTTGACGAAATCCCGCCTATCTTTGTGACGAAACCGATGGCAGTGAAATTTCGTCGACGTCCAAGACACAAATAACACGTGTAGTGGGTGCAGTTACTATGACTTTAGCACCAGCAGGCAGTGAGTTCCCATGTTGAATAACCGTGGAGGGGGGAACACGAAGAAGCATCTGCCCAGTTTATCTCACCTACAGACCGCATGCGATCCGCTTAAATTTTTACTAAAAGTTTTTTTTTTCCAAGGTCGGCCGACCTAGCCGGTGAGAACCCAGAACAGTACACGAAAGTGAACTAACATTTTGGAATGAAGTAAGCGTGGTGTAGAAAGAAGATTAAAATGTGGTGAATCGACAAACGTTTCGGACATATAATCAGTACAACACGTGGCGAGGAGGACGCCGATGGTGAAGTAACAACACCTAATTTCATTATATAATTAATTTCATGTAAAAGAGCTCTAGTTTTGACAAAATTAATAATAAAATAAAATGGGGTATTGAAATAGTATGTGAGTGGAGCGTGAGCATTATTGGGTCGTCTTGATAGGTTAATTAATTAGTTTGGTCAGTTCTTTAAGTTACAGTTTGCAACTAGTTATTAGCATATTTGTCACGTAAAAGTAACCCAAGGTTTTGTAAATTTTTTAAGAAAATAATCGAGATGCAGAGTAGTAGTTTTGAGTCGAAAATGAATATTAAGTATGTGAAGTTTATTATCACTTATAAATATAAATACATAATTTATTTCCACCTACCTGTTAAAAAACACTTTCTGGGTCCAAGATCCGGTCGCACGAACGTAAGATGCCAGTATGGTTTAAAGGTTCGATAAATCATTTGCGTAACACATTTTTGAAGAGAATTAATGAATTTTTATTGTTTAACTTTTAACAACTCGGTTAGATCTTTACTCAAAATTTAGAAAATGTAAATACAGCATAATAATTTCCTGTTTTGTTATTCATTCCATGACTACAAGTACTACTTTGACCTTACACTAGTATCTTACCTTAATTTAATATACAGACAGCCCAGTCTGCCAACATTCACGCACTCACCCTAATTTACCCCCTTTTTAAATAAAAATGTGCCCCATTATTAGTGAAATTGATCCAGATCCCCTTCGCCGGCACGAGGCGTCCTCTCAAAGTCGTGGCCACTCATTGATCACTTCTTGGATGTCAAAAATATATTTTGTGTCCTTTGAGTCGAAAATGAATATTAAGTAAAGTAAAAGAAAGTAAACAGAAAAAATGTCATGCCAAATAAATAAAATACCATTTTATTTGTGTTTGTAAAATACGTGTTTGTCATTGCATTACCTGTTGTTTTTCTCTGCCTAAGTATATCAGACGACACCCTGGTTATTCGCGATGAAGGTAAGTGGGACAAATTTAAATATTTTAATTTTAAAAAACAAGTAAAACTTCAGTTGCCACCTATTAATAAGTGCAGATTTATAGATTTTAATAATTATTTAAACATGTACTGCTTCAGTTGGCGCCCGATTTACAGTGACGTAAATTAATTTTTAATTGAATAGAAACTAAATTAATTTACAACCTGATCGAAAATGGCAGAGAAGAACAAGAATGCAAGTTTATGTGAAAGTAGTGTAGAAGAATCTATTTTAAATATTATGCAAGATCATATGGTGACAACCAATGAAATTGTTGATGAAAATGTTGAAATAGATGTAAATGAACCTGTAGTAGCGGGGGATAGTAAAGACAATGGGGTAAATATATTTAACCAATTAGCATTGATGATGGAGATGATGTCAGGAATGAAAACTGAGATCAAATCAGAAATAAAAGTCGTAAATATGAGCTTAAATGAGTTGAAATCAGAAAATAATAAATTAAACACAAGTTTAGATGAGTTAAAGTCAGAAAATAATAATATAAACGCATGTTTAAATGAATTTAAAACTGAGATGAAATCAGAAAACGATAATTTAAAAACGAGCTTGAATGAATTTAAGATTGAAATCAAGTCAGAAATAAATGCTAGTAACATAGAATTGAAAACGGAAATAAACAAACAAGGCCAAAAATTAAGAGAAATAGACAATAAGTTAGAAGAACAGAATAAGACTATTGCGGGAGTGAAAGATGAATTGACAATAGATATAAATAAAATACAAACAGAGATGAAAAATGATATAAAATTAATTAACGAAAAACAAAAAGAGAAAATGCTAGAGACAAATAAAAAATTTGACACATTGACAAATAAGTTTAATGATAAAATTAAAAAGCAAAATGACAAAATTGACAGTAATGTTCAGTGTATAATTAATGAGTGTGAGCAAATTAAACAAGCAAATAAAATACAAGAAAATATAAATGATGAATTCAGAAGTAACTTTGAACAAGTTGATGCAATTAAAATTAATGTAACTAGTTTAAAAAATAAACAAACAGAACATGAGCGTGAAATAATTAAGGTCAGAGAAGATCTGAGTGTAACCATTAATCAGAAACTAACTAATGTAAGTGAGAGAGTGAATGTGGAAGTAGAATTAGGATATTTTAGTAATGAAAGTAGGGGGGTGAACCCCATACAATTTTTGAACTCTATAAAAAGTTTCAATAAATATAACCAAGAAAGTTGGGAGATTAAATTAGTAAGAATTTTAAAGTACCCACTGAAGGAACATCAGCATCAGACAGTAAAGTTGGTTAATTTAAAACAGTGGCCTCGGGAGTGTAAGATAGGCCGTAATAATTAGTCGGCCTATCTATTCTATTTTATAAAAACGTACAACAGTATAACGTGCGGCCAGATCATCTCACATACAGACTGCGTGCGGTCCGTATAAAAGTATCGGCCGACCTAGCCGGTAAAACTACGGAACCGTCATCTAAAAAGTGAAATTAAATCAGAAAATGAAGTGAGTGAGTTGAAATTAAGATGAACTTATAACTTTTGGGACATGTAAACGAGGACTTGGTGCGGGTCACGCAACGAGGTCGGAGGAGACGCCGTTACACAAGTAAAAGTATTTTAAATTGTTAATGAGGCCAACAAATTTAATCAAGTAAACAAATACGGGGTTTTTTGAAATTGGTATGTGAGTTGTGTGTGGGCATTGCTGGGCCGCCTTAATAAACTAAAACAAGAATGTAGAATAAGTTAGTTGAAACATTTATTTTTTTGTTGTGCAGGTATATGTTTAAAATTAGAACGAGAAAAAGTAACACTATCAAATCACTATATTAAAGAATTAAAATCAAGGTACTTTTACAAGAATGTTTTTTAAATTATAACTTGAGATAAAGTTATAACAAAATTAAGTTTTGACAAAATTAATAATAAAATAAATGGGGTATTGAAATAGTATGTGAGTGGAGCGTGAGCATTACTGGGTCGTCTTGATAGGTTAATTAATTAGTTTGGTCAGTTCTTTAAGTTACAGTTTGCAACTAGTTATTAGCATATTTGTCATGTAAAAGTAACCCAAGGTTTTGTAAATTTTTTAAGAAAATAATCGAGATGCAGAGTAGTAGTTTTGAGTCGAAAATGAATATTAAGTATGTGAAGTTTATTATCACTTATAAATATAAATACATAATTTATTTCCACCTACCTGTTAAAAAACACTTTCTGGGTCCAAGATCCGGTCGCACGAACGTAAGATGCCAGTATGGTTTAAAGGTTCGATAAATCATTTGTGTAACACATTTTTGAAGAGAATTAATGAATTTTTATTGTTTAACTTTTAACAACTCGGTTAGATCTTTACTCAAAATTTAGAAAATGTAAATACAGCATAATAATTTCCTGTTTTGTTATTCATTCCATGACTACAAGTACTACTTTGACCTTACACTAGTATCTTACCTTAATTTAATATACAGACAGCCCAGTCTGCCAACATTCACGCACTCACCCTAATTTACCCCCTTTTTAAATAAAAATGTGCCCCATTATTAGTGAAATTGATCCAGATCCCCTTCGCCGGCACGAGGCGTCCTCTCAAAGTCGTGGCCACTCATTGATCACTTCTTGGATGTCAAAAATATATTTTGTGTCCTTTGGTTGAAACTCGAACAACACTGTCGCATTACTGTTAACTTATTTACTCACTTTTTACTTGAAACTTATAAAATTTTAAAAGAGCCCCTTGGGGCCCGTACCTGGCCCGGCACAGTCTGTAAGCGAACTGCCAAGAGCGTCTCTACGCTCACTACCAACTAGATTGCATCTCTCAAGGTGGGAAACAATGCCTGCTATTTAATTGTCACTGTTGTGTCCCATTTAACACACGTGGTGTTTTGTGTGTTTGTCGTGGATGACATTTGGTCAGCACTGGTTGACGTCACAAAAGAGGCTGGGCTATCCGTCGTTCTGATAGCATGTGCGTCCAAACTTTCGGCTCATAGCCATTTTAAGTTTTACAATTCCGCGTCGGTCTGCGCACCTGCTCGTGTGGTGCATTCGGGCGCGGACGTCACACAGATGTAGAGTTCTTAGAATTGACGCCCTGGTACATTCTTTTGTAACGATTACACAACTGATACTGCGTACTGTTCCTTTGTTAGCGCAATGTTTTAATTCAACACGTGGACTGGTCACAGATGGAAATTATATTTATGAATATTTTCTAATAAACCCCAAAAATTTAATAAAATAAAATCCCTCCAAATTAGTCACGTTACAATACCCCCCCCCCAATGAGATATCTTCTGCCGAAACAGAAGAAATCTCATTGCTAACCCCTAAGAGGACCGGTGAGGATATGGTGCCAATAACCCCCTTTAGCTCTTATACTTCATGGGTAAACAACCCCCCCTGGCTCGGCGACTATGGCCGCATCTGAACGAGATCACTGGACTTCTCTGTGCGAGATCCCAACACCGTAAAATCGAACAGATACGCACCACAGCGCACCTCACCTTCCGACATGCCACCCCTAAATTCAACCCCTGGTCTTATATCATGCCAGATCCTCAACCGATATGTTCCCCCTTATCATGCACACTGGGCTGCCTTTAGCAGTTACTGGACTCGCACACACACTTATGACTACATCCTATCAAATCTTGTTACATTTAGGAATTTTCTTTAAATTGAAACCAAGTTTCAAAATCAAAATACAAATCTTTTATCTAAACTGAATAATTCTCTTCATTATTTTGATCATTAGAAAATAAACAAGTTGAACATTTATTAAAACATGAACATCCTTATCCTAACATGTGATTATACATATATTCTAAACAATACAATTCAATAAAAAAAACACCATTAATACCCACAAACAATAATATAATCAGAGTTCAAAACATCAATTAGATGGCAGGCACAAAATCAAAAAAAAAATTTTTTTTTTTTTTTCTAAAGAAAAAATTTAAATTTATTAAAATATATTTTCCTCAATATTGAAATTATTTAAATTTATTTAAATTAACTAAGAAACAAAATTGGCATCACTTCATTGCCAAAACGGGTCTAGTATAGAACCTCACCCATCAGCTGATCAAACTGGGTCAAGTCAAGAACCTTGACCTACATAAGTCATACACAAGTTACATCTGAAAATACATTGAACATCTTTAAACACAAAAACATAATAAAATAAAACATTTAAAATTAACATAATATTATTATGATTAACAATAAAATTGATATTAAATTACTCAAAATAAACACTTTATAACTTTACTTTATTCTCCAATTATACTAAAATTGTCACTGGTTTCAATCAAAATTTTACATTTTTACTATAACTCTCTTTTCTTTACTATTCTCATTCTCCATTCTTTTGGGTGATTTAGTTACTCATAATGACTTGATTTGCCACTTGGCATTTATACATATATAATCTTTACCTCTCTGACTCTAATACCACTAACAGCTTTAACTAACATGACACCCATCTCTTCAAAACATCTATCAAACAATCTCTAAACCCAACTTACTACTAAACTCAATCCGCATCATTCTCTCGATATATAAAAAAAATACTCTCTAACCCTTTGTACTTAGGATGTGTGTTCCCCCCCCCAAAAAAAGCTCATTCCCTTAATCTGGTTCCTGGATTCTACCTAAGGCAACCCCTTCCCGCCAAACGGTCCCTTCCCGTCCCAACCCTTTTGTTGCGGACTCCTACACTACACTATCCCCTCTTACAAAATTACCATCCCCAAATCACCATTCTCATTACCTCACTTCAATTACAACAAAATACCATCATTTATAAACATCAATATATCAATCATTACTCTACATATATTCCCCATAACTACTGTGTCAACATCAATACTTCTCAAATTCTAAATTACATTAGTTCATAACAACATTTTCATCTCTAGTACCACTTTAAATTCAACTTGGACTGATCTACATGTCCCAACAAAATACTAATCACCCAAAATCTATCTTTTATTATTTTCACAAATCATTTACAATCTTACCTTTATCAAATTACTTTCCTCATTATTTGAAATAACATCTTTAACACATTAAAACATTATATTTAACATTAATTACCTTGGAAATTAATAAACAATTTATCAGTTACATTCTACTACTGATCAGCTGACTTTCCTAGCAAGGTAAATGACCTTACTGCAGACACATTTCAAAATTATACACATTACATGAAATACCTATTTTTATCAATCCTTATATCTAACATACTACACATCACTGTTTCCCCTTTCTCTGACTCTGGTACAATTATGTAAACCGCCTCCCGGTTGGTCTAGGTATGTACTTTGTTATAACCACATTTCAAAATTATATAGATTACATATTTCTTTAATCCCTATATTCCTAACACACTAAAATAAAAATATTTATGAGACAGAATAAACATAGTATAATAAACATATGAACACCTATTTATCAAATCATAATACAAGCATTTAATTTGAGCAAAAGTGAGTTATCATCGTTAATTTATAAAATTTAAATTCGTTGCTCACCTGAGCAACCCCCCAAACCACACACACTATTGTTTTTTAATTATCGTTTCCATTTAAAACAATTATCTCAAATTATTCTCATTATTGAATTTAAAATTCTATCTTTACATCTGCAAACATTTTACTTGGTATTATAAATTTTATACTTACAGTACATAATTCACCTACTGACATAAACACAAAATATATACACCATACACACCAATAACTCCACGTTACCTCTGAAACATTTAATCACAGTGTTATTTCATATCAAACAATTTAACATTTATTTATTAATTAATTATCAAATTCAACTCTCATAAAACAATTTAAATCCATTAGAAAATTCAATTATACAACATTTAAATCAATCAAAATATTTAAACATTTCAAATTATTTTAATTAAATCAATTATTGAAAACAACATTTTTAATTACTCTCACCAATTACAATAATTACAATTCACTTATTATTTTCTTCAAAATTATTGTTATCATTTATTGAGACTGCAAAATATTATTATTATTATCACTACAATTACCTACATACACCTTGTTTACCTAACATTTTGCAATACACACAATTAAATTCACTAAACATTTATTTACACTTCTTCATCATTGATTATTCAGTTATATCATACTTCAATGTCCAAGGTTGCGAGGTCTGAACCATAAAACAACATATTTAATATTGTCCATTTATTGTTTTATAGTTTAACCTCCATCGTCAAAATTTAATCTTTGTTTCAAATAACAATTTTCAATTTCATTTACACACATATGGCTATCTTGTGTGTCATAACCATAAAAATCAAATTCATTCGTTTTATCCCAATAATCATGAACCAAGTCAACATAATGTATTTCTGTCAAGTCTCCGTTAGTAATTATATTCATTATCGGGTCAGTTATTTCTTCATCATAAATTAAATCATTATTGTTTAAACACACTTCTAACCATTTTTTCCACTCATCATAACCTCTCTTTACTTTATATAATTCTATTTCTCTATCAACACACAATTCTCTATCTAAAATTCTCTCATCATAACACCATCTCATACTTTTAACATCATTCCACACACAGGGTATTAACTTATACAAAAAGGGGAAACAACTTAAATCTTTCATTAAATAGGGTCTCTTGCCCTCCAATAATACCACTTGTGAACACTCTGGTTCATCACAAATAAGGGGAAAATTTACCCTCTGCCCCCATTCTACCACTATACTTTCTTTCCACTTTCTCTCTGACTCATAAACACACATTAACATTTCATTATTACATTCTACAACTTCATCAGTACTCTCACTATTTATTTTCAACGTATCACTCTCTGATACTACCTCTTCAATTGCATTACTATTCTCAATATTATTTTTATTATTTTCGACATCATCATTTACATTTGTTAACTTATTCTCTAGTACCACATTTTTATACATATCATTATAATTTTCCTTTGCACTACCCTTGTTTGTATTCATCACATCCACTCCCATTCTCTCAATACTCTGTTCTAATTTATTCAAACTATTTTTTATTATTTCATTAGTATTTTCAAAACGTTTATTAATTTCTTGAATATCATTCTTTAATTCATCAAATTTGTTATTCTGTATATCTAATTTCTCACTAAAATCACTACTTTGTCTGTCAAAATTACTTTTAATTTCTTTGATTTCGTTTTTCTGTTCATTCATGTTAATATCGTTTACATCAAAATGACTGTTTATTACTTGAAATTGTTTTTGTAAAAAATTCATTATATCATTTCGAATTGGCTATTACATTTCTTTGAGGTTGGAGTTGATAGCGTGCCCGAGTCGTCAATAGCTGATTCAGTTAAGCTGAATTCTTTTGATCGATTTACTGGGGTTGAATGAACCTCTGGTTCCCCCACACCAGCCGACTCGCTCATTTCAACTACAATCTCGTTATTATCTGCCATTATTTTTTGTATTATAAATTTACTAATTTTCTTAGTTTTTTATGTAACCGTTATTTAACCTTCAAACCATGCTTGCATCTTATTTGTAGGTGCGGTTTTTTACATTAAAATTTTTTAATTTATAAAAACGTCCCTTTCGGCTGTGCCACTTGTGAAGTTATCTATCACTTATAAATATAAATACATAATTTATTTCCACCTACCTGTTAAAAAACACTTTCTGGGTCCAAGATCCGGTCGCACGAACGTAAGATGCCAGTATGGTTTAAAGGTTCGATAAATCATTTGCGTAACACATTTTTGAAGAGAATTAATGAATTTTTATTGTTTAACTTTTAACAACTCGGTTAGATCTTTACTCAAAATTTAGAAAATGTAAACACAGCATAATAATTTCCTGTTTTGTTATTCATTCCATGACTACAAGTACTACTTTGACCTTACACTAGTATCTTACCTTAATTTAATATACAGACAGCCCAGTCTGCCAACATTCACGCACTCACCCTAATTTACCCCCTTTTTAAATAAAAATGTGCCCCATTATTAGTGAAATTGATCCAGATCCCCTTCGCCGGCACGAGGCGTCCTCTCAAAGTCGTGGCCACTCATTGATCACTTCTTGGATGTCAAAAATATATTTTGTGTCCTTTGGTTGAAACTCGAACAACACTGTCGCATTACTGTTAACTTATTTACTCACTTTTTACTTGAAACTTATAAAATTTTAAAAGAGCCCCTTGGGGCCCGTACCTGGCCCGGCACAGTCTGTAAGCGAACTGCCAAGAGTGTCTCTACGCTCACTACCAACTAGATTGCGTCTCTCAAGGTGGGAAACAATGCATGCTATTTAATTGTCACTGTTGTGTCCCATTTAACACACGTGGTGTTTTGTGTGTTTGTCGTGGATGACATTTGGTCAGCACTGGTTGACGTCACAAAAGAGGCTGGGCTATCCGTCGTTCTGATAGCATGTGCGTCCAAACTTTCGGCTCATAGCCATTTTAAGTTTTACAATTCCGCGTCGGTCTGCGCACCTGCTCGTGTGGTGCATTCGGGCGCGGACGTCACACAGATGTAGAGTTCTTAGAATTGACGCCCTGGTACATTCTTTTGTAACGATTACACAACTGATACTGCGTACTGTTCCTAAGTTAGCGCAATGTTTTAATTCAACACGTGGACTGGTCACAGATGGAAATTATATTTATGAATATTTTCTAATAAACCCCAAAAATTTAATAAAATAAAATCCCTCCAAATTAGTCACATTACAAGTAAAGTAAAAGAAAGTAAACAGAAAAAATGTCATGCCAAATAAATAAAATACCATTTTATTTGTGTTTGTAAAATACGTGTTTGTCATTGCATTACCTGTTGTTTTTCTCTGCCTAAGTACATCAGATGACACCCTGGTTATTCGCGATGAAGGTAAGTGGGACAAATTTAAATATTTTAATTTTAAAAAACAAGTAAAACTTCAGTTGTCGCCTGCAGATTTATAGATTTTAATAATTATTTAAACACGTACTGCTTCAATCTTCTGTAATTGTTAATTATATTAATTGAGATTTTGGCTACTTATAGAGCTTTAATTACTGAACACAATGCAGTTTTCAGAATTGCTGTATATTTATTGGTTTTGAAGTTATCGCAGGTTGAACTGCAAAAATGAATTGAATAAATTCATGTCTGATCCGACCACGTGCTTCACTGTGACGAAGTTAGAGTGAGATAGTTGCTTATTATATGCTCTCTGTCTTGCTTACGGCGCACAGTCTGTCCCTTTCATATAACGCTCAGATATGACGACATATTATGAATCGTTATATATACCCCTCCACGGTATAAAAAAAATTGATTATTTATTAGTTTGCTCTATCTTATTATTAACATCATTAACTCCAACTTGCCTAATGTACTCTATTTGATTGTTCAGAAGAAAACTCAACCGCAATTTTACGCCAAATGACGATAACTTCAATGAGTTGAACTGATTTTGTGTATAATACAGTATATTTAATGTATCTTTTAAATGTCAATAAATTTCAAATGAAATTTGGGTATATCTGAAATCCTTGAATAATTTACGCACCCGAAATTTTCGCCGGTATTTTTCGTCAAAAAAGTGCGTTAATTATGCGAGAAAATACGGTATATATAAATGACCTTGTGATATCCGGATTTTTCCATATCCGGATTGGCCGGTCGCCATATTAGTCCGGATATGACAGATTGTACTGTATAGACACCTAAAACCAGTGAATAACACAACACTATAGTTTAATGGTGAAAAATACCAAAAAATAAGAATGTTATTGTTATTATAATTAAAAGTGATAGTAGATTAGGAATACAGTGGTATTCAGGGTAAAAATCCCATAATGATTAAAAATGTTATTGTTACAATGGTTAAGTAGTAAAAAATATATAGTAAAAGTTAAAAGAAAAATATACTAAATAATATAAATGCAAAATAAGTAAAACATCCTTGGATCTTAAAATGTTCAAAGGGATAATTAGCAAGATAAAATAAATGGTGTTATAATGTTATTCACCAAGATAGTTATTTGTTCAATTAAGTTTATAAGAAGGAATATGGCTGAAAAAAGTGAACAGACCATAAACCTAATTTTTGTGTTATGTTTTATCAGTAATATTAAATGATAGACAAGTTATAAAAAATGGCAATATAGATTAGTAAGGAGATAAATTCTTACAAACATAATAATACAGAAAAAGAAATTAGAGAATAATAGACAGGCCATGATTTTGTAAAGTAATAAGAACATACAATTATTATAAAACAGCCCAAATTAATTCAAAAGGTAAACAATTCACAAGTGACACCAAGCAAAACATATGTAAATGTAAAATAATCTTTAATTTGAGTAAAATAAGAAGATATAGCCAATTACTACTTAGGCCTAGAAAATGCCTAACTGTATAAATCCAAAATAAACAAATTGTAAGAAATTAACTATTGTATTAGAAAATCCAGGACAAGTAACTATTTAAGTACAATTAGTGAATCATATTAAGAAGTCAAAGTTAAATTAAAAACATAAAATAAGAAAGAAATGTAATTACATAATATTAACATTATTGTCAAAACTTTAATACATAAACAAACCCAGCTTTGTGGGATGTCAAAATGATCTTTGAAAGAAAATATAAACAGTTGTGATAATATCTTATACATAGATAAGAAGACAGAAGAATAATAGTAATCAGAAGATATTTACTCATTTTGAATTAAAATTCAAATATTATAACAATAGACATAAAATATGATCAGCCAATGAGAGTACAGACAGTTGCCATAACAACAGAACGTTATTTATTATAATTCCGTTAAAAAGAATTAGTTCATTATTGAAGCTCAAGACATACAGAAGCCAAACCATAGTCGACTCAATTTTAACTTAAAATAATAAAAATTAAGTCAAAAGTTAATAATATGAAGATGCAAGAAGTCTGATGAAGAACTAGTCAATTCAACAGAGACAACAGACCAGATTTTCAAATTCTAAATTAATTATTTAATCCACATTATCCGAAAAAGAAGCCAGACGTACTCCAAATCATAATGATGGAAGATTGATGATCAAAAGGACCCAACCTAACTAGAACTGAGTAACTCTTCACCCGAATTCAACAGATTTGTTAAGTATATCTGAAATACCCGAATTTATGGAATAAATTCTGATTAACTTTTTTCACAACACAAATAACTCTCACTCTGAACTGATAACAAAATTTCTTTAAAGGATTAATTGAAAATAAAAACTAAACTTGTATGTAACCAGAAAATAACCTGTGTATAAATTATGAACTCTTAACACACACTTTTTAACACTTCAGAAACGAATTGTAATTAACTCTAATAGTATATAAGTACCATTGATGTAAGGTTGTGTACTTTATTATCATCTTACTAATATTTTTTCGTAACCAAAAGAACTCAGCTTAAACGAACTGTAGAAAATAAACTTTGGCAACAGCCATGTCGAGTTAGTATCGTTTTAAATCAACTTTAGCCAACCTGATAAAAATAGTCTATTTATTGCCGGAGCAACATTGTTTATTAACAGTATATAATTTTGTATTTAATTGAATAACTGATAATTTCATGTTAATAAACTAGTACTGAGTAGTAATAGCCGTCCTTTATTTCATTGTAAATTGCATTATAAAGTTTGTGTACTTTAGCGACGAGCGAAATTGTCTGTCAGCGTTAGACGTCGGCAGCACGGCGAACTAATAGAGATTCATACGCCCGCCAATTGCGAGGGTAATTTGAATCAGTCAACACCGTCTAGAACGACCGTTCACCTGTCTAAATAGTAGGCAACTTAACTGGTTGATTGCTTTGAATTCGCAACTCATTAATCACTGTTTAAATAATTACTGACAATGTTTGTTAGTTCACAATTCATTTTTTTATTGCTCACTATTTACTTGTTTCAAATTAATACATTCAAATTAATAATGCTAACGGATTACAAATCATCCGGCTTTTGTTTTAACCCAGTGGGTTTGCAATGATAACTCTAATAATAATCGATTGTTTGTTTACAAATATTTCATACCTCAAGGGTGACTTCTTTTAAATTACAGGATAAAATGCCAATGCTTTGCGATACAATGCTATTACAAGAATTTAAATTAATAGGTTAGACACCTTTAATCATTGAAATCAATTGATGAAAAGTTCGTTTAACCTTGACAAATTTGAGGTTAGTTACGGTAATGCTAATACATGAATTCTTATATTCGGAATATTATAATTCCTCTAAATAAAGTGAAGACAGTGCTTAGTACTTATGGTATTATTGTTTTTGCGTTAGTATACAGGTGTATTATGTTTTATACCACTAATATTTTATTCATAAACAAGATAAATATATGGCACAGTACTCCCTGAATTATAATCTCATGGATTATTTATTAACACATTTCACGATCTGGTACACTGATCGTGATTTCACTGCACTGTTTACGCGTATGAACGATCATATTTTCTTGAATAATAATTTACTTGGTTAGGTATTGCACCTAACCTCGTTCATTTAAATCGCACTTCTGGTAAAGATATCACTACTGGTTTCGATGCACTTTACTATATTTAAACTTCTTCACTTGTTGATTAATAAATTTTGATGATAATTTGGTCTGGATTTGTTGTTGCTGGTTGAGTGGAAATTGACAAATGTGTTTTGTTTACTTCTGCGATTGTATATATACTTTTCTTAGATCGCCACTAGGCTGTGTTAACTGCTTTCTAAGGTAATTCCTGATTGGTTGAAAATGATGTCATGGTCAGGTCATTCTATTTATAGCCATTACATAATTGTATTGGAGGCGTCAGTTTCGTTGTTAATATTATTTCTTGTATTGATTCAAAATTCACAAAATTTATGATGCTAACGTTTATATCTCAGTTATTTTAAGTACAAATTAGGTTCTACTATTAGCATCGTAGAGCTTGTTTCTTTCTCATTATTTTGACATGACTTCATGCCAGTTTGGTTATAGTTTTCATTAACAATTTCTATTTTAATAATGGCTTATTCTAAATAACGCATTGTTTACAGTGACGTCTCCTAACGTTGCAGATCCGACTTTTAACTTTTTTCTTAATATTTATTTATCCTTAATTTCTATTCTGAACATAGTTATTTGATTGAAATGAACATATTATTATTTATAAATGCTGTATCCAGCTGAACAATATTAATTATTAGTACACATTTGTTGATTATCGTTTATAAACTTTCTTACTTCACTATTCTTATTTCAACATTTCTTCTTATTTCTTATACTTATACTATTACTCATAGTATGGTGATTTACACCTTTATTGTTATTAATTTTATTATATCTCCCTATGTTTTGTAGGCTCTCTACATGATTCTGATTTTCATGATTTATTTGTGTCATCATTGGTTTGTTATTATTTCATTACAAGGTGTTGTTCCTTGGTTAATAGCACATCTCTTTACATATTTTATCTTCTCTTAACATGATCTAGATACATTTAGTTGTTACATTGATTGTTACCTTTAGCTCATTTCATTATTATAACTTATACAATTGGTTCTCTTATTATCTTTCATAGTTCATGATTAACAATAATATCTTTCTTTATGTTTGTCATTCTAATTAGTACTTTGACATTATTCAGCTAATGTGCTGTTTCTAATAATACTACATGCTACAAATATCATTCTTGTCATCTTTTATTTTACTTGTACTATTTGACTTTGTTTATTAAAGGTTTTACTAAGCTCGCTTAACAGTCTATTTGGGAAACTTGTCTTGTCAATTCGTCTCTGTCAACTTGTCTTGTCAATTTGTCTCTGTCAACTTGTCTGTTTATGTTGTAGTGTCGTATTATGCAGTTAGTAGATTTACTACTGTTCACTTGAAGGTCTTAACTCCTTTCATTCTTTAATTAATGGTTTCTAATTTTAACTATTACATTCTTCCTTGTTACCTATACTTGGTTCTGACTTATATTTATTTTGGTATCATTCACTCTTCTGGTGGTTTTAATATTATGGAACGTTTTGTGACGTTACATATGCTCCCCTCTCAAAATTGATAATTTGGGAAAAACAAGTTCCTAGGTTTGATGAAATTATCATTTTAATTTTAGTTATTTATAACACTCCTGCTTTCTTCTCTATGTAACTCAATGGTTGATTGTGTATTGGTCTTGACTATGTTCTTCATTAGTCTTACTTAGTTAGCATACAAATAGTTGTTGTCGATTTTTCATTTTTCTTGGTTATTTGTTTATTTATACATTTGTTCGTATCTTGATAATTTCCCTGTTCTCCTATAGTAATAGATTTCTCGTTCTCATTAAACCTATCTTAATTCTTATAACAATTCTCCTTTTCCATTTCATTTACCTCGATGTTGTTTATTTAATCCTTGAAATATTATAACTCCCTAACACTTTTTTCCCTAACATTTATAGTTGGTTCGGAGTCAGAGGAGCTCTCATTGGCATCCATTCTCCGCCGTTCCTTAACTATATACTCATAGATCAGAGGAATCTTCATCTCTGTCTGAGACAATAAGACGTTGTACATAACAACAGTTGCACTATTACAGCACATACATAAGACATAATATATTATTCATATTTAATTATAAAACATTATATTCATTTATTAGAATACTCAAGGGATTAGAGGTTCTATTACATAAAATCCATTACTATTTCACTTCTGATCCTTTATCAATTCATTTAACATATTATTCTTCATAGGTAATTGGTTAACATAACTCGACATAAATGCTGTATTATCATAAGCTTTGTTGTTGTTCATCAATACTGTATTAGATGTTGTTTTCGTTATTATGCATATTTTTTTCACATTTATTTTCATCACCACTTAATTATGCAGTTATATTTATAAATTCATCATCACATTAAACTGTAGTATTCTACTTTTCTTCATTTTAATCATAAGTCATTTGTAACATTGTTTATACAGGGTGTCCCGGGAGAAGAGGGAAATAATTTGAGAAATGGTTCTATAGTGTAAAAGAAGAAAGAAAGTTCATATAAACATATGTCCAGAAACGCTTTGTAAGCGTGTTACGGCTAGCGAAAGATTTCGCCCGGGTTTCGGTTCCCCCGGGTAAATGAAGACTTTCTGAAATTCTGGGAAGGGGCGAATTCTGTTGTTTCTTATGGTTTTTGACCTGAAAAATTAAATAAAACAGGTCGCAGAACTGTATCTCCCATAAGTTTCATGATATCCGACGTAAAACAGAAAAATCTTTGCTTAAAAACAAATTTTGGAAAATTGGAAACAATTGGAATTTTTTATTGATTTTTATTGACTTTATTTACACCATTTTTCTCAGAATTAAATTCTTTACAAGTTTTGTTTTTAACTTTTATGCATTTATTAGTAATTTAACAAAGGCTATTGTACTTCTAACCTAAAAACACGTTCCCGGATTTCTTCCAACTTATCCAGTCATAGTTCTGGGTTATCATCTTCGTACTGTGGTATTGTTAATGTTCGATTGGTGGTGCAGTAATGACTTTCGATTATTTGACAATCAGCCTTACTTGAATTTGTTTTGTGTGTATCGATAACTTCAGCTGTCCATGTTCCATTTTCCGATGTTAGTGTAACGACTCCTCTTCTCAGGTCTATGATGGCTGTATGCTGTCTTAGTATGTCGCATCCGATGAGTATGTTGAATGGTAATCCATGGGCGACTAGAAAACCTAATGGTATCGTTACTTCATTGCTGGTGAGTTCAAGCAACACTTTTTTGACTGATTTATTTTGTCTCCCTGTGGCTCCAACTATTATGATGTTATTGATAGGTAGTGTGGGTATTGGTATAATACTATTTTGCTGGATTCTCTCTAATTCGATATTGTCAATCAATGATACATTTGATCCCATATCTATCATAATGGTAGTCTGGGTTCCATTTAAATTAGCTTTTACATGAACACTCTCATTATTATTATTATTATTATTATTATTATATGATTATCTTCTTCTAACAATTCCTCTCTAATATCCTTGAGATAATGATTGGTAATTATGGTTGTCTGGTCAGTTGTGTTATAACGTCTCACCTACGTTAACGTCTCACCTACGTCTTACTTACCTCACATCAATTGCACGGGCTGCCATACTCGTAATTAACTTTTAATTATTAATTAAACCAGCTGTAGTTATAACTAAAGGAACTTTTACCTGGGGGTCTGATGATTTATTCACTCAGTATTTTTGTGTAAAGTAATGACATCTCTTTATTAAACAATTACTACAACAGCTCTACATAAATATTCCCACATAAGGTTTTCTTAATAAAAAGTTTACAATTTATAAAATATTTTGTGAAAAAAGGGGGGGCCAAAACATAAGGATTTATATGTGCTAGCATTATCCACAGATCCGGGACCTTAAACTTGTTTGTGAGTTAAGCTCACTTATTCATATTCTATCATACTATTTGGGGGCCATTTGAAGAATGGACTTAATCTAAAATTTTTGTATCAGTGAAGCTTTATATATATACATAAGCACTACTTGCTACTACAAATATTTTTGAATCGTAAGACATACTACATGTTATAAAGTGATTATCATTAAAGTCTTTATATATTTATTTAAACTGTCTTTAACAATTCATTTGTTAGAATTTTAATTAATCACGGAGGACAAGTCTCCGTGTCACCTGTGATATCCAGAAGTTTACTCGATGTCCGGGTCCTTGGTCCTTGTGGTGTTCGTCAACGGTGGATCTTTAGTGGAGTTTACTTTCCTGTTGAAGTTCCTGAAGTGATTAGTTCATAATGAAGTAGCGTTGTGGTCCTCAGAAGTCTAGTAGTTAAGCATCGTTAGTAGTATAAGTGCCGTAAATGTTCTTGTTTGTCGCAGAAATGCACGTCACATTATTGTTTATAAAAGTTCTCACTTTAGGTACCTCGTACCTTATTATCTTAAAACAACATTAAGATCTTACAAATTAGACAAATGAGATGTCATCCCTCACACAGTTATTTATTCCTTTTGGTTTTATAGATTACATTTAAACTTATTAGCACACTAATTTGCCACTACTTTTCGCTGCACATTGTTATAGCTGTACTCTAAATGAAAAAACATATGGTCGTTCTTTGGGACATGGTTCAAGCGTGTGTTTACTAAGCGAGCGCTCCATCTCGATTGAATTACTATGTTAGGACGGGTAACTTAACTGCGCGGAGTTTACACATCGCAACAAAATAGTTCCTCCTTTCTTTTTTATTTAAGGGATTAAAGTTTGAACTTTTAATTATCCAAATATATTCTTTATTACAGACTTTATTATAGTACACTACTGTGTTCTTGTTTATTTATTTATTTAATATCAATTTACAATGATTATTAGTTTGTTTATGGGTCGGTAATCAGGTTAATTCCGGTTATCGCATGTCTATGCAGGATAAAATTAATAAAGGGTTTCCCTATCTTTACACTCGCATTACTTTTGGCCATTTAATCTCTTTATTAAATATTATTATGATTTATGGTAGTGATATTAAATTAGTTTAAATGTGCGATTTATTAAAATTTAAATTTCTCAGCTTTTACATTTCCTATTTTATTATTTATTTTATTTTTAATTAATGAAATCGTCACATACTCCGCCGCTTAAATAAGACACAGGTGGGGAAATAGATGTGTTATTTGTTCAGCAATGTACTGGGAGTATGCCTGGGGATTACCATGTGAAATTTACTTAGTACTCGTTTTCTTTCTTTCGTGAAGTTCCCTTTCTCTCGTTTCTTAATGGCTAACTTAATTTTATTTCTTACTACTGATTTCATAACTTCAAAACGTCGTGGCCCGACTGATTACATTAGCATACTCTAACTCTATTAGTTAGTTTTCTGCACTTTCTTTAACCCTTTTCAGTGCGGCGCCGTTGTGACTGTGTTACGTACTTATCTCTATATCTCTTAATTATACTTAATCTAAAGTTGATCCCATACTCAACCTTAGATTCTTTCTTAACTCTAATATCTTATTCTACTGAGACAAGCGGAATTTCATAGAGAGATACATTTATTTTCTTAGACCTCACAATCACCAAAACAAACAACACACACACATACAAAATATACAGGAAACCCACCACATCAGACATGGTCATACATAACTCATCCAACCACCCAACTCAACACAAACATGCAGCATTCAACTACATGCTCCATAGACTCACTTCAATACCCCTAAACACACATGATTACCAAGAAGAACTTAACACAATCAAATATATAGCAGTTAAAAATGGACACAACCCCGATTTGGTAAATAAAATACACAAACGCATCCTAAACACAAAAAATAAAAATAAAACACATCAGACCAACAACACACAACCCAGTAAGTACATAACACTTACATACTACAACTCCAATACACACAAAATTGCTAACACTTTTAGAAAACACAATTATAAAATAGCCTACAGAACCAACAACACCATTAAGAAACATATAAATTTTAACAAAGACACAGACACATACAGTAAAACAGGAATTTATAAATTAAATTGTAATGATTGTAACCAATTCTACATCGGCCAGACGGGATAACTAACACAACGGAAACCAGCGCTTTCACTCACACACACACACACACACATATCTACCCCAGGATTCTAAGAGCTCTCTACTAATCGTGAAAATATTTAAATGTGAATATTACAATTTTGAATATTTAAATCATAAGTGAAAGTTTTGTTTTCATTCTTGTAGACTACTTAGCTGAGTTTGAGTCCAGACGACGTCACATTTCTCCACGCAGACACTTTACGTTAATGAATAATTTGTTTTACATCTCCGAAACTGTTCATTTACATTATTTACGCATAAATTTCAATTTTATCACATTTTTCTGTACTGCGGGCGACGAAAACTTCGCCTAGCCGGCGGACGCAACAATTACATGCGTCCGTAGTTATTAATGGTTTCCTGCCGACTGCCTATACGAACGGCACTATTTTGTGTAGCCGCTGCTGCTGTTCATCAAATTTCCACTGTCTTATGTTTGTCGTATTACTACGCCAGTAGTAGTTCGGCTAACATTCCTACATTCCAGCTTTGGGATCGTCTCTGACGTAATCTGTTACACAAGCAGTTAGTCACTGATGCTCAAAAAAACTGCTTTACTTGCATCTGGAGCTGACCTTGACACATTTCGCGTGTTGTTTACTGCGTCTTTATAATGTTATGAACAATATTCCCAATCACTCCTGCCAACTTCACTACCAACAAAATTTACCTTTATTGTGACTTTATGTTTACGTTTCCCAAATTATTATTATTACATGGCAAAAAATGCAGTTTACTTTTATTAAAATACAATGATTTTTTATTTCCCCAAAAATAGGCCAAAATGTCCCGTTACAACATGTGTCGTTATGTTAACATTGTGTAAACTCCTATATCTAATTCACAATTAAAGTTACCTATATACTATACTATTATAATAATAATTATTATTTTTATTTTATTTAAAATTTGAGAAATATTTTAAAGTACCTGAGTGAATAGATCAACAGGGTGGCACATGGTATATGTGTCACTATATTACACAATTATTTATTAAACAAAGCAGAGTTGCGCATTTTATATGTGTCACTCTGTACACAATTAATTATTAAAACAACAGTACAATAGCAGAGTGAATTTTAAGCAGAAGCAGAGTTGCACATTTTATATGCGTCATGATGCACGCAACTATTTTAACAAACAACAGCAGAGTTGCGCATTTTATAACGTCTCACCTACGTTATAACATCGGGAACCTGTGCATACTTACCTCAGATCAATTGCACGGGCTGCCATACTTGTAATTAACTTTTAATTATTAATTAAACCAGCTGTAGTTATAACTAAAGGAACTTTTACCTGGGGGTCTGATGATTTATTCACTCAGTATTTTTGTGTAAAGTAATGACATCTCTTTATTAAACAATTACTACAACAGCTCTACATAAATATTCCCACATAAGGTTTTCTTAATAAAAAGTTTACAATTTATAAAATATTTTGTGAAAAAAAGGGGGGCCCTAAACATAAGGATTTATATGTGCCAGCATTATCCACGGATCCGGGACCTTAAACTTGTTTGTGAGTTAAGCTCACTTATTCATATTCTATCATACTATTTGGGGGCCATTTGAAGAATGGACTTAATCTAAAATTTTTGTATCAGTGAAGCTTTATATATATACATAAGCACTACTTGCTACTACAAATATTTTTGAATCATAAGACATACTACATGTTATAAAGTGATTATCATTAAAGTCTTTATATATTTATTTAAACTGTCTTTAACAATTCATTTGTTAGAATTTTAATTAATCACGGAGGACAAGTCTCCGTGTCACCTGTGATATCCAGAAGTTTACTCGATGTCCGGGTCCTTGGTCCTTGTGGTGTTCGTCAACGGTGGATCTTTAGTGGAGTTTACTTTCCTGTTGAAGTTCCTGAAGTGATTAGTTCATAACGAAGTAGCGTTGTGGTCCTCAGAAGTCTAGTAGTTAAGCATCGTTAGTAGTATAAGTGCCGTAAATGTTCTTGTTTGTCGCAGAAATGCACGTCACATTATTGTTTATAAAAGTTCTCACTTTAGGTACCTCGTACCTTATTATTTTAAAACAACATTGAGATCTTACAAATTAGACAAATGAGATGTCATCCCTCACACAGTTATTTATTCCTTTTGGTTTTATAGATTACATTTAAACTTATTAGCACACTAATTTGCCACTACTTTTCGCAGCACATTGTTATAGCTGTACTCTAAATGAAAAAACATATGGTCGTTCTTTGGGACATGGTTCAAGCGTGTGTTACTACGCGAGCGCTCCATCTCGATTAAATTACTATGTTAGGACGGGTAACTTAACTGCACGGAGTTTACGCATCGCAACAAAATAGTTCCTCCTTTCTTTTTTATTTAAGGGATTAAAGTTTGAACTTTTAATTATCCAAATATATTCTTTATTACAGACTTTATTATAGTACACTACTGTGTTCTTGTTTATTTATTTATTTAATATCAATTTACAAGGATTATTAGTTTGTTTATGGGTCGGTAATCAGGTTAATTCCGGTTAGCGCATGTCTATGCAGGATAAAATTAATAAAGGGTTTCCCTATCTTTACACTCGCATTACTTTTGGCCATTTAATCTCTTTATTAAATATTATTATGATTTATGGTAGGGTTTTGTGTTATTCGTCTAGTTTCCCCATAGGACTGGTTCAGTGATGGGCTGTCTTTAGTTTTCACTCCTGCATTTAGTTTAAATGAGGGGTTACCTCGCTATTTCGGTCCCTCGGTACGTTGGTTGGTTGGTTGGTCTGTGTTTCCTGTCTAGTATCAGGATCGCTGTTCACCGGTCCACTGTCTCCTCCATAAGATCAGTTGTTATTCCTCGCTTGGTTGTGGTAATTCTGATGTGTTGGTGACCTTGAGTGATATTGTCACTGATTGTTAGCCACGGTATAATTCACCTGGGGTCTATAATTCTGATCTCTTCTGTCGCCTCCTCCTTGGTTACCTCGCTGGTTATAATTATTCCACCTATAATTATAATTATTTGGTCCCGTATGATTATTGTTGTTAGGGCCTCGATTATTATTATTGTGGTTGTTCGGTGGCGAATTATTATTATTATTTGTTCTATTAGGTCGATCATAGTTCCCATTGTCCCTGTTATTCTGTCTGTTGTAATTAGTGTGATTGTCTGATTTGTAATTGACCGTTTGATAATCACGATACTGTCCTGTGTGCTCACAAGTTTCCAATAAGCTTGCCAGATTCTGGATCTTCTTAAATTGATTATACCGGCTGGAGTTCTCTTATCTCTTTGTTATTATGTCAGGATAGTTGTTCTACCAGACACTCCTCTAGAATTTGTGGTGTTAATTTTCGTGCTAGACATATTTTTCCTAAAAAGTACGAAGTCGGGGATTATCCTGTGGAAGCGTCATACTTTCCGTTGGATAAATTCATACGGATACGGTTCTGCGTTGACTCTGACCAATATGTTTCTTTAAATTGTTTTCTGAATTCGCTTAGGTCTGGGATGTCGGGTCGTACTGCTGTCCACCAATTATCGTACGTCTCCTTGAACATTTCATCCATCATCCCCCGTATAACTTTCCATCTGGTCTCTCTTGTTTTTTCAATGGTTTCTTCCATTCATTCCAGGAACTCCATCGGGTTGCATCGGTAGTTTTTAAAGTTTATGACTTCTCGATTGTCCCCGTGGCATGTGTGAGTGCTCTGGATAGGTCGGTCCTGCCATGAATCCACTTTGGTTTGTAACTCGCGCTCTCGCTGACGGATTTCTTCTATGTTGGTTTTATTATTGTTTATTCATTTGTCTAACTCGTTTGCTACCTGGAATGTTCTCTGTACTCTGTCACTAACATCTTGTAGGATCTCCTCTTGCGCTTTCTTGCTCTCCTCCCGAACTTGATGTATTTCCTCTTGGTTCATTATTTTCAGAGTCCAGTCTAACTTCTGTATTCTCTTCGAGGTTGTTACTCCGCCCATCTATCTCCTCTCTGGTTTGTGTTAATTCCTGGTGGTATTGCTCACATTTCTTGTGGACTTCTGCTATTTCTCTTCTAACTCTAGTTATCTCCCTGTCTATCTTCGTGTTAATTTTTTCGTTTGTTTCCTCTATTCACTTACTGACGTCGTCTATTTGTCCTCCATCTTCTTGTTATTCTCAGTCATTTGTTGGCATAATTTTTGACTGTCTTCCTTTATATCTGCTTTTAAAGTTTCCATGTTTTTATTTAAAACTTCCATGTTTTTATTATTATGTTCGGTATTTTTATTTAGATTTTCTTTCAAAGTTTTATTATCTTCTTTTAATTCCATCATCATCCTCAGCATGGTTTCCTGGAAATGGACGTCCCCCGTCTGTGTGGGTTTTTCTGGTTGATTCTCCAGGGTATCATCTGTTGTAACTTCCATTTCAGACGTTGGTTGTTCTTCTTGTTCTTCCATGTTCGCTTCGGTGTCTGTTTCTCCTTGTTTGGACTGGAATCTGGTATCGTATGTGTGAGGCATGGTCGTTCCACTGTAACTGCCAGGCTGCAGTAGAATAATTGAAATAAAATATTCTCCTGTCTACTCAAAGCCGCACTAGTTGGTCGCCACTTTAATACAAATCACTCTCGTACGTATTTGTTTTTTTAGATTATTTTTTTATCTCACCTTGCTCGACTTTGAATTTAACACTGTTTCGTTAAATAAATTTTAAGTTTCAAATTTAAATAATTTACCTTATATTTAATCCGCTAAGCGATCTTCTGTTATATGTTTTTACAACATGTGTTGGGGATAAATCCCCATCCTCAGGAAAATGTTTATTCACCCTAATGCATAGGGGTCGTCGAAAATGTTAATGCACATAAAATGTAACACATAAAACTAGATAAAAACACATAAAACATATACAACACACAAGCGCGTGATATGTGACCCAGTGCACTGGTCCGGCTTCCGGTCGTCAACTAGCTTTTACGCGCGCTTCACTTCTTATTTTCAATGCGGTCTCATAGAGTGCGTTAGACTTAAATATCAGCTGGTCATTAAGTAATTGTTCTTTATGTATTTTTGAGGCCCTGTAAATTTCAAATTCTTCTAGGGCATTCAAAAGATGACCTTTATTACAGATGTGTATAGGTTCCATGTTTTCTTTAACCCGGTGTAATTATGGTTTTTATTTAGAAGGTGAAGTGCGTAATTTGATGTGGTTTTGTTAGGGTTCTTCTTTGGTAGATGTTCTCTAAATCTATCGATGAATCTTCTGCCCGTCTGTCCGATGTAGAAACTATCACATTCACTACATCTAATTTTGTACACACCTGAACAATCTTCTGTTAAGGTTGGAACTCGTGGTTTAAGTATATTTTTTAATTTATTAGTGGTCCTGAATGAAACATTGATATTTAACTTTTTTAACTCATTTTTTATTACATTAGGGAGTATATTTGTGTATACTGCTGAAACATACTGAGTTTTACTTTTTGCAACATTTTTACTATTTAATTTTTTCAGGTGTTTATATATTATTTTATCAACCATTTCACTTTTATAACCATTTTTTATGGCTATGTGTTTTATTGTGTTCACTTCGTCATTATAGTGAAACACGCGTAAAAGCTAGTTGACGATCGGAAGCCGGACCAGTGCACTGGGTCACGTATCACGCGCTTGTGTGTTGTATACGTTTTATGTGTTTTTATCTAGTTTTATGTGTTACATTTTATGTGCGTTAACATTTTCGACGACCCCTATGCATTAGGGTGAATAAACATTTTACCTGAGGATGGGGATTTATCCCCGAAACATGTTGTAAAAACATATAACAGAAGATCGCTTACCGGATTAAATATACGGTAAATTATTTAAATTTGGTTCTAACAGTGGTCTGGAGACTATACATAAAATGAAATTTTAAGTTTTTTATCTAATTCAATTGATTTAATTTAATTGGTGTGACTCAATTACGATGTTCTTGTTTAATTAAATTTGATTAATTAATTGTGTAACGTGTCAAAAATGGGGTATTTTATTTTATTTCATTTTCGGGGTTTCATAAAAAATATTGTGCAAGTTTTAATCCCATTGTGACAGACCACGTGTTGACTGAAACAGTTTTAGAACAAAGGCAAGACGCAATATTACGTTGCGAAATCAGGCAAAGAATTTGTACCACCCTAGGTTTTCTCAGAACTGTGCGTGAATGTGACAGTGCGCACGCACGCGTCAAGTGAGTATACGCTCGGACCCACGCGTCAGGAAACGCCAAGATGGTGAAAAGTACTTTTCTGTTTCATCTACTTGACTGAGCTGGCGGATACGAGAAAGCTAAGTCCCCGCCCCTTTTGGTGACATCAAGCCAGCAGTGCCTAAATATCATCGGCACACACTACCAAAACAACCACTATGTAGCATGTGTCTAGCCAATAAACCGCAACAAATCAACTATGAACGTCAACGAAATCCGTTGGCTGTGGACAGTAACTTCCGCCCACCCCAAGACAGACGCGAGGCAGTCTACTAGAATCTACTACAGCCATCAGACGTAGTTCGTGCAACTCGGGTCCGGTCGGGTAGAACTTTTTAAATATGGATAACGCGGTGTAGTAACGCCTTAATACCGACCGGGACCCGAGGAATTGACGATGTTATAAACGGGTGCAGTGCAGTGACAATTTGAGAGCAGTTAATAACGGACAATGTAACTGGAACGAAAGCACGTGTTCAGTCGGCCTCACGTACATCAAATTAACATAAAATGAAACCGGGATCCGTAAAGAATAACTATTTTGCTATTTTTATAAAATATTTTAAAGTGGTTTGTAAATGGTGTGATAGAGTGCGTGAGCAAAGCTGGGCTACCTTGTAAGTAAGAATTATATTGTTAATGTAAGAGTCATTTAACCAACTCAATATATGTTTTGTTCCTTTGTGTTTTGGATTAAGGATGTCCGTATTTAAGTAAGTAAAGTATTCATTTCTTAACAAAAATGTGTTAGACTAAGTCATTTCGTCATTACCACTTTCTCATTTCTGTGCTGCAAGATTCGTCTAAACGTTCCCGGGATCTTTCTGAATTATTAGTGGGGTGGTCAGATAGCGAAATTGTCCCTTTTATTTAAGGTGGAGTATAAAGGTTTTCGATATTTTAACCTATAAAAAATAGTCGTGGCGACTCTGGTCTTCTGAGAGAAATTTAATGCGGTAAGTAGTTGTGAATGCGTACAGGTAAGTTCTGGCAGTGTATTTTATTTATTTAATATATTTCGACCTCTTTTTAATATCACAATTGTTGTAATCCCCATTAGTTGAATGTAAACAGCTTTGGAGACCTCTCGAAGTTTTTTCGCACTTCTGTTGAATTATATCGTCTGTGTATGTTAATGTGTAGTTTTGACAAAGTTATATAAATATTTCAACCCTTCACGTACCTTTAGTGTCGTACTAGAAGTTCAGTTGGTCTCAGTTGGTTTGTAAACTGTTAAGTTTTCATAAAACAGTATGACTGCACTGTTTGTTATTAAGTGAGCACATTTGAATTTTACCTGGGCGCCATATGGAATTTCTGGTTAATATTCCATAAAAAGAATTTATTTGAATAATAAAATAATTAATTTTGACTGAATTTTAATTATTTGTTGTTTGAGTGATCGAAATAATATCGTGAATTAATTTCCTTCTTATCTATTTATTTGATTCTAACTGTTGGCGGTTCACCTGTCTAAATAGTAGGCAACTTAACTGGTTGATTGCTTTGAATTCACAACTCATTAATCACTGTTTAAATAATTACTGACAATGTTTGTTAGTTCACAATTCATTTGTTTATTGCTCACTATTTACTTGTTTCAAATTAATACATTCAAATTAATAATGCTAACGGATTACAAATCATCCGGCTTTTAATTGTTTTAACCCAGTGGGTTTGCAATGATAACTCTAATAATAATCGATTGTTTGTTTACAAATATTTCATACCTCAAGGGTGACTTCTTTTAAATTACAGGATAAAATGCCAATGCTTTGCGATACAATGCTATTACAAGAATTTAAATTAATAGGTTAGACACCTTTAATCATTGAAATCAATTGACGAAAAGTTCGTTTAACCTTGACAAATTTGAGGTTAGTTACGGTAATGCTAATACATGAATTCTTATATTCGGAATATTATAATTCCTCTAAATAAAGTGAAGACAGTGCTTAGTACTTATGGTATTATTGTTTTTGCGTTAGTATACAGGTGTATTATGTTTTATACCACTAATATTTTATTCATAAACAAGATAAATATATGGCACAGTACTCCCTGAATTATAATCTCATGGATTATTTATTAACACATTTCACGATCTGGTACACTGATCGTGATTTCACTGCACTGTTTACACGTATGAACGATCATATTTTCTTGAATAATAATTTACTTGGTTAGGTATTGCACCTAACCTCGTTCATTTAAATCGCACTTCTGGTAAAGATATCACTACTGGTTTCGATGCACTTTACTATATTTAAACTTCTTCACTTGTTGATTAATAAATTTTGATGATAATTTGGTCTGGATTTGTTGTTGCTGGTTGAGTGGAAATTGACAAATGTGTTTTGTTTACTTCTGCGATTGTATATATACTTTTCTTAGATCGCCACTAGGCTGTGTTAACTGCTTTCTAAGGTAATTCCTGATTGGCTGAAAATGATGTCATGGTCAGGTCATTCTATTTATAGCCATTACATAATTGTATTGGAGGCATCAGTTTCGTTGTTAATATTATTTCTTGTATTGATTCAAAATTCACAAAATTTATGATGCTAACGTTTATATCTCAGTTATTTTAAGTACAAATTAGGTTCTACTATTAGCATCGTATAGCTTGTTTCTTTCTCATTATTTTGACATGACTTCATGCCAGTTTGGTTATAGTTTTCATTAACAATTTCTATTTTAATAATGGCTTATTCTAAATAATGCATTGTTTACAGTGTTGTCTGCTAACGTTGCAGATCCGACTTTTAACTTTTTTCTTAATATTTATTTAACTATCCTTAATTTCTATTCTGAAAATAGTTATTTGATTGAAATGAACATATTATTATTTATAAATCCTGTATCCAGCTGAACAATATTAATTATTAGTACACATTTGTTGATTATCGTTTATAAACTTTCTTACTTCACTATTCTTATTTCAACATTTCCTTCTTATTTCTTATACTTATACTATTACTCATAGTATGGTGATTTACACCTTTATTGTTATTAATTTTATTATATCTCCCTATGTTTTGTAGGCTCTCTACATGATTCTGATTTTCATGATTTATTTGTGTCATCATGGGTTTGTTATTATTTCATTATAAGGTGTTGTTCCTTGGCACATCTCTTTACATATTTTATCTTCTCATAACATGATCTAGATACATTTAGTTGTTACATTGATTGTTACCTTTAGCTCATTTCATTATTATAACTTATACAATTGGTTCTCTTATTATCTTTCATAGTTCATGATTAACAATAATATCTTACTTTATGTTTGTCATTCTAATTAGTACTTTGACATTACTCAGCTAATGTGCTGTTTCTAATAATACTACATGCTACAAATATCATTCTTGTCATCTTTTATTTTACTTGTACTATTTGACTTTGTTTATTAAAGGTTTTACTAAGCTCGCATAATAGTCTATTTGGGAAACTTGTCTTGTCAATTCGTCTCTGTCAACTTGTCTGTTTATGTTGTAGTGTCGTATTATGCAGTTAGTAGATTTACTACTGTTCACTTGAAGGTCTTAACTCCTTTAATTCTTTAATGGTTTATAATTTTAACTATTATATTCTCCCTTGTTACCTATACTTGGTTCTGACGTATATTTATTTTGGTATCATTCACTCTTCTGGTGGTTTTAATATTATGGAAAGTTTTGTGATGTTACAATACATATATGTATAATACATATACAGTATATATTGACCAGTATCTTGTGGTCTCCCAGATTGGCCTATGGACAAGATGGGGAAAGCCACAGGGGAAAATGTCTACAAGATTTAACCAAGTATATAAAATCAATTTACTATGCGATCCAAGTATAAAACTATTGTACCAACAAATACTATATAACTACTTGCGGCAAGTAAGACAGGAGGGCGACATAGACATAGGGTGGAACAACGTAATGACAGTGATTCAACAGGCAGCATATGTGGCACTTGGTAGAAGGAAGAAGCACAGAAGAAAAATAAATCTACAAATCTGGAATGATGAAAGTACCTGTAGCACCTGTGAGGATAAAAAAGAACCATATAATAAATTTCTTCAATACAAAAGTGCTTTGACTGAAGCTTTATCTTCTCTTGCCCAACCTTAATGACATTCTCTTAAGTCCACAATGAATCCGTCGGCATTCAAAATGTCCGTGCCAAGAATCACTTCATCGACAATCTCTGCAACAAGCATTTGGTGGCTAAACTCGAGAAAACCCAGGCGTACACGTACATCTACCTTTCCAAACACTTTGATGGGGCTTCCAGCCACAGTCTGTATTGCACAAGAGCATATCAGAAGCTGCCGGTTGCTGACTAAGTCAGGGCGCACAATGGACACTGTTGCGCCCATGTCAACTGTAAATGATGTTGGTTTACCTTCCGCAAATCCATTAACGATCAAGTTTCCACTGGTCTTAGTGCTGTTATGAGTCTTTACTTCTCCAATTGGTGCAATCACTCACTTCTCTAGGTATTTTCTTCTCCCAACAGTCTGTCTGTAGATAACTACGTTTCCCACAGTTGTAACACTTTGGTCTTCTGTCTATTTCCCATCGATCAAATCGTTGTGGCACTCTCCAATTTTTAAATTGTTTGTCCGACAACATTGTTTTTCTGCCCCTATCGTAATGGCAATGTGACACCGGGATCTTCTGACTACAGTGTGATGGCATAAACACATTAATGTAGCGGAACACTGACTTGGCAGCTTCAAACACTAGGGCGTGAACAAGAGCTTATGAGCTATTTCAGTGCCTTGCCACTCGTAACACTTGCTGAAGTTCACAATCTCCGATGCCATCAATAAATCTCTGTACCGCAAACCCTTATTCGAAAATCTTCTGGTGCTTCATGATAGGCCAATCTAATCAGTCTTTTGATACTTGCTTCAAACTCTTGAAGACTCTCCCCCGGAACGTTGTCATCTTGTTCTCAACTGAGCGTCGTACACATCTCACAAATGTTTATCACCATACCATAATTCTAGAGCTTTAATCAATTTGGCATAGACGTTCTGGCTGTCAGGTGGCACTTTCTCTGTGGCAGGTCCTTTTAAAGCGAGAACGAGTGAAACTGCATTATCTTTCTCTGCCCAATTTTTTGCACATGCAGCAGCTTCAAATTGTCATAGGTGCGTCGCCCAGTGACTGCTTCAGTCAAAGGTTGGAGCTTTGACATGAACTGTTCCAGCTGCAGGCAAAGTGACTTTCTCTGTTGACTTATTTTCCATGTCTTTTTCTATCTTTATCATTGGTACAGTCTGTTTATAAATTTGTTTTGGTTGTATCTTCATGAACTGCTCAACTTCACTTTTAATTTGTTCTCCTTTGTTTGCCATTGAGTTTTCTACTGCAGGTATTTTGTTTGACATGGATTCTTCTATGACAGATATTTTTGTATACATTGATTCTTCAACACTCGGGACATATTTTTCTACTTAAGCTATTTTTAATGTCACTGATTCTTGTACCTCCGATATTTTAGTAACATGTTTATTAAGCTCACCTCGTAAGAGACCCAACTCTGCAGCAGTTTGTTCTTGTGTCTGCTTTTGCTCCTGTATTAACTCTTTGATGTCTTCTGTTTCACACTTCCGTTCCTCTGCCTGTCCTCCTTCCGACTCGAGCATCAGTACATTCTGCTATTCTTCAGCCTCTTCTCTTTCCTGCCTGCATTTCTCATCCTATCATTTTTCTGCTTCTTCTCTTTCTTGTCTTCATTCTTTTTGTCGTCTTTCTGCTTCTTCCACCTCCTGTCAGTGTCGTTTCTCTGTCTGCAACAGCAGCCCCTACAAATTATCTGACTGGCATCCATTATTTACCGATTAATTACAAATGACACTAGTCTTACACAAAGTGTCCACTGTTTGTACTGTTAACGGTTCTGTCGCACTTCTGACCCACTGTTACGACGGCCTCACTGATTGTCGTATGGTACAGTAGAAAACAAAATACAAGACACCAATGAAGTCACTCAGCTTTAATTATCACAAGTACAGTTTATAATAAAAAAGTTATTCAACAAGATTATACTCGCACAATAATTCAAATTAATTTGTCCACACGCAATAATAATGTCAACTTATAGAGTCCAGCACAATTATAAAACATCCAACACTAAGCCACAATACTTCGAAACTCACTAGAATAAATCGCCACTAAAACTGAAACTGAGTGTCGCAGAATGCTTGTATTTATACCCTGCTGAGATTCAAGAATAATCCATAATACGCATCAACTACTAGAAAATACTAGAGCGTATTGATTGCGGTGTTGAACACAGTGCGCGCTGATCGGTACAGTCTGGAATAGTCTCGTTGCGGACGTGTGACAAGTGTCATGTAATTGTCCTTCATCTCAAAGTAGCAGCAATATGTACGCACGCACACACACACACACACACACACACACACACACACACACACACACACACACACATTACAGCCGGGTTCCACTGGAATAGCCGAGAAACATGTATAATGTTCTGTAATGGCATAACAATACTAACAAAAACAAGAAGTCTCCTGATATTACTTCACTTACCTTGTCAGAAGATTCCAAAAAAACCAAAACCCCTTGGGTCACATTTTGATAGGTGGAATGTGAAAACCATAATACTGTCCGCGTGAAAACAATTTAAAAATCATACACTTTCCCTTATCAGAAAATTCCAAATTCAGCTAGACGAACTTGTTAAGCACAGATTAGGTTAAGGCGGATGACGTTAAAAAATAACTTAACTCATATTCATTATTATTCACACAAATTTATTCATTGATATAAAATATTCCACAAATAATAATAAGATATTTTGTAAAATAAATCATTTTTTATAAGGTAACCTATTTGAACGGTTGCCTTATGTGGTGCAATAACCTTCTACATGCAAGAATTTTGAAAAACTTTACTGTAATATAATTAAAACATTTTATTATCAATATAACATAAAAAGGAAATTAATTCAAATCAGTACTTTTTATTTATTCTTTCTCTCTCCCCCCTTTTTCCTTGCACTTTCTCTCCCGCTCTTGTACTCTTGCATACACCCCCTGACATGTAATGGGGCAAAAAGGGGGTCTTTATTTTCTTATTTCATTTAATAATTATTTGGGGCCAATCTGTTTGGGCACCCTTTATGGCCACTAAGACCTGCTTTGTGTAACACTCTATATTCAAATCCGTGCCAGTCCATGCCTAGTACAAGAGAGATAAAGACATTGGAATGCAGAGGTGTGTGCGCTCGTGTGCCGCTGTGGATAATCTTGACACCAAAGTCGTTGACGGAAGTGACCACCACGTGGCTAATTAACCTGCCACGTGAGCGCATCAACCAATCAGAGCGCGAGCTGACGGATGTGGCTTTTACCGACGCTTAAGTATCGTCACGCAGTCGTCACATAGAGTTATCCACCAGCCTTCACCCTGTACAGTGGTTAATTAAAACGTAGTCTCAGATGAGTTCTTGGTAGGCCGAAAAAGTATTAAAGTAGGCCTACCAAGGAGTATAAAATGTGCAGCCAGTGTTCAGTGATGAAGTAACGATTGAATGACGCTAAACATGATCGAAGTGAAAACTGTGTGTTTAGTGAAAACTTTTCCGGACAGCATTTGGATTACGCAAATAGGTAAAAAAGTAAAAAGGGGAAATTCATTTGGCCAAAACAATATAAACCATAATGAGCTCAGAAATAAAACGGGGGTTAAAAGTGAATATTAGAATGAGAGAGTGTGTGTGTGTGTGTGCGCAAAATTAACAGGGGAGAAGTCATTAATAGAAGTACTGGGTACTAGATAATAAGTAGTTGGTAGAAATCTTTTGTTTAAAATAAATTCATGTGTCTAGTGGCAATAAAACCTACTTGTTTCTTGATATAAATAATGTGTTAGGCTTAGTCATTTCGTCGTTACCACTTCCTAGTGTTCTGTGCTGAAAAATTCGTCTAACGTTCCCGGGCATCTTCTAAAAAGGGGGGAAGTCAGATTGCAAAATTATCCCTTTTGTTTTATTAAGGAAGAGTGTAAAGGTTTCGATGTATAGCCTAAAACATCGTGGCGGCCCTGAACTTCTGATTGGTGTTTTGTAAAAAGGTAAGTACGCGAAAAAGATCACAGGTAAGGTTCTGGCAGTTTTTTATTTATTTATTTATTTCGATTAAGATTGTTTATCAACAGACACTCCCGATTATTGTTTACTTCATATTTTTTAGTTTAGTTAGCCAAAATATCCCCACTTTGGTGACTTATCTGTTAATTGTCCAACAATTTTGTTTGTAATGGGACAAAAGGGGGTATTTTATTATAATATAAATTTTATTCAACCTTATTAAACATTTGTAATTGACGCAGAAAGTCCACTACATAAACGGTGTTGTTCAGACAAAGGACAATGGAATGCAAGGTGTGACCGGAGAGCGCAATTGAATTCCAAGAACTGTAGTGATGTGTGGCGCACACAAACGCGCAACACCAGCGCCGCCCAGACAACGCTCGGACCAAGCCGAACCAAAATGGCTTTTGTAAAATTTGTTCGCCATGCGGTCCGATGCTGGCGGAAGCCTGGCTAAGTCACACCCATTTGCGTGACGTAACCAGTGGTTTCAAGATTTCGTCAACGCCTGACACCCATGAATAACAGCGTACTTTAAGTACCGTGACGAACCTTTTATCGCTAGAAGGCATTGTTTTTCTGTCTTGTCCAAAACTTGGGGAGTGGGGTACTTTGTTAGCGCTCCTGGCAGTCTTCACCCACGCTTCGCCTGGCCAGGCAGAGTACCAACCGTGGTTCATCAGTAAATTTTCAAATGTTAATTAAAAAGAACAGTGTAGTGGTGAAATAAGTTTCAAAATGAACAGTGTGGATAGGATTTAATTAAAGAAGAAAAAAATATGAACTCATAAACTTTCGGACACCTAAAAGAGGACTTTGTGCGTGACGCACCACAAGGTCAGGGGAGATGCCGCTACAACAAGTAAACGTATTCATGCAAAATTTTAATGATTGCCTAAAATAAATAAATGGGGGGTAAAATGGAATGAGAGTTGTGTGTGGGCATTGCTGGGTCGTCTCAAGAGTAGAATTTAAGCTAATACTTTAATAACCTGATACTTTTTGTTCTCAGTAAAGAATAATTATAATATGTATAATTTGTGTTTATTGTTTGGAGAATAACTCCGGGAGAAAGATAATTCAAAAATAATGAATATTCACATTATATCAGAACAGATAAATTACTATGTTTGGTTGGCATACTTTTTTTTTTTTAAACTGTAGAAAAGATCAATGTTAGTTTTTGAGATTAAATGAAAGAGGACAACAATAAAATTCAATGTCACAGAATGAGTAAATAAATACATCTATTTCTGAATACAATTGAGAGTATGATTTATTGAAGAGTGTTAACCTAAGTCACGCTTATTCTTCACAAGTTCGTGCGAAGAACTTTGGACCCGACTGAAGGTAAGAATAGTAAGGATAGTATATGATATTTCAATTAATTACTTTGCTATTAATTAGTAGCTTATCAATGACGCCCAAGAACAGGGACTCTATTTAAATATTTTAATTAATTTTTATTAAAGAGTAGCTTCTCAATAAAACTCTCATCCCGGCCGGGATCTAAGAAAACACGTGTGCACACTAAATTTAAATTTATTATATAAAAGTATTATACAACAAATAAAAGTGAATAGAATCAGAAGAATAAGTCAGTGAAGTAAATGGAAAAGTGAAAATGTGAATTAAAACTTTTGGACTTAAAACGCACATGGACATGAGAGGAGTGACGCCGGTTGGGTAAATTCATCCAAAAAAAAATTTCATTTTTTTTAGGGGTTCAAACAAAGTAGTCAGGGTAAAAAAGGGGGTTTTAAATGGTCTGAATGTGAGTGCGAGCAGGCTGGGCTGCTTTATTTAATATAAGATGTCTATTTCAAAATTTATTTATATCAGATTGTTTTAGTAATAGAATATTGAAAGAATGTTTTGGTCTTAATTGTTGAAGAAGAATTGATAACATGATTTGAAATAACGAAAGGAATAATTCAAAACCTGAAAACTGCTTATAGAATAGAATAAAATTTTAGTTTCTTTTTATAAATGCGGGTTGAGTATGTTATTAATACAACCCTGGAACCTCACTTGTATTACGCCGTTCGTGTGACGAACCCTGGAGTGGAATGGAGTTGCAAGGTGAGTTATCACAATAAGCTAAAGAATGAAATATTCTAAGTAATGTCCAAAAATGACTAATCACAGTTGTCGCCCAGAACTAGGGACTATTTATTTTCAATAATCGAATAATCACAGTTGGCGCCCAAACAGGAACTCTATTTAAATATTTTAATTAATTTTTATTAAAGAGTAGCTTCTCAATGGCGCCCGAACAGGGACGAATTTTATTAAGTAAATTGTATATATGAAATTCCGCACCTACGGAAATACAAGTGTGGTTGAGGGGTTGAAAAAATTACAGTACGCAAAAATTACGTAAAGTATATAAGTTTGTATGTATATGTTGTAGATGTAAATTAAAGATTAGTGAAACAAAAGTCAGTAAATTTACAATTTAAAAATGGCAGGAAATGATGAAAGTATTGTAAGTGAAATAATTAATTTTGACGAATCAGCTGTTATAAACAGCCCCGAAGTACATTCAACACCCAATGTAGGGAAAGACGATAAAATAAAAATATAAATATAAGTGTTACAGATGAAACAAATAGTACAGATGATTCGGGGATTCAAATAACCCCAAAATTGAGTAGGGAAAGTAAAATTAATGATAATGAAGTCAGCTTCACTGACAATAAAACAGAAAGTCAGTCAACACCTATCCAAAGTAAAAGGTCGGACGATAGTAATGAAATGTTAAAAATTATACAAATAATGTTAGAAAAGCATTGTAATGGTACAATTATGGTACAATTTGTAATTACCCTAAATATGGTATAAAAAACCATAAATATTGTATTCCTTAGTTTGGTCAAAATTAAACCAACATTTAATAACCTGTATGAATTTATCGTGAGTGGACTGTATAATATTTGCCAGGATTTTGACCGATTCGTAGCAAAAAACGTGAAACATCACAAAAAACAGTATGTCATTTAATGCGATAAAAGCGACGATCCTTGATGATGTCAGCAGCCAAGAATTTGTTTTTGTAAACAACATATATTGTCAACAACTGAACAATGAGGCAGTGACGTAGATTCACCCCACCTCGGAAATATGTAACAAAGACTCGATGTCATTTCATCAGCATCAGTGATCGCAGCCGGCCGGCCACCGTTCACGCAAAGTGAATTTTAACTTTTGAACCACTTATTGTGGTTAAATAACTGAATAACTAGAGTTTAATCTACTTCAAAATGTGACCGGGAAGTGTACACGGTAAACTCGCGGTACGCGAAGTTTTACCGCACGGAAACTGCAACCAAGGCCTATACGAAACTTTGGTGAGAACGTTCCAGCAACACACATATATATATTTTATTTCCACATCAAACTTAATTTGAAATGACCAAAATAACAAATAACAGAAAGTAAATTCAAGTATTTAAAATTTTAATTTTCAAAATGAGCTCATAAAAATAATAAAGAATTGTACCAGGATGAGAGAGAGAGAGAGAGTGAGAGGGCGACTGGGTAATTTCTAAGTGCTGGGTTGTGCGCAACAATATATAAAGATATGTATATCTATATTTACATAATTATCTAATATTACATAATAACACATTTTATATTACTTGTATCATGATTTTGGAGGGTTTAAAAGTTTGCTTAATGTTTACAAAAGCATTATGTAAGATGTAAGTCTATAAAAATAAACAGGGTATATCACTGGTAACAATTTTAACCAGGTACTTTATTATTTCAAATAACTTCCGTTTCTCAAAAGTTCGCGTAACGAATTCCTGCCCTATAGTATTTAGCAATGACAACATATGTAATCAAGATGGCGCCCGACTTTTGAAAATAGTGACTATACGTTTAACCTATGTCGTATATCGTATATTTTTTTGCGCCAGAACAGGGACATAACTATTTGTAGCTATATTTTATTAAAGTTACAGCATACTATAAATATAAATAATCATTTTGATAATAATGATATAAAATTTAACGAGCTTAAAATTGGTATTAATGAGGTAAAAAATCAGTATGAGTGTAAGTGTAACGAATTGAAACGAAATATTGTGAAAGTGGTAGAGTCAGTACGGGAACAGATTAAAAGTTTAACTCATACAGATTAACTCAGATAATTAATAACAAGGTGAGTAATAATGATAATTGTAGTAATAAGGTAACAAGTGATAACAATGATATTGAAAATGGTAATGTAATTGAAAATGTGGTATCAGAGAGTGATACATTGAAAATAGTTAGTGAGATAGTGAGTTAGAGTGAGCGAGTAATGGGTTGTAACGGAGTAGTAATTAGTGTTGATGAATTAGAGAAAGAGTGGCAAGAGAGATTAGGTGAGTATGTAGGGCAAATGTGCAAGTTTTCCCTTAGTTTATGGTGAAACAGAGGTTTCACCAGTTGTTTATGAGGACAGAGTTTCCTCCTGTAGTTGTATGGAAGACGAGGTGTCTTCAGATGGTCCCTTTAGTTTTTGTGATGGTCTTGGAAGTGCCAAGCCGTATAATAAGTGTTTTGTGGTGCCCTTTGCATGGAATGAGATAGTTCAGGGGGGTAGTGACAGGTGTTATGATGATGAAAGATGTTTTGAGAGAGAGTTGTGTGCAGATAGGGAGATAATAATATGTCAGTTAAAGAGAAATTATAAAGAATTGAGAGAGAGGTTAGGAGTGGTGAAGATAAACAATATAAAATACTTACCTTGTGAAATACAGATAAATAATTATTTTGATGATACCTTTATAAATGATAATAACTTACCTGAGGTTTTAATGCATGTATTAGAGGAATATAATGATAAAATAACTACCTGATGTTAACCAAAAGTACTGATGGAGACTGGACAAAAATAACTAATATTGACAAGGTTTATGAAATAATAAAAGGGAATAATCCTATAAATTATAATGGTACAATGAATGACATAGAGTTAATGGGTTGTTATCATAATAATAATAATAATAAATTGAGTGTGAGTAAGAATGAGAAGTGTAATAAAAAAATAAGACTACTATACAATGATGGCGGTTAGATAAGAAATCAATAAATGAACATTTTAAATATTTTAATTTGTGGTTATGAGGTGTGGAAGTGTTATGAGGTGTTTCCTAATCTGAATTAGGAAATGAGGTGTGGAAAACAGAAAAGTAATGACAAAGATTTGTAAATAAATTTTAGTGAAATTAATTGTGTTTGTATTGTACCAAGTATGTGAGGTAAACAATGTGTATGTAGTAGAAATTTTTTTAATAATAATAATATTTTGTCAGATTAAATAAATGATTGCAAAGGTGATAATGAATTGCAATTGTTGTGAAAGTAATTAAAAATGTTGTGTTTTCAATACTTGATGGAATTAAAGTAATTTGAAATGTTTAAATATTTTTGATTGATTTAAAATGTTGTATAAAGAAATTTTGATGATGAATTTAAATTATTTTATGAGATCCAAATTTGATAATAATTAATAAATAAATAAATGTTAAATTGTATTTAGTTTGTGGAATAACACGGTTGTTAAAATGTTTCAGAAGGTACATGGAGTTATTGGTGTTTGGTGTTTATATTTGTGTTTATGACAGTGTATGAGTGATATACTGTAAGTATGAATTTTATAATGCAATCTATGTAAAGTAAAACTATATAATTTTGAAATGTATTTAGAGAAAGATCATTCACCTTGCCAAGAAAATCAGCTGATTGCTGGAGCTATCTATGTAGGATATCACTTATAAAAGATTTGCAAATTTTTCAATGCAATTAAATGTTCGAGTACAATTAAAATTGAATATAATTAATAATTGAATAATAGTATTTTCAATGTGTTTAAGAGATTTTGAAATAAATGGTAAAATGAATGGAGCTAGTTTTGAATTTTCAATGGTAAAGGTACTGTAAAATGTGGTGAATGTTAGAATTTGGGTAATAATAATGTTTAGGTAGGGCATTTAAGCAAATCAAGTCAATTTTGAAGGGGCGTTGGACAAGATAAAATGTGGGAATAGACGTAATGTAGAATTTGAGAAGTAATAGTGACACAGTAGCTATGGGTAAAATATGTAGAGTAATGAGTGATATATTGAGGTAATAAATAAATGGAGATATTTTGTAGATGAAAATGATGTAACGGGAGAGTAATTAGTTGAGAGTGGAATTTTGTAAGGGGGGTGGTGTGATAAGAAGTCCTCAACGAAAAGCGTTGTGGCGGGAGGGGAACCGATATGTGCCGGAAAGGGTTACCTAGGGAGGGTCCAGGAACCAAATAATGGAATGAGCATTGGGAAGGGAACACACATCGTGAATACAAAGGGGTAGAGAGTAATTTTGTTATAGGGGTAGAATGATGCGAAATGAGTTGAGTAGTAAGTTAGGAGTAGAGAATGGTTGGTAGATGTTTTGATAGATGGGTGTCACACTGGGTAAAGCTGTTAAGTGAGTGTTAGAGTCAAAAGTGGGGTAAGATTAAATATGAATGCCCAGTTAGTAAAGCAAAAAGTATTAGGAATAATTAAGTCTCCCAAACTAATTGAGAATGAAAATGTTAAAGAAAGTCATAGTCAAAATATAAAATTAATTGAAACAAGTGACAGATTTTAATAGAAGTTGAAAATGATAAGAAGCTATAAAATGTGTAATTTTTGGTCAATTTAAATGTAAATTTTATTGTTTACTGTAAGATAATAATAACCATGTTAATTTTGTATGTCTTATTTTATTATGTTGTACTATGTTTGAAGGTACAGAATTTTAAAGATGTTTCATGTATTTTATAATGTAGCTCTGTGTAGCATATATATGTCAAGGTCGTTGACTTGACCCAGATAGATCAGCTGATGGTTGATATTAGAGACAAGACCAGTTTCTAGTAATTGATTGATGCCATTTTGTTTCTTGATTGAATTAAATATTTTTGTTTTTCTGAAAATTAATAAAAATATTTTGATAAATTTAAATTTTAAAAAAGAAAAAAAAAATTGTTTCACCTGCCATATAGATGACGTATGAGTGTCAATTATACTATTGTTTATGTGTATTGCTAGTGTTTTATTGAATTACATTGTTTAGTATATCTGTATAAACAAATGTTAGAGTAAGTGAATTCATGTTTTAATAAGGTGTTCAATTTGTTTTTTCTTTAGGATTGTTATTAGTAGTGAGGGAAATTGATAGAGTTGATAGATTCATGTAAAAGATTTTTTATTTTTTTATTTTGAGAAAGTAATGTAGATATAACAATTTGATTTTGAACGTAAATGAATTTTTGAATTTACAGATAAATATTTTTTGAATTTTAAATAAGGAATTTGTTAGGATGTATTAATGAATATGTGTACGCGCCCAGTACTTCCTAAAGGCAGCCCAGTGTGCATGTAAGGGGAAATATATCGGTTGAGGATCTGGCATGGTATAAGGCCAAGGGTTTGGATTTTGGGGGTGGCATGATAGAAGGTTAGGTGCGCTGTGGTGTGTGTCTGTTCGATTTTATGGTGTTGGGTCTCATATAGAGAAGTCCAGTAATATCGTTCAGGTGCAGCCACAGTCGCTGAGCTAGGGGGGTAGTTTATCCATGAAGCGTTAAGAAATTAACGGGGGGTTGTTGGCACCATATCCTCTCCGATCCTCTTAGGGGTTTAGCAATGGGAGTTCTTCTGTCTCGACAAAAGACCTCTCATTGGAGGGGTATTGTAATGGGACAAAAGGGGGTATTTTATTATAATATAAATTTTATTCAACCTTATTAAACATTTGTAATAGACGCAGAAAGTCCACTACATAAACGGTGTTGTTCAGACAAAGGACAATGGAATGCAAGGTATGACCGGAGAGCGCAATTGAATTCCAAGAACTGTAGTGATGTGTGGCGCACACAAACGCGCAACACCAGCGGGGCGCCCAGACGACGCTCGGACCAAGCCGAACCAAAATGGCTTTTGTAAAATTTGTTCGCCATACGGTCTGATGCTGGTGGAAGTCTGGCTAAGTCACACCCATTTGCGTGACGTAACCAGTGGTTTCAAGATTTCGTCAACGCCTGACACCCATGAATAACAGCGTACTTTAAGTACCGTGACGAACCTTTTATCGCTAGAAGGCATTGTTTTTCCGTCTTGTCCAAAACTTGGGGAGTGGGGTACTTTGTTAGCGCTCCTGGCAGTCTTCACCCATGCTTCGCCTAGCCAGGCAGAGTACCAACCGTGGTTCATCAGTAAATTTTCAAATGTTAATTAAAAAGAACAGTGTAGTGGTGAAATAAGTTTCAAAATGAACAGTGTGGATAGGATTTAATTAAAGAAGAAAAAAATATGAACTCATAAACTTTCGGACACCTGAAAGAGGACTTTGTGCGTGACACGCCACGAGGTCAGGGGAGACGCCGCTACAACAAGTAAACGTATTCATGCAAAATTTTAATGATTGCCTAAAATAAATAAATGGGGGGTAAAATGGAATGAGAGTTGTGTGTGGGCATTGCTGGATCGTCTCAAGAGTAGAATTTAAGCTAATACTTTAATAACCTGATATTTTTTGTTCTCAGTAAAGAATAATTAGATAATATGTATAATTTTTATCTATTGTTTGGAAAATAACTCCGGGAGAAAGATAATTCAAAAATAATGAATATTCACAGTATATCAGAACAGATAAATTACTATGTTTGGTTGGCATACTTTTTTTTTTGAAAACGGTAGAAAAGATCAATGTTAGTTTTTGAGATTAAATGAAAGAGGACAACAATAAAATTCAATGTCACAGAATGAGTAAATAAATACATCTATTTCTGAATACAATTGAGAGTATGATTTATTGAAGAGTGTTAACCTAAGTCACGCTTATTCTTCACGAGTTCGTGCGAAGAACTTTGGACCCGATTGAAGGTAAGAATAGTAAGGATAGTGTATGATATTTCAATTAATTACTTTGCTATTAATTAGTAGCTTATCAATGACGCCCAAGAACAGGGACTATTTAAATATTTTAATTAATTTTTATTAAAGAGTAGCTTCTCATGTTGTATTATTGTAGCCTGTGTTCTCTCTCGCACAACACGAGGTCGATACTACGCACTATATATACTTTACTCTTCTATTACACCTTTTGATATGTAACCTGTTTAAAATACTTCCTATAATACTATTACAAACTTTTATAAAACTTTCAATTACATTATCTAACCAAGACACTACTGTCCTGACACTATTTTACTCAGCTGTTTACATCTGAGTTCCGAGGCACAGCATTCTTGAGTTGCTGCCGCTGCCATTGCCATCCATACTATTTGGTGTTCAACTGGTAACTAACTACTGCATGGCTCACGCTAGGCTTGGCCTCACTCACTCTGCTGGGCACAAAACTGGATTTTTCTTCCAGCTCTTTCCAAGTATGACGTTGTTTTGTCTGATGAAATACTCGATGATCTTGCAAAACTGATTCTTCAGCGAATATAAATAATTACGCACAAATCTCTTCCCAGGCCAAGATCACATACGCAGTCTGATGCTGTCTCACACCCACGAAAAATTCCATTGAAATGTACAATTACAATAACGGTATATAAATGACATGGTTTGTTACTTTCAATTGTGTAAAGACATTTTTTTTAAATGTTTATACTTATATTACTAAATAATCATTACATTAAATATCATATTTGAAATCAGCACAAAAGTGCTATTAAAATCACTTATTAAACCCTTGTGAAGAAGTTCTTACTGTGATTTTCACAGAGACTGAGCTGGCAGGCGGTTGTGTAATATGTCTGTGCTGGGCAGACTCAGACATAAACATAAATAGTCTACCATAACATTGTATGTTACAATGGGGCACCTCACAGGTGAATACTGACAATTAAAACTGGATTGAATTATTCTTTCTAGCATACAATTCTGTACCGTTACACCCTACATGGGTCAAATACTATCTACTATTTAGTAAACCAGTGTAATTATTCATTATTTGCTGTTTGCAATGAAATATCTACTAAAAGGTTACACAAGTGATGGCGTTAAGTGTCTGGCTGTTATTAAGCAATCTAATCACAACTGTAATGCAAAACTATGTCAATGATGCACACAGCATCTCTCTAATTACCTGTTGATCATCTGTGTCTGTTAAAAATTCCTGCATGATATCTGATTCAGCAATCACTCTCACAGCACACACCTTTTCCAAATACTGTTCCAGACCTCGACGCCTTGCATCTAACTGCTGCTCACTAAGTCTACAAAAATATGACGAAACGATAAAAAATCAGGAAGCATAAACGCACATTAAAACAGAAAATATAGTATTAATGATAAGAGCTTACTATAACTTTTAATTTCATGTTATTTCTTATAAAGAAATGGAAGTATGGTGATTGCAAAAAAATCGTGTTCACGATTCTGAATGTACTACTCTCAAAACATGAAGGAAAGTCATTTTCTGAAAAGTGTCTGTGTGTCTATATGTAGAATTTTTCTATGGCGAATGATAACTGCCGCAAATTCAAATAGCATTAAATTATTTTTTGCATATGTGCCCAAGTTGTAGAGGACTCAAGGCCTATTGATTTTGGTGAAGATCAGTTAAGGGGGAGGGGCAGTTTACCCCTAACGTTTTAGGTTTTAACAAGAGTAAAGTATTTAATTTTGATAAATAAAGTATCCTTAAAAGATAATAATCCACCATAAAAAGGCAGATGAAGGGGTGGAAGGGGTGGTATCTATAAATGAAGGGGTAGGGGTAATTTTTTGAAAACTACCTTTTTGATGTCAAATAAACTACTTCATTTTGAAGGATAAGATACCTTAGTAATTACATATAATAAAACTATTACTCAATAAAAGTGTAAATATCAAAATGGGGTTGTTCGGTTAAGGGGGAAGGGTAATTTACCTGCAATGTTTTGTGTTTTAAACCAGAGTAAAATACTTAATTATGATAAATAAGTGCCTCGAAAATAAAGTCATATTAATCCCCACTGTAAAATGGTAAATGAAATATCTATAAATGGAGAGGGTGGTTAAAGGGGGGTGATTTTTAAAAATTACTTTGCTGATAGCAAGTACAAGTATTTAAATTTGAATGATAAGATACCTTAGCAATTACGTATGATAAAGGTTGAGGAGGAGGTATGATTATCTGCATAGTTCAGTTTCTTTATAAGAATAAAGTAGCTAATTTTTATAAAGTGACTCGAAAAAAATAATATTATATTAAATGACTACCCCATAATAACAAAAATATCTATAAATTGCAAAAATAGTTTGAGAGTGGAGAATATTTTTTTATAAATTATCAAACTGAATTCAAGTAAATGATTTTAAATATAAATCTTGGAACATGGAAGTCATGTATGGTTATCCATGTTTTATATTGTATTCATTTGGGGGGTGGGGGTATTTATAAACTAATGTTATATGGATCATGTGTGAGTCATTATGATGGTCTTCAGTATAAAAGTAAATCCAAACCATGCAAAAAACATCAAACGCAAACTTTATAAAACACCAATCAACCATATTTTCCTTTATAACATATTTACTTCCAGATGACATTTTATTATTGTGCTAAGACAATATAATAATTACTTTCCAACATAATTATATTATCATATGATTCTTTAAAATAAAAATTAATTTACAACAAACTCACTCCGAACATAATCATGAATAACACGTTACATTTTTCTACCACAACTCTTTCAATCAAATGCACTTTATTACATTTCAATACTTCCATAAATATACATATGAGTTTATAGGGAATTACCATTTACTATACTTGCTACATGGAGAATACATAAAGTACACATATGGATAGAGGGGGGAGTGAGAAAGAGAAATAGAGAGATGATAATAATATCACATCATATAATCTAATACAATATGCCATTTATACGATAATCCACATCATGGGCTTTTATTTGTCCTTGGCATAAATCGACTCTTCAGCCTACCATACTTCATTCTGAAGTCACACGACACAATGGGAAAGGTAGAGAAATACAATGCGATATGGATCCTTTTGCTTCTATGTACTGCATGACCTGAAAATTTACTCGTCCAAAAACGGAAGTTAAGGAATTATAATTTTTTAACTTTTGTATTGTCAAAACCATTATTTTCCATCATTCCAAAAAATTTTGAATTTTTTTGACTGTAAACAAAGTCGTAAAAAAAATATAAAACTAAAATATTATACATTTAAACAATTTAGTGAACTTTATAACTTGACTCGTATTTTGATTGTTAGTTGATGTAAAAAGCTCATTTTTACTTCAATTTGTAGCTTAATGTCTCAGTAAGAGTAAGGGGGAGGGGAGGGAGGAGGGAGGGGAGGGGAGGGAGAGGAATATTTAAGGTGAATAGAGATCATGAAGAGTTAAGACAGAGTATAAATAGAGAGAGAGTTAATAAAATAAAGATTTACCTTATAAAGTAAACACCACAGTAGCAAATGATGAGTATTTTGAGAATAAGCACTTACCTGGGATTAAATGGGTATTATATTAAAAAAGATATAATAAATGTAAACAAAAATGAAAAGTGTTGGAATAATATCAGATTAAATTTTGATGAAAGGAATGATTTTTTTTGGTAAACAATGACTATTAATATAAAACACTGTATATAAATGTGTATTGGTATTAAATGTATTTGTGTAATAGGTTATGTTGTACACAGTATTTTATGCTACAAAGGTTTGTAGTAGGGATTGATTTTATTATAATAATAATAATATTGCATTTGACTAAATAATTAACAGGATGTAATTGTGAATTTTATAAGGAAATTAGATGAATTGAAATTGTTTTGAATAATGTAATTAAAGTAACTTAACAATGTTTTGAAAAATGATGGAATTAAATTAATTTGAGATGAGTTAATTAATTTAAAAAATGTGAAACTTTGATAATAAATTTGAGAAATTTATTCTGAATTGAATTGTCTAATAAATGATGAATAATTAAACATAAAAGGTGTTAATGCATTGAGATTACAGGCAGTATGGATTGTATAATAGGTTATATTAACATTGATAATTCTTATTGAGTGCATGATAATACAGTTTTGAGTGAGTGATAACAACAATAATATTCTATTTTGATGAAGTAATTGACATTATTGAAATTTTATAATGTAATTGAAGTAATTTAAATTATTGCAAATAACGTAATTAAATTAATTTGAGGTAATTAATTTAAATTAATTGAAAAGATGGATTTAAATGAATTTAAAATGTAAAAGTTGGATTTTGGGTAACGATTTTTTTAATAAAACAGTAATTGATTTCAGTAAACGGGTGTTAGAATTAGGTAATGAAATTAAACCAGTCAGAGTTAGTTTTGCACGGGTATTAGACAACATAAGAAATTCTGGAGGTAAAGTGAAATAAACATGGGTCAGTAGGGGGGGCACAGAAGCGAGAGTGAATGTGTGTAGAGAGAAAGGGAGTGATGAAAGTAAACAGCGAATATGGGAGAATAGAGCACATAATTTTTTAAAAATGAGGGTGGAGCTGTTGGGGGACCCCAACGTGAGGAGTTGAGGACAGATTTGGATCGTTTTAAAGAGGTGTTGGCGGAGTTACCTGGAAGGGCCAGGAACTAGGAGTGTAGCGGAAAGCAAGGGAACACACACCTTTTGTACCAAGAAGTTACTCGGAGGCTTATTCTAAAGGAAGAGGTTCAAGTAGAGTTAGAGAAATGGTGGAGGGAAATATTTTTGAGAGAACGGTGTCGCCCTATTTCAAATCCGTTAGTTGTTGATATAAAGAAGAAGGGGAGAGTGGGGTTAGGTTTAAATCCCCGTAGATAAAACAGATTATTATTCTTGAAAGGGAGTCACTCATTTATTGATAAATGAGAATATGAAATAAAAAATTTCTGAGTAGAAGTTATGATGTAACAATTGGAAGATACAATAGAAAGTCGAAATTAAAGTTGTATTATGTTTTCATATTCTCGGTATAAGGTTATGCTGTTATGATATCAGCTGATACATGGTATTATGTGTATATTATATTTTGTGTAACCAATTTATAGTTGTAATTGATTCTGTAATAGTAATAAATTTTTATTTGAATAATTGTCAGTATGTAATCATGAATGTTTAATGAAAATTAAATTCATGTCAATTAAATTCATTTAAAAGATGGAGAAATGTGTAATAAATTTGAATAATCTATTTTTGATTTGAAATGGATACTAAATGGTAGACAATTAAAATTAAATGATTAAAATGTTGAATCAGTAGAAACTGAAATTAAAAGTTGTGTAATGGTAGGAAATTTTATTCAATTTAGAGACAAAATGTTTATGGTAATGTAACAATGGTAATGTTTGTTTTGAGTGTTTATTATGTTGTATTATGTTGATTATGAGAAGCATAAAGTGTCTAACTGAGTAGTATGTAATTGTGTAGAGATATAGAACATGTATAAGATATGTTTTAAATGCGATTTCCCACACTTCAGGCGGTCCCGGCCTTACCAGCCCAGACCGTGGTTTTGGTTTACAACCAGCTATGGGCAGACTTATTGTACACTGACCATGGTTGGTTGTTTTTAAATTGGTGTAACACAGAAATTTAACGGGGAACAAAAGAGGAACATAGAAATTTTGTTTTTAGAACACGGCTATACACCTATGTATGGGTGGTAGACCGAATAGGGGCGTATCAATAAGTTTATTAGGAGGGGTACTGGTACCCTGAAGGTTATGTAACGCCAAAGCAAGGATGGGGGTGAAATAAAAGAAAAAAGTGTTCACCCCTTCCGCCTCAGTCCTTGTGGAGGCAACTGGGCACTACAGATTAAAATTAATTTACCTTTTTTTCATCTGTCGTGTGACTTCTTATTGTATTTAATTAAATAACGCGTTTTGAGGCTCAAGGCCTCATCTTCAGATTTCAGTCCAGTGTGGACATCGTTAACACATTAAAACTAAACTACTACACATTAAAATAAAACACACTACACAAGTTAACCGATGTCTGGGTGCGCACCCTTTGCCGTCTCGCGACGCACTACCTGCAACTCCTCTACGGTCTCGTCACAACGCCCCACCATCGATTGCTGTCTATTCCTGCTTAAAATGAATTTGTCCACAACCATATCGTATAGCTGATGTGATTTAAAATTCAGCTGGTCATTAAGCATGTTACTACGATTGCACTTAAACGCCCGGTATATTTCAAATTCTTCGGCTGCGTTCATGTATCGTCCCTTATTGCAGAGATGCAATGGCTTGCAGTTGTTGTCAAAGTCAGTATAATTATGGTTATGCACCATTAAGTGTTCGGCATATTTTGATTTACAGGCTTTTAAGTTATTTTTAGGTAGATGTTCTTTAAACCTCTGTCTAAATGCCCTGCCTGTCTGACCGATATACACCATATCGCAATCATTACAAACCATTTTGTAAACACCTGTCCTTTTTTCTTTGAACTGTTGTGTTTTAGGCCGTAATAATTTTTGAACATTATTTGTGGTACAGAACGATACTAGGATGTTATGTTTCCGAAATTCGTTTTATACAACCATAGATATATTATTGGTGTACTCAGTTGAAATAAACTTAACTTTATTATTTTTGTTACGTGTACTGATGACGTTCTTCTTTTTATGTTTACGTAATAACCGTTCGACCATTGAGCTTCGGTACCCATTCAATAATAATAATAATAATATTTATTACCAATTTTCCTTTACATATAATAAAAATTATACAATAAAGGACCTATAGGGGGCATAAATGCCCGTACATAGGTTGGTCCTTAGAATTAATATTTATATACTTAATACTAATTGTGAGTTTACCTCACCGATCATAGTAAATATTAAAAATAAATTATTTTTCAATTTTAACAAAATTTTAGTTTGTACTATAACACAATTCAATAAATAAATGAAAAAAAAAGAGAAAAAAGGTCCATATCATAATAGACTGTTTTTTTGATTATTCAATAACAATGTTCCTAACTTTTTCTTTGATTTTTTTTTTTTAAGCACTTTTATATTTACACTTAGATTTTTCAGTTCATTAGGTAATTCATTAAAATATTTTATGGCATAATACACATAGCTTCTTTGCCCAATACTTAATAGGTGTCGCGGCAATATAATATTTTTATACCGTGTGTTGATTCGATTTTGTAAAAACTCACTTTTTAGATCATTGTATTGATAAACTATAGAATTCACTACAAACACCTGTTTAATATTTAATGGTTTATTCGAATCTTGTTCATTGACTCCTATAATTTTAAGAATACACTTTTGCAGCCGATCCAATGCGTCTAGAGATGATTTATATAGACCCCCCCAGCCTATGATAGCATACCCTGCCACACTATGGAATAGTCCATAGTATATTTGTATTAGTTGCTTTTTTGATAAAATTTGTTTAAGTCTGTAAAAAACGTAGACTAAGTATTTGGTTTTTTTTACAATGTTAGCCACATGTACATCCCACTTCATGTTAAAGTCATATGTTATTCCTAGATATTTACTAGATTTAACTCTTTTCAATTTTTGACCATTTATCTTAATTTCAAAGTCATGCGGAACAGAGTCTCTATAATTTCCAAAGGTGATAAAAACAGACTTGCTTATGTTGAGTACTAGATTATAGTGATAGAGCCAAGAGTATATAATATCTAATTTAGTTGACATATCTGTAGCAAGTTCAGGCCATGTCTTTGCTTTCATTGGTACTGCTATATCATCAGCATATGCTATTAATACATCTTGTAACACTAGTAAGTCATTGATATATAAAATAAACAATAAAGGTCCTAATATAGAGCCCTGGGGCACTCCAACATTTGTTTTAATAGGCTGACTTCTAGTCCCAGTCACCTTTACAACTTGTGTCCTGTCATGTAAATAACTGGCTATCAGGGATAAGCTTACACCTCTTATTCCCATATTCTGTAATTTGGATATAAGTATGCCATGATCGACAGTGTCAAAAGCTTTGGAGTAGTCCAAAAAAGTTACAACAGTTGGTATGCTAATACTTAGATTTTCATAAATAAATTTGCTAAGTAAGGCTATAGCATCATCTGTACCTTTCTTCTTGAGAAAGCCAAATTGTTTAGCACTTAACAGGTTATGGTTCTTTACAAATTTAAATAATCTGGTAAAAATAATTTTTTCAAAAATCTTAGCTAGATTTGATATCAGTGCGATCGGTCTATAATTGTTAACCAAACTTTTTACACCTTCCTTATATATAGGACAAATTACAGCTTTCTTAAATTGATATGGACATGTACCTTGTATCATAGCAGTATTAATAATGTGAGTCAAAGCAGGAGTTATGAATGGAGCAGCTAGCTTAACTGTATAGGCATGAATTTCATCACACCCACCAGGTTTATTTTTGAGTTCACGAATAGTTTGGTAAACTTCTGACTCATTTGTTGGTGTTAGAAACATAGTATGCTGATTAATTGATATATCTGGTATTTCATGCTGCAGAATAGGAGGAGTCGCACTTTCATTCAGCCTAGATACTATTGTGCTGAAAAATTCATTAAAATAATTAGCCTTTGTCCAGTCATTGCTGTTAAGTTTATTATTAATCAAAATATCATTTATTTGTCTATTTTTTGAATTACGATCCAATTTTAGATGAACATATCTCCACATTTTTTTAGAATCAGCGTTTTGTAGTTGTTTTTCTTCATGCCTATTTTTAGCAGTCCTAAGTAATGATTTAAGTCGTTTTTCGTAATTTAAGTACAGCTCTTTTTTTAGCAAGTCGTCTTGACTATTCTTCCAGGCTTTATATAATTTGTTTTTGTTATTAACTGAATTAATGAGAGCAGGGGTAATCCAGGTCTTTCTTGGTTTTTGAATTTTTGGCCTAGTTTTGTGTGAAAGTTCATTGATAGTTTGAATCTTGTTTATTAACAATTCTAATGCTTCATTGTTATTTGGTGTATTACAAACTTGTTGCCATTGTTCTGAAACACACAGCTCCAAAAATCTTTTTTTGTTTATTTCAAAAGATACTGTAAGTTTGCATTTTATGTTGTTTCCATGTAGTGATATTAAAACGGGGTAGTGGTCTGTGATTGAGTCAATTAATTTACCAGATTTTGCTGTGTATATTCCTTTCATGAAAATATGGTCAATGCAAGTTCCATCTTTATAATTCTTTATAGGATGAGTGCAAGTATTTATCATCGATTCATAACCATTTTGCAGTAATTGGTAGAAATAATCCTCAGTTTTTTCATTAAACTCAATGAGATCTAAGTTAACATCACCCAAAATCATGTGGTTTGCAACAGTTTTGTTACTTAAGATAAATGTTTCATTATCTTTAATGAATTTGTCAATCTGATAATCATGACAACGATATAGTCCAGAAATTTTGAAAATACTTTTATTTGTTAATTCTATGAGCAGACTAGTGATTTTTAAATCATTAAATTGTTCATTAATGGTTTGATACTGTAGGTTACTTTTTACATAAATAATCACTCCATCTGCTTTATTTATTCTGCTGTTATTTTTAAAATGTGTATAACCTGTTATATTTATAAGCTTAATATTATCCATGAGCCAAGCTTCAGTGCATATTATCACATCTGGTTTATGTTTAAAAGAACTTAACATAGTTTCAAGTTTTAAAATATTTTTCTGTATATTTCTGATGTTGACATGTAGGGTCAGAAGCTCAGAGTCACAAAAAATGGGGTTGAGATTTATCTCTTCTGTATTATTAAAAATTAATTCATCATTAAGGTTATATTCTTGTATTTCCATAAAAAATTTATTTATAGGTTAGTTTTGATTTTTGATTTTTCCTTTTAAATACAAAATTTTATCTAATCAACTAGTTGTAGGCCTAACGTAATTAAATGGAGGTTCTGGTTTCCAGGGGTAGTTTGTATCACAAATATACTGCTCCCATCTTACTTTATAACTTTCACAGTTTTGAATATCATTTGCAGAATGATCTATGGATCTTTTTTTAGTTAAGTATTTGTTAGCATTAATACAATTAATACATTTATTTATATCAGAGGTACATACTGTAGCATCATGGTTACCTGAACATTTGTAGCATGATTGTTGTCTTTTAAAGTGTCTTTGCACTTTCTCAATGAATGGTTATACCCACAACAGTTTTTACAACATTTGATATTAAAATTGTCATACACTCTGCAGTTTTCATATCCAATAAAAACAGATTTATTCTTCATTATCTTGGCATATGCATCAGAGGTTACTTCTGCTAGCGCAGCATAATTATTGTTTCTCTGTTTGTATTTGTGTACAATGTTTACACTATTTGATGGTAATTCATTTCTATGTATGATATCATTCTCGAGTTCTACTTTATTGACATCTTCTGATATGTTTGTTATTTTTATTTGCGGATTTTTTTTAACACATGCTTCAGCTGTCAATATTTCACTGTTTTCACTGTTTATAACCTTTAGTATTTTTTCAGAATCTTGCTCATTTATACACTTTAGAAAAACTGTACCATTATTGACTTTGTTAATTTTTAGAACTTTGGCATTAGTTTTGGTTGAAATTTGCACTTTGATAATATTTAGGGCATCGCCTTTGAAATTTTCCTTTGGCTTTATTGTCAAACGAGCACATTCTTGCTTTTTAGGTAAATTTAGCACAGCATCAGCATACGAATTTTTAATGTCTACATAATTTTTTTCAACATTTACAGCAGATGATCTTAAGAAACTGTTATTTTCACGCAACTCATGGTTATGTTCACGTAGCTCATTATTTTGTTTCACTAATTCACTATTAATTTTTTTTCATAGTTTAATTCTCTTATATAGTCCTGACAATCCTCACATTCAAAATTTTGTTCACACTTAAGGTTTTTATTTTTTTCACTGGCAACTGATACGATAGATACAGCATCATCCTCACCTTTATCATCTGTATCCATATTATCACTTACACCATCTTGAGTCACACTTAGACCATTTTTAATATTTTCTAGATGTTTTTGAATAATTAACAATTTTTTTTTTGACATTACTATGTTCAATATCAGTATCCTGGTCACATGGTTGAATGTCAACAAAAGATAGGTTAAGATGTACAGGGCACACGATTATGTGTCTAGAGATAAAGAATCCTTTTCCTTCGTTCACTTCTCTTGTAAAATCAGACTTGCAGAAAACACTATCACATATTAAACAAGTAACAAGTCCAACTTTTCTATTTGGATGACAAATATGATTAATATGATCGGGTGGTATATCGCGCGTGTCTTTACTTGTCCACGCCATTATGGATATAATAATAATAGTAATAGTATATAATAATAATATATAATAATAATAATAATAATAATAATAATAATAATAGCGCCATTCATTCCGCTATATATTTAATTGTATTTAATTCATCTATATAATCATCGTGCTCAAGAGGTATACTTGTCAATCGGTGTAAGAGGCTATTGAAAGCGGCCATTTTTTGAGTATACAGGTGATAAGATTTGGCGTGTATAACGGAATCAGTTGCTGTAGGTTTTCTGTATATCTTGTAACGAAATCTATTGTTATGTTTTATTAAAGTTAAATCTAAGAAATTTATTTCATTATTTGTTTCTACTTCTGCTGTGAATTGTAGTTTTGTATTGATACTATTCATAAAAGACTTTAGATTATCTATTTGTCTCATTGTCCCAAGGAAAATAACAAAGGTATCATGTACATATCGTCTGTAAAAAATAATCTGGTTATTGAATTTATTGGTTACCGAAAGCAAATATGTATTTTCAAAATGATTAAGATATATATCAGACAAGAGTCCAGATAAAGGTGAATCCATAGCGAATCCCTCTTCTTGAATAAAAAACCGATTATCGAATGAAAAATAGTTCTGTTTTAAAATGACACCAAGAATATATATTAATTCATTTATTTCTTGAGGACCTAAACGGCCAGATTTTTCCAAGTTGTTTTTCAGAATCTCAACCGTGGCTTGAACCACGGTTCTACGGTGGCTTCGGCACTACAGTCCGGGGGGGGGGGCAATAGTGTGTGTGGAGGAGAAAGTTGATGATTATTATTAATGGGATTATATTGATAATATTGTTACAACTGTCTACTCGATCGTCGTAGGTACAGTGGAAACAAAATAAGTACAAGACACCAATTAAGTCACTAATCACACCTTTAATTGTTACAGTAAAACAGTTCGTAATTAACAACACAGTCTCTACAACAAACGAAATGAAAATTGTACACACGCAATAAAATGTCCACAAATATTAAAACTCAATTGTATTACAATTATACCGTCCGAATATAAAACGCAACACTTCACTACTAACTACTTGAACGTACACAGTAATAACCCGAACCGCTCTGTAAATATATCGCACTAATACTCTCGAACCGCACTATCCAAAATCTCGCATGGAACTGAAAACTAAGGCCGCTACGCGATGTATTTATAGTCACGCTCACACACCAGAAGCTTCCAAACTGCATCTTATCTCTCGTGAATTACGTAATTACTATGGCCTTGACACAGTCCGAGCGACCGAGCGAAGCCCGGCACAGTCGAGACGATTCTCGCAAAATGCGTCTAGTAGCACGTACACCACACGCTTACGTCGAGATCTTTCTGGCACATTCGATAAACGCGTAGATTGTTCTGTGCTGTCGTAGCACTGCCCCCTCCTTAAGCCTGTTCGTCCCGAACTGGCAAAGCGTCTCTAAGTTTGTATTTAGCCAGGCGATCTAGGTGGACGACCTTGAACTTTCGCTGTCCTTCCTGTTGAATCCGATAAACAACATCATTAATCCTTTTTTTTACAGTGTAGGGTCCTTCCCAGTTAGACTGAAGCTTAGGTGAGCGACCACGACGGCGCTTTGGATTGAACAACCAGACCTGATCTCCTTCTTGGAAACCCACACTATTGCTGCGAATGTCATACCGAGTTTTCATTTTATCACTGGCAATCTTCAGCCGTCCTCTTAACAAGCGATTCATTTCTCGCAGTTGGTTTTCTAATCGCGAGGAATAGTTCTTTGACTCTTGGGACTGAGTCTCAGGTGATCCAAACATCAAGTCCCCAGGAAGACGAATCTCCCGCCCAAACACCAATTTTGCTGGAGTCATGCTGGTTGTGTCATGTACTGATGACCTATACGCCATAAGGAATAGCGGTATACGTTGGTCCCAGTCTGTTTGGTTCTCGTCAACAACTTTCGAAAGATGCTGCTCAAGTGTCCTGTTGAATCTCTCAACCATCCCGTCCCACTGAGGATGCAGAGGCGTTGTCCTGGTCTTTCAAATTCCCAGTAGACGGCATAATTCTTTAAACACTCCTGATTCGAAATTTCTCCCTTGATCCGTATGGATTTCCATAGGGGCTCCATAACGGCAACAGAAGTTGTGAACTAACTGCTTTGCCACAGTGGTAACCTCCTGATTTGGAATTGCGTAGGCTTCCACCCACTTAGTAAAGTAGTCACCTACAACCATGATGTACCGGTTTCCATCGTCAGTAACTGGGAATGGTCCAGCAATGTCTATGGCAATTCTCTCGAAAGGTTGTCCAACGTTATACTGTCTCATTTTTCCCCTGCTTCTGGTTTGTGGACCCTTGCTTGCAGCACATATTCCACACGTCCGAACCCATTCCTCTACGTCGTGGCGAAGATGAAGCCAATAGAATCGCTTCCGTATTTTGTCAAGGGTTTTGTTAACGCCAAGATGGCCTCCAGATGTTCCATCATGCATCTCCTTCAAAACAGACTGCACTTTACTTCGGGGAACTATCAACTGCATGACCACGTCTCGTCCATCTGCACTTTCCCAAGCCCTTTTCAGCAACCCGTTTTCTAAGGTGAGAGATTCCCATTGTGCCCAGTAGCCCTTCAGCACTTCGGAACCATGGCAGATATCTTGCCAATCCGGGTGGCGACCTTCCTCTTTTGCTGTCAAGATCGGTCCAATCTCTTCATCAGTCATCTGTTCTTGTCGACAGTCTTGTGTTGTCCAACCATCAGCCAGGAAATCTACAGTGATGGCTTGAACATGTTCGCTTGAGTTTTGTTCTTCCTTTCTGTGGCAATGTCGGCAGTCTTCCGGGCACGGTCTTCGTGATAAGCCATCTGCATTACCGTGCAGGCGCCCCCGCCGATGTTGTACCTTGAAGTTGTACTCTTGCAGACGTTCGAGCCACCTTGCCAACTGTCCTTCCGGATTTTTAAATCTCAAGAGCCATGCAAGTGCAGCATGGTCGGTACGTAGTGAAAACTCTCTCCCATAGAGGTATTTATGGAAGTGCTCCAAAGCTCTGACAATTGCCAACAACTCTCTTCTTGTAACACAATAATTTCTCTCTGGTTTAGAAAGCATCTTGCTGTAATACGATATTACTCGTTCTTCACTGTTCTGCACTTGAGACAAAACTGCTCCTAGACCAGTATTGCTTGTGTCTGTGTCTACGATGTACTTCCCTTCGGAAGCTGGAAAAGCGAGAATTGGCTGCGAACATAATGCAATCTTCAACGTTCTAAATGCTTGTTCACACTCTCTCGACCATTGGAAGTTTCGTTTATTTTCCGTTAGGTCATGTAGTGGTTTAGCAATAGTAGCGAAGCCTTTCACAAAACGTCGGTAATATGAGCATAACCCCAGGAAACTCCGAACTTCGTGTTTATTCTTTGGAACTGGCCAGTCTCTTACGGTGTCTACTTTATTAGGATCCATGCTAACGCCCGCTGCCGAAACCAGATGGCACAAATACTGTACTTCCTTCTGGAATACAGAACACTTCTTCGGGCTCAGCTTCAGTTGTGCACCGTGAATTCTAGTTAGAACTTCCTTAAGGTTTTCCAAATGATCTCCGAAAGTCTTCCCGATCACTATGACATCGTCTAAGTAAACAAGGCAAGTTTTCCACGTCAGGCCTCGGAGTATCAGGTCCATCAATCTCTCAAATGTTGCTGGTGCATTACAGAGTCCAAATGGCATGACGTTAAATTGGAATAAGCCACTTGGGGTCGAGAAAGCGGTCTTCCTTGTCTTCTTGATGAAGACCCACTTGCCAATATCCACTCTTCAGGTCCAATGTGGAAAACCACTGTGCTCCGGACAACGTGTCGAGTGTATCGTCAACGCGAGGTAATGGAAAGCAGTCTTTCTTTGTAACGTCATTTAACCTCTGGTAGTCTACGCAGAAACACAATCCACCATCCTTCTTCGCTACCAGCACTACAGGGGAAGACCAAGCACTTGACGAAGGTTCGATTACTCCCTCTGTCAACATGTCCTGTACTAACCGAGACATCTCCTCTTGTTTAGATAATGGAGGCCTTCGAGGAGGTTGGCGTATCGGTGTTGTGTCCCCGGTATTGATGCGATGTTGCACAAGAGAGGTTCTTCCCAGTGACTGTCCCCGAACTGCAAAACAATCTTTGAATTCGTGTAAAAACTGTCCAAGTTCTTTTACCTCACCACTTGAGAGGTCGTTAGAAGATCTGCTCAATAATTCTTGCAGTTCCTCTGGTAATTTAGAAGTATCCGAAGAACTGGGTCTTGGTTGCGTTATTCCGGCTACCCAGGCCACAGGAGTCAATTTGCCTAGGAGCGTATTGCTTTGTAAAGTGATAGCTTGATCCAAAATATTCGCCACTCTAATAGGTACATTTCCGGTTTCGTCAGGTTTTACTAAACTTCTGGCAATTAGTATGCCCGGTGTACTGACTACCTGGGGTTCGAATATAGAGCACTGATTGCCCCTAGTATCTACATCGGTTCTAACCATGATGATCTTTTCGGAGTTTGGCGGAAAGTTACGGCCACTTGGTTTATGACGTCCATCGATTTTTCTGCTGTCATCATTGTTGATGCATTACCTCTTCGCCTCCGATTCTCAAGACATTGTTTTTGAAGTCGACTATAAATCCGTATGCGTTCATAACGTCCACACCAAGAATTGCTTCATCCACAATGTCTGCAACAAGTACTTGATGATTAAACTCAAGTCGACCGAGGCGTAGGTGTATCTCCACTTTTCCATACACTTTTACAGGCCGTCCAGTAGCTGTTCACAAGCTGCAAGAGCACCAGATTGGCTTGAGATCTTTCACCACGTCGGGGCGCACAATAGAAACTGTTGTGCCTGTGTCAACTATAATCGAGGTTGGCCTTTCTTGAACAAATCCGGTAACTACCAAGCTCCCGCTGGTTTTCTGAAGTGTAGAAATTGCGTATTCTCTAGGGGCTTCGTTCCTCCAGTTAGTCAGCACACGCCCCATTGCACCGACTATTGCTCGTTTCCCTGCTGCTGAATTCTAACCCGACAATCTCGTTGTAGATGTCCAGGTTTCCCACATCGATAACACTTCGGTCTTCCATCCTTTCTTATTTTATTCTGTGGCGCCGACCGTCGAGTCTCTGTTCCTTGTTCTTCTTCCTCATCGTCTGTGCCGTTGCGATCTTTTAGCGCGCGTACTTTATGACTTGTCCAACCAGACGCTGATTTGGCGGCCTCAAATTGCAAAGCATGTACCAGGGCTTCCGCACTGTTCTGGTGTCTTGCAATTCGTAACACTTGCTGTAGTTCGTTATCTCGGACACCGGCAGTAAATGTCTGCATCGCAAAACGCGTTCGGAAATCTTCTGGCGCTTCAGGATAGGCCAGTCTAATTAGTCTGTCGATACTTGCTTCAAACTCTTGAAGACTTTCCCCGGAATGCTGTCGCCTTGCTCTCAACTGGGTGCAGTACACATCTCGCAAATGTTTATCACCATACCGTAATTCCAGAGCTTTTATCAACTCGGCATAGGTGTTTTGGCTGTCAGGTGGCACTTTCTGTAGTAGTTCTGCCGCGGGTCCTTTTAATGCAAGAACAAGTGAAACAGCCTTGTCTTTTTCTGTCCAATTATTTGCGCATGCAGCAGCTTCAAATTTGCGGAGGTACGTTGCCCAGTGACTGCTTCCGTCAAAGGTTGGAGCTTTGACATGAACTGTCCCTACTGCAGGCAAAGTGACTTTCTCTGTTAACTTATTTTCTGTGTCTTTTTCTGTCTTGATCACTGGTACAGTCTGTTCAGAAATTTGTTTTGGTTGAATCTTCATGCACTGTTCAACTTCAATTTTAATTTGTTCTCTTATGTTTGCCATTGAGTTTTCTACTGCAGATATTTTTGTTGACATAACTTCTTCCACAGTCAAGACAGATTTTTCTACTTCAGCTATTTTTAATGTCATTGATTCTTGTACCTCTGATATTTTAGTAACTTGTTTATTAAGCTCACCTCATAGGATACCCAATTCTGCGGTACTGTGTTCTTGCAACTGTTTCTGCATAACTTCAAAGAGAGCTTCCGTTTTATCTGCTTCTTGCTTACGTTTTTCATCCTGTCGTTTTTCTGCTTCATCCGCTTCCTGCCTGCGTCGTTCTTCTGTCTGCAACAACAGCGCCTGGAAATTTTCCATCATCTGACTGGCATCCATTGTTTTTCAATTAATTACGAATTACACTCGTCTTGTACAAAGTATCCACTGTTAACCGTTCTATCCCACTTCTGACACCACTGTTACGACTGTCTACTCGATCATCGTAGGTACAGTGGAAACAAAATAAGTACAAGACACCAATTAAGTCACTAATCACACCTTTAATTGTTACAGTAAAACAGTTCGTAATTAACAACACAGTCTCTACAACAAACGAAATGAAAATTGTACACACGCAATAAAATGTCCACAAATATTAAAACTCAATTGTATTACAATTATACCGTCCGAATATAAAACGCAACACTTCACTACTAACTACTTGAACGTACACAGTAATAACCCGAACCGCTCTGTAAATATATCGCACTAATACTCTCGAACCGCACTATCCAAAATCTCGCATGGAACTGAAAACTAAGGCCGCTACGCGATGTATTTATAGTCACACTCACACACCAGAAGCTTCCAAACTGCGTCTTATCTCTCGTGAATTACGTAATTACTACGGCCTTGACACAGTCCGAGCGACCGAGCGAAGCCCGGCACAGTCGAGATGATTCTCGCAAAATGCGTCTAGTAGCACGTACACCACACGCTTACGTCGAGATCTTTCTGGCACATTCGATAAACGCGTAGATTGTTCTGTGCTGTCGTAGCAATATAGAATGTGTAACTGATATTATGATGTAATTAAAAAAAAATTGTAATATGTTTATGTTAAGGATATACATATAAATGCAACCAGTACTTTGCTAAAGACAAACCAGTACGACTAAGGGGAAACAAGTCAGTTAAGATATGGTATGATGAAAAGCCAGTTATTGGTGTGTTTATTGAATGTTTCAGAGTCTGGTGATACAGCGGCCGCAATCACCGGACTAGGGGGGTAGGTTATCCATGATTTTAATAAGGAATTAAGGGGGGTTAGTGGCGCCATATCCTAGCTAGTCCTCTTAGGTTTTTTAGGCAAATATAGAGTTTTTCTGTTTCAACAGAAAACGTCTCATTGGGGGGGGGGGTATTGTAACAGGGCAAAAGAAAAGGGGTTTATAATTTAAAGAATTTCATTTGAACTATCTGTAGACAACCTTTGAGGTAATCTTTTATTTACCCAGTGTGTACTTTTTGGTCACTGACTGTAGCTCCGTGGAAGGCACAGCACGGCACAGGAATGTTTATGGTCGGTAGGGTGCGTATTCGTGAGTAAGAGCGCGCGTGTGAGCCGCCTTTTCCCAACATGAAAATCACGTACAGAAATTCCATAGCCGAACATGCGATGGAAAGAGCCAATCAGCATTCAAATTTACGACCACGTGGCCAGCGAGACAGGCCACAGAGCGGACCCACGCTTCACTTGACGCCAGGCAGTTGAAAAATAGACATTAAACAGTGCAGTCGATACTCCAGGAACAGTCTCAGTAAATTAGTGATGGGAGGCCGTGAGTGTAAGCACACGCGGCCTGCCCAAAAGTATACATGAACAGTGATTCAATTATAGTGACGGTTTTATAAAATGTGGAGAATGGAATAAAAAGAGCTAGACAACATAGTGCGCAGTCGTAGGAACCACGTCCAGTGAAGTACAATAATAACGCAGCTATTTTGGCAGAAAAGTGAAAGTAAATAAATAAATAATCAAAGAGCTCAGTAAATAAACGGGGGGTAGAAGAAAATTTGTAATTAGCGTGTGGTGTGTGTGTGAGGGAAGAAGGGATAATATTAAGAAATAAAAGTACTGGTTTGGCGATAGATGTTAGTATTGTGCCATTGCAAATTTAGATAGTAAATTTTCCCGGCCATATTTCGCGCCGACAATGCCGATCGAATATCAATAACAAGGGTTACGCGTGGGCAAGACAGAGCGGCTATATAGCTCGGCCTTGACCGTTATATCGCGATAGCTTGGGGCAACATAATCTAGTCCGCAGCGACACGTCAGCTGTTTTGTACAAGTTTTCCATACTCGTGCTCGGCCGGCAGGAACCGCTACTCATTCTCATTTTAATTTTTGGTCTCTGACGGGACGCTTGGTCTGGCGGCGTGGTACATTGTGATCCATCTTTACGAAATGAGTTTGTAATATTTTTAAGTGCTTCAGGGTTCCCGCATAGTCAGGAGGAGAAAGGGTTGTGAGGATGGAGACAGGCCATCAGTTTTCATCGGCAGAGCATCGCAATAACCTCCCCAACGCCGTCAGACCCGGAGGAATCCCAACTACACCAGACTGAACAACTGCCCAGAAAATGAAGCATACTATTCGGAGCTCAAACTCACCAGTTGCCTCAACATAGTCATCATCATCTCTAATTCCGGATAACATGTAATCTTCCAAGTACAGGTGGGATTATTCCTTATATTAAATCACAAACACAGCATTTCATTGGATTTAACGTATAAAACGAAAGATACCTCCATAAACAGTACATGCAGATATTCAATTATTAAAGTTCTGTTATAGCATCCCCTGGAGACATGTTGTGAATTGTGTGATTAACTGTATTAAAGAATCTTCCTGTTTAATATATGTCCATTGCCATACTGTATTATATAAAACACTAATTATCTTTTGCTGTGTGTAATTGGCAAAGAAAAATTTAAACTGTTAGTTGGTCAGTTTTTATTATACAGTTTCTGGTGAATGTAAAATGTCAGTAACAACGTTATGCATACAGTAATGGTAAATTATTATGGGCTAGCTTTTCTAAATCTTCTTATGAGAACTAGTACATTATCATGCTCTATTATAAAACTTGGGTAAGAATAGGTTTCTAAGTATCAGAACTTTAGGGGACAATTTTTTCTGAGCAACTGGTGCATATAAGAATATTATGGTAGTGTCAGTATATAAATATGTGTATATTTTTCTTTTAATGCTAAATTTTTTAAATTTCATTTATCAGATATAAACAGACATTCTACATGTTTCTTGTCAGTGATGAGGTATTATAGTGTGAGCATAAATTGGATTAATAAGAATTGTTATTTAGCAACTTTAGTTAAAATGTGATTTAGACAATGCCCTTTGAATAAATGTTAATATATAGAAATGTCGGCTTATGTTGGAACAGTGTACTTAAATGTGTTGAATAATTTGTTGTTTGTTAATAATATTGCCAATTGTGATTAATACTACTTGATAGACACATGTCTATGAAATGAACGTTGAGAATTCAATTGTATACACTGGATTAAAAATGTTATCATGATATGTAATATGAACACTAATAAAACGCTGTTATAGTTATGCAAGTGTTTTATTACAAGTCCTGTCACGATGGGCTCACCACAATTTTTCTTCCGTCTAGACCACAAGTCTAGTTTTAAGAATTAATTCAGGGGGACGTTTCAGTATAAGACAATTTTATATAATAGAGATTAATCAAAAGAACAGATTAAAGAAGTAAGAATAAAAAAGAAATTTTAATTGCCTAAAAAATAAAATGAGATTTGATTTAACATAAAAAATGTATTAGAACATTCATTACGCCACACGCGATAACCTGAGTTCTGCATAGAGAATTCGTCTAAATGAAACCTGTGAATCTTCTGATCTAAGGGCATTACATGATCAAAATTAATTAAGGGTAAGTATCATGGTTTCGATGTATATCCTTAAAACATCGTGGCGACCCTTTTTAGCGAGTTTGGAATCTTCTGGGGGTTCTTATTAAAAAGGTAACTTTAACGGAATCAGGGTAAGTAGAATTAGGGTGCATAAAAAGAGTAGAAAGTTTGTTTCTTTACAAGGTGCTACACGCTGTGTCGTGTTTGAACAAATCAGGCGCCAAATGCCAAGCGCATGTTGTACTTACTTTTCAAAACAAAACTGTACGTCTTTTACATGCATTCAAATAGACTTGAAAACTGAATTAAAACTAAACTTAATTGATTCTCATTATATCATTCACTTACACTACGACCCAACCTGTGATAAAAAAAAGTTTCTCACAGGCCAACTTTTTCGGGCTAATTAAAAAAACGTAACCAAACGTTATAAATAGTTTTTGTTAAAACATGTAAAAAATGCAGATAAACATTAACTATTCCTTCCTATTCCTTTTGATTTACTGAAACATTAAGTTACAAATTGAAATAAAAATGAGCTGTTTACATTAACTAACAATGGAAATACGATGAGTTAAGTTATAAAATTCACTAAATTGTTTAAATGTACAATTTATTGGTTTTATGTTTACAGCTTTGTTTGTAGTAAAAATGTAAAATTTGTAAAATGATCAAGAATAGCAGTTTTGACAATACAAAAGTTTAAAAATTATAATTATCTAACTTCGTTTTTTGGACGAGTAAATTTTCAGGTCTTGTACACACAAACAAAAACCCATATACACAATATACTGTCCTCATTGTGTCATGTGACTAAGTTATGTGTGGGTAGATGAACCACATGATGGATTTAATTCTCAACATATTTCATGAGCTGAAGACAAAGAGTTCAAGCTGTGGAAACATATGCAGAAAAAAAATACAAACATGTGGTATAGATTACACAATTAACCAATTTTCTTTCTGAGCATAGAATACACCTCCAAAACTTCACTGATACCCAAGAGTAGCCCAATAAGTTTTCACCCTCACCCAACAAACAATGTTGCTGAGAGCAACAGTGCTTTATGTTCCAGCTGAACATATGTTACATGCAAACATATGAAATCAAACTGTTCTGCCTAATAGTTTTCTTCATACAGCTTTTTTCATAAACACATGTGTATTTCTTATAATGAAAATAACAGTGTGGACTCACAAAATTGTTGAAAAAACTGGTTTATCACAGACAGAAACTTATGCCAATTTGGTAAAAGTTTATGGGGACTCTGCTACTTCATTTTCAATAATAAAAATGTGGGATACACAACTTATATGTATGAAACAGTGGAGATATAAGCATCTCAAAAGGAACAGTAATTCACATATCGATTAAAATTTTCAGTATGAGAAAACTATGTGCACATCAGGTACTCCATTTGCTAACATGCAATCAAAAATAACCAAATGAAAAGTTGCCATAACAATTTGATTGTTTTACAAGAAATACACTTGATTTTGCATTGCAATTAGCAACTATATATGAAACTTAGGTTCATCAATACACATGCTCAAAACAAAGGCGTAGTCAAAACAATGGAAAAAGGCTGGTTGCCTGCCCTGCAAAGAAAACGTAGGTTGTTCAATTGTCAGGCAAAATTATGGCATCTAATTTTTTGGGTCCTAAAGAAATTTTATTAACTGATTATTCTGGAAAAAGTAATATAGTAACGGGTGAATATTATACATGGATCCAAATATTTCATTTGGATAAATTAAATTAAAAACGACCCAGTTTATAACTAAGGTAAAAAATCTGGTTTTATCAGCACCAACATAATCTGATTTGGTGATGGGAAATTTATGGATCTGAAATACATATTAGTGAAACATCCAGCCCAATCACCAGAATTGGCTCCTTTAGACAATCATCTGTTCCCAGACCTCAAGAAATTCATAAATGGAAAATATCTATCATTAAATGAAAATGAAAAACCATAGCAGCTATAGATAAGTATTTTGCAAACCTTATGAAAAGCTAATATACTAATTAGATGCAGGCATTGGGGCAAAATGCTAAGTAATAAAGAATATGTTAAAAAATAAAATTTATTATAAATTGAAAATGGCTTTTACATTGTGATGCCATGAACTCAATGGACAACACTCATAACTCATGCAAATTTCATTTACACTGTCAACATATAAAAAAAAAAACACAAGAAAATGTTTTCCAAAAACAGAAGATCCAGTTTGGAAAAAATTATTGAAGTAACTGTACACTTAAATCTATAATTATTTTAACAAAAAACTTACGTAAAAGGCCATTTTCCCGGTAGTTTAGGAAAATTAAAACCAACAAATTCCTTTTTCAGATTCAAATGTAAATTGGAGAATTCTCTGTACCTTCTGGAACACAGATGTCTCCCTGCCATATAAATGTTAAATACCTATAAAACAAATAAATTTTTTTATTAATTTTACTATATATTTAGTTAAAATATACCACAATGAATCGTACACTTTTACTGGCTTGTAATCATTTAGTCCCTGCTATTCGGGAGCCAAATGTAATCAATTACATTTATTGTTTTATTACTCAGGTTGAAAATATAAATTTTGTCTATACGTAAATAATAAGTTTCGGGCGCCATGTTTGTTATAAAGCAACCTGATCGAAATTTATTGTTAGGGCCAGAAATTCGTGTTAACACGTACCAGTTTAGTGTAACCAATTACCTGAAATAAAGACACATCAAATAACATATAAAAGTATTTATTAATAGTAAACATTGAGTATAAAGTATTACATAGACATAGGTCTCTGATCGATATATTACGCCATGGGCGTTGTCCACATGAAGTTACATTATACAAAGAATATACGCTGCATTAATACATGTTATAGGATAAGACATACATTTATTGATTAATTAATTATGTATTCAAATTAACTTTCATATTTTCAACAAAGATATATATATAGTTATAGGTGTTGCTCAACCCAGCACTTAGAAATAATTACGCACGCACACAACCACTCACCCTCTCATTCTCATGGTACAAATTTATGCATAGTGGAGCTCCTTTTAAATATAATGAAAAATTACATGATTTTTTAAATACTTGATTTAAAATTTTGTATTATTTCCAAAGGATTGAAAATGTAAAAAGAACGTTCTCACCAATTTCGTGTTGCTGGTGTTCTCGGTTTGCACGAACTTCGCGCACCGCGAGTTCGGCGATTTTTTTTCCCGGTCACATCTTGGAGTTGGCGCACTGTATTTAATATATTTATTATAACTGTTTATTAACCACCTACAGTGGTCTAAAAAGTTAAAATTCACTCGTAAGTGAATGGGCAGCCGGCCGGCGCTGATCAGTTGTTGCAACAGAATGACGGCAATTCCTGGTTGAAATCTGCGGAAGTGGGGTGTACTGACGTCACATTCCTTTGTCTATCGTGTTGACATCGCAGTTTGGTTGCTGTCAACACATTCTCAGCCTCTGACGTAACGAAGGCTTGGCTCTGCTTATCTCAATAACTGCACACTGTTTTTGTGATGTGACACCGTTTTTTGTCATGAATTAGTTCAAATCCTGGTAAATACTGTAATATAGTCCACTCACTGTAGATTCGATATCGGGTGTTTGAGGTTGGGTTGGGTATGTCAAAAAATAGAAAAATACAATATTTATGAACTAGTTATCATATTTTAGGTAATTATAAAATGTACCATGATTGTACCATCACAAAACCCCCTCAATGAAAGATGGTGTGACGAAGCACACAAACTTTCATTGACCCTTTCATACTTCCTAAAGGGATCAGCCAGGACAAGTCGCCACAACCCCCTTACAATTTTATATAAAAAAAAATAATCACTCACCCTTGGTCTGGTGATGAGGACCGTACCTAGATGACCTTACTGGACTTCTCCTGCGAGATCCCAACACCATAAGGCCACTTAGGCTCTTAACGCCCCTGCTCTGACGAGTTAGCCAGCTCAGGACCGCTGTCACATCCCAAACACTGAAACAATTTATAAAAAATATTAATATAGTGGCTTATTGAATCACTACCTCCTTAACTGATATGGTTCCCCTTAGCTAAGTGCTGGTTTGTGCCAATAAGCACTGGGTTGGCTTACTATTTATAAAATTATAAATTATATTAAATAAAATGAGAAAGTATAAAAATTATAAAAATAATAAATCTCAAGGATTAAAAAGAATATGAAAAAGGATTAAAATTGGATGAAATATAATTGGAAATATAAAATATATATAATATAAAATATAATTATATATCTCCCAAACTTGGAGAAAACAAATCAAGAAATTTAATAAATCGATTTATTTATTTATAACTCTTAAAATAAACTTTTATTATGATTATTAGTATTATTATTATTATTATTATTAACAGTTAATCATCTGGCTGATAAATATTATTAACAACGCCATTTAAAATTTTTTCTCTTCCTACACATATTATAACATCATGTTAAAAAGTTTTCAAATAAATACATAATACATTAATAATTAACACTGATATATTAATAATACAGTTAATACATTTTAAATACTCAATCATATTTAATCATATCTAAGATATGCAGTAACATTTGTATAATTTCCTTAAAAGTTGTATTTAAATTAAAATTTACCATTGCAGTTATTAATTAAACATCAAATTTATTTATTTATAATAATAAAATACATTTTGAACTTATTGTTACTATTCATATTACATTATTATTTCATTATTCATTTTCTACTACCTCTCTCCTCTGAACTTTCTATCTACCTAACTACCTAACCTTTCACCTTCTATATCTGTTTAGTCTGGATAACTCCTATATTCACTATACTTTTTATTATAATCTTACTCACCTTCTTCTAACTGACTACCAAATTTACCTATCAATGACACCAATATCTCAATTATATACTCCATTACTATTTCATTTAAATCATATGGCACCGCTCGTCTTTGCAATGGGTTGGGTGTTCCCTAACTGGCTATATACATCTCTAATATTTTGCCCTTCCAAATAATTCGGCAAACACTCCCTTAAACTACACTAATATCTGCCACAACACTATTGGTTGGCTACTCTTTATCACCTCACCCCCACTACAGAATTCATCAACAATAAATATATGTTTACCTTTACTTAAACACCTTCTCTACAAATAATCACTAACTACTGTGTCCCTAAATATCTATTAATTCTCTTTGTATTTTCTTAAAAATTCTTATCTTTCTAACTCCATTTACATTAACTGCATAACTCACCTGCATTTTATCTATACCCAGTCTCTATTCCTGTTTAAACACTTACTGTAATCATTTACAATTCTCTTATAAAATTCCTCTCTTACCTACTTATAACAATACCTCTTTTCAAAATTCAAATATAGTTATTTATTTAAACATTCATTATTATTCATTAGTAATTAATTAAAATATTATTATTAGACATGTTATATATATAAAATATATAATAATACACACTGGGGTACCTGTAATACATAATACACATCAAATTACATGGATATATAAATACAGTTAATACAATAAAAATATACACTCCAACTTCATTATTGTGTCATTAATCAAAATCAGTCCATAACAGTCCAATTCAAAACCACTTTGCACATTATTATTTAATGTTCATTTCACAATATAACAGTCTATCCACCATCATTAAACAACAAACGAATCTTAGGTCTATATAAATTCTTATTTAATACATAGATTTTATTAGATACATTATATTCATATGTTATTGAACGGTTATTAAACAAATATTCCCAGTCACGATCAAGTAGAGTTCCGTTTGTCTTAGTATCATATGTCATTAATCGGTTTATATAATAATTATCCCCATAATATTCCACCACAGGTAAGTACCTAAGGTCTTTATTCTCATTTCTTGTTATTTCCAATTTATTGTTATTATCAGGTAAGTATTCATCATTTTCATATACCACATATAACCCTAACCTTTCTAACAGTTGTCTGTAATTTCTTTTTACTTTAAATATTTTTATTACTCTCTTACTCTCACAATATCTCTCTATACTTTCTCTCTTAATACATTTCTCTCCATAACACCAAAATACACTTTCTCTCTCCAAATATGCAGGGGTCCCTATCATAAAATTGTTGCACCTCTTCTTAGGTACACAAAAACTAAAAGAAACTTTATTTGTAGAACTATCGTCTATCAAACATAAATTAAAGGCATTCTTATCATTATAACAACTACATGAAGACTTGTCTTCACCCCCTAATACAACATTAAAAGAAAATTCTACCCCCTGCATTCCTTGTACTAAAATACTTTCTCTCAACTTTCTTTCTGACTTCATAAATTCAAATAGTTCATTATCATTCATTATACTTTCATTATAACGTTTATCCTCTTCTACCACCACAATCTTACTACCTGTATTATTTAGATTATCTAGAGTACATTCATTTTTGGAATTATCAGTTTTAAATATGTTATCCAGTACAGCATTTTGCTGGGTACTACTATCTAGTACTTTCTGACTTTCTACTTGGTTTTCTACCCCATTTAAATTATCTAATTTTGTGATAAGCTGGTCACATTTCTTAATAAGTTTATTGTGACTCACTTTTATTTCATTTTTCATTTCATTGAAATGGCTGTTAAAACTATTTTGAATTTCTTTAATTTCACTTTTCTGAACATCAAATTTAAAATTCATGTCTTTAAAATTGCTACACATCATGTTATACAGACGTGTTAACATTTCGTCTGTTTTGTTTTCATGAAGTGAGATGGAGGTTACTTGTTCAGTCTCTACATTTTCGGTCGCACTCGCCTCGCCAACCTGACTAAGTGGGGTTAATGGAACATCCATCTCACTCATCACTATTTCGTCAGAGAGGCTGACTTTTTCAGTTTTATCTTCATCAGTATTCATGTTGTATTATTTTAGGTTACTAAAACATGTATGTTTATAACCTAGGAATTTAACCCTATTCTACGCACGTGTGTATGTACTTACGCGATTACTTCAGGTAACTATTCCACTTTCCTGGTAGGTATTACTCCACATAAAATTAAGTTTTATGTCGAGTTCCTGTTATTACGGGCGACAAATGTAATCATTTAGTCCCTGCTATTCGGGAGCCAAATGTAATCAATTACATTTATTGTTTTATTACTCAGGTTGAAAATATAAATTTTGTCTATACGTAAATAATAAGTTTCGGGCGCCATGTTTGTTATAAAGCAACCTGATCGAAATTTATTGTTAGGGCCAGAAATTCGTGTTAACACGTACCAGTTTAGTGTAACCAATTACCTGAAATAAAGACACATCAAATAACATATAAAAGTATTTATTAATAGTAAACATTGAGTATAAAGTATTACATAGACATAGGTCTCTGATCGATATATTACGCCATGGGCGTTGTCCACATGAAGTTACATTATACAAAGAATATACGCTGCATTAATACATGTTATAGGATAAGACATACATTTATTGATTAATTAATTATGTATTCAAATTAACTTTCATATTTTCAACAAAGATATATATATATAGTTATAGGTGTTGCTCAACCCAGCACTTAGAAATAATTACGCACGCACACAACCACTCACCCTCTCATTCTCATGGTACAAATTTATGCATAGTGGAGCTCCTTTTAAATATAATGAAAAATTACATGATTTTTTAAATACTTGATTTAAAATTTTGTATTATTTCCAAAGGATTGAAAATGTAAAAAGAACGTTCTCACCAATTTCGTGTTGCTGGTGTTCTCGGTTTGCACGAACTTCGCGCACCGCGAGTTCGGCGATTTTTTTTCCCGGTCACATCTTGGAGTTGGCGCACTGTATTTAATATATTTATTATAACTGTTTATTAACCACCTACAGTGGTCTAAAAAGTTAAAATTCACTCGTAAGTGAATGGGCAGCCGGCCGGCGCTGACCAGTTGTTGCAACAGAATGACGGCAATTCCTGGTTGAAATCTGCGGAAGTGGGGTGTACTGACGTCACATTCCTTTGTCTATCGTGTTGACATCGCAGTTTGGTTGCTGTCAACACATTCTCAGCCTCTGATGTAACGAAGGCTTGGCTCTGCTTATCTCAATAACTGCACACTGTTTTTGTGATGTGACACCGTTTTTTGTCATGAATTAGTTCAAATCCTGGTAAATACTGTAATATAGTCCACTCACTGTAGATTCGATATCGGGTGTTTGAGGTTGGGTTGGGTATGTCAAAAAATAGAAAAATACAATATTTATGATCTAGTTATCATATTTTAGGTAATTATAAAATGTACCATGATTGTACCATCACAGGCTATCAAAAAATTTATAATCTTTTACAACTTTTAACTTGCACAAAACTGTCTTTAAAATTTTTCACACCTGCAAGCATGACAACAAATTTGTATTACTATTTTGATGACCAATAAAAATTCTTTTTGCAAACAAAACACCCTTGTATAATTACACACTAGTTTACTAGATTTACTACGGACTTTTTTATCATGAACAGTAGGTTATTCATAAGGGTGGTAATTAAATTTGTCTTCCCTACTACGCTTGCCCTTCATATATGAATTTTCATTTAATATTCACGTCATCACAAGCACCAAAACTTACAATGTTTCCTTGTACACTAAATTAACATAATTCATGTTATTTACAGCATTATTTGAGCACAATCCATATATTCCGGGAATGATTTATACTGCAATGTGTGTGTGTGTGTGTGTGTGTGTGTGTGTGTGTGTGTGTGTGTGTGTGTGTGTGTGTGTGTGTGTGTGTGTGTGTGTGTGTGTGTGTGTGTGTGTGTGTGTGTGTTTGTGTGTGTGTGTGTTACACAAACTGATACCATCTCCAACATCTTGTTAATGAGTAACGTTATTTCTTCATTTTTGAGGTATGCTATAAAATTACCTTTGTACAGTTAAATGTTATATACAGAGTAATCCCAAAAGATGGTGCCAAACTTTGGCGAGTGACTCTACTCACTAACTGCAGGGAAACATCCAACAAATATACAACAAAAAAATGCTTTGTTTTCTGTCTGCATGTGTTTTATAGAACAAAAAATTAATCACTTTGAAAGATATGTGGAGTAGAAATTTGCTATGCACACTACATTTATCGTTTCTTATATGTATGAAAAAACCAAAATGTTTTCTTACAATTTTTCAAAATAGTAGCTGATTGAAATTTTTAATTTTACATTTCGGAAAAGTCAGTGTACCATGCTTATAACAAAAAATTTCTCTTTATATAAAAAATTGGCCCTTTTATTGGTAATCGAATGGTATCTTGTTTATAGACTTCAGATAAAAAATAACGGTGTTATTACATTTCTTTCATAACAAAACATTTTCCTCATAAGAACTGTGTATTTGGAGTTACATTATTTTACTATGATTAGTTGCCCAAGTAGTTGTTTGAAGTTGCTTTAGATTGATTACCATGATTTAACAATTTTTAATTCACCTGAATAATGCTGTATTTAGTCCATCTAGCAACTCTTCTCTCAAACGGATACTCACTCATATTTAGTACCAAAGCATATGTATACCACCGGTTAATGTTTTAGGAAAAAGAAAAAAAGAAATATTTTATAAATTTACTTCACTTAACATCTGGGAATCAGAAAAAAACAATCCAGTTTCTTTAAATTGTAAACACTGCCAAAAAATCCACGGTTCTTTATAAGGAAAATGGGCTACCCATATGTTTCGTTAAGAAAAAAAATGTAATGTCTCCGTTATTTTTTATCCGAATTCCATAAATAAGGTGCAATTGGATTTCAAACAAATTGGTTAATTTTTCACGTAATAATGTAACCCCTCTTTCCTTTTATATATTTTTAAGAATATAAAACAACTTCTTTTATTTTAATTTTTTTTTTTTGAAAGAGAAGCCACAAGTCAATTAGGACTAGGCCGGAGCCTAGAGAAGCAAAAATTGTGCCGGGTCCAGTATGACAGGACTTGCAATGAAACTCAGCTGTAATATAACAATAACGGTTTTTATTGTATGCCAAGAATTAATACATGTAGGCAAACTCTATCACATAGTTATCCCCTCCCATGAATCATAAATATCACAAATAAATTAAGCCCTGCTTTAACAGTATTAAAGACAACATGTGTATATCATAACGAGTGTGTATAATATTTCAGTAAATATATATATATATATATATATATAAAATTCTCCCCCATTTTGTGACTAGCTAGACACAGACAAAACATAACAAGACACACTGAAACATAAGGTACATAGACTCACAATTATACATCAATTCTAACACGAATGCCCCTGGAATGCACCCGCCTTGCAGGCAGTGTTAGTACCATACCCAGAACCCAGCAGTGATAAAATGTTCGCCCATCAGCAACCCGTTTCTGTAGAATTACATAAAAGCCAAAACCCCAAAAAGGATGATAATTACTCATAACGCATAAGTAAGACCGGACCGCCCATATGTATAGCATTCCACTGATCAATGACCCATCATGAGCGTATGAACCTTAAGTTCCTTCCACAGCATTAAATAAAAATTTACGGAAACTACATCACCTGATTTTGAACAGTTGTTATACAATTCTAAACGGTTAATTTGCTTCACAAATTCCGAAGGATTTAATAAATCAGTATATACTTTAACAGTCGGAAAATTAATCAGTCGAGGCTTTACAAATTTCAAAAAAAAATTTAAACAATATATGTTTCACAAAATTTAATGAGTATATGTTCTATAGTTAAAAGAAAATTAATCAGCAGATACTACAAGTGAAAAGTTAATCAACATGTGTTTTGCAAGTTAAGAAAAACAATCAGTATAGCCCTTTGTAAGGTACAAAATCAATTAGTATATGCCCTGAAAAAAGCAAATTATTTTCTATTAACCCCGAATGGCTATATAAATATAATTGAAATGAAAGTACAATAAAACGGTTGTGCCCTAGCAGCTGTGGGAGCGCGCCCGCATGTGGTTGACAAAATTTGACAGGAATCTAACCTGCCTCAGGCTGCACAAACATGTGTCAGACAAAACTAAGTCCGTTTTTAAACCCCAGAAAACGGCCAAAAAAAAAACAAAGGAAAACCCCCAGCCCTTAAATGTTAAACCCAAGGTGAATTTAATATTTACTCATTTCTGTTCCAGCCGGAACAGAGTCCATAACATGTTCTATAATTTTTGTAAAGAGTAATATAATAATGAAATGCAAACGGTAAAATTTCCAAGTGTAAAAATATCTCTGGCACGCTCCCCCAGTGCAGCACACAATTACAAGCAGTGCACTTAGTGTTAGGTAATTCAGTTATAAAAAGTGTTCTTGAAATTAACTCATGATGATCAGCTGCTCCCATTTATAGCAGACAGTCTGGACACGTGGTCACATGGATTCAAGTGATATTTACTGTAAAACAGGCGCACTGCCGGCCCGGCCCCAATAGGAAAATAAAAGAGTGCATATCACCTTAATACTGCTGACTAAGTGCTACATTGTGAACTGGTCACCAGCTCCCTCTCCGGACAGGATCGTGTCTAATGGTCCATGACTGATGCAGTTGTACGGCAATCAGCAAAGCCAAATCTCCGTCTTAATCAAGAACCCGGGAGTCGCTTAAGTTTCAGCAAGCCATGTAGATGCAGAGAAACTACGCCGTAATTGTTCGGAGAGAGAAGCCGATGTATTTCGTAGCGGGGCGGTGAGCTGACTAAGCGCTGTAACTGACTGAACAAGCCGCCCCTCACTACGAGTTGCGCGCGCAGCCCTAACGGAGCCGGACAAGGGTCGTTTCAACTGACCCTTGCATTCGCGTTATTTTACAATTAAAATAAAAATTGTCTAAAACCTTCGACAGCCGGATTTATACCGGCACAATAAGACTTTTTTATTGGCACTGATTTTTGTAAAATTTAGAATTAAAATTTTCAATTGACTGCCCTTTTGAACATTTTTAGATAATACTTCCCCCTTTGATTTTAACTTGTAAGAAATGGTAAACATATTGTGTATACCAAATTTCAACTCTGCATCTCATTCCGCTCAGCAGTAAAAAACAAAAAAAAACTGGAGACATACAAACAGAAAACAAAGCACTTTTTAGCATATGTTTATTGGGCATTTATTCTTCAGTTTAATTAATAGATTCGTTCATGAAATATTGCACCTATTTGGCAAGTCAATCAGCCAATAAATGGCTTAAAAGGACTACAGTCGATTTCTGCTGCGAAAGGGTTAATAATAATACTTTTTAGTAATTATTATACAAATATGTACTTCAAACATTAATACTTCATTTAGTTAGCTATTAGCATAATTTGGATTAATAATATAGTAATAACTAAATTATTAAATTTAGATGATGCACATAGCAGTGAACATATTCTGTGCCTGGATAAAGCTTCTTAACAATAGTTCGTACTCCCCCTGAAAATTCAGCCATAACTGACACCCCATTGTATTTTTGTGCAATAAGTTTGATTTTCATTTACTTTATATATGTCAAGTTCTTCACGAATACACGATGCTACGAGTTTCAGCAGCATGCTTGTCAGGAGTTGAAAACCATCAGAATCTCTCAACTGAGTTTCCTTTTACAATATACTGAAACACTATAGCCATCTGAAATACATTATCAACGTAACTGGTCTCATCTGAAACAACAGTTAAACAATCAGATTCTTTTACTTCTTGAATTATTTTTTCAAGACATACCTCCAACATTATGCTGAAAGCTCGTTCTGAACTGTTTTAGATGTGCCTTTAAAAATCATTGCATTTTCCATACGATTTTTTCAGACGTCTAGCTCAGAACAAAAAATGATTAGACTCCAAAAAATCCCCTGGATTAGTAATTGGATTCATCATTATCCCTTAATGCCAACTCAAAAGCCAAAAGGTCAGATAAATGATTAATATCGTACACTCTTGTTTGACTCTAAGGATCCTCTCCTCCAAAATAGCACACAAGGGAAACAGAACATGGCATTTTTAATATCACATCCACAAACCCAATACGGTTTAGTAAAATATTCAGTTTTAAAAGACCTTAGACTCTGTCTATTATCTGACTTAATGTTTTGAACTATTTTCAGATCCATGTACTCTTTCCAGATCCAGTACAGGTCATCCCAATCTTTTAATTTCTACTTTTTGTTCATTGCATGACATAAAAATGGTTTTTCTAATAAACCACAAACAAAATTCAAACTGTCAATTTCACATATAACTCTACCACAAACAAACCAATAACAGAAAACAGACAGTTTAAAAGACAAATTTCAAACACCTATATTATACTATACTGAATAAAGTGCAGCACGGGAACAGGTTAAGTAAACATGCCCTAATGTCAATAGCAGTGACTGAAAGAAGAAAACAGATGGGGAGGTTATGAATTGAGAGGAAGAGATATTCGCCCATGAATACATAATGAGTGGTTGCACGTCAGATGCCATCACCAAACTGCCTGTGTTGAGAATATGAGTTGTGCACATATGTTGCACTGTTTCCCATTTAACTCTGTAGCACATTCTACCATATTAAGGTCGCAATTGGTGAGCCACCACTAACTTTGAACATAAGGAATATGCAACATTTACTGCTCCCAAACTTTTTTATTGCACCTCTAGCACACACAGAATTTTAAAATGTAACTAATAATTATGTAAATAATAATATATTCAAACTATTCAAATACTCATAAATAAAAAAGTTGTGTATTAAGTATTATACATACTCTTGTAGTTGTGCAACCTTGTAACCTACCTACGATCTGTCACTGATGGAATGAAAAAAAAAGATAATGGAAATTTACATTAATACATACATGAATTACACATTAATTACAGTTAATAAAGTGGTGCACATAATCCAGTCAGTATGTGTGAAACGTGAATAGTGTAAATTAGATTGTTGTAGACATGATATAGAAATTATAATTTAGTAATTTTGGTGGATTAGTTGTCCACCTGAATAATAATGTTTATCATGAACAAAGGCTTCAATGGGAGAAATCAGAAGTATAAAACATGCCAAGCTTATAGGGCATGGTCAGTTTTCAGCACAGGATTTGAAGACCAATCACGTGACTATAAGCTTGGAATGTTTTACAGTAATGTTCACATTGGTTTCCCAATACTGGTTTAGATTTGCCTTCTTTTTTTTTGAAAACTGCAACCATCCCAACACTATAGTACGGGACACAGCATTGTAAGCTTCGAGGTGATGCAATAGTAACTGCGGTATTGCCATGTCGCTTCACTCACACTCACGGGCGCGTTACACTACGAAGCCAAACAAACTTCAGCGCATTCACGTACAACAGAGATAACACACACACACACACACACCTCACGCTTCTACATCAGTGAGCTACTACGATCAAAGAGAATACGTCAGCGCATTATCGTACAATAAAGATAAAACACACACACACACACACACACACACACACACACACACACACACACCACAAGTCCTCTTCTTTCCACTGTTTTTTTCTTTCTTTATATAATTTTTGTGTTGTTTTCAATTTTGTAAGTAATTATTTTCTTTATTCTTTATTAATATGACAATTCTCTTTACATTTTAGTTGTTTTTAAAACAGTCGTTACATTATATGTTATTTAATGAAAAACTTCATTTTTTTAAATTTAGTAAAGAAAAATTATACACATTATAATAAAAAATATACACAAAAATTTAAGCATTATAATTATTTTTAAATTCTTTCAATCAGAACTGGATTCGCTATCTTCTGAACTTTCTTCCGTCACTGCAATCACCATACGTTCTATAGTCAAATCTCTAGGGCATTCTTTCTGGTAATCGTCCTTTTGAAGCTCTTCGGAATGTCGGACGCATTTTCTCCAGTCTTCAACCGTTACTTTAGCTATCGCTTCGTCCATCAGTCTTTCAAGGTTGACCATTTTAAAAGTATTATTTCGATCGGCCACATATCCTTTCACCTGTGCCCACACCAACTCAATTGGGTTGTAATGTGCATGATAAGGTGGAAGGCGTACAACCTCATGACCCATTTCGTAGGCTATTTGATCAATTTCATATATTTTCAGCGCATTTTTTATTTCGTTTTTGTTTAGCAATTGAGCCCTCGTATCTTGCATAGAAAATTCAATTTTATGATTTCTCAACCATTCTTGAATTTCCAATTTTCTCCAGTTTGATTTAGGAGCTTTCTCAGCAAGTGCGGAATGATAACTCGCGTTATCCATTACTATGACAGAACTTTCTTCCAGTAAATAGAGGAAGTTGACGAACCACTCTTTAAAAAGTTTCGAATTCATTTCGTTGTGGTAATCTGTATTTAATGAAGATTTTTGTGCATGGAAAATTAATTTGCATTCCTTCACGAACCCTGTTTCAGCTGACCCCGCATGAAGTACAATTAATCTCCCACCTTTTCCGACTGGCACTTTTAAACCACCCCTTTCCTCTGGGTCCTGCCAAATCATTGATTTTCTGTGATTTTGGTTCACCCATGTCTCATCCAAATAAAATATGGGCCTTTTTAAAATGCCATTCCGAATTTGATGCATTTTTCTCAGAAAAGTAGCGCGAGCACAAGCAATATCTACTCTTTCCATTAAAAATTTTCGGCCGTCATTACACTTTTTATATTTAAATCCAATCTGTTTCAAAATTCGCTGCACTGATTTCTTGGAGCCCCTAAAATTTATTTGTTCAGCCAACTGCTGTTGGATTTTTCCAGATCTTGGGTATTCTCCATGTTCATAAAAACTAAAAACACATCTTCGCACAACATCTTTGTCGAAGTGTCCAAATTTGTTATTGTCGGCTTCTTTTTAAAATGCTTCCGTGGCGTACCAAACTTAGGTTCATTTCCTTCACACTTATCTGCGTCTCGCTTTACTCCTTGAACTGTCGATCGACTTACTCCACAAGCTTCGGCAGTCAACTCTTGAACCCTTTTAAAATGCTACATTTCAACCTTTTTTGGATCGTCCGCGAGACTCTGTAAAAAGTTGTAAACATTGGCAATGATGTGTTTTCCTTGCTTCCCTAAGTCCTTTTTACCAGATCTTCCTCTGTTTGATGACATTGTAGGAGTTTGAGGAGCCTCAACAATTTGTAAATTATTATTATTATCATTCATCGTGAATAAGCCTTATATAATTATTAAATAATGGCAATAATATAACATAACAAAAATAATTAATAAAAAGTTTAAACGCGTAATCCTAGAGCTACTGAATGTAATATTTACGTGGGTAATGTTGAGAAGACGGAGATGTTTATCCTGTAGCAAGTGGAATGACATGTCAATGGAATGTGAAGTGTTTGCAACAGACCTCCTCTCCCCACCGTTACCTACGCATACCATGTGTAACGCGCGACAACGCTGTAGGGCGAGGGGCAGGGAAGAGCTGTTACTATTGCGTCACCTCGAAGCTTACAATGATGTGTCCCGTACTATAGTATGAAAAATGTTATGTTGAGAGGTTGAAATTCTAATGCTACACGATACATAAGAAAGTTTAAATTCGTGTTTGTGGATCAGTTAGAAGACAGCCTATCAACGACAAGATTAAGTTAGACTTCAGATGATCAGACATATTCCAAGTGAGCAAGAGCCACTAATATGCAAGCTACAAGAAGGACAACACAACACAAATCATGCTGTATGGAGAAGTCATAACAAATGATGAAGGCGTTCTGATATGACAAAACTATCACAGCCAGCCAAAAATCCACCCCACAAACATACTGAGAGAAGCTCAACTTGAGATTTAGGATAAGATATTGTTATATACAACTGGTTACTATACCATCTCACACAGACTGATAGCTGGGAGATCTACAAACTGAAGTAACAACTTTCAGAGAAAAGCCTACTGAAAACAAAGACGTTACATGTCAGAAATATATTTATTTTAATGTTTTACATTATTTTAACGTTACTTACTGCGTATCTTTCACCAGACTTCTCCAAATAATGGTAATCTGGAATAGATATTGGGAGTGATCGTTTCTCTGAGTAGTCTATATAGTTATAGCCTGACTGATCATCACTTGGTTCCAGTCTTTCTGCTTCCTGACAACCAAACAAATCATTTTATATACAACATTCAACATAATAATCGGACAATATATAATTATTACTGGTATATAACAATAATATTACTTATGTGGAATCAGAAGTAATATTATAAATATGTGTGTGAACACATTTAATGTAGGTCTACACATACAGGTTTCCTTTCACACATAAACCCATGTACACTGATACATACACAAACATACAAATTTATGTACAAACAATTTATTATTAAAAATTATATCATACCTGCATACTTCCTGAGGGAGTATTTATACTTCGCAAAAAAAAAACTTCATTAAACTACATATTATTCAATAGCTTCTTCATATTAAATCAAATACTTCTCCAAGTTATGGCTTTTAGAAAAGTTTTATATTACAATGCAACCAACCGAGGAATGGAACAAATCAATGAGAAAAGTCTGACAAGAAAAACCAAGTGACCTGAGCCTCGAACTAAGACTGTTTGTTGTCACTTGGGTATTCTTAGAAGGAGCTGGAAATTAATTAAATAGATGTTACTTTAATTATTTAATATCTTTTTATTAATATGGAATATTAGTAACTTTCACAAACATTTTGTTCAGGCGCCATCTTGTTATACAAGAACATTAAATTTGCTTACCTTTATGGGCAGAGTTCGTATAAGCGAACCAGAAGTAGCGGAATTTGTTACCTGAAATAACTTACCCTCAACTATAATATTTACCAATGACATTACCTTTTATTGTTAAATAACATACAAATGAATGTGACTCTACTGTGCGAAACAAGCACACTACCATTCGCCATGAGGCGTAGTTCGACTATTCAAGTTAAAATTTCTTTCCCCTTAAACATTTCACAAGCCCTCCAAAATAACACATTCAATTATATTTTTAATTATATCATTATTACAATTATTTCACAACCCAGCACGTCTAATTAAATATAATGAAATATTCTCACACTCACATGGTACAATTTTATTGTACAATTTTATGTGCTCGTTTGTGTTAAGAAGCACTGGGTTTTCTTTAACTCCTAACACCTAGATGATTACAAGAATAATTATTATACAGACGTTCCATTCTCTTAGTTCACTACCATTAACATTTATAAATTTTTCGACTCCAATCGATAATAATTAATCCTTTCCCATTAACAAGAAGAATACAAATCTTTATACTAATGCAATAATACTTCCAAAATATTTAAACACATAATCAAAATTTACTCAAATACAATTATCTATATCTCCCTCTTTCTACAATTCTGAAACATTTTCTCTTTTATAAAATATTATTATTATTATTATTATTATTATTATTATTATTAACAGAAATTCTATTTATCCGGCGCTGTTAATCTGGACTTCTCTCTCGAGATCCCAACACCGCAAGGCCAATCAGGCCAATCAGCATCCCCTTTTCTCCTCCACACACACTATTCCCCCCCCTGAACTGTTGCGTTCAGTTGCCTCCACAAGGACTGAGGCAGAAGGAGTGAGCACTTTTTTCTTTTCTCTCTCTCCCATCCTTGCTTCAGCGTTACAAAAACTTCAGGGTAAGTACCCCTACTTATTATCTTAATATATGCCCCCAAGGTCTACCACCCCTATTTGGCTGAAAATAGCCTGTTTTCAAAAATAATCTTAGATTCCCTTTTTGTTCCCCATTAAATTTCTATGTTTGACCAATTTCAAAGGCAACCAACTGTGGTCAGTTTACAATAATTCTGCCTACAGCTGATGGTCATCCAAAACCACGATCTGGGTTGGTAAGGCCGAGACCGCCCGAAATGTAGGGAATCGCAATGGTTTGACACCTAGTGTCATAACTGCCCCCAAAATTACCCTTTAATCTTGCATAGTAATCTAACATAACATAATAAACAAATTAACCTTGAACATTAACATTGCTACATTTACATTCAACAAACCATTCACTTTTAAATAATTTATATAGAAATTTATAAACATTGTTACTTGAATTTTCTATTCACTCTTTTATATCAACTTTTAATTACTCATTATTGTACCATTTAATTCTATAAAATTTCAAATTTATTATTAACATTCATGTTACATTATATTTCATTTCTTATTACCTTTCTATTATGAATTTTCTACTTAACCCTTCACATTTTGATCATTGATTAGTCTGGGTGACTCCTGTATTCACTATGATTTGACTTATCGAAATGGCATTAATATTTATAATCTTACTCCCTTTCTTACTACTAACAACCAGATTTACATATTATGACACCAATCTCTCACTAATTCCACTTACCTTAATTTATTCTCCTCTTTGTACTAGGATGTATGTTCCCAACCTGGCCATATACATTCCTAACCCTTTGCCCCCCCACCAAATATCGGCAAACACTCCCTTAACTACTCTATCACTTGCCACAACGCCGCACGCTGGTCTACTGGCCACGCCGCACGCTGATCACTCCTTACACCACTACAGTAGTATTAAATAGACATGAAGCAACGCGCATGTTGTAGTGGGGAGAAGTCAGGAGCGGTGGAAGCTACGAGGAGGAAAATGTCTACTAACGCAGTTGAAAATATTGGCCTACTCTCTCAATTGTGAATGAGACGCATGTGTGAGATGAGTAATCTATTTTGAGACGGATTAACTTTTTATACCTATTGTGCCGAAGTTACGCATCTAATTAATGATGAAAGAAAAGTAAAATTTACATTTTTCCCTGTAAAAGTACTAAAATTTAAAAACTGATATCGCTTATAATGACAGCTGAAATAAAGCAGTTATACTTCCTTGTCGATTCACTATAATTTACTTTTTATTAGTTTTATAACTTTATTTACTTAATTTTGTATTGTCTATGCATTCTTATAATGCTTTCAATTGTTTATTTTTAATTTGTAACGTTTTTATGGGTTTATTGTTTTCTACATTTCATTAGCTACATTTTTAACTATATTACCAAATGTACCCAACTAAGTTTTATAGCCCTAACACGCACGCACACACACACACACACACACACACATATGTAACTTACTTTTTACTAACTTACCTAACTTTTTACTAACCAATTATTCTTATAATTTTCAAATTGAATTGTTTTGTTATTCTTTTAATTGTTTTTAAGGTTTTTACAGTTTAGTACGTTTTATATTTAATTCACTACTTTTTTACTAAATACTAAAAATTTGGTTGTAGGTAAGTTTTGATTTCGATTACGACACGACCAGACAGTAAATGTGGACATTTTTTAAGACGAAACAAGCGTCAGACACAACAGAAAGAGACAATGTAATAAAGCTTTCACACAGTTATAAAATGTTTAATACTGCCATTATTTTGTAAACAGTGACTTGGCGTGTTGTGTCTGTTGCAATGTTTCTCCAAAGTCGAGCCTAGACATCAACAATAGTTGTACATTTTGGAATGTGTACACGTTACGATTCACGAAAAAACGTAGTAATATATGATCCACATTGCTCTGGCATCTTAATTTGTTTGAGTAAGTAACATCAATAACAGATGCGAAATACTGCGTGTGTGTTTTTTTAAACAAGTAGATGTAAACTATCCATAAATAACAGGAGAGACAATATTAATGCAACAATTAGACTAAAAATATTTAAGTAATATAGAGCTCATTTACTTACGTGCAATTACAATTATTTAGGTCAGTTCTTCCACCCCACTAATATTTCCGTCACTGTTACTATCACTATCACTATCACTCAAATCGTCTTCACTGCTGCTATCCCGTCCAATATTAATTTCTAAACGATCTGTCACAGTATCCATTATTTGGTCCGATCTCACGTAGTCGTTTTCAATTTTCATGACGTGGTCACATCTTGATCTCCAGTCTGCGGGAGAAATACAATCAAATTCTGTTTTCGCTAAGTTTATGACACTGTCTACAGAAAAATGCACGTTCTTTTAACACGCTCCTTCACGGTTGCCCAAATCAGTTCAATAGGATTAAGATCTGGGTGGTAGGGTGGAAGTCGTAAAACGGAATGTCCATGGTTTGCCAAAATAGCATCTATTTTAAAAGTTTTGTATGTTGGTTTATGTTGCTTGATTAGTGCATAGAGCTCAGGTTTTAACATAGATGGACTACAAGGAATGTTATGGTTCTGTAACCAGTTAATCATGTCTCCCTTTTTTGTTAATGACATTGGAGGTCGATTTAATTGTACATTGTGGTAGGGGGCATTGTCTATTACTACTACACTGTTCTTATTCAAGTTCGGTATAAGCATTTCAATCACCCACTTTTCATAATTTTTGTAGTTCATGTCGTTGTGATAATCGCCTTTTTTGAAACCCGATTTAAACATTAAGAGAGCATTTGATACAAACCCAGTTTCACCACCAGCATGAACTACAACCACCCGCTGTCCTTTATTTATTGGAGTTTTTAGGCCACTTTTATCACTGTCTGTCCACGTTTTTGTAACTGACGTTGAACTGTGAAAATAGGTTTTGTCCGTGTACACTATGGGCCGCCGTTCTCCTCTGTACTGCTGTATTTTTCTTATAAAATCTACTCTTAAGTTTATAATGTCATGTTTCTCTATTAAAAGTTTTCTATTGTTTTCAGCACGTTTCCACCGAAATCCCATTTGTCGAATAATTTGTCTAAGACTAGATACACTACCATTATAATTAATTCGTTCTCGTAAAATTCTTAAAATAACTTTTAATGTTGGTCTTTCCCCTTCCGTTGTGTGACAGTCGTGAATAATTCGTCGAATAGTACACTTGTCAAAATCGTCTATATCGGTTTTTACTTTTTTTCTTGAACGTTTTTTATGGGGAGTGCTGAAAGATTTTGTATCACCCGTATACGTGGATGCTTCTTTAATAATTCTAAAAACACACTTAGCGACACACCACACGCCTGAGCTACCCGTTCCTGTAATTTTCTTTCTGATGTTTCTTTGCCTTCAGATTTCATAAACTTGTAAATGTTATAAATTATTTTCTGACTCTGACTATGTATGACTTTCCTTTGCACAGAAGTCGAGGGTGAACCAGACTGATCCATTTCACTCGACAAACCGGAAAAAAAAGCAAACTACATAAATGAAACTAAACCCTACATTTTGATGAATACTGATGTTTTTTGAAAAGTACGCACATAATAATCTCCACAGCCGTCTGGAAGGCAACTGAGTTTTGTTCCTCTGCTGACGCATGCGCATTACATAACCTGCGCTGTTAGCACGAAAACGGTTGATTCATGTCTAGCAAACTTTACTGTACCCTTACTACAAAATATCACCATCAACAAATATATTTACCATTCACCTTACTCACCTTCTTGTAACTTTATTTACTTTTTATTAATGAATTAAATTGCAACTTCCACTTACCTTTTGATTCTTGATCTGGCCTGATTTCTAAGTGTGGACGAACCCCGTTCGTACGGCGAACTTAACAGTACAGCAAATGAAATAAGGTGTTTGAAATGATTTTATTTAACAAAGTATATCATTTAGCAGATATTTTATTTTGCGATTACTAAACATCTCTTCGTCCCACTACCTTCCATGTATAAAATATAAAAAATATTAATCTCTCCACATGATTTTTAACTTTTGAAGTACATTGTTATAAATTTTTAAACATGACAGACATCTTACGTAAGAACCAAATTTACTTACAGTCTAGGAAGACGACCCAGTTTGCCCATTCATTCCATTCACACAAAATTTTACATACCCCTAATTTTAGAGCGCTCGTTGAATTAGTAAAATTAATTAAATAGGGAAATAGCTCGTTGATTGCCTAACTCTTGGCGCCTCTGATAACCACGCGCCGCACTACAGATTTGTTCGAAAGTTTTTTCACATTTTTCACTTTCCGGTCTCCACGGTATACACTTCGAGCTGATGGACTGCTCTAACTTACGTTTTTATACACTTTGTGGACACTTTGTCAACTTTCTATAGTTCGCGAACTTTGTAGGAGGTCCCGGCTGGGAGAAGTTCTTTCGTTGACTGATTATAATTTTCACATTTTTTATAAAATTTTACCCGACCGGGAACACGCACCAATACTCGCGTCCGTTATGCTTAGTTCTTGTTCGCCGACTGATTACACGGCGGGTAACTAGATCCCCACCTCTGGTTGACTGTTTCCGGGCACATACACGGCCACTGCGATCACGCAGCTTTTCGTTACCGTTTAGGTAGCATGGTTTTGCATTGGGCACTGGCTTCGACGATGCTGACTGGCGAAAATGTTGAGGCTGTGGAAGGCGTGGCCTCTAAGAGTATCCGTCAGCAACGAACCGCATGGAACAAGGTTTTCGTCTCTCGCCATTTTTCATGGCGTTCCTTTGGAGTCTGATGTGCGTCTTTACGCGCGCCTGGTCATGTTGCGCGTCTTTGTACGTGCCTCAATGCTTAATTACCGCCGTGTGTTTAGACTAGGCATCACATTCCATTGCCAACTCACCATTCACAATCTCACTTCATTGTTCCTTGGACGACAATTTTACTTCACATTGGGACTGACCGTGCAGAGGGAAAATATAATATTATACTTTTTTAATAAAATGAAAACCCTTCCCTTTTGTCCCGTTACATTCTCTACATATAATCACTAACACCACTGTGTCCCTAAAATATCTAATACTCTCTTTGTGTGTTATTGGTATTTCAAAATTCTTATTTATCTAACTCCCATTATCTTTAATTGACTAACTCAAATGCCTTTATTTTAATAATTATCACCCAGGCTCTATCCCTTTTTAACACTTTACATTACTGTGATCATTGACAATTGCATTAGAAAATTCATCCCTCACCTACTAATAACAATACACCAAATATATTACATGCTTAATCATTTATTATTCATTAGAATCTAAATCTCATAAAATCATTTAACTTCATTATCAAACTTTCTTTTGTACAACCTTAATTAAGTAATTAATCTTCAATTATTTAAAATTTCATCATTACTTTCATCACTTGTTTAGTCAAAAAAAATGTTAATTGTTATTATTAAATCAATTAAACTATAACTTCCTGTTACATACATGGTTTACCTAAAAATACATGTAATACACAACATCAAGAATATACAAATACATTGACATTAATACACAAAAAAAATATACAATCCAACTTATTATTTGTTATTGTTGACCAAAAATCAGTTCATAAAACAATCCATTTTAAAAAACACTGTCCACATAATTAAATGTTCATTACACAATAAACACTTTATCCACCATCATCGAACAACAGTCGAATCTTAGGTCTACATACATTATTTTTTATTAAATATATGATATTATTATTATCAATATAATACTTATTTAAATTTTTATATCTTTCCACAATGTCGTTTGAATTAATAGGCTTATCCCATATTATTTCATCATGTAACATGTCATCATAGAGTATGGTCCTGTCACCCTTAGTATAATTTGTCATAATCATGTAAGTCATCTTATCATCTTTAACAACATCATCTCTAATAACAGCATCTTTAATCCAAGGTAAGTATTCATTATAATTATTCATCATCTCTACTATCTCAGTTTCGCTATAAGGTAAGTACTCGTTATTATTATTACTTCTCTCTCCACCTAACCTCTCTACAAACTCTTCATAGTTTCTATTTACTTTAAAAATCTCTATTACTCTCTTTCTCTCTCTCTCAACATATCTCTCACCATAACCCAAAGCTACACCTCTCTCTCTCTCTCTCTCTCAATATATGCAGGGGACACTAACTTATAATTACTGCACCACCTATGAAGTGCACAAAAAATCCAGGGAACTTTATTTGCAGACCTATCGTCTTCAAAATATATACTGAAGGAACTCTCGTCCTTCCTAAACACATGTGAAATCTTTACTTCACCCCCTACTACAACATTAAGGGAAAAATTTGCCCCTGCAACCCTTTTACCTGTAAATTCTTACTCCACTTTCTCTCTAATTCATCACACACTACCATTCCATCATTATCATATTCTACTCTCTCTAAAATTTCATTATCACTATCAATATCCACACGATTATTTTCTAACACTATATTTTTACTTCTATTATCACTGTTATCACTTGTAAACTCATTATTCAAATCATCATTATTACTCACCTTGTTATTAATTCTTTCTTCCTTATTTTTCGTCATATTGTCACTACTACTTACCTTCTTATTCCTTATTTGACTTAATCTCTCCTCTAACCTTTTATTCACTTCGTCAAATTGTTTATCAAAATTATCATTTTGTCTTTTTATTTCATTTTTCACTTCATCAAATTTGGCATTTAAATTATCATATTTAACATTGGAATCACTTTGTTGTTCATCGAACTTATTATTCATGCTACACATCATGCTATATAAACGTGTTAACATCTCATCTGTATCAGATTTTTTACTTTGGACTGGCGTTGAATGAATTCCTTCATCCATAATTTTCGACTCAGTCCCACTTAATTCAATATTCATTTGGCTTTCGTTTTTAATGTCAGTTAATCTTGTAAAGTTACTGACTTTTACCTTTTTATTTAATCTTATTACCATCAGAATATTTCAGATTAATACTTACTGTTCACTGCTGCCAGAATTGTACTTACCGTCATCGTCCCCGTTAAACTTACCTTATTATTGCCCAGGTCGCCAACATGTTTTTTAGATAAACATGTAAACTTAAACACTCTTGCCCTTATAAAAATCCCGCTATCTGACTGCATTTTAAAATTTCAGAAAACCCCCAATTACGTTAGACGAGTTGTCAGCACAGAATACTAGGAAGAGGTTATGGCGTAATAACGACACTAACACATGGTTATCTACAAACGAACTTCTTAATTTATTCTAACCAAAACCTCATTTTATGAAAAACAAAATAAAACGGTAATAAAACAAAACTTTCACTTAATATTCTTTTTACGTATTCCTAGTCTAACCCTTAATCTAAAGAAGACAAACCCAGTTTGCCATCCACACACACATACATTTTTATATCCCCTTTTATATTGCTCGAGACTTAAAACTGGTGAAATTATTTAAATATTGAATAATTGAAAATTGAATAATCGTTGGTTAGTTACATAACGGTCATGGTGTCTATTCGCCGCGTGCTGCACTAGATGCATCCGAATGTTTGTTAGTCCCATACACTTTTAATTGTTTCTTCCTTCGGCACTTCACTTAATCCATTCCGGGATATTGTTCCACTTACTTATACCGTTTTATAACTTTCCGGTAAAACTTAAAGTTTCGTGGTGACCACGAGTCTCAGCGAGCTGCTGGCCGGCGCCGCGGCTAAAAGTCGACTCTCTCTACATGAGGCCGGACATCACTGCCTTGCCTGAGAACAAATTTCATCGCTGCACACAGCCTTCGTTTTCAAAGTCTCATTAGTTCCACACAGGACACACGGGATTTTCGTGTGTTGGACGTCGACAAAATTTAGTGTTCACTGGTCGACGTCACAAATGTGGGCAGGACTTAATTTCGTTTCCGGCATGTTGAGAGCACGTGCTGGAAAAAATCATCTTCTAGCCATGTTGTTTTATACCACTCGGCGTCGTTTGCGCATCTGCTGGTGGTTGCGCATTTGTGTGTGTGTGTGTCACACAATCACAAAGTTCTAAGAATCTTCAACCTGCACATTCCATTGCAATTGTTTCATCACCGTTTCTTTGTTCGCGACGATCTAGATTCAACCGGGGACTGGGCATGCATATGAAATAAATTGTTGCAAATATTTAATAAAATAAAACCCCTCCCTTTTGCCCCGTTACAATCTGACATTCTCGTTATTATCTGCCATTTTTTTTTTAATCTTTTACATATATTTCTTTTCAAAATTTTATCCTGTAATATTACACAACCTTATTATATATAAAAAAAATATTCTATTTAAACTATTTACCCTACCATATGTAGTCACAACATGACCTTATCTTTACGTCTATATTTACGTATCTGCAAATTATATATTACCTCAGGTAACTGTTCCGCCCCTTCCAGTAGGTTTACTCCACATAAAATCACATTTTATGTCGAGTCCCTGTTCCAGAAGCCATTGTTACTTTAATTCTTTAATGTCATATTATTAATATGGAATATTAGTAACTTTCACAAACATTTTGTTCAGGCGCCATCTTGTTATACAAGAACATTAAAATTGCTTACCTTTATGGGCAGAGTTCGTATAAGCGAACCAGAAGTAGCGGAATTTGTTACCTGAAATAACTTACCCTCAACTATAATATTTACCAATGACATTACCTTTTATTGTTAAATAACATACAAATGAATGTGACTCTACTGTGCAAAACAAGCACACTACCATTCGCCATGAGGCGTAGTTCGACTAATCAAGTTAAAATTTCTTTCCCCTTAAACATTTCACAAGCCCTCCAAAATAACATATTCAATTATATTTTTAATTATATCATTATTAAAATTACTTCACAACCCAGCACGCCTAATTAAATATAATGAAATATTCTCTCACTCACTCACACTCACATTCACATGGTACAATTTTATTAGTTTCCCCAAATTGAGCTCATTTTTCACTGAATTTCTTAGTAATTGAAACTTTTGTATTGACCCTTATTTAACTTTTCTTATACGGTACCCCCATTTTGTCACTTAGCTGAAATCAGTCCTGCAGATGTCCCATCGCTCCACTCGCACTAGTGATGTTACCTTTTACCAAACTTTTGTATTTATTTGTTACAAGTTAACAACATTAAACTGTTATTTCACTTTATACCAAATACTTCACATTTTACATTGTATGGGCGGACATCCACGACTTAGTTTCGTAAATTTTATATATGCAGCCGGCCGGCTTAACTGCTGTTGCGTGACTGAGAACGATTTATAATGCTTCAATTCCGAGGTGGGGAGCAGCTACGTCACCAGTCTCTTTGTGTCGAGTCTTATGCCTTAGTTGTTTACCGGCGCATTTATTACGTTTTGCATACTTTTGGATGACGTATGCTTAGGTGCAGCTTGTTGAACATTCGTCTAACAAAATGATGCTGTTGTTTCTGCACGTATACTCCCGACCTTGACGCAATTCCTGTCCACTCGATATTGCGTAGTTGCAAACCTTCATAAAACTTTACTAGTTTCTTATATATGACTTTGAATAAAATACAATTTAAATTGATTATTCCCCAAAACACAGTAGGGCCAGAATTGTACCGTTACATAGATTCATGTATTTAGAAACTAAAAAAAATATATTTCAGACACTCTTTTGTGTTTCTACTAAATCTAAGATCCTGAGTACAATCTGTATATACAAAATAATCCCACATTAACCCCTTAACTACCAGAATGTATGCATAGTACATTGTCAATTGGTAACAACCATCAACCATGATGTACACTGTGTATTGCAGGCTATGGGATAATTTAATATGTTTTTACTGCATGGAGAGGGAGGAGTTCTGACTTGACCATGTCTTCCCCCATCACTTGCGTGCATGGCAACATGCTCACTAAACTATTGCTTTCCATGCCTGTGGGATAGTTGTTTTGTGTCCATATTTTTCTCACATATTTGCTATTGAATTATACTGAAATAGAAAGTGACAGTGATATAACATACATTCTTGAAAATTAAGAAGAGGACAGTAGTGAGACAGAATTTGAAGATATATAAGATAAAGATAATGAAGCCAGAACAATAGACAAATGCTATGTACGTAAGTAATCTGTTAACTGACAAGAGGCCTACTCCTATAACAGTTTTCAAACCTGAATATGATACTCATCCTGCAGTTGACTTGGAAGAAATGATTAACTTCAGAAAATGTTTCAAATTACTTTTCAATAAGGCAATCTTTAATTTTTGTAACTGGACAAATGAAAGAGCAGATCAGTATTTTTTGGATATCAAATACCACTTGCTAACAGTGTTTTGGCCTGTCATGGTGACTTGTTGAAGTGCCGGAAATGTACGTATTTTTTCCATTTATTTTTTGTTGGGAATGTCGAACTTGCCTGAAATAAGTGATTTGGTCAAGTGACCCTTTTCGTACTGGCCCAAAATGTTTTAACTCAAAAATAATGTGCCATAACAAATTTCAAGTTCCAAGTCTGTTAAACCAGGACAGATTGTCACATGCTTTACACCTTATGTTCTGCTGTTACGAGAGTGTTGCCAGCTTATTCTTGATCCTGGCCAAGATTTTGCTCTTGATGAATGTTTGATGTTATATAAAACATTTCCAGCAGTACATAAAAGATAAGAGATCCTGTTTTGGACTAAAACTGTTTTGTTAATCCCCAAGTAACTCAAAATTCCAAGAGTATAAGTGGAATTTTTCCTTGTACATTGGAATAAATATTTATGAAACTCCATGTTTCCTGATTTTGCAGATCTTCCAGTATCAGAAAGAATAGTAGTGTACCTAGCACTGTCTACTTGACGAAAGCAGACATATCGTTGTGGATAATTGGTATTTATCAGCTCGTCTAAGTGAATATTTCTTGAAACATAAAACATGAACAACAACAGGGACAATATAAAGAAATCGTGGCGCACCTCAACATCTTATTGATACACCACAAATCAAGGAATGTTCGACTTTTGTAAGAAACAAAGACACTCTCCTAGTGAGATTTAAAGGCAAAAGAATGTATAAGGGCTATTCGGAAAATAACATCCATTGCCGCATAGTACGAGAAGTAGTGGTGGAAGTGCCGTTACTTCTGTGCCGACTTGTATAGTAGCTCAGTACACGTCCAGGTGTAATAGTGGGAAGGTCGCGCTGCTGTTCCTTCACTCATTATAGCCTTTCAAAATAACCAATGCAATAGAAAACCCCACCAAATGCAAAGTGCATGCCGTGATAAGATTTCTGACGGCAAGAAACCTTTCAGTAGCAGACATTCATAATGAACTGTGAACTGTATATGGCCAAAATGTTGTGAAGGTGTTGTGCATCAGTGGGTTAATTTGTTTAAAAATGGAAGAACAAACAATCAACGATGAGGAGAGGAGTGGCAGGCCATCCATAGTCAGTGATGAACTCATTCAGAAAATTGATGAAAAAGTCCGTAAAAACCGGCAGTTCACAATCTCTGAATTTTCTGAAAAATTCACACAAATTTCTTGGACCGTTTTTGTATGAGGTAGTCACAGAAAAGTTGGGCTACCTCATAGGCCACCATGTCCTCAGTGGGTACCAAAAGTGCTTTATGAGAACCACAAAACACAACAAATGGGCTTTGCCTTAGACTTTCTTTCACGTTACGGCAGAGAAGGAGAAACATATCTCAACAAAATTGTGACTGGCGATGAGACTTGGATCTCAAAACACTGAGAACAAAACGCTGAGACAAAACAACAGTCAATGGTGTGGGGTCATACCGCCTCACCAAACAAAGCAAAGAAGAAAGCCAGCCAAACTTTGTCTGCCAGGAAGGTTACGGCAACCGTTTTTTGGGACGCGAAAGGAATATTGCTTGTGGAGTTCATGAAATCTGGAGCTACCATCAATTCTGAAGTGAATTGTGAGACTTTAAACAAACTAAAAAAAGCCACCCACAACAAACACCAAGGTCTGCTGACTTCTAGTGTCATGTTTTTGTATGACAATGCTCGCCCTCACACTGCGCGGCACAAGATCTGTTGTATCAATTCATATGGAATGTAGGAATGTGTGAGAAAGTACATTTTGTAAAAGGAAAAAAAATGTTTATTTAAACCACACCATATCGAAAAATATAATGAATTAATGGGTCAGCTGAAAAAGCTGATCAAATGTTACAGCCATACAATCCAGCCAGAAAATCATACTCTTGATTTAAGAAGTTTGGTATTCATTTAACCTCCCAAATGCTATTGAATGGATTTATTATTTATCAGAATTGCAATGGTGAGTACCAGAGATTCAAGGATTTTCTGTGCTGTGCTGTGAGTAACTACTAACAAATATATTGAACGGAACAAGGAAATATTTGATGGAAAACCTGCTTCTCAAGAAAGAAATGACCTGCTCCTTGAGATCCTCTACTTGGACTGCTTCCATTGTAATAATTTTCATTTGACATTTTGATCCTTAGAATCTGGGACTCTCCACAGAAACTGTGAGTGGCAGCTGAATGACCATGTTCAACATAAGTCTTTCAACTGCCACTCACAGCTTCTGTGGACAATCTCAGATTCTAAGGATCAAAACATGAACCAAAAAAATATTACGATGGAAGCAGTCCGAGTAGAGGATTTATCCAAAATTTCAAACTCTTTCCTCACTTATGGAATTACCAGAAAGCTCAGTAGCAGCTTTGCACATCTAATCTATACTGTCTGTTTGTCATCTATTAGCCAATTAAACCTAACGTCGGCTCCCAATGCAGGTTAGTAAAATGACCTAAACTGGTTAAAGAATGATTTAGTGCTTTACTTTAGGACTGTAGGAATGACAAGAAAAGGTGTATCCCTGATAAAAGATATTCTTCTCTTTTAACCAAAAACCAAACAACAGTTAAATTTCTACTTGATCAGTGGCCTATATAACTTACCTGAGGTGTGACAGAGATGACTGTGAGTGTTAGAACATCTCCACCAGACTTGATAAGGTCGACAACTTGCTTGTGTGTTGCCCCCTCCACGCTAACACTGTTCCTGCACATTAGAAAGATGTACATTGGCATCATATGATTAGAATGAAGTCATAAGACTAAGATTTCCATATTTTGTGTTTCCTACAATGCTGGAGTATTTGCAAACAAAACTGTCAAACGTTTTATAAATGGAAGTCTTAACAAAACTCCACAAGAGTTTTTCAAACTGTATCACCAAACATATCATGGATGTTTGTATTCAATACAGCGCTTGACACTTCAAAAAACTCTTCTTTGGGTTCCTCTGAAAAAAGGGAACATTAAGAAAGAAAGCTAATCATCACTAGCTTGGGAATCTATACCACAAACACAACACTACTACAAATATTTGACAGTTGTTAACAAACACTTCTTACCACCTGATATCCCCCCTTCAACTCTCTCTCTCTCTCTCTCTCTCTCTCTCTCTCTCTCTCTCTCTCTCTCTCTCTCTCTCTCTCTCTCTCTCTCTCTCTCTCTCACTCACTCACTCACTCTCACACACACACACACACACACACACACACACACATGTACAGACGCATATGCCACTGAATTGAATTAGTAATGTAATCCACTTTTGTAATAATTTGTCATTTTTTATTGGGGGGGGGGGGAGACAGAGCTGAAGTATCTTTGAAATATAACACATTACTCTTTAAAACTTCTACATGATGAGTGAACTTATGTGGAAGCACCTTCAGGACTTTCTTTCCAGAAATAGTACTTCGTCTTTGATTTTGTACCCTCAAATATCATCGTTAGGTCCTTCAACAAGGTCACTCAATTGCAACTCTCAGTTTCTGAGGAATAATCACAGATTTTTGGAATCAAAATGTTCAAGAAACATTACTACGATGGAGAAGGTCCAGTAGAAGTTATTCCAACACAATTAATGCATTCACTCACGTACAGTCACAGTTATATTACAACTGAGCGATACAGTGAGTAGAAGACACCATCATTAACAAAACTGTTATATTTCTATATCTTTGGTCCTTCCAGACTTTTGCCTTATGGCTTATTCTGTATTATTCACAAAAGTCACAAAGAATGGACATATATGGACTTGCCTCAGAATATCTTTTATCATGTATTGTTCTTTCCAATGGCCAAAGTTCAGATTCACTGAAAAATACAGGGCTGGACAGGGCATGGGCTGGGAGACAGTAAAACATACACACACAAAACTTCTTGACACAGGTAACATACATGAAAGTAATACCTAACATAATTTTGAAGTTAACTGGTTATTATCTGACCAGTAGTCTGCTGTTCATTCATTTTAAGCATTGCTTCTAATTAAAACTATTAAAAACTGTGGTTTTAACTATATCAACATGACCCTTAAATTATGTCACGAATAAAAACATGGGAACGCAGTTAATTATTTACTCATTTATTATACTTTGTTTGTTATCTTTAATTCTTTGATAATAATCAACAGTGGACACTTGAATTTCCTGTTCAATACTAGAAATAGTCATCAACACTGTCAGGCAAACAGCATGTGCCAAACATTCAATTTCATTAAGCTGATTAAATTTCTCTCCCCCCCAAAGCTATGGCAACAGTCATACAATCAAACTATCTAATTAACACTTCCTTTCTGCTTGTGACGTTTACTTCCAAGTTGTTATTTAGAACAAAAAATGATTTCACTGTCTAAAAAATGTTTAACAGTTTAAAACATTTGAAAGATTTTGTATAAATTATTGGTATAAAGAAAATTTGGATTTTTGGTGAAAAATGCAAGTCAACAATTGTCATGAACAAAAAACTGATTCCGTAATGGTATGCACAACTTAAAGTCATTGTATTTTTTTTATATAGCTAACTAAAGTGGTTTGTATGTAACTAAAATTGCTACTTAAAATGTATCACTGCCAAGTACAGTTTATTAATATTAGAAAGGTACTGCCACTTTTAAAGATTAAAAAGTAAAAACAACTGATGTTTAACGTTTAACTACTGCTAAACATGCAAAGGTTATGGGAATATCAGCTATATTGTGACTAGTTTAATATTTTCGCTTTGAAACATCTTTACAAGTAAGTTGTACATATTGTAACGTGACCTATGGTAGCACAAGGTTTACAAGTATCAATAAGTGAAGAAAAGCTGTATAATAAAAATTAATAATCTGTTATGCTGAAAACAGGAAAAGGGAGTTAGACACTGTATTCTATAAGTGAAATTATAAGGGAATACTAGAAAACACACCTACTGTTCATTTTATTATATTTTGTTTTGGTTTTAATTAACCCAAATGTTATTATGTTGAGTATTACATTTAACAGAACCGTTTAAAACACATGTAAAACCTTAGATACTGGCACTGGCCTAAAAGGTTTGTTAAGGAATTGTGTTATATGATTAAAAATAATCAAATGTTATAATTTAGTTTAGGTTATTACAGTAATTATGTTTACAAGCACTTAAAATTAATAAAATTGACATGAACAGTTGTAATGAGTATAGGTGAGGTGAATTATGAACTCTAGGCAATTAGGCCTATAACTGGTAACCAGAAATTTGTAAAATTTAAGACAAAACAATAACAATTCATAAAATAAAGTATATAATCCGGTTAGGTTTCATAATAATAGTGTAGGACACAAAACTGGATAGAAAATAATTAGTTTAAAGTTAATTTACAAAAGAAAACCAAATGGAAAATGTATGAATCTGTTATAATTTGAAAAAAGGTAGCCTTATGGGATATCAAAATAATTTGTAACCAAAAAGCAAACTAATGGTGGTATTATATTGTAACAAGACATATAACCTCCATATTTTAAATATCAAAATATAAGTAACATGTCATGATAACTGAGGGGGACAAGACCCATCAAGTATTTACAATGAGAATGCCAAGCATGAGACTACATAAACAACTAATAAAGAAGAATGAACTCACAACGCAGGAGTTAATATAGTAATGGTAATAACAATTAATAACAAGAAAGAAAATGCATTAAATAGTGATTATGCAACAGAAACCATAACCCAATAGATCTGGTCAGTAAGAAGCCAATATACCAAGAAAGAAACATATTATGAGGGAGAAATAACAATACTGATGACATCTATCAGAATGGTGACCTAAGAGGAACCACAAAAATACAATGACAACGAGATAAGAAGGCTTAATATGAAGTAAATAACCAACACCAGTAAAGTACTAACTGAGAGACAAAATACTAACTGACTAACTTAGATGACCTGAATCTGACCACTAGTCTTGTCAATGAGTAGGGCATCCCATATTAGCCAAGAGAGTGAGAGTAACAATAATATTAGTACAATAAGAAGCTGTAAACAACAGCATTATGACATATTATGCACAGCATTAATGTAAATAAAAAGAGAATCAAAATTGTCTAATAACTGTAATAATTGTTAACTAAGTAGTGGAAAAATTATAACAGAAAGAAAAAAGAACTAATTAATGAATTACAGGTGACAATTAATCACATAATACTAGTAAAAACAAGATTAAAAATGTAAATTTGTATCAACTCAATTCACCCATTGTTGCGACAAAGGTGGAAGTCACATACCTAAATACAGGTACTTTCCACCTAGATTCATATTTATTAATAACTAAAACATGTTTAAACTAAAATCTCTTGTACAAAAAATCCAGTAGAGGTGATAAGGTTTCTACCAGTACCAAGATCAGCTACCTAGAGTAGTATTTATATGAGTATTAATGTAAACCAAATGAACAAAAACAGACAAAATGCGAATCACCATGTAAAACTTAGACAAAACATACTGTAAAGTTAAACAGGAATGAAAAGGGGGATACCTGTATAATAAATAAGATGTGATATTACTAATATGATAGTGTACGAGAATTATTGTCAGTAATATTAAGCATTAAAATCATAATTAAGCACATCTGTCATGTGACACTTAATGTAAATACTGTTGTTCAATTCTCTATACAAAAGAACAGACAAATGTATCAAAAACACCAGATTAGTAATCAATGTAACAACTATAGTGAACTATTCTAAACCAGATAGTTGCCTGAAAGGACACTACTTAATTAGAAAGGAATTAAAGTAACAGGCCATCTGATAGTACTATACAGAGGTCACTAAATAGACTAAAAAACCAGGGAATAACAATATATTCCCATTAACAAAGTCAACCAGTAGTTGTAATGACACTGTATATATAATTGGGACAACATAGAAATTGCCCAGAAACTATTTCTAATGAATAATTAATCAATAGAGTTAGTAGACTCATAGGCCTAAGACAATGTTAGCATAGGAGTTGTATTTTGTTTGTAATTATAAGTAAATAAGTAATTTTTTTTTTTTTAAGGAATAAATCCGAAATTAGTACCAAGCCACGTGTTGTTCAATCAAATATATTGTAACTTACTGTCTGTGACTTTCTGCAACGATGTCTTCAATCTAAAGTTGACTTGTGTTCGTACATCATCAAACGATGATATAGCTGTCAAATAATTAAAACATTAAAATCCAATTAAACAAAAACCACAATACTTAATGTATAAAGTCAAGCGCGACGGTTAAACGGTGCACACCGTACGGTAGCTGACCGCGCACTGAATCAAGACTGACTCTTATCGCGACAATAACGCAAAGCAGTGTCGTACAATATATTCGATTTAAAAAGCAGTTGATCGTTTAGGACACGCGGCTTGGTATCAGCATTGTTATAAGCTCTGTAAATTTCGAACTCCTCAAGGGCGTTCATATGTCGCCCTTTCTTGCATATGTGAAGAGGTATCAAGTTTGTTTTAAAATTAGTGTAATTGTGATTCTCTATGATGAGGTGTTTTGCAAATTTTGATCTAATGTGGTCCAAACTGTGAAAGTGTGTAGGCGGTCTATGTTCTGTGAACCTTTTTAAAAAGCCACGGCCCGTCTGGTCTATATAAAAGGCGTCACAATCATCACATAACAATTTGTAAACACCTGTTTTGTGTTCGAGGTTGGTAGGTCCATGTACGCGGAGGTTATTCAAAATGTGGTTAGTGGTTTTGTATGTGACATTTATATTGCTATTTTTATTGAAAATTGACCCAAAAACCTTAGGCATAAAGTATGTATATGGTGTTGTAATGTATTTGCGTGTTATACTCTCACTCTTAATGTTTTAATTATTTGACAACTATATCATCGTTTGATGATATACGAACATACTTTTAAGTTCTGAGGATGGGACAAGTGTCCCGAAACATGTCAACTTTAGATTGAAGACATCGTTGCAGAAAGTCACAGACGGTAAGTTACAATATATTTGATTAAATAACAAGTAAGGAATATCAAAAGACTTGAAGGGCATAATCCCGAAGAGATATGATTGTCATTAGCTAGTTATAATCCATGAATAAATAAAGTTAGTCATAAATAGTGTAAAGTGTTCATCTCAAACAATATCTTCCTTAATCATGGACGAAAACATATCATGAGTGGACTCTAAATTCAGAGCCAAATGTTCGCCATGCAGTGGTAAGCTTAGATTCACAATCTAAGCAGTGATAAGAAAGTTATGTCAATTTTAAAATATTTGAGTTAGTTTGGAAAAATGTCTAGCGTCAGTTTGTAATCTCGAACCCAGCAACCCAAGCTTGTTATAACAATTAAATAATTTCGCAAAGGGGTATGTGCGCTAAAATAAAGATCGTCAGCCAATCAAATAAGAGAAATCGACAAATTTTACAAGGATCGCAGACGAGAACGGCAGAAACATACACCACCTCGAGGCACTTTTTGAATAACCTTTGATGAGTGCAGACGGCAGCTCGACTTCGCCAGAAAACAGCTGTTTAACCTAGCTTGTGCGCGTCATCGATGTAAACAAAAGCAAACCTAACCTAAATTTGTGCAATATAATAACAACTTTACAACTGAAGCTGAATGAAGAATAAACAGTGCGAATATACGAATTGCAAAGTGTATAATCCCTAGCAATTCCGCAATACAGGGAGTAAAGTGATTTTTTAATATTAATTAAGGAAGTTGAGAAATGACGATATTTATCGAACAACATTAATGCCATGTGTATAGTATAGACTAAGGTACAAAGAGCATTGCACCCTATTAATTTCAATCACCAATCATTTATAGAGATAATCCTCAGATTCATTTTATATAATTAATAAATAAGAGTTCTGAAGACAATAATAGTTTGTTATCTGTAAACACTGAGTGTGTTACAATCACACACATAAATAAAGTCATTATAACGTTAAACCAAGATTCAACTAACGATAGTTAGTAAGAAATTTGAGGATTGTCAGCTGACGAAATTAATTAACGAAAGTTAACCAATGCAATTATAATTTATGTTTATTAATATAGGAAGAGTCTACTACTATTTTAAAATGTTTCTTTATATTACTAATAAAAGCATGTTGTACCAAGCGACATAATATACTGATTATAGTAAAAAATAAAACCATAAAATAGTTTTAGTGATTTCCACTCGTCAATTTATTAAAATTATAAATCCATGACAGCTGTTTCGGCAGCACAGTGCCTTCATTAGATGGTGTAAGCTGACTAATTTTCGTACAAACAATACAGAATATAAAATATAATACAAGTGCTGTAGTATAGAGAGCGATAGTAATCTCGTATCAATAAGATTTAATACACATTACACAAACATATAACATAACATAAACCAAGTCTATTTATACAAATTAAGCAGAGGCGAGCTATTTAGATCTAACTGATCATTTAATAATACATTTAAATATTTGTGTTTATTAATTTCAAGGGTTCCTAATAAATCAAGCTTTGGACCCTTATCAGATAAATGTAAAATTTCAAAATTGTCATTATAACTATGGTCTTCTTCTAACAAGTGATTTGCATAATTTGATTTGCCATCATTATATCTAAAACTATAATTGTGACCATACATTCTTTTTTCGAAAGATCCTACCTGTCTGTCCGATATAAACTTTATTACAAGACCCACAGGATAATTTGTATACACCAGACTTTTGCAGTTTATCTGTTTTACTCTTATTATTTTTAATATATTTTCCCAAAGAAGACTGCGTCTTAAAAGCTATATTTACACTCCTTTGTGTGAAATATTTACCAATATTATCAGAAGCAGAACCTATGTAAGTGAGAGTGTGATATCTTTTAATCTGTGTTGAGGGAGGGTAAACTAGTTTTAAAGCTTGTGAATAAAATTTTTTGTTTAACAAGTGATCTATGAGGCTAGGTTGGTAACCATTGTTGACAGCTATTTGTTTAATAATGTTAAGTTCTGATTGGAAATTTGAGTCTGATAACAGAATACTAACTAGTCTGTGGATAAAACTGTGAAAAGCAGCCAATTTATGTGAGTATGGATGTGTGGAAGTAATGTGTATTGTCATATCTGTATGTGTAGGCTTATGAAAAATACCGAAGCCTAATTTATTATTGCATTTTGTTATTGTAAGGTCTAAAAAATTGATACTATTGTTATCTTCTAATTCTAAGGTAAAGCTAATATTTTTGTGTAAATTGTTAATAAAATTAAGAAAGATCTGTAATTGTCTACGTGTACCTAGAAAAATTGCTAAAATATCGTCCACATATTGTAACATGACCAAGTGTTACACAACCTAGACATATACCCATAGAATTAATAAATACATGAAGGTAATGTAAGTAGATAATATAATGATGAAAGTAGTGAAGAAGAGAAGGACCAACGAAGAAGAAGTGCCACAAGAAGCAGTAAACAAAACACTGCTTGACACTACAACCAATACTATAACTGACACAAACTAATGGACAAGCTAAATTCACTATAAGCTGTCAAGCGAGTCAGTGAATAACTTGAATGTAATTTCACATGTTGATAAAAATAATTAAGTAACGACCTGAATAATATAATATCAGCAACAGTATTCGGCTGAGAATAAATAAACAATGACTAGTAACTATCAATCCCTATGACTAAGATTAGCTATGGCCACAATATAAAATTGAAACTGTATTACAATCTCAAATGTACTCGTAAGAAGTAAAAATAATTGTGAGAGGGAACCTTATATAAGTAAGTTACCTCATCAATGTACCAAATGTAACTAATGAACATTATTAAGGCATAAACCCGATGTAAAAGGTATGCCTAGGCAACGCCTAAAACGAACAATTGTCAGTAAGGTGATAAGTAGAAAGGACTACTAGTGTAAATAACATACACTGAACAATTATTACACCAAGTGTAGCAATAAGCATTGTTAATGTATTATACAAGTAATAACTCAATTATTAATGAATAGCATAGAGCGAAATAGTGTAAACAAAATGTAATTAGGAAGTAAGGATAGTTCATAGCAGTGTATTACATCAGTAAGTTAAGATTTAATAATTATATTCACTAAATAAGTATAAAGACGGATATATTAGTGTTCCGACACAGACGTTTAAGTGAAAACGCGATGTGCAACACAAATAATTTATTGATAAGAGAGAACGTAGCCGGCGTCGCTAGCAGACGACAGCGCGAAGCCATATATCTGAACATTATTTATTAAGAAATGTCAGTGAAAGTGTGAATAAAACCAGTGTCAAACTATATCAAATTCAAGAGTAGAAAATATCCTTTAATTTGATAGCGATACAACCACGATCGCAACTATAGTAAGTGCGTGACATGCGTTAGCATCATTTGTAAATAGAAAGTAAGAAATTTGTTTGTCAATAATAACAACAACGTCAACTGTCAATCATCTTAGCCAAAAGACGGTTAATGACGGTTGGAAAAACAATGCGTCATTTTCGTAACGTCTGGTTGAGCCAATCAGAAAATAGCTTACTAAATGAAACAATCACCTAAGCCTCATCAAAACAGGGGGTATATAACGGGAACGCGAGTTTTTCCATTACCACTTTTTGACAGTCATCTCGAGCAAGCAGGTGTCGCTCGTCACCTCAAAATTTTATTAACTTATAGTATCATGTAATAGTGCATCCACTGAATCATTTCGGCAACAACAAGTAACTACAATACAGTCTACCTAGAATCAGTGCATCGATGTGAAGTATTTATTTTATTTAGTGCGGGATATATCGAACAGGAGAAAATAATTAAATAGTATTATAAATGGTCCAATTTAGTCAGAAGCGGACAATTATTACCTGTTCAAAGTGCGTGTGTAGTGTAAAGCCAGGGTCACTATAATCCGACCACTGGAGTGTTTAATTAAATTTTAATCTAAAAGATTAAAATAAAGAGGTAACATCGTGACAATTTATTCCATTAATCTGAGTGCACTGATATATTTTGTAAACAAAATTTGTACTGACGCATAACACCAAAACATTTTCTGTGTTACACAATGACTGAATTTATTTAGTGGATTTGTCAATCCTGTCTAAGAATGATGTTAGTCTTAAGTGGTCTATATAACTTTTGTGAATAATTAAGCAAGCGTGACGAACGCCTAACCTATAAATAGGTTTGATTTTTTGTTAGTAAACAACAAGGCCTTACTAGTCAATATTGTTTTATGAAATAATTAACTTTTGTGTAGGCATGAGCATTCTTTCTTGTGTTTAAAAGAATTTACGCACGAGATATAAATAAAATTAATGTTTAAAGTAAAGTTTATCTGGACATAACCAGAAAAGTTGTTCATGCTCTGAGCTAGTCCAGTAGGGTAAGTGAACGAAACAATTTCAATTGTATATCAATGTATTTTCTTAATTATGTTTGTTTGAATTCATCATCAAGGGTACAAATAAAACCCAGTTATTAGCAGCATAACTTTCACTTAATTTATTTCGAAAAGTAAATAAATAATTAATTCAAAATAATCAAAGTAACTCTTAGTAGAAATCATACGTTGTTGAATTTGAATTGCCATAAGGGCAATAAACACAATTTCAGTTTTTTAAAGAAGAGAATTAATAATTATTCGATTCTATTAATGGGTTTTACACGGGATTTTCCTGAAATAAACCTGTGTGGCGCCCATTATTAAACAAGGTAACCTAACCTTGTAAGTAAGGCAAGCTGGTTTTGTAAACCGTTTGGCAGCTTATTAATTTATAAAAAAGTGAACTTCCGAACTTCCAGAATCACGACCAGGTACGTGGAAGTGTATTTTATTAATTTTATTGTCCAGACTTGACTTGACTCTACGTACTTAGACGACGGTCAACCTGGAGGAGGAGTTTCGCTGCCAGAATCGACGCGACGGCTACCTTCATCAAGCGACCAGCTAGTACGCTTTATTTATTGAATTAAGCAACGTTATTGTTCAAACAACATTACTGCAATTATTTTTATTTTTATTTAAAGGAGTTCTTTTAAGACAATTATAATTTTTTCGATTCATCATAACTTGTAAATTTAACTTTCAATTGTAAACTTATAACACACTTTTGAATTCAAATATTAAACAATTTATAACACAGTTTTAAACACACCGAATCTAGTTTCCTTACCAATTGGCTAGCCCAACAGTGGGGCTTTAAGGAGACAAATAAAGTAGACATCTTAGAGACAAATAAAGTAGACATCTTACAAATTGGCGACCAGCAACGTGAGGCCGAAAAATATTAGACGAAAATATTTTTTATATTTATAATCAGCCTGGCAAACACAAAAGAACTAACATGCCACACACACATCAATACGACACAAGGTACAAGGACAGCCGAGTAGAAGAGGTACAACCAAATACGGAGACACATGAGACACAACCAGCGCCTGAGATGGAAGTCATTACAATTAATAACACAGAAACTAGACCAGAAGAAACACCCCATGCTGAACCGGAAGGGGGAGTGAGAGTCGACAACCAACCCAAACAACCTGAGGAAACCACACAAACAGGGATGGCGGATTTCCAAGAATGGATGATGAGAGTAATGATGGAATTAAAGAAGACGGAAAGAAATCCCAGGCAGACAATCAGAAGAAGATGGAACAAATGAATAGAAATAACGACTCAATAAATAAAAATATGGAATCGATCAACCGGAAGATGGACGACAGCCAGAAAAATAATGAGCTATTAAACAAAAAACTAGACGACAACAATAAAAATATAGAATTAATTAATAAAAATATGGAGTCGTTAAAAGAAGATAGCCTCAGCAATATAGAGTTATTAAAAGAAGACTTGAATAAAAAGATAGACAATACCAATAGATCCATGGACGCGTTGAACAATAAAATAGATGACAGCAGCAGAGCCTTAAAAGAAGAGTTGAATACCACGTTAAATGAGATTAGCCGGAAGATGGAGGAAGGTAATGAAAAAATTAATACCAGGTAGACGCGGAGATAGCGGTCGTGAGAGAAGAAATTACAGAAGTGAACCAAAGATGTGAACAGCATGGCCAGGATTTAAAACGGACAAGAGAAGAGGTCGACGGGAGGATCGACAACATAGAGGAGATAAATGAAGCCCGGATCGAATCGCTGAAGAGGATGAGCCAAGATGAAATCAAGCGGGTGAGAACCGACGTAGGTGAGCGGTGTGAAGAGATAAGTGCGTCAGTGGACACGGTAAGGACTTTGACAGTCGCAAATCGGGAGAAAATAGAAGTTACGACAACGTGAAATCGTGCACATGAGAGAGGAAATTGAAGTCATCCGGAACCGTCCTATACAAGGTCAGTACATACAACCGACTGACAACCGTGACGTGATCAATTTCAAAAACTACCGGAAGAATCCGATTGAATTTTTAGCACGCATCGACGAAAACTTGGCAAGGATCCGAGAAACCAGGTGGAATGTAATAAGAAGCCTAATCGATGAATACTTTAAAGAGATTTATGACAATTGGTGGACTGCCACACGACATGAAGTCAACAATTATGAAGAGTTCAAAACACAATTCCGTGCGAAGTATTGGTCGGAGGCCACACAGAATATCGTGCGTGACAACATATGCCATGGTAAATATGACGCAGGTAGAGGAGCTACGATGACATCCTATTTCTTAGGTAAGGTGTGTTTAGCACGTAACCTAGAACCAAAAATACCAGAGGAGTGCCTCGTCACCAAGCTTTCGTACCACGTTGAGGAGGGATTCACCAAAGCACACCAGTGGGGACAAGTTAAGACAATACAAGCCATGTCAGCCTTACTGGAAGACCAAGAGCACGAAGGGTATTACAGGAGAAGCCGCCGGAGGAACGACAACTTCCAGGACAGGGGCGGTAATCCAAATAACAATAATCCAAATTTCAGAAATTACAGAGGTAATTTTAATAACAATAGTAACAACTCAAATCAAAATCACACTAATAATAATAATTATAACAATAACAGTACACCTAATAACCAATATAATAACAATAATAATAATACGGGTAACTACAACAATAATAATAATAATAGACGACCGAATTACAACAATAATCCAAACCGACCCCAAAACCAAGGCGGGAATAACCCACCGCAACAGTATCGCAGGGCTAATTATGTTCAGGCCAACTACGAACCAGGTAGAAGGCGGTACTACCAGCGACGAGATAGTTTCAGTGGGGATAGAAGAAATGCAAGAGGAGGACGGTGGAGGAGTAATAGTATTGAGGGCGACAGCCGCAACAATGACTATCGGCCGCAAGTGCACTTCGCTCCAGACCATGAACAGAACCATCATGGAGGACGGCCAGAAACCGACGAAAGAAATCAAGTAGATACTCAAGACAGGTGCCATGAAGAGAACGCCATCTCTTTAAACGCCTCGCGGCAGTGAGAAACTATATTGACCCCTCGCTGATCCATTCTATTGGGTACAATTACGGCACAAATTCGAATAAAATTACAATATTACACAATCACTACCTTAAGAATATAAGACAAGAGTTATTAGAAGAGGAAGGAACTAATCACCGTCAGTGCACCCACGATATCATGTATGTGACGGCACAAATTAATGGAGTAACCGCAACCTTAATGATTGACACGGGAGCGAACGTTTCCTTAATGGACATTACAGAACTCAACCGCATTCAGGAGGAAAGCAGAGCAGTAATACCAACTTTACCTATTACCAATATCATCCTGATGGGAGCTACTGGACGCCAGAATAAGACTGTGAAGAAACAGGTTAGTCTGGAAGTAGCCAGCCGGGGAGTTAAAATACCAATGATATTCTTGATAGCAACAGGACTGCCATTTCGCAGTTTAATCGGCTGCAACATCTTACGGAAATATTCAGCTGTAATTGATCTAAGTAGAGAAAAGTTGACTCTAAATATGTCAGATACAGAGTGGACGGCGTATATTGTTGGAAGCATGGAATCTCCTCAAGAACGAACCGTTTACCACATCCAAGAAATAAACAACCCAAGGTATCCAATGCCAAATCATGAAATTGAGTACCCGACCACTAACGACAGCTTGTGGGAGGAGAAGATCATGGAGATACGACAATTCCAGTCAACCAACCGAACCCACTCACCAAGTCCAGATCAACTTGAAATGTTAATAAACATATATTACCAATACAGACATGTGTTTTCAGACCTTCCTGGAAAGGTAAAGAACTATCAGTGTGTGTTAAATTTTAAGGAACCGGTCCACTTCAATCGCAAGTCTTATCCAATTGCATACTATCTGAAAGAAGCAGTTCGCACTGAAATCAACCAGTTGTTAAAAGACGATATTATAGAGTACAGCCAATCACCTTATACCAGCCCCATTGTTGCAATCAAAAAGAAGAATGGGAAGGTGAGACTCTGTTTAGACGCAAGAGAAATAAATAAACATTTAATTAACAACCGGACATCTCCGGGCGAAATCGAAGAAATTTTGAAAAAGTTTCATGGAGTACAGTTCATCAGTTCGTGGGACACTGTCTGCGGCTACTGGCAAGTGGAGCTGCACCCCAACAGCCAGAAATACGTCGCATTTATATTCGAGGGACGCAACTACCACTTCAAATGGTTGCCCTTCGGGTTAATAAATTCTGTAGCGATATTTATACAATGTATGGACCAAGTATTGGGTCAGGAAGCACTTAAGTTCACTACTGTTTATGTGGATGACCTATTGATTACATCTACAAACTGGGAGGAGCATTGTCAGAGAGTAGACCATGTACTGAACAAACTGTCCGAAAACCATATCACATTAAAACTAGAAAAGTCCCAACTCATTGCTAAAGAAGTGCAATTTCTAGGATTCCAACTGACAGAATTGGGAATAACCCCATCCAAAGAAAAGATTGAGGCCATACAAAAGTTTCCCACACCTAGAAATAAAAAACAACTGCAGTCATTTTTAGGGTTATGTAATTATTACCGTAAATTTCAGAATAATTACTCGGAGTTAACAACCAAATTATCTCCACAGTTATCCTCAAAAGACAAATGGACATGGGGACCAACTCAAGAAGCAATACTTCAGCAAATCAAGACAAAATTCTTAGAGACAGTAATACTACATCACCCAGACTTCAACAGACCTTTCTATCTCAACTGTGATGCAAGTGACATCAGTCTAGGTTCTACTCTATACCAAGAGGATGAAGATGGAAACCATCTTGTTGTAAGTTTCGCTAGCCGAACCCTAAATAAATGCGAAAGGAATTACAATGTAACAGAGAAGGAGCTTTTAAGTGTAGTATTTGCCTGCGGAAAATTCCGAACCTATATACTAGGATATTCCATTACTGTTCGGATGGATCACAAGTCCATATCCTTCTTAAAAAACTGTAAGCTGAGTCATGGCCGTTTATCAAGATGGACCTTAGTCCTACAGGAATACAACATCAGTTGGGAATATGTCCCAGGGAAAAAGAACATAGCAGCTGATATACTGTCACGTGTGAATATTACCAACCAGACTTATGAAGGAGAGAAAGAGACAATAGCAAAGGTTTACAACATCTTAAAGAGTCGGACAGAGTTGGAAGATATAGTCAAGGAGGTAGAACAACACCAAAAACAAGACAATAAGTTAGTACAAATTTTCCAAAGACTGAATGATCAAGATGATAGAATAACCCCGTATTACTGTGTATTTAATAATGTATTATTTGTCAAAACTAAATGTCACTATAATACCTCGAAATTAGTCATACCCAAGACACTAGAGGAGGACATCATAACGGACTACCATATTCGTTATGGACACATGGGTGCAGTTAAAGTAATAAAAGCACTGGAGGAGCACATGTACATCAAAGACATCAACAGAAGGGTGAGAAGGTATATTAAAACTTGTCAGATATGTCAAATGGTGAAGTGCACCAACGAAAGGAAGGAGGGGCAGATGATTCCCATCACCTCATCAGACAAATTAGAGAAAGTTTTTGTGGACATCTGTGGTCCATTTCCCGGAAGTGGAGGTTGACGACAGTATAAGTATTTATTAATAATGTTCGATCATTATACTAAGTTTGTAAAGCTGTATCTGATGAATCGTGCAACTACCAACAAAATACTCAACATAATCACACTCAATTATATACCTGAAGTGGGCTGTCCGAAGACGATAATAACGGACCATGGTACCCAGTTCAAAGGACGGAGATGGAGAGACACACTGCTGGAACATGGAGTAAAAACCTATAAAACCTCAGTGTACCATCCCAGCAGTAATCCATCCGAAAGAGTGTTGAGGGAAGTTGGAAGGATTCTCAGAACCTATTGTTCCAGTCAACAAAGGAAATGGAGTGAATACATCCCAGCTACGGAAGATTTTATTAATTTAGCACACCACCAATCAATTGAAACAACACCTTATAACGCAATGTTCGAGAAGCCTCCACCTAGAGAGATTAGTGACATAATTCAATTTCCCCAGAGTCAAGAGTATCAATTTAACAGGATCCACTACCATAACAAGATTATGGAAAAATTGGAACAACGAAAAAGAAAATATAAACAACAAGTGCCAACCCGAGTAATACCATATAACGTAGGAGATCAGGTACTACTGAAGAATAGGGAGTTGCCCAGCACAATGGAGGGCATCACCAAAAAACTACTAGTACTGTACATAGGCCCTTATACCATAACAAAGGACCATAAAAATAATACGTATGAACTTACCGATATAATAAATAAAAAGGTCAAGGGTACCTATAACCATGCATCGTTAAAGAAATACTATATGTAAGGAAGTTTGTTATGAGATGTTATTATAGGGTGCCAAATATCATAAACATGTTGTACTAGAGACAGCTATAAAAAAGGGTACCTGTGAAACGTAATTGTCCCAACCAATGAACCCAATAGAATGGAGAAGCCCAATAGAACCCAACGTATAAACTATAAATGTAATTATCATTATAAAAGGACTAATTATATTATTGTACGACGATTACCACAAGAGTGTTTAGTGTATAAGAAATTTTAAAAAGTGTCTACCGTAAAAGGATTAGACTAGTGATCAGGAGGATCATTTATTATACCCAAGGTATTGAAAGTGTCTAATTGCCTATAGCCAGCCTGTTTACCATATTGTGTTATAAATAAAAAAATGTGTATTATAAGTATGGGTACCAAGACTATCTGTTATATATTAAATGAGAACCAGATTTATCATATTAGATGATAGAAAAAATGTGTATTATAAACCAAATAATTTAATGATAAGAAAGATATCTATTATATTATATAGAACAAAAGAGTATCATATAACAAAATGTACATAAGATAGTGACATCAAATTACTCTAATACTCCTATGTTAAATTAAACCAAAGAAATTATATAAAATCATCCAGAATAAAGGTTTAAACAACTAACCTTTGAAGGAGTAGAGAGGAAGAATACCAAAGAGAGTTAATTAGAAAGAAGGCTACTATTAGTATGGAACGAAGACGAAGAAAAATGTTATTGAATTGCCAAATATTGTAGGTAACAAAAATTTAAATGTCAAATATTTTATACCCCTCACAAAACCAAAGAATTTATATAAAACCGTCCGGAATAAATGATTTGAAATCTATCATTTGAAGGAGTAGAGAGGAAGAATACCAAAGAGAATTAATTAGAAGGATAGCTATTATTATTATGGAATGAAGGGAGAGAAAGTCAACTATTGTCTAATAATATGTTAGAATAATATCGTATATGGTATCTTAATTATCAAATATTGTTCAAATATTGTTGAATGATTATTATCTGATATAATAGAGAAAAATGTCTATGAATAAATAACAAAAATAAGTGTCAAAATACTACTGTTATCGAGGAATATAAAAAATATTAATTAAGCGATGAAGAGAGTATCCAATTGTATTTACCAACAAGATATGTCAGAGAATATCTAACCAAAATGTTTAGTATATGAATACTGTAAACCCTGATAATTCAGGATAATTGTAAACTATTGATGAGAGTAAAACTTATGAACTATTATAAGAGTAAAGTATTGTAAACTCTATATTTAAGAAACAACTGCATGATTGTATGATGATCAATATAAGTGTGTAAATTTAAGAATACTCAGATGAACCAAAACAAATTACCAACTAGTATAGAAAAGTAACAACAAGGCTAATAAAGAACATAGCCAATATGTCAAGTCTGAAAGGGAATAATTACCTGTGAAAAGAAGTATGTTAGAAAGTATAAAGGAATGAAATGTGATACAAATGAAACCTCTAATACCTTGAATGTTATATTGAATATGTTATATTATTGAAAAATGAATGATATGTTATATTTTAGGTGTTGTGATAGTGCAACTGTTGCTACGTGCAATTTTTATTTTGTCCCAGACAGAGATGAGGATGCCTCTGATTCTGAGGACGTGTAGTTGAGGAACGGCGGAGAATGGATGCCAAATAGAGCCCCTCTGACTCCGAACCCACTACAAATGTTAGGGAATTATATGGTAATATATCAAGGATTATTAATAAAAAATCTGTGAGGTAAAAAATGAAAGAACCATAGAATTTATCACGAAAATAAAGATATGTAATGAGAAAGAAAAAATGTATTATTGTAAGACAGGAAATTGTTAATTTAAGAAGTGAAACCTATTGTAACTAAATGACTTAGAATATGAGAAACTTGAAAAAATACTAGTAAGCTAAAAATGATATCACTAGCCAAGAACTCAATCTAGTGCAACACACTAATAGAATGTTAAATTCAATGCAGAGAGAAAAAAAAAGCAGTAATAATGTACAAAAACTGAACTGAAATGATAATTTTATCAAATGTAAAATTTCTCTCAAATTATCACTTTTGAGAGGGGAGTATATGTAACATGACCAAGTGTTACATAACCTAGACATATACCCATAGAATTAATAAATACATGAAGGTAATGTAAGTAGATAATATAATGATGAAAGTAGTGAAGAAGAGAAGGACCAACGAAGAAGAAGTGCCACAAGAAGCAGTAAACAAAACACTGCTTGACACTACAACCAATACTATAACTGACACAAACTAATGGACAAGCTAAATTCACTATAAGCTGTCAAGCGAGTCAGTGAATAACTTGAATGTAATTTCACATGTTGATAAAAATAATTAAGTAACGACCTGAATAATATAATATCAGCAACAGTATTCGGCTGAGAATAAATAAACAATGACTAGTAACTATCAATGCCTATGACTAAGATTAGCTATGGCCACAATATAAAATTGAAACTGTATTACAATCTCAAATGTACTCATAAGAAGTAAAAATAATTGTGAGAGGGAACCTTATATAAGTAAGTTACCTCATCAATGTACCAAATGTAACTAATGAACATTATTAAGGCATAAACCCGATGTAAAAGGTATGCCTAGGCAACGCCTAAAACGAACAATTGTCAGTAAGGTGATAAGTAGAAAGGACTACTAGTGTAAATAACATACACTGAACAATTATTATACCAAGTGTAGCAATAAGCATTGTTAATGTATTATACAAGTAATAACTCAATTATTAATGAATAGCATAGAGCGAAATAGTGTAAACAAAATGTAATTAGGAAGTAAGGATAGTTCATAGCAGTGTATTACATCAGTAAGTTAAGATTTAATAATTATATTCACTAAATAAGTATAAAGACGGATATATTAGTGTTCCGACACAGACGTTTAAGTGAAAACGCGATGTGCAACACAAATAATTTATTGATAAGAGAGAATCGTAGCCGGCGTCGCTAGCAGACGACAGCGCGAAGCCATATATCTGAACATTATTTATTAAGAAATGTCAGTGAAAGTGTGAATAAAACCAGTGTCAAACTATATCAAATTAAAGAGTAGAAAATATCCTTTAATTTGATAGCGATACAACCACGATCGCAACTATAATAAGTGCGTGACATGCGTTAGCATCATTTGTAAATAGAAAGTAAGAAATTTGTTTGTCAATAATAACAACAACGTCAATTGTCAATCATCTTAGCCAAAAGACGGTTAATGACGGTTGGAAAAACAATGCGTCATTTTCGTAACGTCTGGTTGAGCCAATCAGAAAATAGCTTACTAAATGAAACAATCACCTAAGCCTCATCAAAACAGGGGGTATATAACGGGAACGCGAGTTTTTCCGTTACCACTTTTTGACAGTCATCTCGAGCAAGCAGGTGTCGCTCGTCACCTCAAAATTTTATTAACTTATAGTATCATGTAATAGTGCATCCATTGAATCATTTCGGCAACAACAAGTAACTACAATACAGTCTACCTAGAATCAGTGCATCGATGTGAAGTATTTATTTTATTTAGTGCGGGATATATCGAACAGGAGAAAATAATTAAATAGTATTATAAATGGTCCAATTTAGTCAGAAGCAGACAATTATTACCTGTTCAAAGTGCGTGTGTAGTGTAAAGCCAGGGTCACTATAATCCGACCACTGGAGTGTTTAATTAAATTTTAATCTAAAAGATTAAAATAAAGAGGTAACATCGTGACAATTTATTCCATTAATCTGAGTGCACTGATACATTTTGTAAGCAAAATTTGTACTGACGCATAACACCAAAACATTTTCTGTGTTACACAATGACTGAATTTATTTAGTGGATTTGTCAATCCTGTCTAAGAATGATGTTAGTCTTAAGTGGTCTATATAACTTTTGTGAATAATTAAGCAAGCGTGACGAACGCCTAACCTATAAATAGGTTTGATTTTTTGTTAGTAAACAACAAGGCCTTACTAGTCAATATTGTTTTATGAAATAATTAACTTTTGTGTAGGCATGAGCATTCTTTCTTGTGTTTAAAAGAATTTACGCCCGAGATATAAATAAAATTAATGTTTAAAGTAAAGTTTATCTGGACATAACCAGAAAAGTTGTTCATGCTCTGAGCTAGTCCAGTAGGGTAAGTGAACGAAACAATTTCAATTGTATATCAATGTATTTTCTTAATTATGTTTGTTTGAATTCATCATCAAGGGTACAAATAAAACCCAGTTATTAGCAGCATAACTTTGACTTAATTTATTTCGAAAAGTAAATAAATAATTAATTCAAAATAATCAAAGTAACTCTTAGTAGAAATCATACGTTGTTGAATTTGAATTGCCATAAGGGCAATAAACACAATTTCAGTTTTTTAAAGAAGAGAATTAATAATTATTCGATTCTATTAATGGGTTTTACACGGGATTTTCCCGAAATAAACCTGTGTGGCACCCATTATTAAACAAGGTAACCTAACCTTGTAAGTAAGGCAAGCTGGTTTTGTAAACCGTTTGGCAGCTTATTAATTTATAAAAAAGTGAACTTCCGAACTTCCAGAATCACGACCAGGTACGTGGAAGTGTATTTTATTAATTTTATTGTCCAGACTTGACTTGACTCTACGTACTTAGACGACGGTCAACCTGGAGGTGGAGTTTCGCTGCCAGAATCGACGCGACGGCTACCTTCATCAAGCGACCAGCTAGTACGGTTTATTTATTGAATTAAGCAACGTTATTGTTCAAACAACATTACTGCAATTATTTTTATCTTTATTTAAAGGAGTTCTTTTAAGACAATTATAATTTTTTCGATTCATCATAACTTGTAACTTTAACTTTCAATTGTAAACTTATAACACACTTTTGAATTCAAATATTAAACAATTTATAACACAGTTTTAAACACACCGAATCTAGTTTTCTTACAATATCTATACCAAAAAATAAACAATTTGAAATAAGGGTGTGCTCTAATTTTAGTTTCTATGTAGTCCATAAAGATTTCAGCTGCCAAAGGGCTAAGTGGATTTCCCATTCAAAGTTTGAATTTAATGGAAAGATCTACATTGGCAAAGAAGGGCTTGCAATGGGAAATCCACTTAGCCCTTTGGCAGCTGAAATCTTTATGGACTACATAGAAACTAAAATTAGAGCACACCCTTATTTCAAATTTGGACAACACCAAAAACAAGACAGTAAAATAAATAGAATCCAACAAAGACTAACAGAACAAGATGAACACATTACATCATTCTATTGCATGCACCAAGACATACTATTCATAAAGACTAAATTTGGTTACAACACCTGGAAGATAGTGGTACCTAGATCCATAGAAAAGGAATTTATTCTCGACTATCACATCCGATATGGTCACATGGGAGCCGTGAAGGTGGTCAAGGCACTCGAAGAACATACATACATCAAGGATATGAACAGACAAGTACGAAATAGTATTAAACATTGCCACATTTGCCAGCTTGTTAAATATAACAATAAACGAAAGGAGGGGATGATGATACCCATAACATCTTCATGCAGACTAGAAAAAGTTTTTATAGATATATGTGGTCCTTTTCCACGCAGCGGTGGGAGACATAAGTACAAATTTTTAATCATCATGTTTGACCACTACACAAAATTTACCAAGCTATATGCAATAAACCGTGCAACCACACAAAAAATTTTAGGAATAATCATCCAACAATATCTATCTGAAGTAGGAAAACCTAAATCAATAATCAGTGACCACAGAACACAGTTCAGAGGAAAACGATGGAAGGAGACACTGATGAACAATGGTATAAATACATACAAAACTTCTGTATATCACCCGAGCAGCAACCCAGCTGAGAGAGTATAAGGGAAGTAGGCAGAATACTCCGAACCTATTGTCACAACCAACAGCGGAGATGGTCGGAATATTTATCGACTGCAGAAGAATTTATCAACCTATCTCATCACCAAGCCATTGATACCACTCCGTACACAGCAATGTTCGAGAAACCTCCACCAAGGGAGATAGCAGAGTTAATTAACTTTCCTCAAAGTGAAGTATATCAGTTCGACAACATAAAATTTTACAATAAAATTCTGGAACGTAAAGAAATACCAAGAACATCAATCCAAACATATAGAATACAATGTCGGGGACAAAGTGCTATTAAAAAACAGAGAACTGCCAAGTACAATAGAGGGAATAGCAAAGAAATTGTTACTGCTATACACCGGACCCTATACTATTACAAAAAAGAATGGGAATAATACATATAAAATCATGGACACACAAACCCAGAGAAAGAAAGGGACATATAACCAGTCATCAATAAAGAGATATTATGCAGAACAAGTATCAATCTAAACGATAATTTCTCGAATCCCATAAAAGAATTCTTCAAAATGATCTATTTTCGTGGGGGGACAATATGTAACAAGACATATAACCACCATATTTTGAGTATCAAAATATAAGTAACATGTCATGATAACTGAGGGGGACAAGACCCATCAAGTATTTACAACGTGAATGCCAAGCATGAGACTACATAAACAACTAATAAAGAAGAATGAACTCACAACGCAGGAGTTAATATAGTAATGGTAATAACAATTAATAACAAGAAAGAAAATGCATTAAATAGTGATTATGCAACAGAAACCATAACCCAATAAATTCGGTCAGTAAGAAGCCAATATACCAAGAAAGAAACATATTATGAGGGAGAAATAACAATACTGATGACATCTATCAGAATGGTGACCTAAGAGGAACCACAAAAATACAATGACAACGAGATAAGAAGGCTTAATGTGAAGTAAATAACCAACACCAGTAAAGTACTAACTGAGAGACAAAACACTAACTGACTAACTTAGATGACCTGAATCTGACCACTAGTCTTGTCAATGAGTAGGGCATCCCATATTAGCCAAGAGAGTGAGAGTAACAATAATATTAGTACAATAAGAAGCTGTAAACAACAGCAGAATGACATATTATGCACAGCATTAATGTAAATAAAAAGAGAATCAAAATTGTCTAATAACTAATAATTGTTAACTAAGTAGTGGAAAAATTATAACAGAAAGAAAAAAGAACTAATTAATGAATTACAGGTGACAATTAATCACATAATACTAGTAAAAACAAGATTAAAAATGTAAATTTGTATCAACTCAATTCACCCATTGTTGCTACAAAGGTGGAAGACACATAACCTAAATACAAGTACTTTCCAACTAGATTCATATTTATTAATAACTAAAACATGTTTAAACTAAAATCTCTTGTACACAAAATCAAGATAAGGTGATAAGGTTTCTACCAGTACCAAGATCAGCTACCTAGAGTAGTATTTATATGAGTATTAATGTAAACCAAATGAACAAAAACAGACAAAATGAGAATCACCATGTAAAACTTAGACAAAACATGCTGTAAAGTTAAACAGGAATTAAAAGGGGGATACCTATATAATAAATAAGATGTGATATTACTAATATGATAGTGTAAGAGAATTATTGTCAGTAATATTAAGCATTAAAATCATAATTAAGCACATCTGTCATGTGACACTAGATGTAAATACTGTTGTTCAATTCTCTATACAAAAGAACAGACAAATGTATCAAAAACACCAGATTAGTAATCAATGTAACAACTATAGTGAACTATTCTAAACCAGATAGTGGCCTGAAAGGACACTACTAAATTAGAAAGGAATTAAAGTAAAGGGACACCTGATAGTACTATACAGAGGTCACTAAACAGACTAAAAACCAGGGAATAACAACATATTCCCATTAACAAAGTCGACCAGTAGTTGTAATGACACTGTATATATAACTGGGACAATATATAAATTGCCCAGAAACTATTTCTAATGAATAATTAATCAATAGAGTTAGTAGACTCATAGGCCTAAGACAATGTTAGCATAGGAGTTGTATTTTGTTCATAATTATAAGTAAATAACAAGTAAGGAATATCAAAAGACTTGAAGGGCATAATCTCGAAGAGATATGATTATCATTAGCTGGTTATAATCCAAGAATAAATAAAGTTAGTCATAAATAGTGTAAAGTGTTCATCTCAAACAATATCTTCCTTAATCATGGACAAAAACATATCATGAGTGGACTCTAATTTCAGAGCCAAATGTTCGCCATGCAGTGGTAAGCTTAGATTCACAATCTAAGCAGTGATAAAAAAGTTATGTCAATTTTAAAATATTTGAGTTAGTTTGGAAAAATGTCTAGCGTCAGTTCGTAATCTCGAACCCAGCAACCCAAACTTGTTACAACAATTAAATAATTTCGCGAAGGCGGTATGTGTGCTAAAATAAAGATCGTCAGCCAATCAAATAAGAGAAATCGACAAATTTTACAAGGATCGCAGACAAGAACGGCAGCAACATACGCCACCTCAAGGCACTTTTTGAATAACCTTTGATGAGTACAGACGGCAGCTCGACTTTGCCAGAAAACAGCTGTTTAACCTAGCTTGTGCACATCATCGAAGTAAACAAAAGCAAACCTAACCTAAATTTGTGCAATATAATAACAACTTTACAACTGAAGCTGAATGAAGAATAAACAGTGCGAATATACGAATTGCTAAGTGTATAATCCCTAGCAATTCCGCGATACAGGGAGTAAAGTGATTTTTTAATATTAATTAAGGAAGTTGAGAAATGACGATATTTATCGAACAACATTAATGCAATGTGTATAGACTAAGGTACAAAGGGCATTGCACCCTATTAATTTCAATCACCAATTATTTATAGAGATAATCCTCAGATTCATTTTATATAATTAATAAATAAGAGTTCTGAAGACAATAATAGTTTGTTATCTGTAAACACTGAGTGTGTTACAATCACACACATAAATAAAGTCATTATAACGTTAAACCAAGATTCAACTAACGATTCAAGTTCTGAAGGACGACGTAGCAGGGGATGCAGTCGGCCATTCACCGCTCAACTTTCACTTTCAAGCAATAAACCCATGTTCGACCCTTCAGTATAGCTACAGCTTTTACATTGTGAAGTTTACATTATTGCAGTGAAATTATGGCTAGTGTGGAGAATAAACGTAAAGATTTAAACCTTAAAGAAAACTTTCAATCATGAACGCTATGACAAATTGCCTAAAATGAGTCAACACAGTGTGGCAGTGCAGTTACAGACTTCACAACCTCTTCTGTGCAAATTGTTAAAAAATCGGGACAGTATTGTGAGGGCTGGAAAAGAAAACCAAAACTTGAATTGTAAGAGGTTTCGTGGTGGAAAAGACAATGAGGTTGAATCAGCTCTAAAACTTTGGTTCACTAATGTTCGTGAACAAGATGCTCGTGTTGATGGACCTCTGATGCGACAAAAAAAAAAGAAGAAATTGCTAAGAAAATGGGAAAAGATGATTTTGTAGTAACAGAAGGATGGTTTCATCGCTGGAAGAAACGAGAGAACATTGTTTACAAACGAATGCATGGTGAACAGAAGGATGCTTATTTCTCTGGTGCTGAAAGATGGATAGAAGAGGAGTGGCCAAAAATTATATCCATGTACTCTCCGGATTGTGTGTTTAATGCAGACGAGACCGCGCCTTGCCTGAGCATACTTATTTGTTCAAGAATGAAAGTGCTAAAGGGTGTAAGACATCCAAGGGACGGTTAACTGTCTTGTGCTGCGTAAATATGAATGGTGACAAAGAAAGGCTTCTGGTAATTGGCAAAAGCAAGAACCCACGATGGTTTAAAGGTGTGAAGAAATTTCCAGTAACTATCATTCAAACTCTAATGCATGGATGACTGCATTAATATTCAAAGAATGGGATAGTAGGTTAAACAGGAAGATCGTCTTGCTGATTGATAATTGTACAGCACATAATGTAAACTGTGAGTTAAAGAACATCAATCTTGTGTTCTTACCTGCCAACACGACTTCATTGATACAACCACGCGATCATTCGAACCCTAAAGGGATATTATCGCCATGAGATGCCCACAAAAATCCTAGAAAACATGGAGAATACAAAATAACTGAGTGCAAATGACCTTGCAAAACAAACCAATGTTCTTGAGGCCCTGCATCTCCTGGCCATGTCATGGAATAATGTCTCAGGACGTACGATTAGGAACTGCTTCAAGCATGGAGAATTTTCAAAACAGGCCCCAGAATCTGAAGATACAGCAGACATTCGTCCATTAGACATGACTGTAGACGAATTTCAAGAATGGATGGAGATCGACGAAGACATAATTGTTGCTGCTAGACCGACAGAAGACGACGTGTGTGAAGCTGCCACATCCTCAGACTCACAAGTGGGAGAAGAAGAGGCTGAAGCAGAAGATGATGATGCTACTGAACCTCCTCAACCTCTAACAAACGCTGAAATGAGAGAGGCTTAAAAGTGTTACGATGCGGTGTCCAGCACAAATCAGTAGATTTTCAGAAACATTATGAGTATGAATGCTTTATTAATGATCTATTGAGAGAAAACCAGAGGCAAACAACAATAAAAGACTTTTTTTAATTGATGCCGATACAGTTGGGCTACATGTAAGTTTTTGTTGTGCTGTACTACGTTTCATTATACTGTATGTAGTGTACTAGCAAGTGAATAAACAACTTTCCAAAGTTCTACTTGGTTCTTTCGTTCATTGTTATCAATCGGTTAATGCCATCAGGCTAGCTATGTCCTAAAGTGATCACAATAAGCAGAGTGCACTGTATAACTAAATGTACTTTCAGTGAGAGATCAACTTCACAGATTCACCTAGTCGACAGAAGAACGTCATACCTGAAACGAACTTCGAAGAAAAAATTAATTTAACTGTATTATCAACACTTTAAATATTTTCTTTAAACAACGTCAAGAGATACTCACCAAATTAATTAATGGAATTAGCCCAACATTAATTAATTTAATTAAACAATTATATTAAATTAAAATCAAAACAAAACTAAATAAACTTCAAAAGTCAAAGTTATTAAACATAACCTTTAAATTAAATCAAACGTAATACAAGATTAAAAGACCGGAAACCATATTGTTACAAATTGACGCCAACAACGTGTGGCTGGTAACACCCAGTAAACAGATCATCTACAATATTTATGATTACAGCTAGTATAAAGGAGTTATAATAATTTAAAGAATTTTAGTAATTTTGTATAGAAAAATGTTAGCTTTATATAACAATGTTGTAAATTATCAACCATTGAGAGTTAGTGTTTGGAAGCTAGCAACTATGGTAACCAGTAAATAAATTGTATTATTCCATTATTAGCTCTTGATGAGTGCAGACATATTAAACCGCAATGAGTAAAGAAAATAATTACCTAACCAAAATCTATAAAAATTAATGACGAAAATAATAAGCTAAATTACAGAAATAATATTAACACTCACATGAATTAAAAATCACTAGAAGAAATTAAATAATCCATGAGGAATTGCTGAGGAATCCCAAGTGACTGACTGCGAACCATTGGAAGGAAGGAAATACCTAAAACCTATAAATGAATGACGGAATCTTCAACAACAAGGATGAATGATGAAAAATAAATACCTAACCTAAAAATACCTAAGAAAATAGAAGAACGGAATTAACGAAAAAAGGGCAATCAGCAGTATTCGTGACAAATACTACCCGGATAGAAGAGATAGAGGACTGATAAGTATATTTTAAAATACGACCTTAACAGTAACACAAAAGAAAACAAAAACAATAAGTGAAAATACACCTTCAACACTATTTGTCACTTTTTAAAAGACACTTGAACTTTCTTTGATTAAATGAACATCTCAAATTGAAGAATAATCTCAATCTAACATTGATTCCTTAAGTGAATATATTTTAAACGTAAAAATTTACTAAACTCAGATAACCTCCAAACGCTAAATCCAGTAGCTATAGTTTACCACTGTAATTATAAGTGTATCACAATTTATGTTATTTGTAAAATTTTGTACTTTTATTAGTCCATTTGACAATATTTTCTGTAGTCCCAAGAACTTCGACCTGAGATATAAATAAAACGAAAATATCAACACCAGTCCATAAGTTTTGTTAAGCAGCGGCTGGTCAGAATAGCCAACCGCTAATAATTAAACATGCCGGCACAAAATTAAAATATATAATTTGGAAGAAATTGTAGTAAAATGAACCAATTAATAACTGTTAATAAAACATAATAGAAGCATTGAACTGTATGTTTGATTTTATTTAAATTTTCTTTAAAAAATTGAGTATTTACTTATCATTAAATAAACCTTGCATTTTTGGTTTACCAAGAAGAGTTGGCAAACCCTAGTTTGAGGTAGAAAATACGAATTCGAACATCCGAACTGGTGAGTAGACATTCTCCAGTTATAAGTATTATAACGAGCAAGATTGACGTGTTAAATATGGCGCACCAACTAGCAGGGCTAGAGTTAATCAATAAATTCTATAATTAGATTCATTAGATTCTAGCGGCGGCTGCAGAAAATCAACGAAAATGTCAAGGAGACGAACAACGTCAACGAGACGGATGGCAGAGGCTGAAGAAGAAACAGAATTGGATATGGAGGAGAAGGAAGTAACAGCGACGGAAGAAATGGAAACGGTGGTAAGGGATACACCAGAGGACCAACCAGATAAACCCACACAAAAAGGAGGCCCGAGTATGCAAGATCTGATAAATTTCATAGCCTAAAACTCAAAGAAACAAAACGAAAAAAGTGTACTGTTGTATGAAAATAAAAATAACAGCAACAAAGAGAATAATAAATACCTGGAAAAAAAGATGAAGAAAATAGGAAAAATATGTACAAAGAAACTAGAAACAACACGAGAAGAATGTGAGATGATAAAGAATGGACTAGTTAATGTACTTAATCTACCCATTACCAACCATAAAGGATTAATTAATGTTAAGAATTCTAGAAGAAACTTAATAAAATTTCTCGAAGGGACTCACCATAAAACAACGGGTGAAGACTTAAAAGAGTCTATGTTCAAATTCAAGACACCACAAGGACAAATGCATAATCAAAGGGTCAGTGAGGTCATCAATAACTGATATACCATTGAAATATCTGTTCAATAAACTAAATGGTAAAGGGATAGATGTAGTCACTGATACCAATGAACATGTGGTATTAGAAGAATTGCTGTACAAGGTAGCAGAGACCTATATCACAAGGAAGGAAATAGTTCTGCACACCAGAGTGATCCGAACAACAAAGGGTAACTGACATATTTGATCACGGATGAACCAAGTGTGAACATTATTGCAAAAAGGGACTGATTTTAGAGATAACCAGCAACGCATGAATAAGGTTAAAACAATATCAAAATTCTAAAAACAAGTAAGGACAGCTACACCAAATGTTTAAAGTAAAATAATTTTGAAGAGAAATTATCAAAATTCTAAAAGACGTAAGGATAGCTTACACCAAATGTTTAAAATAAAATAATTTTTAAGAGAATTTATCAAACTTCTAAAAGAAGTAAGAATAGCTTACACGAAGTGTTTAAAGTAAAATAATTTTCAAGAGAAAAACAAAGTAAGGACAAAGTACACCACATCTTTAGAACAAAGTAATTTTAAAAGAGAACAATAATAAAGAATGGTAAAAACTGAGATAAACTACAAAAGTTAAGGTAAATGAGGACAGCTAACATAAAATATGTATATAACCCAGTTTTGAAGGGAATAACGGTGAAAAATAACATTTTTTTTAACTACAAAAGGAGAACAAACGAGACAATTAACAGTAAAATAATAAGACAAGACAATCAAATAAGAACGACAATGAACAACTAACTGACTATCATTATAAAAGAGAATAATTGAATTAATAACCATTGATACAGCTACAAGTTAGATTTTTAATTTTTTAATGATAAAGGAAGTAAGGACATGGAAAACAACTATTGTAAGAAGGGAGATAGAGAAATACTGCAGAATATATATGTCAAGAACATCGCCACACGTTGTAACGTCACAGAACGTTCCATAAAAGAAATCATTTACATAGTAAGTTATCGTAAGAGGAAAGTGAGGTGAACTGTATCGAACCCAAGTAGTCCTAAAAAATTGTGTAAATTTGTATAATAATTATTCTACTAACATGAAAAAACGACCAGACTTTGACTAAGACACAAAACCCATATATATTATTAAAGTGAATAACAGTGAAAAAACCATAAGACACTATAAGAGAGAGAAATAATGTCAGAATCAACCAAAATAAAGTCATTAATTATTAAGTTTTATAACTCTGAATAGAGTATTAAGAACTATTTTTTGTGAATAAATGGACATGATCCATTATTATATTATGTAATGTAAATAAAATAAATGTATTAAATGATTTAAATACATTATTAGAAAGAGTTTAAGTTAGAATAAAAATGATATATTTGTTATGACAAAAAATATTAATGTGTTGGATTTGAGACCATACACCAAGATTTCATGAAAAAATTAATTATTATCAGATTTAAATAAAAACTATATGTAATTGTCAAGCAGACAATAGTGAACAATTTATCTTAAATAAAGGAAGCTGTCAAATGAATAAAAAGCAGTCAAAATAGCCAAAAACAGTGTTAACTAAAAACATGTAATAGGCATCTAATATTGTATAATTTATGAATTTAATGTTGCCAAAATGCAACCAAATTGCATTAGAAAGTTGTAATATGATATAAAGCAACTATACTAATATATTTGACTAACTATAACATTGTAATAGTCAAGTTATCAAAATATTTACTTATACCATGTATGGCTGAAGCCAATCATCCAGTACAAAAATAATCATATCTGGCTAAATACTTACATAATGCTAACAAAAATAAGATAGAAAGGTACAATACATCAGTATACCTTAATAAGGAACAAACTCAGTTGAAAGTAAGGTCAATTCTAAAAGAATTTAACTAATAAGAGTGAGATTTGTCACACTATGAAAAAAGGACATCTCAAGACCAATCAATGATGCTATGTCATCTTGTGATAAATATAATATATGTACAGAGTAACCAGGTATCACAAAAGATAGACAAAATAATAAACTCTGTGTGTACACTAGTGAAATAATACATATATTAAAGAAAAAGACTAATCATTGTATTAGAAAACTGACAACAATCTAGGCCATGAGCAGAGGCCATATAAAATTGTATTTATTTGTGTTTTATCTATGTTAAAATTTGTTTATTTTGTTGTAGGAAGGTAGTAGTATTAGATGTTCAGCTTGTGGAAGGAACTTAGTAACTCCACAACAATTTTTGTTATAAAAATTGAGTTTTCAATGACAACAACTCAAGGTGAGAGTTGTATATTGTATTATTTATTAGACTTAAGTTAATTAGAAACCAATCATATTTAGTATCGCTAGATTCAGTTGAAAACAGGGAATCTAAATGTATTAATGGCATACAAATTGTGAGTACTAATGTAAAACTGTTTGATAAATACCAGAGTAATTTTTGAAATATCCTTAGTATGAAGAATAAGAAATTCGTTCTAAAAGCTTCTACGGAAGTGAAAATTGTTCCATGACATTCCATTTCGTTTATTCTCGAACAATCTAGAAAGAATTTTACACAAATATACCGGAAGTCGATGAAAACAGTCAACCTGAATTAGTATAAAAGAGAGACCAAATTCGACCCAAAAAACACTTGAAACTTGAACTCCAGAGCTAATGCATCTCACACAACACTGATCAACGCAGCTAAGGCGAAACCGAGAGGCGAGAAATCGACAAGACCCGAAGAAAGGCTTTTCCCGTACATAGACATACCGACTGACTTAACCTCAACGAGAATCTACGCCAAAAGTGTCGCTGAAATAGAGCAGTGATACGGCAAATTTTAATAGAAATCACGCAGCCAGAACGTCCACGGCCCAGTAGGGACCAAAAATTTAAATAGAGAACGAATTCTGCTGTGTTCGCATTGACTGACTAACTTAACAATAATCCCCTTCACGTAAACAAACAATACACAAAGCCTTTCTCGTCAACATGGGAATCAGCGCTGCGGTGGCCGATTTCTGAATCAACGCTAAACAGATGATTCGTAGTGGCGGCGTTTGAACGATATTCTACTGCCAAACGTTTTGACAAAAAGTGCGGAAATAGTATACGATCGCAAAATTGACTTAAAATAGATTCAGTGCACATACGAAGAGGCGAGATTGAAAAACTACCCGAGAGGAGTGTCCTGTGCGAGATTAATTATTCATTGGAACGTGAGTTACCAAAATTAAAGTCATTTTTTACCTGGTTACATTTATCACACAGTTGTACTACACATGCCACACACCTTCAAATCACTTAGTTTTTCTTGTAAGGCATCTAATTGATATGTCTTGGTAGTTCAAAGGAGTCACGTCCTGAGAGTAAAGATTTTTTCACATATTAAACTCATGCTTTTCAACTGAGTAAAAAATTTTTAAAACACTAGCCGATACTTGATTGGATATATCTAAAATTGTCAATAATAATAATAATAATAATAATAACTTGTGAATTTTTTATTAACTCTGCAATTGTATAATTTTTTATATGAATGTTAGTCCTTCAGACAATTTGTTTGTTTTTGAAGAACCATTAAAATCACCTGATTTCTTTCAAGCTAAACTGACTTGTTTATATTTTTTTTCATAAAAGTAAGATTTAGAAAATTTTAATTACTTTAATAATCACATTTATTTCTTGGAACAAACGATTCCAAGTGGCGCCCACAAAAAACATAGTATTAAGTTGTGTTACAGGACTACATCACTGCAGAGGATCCAGTCAACGGTAAGTAACAAAAAGTGCGCGGAGGTAACGCCCGACACACAGTTTGACAACACAAACAACAACACTATTACAACATTTACCACAACTTATTCTCCAACGTTATAAATTGGCAGCCCAACTAGTGAGGCTTGAAAAAGACGGAACAAGCCCAGTAACTACCAACAGATCAAAATGCCGCAACCAAAGGGAAAAAAGGTGAAGAAGACTGTGGAACCCGAGTTAAGTGTGGAAGACGGAGAGGCAGTACAAATGGAGGAAACGGAATTAGAACCGCCCACACTAGAAATGGAAAGACCGGTACAAACGGCAGACGAATTAGAGGAGCAAACGGGAGAAGAACCCATACAAATGGTAGAACAGACAGAGAAACCCGAACCAGAAAAAATTACAGAGAGCGTTGACGCGAATGTTTTAAGGATGATGTTCCAAACGCTAAACGAAAATATGAACAAAAATAAGCAAAGTAATGAACAAATGTTCCAAAGGATGGAAGAAAATATGAACAAAAGTATAGAATCCCTGAAGGAGAATAATAATAAAAATAGACAGGAAGACAAGGCGGAAATAAAAGGAAGTATAGAATCATTGAAGGAGGATATGAACAAAAATACAGAATCCCTGAAGGAGGAGAATAAAAAATGTATAGAGTCCCTGAAAAAAGAAATTAGCATAAAGTACGAAACAGTAAACAAAAAGATCGATGATAATAAAATCGATAGTGACAGGAAGGTCGAAAACATGGAGAAACAGTTGGAAAGGTTACAGGAGGGAAACAATACACGTTTCGAAAATCTAGAGGAACAAACAGTAGAGACCAAACAAGATGTTAGAAATCTCGAAAACAGGGTAAGGCAGAACCAAGACGCCATCATGCAGGAGGTGGGAGAAGTCCAGAAAGACGTTAGCGAGAGGATGCAGAAAACATATGACATCACTAACAGGCTGGACAAACAAATAAAAGCTAACAAAAATAGCATACTGGAAATAGACCAGAGAGAGAAGAACCTGCAGGAAAGATTAGAGGCGCTGAGAGACACACCTATATTAAACACTCATACGTGTCATGGAGAAAACAGGGAAGTAATCAACTTCCAAAACTATCGACGAAACCCAATGGAATTTTTAGAAAGAATGGAAGAGTTTATTGGGAGAAATAGAGAAACAAGGTGGGACAGGATACGGGAGATGTTAGACGAGACGTTTAAAAACACGAGGGATAACTGGTGGATAGCGGTAGGACCCGAAATTACGAATTTAGCAGAATTTAAACGCCAATTCAAGGAGAAGTATTGGTCGGAGACTGCACAAAACAGGGTAAGAATGGACATATTCTATGGCAAATACGACGCGTCCAACGGACAGTCCCCGACGTCTTATTTCCTGGGAAAGGTATGTTTAGCACGGAAGTTGATACCGCCGATCCCAGAGGAATGTTTAGTAAGGCAGTTAGCTGGACATTACAGTTATGGTATCAAGGATGCCCAATTATACCAACAGCTTAGCAAAATAGCCGATCTGGCCAAATTATTGGAAAATTGTGAATCCACAGGGAGGTTCCAGGATTACCAACACCCCAATCGTAAGGTAGAGTACAACAACAACAATAACGGACCAAACCGGAATGGAGGTGGAAACGGTAATAACCTAAACACCAATAATCAGAACAATAATACCCCACCAAATGGCCGAAATGATAACACTCAGGGTCCAAATAATCGCAACTATCCGGGACCAAACAGAGGTAATTACACCGGGAATAATTACGGTAGGAATTTCCACCAGGGAAACAGTTATCACGGAAATAACTATAGGGGAAATAGTTATGGTCAACGTAATGGTTATCGCAACGGGGGAAACCAAGGAGGAGGCGATAGGAGAAACCAAAATGAATATAGGCCCCAGGTAAATTATACAATGGCCAATAACCGACGGCCATATCCACCCAATGTACCCACTTACATGTTTTACCCACAACAGGCGCCAGGTAGCCAGGGTAACACGACGAATAGCCAACCTATTAATGGTAATCCCGAGGTCAGGCAGGAAACACAGACGGGTCAGCAACCCAATGTTCCGGGAGACCGGGCCAATGAGACCGTGGCTCATTTAAACTAAACGCGGCTGTGGAAAAGGAAAACCACCCTTCACTGAACCAATATTATGGGGTGACTAGTTACGAACATAGACAGGACAAAGACGGGACTATAAAATTAAGAATAAATAATTATCTTAAGGATATTAGAGAGGAGTTATTAGAAGAGGGTGACAATGTCATTAAAAATAGTAACCAAGGGAATAATAGTATTGTGCAGATCAAAGCAAATATCAATGGCATAGAAGCGATATTACTCATTGACACGGGGTCAAACGTATCACTTATCGATAGTGTTGAGTTAGAGAGGATCAAACAAAATAGTAATTTACCAATACCCACTCTACCTATAAACAACATTATTTTAGTCGGAGCAACGGGGAGGCAAAATAAATCAATAAAGAAACAGGTATCGTTAGAGATGACTAGTAATGGGGTAACAATACCAATAGGGTTATTAGTGGCGAATAATTTACCCATGAGTATCCTAATAGGCTGCGATATACTTAGGCCATACAATGCTGTAATAGATTTGGAAGGTAAGGTGATAACTTTAAAAACTAACAAGGGAATTTGGACCAATAATTTAATCGATGTCCAAGGAAATGGTACAGACAATACACTTTATCAAGCGATAGTGACCCATTATTATTGTGCCGATCGTCCAATCAATATGCCATTATATCAGGAGGAAAACCCAGAGTTGTGGTTAGAAAAATTAGAAGAAATACGGGATTTCCAAAAGACGAAAGCAAGGGGTCTGATCAGCGAAAAACAGGCAGAACAATTAATCGAGGTATACAACAATTATAAACACATATTCTCGAACGCTCCAGGTAAAGCCAGAGATTATCAATGCACCATAAAATTCAAAACTCCGGTGGAATTTAACAGGAAATCGTACCCGATCGCATACTCGCTAAAGAACGAAGTCAGGGAAGAATTGAATAGGATGATAGAGGACGACATAATCGAGTATAGTCATTCGCCCTTTACCAGCCCAATCATAGCTGTGCCAAAAAAGAACGGAAAGGTACGTATATGTCTCAATGCTAGGGAGATCAACAAAATGATTGTTAACGACCGCACATCACCTGGGGAGATAGAGGAATATTGAAAAAGTTCCACGGAACCAAATATATAAGCTCATGGGATACGGTATGCGGATACTGGCAGATAGAACTCCACCCTGATAGTAGGAAATATATGGCATTCATATTCGAGGGCAGAAACTATCAGTTTAAGCGGTTACCTTTTGGCTTAATAAATTCTGTGGCGGTGTTTGTAAAGATAATGGACAGAATATTGGGGCAGGAAGTACTGAAGTTTACGACAGTATACGTCGACGACCTACTGGTAACTTCAGCGAATTGGGACGACCATTGTAATAGGGTTGAACAGGTGCTAGAGAAATTATCAGAGAATAATATCACCCTCAAATTAGACAAGTCCCAATTCATTGCAAATGAGGTAAAATTTTTAGGCTTCAATTTAACAGAACAAGGGATTACTCCATCCAAAGAGAAGGTAGAGGCCATACAGAAGTTCCCCACCCCAAAGAACAGGAAACAGCTGCAGTCATTTTTAGGAATCTGCAACTATTACAGAAAGTTTCGGTCCAATTACTCAGAACTAACTGCCAGGTTCCAAAAGCAGTTATCAGCTAAAGACAAATGGACTTGGGGACCAGAGCAAGATGGAGTGCTCAATATAATAAAGGAAAAGTTTTTAGAAACAGTAATGTTGCATCATCCCGACTTCACAAAACCATTTTTTCTAAACTGCGATGCCAGTAACGTGAGTTTAGGTGCAGCCCTATATCAGGAAGATCAGGACGGTAACCATTTACTAATTAGCTTTGCTAGCCGCGTGCTGAACAGTTGCGAACGAAACTACAATACTACCGAAAAAGAATTGTTGAGTGTAGTTTTCGCATGCGGTAAATTTAGGACATACATATTAGGGTACCCCATAACAGTTAGAAGCGACCACAAATCTATATCATTTTTAAAGCATTGTAAACTGAACCACGGAAGGCTGACGAGATGGGTTTTGGCCTTGCAAGAGTATAATATCACATGGGAATATATACCCGGCAAACAGAACGTAGCAGCCGACGTCTTATCTCGCGTCAATATACCAGACCAAACCTTTGACGGCGAAAAAGAACAATTAGCTAAGGTTTACCACATTATTAAGAGCAGGGAAGATTTAAAAAATATTTTAAACGATATAACGTCACAACAAGAGGCCGATCCAAGATTAGGGGATATTAGAAAAAGAGTACAGGAAGGCGATGAGGTCATAAATAGATTTTATTGTATACACAATGACACTTTGTTTGTAAGGAATACCCCGTACCAAGAGAATTGGAAATTAGTAATTCCAACAGCGATAGAGAGACCGCTAATAATCGACTATCACGAGAGGTACGGACATATGGGTGCCCTCAAAGTAAGGAAGGCATTGGAAGAGCAAACATACATCAAAGGGATGAATAAGAAGGTGCAACTGGCGATACGGTTGTGCGATATTTGTCAAAAAGTAAAGTGTGATAACGAGAGGAAAGAAGGGGTCATGATACCCATATCATCTACCGAAAAATTGGAAAAGGTATTTCTCGATATCTGCGGACCATTTCCACGCAGCGGTGGGAGACACCGATATAAATTTATCGTAATCATCTTCGACCACTTTAGCAAATATACAAAGCTATACCCAATAACTAGGGCAACGACCAGGAAAATAATAGACATTATTATAGAGCGATACATAATGGAGGTGGGCCAACTGTATTCTATAATTACGGACCACGGTACCCAGTTTAGGGGAAAACTTTGGAAGGAAAACCTGGGAGAACACGGAATAAAAATGTACAAGACGTCAGTATATCACCCGAATAGTAACCCAGCCGAGAGAGTGTTAAGGGAGGTAGGACGGTTACTGAGAACATACTGCCATAACGAGCAGAAAAGATGGCATGAATATGTAGCATCTACCGAGGATTTTCTCAATTTTTCATATCACAATACCATCGAGGTGTCGCCATACACAGTTATGTTCGAAAGACCCACACCACGAGAGATAAAAGAAATTATTAATTTTCCCGACGAACCCGCATACCAATTTGAAAGGGCAAAATTTTATAACAAGGTGTTAGAAAAAACGGAACAGCAGCGGAAAAAATATGTCAAATCACAGCCCAAGCCAATTAAGTATGAGGTAGGAGAAAAGGTGTTAGTTAAAAATAGAGAATTGCCCAGTGCTATACAAGGCATAACGAGGAAATTGCTACTCTTATATACAGGACCTTTCACGATAACCAGTGACAATAAAAACAATACCTACGAGGTAACTGACACGATTAGTAACAAAGTAAAAGGTACGTATAACCAAACATCATTGAAAAAGTACCATGATTAAAAATCACAAATCAAATACTCAATCAGTGAGCAAGTACCATGACCAAAAACCCAAGTCAAATACAGCATCATTGAGAAGGTACCTTGACTAAACATGTTAACGTGAATTTTTCAACTTAGCCATCATTAGAAAGGAGGTAGAGATTATAAATATTATTGTACTGAGATTATTATTAATAAATATTACGAGAAGGACACTTTACACCAAAGGCATAAAGATATATATAAAATATAGATTTATTTCCAATAGCCATGTCAACGTATATTTACCAGCTTGCCCGTACTTAGAGAAGGAGAGAGATTATTATTAATAAATATTACGAGATGGACACATTCCACTATAGGCAAAATTTATTTCCAATAGCCATGTCAACGTATATTTACCAGCTTACCCGTACTTAGAGAAGGAGAGAGATTATTATTATTAATAAATATTACGAGAAGGACACCTTACACCAAAGGCATAAAGATATATATAAAATATAGATTTATTTCCAATAGCCATGTCAACGTATATTTACCAACTTACCCGTACTTAGAGAAGGAGAGAGATTATTATAAATGAATATTACGAGACCGACACTTAGTAAAGGAGAAAAGAAGGAGAAATACTGTTATATATTTGATATTTAAATGGAAATGATAAATGAAAAAAAAAAAGAGAAAAGGGAAAACTGTGTGTTACATAAGGAGGTAATGATGAATATGAATATAGCTATTAACATTGAATGATTTTAAACGATAATTTTAACCTGCGGAGAACGATATATTAATATAATTATGAATTAATCAGAAGAGTTTAAGAAAGGGAATTTATGTGTAGGAGCCTATGATCTTTGAATATTGTATTTTTTTTTTATTATTACTATTGTTTGTTGCAAAGGTGCAATTATTATTTTCTGAACAGGGATGTGTTGCCTCTGATTTCAGTAGTTATAGATAGGAAGGGCAGATAATGTATGCCATAGCGAGCCATTCTGACTCCCAACCCTCTATGAAAGTTAGGGAATTGATAGGGAATTATATCAAAGATTAATTAAATAACATCAAGGTAAAAAGGAAAGGAATAGGTGATACGACAAAGAACGAAATAGGAATATTGAGTTGGATTAATATATTAAAGGAGTAGTACAGGAATTTAATTATAAGATAAAAGAATGAAATATAAAGAAGCTAATAAAAGGTTATTATAGAGATGATAATTTCATCAAAACCAAATATATGTTTTTCCAAAATTATCAACTTTAACGGCGAGGCATATGTAACGTCACAGAACGTTCCATAAAAGAAATCATTTACATAGTAAGTTATCGTAAGAGGAAAGTGAGGTGAACTGTATCGAACCCAAGTAGTCCTAAAAAATTGTGTAAATTTGTATAATAATTATTCTACTAACATGAAAAAACGACCAGACTTTGACTAAGACACAAAACCCATATATATTATTAAAGTGAATAACAGTGAAAAAACCATAAGACACTATAAGAGAGAGAAATAATGTCAGAATCAACCAAAATAAAGTCATTAATTATTAAGTTTTATAACTCTGAATAGAGTATTAAGAACTATTTTTTGTGAATAAATGGACATGATCCATTATTATATTATGTAATGTAAATAAAATAAATGTATTAAATGATTTAAATACATTATTAGAAAGAGTTTAAGTTAGAATAAAAATGATATATTTGTTATGACAAAAAATATTAATGTGTTGGATTTGAGACCATACACCAAGATTTCATGAAAAAATTAATTATTATCAGATTTAAATAAAAACTATATGTAATTGTCAAGCAGACAATAGTGAACAATTTATCTTAAATAAAGGAAGCTGTCAAATGAATAAAAAGCAGTCAAAATAGCCAAAAACAGTGTTAACTAAAAACATGTAATAGGCATCTAATATTGTATAATTTATGAATTTAATGTTGCCAAAATGCAACCAAATTGCATTAGAAAGTTGTAATATGATATAAAGCAACTATACTAATATATTTGACTAACTATAACATTGTAATAGTCAAGTTATCAAAATATTTACTTATACCATGTATGGCTGAAGCCAATCATCCAGTACAAAAATAATCATATCTGGCTAAATACTTACATAATGCTAACAAAAATAAGATAGAAAGGTACAATACATCAGTATACCTTAATAAGGAACAAACTCAGTTGAAAGTAAGGTCAATTCTAAAAGAATTTAACTAATAAGAGTGAGATTTGTCACACTATGAAAAAAGGACATCTCAAGACCAATCAATGATGCTATGTCATCTTGTGATAAATATAATATATGTACAGAGTAACCAGGTATCACAAAAGATAGACAAAATAATAAACTCTGTGTGTACACTAGTGAAATAATACATATATTAAAGAAAAAGACTAATCATTGTATTAGAAAACTGACAACAATCTAGGCCATGAGCAGAGGCCATATAAAATTGTATTTATTTGTGTTTTATCTATGTTAAAATTTGTTTATTTTGTTGTAGGAAGGTAGTAGTATTAGATGTTCAGCTTGTGGAAGGAACTTAGTAACTCCACAACAATTTTTGTTATAAAAATTGAGTTTTCAATGACAACAACTCAAGGTGAGAGTTGTATATTGTATTATTTATTAGACTTAAGTTAATTAGAAACCAATCATATTTAGTATCGCTAGATTCAGTTGAAAACAGGGAATCTAAATGTATTAATGGCATACAAATTGTGAGTACTAATGTAAAACTGTTTGATAAATACCAGAGTAATTTTTGAAATATCCTTAGTATGAAGAATAAGAAATTCGTTCTAAAAGCTTCTACGGAAGTGAAAATTGTTCCATGACATTCCATTTCGTTTATTCTCGAACAATCTAGAAAGAATTTTACACAAATATACCGGAAGTCGATGAAAACAGTCAACCTGAATTAGTATAAAAGAGAGACCAAATTCGACCCAAAAAACACTTGAAACTTGAACTCCAGAGCTAATGCATCTCACACAACACTGATCAACGCAGCTAAGGCGAAACCGAGAGGCGAGAAATCGACAAGACCCGAAGAAAGGCTTTTCCCGTACATAGACATACCGACTGACTTAACCTCAACGAGAATCTACGCCAAAAGTGTCGCTGAAATAGAGCAGTGATACGGCAAATTTTAATAGAAATCACGCAGCCAGAACGTCCACGGCCCAGGAGGGACCAAAAATTTAAATAGAGAACGAATTCTGCTGTGTTCGCATTGACTGACTAACTTAACAATAATCCCCTTCACGTAAACAAACAATACACAAAGCCTTTCTCGTCAACATGGGAATCAGCGCTGCGGTGGCCGATTTCTGAATCAACGCTAAACAGATGATTCATAGTGGCGGCGTTTGAACGATATTCTACTACCAAACGTTTTGACAAAAAGTGCGGAAATAGTATACGATCGCAAAATTGACTTAAAATAGATTCAGTGCACATACGAAGAGGCGAGATTGATAAACTACCCGAGAGGAGTGTCCTGTGCGAGATTAATTATTCATTGGAACGTGAGTTACCAAAATTAAAGTCATTTTTACCTGGTTACATTTATCACACAGTTGTACTACACATGCCACACACCTTCAAATCACTTAGTTTTTCTTGTAAGGCATCTAATTGATATGTCTTGGTAGTTCAAAGGAGTCACGTCCTGAGAGTAAAGATTTTTTCACATATTAAACTCATGCTTTTCAACTGAGTAAAAAATTTTTAAAACACTAGCCGATACTTGATTGGATATATCTAAAATTGTCAATAATAATAATAATACCTTGTGAAGTTTTTATTAACTCTGCAATTGTATAATTTTTTATATGAATGTTAGTCCTTCAGACGATTTGTTTGTTTTTGAAGAACCATTAAAATCACCTGATTTCTTTCAAGCTAAACTGACTTGTTTATATTTTTTTTCATAAAAGTAAGATTTAGAAAATTTTAATTACTTTAATAATCACATTTATTTCTTGGAACAAACGATTCCAAGTGGCGCCCACAAAAAACATAGTATTAAGTTGTGCTACAGGACTACATCACTGCAGAGGATCCAGTCAACGGTAAGTAACAAAAAGTGCGTGGAGGTAACGCCCGACACACAGTTTGACAACACAAACAACACTATTACAACATTTACCACAACTTATTCTCCAACGTTGTAACGTATAGATAAAGAACATCTGAATAAATCAATAAGAAGAAAAATCATTTGATCTGACTAACAGCAGAGTAAATAATCCCTAGAGTGTTTTTAGTTATATTTTTATATTATATTAGTCGCAAATAGACTATTTATTATTATTATTAAATGGTGATTGTATGTTGAAATAAGTTCCAGCAATCAATTTTATTGAGCAGATGGTATGACCTCTGAACTCAGAATAGGTATATTATGGACAGCGGAGTAATAGAGCCACAAGTGCCCTCTGAATAATGCCCATTTATATTAATAGAAGGAGAATAATTAGGGAAGTAAAACCTTCGAGGCATATAACACTCATAAGAAAGGAAAAGGAGAAAAGAATATCAGATCAAGGATCATGAAATATGAAATAAACAAATGTAAACAGAAGACAATCTAATTGATAAGTTCAACGATAATAACATTCTATAATAAGATGTAAAGCCGAAGATAATTTAATTGATGATTTCAGTAAAAACAACCACGTTATTTTTAGAAATAATTAATTTTGGTGGTGAAGCATTATGTAACGTGACCTACGGTAGCACAAGATTTACAAGTATCAATAAGTGAAGAAAAGCTGTATAATAAAAATTAATAAATAGAAATGATAGAACAACACCACTAACTGAATTAGACGTAGACAAGGACAATGACGATGACAAGACCCAATAGATTGGAAAAGGTGATCCAGAAAAAATAGTTAAAGTCCAAATATAAAAATACCCAATTGTCAATAAGAATTATATACTATATAAAAGTACAAAATTAAGTAGGGAAATAAATAGTATGTAAACAGTAGGGAATGTAAAAGGAAAATGAAATGTAAGAACAAATATAATGATAATATAAAGAAATAGTGTTGATAAATAAACTATCAAAAGACAATATTATAAAAATAAACTAAAATAGCAATAGTTAAGTAGGAAAGTGGGGATAATTAACGAACCTTGATAGGACCCAGTGATAATAAATACATGAAATATAAAATACAATGTTAGAAGGTGAACTAAAAAAAGTGATAATTCAGTAAGAAAGATAATAATAATTAATGAACCATGATAGGACCCAGTGATAATCAATGAACTACATAAAAACACTAGATAATAAAGTGAAGTGTAGTCAGGAATAAAGAAAGAACTTGTGATAATAACCAATAAGTAATAACTGGACCCAAATATAATAAATAAACTGTATAAATTATAAGGGATAGTTATGATTAGATATTGGCATAGTTTTAATTAAATCAGAAAATGTTTGTAGTTGATATAACAATGTTTATTAGAAGTAAACCACTGATAATTGTTTTTCATTATTTTAAGGAAGTGTTCTAGTTGTAACGTGTCTAAAATATGAGGTATTTCATTTTATTTTATTTTTCGGGGTTTCAAAATATTGTGCAAGTTATTTCTATTGTAAAAGACCACGTGTTTGACTGAACCAGCTTTGAGAACAAAGGCAAGACGCAGTTTCTGTTGTGTAATCTGTCAAGGTATGCACCACCCTAAATTTCTCAGAACTGTGCGTGAATGTGATGGTGCACGCAAGCGATCCAGGTCCGCGCTCGGAATGACGCCGTCGTCCAAAAACCAAGATGCCTGGAGAACGATTTTATTCATCGTCTCCTTAGCCGACCTGCAGGAAATGCGGCTAAGGACCGCCTACTTTCAGTGACGTCGGAGTGGCCGTGCCTAATATCATCGGCAAACACTAGGAAAAAACACACTATGTGTTATAGTCATAGCTAATAAGCCACAGCAAATCAGCTATGAACGGCGACAAAATCTGTTGGCAGTGAATACGAACTTCCTACCGCTCAACAAAGGACGATCCCCAGTCTTACTATATACGTGTCGGCCAGCACAACCCAAGTCAGGCTCTCTACAAAATTTCCTAATTTTACCGGTAATAAAAAAGAAATAACAGTGAAAATTTGTGTGACCGCGGTCAGTTAAAGGAACAGAACCCATTCAGATCGTCTTTTCGGACAATAACCAGAATTTTACAAGAACAATGAGTGCGGGCGCGAAGACCGCGTGGCCGATGGGGGGGAAATATTATTCAAAATGTTAAGGGATTTATAAATTTTGTGTGTTTGTGTGTGTACAAAAAATTGCAGGCTGGGCAGTCTTGTGTGTGTGTGTGTGTGTGTGTGTGCGTGTGCGTGTGCGTGTGTGTGTGTGCGTGCGCGTGCGTGCGTGCGTGCGTACGTGTGTGTGTGTGTGTGTGTGTGTGTGTGTGTGTGTGTGTGTGTGTGTGTGTGTGTGTGTGTGTGTGTGTGTGTGTGTGTGTGTGTGTGTGTGTGTGTGTGTGTGTGTGTGTGTGTGTGTGTGTGTGTGTGTGTGTGTGTGTGTGTGTGTGTGTGTGTGTGTGTGTGTGTGTGTGTGTGTGTAAATTAAGGTAAGTCGTAGCATAAGATAGATTAAGAGTGATGATTATGTAACCAAGCAATATATTCTCACAAAATTATCTCAGATGTGGTAAAGTTTATAAAAATTTTAAACGATTCAAATTCAATTAAATTATCAATTCTCTTCATAAAATGTGTAGAGTTAGTTATTTCGATAACCCATGAAACACATGTTTGTATCTAGCGTTCGTACGAAACAATCCTGGCCCCAGAGAAATGAAACATTGGAGGTAGGTGAGAGTCTTAATTAGGTATTTATGTATTTTTATATATTTAGTGGTGTATTAGAATACCACAAGTGGCGCCCGAACAGGGACAGTTTTATTAATTAAAAAACTACATTAGTAAAAACCGTACCTACAGAAAAAATACAAACATGTTTTTGGGGTTAGCGGAATAAAATAAAAAGTGCGTTATTCGCATGAAATTGGCTATACAATATCTTATATATTGAATATATTATATGTAAGCACAAGTATCAAGTATACAAATAAGAATGTCAGATAGCGAAAATAACGTAAATGACACAACTAGTGTCGCAAATCTTGATGAATCAAACATGAGTGATTCTGAAACACATTCGACTCAAAGTGCGAGTCAAAATAAAATAGAAATGAATGTAACAGACCAAAACAATGTAACTGAAGATTCGGGGATTCAAATAACCCCTATTTTGAGTAGGGAGCGTACAACTAATAATGAAGAAGTCAGCTTCACTGACATTGAAACAGAGAGCCAAATAAATATAGAATTAACGGGAACTGAGTCGAAAATTATGGATGACGTACTGCATTCAACACCAGTCCCGATTAAAAAATCTGAGGACCAAGATATGATGAAAATGATCCAATTGCTTTTAGAAAAAAATACAATGTTGTGTACTAGTTTCAATAAATTTGATGTAAAGTTAGATGAACAGAAAAGCGAGATGCAAGAATTTAAAAGTAGTGTAAATGAGAAATTAGATATACAGAGCAATTTTAATAAAAAAAGTCGAAGAACAGAATATTCAGTTTCGACAGAGTATCAGCGTAAAATTTGATGAACTTAAAACTGAAATTAATAAAGTACAAATCAACTGTGAGAGTAACTTTAACAAATTGAAATATGAATTAAATGAAACGTTGAGTCACTCATTAAATAGTATGAATAATAAAATTGACAAAATAGAGAGTAATGTGGTGGAAAAATTTGATAAACAAAGACAAAAGGTAATTGAAAATTTTGAATGTAAAACAGAGGATAATTATAATGATATGTGTAAAAACGTAGTAGTAGAGAGTAAGATAACAAATAGTAACAATGATATTGAAAATGGTAGTGTAATTGAAAAGGTGGTATCAGAGAGTGAAACGTTGAAACTAGATAGTGAAATAGTGAGTGAGAGAGAGAAAGTTATATGTAGTAACGAAGTTGTAATTAGTGTTGATGAATTAGAAAAAGAATGGAGAGAGAGAGTAGCTGAATGTGTAGGGCGAGGGTAAATTTTCCCCTTATTTGTGATGAACCAAGGTGTTCAAAAATGTTATTATTGGAGGGCAAGAGACCCTTATTAGTGAAAGATTTGAGTTGTTTATTTTTGTTGAATAATTTTGTACCCTCTGCATGGAGTGAGATAGTTCAGGGGGGTAGTGACAGGTGTTATGATGATGAAAGATGTTTTGAGAGAGAGTTGTGTATTGATAAAGAAATAGAATTATATAAACTAATGAGAGGTTATAATGAGTTGAAGGAGATGTTAATTGATATGAAATACGTACTTGTTAAAATAGAGAGTGAAGATTATTTTGATGATACAGTCTTAAATAATAATCACTTACCTTATGTTGTAATGAATGATAAAATAACTGACTGGACAATGAATATAATTACTGATGGAGACTTAACAAATGTACTTAACGTTGACTGGTTTAATGATTATTTTGGTAGAATGAATGAATTTGGTTTTTTTGGTTACAACACACAAAACAGTAATTTGTGTGTGAATGAAATTGAACAATGTTACATAAAACAAAGACTTATCTGGGACGATGGAGGTTAGACTATAAAACAATAAAAGACAATTATAAACAATTTTGTTTTGTGGTTTTGACATGGCAGACTTGGACAATGAAGTGCGGAAAAACTGAACAGTTAATAACAAAAGTTTGTAAATAATTGTAGTGAATTTATTTATGTGTATTGTCGAAGGTCAGATACACAATGTATGTATGCAGGTAAGTGATAATAATAATAATAATAATATTTTGCAATTTAAATAAATAAACAATGAATTTTGAAAACAGTAATCAGAGAATTGTAATTGTTTTGATGGTAATGAATTTTGTATCGTTAATGATTAATATAATTAAAACAATTGGATATGTTTTAAATATTTTGATTGATTTAAAAGTTATATAATTGAATTTTTTTTTTGAAGTTAAATGGTTTTATGAGATGGAAATTTGGTAATTAAATGATAAATTGTTTGATTTAAATTAACATTTGTGCTCAATGTTTCAGAGGTGAGGTGAAAGTATTGTGGTATGGTGAATATGTTTTGTGTATATCAATTTAAATGGACTGTAAGTATAGAACTTTTACAGTACGAATCAAGTATAATAAAAATGTTTATTTGAGATAATGATGTTAAATAAAAATGATAATTAAAAAGTTCTAATAATAATTGAACGATGATATATGATAATTATGTATAATGAATTTGAAAATTTTAAGTAACCCAAGTGTAGAAAGTTATGGAGGAGTTAAATGATAAATGATGGATGAAAGTTTCATATTATGATGTTGTACATTTAATTTCGTATTTAATTATTAAGTTTAGTGTTACAAAAGATATTTTACTTGTGATTCCCCAACTTTTCGGGCGGTCACGGTCTCACCGAACCCTGACCGTGGAATTGGTTTAGCTTCAACAGCTATGGTTGGGGCACATTACGTTACGCGCTGCCTTAACTGACCATAGCTGTTATCGTTGTCAAGGTGTATTTTTAAATTGATGGGGGGTGAAATTAAGGGGAATCACCAAACTATGGAACAGCGGCTACCACTCTGTTCGAGTAGAAAAAGGTAGACCCATTTAAGGGCGTTTAATTATAGACAAGAATATGTTGATATTCAGACGTTAAAATGTAACAGCCGAAACAAAGACACGGAGAGGTCAAACTACTCCAAAATATGCCGTCTTTGTGGAAGCGAGGAGGCGCCACAGCCTTACATAACTTGCAATAGAGTGTGTGGATGGGAGGTGGCTCAGATGAGCCACGAATTTAAATTTTATAACATGAAAAATTGCTAACTCAAATTTTGGTCCTATAAAAATGCTTGTGCTCTGTTTAAATAACTAGCTGCTCATACATTCACTATAAGGTGTTCATTGTATAATTTTTAAAGGTAATATTGTAGTTTAGCAGGTTAGATATACGAGTTGATATAAAGTATATGTTCTATACAATTTGTGTATGTTTGCAACTAAGTAAATGATTAAACTGACTGGCAGGCGGTTAACATAAAGTATCAGAATCAGAAAAAGGGGAAACAAGGAGGTGAGAAGTAAGGATAAATAAATATATATATATTTCATGTAATTTGTTCAATTTTGAGATGTGTCTTCATTGTGTTAGGAGATCAGCTGATCAGCAATAAAAGGTCACTGTAAAATGGTTTATAAATGTTCCAGGTAATTAATGTTTAATGTAATGTTTCAATGTATTCCAGATGCTATTTAAAGTAATGTGAAAAGTAATTCGATAAAGCAAGAAATAAAGTAATAATTGGTGAAAGTTAATAAAAGATAGTTTTTGGGTGATGAATATTTGGTGGGACATGTAGATCAGTCCAAGTTGAAGTCAGAGTTGAAGTAATAAAGATCAAAATATTGTTTTGAAGTAATGTAATGTTGTTTTGAGTTTATGTATGTTATAGAGTTTTGAGAAGTATTGATGTTGACACAGTAGTTATGGGAAATATATGTAGAATATTGAGTGATCTATTGTTATTTATAAATGATGTTATTTTGTTGTATTTGAAGTGAGGTAATGAGATTGAGATTTTGTGGATGGCAATTTTGTAGTAGGGGGTAGTGTAATGTAGGAGTCCACAACATAATGATAGGTTGGGACGGGATGGTACCGATTTAGGGGGAAGGGGTCGCCTCAGGTAGAATCCAGGGACCAGATAATGGGAAATGAGTTTTTGGGTGGGGGAAACACGTATCCTAAGTACAAAGGGTTAGAGAGTATTTTTTTTATATATCGAGAGAAGGTGGCGAATTGAGTTTCATGGTAAGTTGGGGTTAGAGAGTGTTTTGATAGATATTTTGATAGAGATGGGTGTCATGGTAGTTACAGTTGTTAGAGGTTAGAGTCAGAGGGAGGAAGATTATATATGTATACAGATCCAGTAGTATATTAAATGAGATAAATAATTGAGTCACCCACAGGAATGGAGAATCAGATTGTCAAATACAGAAAGAGATTAATAAACATATAAAATTTTTAATTTTTAAATTTTAATTAAAACCAGTGACAAAATTTTGATAGAATTTGGAAGTAATGTAAAATTAAGAATTGTCTATTTGAATAATTTAAATGTCAATTTGCTTATTATTTACAATAATATTTTGTTATTTTAAATGTTTTATTTTATTATGTTTTGTGTTTCAAGTTAGATGGTTACAGATGTCAAATGTATTTTCAGATAAACATTGTAAATAACGTATGTGGGTCAAGGTTGTGGACTTGACCTAGTTTTGATCAGCTGATGGTAAGGTCATATAATTTCATAGTATGGAAGTCAATTCAACTTTTGTTTTTGATCAATTCAAACAAATTTTAAACAATTTCTATATGTAAAGGAAACATTTTAATAAATTTAAATTTTTTCTTTGAATTTTAAAATTTTTGGAAAATAATTTTTTTGAAAAAAAAAAAAATGAGTTTGCGCCTGCCAGCTAACGAATATTTTTAAGCTTTGATTATTTTATTGTTTGTATACTAACCATGTTATTTTATTGATTTATTGTATTGACTTGTATTGTTAGACTCTAAGTATTCACATGTTAGGTTAAGGATGTTCTTAATTATAAGAAATGTTTAAATCAAGTTATTTTAAATAAAAATAGAAACCAATGAAGAGAATAATTTAAAATTTATACAAAATTTATGAATCAATTTTACCTGAAAACAACCAATGGGTTGTAATTTAAATAACTTTTGAAAAATTTTTCAATTTTATAATATGTAATGTCAGTATGTAATGTGAGTGTGCGTGAGCCCAGTATCTGCTAAAGGCAGCCCAGCTTGCATACAAGGGGAAACATATCGGTGGAGGATCTGGCCTAATCTAAGCCAGGGATTGAGGATTTTAGGGGGTAGCGTGTTAGAAGGTGAGGTGTGCTGTGGTACTTGTCTGTTCGATTTCTCGGTGTTGGGATCTCTTACGGAGAAGTCCAGTGATCTCGTTCAGATGTGTCCATAGTCGCCAAGCCAGGGGGTCGTGTACCCATGAAGAGTAAAAACCAGGGGGTTGTTGGCACCAGTTCCTCACCGGTCCTCTTCGGGGTTTATCAATGAGATTTCTTCTGTTTTAGACAGAAGAATTCTCATTGAGGGGGGGGTATTGTAACGTGTCTAAAATATGAGGTATTTCATTTTATTTTATTTTTCGGGGTTTCAAAATATTGTGCAAGTTATTTCTATTGTAAAAGACCACGTGTTTGACTGAACCAGCTTTGAGAACAAAGGCAAGACGCAGTTTCTGTTGTGTAATCTGTCAAGGTATGCACCACCCTAAATTTCTCAGAACTGTGCATGAATGTGATGGTGCACGCACGCAACGATCCAGGTCCGCGCTCGGAATGACGCCGTCGTCCAAAAACCAAGATGCCTGGAGAACGATTTTATTCATCGTCTCCTTAGCCGACCTGCAGGAAATGCGGCTAAGGACCGCCTACTTTCAGTGACGTCAGAGTGGCCGTGCCTAATATCATCGGCAAACACTAGGAAAAAACACACTATGTGTTATAGTCATAGCTAATAAGCCACAGCAAATCAGCTATGAACGGCGACAAAATCTGTTGGCAGTGAATACGAACTTCCTACTGCTCAACAAAGGACGATCCCCAGTCTTACTATATACGTGTCGGCCGGCACAACCCAAGTCAGGCTCTCTACAAAATTTCCTAATTTTACCGGTAATAAAAAAGAAATAACAGTGAAAATTTGTGTGACCACGGTCAGTTAAAGGAACAGAACCCATTCAGATCGTCTTTTCGGACAATAACCAGAATTTTACAAGAACAATGAGTGCGGGCGTGAAGACCGCGTGGCCGATGGGGGGGAAATATTATTCAAAATGTTAAGGGATTTATAAATTTTGTGTGTTTGTGTGTGTACAAAAAATTGCAGGCTGGGCAGTCGTGTGTGTGTGTGTGTGTGTGTGTGTGTGTGTGTGTGTGTGTGTGTGTGTGTGTGTGTGTGTGTGTGTGTGTGTGTGTGTGTGTGTGTGTGTGTGTGTGTGTGTGTGTGTGTGTGTGTGTGTGTAAATTAAGGTAAGTCGTAGCATAAGATAGATTAAGAGTGATGATTATGTAACCAAGCAATATATTCTCACAAAATTATCTCAGATGTGGTAAAGTTTATAAAAATTTTAAACGATTCAAATTCAATTAAATTATCAATTCTCTTCATAAAATGTGTAGAGTTAGTTATTTCGATAACCCATGAAACACATGTTTGTATCTAGCGTTCGTACGAAAGAATCCTGGCCCCAGAGAAACGAAACATTGGAGGTAGGTGAGAGTCTCAATTAGGTATTTATGTATTTTTATATATTTAGTGGTGTATTAGAATACCACATAGTATATAATAAGGATGGTAAGAAGTCCATTGTTTTATTTTAATGAATTATGTTTATAAATTTATACTAACCACTATTAAAAATAATAGTGAAAGACTAATCTGTTATGCTGAAAACAGGAAAAGCGGGTTAGACACTGTATTCTATAAGTGAAATTATAAGGGAATACTAGAACACACCTACTGTTCATTTTATTATATTTTGTTTTGGTTTTAATTAACCCAAATGTTATTATGTTGAGTATTACATTTAACAGAACCGTTTAAAATACACGTAAAACCTTAGATACTGGCATTGGCCTAAAAGGTTTGTTAAGGAATTGTGTTATATGATTAAAAATAATCAAATGTTATAATTTAGTTTAGGTTATTACAGTAATTATGTTTACAAGCACTTAAAATTAATAAAATTGACATGAACCGTTGTAATGAGTATAGGTGAGGTGAATTATGAACTCTAGGCAATTAGGCCTATAACTGGTAACCAGAAATTTGTAAAATTTAAGACCATACAATAACAATTGATAAAATAAAGTATACAATCCGGTTAGGTTTCATAATAATAGTGTAGGACACAAAACTGGATAGAAAATAATTAGTTTAAAGTTAATATACAAAAGAAAACCAAATGGAAAATGTATGAATCTGTTATAATTTGAAAAAAGGTAGCCTTATGGGATATCAAAATAATTTGTAACCAAAAAGCAAACTAATGGTGTTATTATATTTATGATTACAGCTAGTATAAAGGAGTTATAATAATTTAAAGAATTTTAGTAATTTTGTATAGAAAAATGTTAGCTTTATATAACAATGTTGTAAATTATCAACCATTGAGAGTTAGTGTTTGGAAGCTAGCAACTATGGTAACCAGTAAATAAATTGTATTATTCCATTATTAGCTCTTGATGAGTGCAGACATATTAAACCGCAATGAGTAAAGAAAATAATTACCTAACCAAAATCTATAAAAATTAATGACGAAAATAATAAGCTAAATTACAGAAATAATATTAACACTCACATGAATTAAAAATCACTAGAAGAAATTAAATAATCCATGAGGAATTGCTGAGGAATCCCAAGTGACTGACTGCGAACCATTGGAAGGAAGGAAATACCTAAAACCTATAAATGAATGACGGAATCTTCAACAACAAGGATGAATGATGAAAAATAAATACCTAACCTAAAAATACCTAAGAAAATAGAAGAACGGAATTAACGAAAAAAGGGCAATCAGCAGTATTCGTGACAAATACTACCCGGATAGAAGAGATAGAGGACTGATAAGTATATTTTAAAATACGACCTTAACAGTAACACAAAAGAAAACAAAAACAATAAGTGAAAATACACCTTCAACACTATTTGTCACTTTTTTAAAAGACACTTGAACTTTCTTTGATTAAATGAACATCTCAAATTGAAGAATAATCTCAATCTAACATTGATTCCTTAAGTGAATATATTTTAAACGTAAAAATTTACTAAACTCAGATAACCTCCAAACGCTAAATCCAGTAGCTATAGTTTACCACTGTAATTATAAGTGTATCACAATTTATATGTTATTTGTAAAATTTTGTACTTTTATTAGTCCATTTGACAATATTTTCTGTAGTCCCAAGAACTTCGACCTGAGATATAAATAAAACGAAAATATCAACACCAGTCCATAAGTTTTGTTAAGCAGCGGCTGGTCAGAATAGCCAACCGCTAATAATTAAACATGCCGGCACAAAATTAAAATATATAATTTGGAAGAAATTGTAGTAAAATGAACCAATTAATAACTGTTAATAAAACATAATAGAAGCATTGAACTGTATGTTTGATTTTATTTAAATTTTCTTTAAAAAATTGAGTATTTACTTATCATTAAATAAACCTTGCATTTTTGGTTTACCAAGAAGAGTTGGCAAACCCTAGTTTGAGGTAGAAAATACGAATTCGAACATCCGAACTGGTGAGTAGACATTCTCCAGTTATAAGTATTATAACGAGCAAGATTGACGTGTTAAATATGGCGCACCAACTAGCAGGGCTAGAGTTAATCAATAAATTCTATAATTAGATTCATTAGATTCTAGCGGCGGCTACAGAAAATCAACGAAAATGTCAAGGAGAAGAACAACGTCAACGAGACGGATGGCAGAGGCTGAAGAAGAAACAGAATTGGATATGGAGGAGAAGGAAGTAACAGCGATGGAAGAAATGGAAACGGTGGTAAGGGATACACCAGAGGACCAACCAGATAAACCCACACAAAAAGGAGGCCCAAGTATGCAAGATCTGATAAATTTCATAGCCTAAAACTCAAAGAAACAAAACGAAAAAAGTGTACTGTTGTATGAAAATAAAAATAACAGCAACAAAGAGAATAATAAATACCTGGAAAAAAAGATGAAGAAAATAGGAAAAATATGTACAAAGAAACTAGAAACAACACGAGAAGAATGTGAGATGATAAAGAATGGACTAGTTAATGTACTTAATCTACCCATTACCAACCATAAAGGATTAATTAATGTTAAGAATTCTAGAAGAAACTTAATAAAATTTCTCGAAGGGACTCACCATAAAACAACGGGTGAAGACTTAAAAGAGTCTATGTTCAAATTCAAGACACCACAAGGACAAATGCATAATCAAAGGGTCAGTGAGGTCATCAATAACTGATATACCATTGAAATATCTGTTCAATAAACTAAATGGTAAAGGGATAGATGTAGTCACTGATACCAATGAACATGTGGTATTAGAAGAATTGCTGTACAAGGTAGCAGAGACCTATATCACAAGGAAGGAAATAGTTCTGCACACCAGAGTGATCCGAACAACAAAGGGTAACTGACATATTTGATCACGGATGAACCAAGTGTGAACATTATTGCAAAAAGGGACTGATTTTAGAGATAACCAGCAACGCATGAATAAGGTTAAAACAATATCAAAATTCTAAAAACAAGTAAGGACAGCTACACCAAATGTTTAAAGTAAAATAATTTTGAAGAGAAATTATCAAAATTCTAAAAGACGTAAGGATAGCTTACACCAAATGTTTAAAATAAAATAATTTTTAAGAGAATTTATCAAACTTCTAAAAGAAGTAAGAATAGCTTACACGAAGTGTTTAAAGTAAAATAATTTTCAAGAGAAAAACAAAGTAAGGACAAAGTACACCACATCTTTAGAACAAAGTAATTTTAAAAGAGAACAATAATAAAGAATGGTAAAAACTGAGATAAACTACAAAAGTTAAGGTAAATGAGGACAGCTTACATAAAATATGTATATAACCCAGTTTTGAAGGGAATACGGTGAAAAATAACATTTTTTTTTTAACTACGAAAGGAGAACAAACGAGACAATTAACAGTAAAATAATAAGACAAGACAATCAAATAAGAACGACAATGAACAACTAACTGACTATCATTATAATGAGAATAATTGAATTAATAACCATTGATACAGCTACAAGTTAGATTTTTAATTGTAAATGATAAAGGAAGTAAGGACATGGAAAACAACTATTGTAAGAAGGAAGGTAGAGAAAAGAATACAGTAAACCCTCGATTTAACGGACTAATTGGGGCTGAGGGGTGTCCGTTAAATCGAAAGTCCGTTAAATCGCAAATTTTGTTTTTTGAGGATATATTTAAATCAAATAGGCCTATAACACTTGAAATTTTAATACTATTAATATCATGCAAATACCTTATTGTTCCGAATACAAGCCACACTTTTTCTCCTAAAAACATGGTCGCTAATTTGGCCTGCGGCTTGCATTCGCCCGCTAACGAAATTCGAAGTTATACCTGACTTCTGGCGGGACGAACGCTTTTGGTATCTATGAGTTGTTTACTGCCTAAGCAACAGCAGTCTGCCCGGCTGTAGTTAACTCTGGCGTTATGATTTATGACTACAACCGAATGTTTTAACAGCAAACTGAAGAAAGAATAGGAAGATAAAGTGTAAGTGCGTGCGCATTCGCGCGTGCTCGCACCCTTCTGTAGGCAGCAAGACAAAGGATGAGTAGAGGGGGTGTGAGTAACATGTTTCTAAATAACGGGTAAACTGCCAGTGTGGTTTTCTATTGTAACAGCGACAACATCGCTTATCTGTACTTTGTTTTCATTCGGCGTTTTTGTAGTGCGTTTGCGGTATGAGTGATATCGTGGAGACTAAAGGCACGCAGTCAAATCAAATTAAACGTAACCCGTACAATGCGAATTATAAATTAATTGTGATACAAAATGTAGAAAAAACATGCAATCGCGAAGCCGCAAGGAAATTTGATAACGATGAATCGTGTATTCGACGATGGAGAAAACAGAAGGAACGACTTTTAAATGCAAATACTGTGCGACGAGCATTCGCGGGACCTCAAGTTGGGCGTTTTGTAGCAGTAGAGTCCAGCGTCTGTGAATACGTACGGCTTTTAAGAAGGCAAGGACTCCCCGTCACTAGACATGTTTTAAAATTAAAAGCTTTAGAAATCGCAGAAGAATTAAAAGTCTCCGGTTTCAAAGCCAGCTTCGGGTGAATGATGCGGCGAAATGGATTTGCGCTTAAGTGACGTACATCACTCGCGCTAAAACTACCTAGTGACTACGAAGAAAAAAAACTTCTACAGTATCAGCGATTTGTCATTCATTTACGCAAGAAGCATAATTACAGTATTCACTTGAACACATGAGAAATGCCGATGAAACGCCCGTATTTTTTATTTACGTATATTTACGTTGGACCAAAAGGGAACCAAATCTGTAACAATAAAGATTACGAGAAATGAAAAATTACGTGCCAGTGTAATGCTTGCTGTATTAGCCAATGGACGAATATTTCACAGTGAAATAAGATATTATACTGATCAGTGTATATTGTTCAGTGTTAGTCGTTGTGATGTCTTCCACTGAACGTGTGCGACGCCTGCGTCAACGACAATGCAAAGACAGGGATTGTGAAGAATTTTATGAATTCTTGATGAATACTCCGTTCTCATCAAATACAATTGAAGATGAGAAAATTTGCGTGTTTCAAAACAAGAAGAAAAGAAACGAAAGAATGCTGCGATAGCCAAGCAATATCGCCAGAACAGGAGAGTCTGCAGTTTATGCACATTATACGTTTCAAAAGCCTAATATGCTTTGATGTTGAAGTTTTTTTCTCTTCCAAATTCTGTCCGTTAAATCCGAAGTCCGTTAAACCGAGGTCCGTTAAATCGAGGGTTTACTGTATATATGTCAAGAACATCACCATACGTATAGATAAAGAAAATCTGAATAAATCAATAAGAAGAAAAATCATTTGATTTGAATAACAACAGAGTAAATAATCCCTAGAGTGTTTTTAGTTATATTTTTATATTATATTAGTCGCAAATAGACTATTTATTATTATTATTATTAAATGGTGATTGTATGTTGAAATAAGTTTCAGCAATCAATTTTATTGAGCAGATGGTATGACCTCTGAACTCAGAATAGGTATATTATGGACAGCGGAGTAATAGAGCCACAAATGCCCTCTGAATAGTGCCAATTTATATTAATAGAAGGAGAATAATTAGGGAAGTAAAACCTTCGAGGGATATAACACTCATAAGAAAGGAAAAGGAGAAAAGAATATAGATCAAGTATCATGAAATATGAAATAAACAAATGTAAACAGAAGACAATCTAATTGATAAGTTCAACGATAATAACATTCTATAATAAGATGTAAAGCCGAAGATAATTTAATTTACATAGTTACTATGTAATAAAAAACCAGGAAATTCAGAATGATACACGGGTGGCTATCAACTATAAATTAAATCGTATATTACAGTCGGGTAGGACGACTAACATGAGACCTAGTAATGAAATTAAAATCGCGAAGAACATCAAACGCAAATTAGAAAATTTTGACGCAATGATAACTAAGGCTGATAAAGGTAGTACAGTAGTTATCATCAATAAAACTGAATACACACAAAAATGCTATGATTTTATAAATGAAAATAATATTAAGACCCTAAATAATGACCCCACCATTAAATATACAAAAGCCATAAACTCAGCGGTGAATAAATGTGTTAATTTATTCGATGCTCAAACTAGACGACGACGTATCAAAAATATAAATCCGAAAGCGCCTACTTTCAGAGGACTACCAAAGTTACACAAACCTAATATACCAATACGTCCTTTAATAAATTATACAACTGCCCCAAGCTATAATGTAGCCAAAAAGCTACAAATAATTATCAAAAACAGCTTAGTAATGGACAACATACATAGCGTAAAAAATACAATAGAATTTATAAACAAAGTTAAAAACATTAAAGTACTGCCTAACCATAAACTGATATCTATGGACATAGTGAATTTGTATACGAACATACCCGTGCTAGAGACGATAAATATTCTCGAGAGACTTTTAATCAAGACAAATGTCTTAAAACAGATACAAATTGATGAACTTATATTTTTATTGAAAATTGTTATACAACAGAATTACTTTACACACGACAACAAGTTTTTTATCCAAGAAAATGGGCTGGCCATGGGTTCACCGGTGAGTGGAATTTTAGCGGAAATTTACATGAATCATTATGAGAACAAGTACATACTTTCTGACAAAAACAAGTTATACAATAAAATCATCTCGTACACACGGTACGTAGACGACACATTTTTAATTTTTGGTGGTACTCTTAGACAGATAGACGGATTGCTTACTTTTTTGAACAGCATAAACAGTAATATTAAATTCACTATGGAAGTAGAACATAACAATATGTTGAATTTCCTGGACGTAACCACATATAAACGTAATAACCTCCTTAGCTTTAAAATATATAGAAAGCCAACGACAACTGATATAGCCATACATGCTAGTTCCAATCATCCTTATACACATAAAATTGCAACTTTTAACGCGCTGGCACATAGATTGACAAATATACCGATGGACATAGAAGACTATAACGATGAAATTAATATAATAAAACATATAGCAATAGTGAATGGTTACAATAGTAAAATCATTGATAAAATAATATATAAACACGCTAATAAATTAAAACGTTCGGACAAAGTTAAAGATAAAACCCAATATGTTTCTGCTAGATATACAAACATACTACCTAATACACTACATAATGAATTAAAAAAGCTAGGGATTATTGTCTCATTCAGGACCACGAACAAATTAACAAATATACTTAAGCCTAAGACCACAGCATTACTAGAGGATTGTTCCGGCGTTTATAGGATCCGGTGTAATGAATGCGATAAAATCTATATAGGCCAGACGGGGAGAAAATTTTCTGAGAGATTTAAAGAACATTTACCTAAGAAGTTCCCCAATACTAATGTATTGCATTACGCACAACATCTAATAAACGAAAATCATACATACACTGGATTTAAAGAGAATTTGGAACCTTTACAAAAAAGGGTCAACTACTGGATGCCCTAGAGGAATTTGAAATATACAAGGCCTTAAGAAGAAATAAAAATCAGGTACTTAATGAACAGCTGTCATTCAAATCAAGTAAACTATATGACACAGCTATGAAAACAAACCGTGAATAGCGTGTACGGATCAGTTGAAAGTCGGACTTCGGCCAGTGCACTGGTTCGTTTGTAGCGCGTTCCGATACAGATTCAATGTTCTACGTTAATTTATTTAAGTGTGTTATGTGTTTGTGAATTTTTAACGAAACCCTAATAATAGGGTAGATTTTGCTTTTACCTGAAGATGGGGATACAAGCCCTGAAACATGTAGTAATTAAAAAAGAAAAAGAAGATCACTTAGTGGATAAAATAAGGTAATTATTTATTTAATAATTTAATTGATGATTTCAGTAAAAACAACCACGTTATTTTTAGAAATAATTAATTTTGGTGGTGAAGCATTATGTAACGTGACCTACGGTAGCACAAGATTTACAAGTATCAATAAGTGAAGAAAAGCTGTATAATAAAAATTAATAAATAGAAATGATAGAACAACACCACTAACTGAATTAGACGTAGACAAGGACAATGACGATGACAAGACCCAATAGATTGGAAAAGGTGATCCAGAAAAAATAGTTAAAGTCCAAATATAAAAATACCCAATTGTCAATAAGAATTATATACTATATAAAAGTACAAAATTAAGTAGGAAAATAAATAGTATGTAAACAGTAGGGAATGTAAAAGGAAAATGAAATGTAAGAACAAATATAATGATAATATACAGAAATAGTGTTGAAAATTAACTATCAAAAGACAATATTATAGAAATAAACTAAAATAGCAATAGTTAAGTAGGAAAATGGGGATAATTAATGAACCTTGATAGGACCCAGTGATAATAAATACATGAAATATAAAATACAATGTTAGAAGGTAAAATAAAAAAAGTGATAATTCAGTAAGAAAGATAATAATAATTAATGAACCATGATAGGACCCAGTGATAATCAATGAACTACATAAAAACACTAGATAATAAAGTGAAGTGTAGTCAGGAATAAAGAAAGAACTTGTGATAATAACCAATAAGTAATAACTGGACCGAAATATAATAAATAAACTGTATAAATTGTAAGGGATAGTTATGAGTAGACATTGGCATAGTTTTAATTAAATCAGAAAATATTTGTAGTTGATATAACAATGTTTATTAGAAGTAAACCACTGATAATTGTTTTTCATTATTTTAAGGAAGTGTTCTAGTATATAACAAGGATGGTAAGAAGTCCATTGTTTTATTTTAATGAATTATGTTTATAAATTTATACTAACCACTATTAAAGATAATAGTGAAAGACTAATCTGTTATGCTGAAAACAGGAAAAGGGGGTTAGACACTGTATTCTATAAGTGAAATTATAAGGGAATACTAGAACACACCTACTGTTCATTTTATTATATTTTGTTTTGGTTTTAATTAACCCAAATGTTATTATGTTGAGTATTACCTTTAACAGAACCGTTTAAAACACATGTAAAACCTTAGATACTGGCATTGGCCTAAAAGGTTTGTTAAGGAATTGTGTTATATGATTAAAAATAATCAAATGTTATAATTTAGTTTAGGTTATTACAGTAATTATGTTTACAAGCACTTAAAATTAATAAAATTGATATAACAGTTGTAATGAGTATAGGTGAGGTGAATTATGAACTCTAGGCAATTAGGCCTATAACTGGTAACCAGAAATTTGTAAAATTTAAGACCAAACAATAACAATTGATAAAATGAAGTATACAATCCAGTTAGGTTTCATAATAATAGTGTAGGACACAAAACTGGATAGAAAATAATTAGTTTAAAGTTAATTTACAAAAGAAAACCAAATGGAAAATGTATGAATCTGTTATAATTTGAAAAAAGTAGCCTTATGGGATACCAAAATAATTTGTAACCAAAAAGCAAACTAATGGTGGTATTATATTTATGATTACAGCTAGTATAAAGGAGTTATAATAATTTAAAGAATTTTAGTAATTTTGTATAGAAAAATGTTAGCTTCATATAACAATGTTGTAAATTATCAACCATTGAGAGTTAGTGTTTGGAAGCTAGCAACTATGGTAACCAGTAAATAAATTGTATTATTCCATTATTAGCTCTTGATGAGTGCAGACGTATTAAACCGCAATGAGTAAAGAAAATAATTACCTAACCAAAATCTATAAAAATTAATGACGAAAATAATAAGCTAAATTACAGAAATAATATTAACACTCACATGAATTAAAAATCACTAGAAGAAATTAAATAATCCATGAGGAATTGCTGAGGAATCCCAAGTGACTGACTGCGAACCACTGGAAGGAAGGAAATACCTAAAACTTATAAATGAATGACGGAATCTTCAACAACAAGGATGAATGATGAACAATAAATACCTAACCTAAAAATACCTAAGAAAATAGAAGAACGGAATTAACGAAAAAAGGGCAATCAGCAGTATTCGTGACAAATACTACCCGGATAGAAGAGATAGAGGACTGCTAAGTATATTTTAAAATACGACCTTAACAGTAACACAAACGAAAACAAAAACAATAAGTGAAAATACACCTTCAACACTATTTGTCACTTTTTTAACAGACACTTGAACTTTCTTTGATTAAATGAACACCTCAAATTGAAGAATAATCTCAATCTAACATTGATTCCTTAAGTGAATATATTTTAAACATAAAAATTTACTAAACTCAGATAACCTCCAAACGCTAAATCCAGTAGCTATAGTTTACCACTGTAATTATAAGTGTATCACAATTTATATGTTGTTTGTATGGTATTTGTAAAATTTTGTACTTTTATTAGTCCATTTGACAATATTTTCTGTAGTCCCAAGAACTTCGACCTGAGATATAAATAAAACGAAAATATCAACACCAGTCCACGAGTTTTGCTAAGCAGCGGCTGGTCAGAATAGCCAACCGCTAATAATGAAACATGCCGGCGCAAAATTAAAATATATAATTTGGAAGAAATTGTAGTAAAATAAACCAATTAATAACTGTTAATAAAACATAATAGACGCACTGAAATGTATGTTTGATTTTATTTAACTTTTCTTTAAAAAATTGAGTATTTACTTATCATTAAATAAACCTTGCATTTTTGGTTTAACAAGAAAAGTTGGCAAACCCTAGTTTGAGGCAGAAAATACGAATTCGAACATCCGAACTGGTGAGTAGACACTCTCTAGTTGTAAGTATTATAACGAAGAGAATCTCGTGTAGTTATAGAATTGACGCCAACAACGTGTGGCTTTCCAACCATAAGATTGGCAAGTTATAATATGAATATTCGCGCATATGCGTATGAGGAAGATTAAATTGATACGGCATGTGATCAGACATAGTGCTTTTTTAACTAACATCTTTGAGGGCAAAGTAGTGGGGAAGAAGCCCAAAGGAAGACCAAGAACTGCATACTTCCGCAGCACAATGAGTGTCGTGAATAGTGGGTCCTATGAAGAAATGAAGAATATCGCAAGGGATAGAGTGACGTGGCTACAGCAACAAGGCATTGCCTTTAGGAGTTCATAAAAAATGCGTGTGATTCTAATAAATCCATACTTCTTTACAAAACTGCAGAACCATATACAAAAAATGTAAATACATACTAGTCTCATCGTTCTCCTAATTCAGGCAATAAAAATGTTGCAAAAGTCTACAAAATGTATATATTACTAATTTTTAGGCTCGTAAAAAACATATTGGCTTAAAACACACATGAACTTCTGTCAAAGAACAATAGCCAGAGTAAATAAAAAAATTTAATAAATCACAAAAATATTCAGGGCAATTATGTAAAAACGAAAGTAATTCCCAACTTTTTTTTAACATAAAAGTCAGACTGACAAGCCAGTCTGGACATGTAGCTACTACACTTATTAAAAACAACTGCTGTTGATTCACATCCCGACTTCCTCATAAACAGTCTTCATAGACTACAATGTCAGGCATTAGAAACCTTTCAAATACACATGTTAAACATCACTTGCACAAATAACTACTGCACACAGGTAGCATAAAATAATACAAAACAAGTTTTTTGTTTATATTTAAATACTACACTAGCATTTTTACAAATATTTAGAACTTCACCGTTTAACTTTCTTAAAGTTTCTTAGCTTGTTACAAACATATGACACTTTTTTTTATGTGTTTAAAGTATCACAGCAGGATTTTCTGCACCACTACCAAAAACAGTTTCCAGAGCCATAAGAACTTGCACACACAAACACTGTTACACTTTCCTTGCTCAATTTTCCAACATCACATTTTCCTTTTGAAACTTGTTATTTGTGTAGCATATGCTTAAAAATTCTCCTGAGGTAGGGGGACAAGCCTTGAGTCAAAAAATTGTGTCAGTTGTCTCATTTGTTTCAAATATTAAAGAAAATTAATTTTAAAAAATCAATTAAAAAATTGAGAATTAATTTTTAATTAAAAAATGGAGAATTAGAAGCACAATAACAAAGGTATCTTATAAAGATTCCACATATATACATGCAAGGACCAGACAAAAAACATACAGGATAGTGTAATCAGCTAGAGCATTTTAACTGGGTTTTATTCTGCACACACACATACACAATGTGTGTGGGGAGAAGGGGGAAGAGTTACAGTAAGTTCAATGATATTTTAATCAGTTTTTAAAATACTCGACAAAACCAGTCAGCACCAGTTAAAATACAACACTTAATTAAATGAGTAGCTGCAGTAAAGTATAAGCTGATAGATCTGTAGAAGAAGGGATAGCTTATATACAGACAGACCAATGTTCAAACAAACAGCCTACTGTGTTTAACAATATGACTGTGATTGTATATGAGATATCAGTAACCTAAATTAAATAAACTAACAAAACAGATCATTTAATAAAGCACGGAAAAGAAGTATACTGCATCAAACACATTAAACACTGACTGTAATCAGTTGTTACCACCAAACCGTGTGACAGTACCGTTTATGAAAACACTATCATTTTTGTTGCCTTATTTGGAATACACCAGGCTCGTTACAAACATTTCTGTAATAAATCAATGTTTTTCTTTATTTGTACACTGTCAAAAAGCTGCTAATTTCATCATACTTCAAGAATTCAAAACAATTTTTTCTGATTATGTTCGTAATAGCTCATAAAATTTCACTAAATATGCAAGTTTAAATCACACACACACACACACACACACACTTTTAAACTAACTTGTTAGTTTTTAAATGAACTGAAAAGCATTGCAGAGTTAAATTCAGAAAATTACTTTCTTATTCTCTATAAGATACTTCATAAATTCCTTCTCAACAATGAATACCTATGAACAAGTGTTTCCTATAGGCCTACAAAAAACTTATGACTTTTATTTTCAATTAATGTTTTCTTAAGATATAAATGCAACACTACTTTATTTTTTAGAAGTCAATCATATTTCAGATCAGTTACTGTATGTACCCAATTACAATACAAAATATTACTATGGAAAACTAAACATGTTGTCTATGAAACATGATAGATATCTACTTAATACTATCCTTATATTATGATTGGCATAACTATCCATGTTACATGTTTAAAAATTACCTTAACAATACAACAGCTCTATTTTTAATAAATATTAACCAAAATGATATGTGAAAAATCATCAATTAGGTTTTGACCTAAAATTTCAACTTGAAGCAGACATTAGGATAACAATATGTTGATAATCTATATTGAAAAAAACTAGTTAGACGTTTGTTAATATTGTTACAGCTTAAATAGTAAACCGCTGAAACCAAACAAACAAATGAAGCACTTATTTTTTTACTAATCTTTTTACAAACTTGCACTCCACATTTGAGAAAATTATGAACTAAAATTTGCAACAGCAAAAATGTACATGATATACACAGAATATAAAAAAATTAAGAATATATTTCTGGAACTAGATTTATTTGTTGGAGTGGTACGCAACTATCCATTCATAAATGGGATGGTTTTGCTAGCTTAATGAAATCTCATAACATTGGCTTTAGGGGAAAAAGAAATGTAAAATAGTAGTGAAACTAAACCTCTTTAAGAAGATGAATATTATTAATGAAAATTTCCAATAAAATATACTGCACTAACTGATTCTGGGATAGATATTTCAAAAATACTGATGTCTTATATATCACTATTTTCACATTGAAAAATATGAGACAGTGGCATTATCATCACAAATGTTACTAAAATGACTGAATGCTGGGCATTAGGCCGTGGTCTCATGTTTTCAGAACCAACCATTTCGGCCTCACTGGTCGTCTGTATTGGTATAGAATACTAGCATATGTTTGCCTGTTTGCCGTACACTATGAACCATGACTTAAACCATGTTTTCGCTCTAAGAAGGGTCCCTTATATAAATTCTCATTGCCAGCATAATGTAAGCTGGAAAACAGTATGAACCAATCATAATCATCTGTCACTTGCTGGCTCGGGAGCACAGCATGCCAAATCCTTTTTCCCTTCGATTCGTCGCAGCGGAACCACGCTTATAGATTTCAATGGATTCACGATACAGCCAAGAGTAGTAGTCACTCACTGAGGACAGTATCTTAATTTCCTCTAAGTGAACCCAATGATAAGCTTTAGCAAGTGCATGCTCGGCCACCACAGATTTCTCTCGCTGCCCTGGATGACAGTAGTGCCCATGCTCACATTGGTGAACACAGTTGAAAGTTAGTTTCTTTCAGTCAAGAGTATGCATACGAAGTTACTTTCTTTCACGCAAGAATATGCATACAAAGTTACTTTCTTTCAGTCAAGAATGCAATAGCCCACGAATTTATTTGTTCGTACTCACATCGAGTATCACTATGTACTGATCGTTATGTTAAAAAACAACTGATGCCTCAACAGTCATAAAATGCAATTAATAATCTTTTTTTAACATAAGAAATGTTTAACCACATGAATTTAATTTTATTGTCAAATCTGTGAAGAACACAGATTAAACATAATGAGTGAAGGTAGGCTGAGAAAGTTCAGTAGGATGTTTAATGAAGCAAGAGAAAATATTCATGTTGAGTATAGCAGCCGCCTGTCTCTAGTCAATGAAATTTGGTACACAATGTTGGGGAAAAAAGATTCATGAATAGATGATTCACTGTGCTTCACTTGACACTGCAATTTCCTGCATTTCCAGATCGTTGTTCATGAAACTGTGACTGAACATTTGCTCTACAAAAACACTGTGTTTGGATGGGTCCCAAAAACATTACTGAACATTAACAAAACAAATCACCTTTTACATTTGTATACCACTTTGATAGAAAAAGGAAATGGTTCTTTGAAAAAGATTGTCACTGGCGACATAATGTGGTTTGCCGCATGGTATCAGAAAGTAAACAACATTCCAATGGAACCACACTAGTTCCCCCCTAAACCTAATAAATTCAAAACAACTCTTTTCTGCAGTAAAATTTATTAATATAAATTGTTAGATTTGTAACTATTGTAAATGAGTATAAATGCTCAATTAGTCTCAGCAATATTCTGAGTTGTATGTTTAATAATATTTATTTATAAATGAAAACACACTTCTGTTGCTGCTCTGAATCATTCAATTTTTATTCCTTACTCTCTTATTATAATAATTTTCTTTTCTTCTATTAATTAATAACAAATTTTCCTTTTTTAAGGTTCCTGCTCCATGTAGCTCTCGGATGCATGAAAAAAATATTTATCTCAGGGTTATAACCAAATTAACAACCGTCTTCAGTCAAATTATAAATTCATACAACACGTTTTATGTTAATAACATACGTGAAGAAAAAAATTGTAATGTATAGTAATTAACAGCTGTTTGTGTATGATTGTTTGGATGTGAGTTCTTCTGATTATACAAAAAGAAATCAATTCAGATAATTTTACAAACTTAACATTACACATTACAAATATACAACTAATAAAACAATTAAAATAATTAATAATTAGGCATTAGTAATACAACTGACAAGAGAAAAAAATAAAAAAATAATTGTCTATTATATAGCTCATAGTTCATGAATTCTCAACATGGCGCGCTGCTGTCCCCTTTCAGCAACAGTTAAATAAAGCAAGGGACGCCATGTTCCTTGAGTTGTATACACACTACTGAATGTTTAATAAAAATTATGTGTTCTACACTTTTGTTTGTTCAAAATATGAGGGGGTACCCAAAAATAACAGGAATTTTTTTTTTTACAAAACAACCTTATCACCTTCAAAGTACTCTCCATTACACTTAATATATTTGTCCAATCTGCGATCCCATTCCTGGAAACATTTTTCAAACTCGTCTGTTGTGATGGCCGACAGCTCCTGCCTCGTTTTTTTCTTTACCGCTTCCACATCATCAAAACATTGTCCTTTCATGTCCCTCTTCATTCGCGGAAACAAAAAGAAATCGCACGGAGCGAGGTCAGGTGAGTAAGGGCCGTGGGGCAAGGGAGTCATGTTGTTTTTGCTGTTCAGTCAGGACCCGAGGCACAAATTTTGCAGTGACCCTTCTCATCCCCAAATCTTCTGACAAAATTCGCTGAACCGAGCTCCAAGTTATTCCAGATAACTTACTGATCTCTTCAATGATCCGTCGTTGGTCTTCAAGCACGATTGCATGAACTTTTTCAACATTAACAGAAGGGGGAAGAGTTACAGTAAGTTCAATGATATTTTAATCAGTTTTTAAAATACTCGACAAAACCAGTCAGCACCAGTTAAAATACAACACTTAATTAAATGAGTAGCTGCAGTAAAGTATAAGCTGATAGATCTGTAGAAGAAGGGATAGCTTATATACAGACAGACCAATGTTCAAACAAACAGCCTACTGTGTTTAACAATATGACTGTGATTGTATATGAGATATCAGTAACCTAAATTAAATAAACTAACAAAACAGATCATTTAATAAAGCACGGAAAAGAAGTATACTGCATCAAACACATTAAACACTGACTGTAATCAGTTGTTACCACCAAACCGTGTGACAGTACCGTTTATGAAAACACTATCATTTTTGTTGCCTTATTTGGAATACACCAGGCTCGTTACAAACATTTCTGTAATAAATCAATGTTTTTCTTTATTTGTACACTGTCAAAAAGCTGCTAATTTCATCATACTTCAAGAATTCAAAACAATTTTTTCTGATTATGTTCGTAATAGCTCATAAAATTTCACTAAATATGCAAGTTTAAATCACACACACACACACACACACACACTTTTAAACTAACTTGTTAGTTTTTAAATGAACTGAAAAGCATTGCAGAGTTAAATTCAGAAAATTACTTTCTTATTCTCTATAAGATACTTCATAAATTCCTTCTCAACAATGAATACCTATGAACAAGTGTTTCCTATAGGCCTACAAAAAACTTATGACTTTTATTTTCAATTAATGTTTTCTTAAGATATAAATGCAACACTACTTTATTTTTTAGAAGTCAATCATATTTCAGATCAGTTACTGTATGTACCCAATTACAATACAAAATATTACTATGGAAAACTAAACATGTTGTCTATGAAACATGATAGATATCTACTTAATACTATCCTTATATTATGATTGGCATAACTATCCATGTTACATGTTTAAAAATTACCTTAACAATACAACAGCTCTATTTTTAATAAATATTAACCAAAATGATATGTGAAAAATCATCAATTAGGTTTTGACCTAAAATTTCAACTTGAAGCAGACATTAGGATAACAATATGTTGATAATCTATATTGAAAAAAACTAGTTAGACGTTTGTTAATATTGTTACAGCTTAAATAGTAAACCGCTGAAACCAAACAAGCAAATGAAGCACTTATTTTTTTACTAATCTTTTTAGAAACTTGCACTCCACATTTGAGAAAATTATGAACTAAAATTTGCAACAGCAAAAATGTACATGATATACACAGAATATAAAAAAATTAAGAATATATTTCTGGAACTAGATTTATTTGTTGGAGTGGTACGCAACTATCCATTCATAAATGGGATGGTTTTGCTAGCTTAATGAAATCTCATAACATTGGCTTTAGGGGAAAAAGAAATGTAAAATAGTAGTGAAACTAAACCTCTTTAAGAAGATGAATATTATTAATGAAAATTTCCAATAAAATATACTGCACTAACTGATTCTGGGATAGATATTTCAAAAATACTGATGTCTTATATATTACTATTTTCACATTGAAAAATATGAGACAGTGGCATTATCATCACAAATGTTACTAAAATGACTGAATGCTGGGCATTAGGCCGTGGTCTCATGTTTTCAGAACCAACCATTTCGGCCTCACTGGTCGTCTGTATTGGTATAGAATACTAGCATATGTTTGCCTGTTTGCCGTACACTATGAACCATGACTTAAACCATGTTTTCGCTCTAAGAAGGGTCCCTTATATAAATTCTCATTGCCAGCATAATGTAAGCTGGAAAACAGTATGAACCAATCATAATCATCTGTCACTTGCTGGCTCGGGAGCACAGCATGCCAAATCCTTTTTCCCTTCGATTCGTCGCAGCGGAACCACGCTTATAGATTTCAATGGATTCACGATACAGCCAAGAGTAGTAGTCACTCACTGAGGACAGTATCTTAATTTCCTCTAAGTGAACCCAATGATAAGCTTTAGCAAGTGCATGCTCGGCCACCACAGATTTCTCTCGCTGCCCTGGATGACAGTAGTGCCCATGCTCACATTGGTGAACACAGTTGAAAGTTAGTTTCTTTCAGTCAAGAGTATGCATACGAAGTTACTTTCTTTCACGCAAGAATATGCATACAAAGTTACTTTCTTTCAGTCAAGAATGCAATAGCCCACGAATTTATTTGTTCGTACTCACATCGAGTATCACTATGTACTGATCGTTATGTTAAAAAACAACTGATGCCTCAACAGTCATAAAATGCAATTAATAATCTTTTTTTAACATAAGAAATGTTTAACCACATGAATTTAATTTTATTGTCAAATCTGTGAAGAACACAGATTAAACATAATGAGTGAAGGTAGGCTGAGAAAGTTCAGTAGGATGTTTAATGAAGCAAGAGAAAATATTCATGTTGAGTATAGCAGCCGCCTGTCTCTAGTCAATGAAATTTGGTAAACAATGTTGGGGGAAAAAAGATTCATGAATAGATGATTCACTGTGCTTCACTTGACACTGCAATTTCCTGCATTTCCAGATCGTTGTTCATGAAACTGTGACTGAACATTTGCTCTACAAAAACACTGTGTTTGGATGGGTCCCAAAAACATTACTGAACATTAACAAAACAAATCACCTTTTACATTTGTATACCACTTTGATAGAAAAAGGAAATGGTTCTTTGAAAAAGATTGTCACTGGCGACATAATGTGGTTTGCCGCATGGTATCAGAAAGTAAACAACATTCCAATGGAACCACACTAGTTCCCCCCTAAACCTAATAAATTCAAAACAACTCTTTTCTGCAGTAAAATTTATTAATATAAATTGTTAGATTTGTAACTATTGTAAATGAGTATAAATGCTCAATTAGTCTCAGCAATATTCTGAGTTGTATGTTTAATAATATTTATTTATAAATGAAAACACACTTCTGTTGCTGCTCTGAATCATTCAATTTTTATTCCTTACTCTCTTATTATAATAATTTTCTTTTCTTCTATTAATTAATAACAAATTTTCCTTTTTTAAGGTTCCTGCTCCATGTAGCTCTCGGATGCATGAAAAAAATATTTATCTCAGGGTTATAACCAAATTAACAACCGTCTTCAGTCAAATTATAAATTCATACAACACGTTTTATGTTAATAACATACGTGAAGAAAAAAATTGTAATGTATAGTAATTAACAGCTGTTTGTGTATGATTGTTTGGATGTGAGTTCTTCTGATTATACAAAAAGAAATCAATTCAGATAATTTTACAAACTTAACATTACACATTACAAATATACAACTAATAAAACAATTAAAATAATTAATAATTAGGCATTAGTAATACAACTGACAAGAGAAAAAAATAAAAAAATAATTGTCTATTATATAGCTCATAGTTCATGAATTCTCAACATGGCGCGCTGCTGTCCCCTTTCAGCAACAGTTAAATAAAGCAAGGGACGCCATGTTCCTTGAGTTGTATACACACTACTGAATGTTTAATAAAAATTATATGTTTTCTACACTTTTGTTTGTTCAAAATATGAGGGGGTACCCAAAAATAACAGGAATTTTTTTTTTTACAAAACAACCTTATCACCTTCAAAGTACTCTCCATTACACTTAATATATTTGTCCAATCTGCGATCCCATTCCTGGAAACATTTTTCAAACTCGTCTGTTGTGATGGCCGACAGCTCCTGCCTCGTTTTTTTCTTTACCGCTTCCACGTCATCAAAACATTGTCCTTTCATGTCCCTCTTCATTCGCGGAAACAAAAAGAAATCGCACGGAGCGAGGTCAGGTGAGTAAGGGCCGTGGGGCAAGGGAGTCATGTTGTTTTTGCTGTTCAGTCAGGACCCGAGGCACAAATTTTGCAGTGACCCTTCTCATCCCCAAATCTTCTGACAAAATTCGCTGAACCGAGCTCCAAGTTATTCCAGATAACTTACTGATCTCTTCAATGATCCGTCGTTGGTCTTCAAGCACGATTGCATGAACTTTTTCAACATTTTCGTCATTCTGGAAGTTGACGGACGTCCAGAACAAGGTTTGTCATCAATTGACATTTCACCTTCTTTGAAACAAGAAAACTATTGGTACACTTGAGTTTTTTCCATAGCACTATCCTTGTAAGCTGTTTTCAACGTCACAACAGTTTCTGCGGCGTTTTTCCCAAGCACGAAGCAAAATTTCCCAGCAGCGCGCTGTTCACTTAAATCCGCCATGACAAAAAACCAGGACCAAGTGATACTCCTTTTACAAAACGATTTACTGTGACCGGACACAACCTTCCCAGGCGACAACAATGACGGCACTGAACTCGGAACGAGTTGCGCTACGCTCGCCTAGCGGGAGAAATGCGTACTACGTAAGCTCCGCCAATCGCAGCGCTATTCCGGTTATTTTTGGGTACCCCCTCGTACGTTTGTGTCACTTACTTTGTATATCATAGATTATGTTTACAAATGTAGTCACACTAAATGTGTTTGTTATTTAATTTGTATTGAAGTGTTGTGTAAAACGTTGATAGTTGTCAAGATGGCTTTAGTATTAAAACGGTCTCACCAAATTCAAAGATGCAGTACTCCGTTTTAGGATATTATTTTCAGTTTTCCTTCTTCATGTTGGTCGAATATATATTGTTCGTTAGTTTACTGATATCTCTTTACTTTATCTACTGATTTGTCTTTTTACTATAATTTTCTTCTCTAATATTGTTTGGATTGGCAACTGATTTCGTTTGTTCTTTCTGCATTGAACGCCCACACTAGAAGAAAATATCGGTATGGAGAACCATACATGAGTTCCATGTTCTAAGATATATATTTAAAATCATTTTCGAAATGAAATATTTCCATAGAAACTACTTCTTTCTACTTACGCTTCAGCCTTAACCACAGTACTGTGGTCACTAACGTATACCACCTCACGTTATCGCACTCGATTTTCACTGATGATGGAAGTCGATGGCACTGCCGAAACGTCTGGTTTTGCAGAAAACATTGGTATACGGCCAAACAGGCCGGGAAGGAATTTTAACAACAAACTACTTCTTTGTTGCCGATAACATAGTACAGTAGTCTCGCTAATCCGGACTTGATGGGACCGGACCCCGTCCGGATCACCGGAAGTCTGGATTAAACGGAATCAACTTTAAAATGTCTGTAAAACAAGTTTTAGATGGGTAACACTATTAAAATCGATGTTTTTATCATAAAAACGACTTTTTCAGTCTCAATACTACAACGTAGGCCTACTTTTTTAACGTACGAATTGATTTAGGATAAAAAACAATCCTATTGATTGAAATTCAAAGTTTATTGACTGTACGGTTCTAAAGAAAACTACAGTACATTACTGTTACATAATTAAAAAGTATAAAAACGAAATAAAGTTTAAATTCTGTACAGGACTGTAAGATAAAATGAAACTATATGTACATATGTATGTACTGTACAACTGAAAACAAGAACTCACTTGAAAAAGTCCGTAATGTTCTATTGTTTTAATAAAGACTGACGTCGTTTCGCCGTGCGATCTCATAGGCGCCTCAAGGTCAGTAGCTCAGCAGATGATGTGTCGCTTTGTTTCTTGAAGTAGGTCATCAACCCCTCCAGCATTGTAATTGCTTCACCATGAGTTGGGCTAGCTGATTCCTTCGTACCGTCATCGTCATCTTCTGAACTGTCAATTTCTGTTGCCGTGTTTGCAATGAACGCCTCCACGATTTCATCTTCGCTTAACACCTGATGACCAATATCATTGTCACTGTTCATCCACTCTGAAATGCCACTTTCTTCCATGTCAGCACAACCCTCCAACTGTTGAAAAACTGTTGAAATCAGCGTCATCATTTGCAGTTGGTTGATTTTCATCTTGTCCCTGGTTTTCTTGTGGGATGCTAGGCCACAGTTTTTCCAGCTTTTTGGAAGAGTTGACGGCTTAATCTCTTCCCACGCTTCTGCGGCTAAATAAATGACAGTCGTTATTGTCACTTTTTTAAGAAGATCATAAAGTTAGCCGACGGGTCTGCTTCTTGTTGCTCTAAAAGAGACAAGATCAACTTTTTCCTATATCGCCATTTTGTTGCTTCAATCACACCTTGATCCATTGGTTGTATCAAAGCGGTCACGTTCGGTGGCAGAAATTTCACAAAAATTTCACCATCTCGTAATTCCTCTTCACTAGTGTGACACGGTACATTGTCTATGAATAACACAGCTTTTTCTGGGAGTTTTTTCTCTCTAAAGAACTTCTTTGTTGTAGGCACAAATTTTTCAAAAAACCAATCTTTAAAAATGTTTCCATTCATCCATGCAGATTTGTGTGAGGTGTACTGGGCTGGAGGAGCATTTGCATTAACATTTTTAAGGGCCCTAGGCTTAGCCGATTTCGAGATCACCAAAAATGGAAGTTTTAAATCGCCAGAAGCATTACTCCAAGGAAGCAAAGTCATTCGTTCTTTCTTTACTTTACGACCATTGGCTACAGAATCCAGCTTTGAGGCTAATGTTTTTTTTTTGGAAGCATTTTGTAATTTAACCCAGTTTCGTCAGCATTAAACACTTGACAAGGCTCTAAGTTTTCATCGCTAACAAACTTTTCAAATTTTACTTTAAAGTCTTCACTTGCAACATTGTCACCTGACAAAATTTCACCACTTACACCAAGTTCACGAACACCATGTCGATCTTTCCACCGAGACAACCATCCCACACTGGCAGTAAAAGCAGGGTCACCTTTTAATTTTTCATTGAGTTTGAGCGCGATCGTTTGTAACGTTACGCCTGACAGCGGAACGCCCTGTTCACATTGTTGGCAAAACCAAACGTACAAAGCCTCGTCTAAAGTTTCGTTTTTTGGTTTTTTTAACGTGCTCTGTTACCCAAACTGTCCTTGCTCACCATTTTCGCACAAAAATTTTCAATATCTTTCCGATTTTTTTTTCCAGTCAGAAACAGTTTGTTTTCCCATTCCTAACTCTTGCGCGATTTTAGTTAATGATTCACCAGCATCAATATGAAACAAAGCCTGGAGTTTTTGTTCCATTGTTACAGTCACTTTCTTACGTTTAGTTGCCATTTTACATTGCTCTTAATAAGAGCACACAATAAAAATATGCACTGAATAAGCGCACTGAATAAAAACACGGCCTTAAAACGGACTGCATGGTTACCAGTACGAGTATCAACTCAAGGAAACAAAATAAATCGACAATCAACTATGCAGGTAGAGTGAGTCCCTTCCCGGAAAACAGGCTGCGCGCCGATATGAAGGCATATTTACAGCTAATTTGGCCGACGGTTGATGCTGATGGCACGAGGAGTTCGTGGGCGCGCAGGGACTGCCATCAGTGAGTCACTTCCCGCAAAACAGGCTGCGCGCCGACATACGCTTTCACAACATTAATGTAGGCGTACTGTATACAGTAGTAGTAGTAGCCCTAGTTTGTTTACGAGTTGTTAAAACGGAACATACAATTTAAAGTAAAGTAGGTTTTAAAATTTATGCACGCTTTTTGACGACTTTTTTTTTTGAGGTCTGTCCGGATTAACCGGATGTCCAGACTAGCGGGGTCCGGATTAGCGAGACTCTACTGTAGAGGTGGGCCGATATACCTGTAACAGGTATTTTGGAATGATATTTTTTTGGAACGGATGTAACAGTGACTGAAAAGTTGAAATACCTGTTATTCACGGCGACGCTGTTCCGAGTCGAGACACGCCGCCCTCGCTGTTCCGAATCGAGGCACGCCCCCTACGTATACAGACACACACACACAAAAATACGCAAGTATCACGTAAACGAATATGCCAAGGCCAAATACTAGGCGTACAAAAATATCGCTGGTACACAAGGAACAACCAGTATTTCAAATACTAGGTATTTCAAATACTAGGGGTATCACCGATACACAAAATACTAAGCGTATCAGAGGAACAGTAGTATTTTAGGAACACCTAGTATTTTAGTAACAGGTAGTATCAAGGGTATTTCGAGTAGGAACTAGTACGCAGCCACTTTTTCGTCCTGAATACTTTATTCTGCGCAAAGAGACGAAGCTGTTTTTAATAAAGGATAAAATTCATCCTGATGTTACATTTATTCTCGTGTGATATGCAGATATATAATACAGATTATATGCTAATAAATTATATATTATACTAGTCACCAACTTGTAACTAAAACCGGTACAGGTTGTAAGGTAAAACTTTGTTTTTCCTTATAAAAAACTTTGTGTTCTGAGTCGTTAATATAATAGTGGTATTTAGTTAAGTAATGGACACGTCATGGACAACGAAATCCAAGTGTTTAATTTTATTTATAATGTGTTAAGTGAATCAGATTGTAATGTAAATAGGTGTGACATTTCATAACTTGTATATTCTGTGTACATTGTAATATAATCTCTAACTAGGTGTTTAAAATCTTAGTTAGTATTATTTTGTAAGTCGTTCTATCTTCGTATAGTATATGTGTGGGTGTCGAGCGTTTGTTAACTCGCTCGTTGGGTTCGTGTTATATTAAGTGTGTATGATTGACGTTATTAATAAGTTCAATAAATTCTGTCACTGTTATTTGCGTGTAGCAAGTCGAATTGTACCTTCTCTTACCATTTACGGGTAAACCGTATCTCTCGGCGTTTGGTTTGAATGTTGCCGCCTCGCCACCTGATTGGCGCACGCCTTTCTTCAGTGTCGACTTCGCTAACGTCTTGTTTTGAGGTTTTCACTTCAATAAATTTTTATTTATTATCTTAATTTACTCGAATCAAACATACAGTGTTGCAGAATAAGAATATTTATTAACACTTTGATAGTTTTCAGTTATTTAGTAGTACATTAATTTTATTTTTTAGCACCGGCTATTACAGTTGCTCAGTTGGCATGCTCAGTTCCAATGTTTTTGTACACACTGTCTTGGCGGTTATCGTTGGTTTACAATTAAATGTTTTACTCAGGGGTGTTAATAAGTCCTTTTGGCTACAGAAGTATTGGACTACGGCTAAAATACACAAATTGATAATAATTCTTAATACTAGGTACACAAAAAATTAATACTTTAATACATTCGAGTAAGTAATCATCAATGAGATTTAGTAAAAATTTTGGTTAGGATTTGTCAATTAGAAATATTTGTTAGCTATTTATTATATCTCAATTTTAATAATTATCAATTGATTAAAGTTCAAATAGTGATGTTACAAATACCTTCAGTTCTAAATCAGAATAGTGATCAGTGAAGTGAAAATTGTTGTTTATTATTTTTGATAGAAAAATTTGGAATTCGTTTAATGGGATTATTGTTTATACTCATCAATTTTCGATGGAGCTTCTGCGATGCCATCTTCTTCTTCCAGATGGATCCAGTCGTCTTCTATTCTTCGGAATCTCATTAATCTCGTCCAGACAGTTTTTCCGGTAAACTTCGGCTTCGTACTCATTCTGCGATCGTCCGTCTTCTTCAGTTGAAGTAAGTCCCTATGATCTTCATTCGGGATGAGTCGTCATCTATTCTTCCAGGCGTCTTCTTGATTTCCTCGGGTAATTATGGTTGGTGAAACAATTTAATAAATAATATATTATCCGGTATTCCCTGGGCTGCTATTACAATCTTCCTTTCCTTTGATTTTAGTTAAAATTCACTTATTTGGAATTAAATTTGGGGTGAGAGCTACATCAATCCACCCTCGGTGTCGGTCAATAATGGACTATCTTATTTATATTTGATATATATTTTAGTCAAAATTGGCTGTTATTCATACATTTTGGTATTAGCAATACTCACTTAATTTGTTTAAACATTTGGTATACTCTGCTTTACTATTGGACTATTATTTGTTCTCAAATTTACTAAATTCTTATTTAACAGTTAGGCCTAGAGCCTAGATTTTACTATACTACTATCTAACATTTCTTAGTAGCTTCTTACCTTTATACTTGGTATTTTTAACACAATTTTCTAACAGAAACAAGTAATAAACATTGGTGTTCCTAACTACACCTCCTATTATCATAATAAATATTTTCTTTACAGGTTCAAGCCTGAAATAACTTCTAACTACCTTTCTGTTCCCTTCTACTATCTACATTATACTGGTTCTTTTAAAACAATAATAACATCCTTATTATACTAACATTAATTTATACTTTGCACAATATATGCTATTCCTCCATTCCTTCACTAGAAAAAAGTGTCTATCGTTCTTGTTTGTCCTTCATTCCAATGCCTTAATTTCTATCTTATTCTATAATCCTTATTACCTATGGCTTACTTCAATTACATTATAATGAGTTCCTCTTACTTACTAGTACAAAGTTTATCACTGGTCTTCCTGTTATTCTAACACAGTTTACTAATTAGAATACTTTTTGAAGTTCACCAACTACACTTTTTCCTTCATAGAAGGTTTTTGACTTTTACACTTTCACTTACTATGTGCAACATGCTCTCACTACATGTCACCACTTTATATTAATATACTCCTTCTTCCACTCACTTAATTATTCACCGGGTTGTTTATTGATGTTAGTATCATCATGGGGTTACTGGTCATAATTGTTTATTTTATTTTCCCTTCACAAATGATCATTTTTGGTAATTAACTGTGGCCTTGATTTGCCTTAGGGTATGTTTACTAGTTTTGATTATATTCATCACTATTTATTAGGGTGTTTGTATTATTAATTCCCTAACTTATATTTATAAACACATTCCTTCATCAATAAAATATACATAACATTACTATCTTTCTTATTTGTCATTGTTACCCTAGGTAAATCTCATCTATACTCTAATTACATTAGTTCATTGGTTAACATACATTTTAATGGTCATTATTAGGGATTTACAATGTTCATTCTTAATGTCTTGATTACATTTAGTTCTTAGCTTCTTCTTCATTGTTCCGTGGTTCCTTTTGTATTTATCCGATCTATTGTGTCAGGTCATTGTCAGTTTATCAGTCATTGGTCATTTGGGTTATTGAGTTATTAATCTCTGTGTTTATAAGTTTTTGCCTCTTATTCTTGTCTTCAGCTTCTTTAATTTATAGTTAATTATCGTGGATCTTCACTACCTTATGTCATGTTACATAATGCGTCGCCACCAAAATTGATTATTTCGAAACAAAGATTATTATATTTTTTCTGAAATCATCAATATAGTTCATTTTATCAAGTTGTTATTATTCAGGAGGAAATCATCAATATAGTTCATTTTATCAAGTTGTTATTATTCAGGAATTCATCAATCGCTACCTTCTTCTTTATTAATTTTTATTAAGTCATGGTTCATAATATGGTATTTGGTATTATTTTATTACGAGTGTTATCCCTTGTATGTTTTATTCCCTAAAATTGTTCTCCTCTCCCCTTCATATAAATTGGTACTAGTCAGAGGGCACGTGTGGCTCTATTACTCTGCTATCCATTTATACACATTTTGAGTTCAGAGGCCTTGCCTTATCTGCTCAATAACATAAATAATTGTTGGACGTATCTCAACATAAAATCATCACATAATAATATTCATAATAATTATAATAATAGTCGTTCATTCCGACTCACATAATATCAATACAATAAAACACTTTTGGGATTAATTATTCTCTCTTTTATACATCTCATGACCTTTTCATCTCAGTGACTTATTTGGATTCCTTCGTTTAAGCTTATGGCGATATTTAATAGGCATTTTGTATTGTTTCATTAGCTTATTTTATATGGTAGTGATTTTATTTGATATCACTTTATTGCTCATTTATATTCAAACTTAACATGGTAGCTGGTTTCTGGCTCACTTATATTTTTTCATTGATTGTTCAGTTAATATGTCAGTGTTATTTTTTATTTGATTGTCTGGTTTTTTCTTTTGTGAAACATTAAATTTTTATTATTCCCTTTTGTGATAGGGTTAGTTAATGATGTTATGTAGCGTCATCATTATTTGTGTAACATTTAATTATTTTATATCAAAAAAAATTTTTTTTTTTATGATATTTCATTATACATATTTTTCAAAATTGCATGGGTTTACACATTTTGTTTCACACTTGGAGGTAAGTTTGTACTTACTTTGTTTTGAATTTAGCTTATCTTTCTTCTAAATTCCCTTTTCATTCATATAATAGTTTCAATCAAATACTTATTGTAAGTTGTGCTTACATTTATTTTGAATTTTGATAATTGTTCTGCTCCAAATTCTCTTTAACTTTCTGACACTGTTTCATAATATTTTTTCAAAGAAGACTGGTTGTAAGTCCCTTTTATTTTCTTGGTTGTTATCTCACTTATGACATAGGTATTGTTTTGGTTGTCTTTTACAATGAGATAAGGTATTTATGGTACTGTACAATGGACCCTGTTATATATACCCCTTTTTTCTTGTAAGTTAATCTTCTCCTTTATACATTAATTGATTCGCATGGTCGGTCTACTTAAAATCAGTCCCATTTCTCAGTGTTCCTCCGCACTTGGTTTAGCCATGGTCCATGATTATATGAGTTGTTCCTGTTCGGATTGCTGTCGTTTTCAGTATGACTTCTGTTCTTGTCCACTTTCTTGCTACTATCTTGTATTTAAACGTTCCTGACATAACATTTTCACTTGGTTCCATTGCTATCTCAATCATTTCATTATTTTGTTTATACAACAAATAGGTCGATGTTATTTCCATCGTAGATGCTATCGTTGATATTGGATTGTGCCTGTCTACTAATTGTCTTCTCCTTCTTATTCCGTTACACACTGTGTTGTAGCGATTCCTTTCTAAAGTTTCTAGTAAGTTCCTTCTGTTATTTTTAAAATTCATTATTTCATTCTGGTCGTTAATTGGTATATTAAACATCTCAAGTAGTCCATTCTTCATCATCTCCAACTCTTCTCTGGTATTTATTAGTTTCCTTGGATGTATCTGTCTTACTTTCTTCATTTCCACAGTTTGGATATCCTCGTTGTGGCTGTTATTTTTATTTGCAGGTAATAGATGCTATTGTCTTCTTTTAAGTCTGTTTCCTTCTTACTATCTTCTACCTTTTGGTCTAATGGTTCCTTGTTTTCATTTACTGTTTCTTCAATACTTTCAGAAGTGCTGTCCAGTGTTTCAAGCACTTTCTCGAAATCACTATCTAAAGTTCCACTTAATTTCTTGAGACCCCTATCCATGGTTTCCTCTATCCTTCTGAAACCCTTCTCCATGATTTCCCTGAATAAATCCATTGTTTTTTGTACCTCATCTTGTGTGAGTATTATTATTTTCTTCTGTTGCTTCACTTCCACGTCCTTGACTATTTCTTTTTGTAATTGACCATCAGGTTGGTCCAAGTTTTTCTTATTTGGTATTTCGCTGAACCCTTTTATTTGATTATGTTTCTTCCTCCAATCACACATATCTTCTCTGGATAGCTCGAACATACCCCTTATCCATTCTCTTAGTTCTGCTTTTTCTGTTGGTATCGGTTTTCCTGGTACTTTTATTGACTGTCTCCATTGTTCATACTCCTCCGGTGTATATTCCTCTGTCACCTGTGCGTATACTCCTGTTCTTTTGTTTTTCATTTGTTCTTCATTACTGTACCATCTCTCCCAATCATCCTCAGTCATTTTCTCCACCTTTTTATCGCTTTTTCCGTGGGCTGTCCCGATAGTCTCTTCTTTATTGCACTTGGTGTCCAGCTTCCACACTTCATCATAAATTTCTTCCAATGACATTTCGTCGTTTGGCGTTCCCCTTGCATTTGCGCGACTCATTTGTGCTCGTTCATGGTCAGTGGTGTTCCTTTCGATGTACACCATCTCTCTGCTAAACTTTTTAAATAGCGCTGTCATCCATTCTCCATAGCTGACTCGTTTTTCTTCTATCTCCTTTTCTGATCTCTTTGTTCCCTTTTCCGCCTCCTTCTCGTGTATCTTTGCCTGGTATCTCGTATCGTGCTTTGCCGGTTCCATTTCTGTAGTCGCCGCTAGGATCTGTAAAGTTTACTGGTATGATTTTTTAGTTATCCTAGCCCCAAGTTGAGCGCCACTTTGTAATATAATCTGTAACTAGGTGTTTAAAATCTTAGTTAGTGTTATTTTGTAAGTCGTTCTATCTTCGTATAGTATATGTGTGGGTGTCGAGCGTTTGTTAACTCGCTTGTTGGGTTCGTGTTATATTAAGTGTGTATGATTGACGTTATTAATAAGTTCAATAAATTCTGTCACTGTTATTTGCGTGTAGCAAGTCGAATTGTACCTTCTCTTACCATTTACGGGTAAACCGTATCTCTCGGCGTTTGGTTTGAATGTTGCCGCCTCGCCACCTGATTGGCGCACGCCTTTCTTCAGTGTCGACATCGCTAACGTCTTGTTTTGAGGTTTTCACTTCAATAAATTTTTATTTATTATCTTAATTTACTCGAATCAAACATACAGTGTTGCAGAATAAGAATATTTATTAACACTTTGATAGTTTTCAGTTATTTAATAGTACATTAATTTTATTTTTTAGCACCGGCTATTAACAGTTGCTCAGTTGGCATGCTCAGTTCCAATGTTTTTGTACACACCGTCTTGGCGGTTATCGTTGGTTTACAATTAAATGTTTTACTCAGGGGTGTTAATAAGTCCTTTTGGCTACAGAAGTATTGGACTACGGCTAAAATACACAAATTGATAATAATTCTTAATACTAGGTACACCAAAAATTAATACTTTAATACATTCGAGTAAGTAATCATCAATGAGATTTAGTAAAAATTTTGGTTAGGATTTGTCAATTAGAAATATTTGTTAGCTATTTATTATATCTCAATTTTAATAATTATCAATTGATTAAAGTTCAAATAGTGATGTTACAAATACCTTCAGTTCTAAATCAGAATAGTGATCAGTGAAGTGAAAATTGTTGTTTATTATTTTTGATAGAAAAATTTGGAATTCGTTTAATGGGATTATTGTTTATACTCATCAATTTTCGATGGAGCTTCTGCGATGCCGTCTTCTTCTTCCAGATGGATCCAGTCGTCTTCTATTCTTCGGAATCTCATTAATCTCGTCCAGACGGTTTTTCCAGTAAACTTCGGCTTCGTACTCGTTCTGCGATCGTCCGTCTTCTTCAGTTGAAGTAAGTCCCTATGATCTTCATTCGGGATGAGTCGTCATCTATTCTTCCAGGCGTCTTCTTGATTTCCTCGGGTAATTATGGTTGGTGAAACAATTTAATAAATAATATATTATCCGGTATTCCCTGGGCTGCTATTACAATCTTCCTTTCCTTTGATTTTTAGTTAAAATTCACTTATTTGGAATTAAATTTGGGGTGAGAGCTACATCAATCCGCCCTCGGTGTCGGTCAATAATGGACTATCGAAAATCTAACGGTTTTTTGGCAATAAATTTCGGTTGCTATGGTTACCTAATAAATTATGCTAATTCTCATTGGTCATTAATTTATGTCATTGTTATATTTTAACGTCTTATTTTAGTTTAATTTTACAAAATATATTCAAATGAAGATCTCTATCTTATATTAATAGCTAGGTTTATTACATGAATACCATTGTTCATAATTTTTGATAAGGGTCATTTCGATACCCCTCATGGTCACTTTTGAGTAGCTAATTACATTTTTGTTATTTTTCTTATTTATATTTGATATATATTTTAGTCAAAATTGGCTGTTATTCATACATTTTGGTATTAGGAATACTCACTTAATTTGTTTAAACATTTGGTATACTCTGCTTTACTATTGGACTATTATTTGTTCTCAAATTTACTAAATTCTTATTTAACAGTTAGGCCTAGAGCCTAGATTTTACTATACTACTATCTAACATTTCTTAGTAGCTTCTTACCTTTATACTTGGTATTTTTAACACAATTTTCTAACAGAAACAAGTAATAAACATTGGTGTTCCTAACTACACCTCCTATTATCATAATAAATATTTTCTTTACAGGTTCAAGCCTGAAATAACTTCTAACTACCTTTCTGTTCCCTTCTACTATCTGGTTCAATTAATAATTCATTACATTATACTGGTTCTTTTAAAACAATAATAACATCCTTATTATACTAACATTAATTTATACTTTGCACAATATGTGCTATTCCTCCATTCCTTCACTAGAAAAAAGTGTCTATCGTTCTTGTTTGTCCTTCATTCCAATGCCTTAATTTCTATCTTATTCTATAATCCTTATTACCTATGGCTTACTTCAATTACATTATAATGAGTTCCTCTTACTTACTAGTACAAAGTTTATCACTGGTCTTCCTGTTATTCTAACACAGTTTACTAATTAGAATACTTTTTGAAGTTCACCAACTACACTTTTTCCTTCATAGAAGGTTTTTGACTTTTACACTTTCACTTACTATGTGCAACATGCTCTCACTACATGTCACCACTTTATATTAATATACTCCTTCTTCCACTCACTTAATTATTCATCGGGTTGTTTATTGATGTTAGTATCATCATGGGGTTACTGGTCATAATTGTTTATTTTATTTTCCCTTCACAAATGATCACTTTTGGTAATTAACTGTGGCCTTGATTTGCCTTAGGGTATGTTTACTAGTTTTGATTATATTCATCACTATTTATTAGGGTGTTTGTATTATTAATTCCCTAACTTATATTTATAAACACATTCCTTCATCAATAAAATATACATAACATTACTATCTTTCTTATTTGTCATTGTTACCCTAGGTAAATCTCATCTATACTCTAATTACATTAGTTCGTTGGTTAACATACATTTTAATGGTCATTATTAGGGATTTACAATGTTCATTCTTAATGTCTTGATTACATTTAGTTCTTAGCTTCTTCTTCATTGTTCCGTGGTTCCTTTTGTATTTATCCGATCTATTGTGTCAGGTCATTGTCAGTTTATCAGTCATTGGTCATTTGGGTTATTGGGTTATTAATCTCTGTGTTTATAAGTTTTTGCCCCTTATTCTTGTCTTCAGCTTCTTTAATTTATAGTTAATTATCGTGGATCTTCACTACCTTATGTCATGTTACAACATTAGTGAATGAATCTGAAGATTATCCAGGTTTGTAATGCATTTAATTTACTTTGTTGTTGCTTATTATTTATAAGTTTTTATTTATTTATTTATTTATTTATATTTATTTTATTACAGTGTTTTTATTATTTTTATTTGTAAAATTTTGTTTATTCTCATTCACTCTTGTGGCTTACTGTTATGTTTTTATTATATGTTTTCTGATGTTTTTATCATATTATTTGTTGTGGTATTACGTGTACTCTAAATTATTTCATTGCCCAGAGTTTCGCAACTGATTTGTCTAAAGTCTAACCAATGTTAGTTTTACTCCTAGTGAAAACTTAAATTGGTATTCCCAAAGGGAGATAGGACTATAAATTCTCTTGCTTCTTATTTTCTTTTAAATAGTAATAGTTTAATAAAGTCACAGTGTAAAGTAACACTGTTAATACTTTTAGTTTCAATTTATTTCTTATAACAAATTATATAGTATGTATAGGTTATATAATATCTTCAAATAAATACACTGCAAGTAGGTTTATTAATATATTAATAGGTTTATCTAGGTGAAAATAAACCTACTTACAGTGTATTTATTTTAAGATATTACATAGGAGACCTGCAGGAAACTCAAAACGAGTTACTTACAAAGGATAATATAGGTTATATATATATAGTATATAATAACAGGTATTTGTACCTGTTATTTTTTTGGAACGGTATTTTCATACCTAGTATTTTAAAATAACAGTTTAGCCCACCTCTACTCTACTGTACATACATAAAAAAAATTATCCCCTCCCCCTTCAACTATAATTTTCATTTATAGAAAATTATCCCCACCCCATTCAACTAGCCTCTTCATTTATACATATTTCATCTACGTTTCTACAGTGGATTATTAAGATCTTCTTATCAGGATACTTTACTTATCAAAATTAAGTACTTTACTCTTGTTACAACAAAAAATGTTTCAGGTAAACTACCCTTTCCCCATAACCGATCTTCACCAAAATCAATAGGCCTTGAGTCCTCTACAACTCAGGCACATATGTAAAAAATTATTTGATTCTGTTTGAATTTACGGCAGTTATCTTTTGTCATGAAAAAATTTCTCTTGTTAGAACATAAAATGTTGGAGGTAAACTACCCCTTTCCCATAACCGATCTTCACCAAAATCAACAGGCCTTGAGCTCTCTACAATTTAGGGATGTATGCAAAAAATTATTTGATTATGTTTGAATTTACGGCAGTTATTGTTCGTCATAGAAAAAATTACCCTTATCACATAAAACGTTGCAGGTAAACTATCCCTTCTCTTAACTGATCTTCACCAAAATCAACAGGCCTTGAGTACTCTACAATTCAGGGATGCATGCAAAACATTATTTGATTCTGTTTGAATGTGCGGCAGTTATCGTTCGTCATAGAAACAATTACTCTTGTTAAAACATAAAATGTGGCAGGTAAACTACCCCTTTCCCTTAACCGATCTTCACCAAAATCAATAGGCTTTCATTCCTTTACAATTCAGGAACGTACACAAAAAATTTTTTGATTCTCTTTGAATGTGCAGCAGTTATTGTTCGTCATAGAAAAAATTACCATTGTTAAAACATAAAATGTTTCAGGTAAACTACCCCTTTCCCTTAACCGATCTTCACCAAAATAAACAGACCTTGAGTACTTAACAATTCAGGAATGTATGCAAAAAAAATATTTGATTCTGTTTGAATGTGCGGCAGTTACCATTCGTCATAAGAAAAATTACCCTTGTTAAAACACAAAATGTTGCAGGTAAACTACTCCTTTCCCTTAACCGATCTTCACCAAAAACAACAGGTCTTGAGTAGTCTACAATTCAGGGCTGTATGCAAAAAATTGATTCTCTTTGAATGTGCGGCAGGTATCATTCGTCATAGAAAAATTACCCTTGTTAAAACATAAAACGTTGCAGGTAAACTACCTCTTTCTTTTAACCGATCTTCACCAAAATCAAAAGACCTTGAGTTCTCTATAATTCAGGGAGGTATGAAAAAAATTATTTGATTCTGTTTGAATTTGCGGCTGTTATCGTTTGCCATAGAAAAAAATCTACACATAGACAGACACAGACACACACACAGACGCTTTTCGAAAAATGACTTTTTTTAATGTTTTGATGGTAGTACAATCAGAATCTGCCGTTATCTCGAACACGATTTTTTTTTGCCATCACCATACTTCCATTTCCTTATGGAACATGGAAGTAAAAACCTTTCTTCCTTGTAAAACGAGCTTTAGATTCATTTATAAGAGGTCTTGGTTTGTTTGGTGTATTTTTCGGTCTCAGGGCTGTTTTATCCGCCTCCAGTAAATATAAGTTTTTAATATAACCTTACTTTTCTTGATTATTTTTACATAATCCCATTTACGTTTTTATTTCACTTAATTTTATATTGTCACTCACACTAATGAAGTTGATTTTATTACTTCCATGTTCCATAAGGAAATGGAAGTATGGTCATGGCAAAAAAAATCGTGTTCGAGATAATGGCAGATTCTGATTGTACTACCCTCAAAACATGAAAAAAAGTCATTTTTCGAAAAATGTCTCTGTGTGTGTCTGTCTGTCTGTCTATATGTAGAAGATTTCTATGGCAAATGATAACTGCTGCAAATTCAAACAGAATCAAATAATTTTTTGTATAATATATATATATATGTACATGTAAAAAAAATGTAATAATTACAGTACCAGGAAAGTAAGCAAAATCCGTCAGACTGGAAGGACTATACAGGTAACTATACACTAAGCCTGGAAAGTGTTTATCTAAAATACTTAAGACATGTACAGTATGACTGAATCATTCAAAAAAAAAGGTTACCAGGTATAAGTATAACACTACCGCCTCGGAATACAAAGTTGTTAATCAAGGGATAATTATTCAATTTAGTTATTCAACGTCATGGACAACAAAATCCAAGAAGTTACCAGGTATATTGCCAATTATGGCTTTAATGGAATGAACTTATAATTTCAAAGAAAAATTCACATTTATATGTCCATTCATATAACTGGACAACTCATTCTACAATATTTTATAACTACTGTGAATGGTTTTCTTCAAAAATTGTTTTCGAACTGCTAGGTGTTTCAAACTAGTACACTTAATTCAAACTAGGATTACAGGTATTGGACTCTATATGAAAAGTAAAAAAATATTTAAAATTAGCTGTCACAGTCAATGTATAAAGAACACACCTGATTACACTCTGTTAAATCCACATCCTACAAAATATAATTGTATACAATCACATGGACTGAAAAGTAAATACACAATTAAGATGATTTGGTTTTAAGTTTTCCAGAAAAAAAATGTTTTCCATTGGCAATTAAATGTGTCTTACATTATAAAATATGCTGTCATAAATGTCTTCAGTTAACAAAACTGTACACAACGAAAGCATGGAAAGATTCCACAAAAGCACAGCAATAACATCCCTATAACATAGATTTACCATGACTTCCAATAGTATGTACAACCAAAACAGTTCTACTACAATTCCATTACATGTTTATTGGTTTTGAAAAAGTATACAAAATTGTCTCAACTAACTTCATCCAAAAGATCCAGCAGTCAAATATAATTTTTAAAAGTATGACAACTCAACCCCCTAGTTTCTTAATGGATTGCAATGAGCCAGTTTCTTCACACAATTACTGAGATTTCACACAATACTATTATAACACACAATATTAACAAACATGCTTCATATGTCAAATGTGGGGAAAAACTAGATAACCAAGAGAGCCAGATTTTCAAAGGTTTTTGGACTATTACCTGCCAAGGTGATTAATTGTAATTTAATGCCTGACAAGATTGAAATTTCATTGTTGTACTGTTGACCAGTTGTTTCAAAGTTAAAGAACTTTCATGAATTTTTTTTTACATATAAAAAATGTTTTATCTTAATCGCATTTAGGCCTACCTGAAGCATTTTTTAGCAATGATTACAGGTTAAACAGATGATATTGGCAACAAAATTATGTCATCTGGTTAACACCAAAAAAATTAAGCATTCTCCTTTTTTTATTCTGTCCACAAAAATTCAGACTAATTGTTATTTATAGGCCTTACTTTTTATATTAAACTTTAAATTTTCTTTCTCACTTTTTACTTTTCTCTACTGAGAATTTTGTTTTTAAAAATTATGTATTTTATATCTGTCATGAAAGAAGTACTTTGTTTATGAGTGAATGTGTTATGAAAAATCTAATGTATTAAATGAGTTGTTCTGTAACACAATGGGAGTCCATTGGGACATCCTCCCTTACTTTGAGTTGTGTACTTTTTGTGGTTTGTAAAATAAAAGTGAACATGTATTTTTTTTTTAGAGTTATTGTTTTACTTGTAAAGTAAATAACCACTTGTACACTATATTGTTATACTACATCAAGCATAAAACGCATTGCTGACTAACACTACACACGACTTTTAAAATAATTACTGATTTCACCAAATGCCTATGATGAATATGATACACTGTAATGGTGATGATGTGTTCCGAGAAATAGTTTAATCCATACACAATGCTGAATTAAAAACAATTTTAATCACACTTTGATCTCAATTATTATCTGCATCATCTGCTACAATATTATAACAGTCAGTAATTAACTTGTAACTGGTTAAAACGTCAGTAATTATCTGAAATCTTTCCAAAACCTGGTGATTAACAGATAAATACTAATTAAAAAAAACCAAAGCAACCTAACCTAACTAGTTCTACGGGCTGGGCAAGTTTTATGATTAAGCCGTAAGTCTGGTTGGGAGCCCAGCTGATTGTGGTATGAATTCTAATGAAGACAACCGAACATTTTACCATGCTAATTGATAGCCTAATGATAGTATTGCATTATCAGTGATAACAAAGGTAATATGAGAATATGTTGCTCTTTCTTAGAATGTATTAATATAATAAATCTGACGTTAAATTTATGTACAATACACGTGATATTCAAACGTACATAGATATTCTAAATTTCTGTACACAATAAACATATTTCACTGTGCTAATTAAATGTTGTTAAAATATCAGTAGCATGATGGTGAAATAAATGAGTGTGAAATAAATGAGTAGCACGTGACCACTGGACTATTAATGTTTTATCGTAAGTTAGGAACTCATTTTCCTACCTTCTCAGATAATAAAGAAAAAATTAATTTTTACTTCTTTAAGATCAGTGAAGTGATCATTAGAAAAATAAGTACAATAAAATATTTCAGAAATGCCTACCGAGATTTATTTATTTTTACCTCATCTCCCCTAACAGTGTTTATAAAAACATTATTGTTCATCCAAAAAATCGATTTTGAAATTCCAGTAGAAATAATTAGGCTATTTTGAAGATAACATTTACTTGATATGTTGATATTATAGTTTTAGTACCACTATTATAGTCCAACGTACCAACCAACTAAATTTCTTACAAAACCGCTATTAGGCTATCTCAAAAATGAAAAGGGGAATTGTATTGAAACAAAATCTAAAATAAAATTTAGAATTTTCTCTAAATTTCACTTGCTGACACCATATAGTTATCTCTCATAAAACCAAAGTTTGATGCATGCTGAAAATTTCATTACACGCAAATTAAAAAAGAAACTTCATAACATGGAACCATCTTAAGGCTGTTTTTAAAACTGTTAAAACTATCGGTTCAGATTTATGTCTAAAACCATCCTCAGACTTCAAGGAACACGGTGGTGAAAGAATTTTTTAAATCTGATCAGCAGTTTCTGAGGTTATATCGGGCTATGAAACAAACTTCATTGCCCGTCAGATTACCATATGCCTGCCCTGCTTGCGCCTCTCTCTACCATGCCAGACTTACGGCTCAATCATGGACCCTTGTACCTAACCTATAAAAGTATGTTGGACTGCTGAGCTTTCTAATACTCCTACAAAACAACTTATCCATAATACTGAAAACGAAAATTGTGTGTTTACATCATCAATGAAATGTCTACCAAGTGTACTCCCACCTATGACTTTAATGGAACAAACCAAAAATCTCACACAGTCCACTAATTAATATTCAACATTCACTTGTATGTTAATGCCATATTACTGTTTTTGCTCTGTCTTTACTGTTCTATTTACTACCATAATAAGGATAGTTTGTATAAAAATGATCTACAAATACCTAACAAAAAGGTTAAGAAATGGACGAATGTTATTTAACATCATTCAACAAATTTAGTTTGTATAATAGGTGAAGGTGTTACATGACAATCTGTTACATTTTGCTATGTATTTTACACCAACAATATATAACTAAATACATATTATATAATAAAGATAGGCACATAACACCTTCATCTATTACAAAACACCAATGTTTTGAAAACGTAGCACAGCATCTTAAGTCACTTAAGCTTTCAATTGTATAAATATTTTAATACCTGATTCTTCATAATTAAATAAAGAACATTAATCACATATCAAAATAAATACAGTTTACTATGTTGGTTTTAACAATATGCCATATCAAAACAGAAAATTATATATATATATATATATATATATATATTTATAACTGTAAAACCATAACAGCTGTTTCCTGTGCCTATAACTAGCATACACAGAATTCAATTATTAATGTTATGTTTGTATATTTAGGCCTATATTTACATTTCCAGTGTAAGATTGATATCAAGATGTGTATGTAAGCTTGTAAAAACAAATTTGTATAACAGTAATTGTAATGCATTACTTGCAAAGTAAATATTAAAGAGCCGTTATTATTATTATTTCTGCTGCATGTATATTATCAAAGGAGTTAAAGTAATATATTGTTCTTAACATGTCAACATGTACCAAGTCTCAGATGTTCATTAAATGGGATTGAACACAATTCTGTTTTCGTGTGTAATGAATTAAAGGTAACGTCATTATTTTTTTTTTACACGACTACTACTAAATACTGCCTGATGAACTTTTAATTTAAAAAAAGGATCCTGATTACAAACAGGCTGACACGAATAACTTATAGATTTGATTCAACTTTCTAATTTTCTTTACTGCGCGAGAAAGCAAGACGTACATTTTTTAAATAAAAGGCTAACAATTATACCCTCAGAGGCTGTCCTTTTAATTTTAATCAAGATACAAAACAGGTTAGATACCATAAACAACGTAACTTTAGGGCAACGAAGTTACTGAAACAGACTGTGCCCTACATTTGTCATTATGTTAATGTCTCAAATTAAGGCTAATAGATCTCGCAGTTAACGCTGAAAAAACTGATGCTTACACTTCTAAAATCCTGTCTCCTTTCCTTATCCCGGCCTTTTCAGCAGCTCCACCGTCCAATACTGCGCTAACATGTTGCAGAGGTGCGTACAATTCCCCATTAATACTCCTAAGCTGCCCACCTTCACTCACTTGTCCACGAACATTAAAACCAAATCCCGTATCAGTTTTGTAAATTGTCACAACACGGGGTCCAGCGGGTACTGGTCTACTTTGTTCATTTGGAGGACTCGTATCAGATTCACTATCCGCCATATTCACACACACTCCACTCAACTCTCAGCGCAGAATACCAAATACCAATAGTAACATAACTGTAGTGGGGAAAACGAAAACAGGGAAGACATTAATTTTAGCGTTTTATTAATTTCGCATTTATATTCAACAAAAGTACCTACATAGAAATTTTCATTCTTCTTCAGGAAAAAGTGTATAATAAAATGTACGTTATAAATTTCTGTATTCGCTACATATGAATTAGGACGACGAATATGTGAACGGTTTAGAGTATCGCGAAAATTACACAAACTTACGTCAGTTATACCGTGGGATAGTATGTTTTTAGCGGGGAAACTGAAAATACTACTACAGGCGCTAACTTCAAAGTGTATTGAAACAAGGAGGCAATTATTTATTTATTTATACGTATATACGACTCTACTCTGTATCAAGTATGTTACATCTGAAAATAATGAAAGAAGGGCAGATAAAGAAATGAATCTTATATATATATGTGTGTAATTCGAAATTTAAACGTAATACGATTCACTTAACACTTAAAACTTAAACTTAACTTAACACTTAACACTAAACTAAACTTAGTTAAGTGTTAGTGCTGTGAAAGAAGAGATGAATAATCAAGACAACTGTAATACGATTGTTGGGGGGGAGGTTTTTTGTCCAAAGAAATACATACTATCTACATACAGTAAATGATAGGTTCGGATCAGGCAAGCCTCACAACAACAAAATTTAATTTCGAATTTTTGGACTGTTACAATCATTTCTCTTACTTTCATGAGAGGTCAGCGAAAGTGAAGAATGGTATTGTTAGCTGCCAGTAGTTTATTTTTGGAATTCCCTAATACAATTTGAAAATATAGGCAAGTTTACTTTATGGAATGGTAAAATTAAGTTTCAAAAATGATAACTTCTCTAATTCCTTTCTTTAATATGTTTCCCTGTGGACTTTATTTATAATTCGAATTAAATTCATATTTTGTGTTATAATATTCATAACAGCAACAGTACTTTATCTTAGATTTTCAGCTTACAGTTGTTACAGTTCTTGGATGCTACTGTCCATGACATCTCCAAGTATGAATAATACATAACACACTATTTCCAACTATGAACACCAATTTTACTTAAAAATTTGAATAACATTTTTTACCTTCCCCTGAGCAAATAAAAAAATTCGCTTATTGGAGACAACTGCTAAGAACACTGTCAGTTCTGGTGCTGGAAGTAGCACCCTTGTTTTGAAACGGTAATCAAATCTTCATTTTGTGTGTGTGTTTTCAAAGAGTATTCACGATTTATACTGCGTCCGTTCATTTTGAATGCCGTTTCCATACGTTTTTGTGTGTATACATTAATAGTTGTTGAGTCTTTCTAGTTTTCTAGCCTTTGTGGTCATGTGTATGGTATTGTTGAGTTTTAATGTTTGTTCATGTATGATCTGTTTCAATGAGGTTGTTTGCAAAAGTTGATTCAGTGATGGAGTGTACTGCTTTCGTGTTGTCATTGTATCTCTCCTTAAAGCTGCGTCCTGTCTGGCCTATGTAGAATTTGTTGCACTGTGAGCAGTTTAGTTTATAAATTTCAGGTAAATCAAATTTATTTAACTGTTTCTGTGTGTTTTTTTGTAGAGTGTGTTCTGTTTTGGTTGTCATTCTGTATACAATTTTGTACCCTGGTTTTTTGAATTTGCTGCAAATTTTTTAGCATGGTTGTTAATATAGAGTTCTACTCTTGGTCAGGAGCAAAAATCTGCTTCTACCAAAACTTAATTGTATTGCTGATTGACTGTAAATTTTGCAACTCTCTAAATACCAACAACCTTATGACTTCAACCAAGCTTTATTAACAGCTCCAAACATTAATTTGTGGAGGAAGTTTTCTTTTCTTTTTTGTATATTTTGTTTCTTGATCAGTTACCCAAATGATACTAATTTGAAAAAACTATTAGGCCTATTATACAGAATTATTTAATTATAAATATATAACTACTGACTTGGAACACCAAGTTTTTATGCTAAAAATGTTAAACTTTTACCTTGTAGCCTGAACTAGTTTTCGGTTATTACAACCTTCATCAGAGGCAGCTTGTTCAAGGGATTATAAATTCACAGACTATATGTATTTTGTATAATGTCTGGATGTTATACAGTGCTATTTTTGCCAACATTTCTTAAAATAGGAACATCTCTTCTTAGCCGCATAAAATAGGAACATCTCTTCTTAGCCGCATAAAATAGTGACCAGGTTTTCTAAGCCGCATCACTTTGATTTATTTCATAATATTCATGTCTGAAACCACCCTGTACAATTATTGTAAACTGTGCCTAACTCTTTGTACCTCTATGCCATATTCCATGTAACAATTCATATTAAGGTTTCCTTTACCAAAATGAACTGTTTGAACCTTTTCTAGTTTTAAAAACTAGGACAATCCCAGACATAAAATTTGTTCATTTATGAAATGACAACAACAACATAAATGACACACATGATGTGTCATTATCATGTCATTCATAACAAAATTACTATGTTGTTGAAAAAGTAAAAACGATTATCAAAATGACCTTTTGTTAAAAAAAAATGAGTTCATGAAGTACACTTAAAAACATTTATTAATAATTATATATTTAATACAAACACACATACACACACACATACATAATACGTTACCGTTATTTATTATAATCTGTACCATTTTTGTAAGTGATACTTTAATTAAAAAGGAAAATCATCAATTAATTAAACATAACTCAGAAAAAAAGTTAAAAATTTGTATGGTACATACAATTACCTTTCTTAACAACTTTGTCAAATTTTGTTGCTTCCCTGCTATATACACTTTTTCCTCGAACGAGGCCTTTAGGTTTCGCAACCATTATCAAGTTCTTCCTACAACAACTAGGAAGTTGTTGTAGGAAGAACTTGATAATGGTTGCGAAACCGAAAGGCCTCGTTCAAGGAAAAAGTGTATATAGCAGGGAAGCAACAAAATTTGTCAAGTTGTTATGAAGACTGCTAACATAGAGAAAATAACTGATAATTACCTTTCTTGTTTTTAAGTGATAATCAATACTTTCCTAGTGTCCCCACTCTTAAAATCTTTCTCAGTTTTCAGCTTTCCTATCAAGTTTTTTTCTGTTTTGAATGATAATACATGCAATGCATTTTTTCCAACACACCAATAAACAAACATATTAAACACTAAAAATAAAAGAAACTAAAACTGCTTTAATTTAAATGCAATATCACAACACATTTATTGGTAATATCTTAATAATATCAGCACAAATTTGATATTAACTTATCAAGTTGACTGTAAACTTCTTAAAGTCAGCATTGCTGAAAATCCTTAATCTATTTTTTGAAAATTCAACTAATCATATTATTGATTAATCAATAATTTTAAAGTTAAGACTTTGACAAAAATTTCCTCTGTCCATAATAATTTGGGTGATTTACAAATCACTCATTATTTTTCACCTGCAGATTAGCTAATAAATTGTAGTCCCTTATTCCTTCAAATTTTAAATATTTTATTATATTTTTTGTAATAAAATCTTATTCCTTGTTGTATATATTGTATATTCAAATGACTTCAGTGTGCCGTAAGGAGTTGAAGTCCATGATACTACCAGACATGTGGAAACCATTGAAAATAATACACACATACAAACACATTTAGTGTAAACTAAAATTCCTAATAGGTTATTGACCCATGTTTAGTATAGTAATTTTAAAAGAAGTACTACTATTCACACTGTCCCAGAAACACAGAAAATGGCAATGTCATGAACACTGTTAACTGTATAACAAGAGGTCTCATCGGATAAAAATGGGATACACAATAAGATGTAGTTTAGAGAATTCAACACTTTGTAGAATAAATAAATGCATTCCATTACAGTTACCAACCAGCAAACAAACTATATCCATATTCCTTTAATAAATGGAGTGCTCTGCAAGCAGTAAATCATTAGCAAACTGTTTTACAGTATTCACAGTATGAATTTCAATTAGCGCATAGCAGTGTTTGTAACTGCTGTTTATTCAATTTGGTGATTGTCAATGTGTATTGTAAATGCTGTGTAACAGATGTTTATGTTTCTAAACAGAACTGTTGTTTTAGATATGATTTTCAACAAGCGTTAAATAAAAGTGTGATTGTTTTACTTGTGCTTATTCAATTTAGTTCTATAACACTGAAGTTTTTATTTATGTAACAAATTATAAACACCGCTGAAATAAGCAAGAACTCAGGCAAATCATGATTAATTGGTCAATCAAGGTCTTACTGCAATTTTAACAATATCAATATCGACAGATGTGACAAACAGTATGTGAAAACAGCTGAAACTATTTGATGTTTAAGTCACGCAAACATCAAATATCAATAAAGGTGAGTTTTCCGCCAAAAACCATGTTACAGTAGTACCAATAAAACAACACATACAGATATTCTGACCAAATCACAAGGTAATAACAATCACACAGATTTTCTTTTATTAACAATCACAAGGTAACAAATTATCAACAATTATGCAAGCATAAAAACTAAGTAAATAATCTCTCTCTCTCACACACACACACACACAGAATTAAACGTGTAGTACATTGAACCTTGTTCACTTTATATTGGCACCAAGTTATGCAGTAACATAAAAGAACTCATGCTCTCTTTGTATGCTGTATAAAATACAATGACCTCTTCGTAACATTATTATAACTGACAATAACAGACAAGATTATTATAAATATCACTCACTGAAAACAACTAAAAAAAAAATGGTGTAACTTTCACCAGTTCTGGTGGAAGATGACAATAGCAAAGTACACTTTTATGCTTTTTGTATTCACCGTGTAGAATAATAATTCACGAACTGACAGAACTATAGTAAATAATGTATTATAACACTTTATTTCTTCTGTATTTATGTTACATAAGTATAGAAATGTTATTATTATCATTCTATTTCTTTTGTGTTTAATGTAAAAAAATGTATGTTTTAAAAAACACATGCCTCCTCTTAATATGATACAAATGTTAACAGTTTTTATTACTGAAATGTAAATTTATCAAGATAATATAAAGTCATGCCCATTTAGTAATTATATCTATTAATATGTTTTAGTATTGTCTATAACATTAAGTAGCCTTTATTAATACGTATATTATACGAATTTTAACAATTCTTCATGTATAGAATTGAGAGTATATATGATATTACCACAACATATGCATTTGATTGGAATTGCCAAATGTTATGGGGCCAGTGTACTTGAGCAAATACACACACATATTTTGTCTATTTCGCATGGGTCAAAATAATTAATACTGTGTAACAGATGTTTATGTTTCTAAACAGAACTGTTGTTTTAGATATGATTTTCAACAAGCGTTAAATAAAAGTGTGATTGTTTTACTTGTGCTTATTCAATTTAGTTCTATAACACTGAAGTTTTTATCTATGTAAAAACCGCTGAAATAAGCAAGAACTCAGGCAAATCATGATTAATTGGTCAATCAAGGTAATGTAATGTAAGAATGCTTAATTGTAGTTAGTTCAAGTTATAATTAATTAATATCTTTTTCGGAAGACAATATATAAATTTATGTTGTAATTTAACGAAATACTTACATTAATTTTGAAGATGAAAGTTTTGTAGAGTGACTACTATCTTTATTTCTATTATTTTAGATAGACTTTTGAAAAAGATACTACCAAGTTCAGAAATTTTTATATTTATTCGTATTAGAAAACGTGTCAGTTTTACAAAAATCTGATTTAAAAAATATGTACAATACATGTAGAAATATTCATACATTTCCATGATTATTACAATCTAATGATCATCAAGGAAAGAGAGGACAGGGAAGAAAAAAGGTTAGAATGCTTGATGACATAAAAAATGGAAGGAGCTACAGTGAAATGAAAACAAATCCACAGGACCAATAAAAATGGAGAATATCCAGTTGAAACCTTCTGTAGATAGTTTTGCTAAAGAAGAAAAAGAATGCTCATCAGATGTGGTATAATCAGAATGTCTTGTTCTTTTGAGGTATACATTGTACTGAATAACTTTAATGTAGTTGGAGTGAACTTGCTTGACCAGTGGGAATCACTGGATCATACATACAAGCTTGTACAGACTTGCATAATTTCCATTCTTTGCATTTACATACTTACAGTCCATAGTGATCACTATCCTTGGGCTCTATAGTAATCACTAGTCTTGATGACACAGCAAGCAGCAACCATATTCCATGTTTTTTCTTCAGTAAAATGAGACATCTCATTGAGTCTCCTCACTATAGCAGCTTTTTGCACAGCACTGAAGTGGCTACCACATATTAACATGACTACAACATGTACATTTACAGACTTATTATTTTTAATTCTTCGCTTTTAATCATGTAGAATTAATTTTGAAGATGAAAGTTTTGTAGAGTGACTACTATCTTTATTTCTATTATTTTAGATAGACTTTTGAAAAAGATACTACCAAGTTCAGAAATTTTTATATTTATTCATATTAGAAAACGTGTCAGTTTTACAAAAATCTGATTTAAAAATCAGAATTTTAATCATAACCATTGAATGTTAAGTTAATTGTATTTGGACACAAATAATAATATCACACTGGACTCTGAACAAGCAAGCTGCTAACATAGTCAATACTTTTGAAAGGAGAATATATGGACCAATCCAAGTAAACGGGCTATGGAGAATACGTCACAATGACGACCTATACAAGTTCTATAAAGACAATGATCTGGCCACCACCATCCGACTGCACAGATTGCAATAGGCAGGACACATCATTAGGATGGAAGACAACCGAATACCTAGGGAGGTACTGTTTAGTCAGATCGAGGGTAGAAGGCCTGTCAAAAGACCCAAGACACGCTGGATTGACGCAGTGGCGAGGGATGCTGATAATTTACTTAAAATAAAATGATGGATTTCGATCACCAAGGACAGGGAAAAATGGAAGCGGATGATTATGGAGGCTAAGGTTCGAATTCGAACTGTGACACCATAGAAGAAGAAGAAGAAGAATACCACACTACAGTATAGTGTATGAATTAACATAACATAGTGGCGAAGATGGAGTTCTGTTTAACTTGACTTTCACCAGTACAATAATAGCAATTTACACCTGAAACAATACATGCCCTCTTGTATACTTCCACAGATTTGTGTATAAGACTGTTTATGCTGCCTTGCTTTTAAGACTTATCAGTTGTTATCTTCCTTGTGATGCTTCTTTTTAAAGATCTCCTTCAGGCATCAACAGGAGCATATTTTGGGGGGGGGATGAGCAGGACCAGACCCCTCCTCCAGAGGATCAAAAAAGTCGACAAACTTGGTTAATCTCTTAATGTTTTGGCTGTTTTATTATTTTTTCAGCTGTGTACACTAATATACAAGACTTTCAACTGTGTAACTCTTTTTTAAATATACAAACAGGTTTATTACACAGCATTAGTGTACATGTTAAAAATATGAAATTTATGAAAACCAATTCAATCAATAAGTATCTTGTAAACAATGTTTCAAAAACGCGTATTTTAATTGTGTTATTACCGTTTACTTTAATGGGACTGATTTCAGCCACTTTAAAGATACTAATGTTGATTAGTGTTAATTTTGTTTTGTTTTGTATGAAGCCGATCCCCCCCCCAACCAAATTCTAGATACACCATTGGGCATTAAATCAGCAAGTTCCCATCAGTTTATTTACCCAGCAAGTTCTGTCAAAAAATCTAATTGGTTCACACTCACCAATGGTACTGGGGTTGTTCCTACTGATAATTGGTGTATAGATAAGAAGGATATGGTGTCATGGTGTAGGTGTTTCATGTTGTCATATGGTTAGGCAAAGAAAGTATTTGCAAATCTCCAGGGCTTCGATAATTTTCTGTGAGTGATGATGGCTAATTTTTCATGCCTCTGACTGTGTGGTGTGTCTCTCAGTGGCGTTGTGTTAGCAATGACTTGTTGTGTTTCTTTATAAGTCTGATGTGATCATTTCGTATTTCTGTAACTCTTTGGCTACTGTAATTCATGTATGAATTATAGTAGTTGGCTCAGGATATACTGTGTAGTGTGTTGTTATAGTGTCTTAATGATGTTGTCATTTTTTGATAGGAGTCAAAAATGGTTTTTATGGTGTTTTCTTCAGGCTCTTGCTAATACAATCCGTTGTGACTTTGATATAAAGAATAATTATCATTTTTTCGTCTTCTTTTCCTTTCTCCTTGGTGTATTTAGTACACTGTCAATTGCTATTGCTTCTTATTTCCAGATAAAACTGGTTTGTTGGACTGCATCTATGAGTTTTTCATTTCTTCATGTTGGCTAGTTAATGTGCCAGATCGTTGTGAAAGGTATATTGTCATGTGTACTATTGAGATATTGGTTAACATGTTTCATGTATCCTCTTCCATACGATAATATCCACTCTAGACACTTTATAGACATGCTCAAAATATATACCCTAACAAAATATGCCATAAGCAAGACATGCTTGGTAGCGTCAGCATCACGTCTCACTTAACCAACATTTCCACCACTAAAGCAACAGGAATTCTAAATACACAAACAGCTTCCCAGACAGGATAATCAATCTTATCACATGCCGTATTATGTCCAGAAGTGACTTTATGGGTGCGTGACAGGTGCAGTTGCACAGGGTCTCGGTCGCACTTTTGGGGGGGCTCTACGCTTACTCAGTAAGAAAAAAATGAAATGAAATAGATAAAGAGTGAGTGGCAAAGAGAGCGAGAGAGAGAGAGAGAGAGAGAGAGAGTGTGTGTGTGAAGGAGTGGTTTACTTGTTATCAGTTTTTTTTCTAATTTTGTTTGTTAAACTCTGTGTTTTTAAAAGTATTATTTATATATCTATACATAGTATAAAGTAAAGTCGGTCCGTTTTCTTTCTGTGTTTGAAATCGCTAATCTCAGGAAGTACTGAACGGATTTTATTCAAGTTTTCGCCAATAGATAGAGTGTCTATCGAGGAACATTTATGTGTATAATTAATACATATATGTTGTACATTAGCTTAGCTATCACGGTTTATGTCAAGTAAGTGGTATAGTTCACATCTTATATATAAAAATGAATGTTTCTTTGTTTGTCCCGTATGCGTTCCTATACCATTCATCCGATTGCGATGAAACTTCGGTGAGTTGTTGTGCGCACGCCCGCGAAGGTTTCTGTATTTTTTTCGATGGGGTCCTTTGGGGTCTTCACATCTCCTCCTAAACCACTGGACCGATTTCAACCAAACTTGGCACAAATATTTTATGCAACGGGAGAACCAACACAGGATAGGTGTTTTTTCGATGGGGTCCTTTTGGGGGTTCTTTGGGGTCTTCCACATCTTCTCCTAAATCACTCGACCGATTTCAACCAAACTTGGCACAAATATTTTATGCAATGGGAAAACCAACATAGGATAGGTGTTTTTTCGATGGGGTCCTTTTGGGGGTTCTTTGGGGTCTTCCACATCACCTCCTAAACCACTTGACCGATTTCAACCAAACTTGGCACAAATATTTTACGCAACGGGAGAACCAACATAGGACAGGTGTTTTTTTCGATACGATCCTCTGGGGATCTTATCTTAAAAAAACTATTAGATCTGGTTACTATGGCAACCCAATAGAATAGATTCTGTTCTAAATATATTATCGCATTAAATTGAAGACCATGCGAACAAAGTTGTGGGCAACAGCTATTTATTTTTAAGAAGCCTACTTTAATTGAACTTTATTAATTAAACTAACATTTTCATTACGTACAACGTGAAACTCCGTAGCGAAGCACGGGTATTCTGCTAGTTAACTTATATGTCAGAAAAATACAATGTTATGAATAGCAAAACAATATCTTTCAATATCGCCTTATTAAAAATAACAAGAGATAGGTGGTAAGTACAAGAGATACTCATAGAATTAGTCCAGGTGGCAGTATGTGCGAAAAAACTAGTGATTTCATTGAGTTTGAGAATACTGAAAGAGTGAAAGAGGAAGTTAAACTGTTGCAATGCCACTGATAGTTTTATTATCAACACCACTAATACTGACAAATGTAATTCTGAATATGATGTAGATATAAAATTATACACAGCCCAGTGAATGTGAGACATAAGACATACATAAGTCACTGTAGAAGCAGCCATGTTTAAAACTTGGAATTTGAAGAAAAAAAAAACACTGTGATAAAGTTATTTGTAATGTATACAATGCATTTCTTTCCAAGAATAGATTAGATATACTACAAGCTGCAGTTTATATAATCTGCTAGTTCTGCAGTTGTTAAGTGCTATATATTTAATTATAGTAACCCATGCCATGAGGATGTTAATGACTTATTTGTTATTTTGACTGTCATTTGCTAACAACTGTTGGTGTAAACTCTTTAGCAAATAACTGCACTATTCAGACTGCAATAATATAATGTTTACTTACATAAATATTTTGAGGGAGCATGTAGTTATATGCATTATCCAAACTGTTTGTTGCCAACAGGATAACTACAGAGGGCTGGTTTGGCATCAGTTCATATGTCTTGGTATTTGCAATGAGTCATTTATTTCAAGATTATCTTACTAAAATTTGTACTGAGGCACCGTATTTAGGATAAACACCAAACCAGTTTGAAGAATTACAAGTAGCTCATTTTTTTATGAGGTGTAGTGTATAGGTTATGCTTATGTTTTTTCAGTCTAATTTAACACATTTTGTGATAAGTACTACTGTCCTAATTATGTAATTACACTTTAAGGATTATAATTATAAGATAACTTGGTGAATCTACATTCAAATTCACAGGGATAGCTTTATTGAAAACTTTAAGATGTTATTTAGACAATGTTGAAGAGGGTGTCTTTGATTTTAGGGAGATATGAGGCCTCCACAGGTAGGTTTCACCTGGTCCATAGTTGGTGAGAGCAACTCTGAAAGCTTCAGACTGTTTGTAGCTTAATCTATGTGGTGGCTTAGATACACGGATGACATCTGGCCATGTAAAGAGTAGATCTAGAAAATTTCTATCACACCTCCATAGTATACAGCCCACACAACTTTCATAAATGATGCACTCCTATTCCCAAACACTCTAATCACTGAGGATCACACTGGAGATTTCCACTACATAGTATAGATAGGGCCCATGTGCACACAAGCTATATGTAATGTCCACAATGTCTAGCCCAGCCTGCAGAATACCGACACTCCATCCACTGAAGACGCAGGTCATCCACTAATTGATGAACACAACAAAAGTGAAGAAATGGCAACACTTATGGACGCGCTAGCAGAACTGCTTCACCCATAAATAGCAAGTGTGCCTGGTTGTATAAAACAGAGGGAGTTGTGAATTGCCAAGTGCTTTTCTGCTTTCCATTCCACTGCAATGGCAATGGTAGTTATTATTTCTATACCTTAAACTGTTAATTTTTCTAGTGCTGCTGTTTTCTTTCTTATTTTTCTGTGTCTCATAAGTTGGTGTGTCCTACACATGAACTTCTACAGATTTCCACTGAGGTTTTGTTGTTTCATCCAACGTCCTGAAGCTGTGATATTGTGAACTGAGTAAATTTATATTAATCCTTCTACCTAACCACAAGAGGTGACACACACAACATACCTACACCATTGGAACGTCATTATTTAGCAGAAGTAACTACCGATAGACACAGTCCCAACATTGGTTAAGTGGAAACTCACAAGAAGTGACAACAGAACTCACCAGCTCTGCGAAAAATAAAATGAGCAATGCCAAAGATATACTCTACATTCCTGAGAAAGACACAGAAGTAGGATATCAGGATACAAGAAGAGGATAACAACTAACACAATCAAGTCTGTAAAAACGGTAACCCTCGTGTGTGTAGGGGAGGAGTACTTGTTTTTTGATGGAATTCACTTTATAGTGTTTTTACACTGACTATTTATAATAACCTTCTTATATACATTAAAAATAATTAAAACGATAATGTTTCTTTCAAGGCATTTTAAAATATCAGAGGAAGGTTTTAAAAACCTCTTACTGTAACAAAATACTCACAAAAACATCATTTAGCAATTCACACACACAGAGTGTTCTCAAAAGGTAGTACCAAACTTCAGGAAATGATTCTACTCATTAAACTGAAGGAAAAATGTCTAATATACACCACCAAATGCTTCATTTCCTACCTGTATGTCTCTGAGTGTTTTTTTATATACTCCTGAGTGGAATGAGGTTGTGAGTTGAAATTTGGTATACCATATTTATTATAAGTGCTAAACAAACCAAAATGTTATCTTAAAAATTTTCAAGATGACAGCTTTTTGAACATTTTAATTCTAAATTTTATAAAAATCAGTACTTATAACAAAAATATTCATATTACATAAAAAATTAATAACCTGATGATACCTTGTTAATAGAATTTAGATTAAGAATAACGGAGTTATTACATTTCTTTCCTAACAAAACATTAGGGCTATTTTCTTTACAAGAACCTTTTATTTTTCTGCACTGTTACATATTTACAGAAATTCTCTTATTTTTCGGATTCCCAAATGTTAAATTACATAAATTTAATTGACTATTTTAATTATTTATGTACTTCTTTATTCTAAAATACTGACCATAGTATACACAATTATGCTCTACTACTAAATATGAATGAGCATCTGTTTGAGACATGAGTTACCGTGGACTAAATTCAGTATTATTCAGTAGAAATAAAAATACCATAGTTAAATCACTGTAAACACCAAAAAGCAACTTAAACATCTATTCATGGTAAGAAAAAAGTAAACGCAAATACACAGTTCTTATGAGGAAATTAGATCAAATGTTTTGTTATTTTGTATCTGATTTGCATAAATGAGGTACCATTGGATTAGAAATAAAGAATTAATTTTGGGTACATAATAGGACATTTTTTGTTATGAGTACTGATTTTTGTGAAATTTAGAATTAAAAGTTTCAATCAGCACCACTTTGAAAATTTTAATATAACATTTTGTTTTGTACTTATAAGAAATAGTAAACATGCTGTGTATACCAAATTTCAATTCTACACCTCACCTTGTTCAGCAATAATTAAAAAAAAAAAGGATGAAAAACGAAACATTTTTCAGCACATGTTATTGGACATTTTTCCATCTGTTTAACAAGTAGAACCATTTCCTGAAGTTTGGTACCACCTTTTGGGAACATTCTGTATAGAAGGTTGAGCTGAGGTGGCTCTTAGATTTCATATTTTTAATATTAAGTCACTCTCGACATCAAGTTTTTTTTTTAACTTTGCCAACCTCAGCTCTGTCTTTCCAGCCACACGTGTTGAAATCCAGCTGCTTAGGCGTAACACGGAAAAACGTTATGCTTAGATACAGTGCTTATAAGCAGGATACAGTTCGCGACCAGTTGATGCGGTGCTCTAGTCAGTTCGCCTGACAAACAGATCTGCTACACGACATGATTTAAAGACATTATTAAAGCCATTAGTCTGAAGTTACTTTTACAATTGGAATTAGTTTGAACAAAAAAAAAATACTGGAATCTTCTAATTGTTTTAAAATTATAACATTTATATTTTAGACTATAAAAAATTGAAGAAAATTAAGGTATATTCTATTTTGTCTTAAAAGTGTCCGCGGACTCCACTTTGGGAACCGCTGAGGTAAGCTATTAACATAAGGGAGCAATCAAACAGCACAACTATGTAGGGTGCACTCACATGCAATTCTTCAAACAGCCACAATAGCCAACTTATATTTCTTTCTTGGATTTCGTTGTCTATGATGTGTCTGTTACTTAACTAAATATAACTATTTCACTAACGACTCGGAACACAAAAATTCTACATAGGCCAGACAGGACACAGCTTCAAACAAAGATACATTGAACACACAAAGGCACTCCACTCCACTACAGAATCCACCTTTGCAAACCACCTCATTGAAGCAAACTATACATACAAAAACATCGACAATAACATGAACATTCTACACATACACACAAAAGGCTGAAAACTAGACACTCTAGAACGACTGGAAATATACAAACACATGAAAACAAAAACAACATCCTAAACGAACAGACACAATTCAAATCACACGCATTATTCGAACATATCTCACCCCACACACACAACATCGATCTTTTGAAAATCGATTCCGTCGCCCACAACAGGACGGACAGCACTACCAGCGGCAATCTCTGAAGAAGCTTTTTAAAAGTGAAAACTGGTTCAGGTTGTAAGGTAAAACTTTGTTTTTGCTCATAAAAAACTTTGTTCCGAGTCGTTAGTGAACAGCGGCAACCTCTGAAGAAGCTTTTTAAAAGTGAAAACTGGTTCAGGTTGTAAGGTAAAACTTTGTTTTTGCTCATAAAAAACTTTGTGTTCCGAGTCGTTAGTGAAATAGTTGTATTTAGTTATATTTCTTCTTTAAGTCATCTTATCTACTAAAAATGTCACACTGAAGACACTATCTTCACTACTTTCGATATCCTGATCATCAACATTGCAAATTTCTGGTGACACTTTCAAATTTGTTTATGACATGAAAGAACTGTGTCCAATTCACGGAAGAGTCAAACACCCAACACTAATAGAAAAATATTAAAGAAGCTGAGATAGTTTAGGATAGTTTCAGGAAATAACATAATACTGTGATAATGAGTTCTGGAAAGCAAGCAGATGGTGGTAAAGATTATTTAATCATATTTTATTTTCATAAATTTTTAATGTTTATACAATGACTACAGTTTTTGTCACACCTCAAGTGTATAACATATGTCTACATATGCACGTGACATATGTTTATGTAAAAAGAATACATAAAAAAACAACAGAAAACCATTTGAAAACAAATAATACTTGGACATTTCTCTGATAACAGGTGGCCAAAAATTGAGAATTTGAAAATTTTCTTCTTAGCTGTAAAAATAAATGCGTTTTTTTGTAACAGAAAATGTTTAATTCAGAACACTACCTTTTAACAAATTAAACAGAAAGTAAAAAATTATTTTGGAATATGTTTCTCAACACCTACATACCAAATACATTGACATAAAATGTTTTTTCTTTAAATCTATTCATGTTTTACGTACCGAGTCACTTTATGGTTAATATAATTAAATTACCTTATGGTCCATGTTAATATAATTAAATTACCTTATGGTCCAATTTTAAACATTTTAAATTATGACATAACCACAAAATGTGGTATACATTTACGTTTTGAATTAATATTGTGTATCTGAAGATGGGATTTCATCCTGAAACGCGTCATTGAATGAAAGAAGCTAGTGTCACTAAGGTGGACCATAAGGTAATTTAATTATATGTTTTTTTTCTATTTAGCCATTTAGATTTACTTATATTATGCTGTCGTTTATGGATTGTGTGTGACTTTTTGACCACCCATAAAATAATTGTATAGCATGATCATTTGTATGCTACACTCTACAACTGATACAGTTTATGACAGAATACTCAGATTCTTACACAAAAAGTTTTTATGTTCTATATGAACATTACATGTACAAAACAAAGAAGCTTTTTACAGTTGTTTTATAACCTTCATGGGGCTATCACAAAACACTCCCAACTTAACGATCGTATTAACAGTCATACTGTTGTATTACTTCGCTAATTAATACAGTAACAGTAATTACAGTACTTCCTAATTGTTATCTGTAAGGGTTTTACAAGTATAGTACACATATTTTAGGCCACTGTTATGACTATCACAATTTTACTCCACACCTGTCCTGTCATTCCCCCACCAATGATCCAACTCTTATCATGTGTGACTCTAGTAAAAAAGTTTATATCAGTTCATACAATATACAGTCAAAATATATTTTTGGTGAGTAAAGCGGATGGGACTACATGGAAAGTACAAGTAAAGCATTACAATACGTGGGACTATGGAAAATGTAAGTAGTGGGAAACATATTGTAACGGGACAGAATTAAGGGGCTATAATATAAAGTTTTCCAGTTTTGGTTTAACCAGAGTATAATAATGGGACACCGACTATAGCTCCGTGTGAGGTACAAAATGGTACAGGGATGTATGTTATCAGAAAGGGTGCGCATTCCCGCGTGCGAGCTATAGTAAGACGAATTCGTACAGCCACACGTTGTTGGCGTCAATTTGTAATAAGACGAATTCGTATAGCCACATGTTGTTGGCGTCAATTTGTAATATGACGAGATTAGGGTCCTACTGATTCTTGTTGTCTGTTTTATTATTATTATTAAAGTTTTGTTTTTTATTATTAATTTTTGTTTTATTGATTTACTCTACCCAATTCAATCTATTATTGAATCCGATATGAATAAGTCGGTTCACTTACTCTTTGACGTTGTTTATTAATTTTGTTTAGATTGTTTATAATGTTTTTTGTTCAATGTCTTGAGTCCGTATCTGAATAAGTTGCGTTGACTTTCCTGTCTTTAGCTGGGTGAGTCGATCGGTACTTTCCTGTATAGACATTAACATAAACACAACATGTACATGATACTTACTATCAGTTGTAATATGTTGAAGATATTAGATGATATTGTTGGTGAGAATCATTAAATTTGAATGTTTGCTCTGGCTCCTGGTACCAACCATCTCTTGTTGCTCACCTAAGCTGTAATTCTATTTTTTCAATAAGGGTCAACACTTTAATTTGTTCGTAAAACAATATTTGTTTATTTAACTCAAGTAGAATAATTATTGTTACAATGTTATTATTTATCTTCCTTTTTTAAAATAATTTAAATTGAACATGGACTCTTAAAATAATTAAATTCTCAGGGTGGTATAACTGCATTTGGCAAGTCGATTATTTTCTGTTTGTAAATAATTAGGTTATGATGCTTTATAACATTAGTAGGTTCTTTGAGTCTGCAAGATACACTTCTACAATAACATGCACTACTGTGATAATGAGTAGGCGGAGAATAAAAATATTAATTGTTGGTTTAACATAACATAAAATATGAACGATTGTTCATGGTTTACAATTGAGGTTAGCAGCGGTTCATGTAACCTTGCTTATTTAAAATTGATTAATTGATGCTTCTTTGAGGCATTACTTATTTAGTATATCATTATAATTTATTAAATTTAGTGTTATGTTCCTGAATAATCTCCAAGATTGGATATAAATAAAACAGGTAATTCAAATTAATTCGCTATGACTAGGTTACACTCATGTGTGACTCTGAGTTCAAGTACTACAATTAAATACAATAACATCTTAAAATTATTAATTGTCGGGGTTCATTTTCCCCTCATTGATCATTCAATGTCTTTTCTTAAACTAATATAATTGATTCAATAAAAGAATTAAAATTGTCATTATTAAACTCTTTCATTTTGATTAGTGTTTATTTGATTTTTTCTATGTCCCCTTCCTTTTGGAATTTGGGTTATTTATTAATTAATTCAAACAAATTAGATTCGCTGTTAGCGTTCTTTAATTAATGAATGATTCGCTATATATAATATAATGGTCATTTGCACTGATACTTGCGTAATCTGTTGATTCGAAGAATTAACACTTTAACTTTTTATAATTAATTAATATTTTAATTAATTTTCATAAATGCACTTCACACACTGCCTATATGCATGAACTCCATAATAGAACACTTAAAAATAGACTGCACTGTCTTCTCGGGTTGACCTAACCTCAACTCGAAGTTTCGAGGTTAGATTGTGTATTAACAGCTGTCGGCTGTCAAACCCACGTTGTGATGGACGTTCTGCTAACGTGGAGTATCTCTCGTTGTTGATGATAGACTCGCTATGGTTACCTGGTCGGGATTCTACACTTCGTATTTTTTAATAAGCTCTGATTGGCTAATTGTCTTTATGTATGTCGTGTACTCTCGGTGAGGTTCGTCAAAATAGACGCTTAACATAGCGTCAGTAGCTGGGTTCAAGATTATGATTTATTGATCACATACCCAAGCGCAAGGGCTTGTCACTTTTTAATTATTTCTTATAAGTCAAATATATTATCTATAATTACACTGACAATATTTTTATCATTCCCATCGTTTCTATTTTTTGATTACGAGTAATTTGCATACCCTCATCATATAGTTCTGATTTGGGGTTGATAAAACCACACTTGGTATAAATTCATAATATTTTTTAAGTTATTTAATACTTTAAATACATTGTTTTTATCCCATGTTTTCGTGGTGATAACATATTCTTACAGTATTATTCACTTTTCCCTTCTAGTCATGTACAAATAATTATAAAATATCTATTTTCATAGGTTCAAATCCTAGTCTTACTGTTACATATTTTGTTTATCAATAATATTATACTAACAGTAATTGTTAATAACATTTTATTATGGTCTATGCATAATGCATTGGTCATTTTCACTTCTGATAGTGTCCTTTTTCTTTATTATTTGGTTTTATTACCTTAACTATAGTTTGTTAGGTGAGTTTACTATACTCTAGAAAGTTACATTTTTACATGTGTTGTAATCCCTTTAAATTATTCTCATAATTGTTTAAATATCTCTTATCAGTGTTTCGATAACACTGTTATTATTGTGCAGTAGTTCCTTCTGCATTTATACTGATAATTGCTTTGGTTCAACTTTACCAATATTACTTGCATCTAACTGTCAATATGGTTTATTTATTATTATTGTTATTATTAGTATTTAGGTGGCTATAATCCTTGGATTTACTTATTTGAATGTTATTCTGCCTCATTCAATGTTAATAGTCGAGTTCCTACTCTTTTATGATAAGTTTACAAGATAATTTTGTTGCATCATGCACCCATTCTATGTCGGGCATATACAGGGTGTCCCGGGAGGAGAGGGAAATAATTTGAGAAATGGTTCTATAGTGTAAAAGAAGAAAAAAAGTTCATATAAACATATGTCCGGAAACACGTTGTAAGCGAGTTACGGCTAGCGAAAGATTTCGCCCGGGTTTCGGTAAATGAAGACTTTCTGAAATTCTGGGAAGGTAAAATAAGGGGCGGATTCTGTTGTTTCTTATGGTTTTTGACCTGAAAAATTGAATAAAACAGGTCGCAGAACTGTATCTCCCATAACTTTCATGATATCCGACGTAAAACAGAAAAATCTTTGGCTAAAAACGTATTGTATTGTTTTTAACCAAAATTGAAATTTTTTGTTGATTTTTATTGACTTTATTTACACCATTTTTCTCAGAATTAAATTCTTTGCAAGTTTTGTTTTTAACTTTTATGCATTTATTAATCATTTAACAAAGTTATTGTACTTCTAACCTAAAAAAACGTGTTAGAAGTACAATAACTTTGTTAAATGATTAATAAATGCATAAAAGTTAAAAACAAAACTTGTAAAGAACTTAATTCTGAGAAAAATGGTGTAAATAAAGTCATAGAAATCAACAAAAAATTCCAATTTTGGTTAAAAACAATACAATACGTTTTTAGGCAACGATTTTTCTGTTTTACGTCGGATATCATGAAAGTTATGGGAGATGCAGTTCTGCGACCTGTTTTATTCGATTTTTCAGGCCAAAAATCATAAGAAACAACAGAATTCGCCCCTTAATTTACCTTACCAGAATTTCAGAAAGTCTTCATTTACCGAAACCCGGGTGAAATCTTTCGCTAGCCGTAACTCGCTTACAAAGCGTTTCCGGACATGTATTTATATGAACTTTTTTCTTCTTTTACACTATAGAACCATTTCTCAAATTATTTCCCTCTCCTCCCGGGACACCCTTAGTTATATTAAATTACATCAATTTAACTTTTATATTTCCTTATTACATTATCTATTACACAATAAATGTTCCTTATATTATCTATTTATGTCACACTATAATACATTTTAATTCAACATTGCTTTAGCCTTATTTTTCTATAGTTTTAGTGAAAACTAGTTGACCAGATTAGGTTATGTTATATTCTAAATATGCAACAATGGATTACTGTCAGTTTTGTATTTCTACATTAAATCTGATTTATTTAACTTTATGTAGTACTGGTATATTTATTGTTTATTATTAGATTACATTTTGTTTATTTTTAGTCTTTATTATTGGTAATTAGTGGTTATTTACAATTTCAATTCCACTTTACAATTGGTCATTAGTGTTTTGGACATAGTCCTTTTTTCATGTCTACACATCATTTAGCTATGAATAACTCATACTGTTATTCATTCTCTTTATTACTTTTTGTGTTCAATAATTAACTCTTATTGAGTACTGTTTGTATTACATTGTCAAGGAAGGTATTCACTTAATAAGTTTAGGTCAGTGTCAATTTTACAGCTTAGGGATTTAAATCATGTTGCTTATTCCATTTATACTTTCTTCTTTCATAATAATTCTTTTATTGGTATATATTAGTTCATTATAATTCATATTATCTCCCTTTTGGTGTTTGACCTGGATATGTTTCTTCTTCTCTGCACTGAATAATAACCTTCCTCACTCTTAATAAGTTTCTTCTTGGTGTTGTTTTCCTTGTTTCCTTCTCACTGATAAGTTTCTTCATGATCTTGTTTTCATGGGTTTCCTTCTCACTGTTTGATAAGTTTCTTCATGATTTTGTTTTCATGGGTTTCCTTCCCACTGTTAATAGGTTTCTTCGTGATGTTGTTTTCCTTGTTTCCTTCTCACTGTTTGATAGTTTCTTCATGATCTTGTTTTCATGGGTTTCCTTCTCACTGTTTGATCTATTGGGTAATTATGTATGTCGTCTCGTCGTTAGTCTTGCTTTATTTTCTTTAGTAGTACATTTACTGGTAATTCTTTCTTCATTTCATTGACTTGTTTTGGCTTATGATACTTCCTTTATCCATGATTGTATGTTCGACCTTGTAGGTATTCTTATTTGTAGTGGCCTTCAACTCATTTATGGTACGTTGGTGTTGGTTGTGTTATATGTACCATTACATAGCGCACGGTTCGGCCAACACTCACACGAAAATGTCACGTCTAAAAAATTCCTTCGCACCCGGTACTATATGACGTAGACTCCTCGAGAAGTGCTCGTCCAATCAAAACGCAAGTTGCCACAGCCAGAACATTTTGGCCATCTTGGAAATGTCAAAGTCGGCAGTCAAACTTAGGAACCGCGCAGAGGCGTTGGTGCGTGTTCCACCCAAATTAGAGTAAAAATGTACACCGACCATCACTAAAGTGTAAATAAAATAACCGGTTCAGCGTAACCAGGCTCGCGAGCCGAAATACAACAAAATTATTAAAAATGTGTTTAAACTGGGTGATACAGTAGTGAAACGACAGTGATATCGCAAACAACCACCAGTAATCAAAATTTAATCAGTGCAAATGTTTTCAGACTACAACAAGTGACTAAAAAATATAATCAGTGCAAAACGTGGGACTGCAGGAACGCCGACAGAGAAGTAACAGTAAAATATAAACCAACAAAATATGACCATTTGAATTAAAAGCGCAAAATCTAAATTTAAAAACGGGTTAAAAGATGTGAGTGTGTGTGTGTGTGAGCAAAATGCTGGGTTGCCTTTAATTAATTAATTTAATAAATAATTTAATTTAAGTATAAGAAGTAAGAGATAGAAGTTTGTTGTTTTAGTCAGATGGGGTTGTTACCTCAGTATTTAATTTTCTTTAATTGAAATGTTAGAGAATAGAGAAGGAGAAGGCATGTTTTTTTTAATTGATTCATAAAAAAGAGAATAATAACAAAGAATAATAAATGAAATTGAAATAGTTAACAGTGAATGAGAGTAATTATTACGACATATAACCCTAAGTCACGTTTATAGGCTGCGAGTTCGTGTGTAGAACCCTGGAATCCGAGAAGGTAAGCGGTGTCTTTTATTAATTATTATGTTGTAATTAATTGTACTATCACAACACTTGTGAATTAAAATAAACTTTATATTTTGTAACATTACAACTTCAACAGAAAAAAGTGCCGCTTCAACGTAAAGTACACCATCTGAAAATCTACTGGGCACTAGAGAATCTTATACTGTACTAGCAAAATACCCGTGCTTCGCTACGGAGTTTCACGTTGTACGTAATTGTACAATTATTGCTCGCTTAATAGTATAGGATTAGATAGATTGTACAAATTCTCAACTCTTAGTTTGTTTATTTACATTCATAGCAACAGCTATTTATTATTTATTTCGAGAAAATCGTTAGAGCTGTTTCCGAGAAAAAAACGACATACATTAATTAATTGAACTTCAAAATTTTCTCGACTATAAGAACCTGCAAACAACGAAGTTTTTTTCAATTTAAAACAATGATTAAAAACTCAGGACTAAATGTATTCGGGGTTTCCAGTAAACTGAGTTGTCAGCCATTTCATTTACAAAGTATGCAATTCCCGCGATAAATTTCAGTATTTGGTTTCTTGCCCCTTAGGAGTGAAAGTTTTTAAAACCGTTCCTTAGTGAGCACCTAAGACCTATGATGAAGCTATGTTAAAAGTTTCATTGATATCTATTCAGTGGTTTCAGAGATATCGTGATCAGTGAGTCAGTCAGTGGTATTCGGGTTATATAGATATCTATATCTAGCCGATTTACCCAGCGTTGCTCGGGTTCATAATTTATTCATAGGCTCATAGGCACCTATTCTTGTTCTAACGTTATATTACTTGTATATTGTATAATCTTCCTTATATTGTTACGTTCGCATTCTCACTGGAGGAATACTCTGTAGCGCACCTGTTTAAGAACATGTCATAAACTGTATTCTTATATCTGGAGAAGAATTCTGTTGTTCGTGATGCTCCTGCTCGATTTCTAACCCTGGGAGAGGGCGAACAGCTAAATTAGTTTTCAATAAAATGTCTACAGTACTTGCACACGCTGTGTATTTAACTGTCGTTTTATAATTCATTGTGTTAATGTTGAAATAAGGCATTTGTTAAATTAGTGTCTCCTAAACTTATTCTAACAATACAATACCTCTATAGATTTCAGCTTATCAATTTTTAAATTCAAACTGAAGCAAGTGCATTTATATTGTCTGAGCTCTATGATCTGAATACATTCGCTATCAAAACTTTGTTTTTTGTACTCGCTTATAACTTACTTCGATCTTAACTCTTAAACACTTTACACACTTTTAAATTCAAACTGAAACAACTCTGAATTCACACACTATTAAGACATTTCTTAAGATGCATACACCACCTTTGATATCATAACCTATATCTTTATTTATAAGAACCGTGGACTCTGGCCCCGCCGTCTTTCGCGGGATCCGACCTAAGACTCCCCGGGTTCCGTGGATGAACTCCGGGGAAGGCCCGTCGGACGACTCCCGCGCTATTTCCTACGCGGGAGACTTCCACCGATGCTATGGTAACAAGAATCTATTCTATTGTGTTGCCACAATAACCAGATCTAATAGTTGTTTAAGACCCAAAGGACCCCAGAGGATCGTATCGAAAAAAAAACACCTGTCCTATGTTGGTTCTCCCGTTGCGTAAAATATTTGTGCCAAGTTTGGTTGAAATCGGTCCACTGGTTTAGGAGGAGATGTGGAAGACCCCAAAGGATCGTATCAAAAAACACTTGTCCTATGTTGGTTCTCCCGTTGCGTAAAATTTTGTGCCAAGTTTGGTTGAAATAGGTCCAGTGGTTTAGGAGGAGATGTGGAAGACCCCAAAGGACCCCCCGAAGGATCGTATCGAAAAAACACCTATCTTATGTTGGTTCTTCCGTTGCGTAAAATATTTGTGCCAAGTTTGGTTGAAGTTGGTCCAGTGGTTTAGGAGGAGATGTGGAAGACCCCAAAGGACCCCATCGAAGAAAACACATATCCTATGTTGATTCTCCCGCTGCGTAAAATATTTGTCCCAAGTTTGGTTGAAATCGGTCCAGTGGTTTAGGAGGAGATGTGAAAAACCCCAAAGAACCCCCCAAAGGACCCCATCGAAAAAAACACCTATCCTATGTTGGTTCTCCCGTCGCGTAAAATATTTGTGCCAAGTTTGGTTGAAATAGGTCCAGTGGTTTAGGAGGAGATGTGGAAGACCCCAAAGGATCGTATCGAAAAAACACCTATCTTATGTTGGTTCTTCCGTTGCGTAAAATATTTGTGCCAAGTTTGGTTGAAGTTGGTTCAGTGGTTTAGGAGGAGATGTGGAAGACCCCAAAGAACCCCATCGAAGAAAACACATATCCTATGTTGATTCTCCCGCTGCGTAAAATATTTGTCCCAAGTTTGGTTGAAATCGGTCCAGTGGTTTAGGAGGAGATGTGAAAAACCCCAAAGAACCCCCCAAAGGACCCCATCGAAAAAAACACCTATCCTATGTTGGTTCTCCCGTCGCGTAAAATATTTGTGCCAAGTTTGGTTGAAATCGGTCCAGTGGTTTAGGAGGAGATGTGGAACATACATACATAGATACAATGGGGGGGGGGTTTGCCCCTTAGGAGTGAAAGTTTTTAAAACCGTTTCTTAGTGAGCACCTAAGACCTATGATGAAGCTATGTTCAAAGTTTCATTGATATCCATTCAGTAGTTTTGCTCTACGTTGATTCTATGTCAGTCAGTCAGGCAAACTTCCCCCCCCTTTTCCCCCCTTTAAAGGTCGAATTTCCAAAAATCCCTTCTTAGCGGATACCTACATCACATAAGGAACCTACATGCCAAATTTCAAGTTTCTAGGTGTTATAGTTTCGGAGATTTCGTGATGAGTCAGTGGTATTTATCTTTTATATATATACAGCAGATTCATGTCACTCTAACTGACCAACTAGTTACAGTGTACACAATAACCTGGGTATGCATACAGACACAAAGTGATGGTTTTAATTTTACAATATACCAGGATATTCCAGAAAATGGGATATTTCTGTTGAAAACAAGCTATAAAATGTTTATGTATTTCTTTCTGGTCTAGAGCATAAAGCATTACATTTGACATTGCAAAACAAAAGTTTGATATTTTATAAAAATCAGTTTTTTGTGAATTGTGATCATAGAGTGCTATTTTCTTCTATTCAATAATTACTGATACTCAAAAATAAATTACACATTTAAGAAAATTTTAAAAATATAAAGAAATAGTAGCTTTGAAAGTTGTCCAATTAAGTGAGTTCTATTATAGGAAGTGAAGTGAAGGAAGTGACTTAAGAGGTGTAGAGTTACTCTTACTGTGACTTATTATTTATTTTTACCAAGTACATAATCATCGTACTTACCACATAATTATGGTATACTGCTCCGGTACTCATGGTTCACTTGCTCTCATTACTTTATTTATTGGGTCTAGGTTCGTTATAGGCGAGATTGCGGAAACAGTGGAGTGTGAAATAAAAACTCTATTAGCGTTTTAGACGTGAACATTACTTTTACTCAAGCCAATTTTACAAATTTTTAATACAGATTACAATGACGTTATTTCCTACAAAACACGATGGCGTCTACAAATTACCCTTACAACGATATTTAATATTCAGTGTTTCATTCTTATTTACTTATTCATTTTTGCCTTAATATCTTTTGTCAGTCGTTATTGCAAATTTACTGATGGTAATAAAAGTATGTTCCACAAACCAATGTCTACCTTGTAGGCCGGCCTTTCACTCTACCATGCGTTCATACACACACTCATTCGTTCTTCTTTAAAATAAAGACAATTTAAATTGAATTGATTTTTTCATGTTTGAGCTCAAAACGTATTGTAATTAGTAAAAGAATTAGTGCACTTTCCTGTTTCAGAAGTGGCGTAGACCTTTTCGGAATCTCCTCTTCGCCAGCCTGTATTTTCTGTCGTTTTACTGCATATTGCTTATAGTTCTGATGGTTACTGCACTGAATTTAAACTCTGTTTTTTACATTTTGATCACTGATTAAGATTATCGTTACATTTTCTTGTAATTTACACTATTGCTGGTATTAGTTGTCGGACGACCTTTTACTAGGTGTTGTCGTCTCGGCTGTAGTATGAAGACTGGGCGGATGCAGTGTACATCTTTTAGTATGTGTGAGTGCATCACGTCATTGTTCTTTTGTTTCGCACGGCTAACGCCCTGTTGTCATGTCATTGTTGTTATGTCATCTTTATATTTTTAATGACGTCCAGCCTTGTGGACCAATGAGAATTGATATTTAGAGTCTGTCTTCACTTATACCGCCATTGTATGCGTTCGGTTTCACACGTCTGCTCCTGACCTTGGAATCGTTCTGCTCTGCTGAAATCTGCATCGTTGTCTTTTTAGACAAAGGGAAAAACTCCTACCCATGTATGTGTGTGCAAAAATAATGAAATACAATAGTTTGATACCACTCGTACCATAAATCCGAATTCAGGCTTTTCGTACTGTCACAGAGGCTTATATATCAAGTCTGAAATAATGTCTCGAACTTCTCTCAGTAATTGTGTGAAACTGTGTCATTTCAAATTCAAAAGGCCCCAAAATAAATAAATATTCTGCCCCACTTCAAAATTTTGAGAATTCTACACCTTCTGTTATTAGTACAACTCAGAAAGTAAAACTAAACATTTTTTATTACAAAAATATTAAATACAAATTAACAAATACAGATCAATACGAAACATGACACAATTTTCAAAGCACTCGACATCGAAAATACACAAAATACTGTAACGTGTCTAAATTGGGTCATTTTATTTCGTACAGTTGTGGGATATTTGCAATTTTGTTTATTTCATTTTTTGCGGGATTTTATAAAATTATTGGGAAAGTTTTATTATACGGCAAACGTTATTTCCATTACAACAGAACACATGGCCAGTAGAACTGTTGAAACAAAGGCGAGGCGCAATTTCTATTGTGTAAGTCGGCAAGGAATTCGTACCACCCTCGAATTTTTCAGAACTCTGTGTATGTGTGACGACGCACGCATTCAATATCTCAAGCACGTGTGCTGTTAGTGACGCCGAGAAAACTCAACCGGCGCTGGAAAAAATGGCGCTGGAGCGAACGATTTGGGACCTCAACCAGCCAACTACAGGAAATGTATTTAAGCCACGCCTACTGCTAGTGACATCAGTATAGCAGAGCAAATATCGTTTACAAACTGGGCTGATATAACGACTATGTTCCATGCATATAGCTCATACGCCACAACAAATCCACCTTGAACGGCGACGAAAATCTGTTGGCCGTGAATACGAAGTTCCTCCCGCTCAGACAAGCACGATTCCGAGTTACGCTATATGTGCCGGTCGGCACGGAGCTAAGTAGGCTCTCTACAAAGTTTTTTTTTATTTTTTCCAGTAAAAAGTGGAACAACAGTAAAATTTCATGTGACCGCGGTCAATCCATCAAGTGGAACCGAATCAAATGTTTTTCGGACAATAAAAAACAAGTAATTTACAGGAACGATGAGTGCGTGCGCGAACCACGTTGCCGGGGCCTATTTCTTCTATTAAAGATGTAAGGGCTGGGGGGTTTTAAAAGGGTATGGGGTTTGTGCTAAATTAGAATTAATATATATATGTGAGAAAGGCAGGCTGGGCTGTTTACATTAATGTATGTGTGTGTCATATAGAAGGTAAGGTAATTATGGTTTTTTTTGTTATTAATAATCAGCTATGTATAAATCTCATTCCAAGAAAAAAAAATAGTAGAGAATAACCGATTTCTATTTTAAAAAATGTAAGATGCTCAACAACAGAAAAAATTAAAACTACTATTTTTCAAATGGTAAATAAAGAGAGTTAAATTCTTTCAAAACCTTATTTCGTTTTATGTACTGTCAAAGTTCGTCGAACGAATTGGGTTCGTCTCCACTACGCGATCCGGCCAGATCGAAGATTCAAGGTAAGGGGGAGTTTTAATATGAATAAATAAAATACCAAATAGTAAGAAAAGTTACAATTGGTGCAGCGTGACCAGGATGTAATATAACAAAAAAGGGTTGTATTACACCGGCTTACATTTGACAGTGCATAACGAAGTACGGTTACGAAAGCGAAATTGTATTAATGTAAACTTACGTAATTATGATAGAAGGTTGATTGTATGTATGTTGTAATATCAGTTTTGAAAAGAGAGTAATCATTGGCAGTTGTTACGTAAGAAAAAATAGATCAAGTAAAAATGTCTGAGAATATAGAAAAAAGTAGTGTAATAGATTCAGTTATGAGTGAAAGTGACCTTGAGTCGCAATCGCTGGATGAATGTGGTATGCTGAGGGGGGGGCCGAGCGCTGTTACAGAAACAGCTGTCGGCAGTAATGTAATCGTTCACTCCACTCCAGTTGCGGCTCAAACACAACTAAGCGAAACAGATGTTGATTCTGGGATTCAGTTGACCCCAGTTTCAAACAATAAAAGTAAACAAGCCGATGAAATGGATATAATGAGTTTTTTACGAAAGATGGACTGTAAATTAGATCAATTAACTAATGATTTTAATGAACAGAAAATAAAATACGAACAGCAGAATATTCAAAACGAGATTAATTTTAAAGAAATTAAAGAACAGAATACTCAGTTGCAGCAGAGTATTAGCGTAAAATTTGATGGTTTAATAAATGATATACAAGAAAAGAATAAATGTCTTGAAAATACTAATGAAACGATAAGAAATAATTTGAATAAAGTAGAACAGAGTAAGAGTAATACAAATGCGAGTTGTAATGGCAATGTTGTATTAGATAAAGAATTAATAAATAATAATGATGTTGTTGAAAATAATGAGAATAATAATGTAATTGAAAATGTAATATCTGAGAGTACTGATGAGTTTGTAGAATGTGATTATGAGATGTTAATGTGTGTTAATGAGTTAGAGAGAGAGTGGAAAGAGAGTTATATTATGGGTATGAAACAGAGGGTAAATTTTTTACGAGGTAGAATGGAGGGTGAAGGAAGACCTTCACGTATATATTGTGTAGACAAGTGTGCTACAAATAATTGTTTTTTGAAGTTTTTTGTTTTTCCTGGAGAAGTCAGGAAAGGTTTAATTGAATTTGTACCCTCTGTCTGTAATAATGATGTTGAAAGTATGATTTGGTATTGTGATGAGAGAGAGTTAAACAGAGAATTGTATGTGGAGAAAGTAACAGAATTGTATAATTTGGATAGAAAGTATGACGAATGGAAAGAAAGTTTAAAAGTATATTTGAATAATAATGATTATAATGATTTGAGAAAAGTAATTAACCCGATAGTGAATGAATTTAATGATGGAGACTTAACAAAAATGCCTAACGTTGACTGGTTTAATGAGTATTTTGGTAAGCTGATTGAATTTAGTTCTTGTGGTTACAACACACAAAACAGTCATTTGTGTGGTAGTGAAATTCAACAATGTTATATAAAACCAAGGTTAATTTGGGACGATGGAGGTTAGACTATAAAACAGTAAAAGACAGTGATAAACATTTTGTTTTATGGCTCTCACATGGCAGATTTGGACAATGAAGTGCGGAAAAACTGAACAGTTATTAACTAGAGTGTGTAAATAATTATAGTGAATTTATTTATGTGCATTGTAGAATGTTAAGTAAACAAGTGTGTGTAATTGTTGCAATAATAAGATTAATAGGTTGCAATTTAAATAAATAAACAGAATTAATTTTGAAAACAGTAATTGACTAATAATAGTTGTTGTGATGGTAATGAAATTTGTGTTGTTAATAATTAAATTAATGAAAATAATTTGATATGGTTTAAATATTTTGATTGATTATTTAAAGGTAATATAATTAAATTTTCTAATGAATTCAATTTATTTTACGAGATTTGGAATTTGGTAATAGATGCTAAATTGTTTGATGTAAACTGATATTTTGTGAAATGTTTCAGAGGTGAGGTGAAAGTATGGGGGTGTATGGTGGTTATGTTTTGTGTATACCATGTTAAATGGAATGTAAGTATAGAACTTTTACAGTATAAATCATGTATAATAAAAATGTTTACCGGTGTAATTGAGATGTTAATTCAATAGCGAGACTATTTGAAATAATTGTGTTCAATAAAAATAATAATTAAAAAATTTTAATAATAAATGGAAAATGATATATACTAATTATTAATAATAAATTTTGAAAATTTAAAGAAAGTCCAATGGTAGAAAGTTATGAATGAGTTAAATGATTATTGATGAAAATATTATATTAGAATATATATATAAAAATTTTAATTAGTTAGCTATTAAGTTGCTGTTGCGGGGGTGGCCTGTGCTCCCGTAGATAGCGAAATGGGTTGGGGGTAACAGAGAGTGTTACCTCCATCGGAGGCGAAAATGTGCGACACCTTTTTCGTGTAAACTTAATTTGCACACTGATAGACGATCGTGTCGCACATAATAAGACGATGTAGAACAGGCACTGAAATGAAGTTAGATTTCCCCGACTTTTCGGGCGATTACTGCCTTACCAGCACTAATCGTGGATTTGGCTAGCGGCCAGCTATGGTCATATCAAGTCCCTTGACCATAGCTGACTTGAAATTGGTATATAGTAGAAATTCAATGGGGGGTGAATTTTAGGGGAAATCCAGGCACTATGGAACAGCGGCTACCACTCTGCCCGCGTGGGGGCAGCAAAGCCAGGTGGTAGACCCGCATTAAGGGCGTGTAACTATATAACAAAGGTATGTTGATATCTGAACCTTTTAAAATGTAACAGCCGAAGCAAAGGCACGGAGAGGTAAAACTACTCCAAAATATGCCGTCTTTGCAGAAGCGAAAGGGCGATACAGTCCTCCATAATTTGTAATAGAGTGTGTGGCAGGGAGGTGTCTCAGATGAGTCACGAAGTTAAAATTTTACAACATAAAAAATTTTTTGCTAATCCAAATTTTGATGCAATAAAATTGCTTGTGCTCTGTTAAATAACTAGCTGCTCAGACATTCAATATAAGGTGTTCATTGCATGCTTTTAAATGTATTATTTTATTGTTGTACGTTAGATACAGGTATTGATAAAAATATGTGTTTTCATTATGTGTTTTTTTTTCAAACTAACGTCTGGCAGGCGGTTAAAATAAATTATCAGAATCAGAGAAAGGGGAAACAAGGTGAGAAATATTGATAAACATAAATATAGATATTTCATGTAATTTGTAAAATTTTGAGATGTGTTTTCATTGTGTTAGGGAGACCAGCTGATCAGCAATAACATGTCACTGGTATATTGGTTATAAATGTTCCACGTAATTAGTGTTCAATGTAATGTTTTAATGTATTACAGATGTTTTAAAGGAATAATAAAGATAACTTGATAACGTGAGAAATAAAGTAACAATTTGTGAAAGCTAATAAAAGATAGTTTTGGGTGATGAATATTTTGTGGGACATATAGATCTGTCCAAGTTGAAGTTAGAGGTGAAGTAGTAAAGGTCGAAATATTGTTTTGAAGTAATGTAATGTTGTTTTGAGTTGATGTTGACACAGTAGTTGTGGAGACTAATTGTAGAGTTTTGAGTGATATATTGTGGTTTATAATTGATGTTGTTATTTTGTTGTATTTGAAGTGAGGTAATGAGATTGAGATTTTGGGGATGGCAATTTTGTAGTAGAGGGTAGTGTAATGTGGGAGTCCGCAACATAATGATAAGTTGGGACGGGATTGGGACCGATTTAGTGGGACGGGGCCGCCTTAGGTAGAATCCAGGGGCCAGATAAGGGAAATGAGTTTTTGGGGGGGGGGAAACACGTATCCTAAATACAAAGGGTAGAGAGTATTTTTTTTTTATATATATAGAGAGACGGTGGCGAATTGAGTTTAATGATAGGTTGGGGTCAGAGAGTGTTTTGGTAGGTGTTTTTTGATAGAGATGGGTGTCAGGGTAGTTGAAGTTGTTAGTGGTTAGAGTCAGAGTAAGAAAGATTATCTATGTATACAGATCAAGTAGTAAATTAAATGAGATAAATGTTTAAATCACCCACAGTAATGGAGAATAAGATTGTCAAATACAGAAAGAGATTTATAATAAAGATATAAAATTTTAATTTACAACCAGTGACAAAAATTTGATAGAATTTGAAAATAATGTAAAATTAAAAATTGTTTATTTTGAATAATTTAAAGGTCAATTTGATTATTATTTATAATAATATTTTGTTATTTTAAATGTTTTGTTGTATTATGTTTTGTGTTTCAAGTTAGCTTATTACAGATGTTAAATGTATTTTCAGAAAGTATACATAACGTATGTAGGTCAAGGTTGTGGACTTGACCTAGTTTCGATCAGCTGATGAGGTCATATGCATATTAAGCTTGTATAGTAAGGAAGTTAATTCCACTTTGGTTTTTGATAAATTTAAACAAATTCTAAATAAGTTCTATATGTAGAGGAGACATTTTAATAAATTTAAATTTTTTTTGAATTTTAAAATTTTTTGGAAAAAAAAATCTTGATTTTGCGCCTGCCAGTTAATGAATATTTTGAGTATTGATTATTTTATTATTTGTGTGCTAACCATGTTTATGATTATTGATTTATTTTGTATTGTATTGTATTGTTAGACTCTAAGTATTCACATGTTAGGGTAAGGATATGTTTAATTATAAAAAATGTTTAAATTCATTTATTTTAAGTAAAACAGAAAACAAGGAAGAGAATTTTTTTGATAAAATATTTTATTTTGAATTTTTTTGATGAAATAGTAAATTTTAAAGAATTTTTCAATGTATAATATGTAATGTGAGTGTGTGTGAGCACAGTATCTGCTAAAGGCAGCCCAGCTTGCATAAAAGGGGAAACATATCGGTTGAGGATCTGGCATAATCTAAGCCAGGGATTGAGGATTTTGGGGGGTAGCATGTTAGAAGGTGAGGTGTGCTGTGGTACTTGTCTGTTCGATTTCTCGGTGTTGGGATCTCTTACGGAGAAGTCCAGTGATCTCGTTCAGATGCGTCCATAGTCGCCAAGCCAGGGGGGTCGTGTACCCATGAGGAGTAAGAACAAGAGGGGGTTGTTGGCACCAGTTCCTCACCGGTCCTCTTCGGGGTTTATCAATGAGATTTCTTCTGTTCTGGACAGCAGAATTCTCATTGAGGGGGTATTGTAACGTGTCTAAATTGGGTCATTTTATTTCGTACAATTGTGGGATATTTGCAATTTTGTTTATTTCATTTTTTGCGGGATTTTATAAAATTATTGGGAAAGTTTTATTATATGGCAAACGTTATTTCCATTACAACAGAACACATGGCCAGTAGAACTGTTGAAACAAAGGCGAGGCGCAATTTCTATTGTGTAAGTCGGCAAGGAATTCGTACCACCCTCGAATTTCTCAGAACTCTGTGTATGTGTGACGACGCACGCATTCAATATCTCAAGCACGTGCGCTGTTAGTGACGCCGAGAAAACTCAACCGGCGCTGGAAAAAATGGCGCTGGAGCGAACGATTTGGGACTTCAACCAGCCAACTACAGGAAATGTATTTAAGCCACGCCTACTGCTAGTGACATCAGTATAGCAGAGGCAAATATCGTTTACAAACTGGGCTGATATAACGACTATGTTCCATGCATATAGCTCATACGCCACAACAAATCCACCTTGAACGGCGACGAAAATCTGTTGGCCATGAATACGAAGTTCCTCCCGCTCAGACAAGCACGATTCCGAGTTACGCTATAAGTGCCGGTCGGCACGGAGCTAAGTAGGCTCTCTACAAAGTTTTTTTTTTATTTTTTCCAGTAAAAAGTGGAACAACAGTAAAATTTCATGTGACCGCGGTCAATCCATCAAGTGGAACCGAATCAAATGTTTTTCGGACAATAAAAAACAAGTAATTTACAGGAACGATGAGTGCGCGCGCGAACCACGTTGCCGGGGCCTATTTCTTCTATTAAAGGTGTAAGGGCTGGGGGGTTTTAAAAGGGTATGGGGTTTGTGCTAAATTAGAATTAATATATATATGCGAGAAAGGCAGGCTGGGCTGTTTACATTAATGTATGTGTGTGTCATATAGAAGGTAAGGTAATTATGTTTTTTTTTTGTTATTAATAATCAGCTATGTATAAATCTCATTCCAAGAAAAAAAAAATAGTAGAGAATAACCGATTTCTATTTTAAAAAATGTAAGATGCTCAACAACAGAAAAAATTAAAACTACTATTTTTCAAATGGTAAATAAAGAGAGTTAAATTCTTTCAAAACCTTATTTCGTTTTATGAACTGTCAAAGTTCGTCGAACGAATTGGGTTCGTCTCCACTATGCGATCCGGCCAGATCGAAGATTCAAGGTAAGGGGGAGTTTTAATATGAATAAATAAAATACCAAATAGTAAGTAAAGTTACAATACTAATATATACACCACAATCACACACAATAATACGAATTTTACTAATTTAAAATACCAAAAACCAACAGGAAACCTTAACAACAACCAATCAACACACAACTACTCCACAAGATACAAAATTAAGAAGGCTGAGGATGGGAACACTAAGTGTCCCAAAACATGTTCCAAATAAGGAAAAAACATCTTAAGGTAAAGTTATTATAAATCCTTAAATTTTTAGTGACCGTCAATCAGTGAATGTTTTAGTGGATGGTTAGTGAGGATCGGTCAATAGTACAACTTTTAGTTATTTTGCGTCGACATTTCGACAATAATTATTGTCATCTTCAGGACCTGTGTATGAAATACAATAGAAATATCAAACTTAACGAAACAATTAAATATTTGGGTGAACGTGTTGGTGATGTGAGTGTGTGCGTGCGTATGTATGTATCATTTTTTATGTGAAGACTTATGATCATATGTGTAAACAAACTATCATGTCTTCACATAAAAAATGATACATACATACGCACGCACACACTCACATCACCAACACGTTCACCCAAATATTTAATTGTTTCGTTATGTTTGATATTTCTATTGTATTTCATACACAGGTCCTGAAGATGACAATAAATATTGTCGAAACATCGACGCAAAATAACTAAAAGTTGTATTATTGACCAATCCTCACTAACCATCCACTAAAACATCCGTTATTATAAATATTAAATATATATAAATATTGTATACCGGTACATCATTTTTTAATAAGAAGAAACCTACCTTTATATAATTCAACCCCATTGTTGTGATTATTAATACAGCTGGTTGATTATAATACACATACTCAATAACAACTGATTATAAATGTGAAAATAACAAGTTGTATCTTTCCACATGTAAAATATCACCTGAATATTCCTCAGAAATAGTAGTTTATTATTAAATATTTGTAACAATTCTGTAAAAAAAAAAATTACACACTGAAAAATTTACTCCAAATACATTGATGTTGACCTCTGTAAACACTATTCATGTTAAATAACAAAAATATCGACATTTTGGGCTGTGGCCATTTTGCAGTGGATACACTCACACTTCAGATATTTACTAGAATTTTTCCAACATCCTTTTATATCAAGGTTTATCTGAAATGTGAATATTTGAAAATAAAGTCTGAACGTATACTTTCATAAAATATACAGTAAATATTTTCATCTCTTTTTTGAGATGAAAAACTTTTAAATCACTGGATCAGGAACATGTTTCTGAAAGTAAAAGAAAGTTAAACAAGGGATTTTGTATATTAAACATTATTTATTTTTAAGTTACAGTACCAAAAAGTAATAAATAAACGAATTAAATATATTCAAATGAACAATAAAAATAAAACTACAGAAATATACATGGATAACGCATCAGACAACAGCCTATGTTAGTTCAACATGGCAAACTATAGAAATCTATCCAGCAGTCGACAAAAATTAATCATAAAATGAATTACTTTTTATTACTTTGTTCACAGTGTAACTACAAACTCCCATCTTTATACTCAACCACACAAGCTCATAACTCCACTACACAAACACTGTTACACAAGGCAGAAGTGACTGACAGAGTTTACAGGGATTAGGATTTCCAGCAAATTGCAAAAACCATGATTTCTTCAGACACTGGGGTAAATATGTTAAATTATCATAAAACAACTGTAATATTTTTATTAAGTCTGAAATTCAGAAATAATACAGCTGAGCAATCTGAATTCAGCTAACATTTCACACAAAGTTTTTGTAATGTCAAACTGTCCCATGTTATGTTGAGTTCTTAAAGAGGTCACTAATGTTAATTTTTTATAGACATCTTTATTCAAATTATTCATTCCACTTTGATATCATTGTATTTATTCACAATCTCAAATTATCATTGTCGGAATAAACCAGATATCACTTTGTCTTTACAGGATCTTGTGTCAGTATTTTATATGGACTGAAGACATTGAAATCGACAAACTGTCGCCCATACAGTGATTAAATAAAACATGATATAGCTAAATCTGAATAAATTTCAGCTGAAACTATGAGTTCACATTACTATTACTGACTGTACGTAACTTTTATAACCTACTTATAACCTTTTATAACCCATAAAAAATTCTCATATGTTCTTATAATCACAATTCACACACAATGAATAAGAGTACAGACATCTCAAAAACACCATCAAACACTAATGACACAATATACTTAAAAATCGGTCCACACTATCAGTAATAGTATAATAATACAATACTGAACATTGTCTTCATCATTACTTAAAAGTAAGTCAAGAGACTTATACAGTAAGGTCTCTCTTATCCCAGCTGACTGGTAGGAAACACTGAGTAATATAAATATCACTATTACATTAACGACTCGGAACACTAGGTTTTTTATAAGTAAAAGCATAAAGTTTTACCTCACAGCCTGAACCGGTTTTCTCCTTTAAAAGGTTTCTTCAGAGGCTGCCGCTGGTAGCGCTGTCCGTCTTGTTGTGGGCGACGGAATCGACAAAAGATCGACACACACACAGCATCGATTTTTCGAAACTCGATTCCGTCGCTCACAACAAGACGGACAGCGCTACCAGCGGCAGCCTCTGAAGAAGCCTTTTAAAGGAGAAAACTGGTTCAGGCTGTAAGGTAAAACTTTATGCTTTTACTTATAAAAAACCTAGTGCTCTGAGTCGTTAATGTAATAGTGATATTTAGTTAAGTAACGGACACTTCACGGACAACGAAATCCAAGAATTTAACTGAGTAATATGTTTTCTGTAATGCTATCTACATCATGAACTATTGTAGCTATTTATTTTACAGTCCAATACAACTTGCTGCTCTCAGAATTAATGACAGATAAGTCAAACGTGAATTTAAAAGCGATAAGGGAACTATAAAATTGGGTCACCTCTAATTTCTTCCAACACTAAACGATTTGTTATTCGGAATTGGATGTACATAAATTGCATTAACAGTTCAAGAAAATGTAAAAAAATTTACAGTACTATACTGGCTTTTGTAAAATTTCTCTTACCTACTATACTCACCAGTGCTGACTCACTTGGTGTTAATGTGCATAAAGTATCAGTACCTTTCACAAGTTAACAGTATGCGTTGTAACACAGACATATTATAACTAACTTTACATGAATTACTATGATAATATTTTCTACCATAATTATATCACTATTCAATATTTTTACTTAACAACACAAAACAGTTTAAACACTAAAAGTAAACATAATAAAATAGAACATACCAATTTATAAATATTTTTATGTCTGTGGATTATATGCAAAATTTTGTGTGTTCCAATTTCAGTCTTTTAAAAAACTGCTCTCTTCATAAACCAAGAACTCTTTAGATAATTTGTACACCAGATATCTGGTTTACAATATTGGAGTACAATAAGACCTTACTGTATAGCTTTTCTGTTCTCTCTAAATAAAATTTATTTACAAATTCATTCAAATTTCACAAAAAATAAACATTTTCACATTTAATTACTACACAATATTGCTTATCTAAAAGCATCCCAGTACAAAACATGACAGGAACAAATTTAAATTTACAATGTACAAATCAACACAAAATCTATCAATTTAATGAAAGTGTATGGACAAAACGTAACTCCTGTCAGTACTGAAAGTAGTATCAGTAATCAGTAGCACTTGATTACACCAATACCAGAAACAAATATTGTTTGGAAAAAAATCGGTATGGAGAACCATACATGACTTCCATGTCCTAAAATTTATATTTAAAATCCTTTAAATATTAATTACATAAGTAGATGCTTGAGTTCTGAAAAAAATACGTATCAGCTAAAATGGTACCACCATGTCAGGTGGATTAAGACTATCCTCAACCTTCGTGAGGAAGGACTGTACTTTTGGATAAAATGTCTGTAGGTCGAACGAAGAGCTGCGATCTGATTCCTGTAATGAAATTGGATTCTCGCTGCGAGGGGCCGAGGGATGTCCATAGTGTTATCAAAGTCTTTCCTGTCAATACTATACTAGTCATTTTTCTTTTTTAAATTCGAGTCTTGATTTCTTTCTTTCCATTTGTCTTCTGATTTCCTGAACGACTATTCTGTTCACCCGTATAATTATAAATTTCTCAGCAAAACATTTCTTCCTTAATACATTTGTGTCTCCTGTTTAACACCCACCATTCTGATCCATGTCATAATGCTACATTCCACACAGGATAGTAAATAACTAGCCATCAGGGAGGTCAAAATATTTTCAAGGAGGGGCAAACAATTTTCCAAAGGAGAAAAATATTTATATATTTTTCATACATACACACATGCACATATTAGTTTATAATTCTCATATCATAATAGAAATAAGTACACAGATTGTATTAATTGCTTTAATACAACAACACTGCCCAGCGATCCACAGGAAGGAAATCGATGTCCATCTTTTCGGCTTGCACGTGCTGTGTTGGTGTGGGTTTCGGCACTTTCCCTTTAAAAAGCGTGCAAACATAATAAAATAAACATGAGCGAGGCCAGAAATAATGCGAATTTTGTATGTGTGTGTGTGTGTGTATGTGTGTGTACTGCCGGCCTTTTTATTGCGGTAATCACAATAATAAAACTTTGGAAAACTAAACATTACATAATTGAGATATGCTTGCCTGCCAGGAACGATATATTTTCACTCATACGTGATTTAAATTAAAATGAAAAATATAAAATTTTGTTAAAGTGAAATGAAATGTTTCCATAGAAACTACTTCTTTGTTGTCAATAACATAGTACACATATAAAACTTTTTATAAAACAAATTACCCCCTCCCCCTTCAACTACCCTTTTCATTTATAGATATTTCATCTACCTTTCTATAGTGGAGTATTATGACCTTCTTTTCAGGATACTTTATTTATCAAATATACGCACTTTACTCTTGTTAAAACATAAAACGTTGCAGGTTAACTTGTAACGGGGAATTTTTGGGCCTATTTTGAAGTAATAGAGAAATTTGTATTTTTTTTAATAAAACGAATAACATTTTTTTGATAATAGGGACAAACGTAAACAAAGGTAAATTCAGTGGTGGCGACGATAGCGACGGTGGTAGCACTGCTGTGTGACAATTATTCATGAATATTGTATGTGAATTTCTAAAGCGACAGAATCAACGAGCTGGAATTGTGCCAAGGTCAACCAATGACACACAAAACAGCATAAACAAGTTATGTAACGGAACATCAGACCATATTACGTCAGTGCATGCGTCACGCTGCTATGCAGGGTGTGTCAGAGCCAGCAGCTTTGTGACACACAGAACAAAGCCAGTCGGACAATAACATCTTGACATACCGGACACGAGCAGTGTGTGTGTCCGCCGGCTGTGCGTGATTTTCGCGCCCGCAACACACCAAAAAATGTGAATAACATATAAATTTAAATAAAATACGCCTAAAGTTTTAAAGAATGTGAGATAAGTAACGTCAATTTGATAAACACATAAATTCAGTGAAAACAACAATCTATCTAGTGCACGGACAATGCGACGTCGTCGAAACTCAGCAGCAGTTAAGTAATGGGGTAGAGTAAAACATAAAAAATGGGTTAAACTAAAAGTATAATGGTACCAATTTCTTTAAATTTGTTTAACAAGAATAAAAATGAGATCTCTTAAAGGTATGGGATGTTTGCGTGTGAGTGAGTGAGAGAGAAGGAGGTTAATATGGAAGTGCCGATTGCGTAATTATTTATATAACAATTAAATTCATTTGATTTTTGTTTTAAAATTAGTTAATAATTAAATAAATAATGAGTTGTTTTATCAATTGAGCCTCGTGGCCAAATATGTTCAAATGGTTTAAAAGAAATAAAATGTACAACTGGGGGAACGAAATAAAAAATAAAAGGAAACGTCATTTGGTAACAAATCGATAAATAAAGTTTTCATTATTTCGACAACCATTCTGATCTCCTGAGTTCGCCTAAAAAGAACCCCAAAAATGGTAAGTACACCTATTTTTTTTTATACGTAGTTGGCCATACAAGATGGCGCTCAACAAAGTTAGACAGTAAAAAGTAAATATAAATATAAAATCAATCATGTTTTATTTATTTTATTAATTTCAATAAAATAAAACATAACATTGGTGCCCGAACAGGGACAATTTTATATAAAGAAATTTATATAAAATATAGGCCTACTGGAAGAGCAGAATGGTTGTTTAAGGTAACTAAAAAATGTGTAAACATAAGTAGTGAGGTTATGTCATGTTTTTGTAGTATGGGTGAGTAGAATTTTTTTTTGTGATAAGTATGTGTTACATATAGTTATATTTTGCAAAGAATTATATATCGAAAAGATTTATAGAAAATTGCAGATAATAATGAGATCAGCCTTTCTGACAGTCAGACCTACTCTGGTATTCAAACAGAAGCGGGGTCAATAGATGAGCAGAATGTGGAAATATCTGTAATTAGTTCACCGGGAGCGATTTCTACTCCCGTACCAAGTAAAATAAATACAAGAGAAAAAGAGTTGTCATTAAATGATTTATTTAATCTCATTAAAATAGATTTGATATGAACAATAGTGATTTCAATATTAAATTCAATGAACAGAAAAACGAAATTCAAGATTTAAAAGTAATGTAAATGAGAAATTAGATATACAGAATGACAAGTTTGATGCAATTGACAAAAAATTTGAGAGTCGTTTTAACTCTAGTGACGAAAAATATGACTGTCGTTTTGATGAACTTACAACAGAAATTAATAAAGTACACATCAACTGTGAGAGTAATTATAACAAAGTGAAATATGAATTAAATGAAACGTTGAGTCATGCAGTAAAAAATATAAATAACAGAGTTGACAAAATAGAGAGTAATGTGGGGAAAAAATTTGATAAACAAAGACAAAAGGTAATTGAAATTTTTGAATGTAAAACAGAGGATAATTACAATGATATGGGTAAAAACGTAGTAGTAGAAAGTAAGATAACAAATAATAATGATGCTGTTGAAAATAATGAGAATAATAATATAATTGAAAATGTCATATCAGAGAGTACTGATGAGTTTGTGGAATGTGATTATGAGATGTTAAGGTGTATTGATGAAGTAGAGAGAGAGAGTGGAAAAATAATATAGTAGTTGAATGTGGGCAGAGGGTAAATTTTCCCATTAATTTTTCTGAACCAGAGTGTTCACAAATGTTGTTTTTGCAGGGCAAGAGACCCGTATTGGTAGATGAATTGAAGTGTATATTGATGTTGTATAATGTTGTACCCTCTGTCTGTAATAATTGTGAGAGTGTGATGTGGTGTTATGAAGAGAGAGAGTTGTGTATTGAGAGAGAGATAGAATTATATAAGTTAAAAAGAAATTATGATGAATTGAGAAAAAGATTAGAAGGGGTGAAGATGAACCATATAAAATACTTACCTGTTGAAAGAGAGATAGAGAATTATTTTGATAATATCTTTATAAACGATAATGACTTACCTGACGTAATAGTAGAGGAATATAAAAATGATAAAACAACTTACCTGACGTTGACCAACAATACTGATGGAGACTGGACAATAATAACTTATGTTGACAAGGTTTATGAAATATTAATAGTGAATAACCCTATAAATTATAATGGCGTAATGAATGAAATAAGGTTAATGGATTATAATAATAATAATAATAATAATAACAAATTGTGTGTGGATAACAATGATGCATGTTACAAATATATTAGATATCTATATGACGATGGAGGTTGAAATAAAAAATCAGTGAATGGACAATTTTAAAAATTGTAATTTATGGTAATGACCTTGCAGATTTGGACATATGAAGTGTGAAACAATTGAACAGTTATTGACGAATAATTTGTAAATAATGTAGTGAATTCAAGTGTGGGTATTATGAAATGTTAGGTAAATAATGTGTATATGTAGTAGAAAATGTTGTGATAATAAGAGTAATATTATTAATAGTTTGCAGTCTAAATAAATAATAAAATAATTATGAAGACAATAATTGAGGATTTGTAAATTTGGATAATAATTGAAATATGTTGTGTTTTAATAATCAATTGAAGTAAATAATTTGAGATGTTTAAATATTGTGATTGAATGTTATATGTTTGAATTTTAGTTGTTTGATGAGATTTCAATTTAATAACAATTAATGAATAAATAAATGTTTGTGGAATAACATAATGGTTAAAAACATAGATTAATAATAAATCTGAAAATTTTGAAGAACCTAATTACAGCAAAGGATAAATAATGAAATGGTGATATATAAAAGAGTTAATGACAAATTTTAAACAAGAATGTTTATAAGTTTTATATAAATTATTTAAAAGAGAATTGTTTGTTTAATGTATGCTAATAATCCAGGTTAATGTCTATTTGTTTATTATGTTATGTAATGTATTATACAAGATGTGTGTGTGTGTGGCAGGGAGGTTATCCAGGGGGGTAACGAATTAGAAATTTGTTGTATTTTAATAATGATGACTCGCTACTAAATAATTTTGTTTTGATTTGAAAAATAGATGCACTACATACTTCCTATATTGTGTTTATTATGTCTTATTGTATTAATTGCATGTTGTATGTTAGGAATAAGGATAAGTATTATAAAAATATAATAATATGTTTTCAATGTGTTTATAGATTTTAAAATAAAATGAAATAAAGTTGTGATAGTTAAAATTTTCAATGGGTTGCAAAAGATAGAAGTTGGGTGATGAATATTTGTGGGACATATAGATCTGTCCAAATTGAAGTCAAAGTTAAAGAAATAGTAGAGATGAAAATAATGTAATGTTGTTTTGAGTTAATGTATGTTATAGAATTTTGAGAAGTATTGATGTTGACACAGTAGTTGTGGAGAATTTATGTGGAGTTTTGAGTGATATATTGTTGTTTATAATTGATGATGTTATTTTGTTGTAGTGGTAGTAAGGTAATAAGATTGAGATTTTGGGGATGGCAATTTTGTAGTAGGGGGTAGTGTAATGTGGGAGTCCGCAACATAATGATAAGTTGGGACGGGATAGGGATCGATTTTAGTGGAAAGGGGTTGCCTTAGGTAGAATCCAGGAACCAGATAAGGGAAATGAGTTTTTTGGGGGGGGGAAACACGTATCCTATGTACAAAGGGTTAGAGAGTATTTTTTTTATATATAGAGAGAAGGTGGCGAATTGGGTTAAAGTAGTACGTAGTTAGAGGTAGAGAAGGGTTAGTAGATTTTTTGGTGGAGAGGGGTGTCATACTAGTTAAAGATTTTGTAAGGGAGCGTTAGAGTTATAAAAGGGGTAAGATTATGGGTAAATGCCAAGTTGATAAAGTGAATTATAATGAATAATGGAGAATCACCCAAATTAATGAAAGGGAATAATAAATGAAATGATGTGTAAAACAAAGATTGAAAAAAAAAATTTGAGAAACGAATTAATAAAAGTTAAATTGAGATTAAAAGGTAAATTTTATTATTTTATATGCAAATTTAATGATGTAAAGTGTGTAAATTTTTAAATACAAATTGTTTATTTTAAGATAATAATAACAATGTGAATTATGAATGTACTATGTTTTCTTATGTTATATTGTGTTGTTAGGTATTCTGATCTATGTTAGAAGTAAGTGAAAAAACAAAACCAGTGCTTCTTAGCGCAAACCAGCACCACTAGTGGGAAACAGATCAGTTGGGGATATGGTGTTGTATAAGGCCACTATTTGATATTTTGATTTGTTTCAGTGTTTGGTGATGCTGTGGCGGCGGACCTGAGCTGGCCAGCGCGTCAGAGCAGGGGCGTTAAGTATCTGTCTGACTCTACGGTGTTGGGATCTCGAGAGAGAAGTCCAGTATTGTCATTCAGGTGCGGTCACAGTCACCAGACCAAGGGTGAGTTAATGGATTATATTTTTTGTAAATCATACAGGGGGTTGTGGCGACATATCCTGGCTGATCCCTTTAGCAAGTATGAATGTGTCAATGAGATTTTTTATGCTTCGGCATAAAATATCTCATTGAGGGGGTATTGTAACGGGGTATTTTTGGGCCTATTTTGAAGTAATAGAGAAATTTGTATTTTTTTTTAATAAAACGAATAACATTTTTTTGATAATAGGGACAAACATAAACAAAGGTAAATTCAGTGGTGGCGACGATAGCAGCACTGCTGTGTGACAATTATTCATGAATATTGTATTAGAATTTCTAAAGCGACAGAATCAACGAGCTGGAATTGTGCCAAGGTCAACCAATGACACACAAAACAGCATAAACAAGTTATGTAACGGAACATCAGACCATATTACGTCAGTGCATGCGTCACGCTGCTATTCAGGGTGTGTCAGAGCCAGCAGCTTTGTGACACACAGAACAAAGCCAGTCGGACAATAACATCTTGACATACCGGACACGAGCAGTGTGTGTGTCCGCCGGCTGTGCATGATTTTCGCGCCCGCAACACACCAAAAAATGTGAATAACATAAATTTAAATAAAATACGCCTAAAGTTTTAAAGAATGTGAGATAAGTAACGTCAATTTGATAAACACATAAATTCAGTGAAAACGACAATCTATCTGGTGCACGGACAATGCGACGTCGTCGAAACTCAGCAGCAGTTAAGTAATGGGGTAGAGTAAAACATAAAAAATGGGTTAAACTAAAAGTATAATGGTACCAATTTCTTTAAATTTGTTTAACAAGAATAAAAATGAGATCTCTTAAAGGTATGGGATGTTTGCGTGTGAGTGAGTGAGAGAGAAGGATGTTAATATGGAAGTGCTGGTTGCGTAATTATTTATATAACAATTAAATTCATTTGATTTGTTGTTTTAAAATTAGTTAATAATTAAATAAATAATGAGTTGTTTTATCAATTGAGCCTCGTGGCCAAATATGTTCAAATGGTTTAAAAGAAATAAAATGTACAACTGGGGGAACGAAATAAAAAATAAAAGGAAACGTCATTTGGTAACAAATCGATAAATAAAGTTTTCATTATTTCGACAACCATTCTGATCTCCTGAGTTCGCCTAAAAAGAACCTCAAAAATGGTAAGTACACCTATTTTTTTTTATACGTAGTTGGCCATACAAAATGGCGCTCGACAAAGTTAGACAGTAAAAAGTAAATATAAATATAAAATCAATCATGTTTTATTTATTTTATTAATTTCAATAAAATAAAACATAACAAACTACCTCTTTCCCTTAACCAATCTTCACCAAAAACAATAGGCCTTGAGTCCTCTACAATACAGGGCTGTATGCAAAAAATTATTTGATTCTGTTTGAATTTGCGGCTGTTACCGTTTGCCATAGAAAACATTCTACACACAGACACTTTTTGAAAAATGACTTTTTCATGTTTTAATGGTAGTACAATCAGAATCTGCCGTTATCTCGAACACGATTTTTTTCACCATGACCATACTTCCATTTCCTTATGGAACATGGAAGTAAAAACAGGTTATCATCTCCACTCAGATTCAAAACAAACAGCAATTATTATTTTTATTATATTAAAAAACCATTAACCTCAATCTTGTTATACAATTTTGAATATTTAATCTTTAATTCTGTAAAGCAATAATTACAGCCTTTTTAAACTCAGAATTAAATAAAGGATATTTCCAGTGGTGGCGCGTACAGGGAGGGCAAAAGGGCACAGCCCCCCAATTTGCAAGTTAAAATTGTCAATAATACTACTAGGGTGTGTAGTTTCCTTATGTGACAGATATTTTAGGGGCGACTAATAGCGATCACCAATGTTTTCTTAATGTTTCCAAAATTGGATGGTTTCACAACAGTCCTCCTTGTACAGATGGTCTTTTGAGGAGTGGGGAAGGAGGACGTATACACACATCTATGCTTTTAAATGAGCAGCAGCCATGTCAGGTAGGCCTCTGCCTGCTGACTAATTTCGTGGCTCTTTTTGTAGAGAACTGGAGCCTTGTTTAAAACGTCCCTGTTGCTGTTTAAGTTCATATATTTTCTCTTGTGTTTTTGTTATATTTTATGTGTAAACGTGGTGTTCTAATAACCCATTTTTTATCAGGTGTGTATTCTGTGTAAGAGATTATTTTTGTCATACTTTGTGTACATAAACATGGAACTTATTCTGTGTAGGCCCCGTGTGTTCTGTGCATATTTTTTATAAACAAAAATGAAATGACTATGAATTCAGTAAGTAGTATCACATGTTTTATCATTTCAAATACACTTATTTATGAAAAGAAAATATAACTAATAAAACTAGGGCCACCAAAACCCAATTTAGATGTCACACAACAAAATCAAAAAACGGATGGGCCAGCATCAAGTCAAAATAAACACTACACAAGAAAATTTAATAGAAACTGTTACCCAAATGCTGATTGGAAATGTGGCTGTAAGGTGAAGAATTTTTTTTTGTTATGTATGTTTGATGATGAACCTACACAGTGATTCAGCCTGGACTGAAAATGGAATTAGGGACTTGAAGCACTTGGGAGAAAAATAAAAAAATAAAATTAGTGAAACACACGAACAATTGTAGTGAATATTCAATGTTATGAAAAGTCAATATCAGTTGCCAGTTACGCAGTGCATATAGGTTAAAAATTAACAGCCTAATGAATAAGTCCCTAAGAGGAGATACATCTTGAGTAAGTTAACTGACTGTAAAGTTTTGTGGAATAATTGAATTAGCCCTTCAGGGGGACATGATGAAACAACCATAACTGAGCATCCAGTTATTTTTCAGGTCTTATTAAATTTAATGGCAGGCCTAGATAGCACCTTAAGAGAGCATATTGTAAAAACAAATAATAGGGCATTCGTTGATCTTTTTATAACAATTCAAAATGATTTTTTGGATTCTATTTATGAGTGTGCATTGGACTAATAAAAAAAGAAAGAAATGAAACTGATTACACTGCAATTGAGGCAGATGAAACCATGGATCGTACCACTTCTCACAAATGGTGTTAGTTGTGAGGTATGAATTGAACGGAAAATTATATGAGAGGTTTATCAGTTTTGTTAGTCCACAAGATCACTCTGCTGAAGGTATTAGTAATACTATTTTTAAAGAATTAGCAAAATTAGAACTTAATAAGATGCCTGATAATGTTATTGCACAAAGTTACGATGGGGCAACAGTAATGAGTGGCAAACATAACTGTGTTCAAGCAAAAGTTAAAGCTAAAAGAGAATGCCCAGTACATACATTGCTTTGCCTGTTAACTAAACTTGAGTGGGTTGCATCACAAAACAAACTAGTAAAATATTTTTCTGTAATTTAGATGGTTTTACAACATTTTTTTCAAGGTCTTCTAAACGAACTTCCATACTTGATGAAATAGTAAAGAAACGTCTCCCAAAATGTTCTAGTGCCAGGTGGAATTTTAAATCCTGCTGTGTGACAACAGTATTTATTAATAAAAATGACATTTCCGCTGCTCGTGAAAAAATCATAGACGATGATGAGAGCGACAAGTCAGCAGGACGCATTGGGACTTGTCCAGAAAGCATTAGGACTGAAAAAACATTAAATAATGATGATTTTAATTTTTGGTTAACATTTTTCAACATTATGCCAGCCTCTGATGTTTTATTTAATTAATTGTAGCAAGTGGAAAGTGAAAGTATTGAAACACACCGAAATGTCAGAGATTATATTGACTTGATGCCAGTCTGTCTACAACAAATGATTTTGGAGGATCATCTCAAAATCCAAAAAGGTCATACTTTGATGAAAGCAAGAAGACTGGAGCTAAGGAAGTTTGTGACACAATAGTGACCAACACAGATGACAGATTTTCATTCTGAGATCATTTTACAATCTAAACATCAGCTTATTTTCCCAGCAACATAGTTACAAATTGATGATAAACAATTTAATTTAAATGCAACTGCATTAAGACTTGAACGGGTAGTTCTAAATAGCAGACCCTACTTTGCAAAGGCAACTGGCACATTGGTTCTACTCAATTTTTTATATGAAAATAATGTAGTTACTGTTTTTCCTGTACTGGTAAAACTATTAAAAATTATTTGTTCAATTCCTACGACTACAGCAGAAAGTGAATATGTTTCTCAACCCTCAAATGTATTAAAAAGTTTACAAGCAACACAATGAAAGATGACAGACTAAGTGCTCTGGGAACGTGTTCAATAGAAAACGAAATCCTAGAAACCACTCCTTAGCTTCAACGAATGAGTTATTGACCATTTTGCCAAGCAAAGGAAAGGAGAACGGATCTCATGTTTAAGCAAATAAACTAATCCGAGGTAGGGAACAAATATATTTTATTTAGTAAAGCATGCATTTATTTACAGTTCTTTAGTATTTAAGTTTAGGAATGTGAACTGCAATAATTTTAGGGTTATAAATAACTTCAGTTTTAAACACTGTTTAAATATAGGTAGTTTGCAAGGTAGGTTTTCGATATTGACAATAATTTTAGTACTGGTATTACAGCAAAAGGTTCAGTTTTATTATTATTTGATGATAACTGCAATACAATTCAGAATCCTGCGCCAACCCCCTTCCATCTCCACACACCCCCACGCACAACCAGTCACCAAAAAACCGTTACAGATTACCAGCGCCTTGACGCATTCCGCATTTATACCTCACTGAGGAAGGAGTAAACCACTCCGAAACGTACGTTTGAGGAAATAACAAAAAAGTAAGTTTTTCACAAGTGAAAGAGCATACTAAATATCTAACATTTCTGTATTAGTGACATACCCTCATACTAAATGACCTATACTTTTTTTATAGTACTACACAATAACATTCATGTTGAATTCACTTCTTTAAAATAATTAAGACTAACATATTAATGTACCGTAATATATATTGGGGTCACAGGTGGCTGTTAAAATATTTTAACGATAATCAGTAAGTACATAGTAATAATTACAATAAATCAACAACTAATATAAAATCTCACTTCAAATCAGATGGTATTTGATAACATTAAATAAACAAAATCTTAATTCAAAACAATTTTCCCAGAGTCAAATAATACACAAATTTTTATTCCTTAGTCTATAAATATTTTATACACACTCATTTACAATTATGATCTCAGTATTGACTTACATTAAACTAAATCAACCTAATATTGTTTCAGTACTACATGGCAAAACTTATGTAAAAACACAAGAGCAATCCTTCAAACAAACTAAAGAAACATAATTGAAACGATCAGAGAGTAATGTTAACAATTAATACGGTAAATTTTTATTAGAATATTCAAAAAATTAATTGTGGTTCTGATCATTCTAGAACAAATAAAAAAAAAAGAATTGTATGCTTTTAGCTATATGCAGGTAATTTAAAGTAAAATTATTTCCTTGCTATATATAGTTCACCTAGAGAATACATTAAATTTTTTTCCCTGAGGTTGAAAGAAAAATGAACAATTCAAATTACAGTAGTTTCAGTAAACACCACATTTATTAGCAAAGTAATGGTAGGTGTTTTGCCTCTTCTGTGATGTGACAGTGACTCAGTACCGATGCAGTCACTTAAGATGCCACATACCACAAGGACTAAACATGGCATGAATATAGCAATTAGAAATAATGTTGTTACCAACAGTGTGTTGTGATATGAATAATACAAACTATGTAAGATTAAAAATACGACAAGTGGAGATTTACATACCATCACCATGTGCCTTCATAAATAAAATCTGAATAAAGTCAATATGTAAACAGGACATTATGCTTTTGACTTAACAGACTAATGGGAAAAGGAGTTTGTTCAAGCCACTAAACTGAAATTGATACACCTTGATACTTAAATATGAGAGCTTAATAGACTAACATGTATGATATTTGGCTACTAACCTAGATGTCATTGGTTCAAAATCAAGGTGGATTTTTTAGTCCCCAGGTTGACTCTTGCCCATGGAAGTGGGTACCTGAGACAATTACTTCCCTTGTATGTCAAATGGCTTATTTAGGCAGCAACCTTGCCTCTTGTAAACTACTTTGGAGGTACGGAAAACAGCTTACTTAGATCTGATATTTGTAACGATACATTGAATGGGGGGGGGGAGTATTTCATCTGACAAGTGATAAGAAAGGAGGAGACAGGAGTAACATCTCATTAAAAAACTTGGGTGCATCTGGCTCCAGATAGTAGTACCCAGCATAGGACCCCTGCCAAGGTTTACAAGGTGTGTATGTAGGTGAGGAAGGGGAAAGAAATAAACAAGAGTTTTATAAAAAGTTGCAATCCTTACAATCAAATTAATAAGAACCATTACATTTGCTAACAGCAGATTTATTGCCAAGAGTTGACAAAGCTCCAATAAGAAATCTTGTATGGTGAGCAACGCTAAATGATAATGGACACAAGCTCAGACAATTGGTAACTTTTAATAATTTGTATCACATTCTTTAAGAAAAAGGATATTCGTAAGTATTCTAGGACAGCCAGGGGCTCAAAGGAATATCACTGATATGTCACTGTCAATGCTGAACTCAGCACCTTGGTTATGGATACCAGTGCACAAAGACTAGCAGAACCTGGTTCTGATCACTGTTTAGCTGATAATTATATTGTTATAGGTTTAATGAAGAAAGTTGTGTTAGTGGTTATAATCACAAACAGAATTATTGCTGTTGCACACCACTATAGAAAAATTATTCCGATTAGCGCTTTCAAGCCTCTCAGCTCACCGTCTCAACGCTTTCCAGTGCTAATCGGAATAATTTTTCTATAGTGGTGTGCAACAGTGATAATTCTGTTTGTATATTGTTACAGCTATAGGTACAAAATAAAATAAAACTATCCTATATTATATGCTAGAATAGTGGTAACAAGAATATGAAAAATTGATGAAACAATGCATGAAAAAGAAAAGAATTGTTTTCACAAGGGATACTTGTACACCGACAGTTTTTACTATGCATTAGTTAACTGAGAAACATTGTTTGTACCCAAACTACAAACTTTATTATGCTTTCTGAGTATAAAAGCTTTTAATAGAGTGCTGCAGAATACAATCATAAAATTTCCACAACAAAAACAGAAGTAATTGTTTTTATACATAAAGATACAATCCAGTCGAGACACACTTAGAAGGTACAGTGTAGATCAAGTTACACACTTTAAATACTTTGAATGTGACATAATTTTTGGTTATCATAAGACCACAACTGTCAAGCTTACGGAACATTACAGATGTCTGTGGTACAACGAAAAGAACTCCTGGCAAAATGGTGGTAGTGCCAGCTCTCATATATGTTAGTTAAATATGGGTTACAGTAAGAAAGATCGCAAATAAAATATAAAGTGCCAAGATGAAGAGATCAGTCAATGGAAAGAGCATTGTCAGAGGACGGTTTATATGGCCAGTGCACATTTACTTTCTCGACGATGCGCATCGTCCCCTCTCACGCAGTATGAGTGTTTGAATTCAGTGTTTTTTATGTTTTATGTGTGTGTTTTTATGAACTGACGAGCTCGACCCGAGTGAGCACCTGAAGATGGGACCTTGATCCTAAAACGCGTCGTGCATAGCGACCAAAGTAAGTTGCATGAAGGAATATCGGGTATCTAACCTATTTTAAAATTAACCATTGCAACTTGGTGACCATACACACAATGAATAGTAACATTGCTTTAAATCTTAGACTGATGAAACTTTCTGGGAGTGGAGAATTGTCAGTACTATAGAGTGTTTTTGATATTTCATTTCACGGCCATTTTGAAAGACTCATTAGCTGTGTTGTGTGAAAAATATTACTATCTCTCCAAAATGTCTTGTTAAAGAATATAGTTCAACAAGTTATGTGTTATATCAGTGTCATCATAGTAATCAGTTATAGTACGATCTTCAGCTAATATTTCCTTAGCAATTTTATCAACAGTCTCTTCGCACATAATACTACTGACTTTCACACACACACACACACACACACACACACACACACACACACACACACACACACACACACACACACACACACACACACACACACACACACACACACACACACACACACACACACACACACACACACACACACACACACACACACACACACACACACACACACACACACACACACACACACACTTCTTGATAATCAATCTGGTCTGTTGTTATCAATGTCATTTTTTTCTCTTCCCACAGCAAAAGATTTTACCCACTTTAAACTAATTTCTTTTTATAGCATCAACTCTATAAATCTGTACTAACAGTCTCCTAAACTTCACTTTAACTTTTCCTGATGTTATCAAGAAACTTAGTGTTTGTTCATTGCTGTAATCGAAAATTTGACATTCTCAGAATGAAGTATGGAAACAAACAATAACAACCACCACACAAAAATAAGATTATGCTGGTTAATAATGTCAGTAAACTCAGCTGGTTAACTCAGCTGTAAACATCAGCATGTCAGTGTCATCATGTACTGCCATGCAGTACTGTCACAAAAAAGGAGGTTCACAAATTTTAATGCCAGACCTTATACACAACTCACATATTATCTCAATCATTTACAGAGTTAATCAAGCTTAACGTAAGCATATCTTCAAGACAATAACAAGAATCATTTCTTTTCAATTCCATTTCAATATCTTTAAGCAGGGTCTGATTTCACTACACTGAGTGTTACTGATTACTTTTCCCAGATAGGCACATATTTTTTGAACCCGACAGATACATGGGCTGTTTTTAACTGAAAAGGGTGTAATGAAAAACAAATATAAGTGCACAAATATGAGAAATAAACCTGTATTTATAATCTGTTGTAACTGAGAAAACTGACTGACCTTAGATTAATCCTAAATTTACAAACCTGTGTTGTTCCTGTAGTTTAAAATAATTTTTCTACCTTGATCTTAAAATAATTCACAAATCTCTACTGTTATGTTTAATATACAGTTGAACAACAGCAATAATGTGTATATAAAAATCAAGCACATTATGGATACTGTGATCCTGCACTCAAAACACCTATTACATTTATTTATGACTTATTATTCATTCCTTTAGTTTATAAATTAAAATTATATTAACCCCTTAATGGTTTATTAAATTTTTAATATTTTACCAAAAAGTTGCAATTTTTTCTTCATAAAAAAAAGGGTAACAAAGTAAGAAATGTAATTATACTGTTTTTGTTGTAACAGTAATACTACAAAAAATAATTATAATATATATTAAAGAAAAACGTTTGTATGTTAACAACTGTTTATAGTAACTTAACATATCAAATCGGTGCAGATAAGGATAATAGGCCTATATCACACAAATAATGGTGGCTGTTCACTTCACTTTCAAAATAATCAAAACACATATTTTAATGACTAGATTACTTACAAACATGCACAACCGAACTCAGACACCAGAGAAAATAAACACCAACAAAACAAAAACATTCATGAGGATAGAGATTATCTGATGTAATATTCTGACAGCAGTTGATTATTCACATAAAAAGATTGAATAACATACAGTACATAGTGGAACATGGTGGTAAGATACAGAACTACAGTTACTCAAACCTGTTTGAATATTGTGTCTAGAAACAAAATACTCTAAAATGGGTGTAATCAAAGTGACGATAATATTCCAACAATGGCACTTCAAAAACATTGTCACAATATTTTTTTCAAAACTGTTACGGGGTAATTTTCCAGATGTACCGATTTTTATGTTTCATTCTAAACACCCCATTATACACAATTTAATTTACTTTCATACAGAACACTAAGAAAACATGCTTTAGGCACAATTTTTGGGTTTATCATAAAAAGTTTATTATTAATGTCTGTGGAAAATCATAGTAGCATGTGAAAATGCACTGTACACATTTATAGTAAAAAACAAATTGTGTACTTATATGTTATCCACAAATTTAAAAGTCTGATGATTTAAAGATGTAAGATACTTAAAAGTGGAAAGCATGTCTATATTATACTGATCCATAAATATGGTCAGAGTCTGAAGAAGAAAGGCAAGCAATAATTAGTAGAGGTATAGTAAACATGGAAAATGTAAAGATCTTCAAAGTATTGGCACGAAGTTTTTGTTTGTTTAATCACAAAATTTGAGAAAACAGCATTAAATTTTATATTTTATTAAAGATGATTACAGCATATAATCAATGTAATATGGAAAAATATATTTGTATAACAAATGAATATCTGAGTCAAGAATAACCTAATGATATTTTAGACTAAGGAATGCAGACAGACGTGAACCAGACATTCTTTTAGTTAATATACAAAATTATAGCCTACATACAAAGTGATAACTGGTTATAATCTTTAATAGAGGTGAAGATAAAAAGATCACAGTAGGCCTATTATTGTGAATATAACAAATGATAAAAGTACTGGGTGCCACAGTTACTAAACAGTCAGTGACAATGGGAGAGACAAATAGGGACTCATAGCATTTTGCACTTACACAGTGATACACTATTACAGTCATCAAATGTCTGGCTCACCTTGATAATAAAACCTGTTATAAACACAGAACCTCTTTCATTAAATTAGAATTGTACTGATTATTTCTTCCACAGGAATATCGAAATGCATCCACGAGATAAAAAAAATTAATGTACCAGTTAAACTTTCCCATAGAGAACAAAATGGCTTTGGTTATTTTTCCACTTCCCATTTCCTTTTCCCATAAACATATTTCATATTTTCTATACTGTATTGATAATTGTATAATATTTATATGTTAAAAACTAACTGAAATCATCAAATTAAATGTTCCTCTGTTGTAACATCGTAAGTGTGGTTATGTAACATAGACATATGTATATATTTCTTGAGGAGCAGAAAGGAGGCGCTTACAAAATTTAGTGAGAGTTCTGCTACAAATTTACAAAACTAATTTACTAATTTTAGAAAAATATCTGGGAGGCCTTACAAACAGAATGAATTATCAAAAATATCTAACACTGACTGAAAATAACTTGAATGACATATCGTCATTATGTTCTTCATGTATACACGCGCGCGCGCACACACACACACACACACACACACAATTATGTTCCTTAAAAACACACACAATAAATATGATTTTTTAGGTGTATAAATAACTAATATCAATAAAAAAGCATTTATTGAAAGCAGTGCATGTTTTAAATATGTATTTTTCATGGAATTAAAACGATAGGTTAGTGGACGGTACACAAATGCTATGAGATCAACGAGTCCAACACTTTATCCCTGTCATTACCGAACCTAGCTAAAGCTTGAACAATTTTATCTTCATGGAAGCCCACATTCAAGAGCTGCTGTATAGTATCTAAATACAATACTGTTTCACTTTCATTATAATTATTAACTATTAATGCTTTTTCGGCTCTGTCAACTGGATAGTTCTTTTCTTCGAAAGTCTGAACTTGTAACAGGAACTCTAATACCTGCAACAGCAAATTATTAATTACATTTAAGGAACAACAATTAATTAAATAACTGTATGCTCATGCTTGTGCATAAAGACATATTAGTATGTGTGTACATAAACAAACACATATTGTACAGTCAGTGGCGTACAAAGAAATCCACCTGGGGGGACTTGAACCTCTGGAGTCCATATATTAGCCTACTTTTCTACAACTTATAGTATAAGACAGAGTACAAATGCCAGTTAATGGTTACAATTTATTAGTACGCATCTTATTTTCAGTAGGTTTCACATTTTCTTTATTAAAAATGTATTATTCGTGATTGGGGGACTTATCCAAAAACAAAAATAAAATTATGAAAAAATTTCGTATAAATGTAAAGTGTTTTTAAAGTAATTTTTTTCATTATTACAGCAGGATTATTCAAGATATGAAATTTGGAACATTATTAAAATTTTCGTTTTATTTATCGACCAATATCTGCAAAATAGTGCTGAATTTAAATTAAGTATTAAAAAACATTTTTATGAAAAAGGTTTATGTACTTATTTAAGTTTTATAAAAATATTATTTAATACTTAAGTAAAAATTCATAGGGTTCACTGGTAGTAGTGCCCACTGGTCGGTGAGGCGTCATCAAATGAGAGCGAGGGAGAAAGAAAACAGGTAGCTTGCTGAACGTTACACTCAGCGTAATACACCACTCAATGAACTATAAATTATAAATGAAGTAATAATTGTTATTATAAACTACTTATTTTTTTAGTATTTATGTCCCCATCCAAATCTGCCAAAATATGCAATTTTGTAATTTTAAACGGGAGCCTAAGTAAATTAAGGAAGTACATATTACATTTTTGTGGTTGGGGAGGCTTGAGCCCCCCCCTGCATACGCCACTGTGTACAGTACAGATACAAAATAAATATAATAATAAATATATTTACATTAATATAAAAAAGGAATAAACACATATTACAAATCTTCTATCTATCTATATAAAGAAGAATGTTTGTCTGTTTGTGTTTTATACAGATCTACAGTTTTATTCCGATCGTGATGAAATTTTGCACACTAACAGTTCAAAACAAGAGGAAAATTTGTATCTACATTTTATTTTGAAAAAACTACCCCCACCCCCTTAAGCAGAATTTTAACGAGCAGGTTTGCGGTTTTTCGCGAATATCTCGAAAACGGTGAGGAAATCGACCAAAGTGGAAGGTAATTTTCTGAAAGCCCATAAAATTTTCTACAAAATGCAATTTGCCCGGCTCTGATAGCGTTCTTAGTTCCAAAGTTATTAACAATCAAAGCTGAATTTTGGTGCACAACTGTTTTGTTCTTTACCCCATTGTGAGTGTGAGTCACCATTTCATCTGCTATCTCATGCGCCCTTCCTCTTCCTCCTCCCTTTTCACCCGCACCCCAACCCACCACCTCCAACATCGTGGCTGGGTATATAAGGATGCCGGCTGGTCTCGGATGACACAACCATCCAGACGCTGCAACCACTGGGGGGGGGGGCACGCATGAATCTGTGCCCTCTGCATCTGGCATCAGATGACACAGTGACAGTCTACCCTGAACTGTTGCCAAGGTAGGCTGCGATCATTTATGCTCCTGTGTGTGGAATTTTAGATTGCACAACGCTGGCTCCAGCTTGTCTGGAGCGCAATAACTCAGTTATTATTCATTGTATAAAGTTGAAACTTTCACATAGTGTTTTATACAATTAGTGCTGTGTGTTCAATTAGTACAGGCAGTGGTGAACTCGTGTTTTTGGTGTTAGTGGTGTTTTGGTGTCCTCCGCTGCTGACTGTTGCCTGGTAAGTGCTGTAAGTTATTCATAACATATCTCACTACACAACCAAAAACAAAGCATACAACTCGACTCTCATACTGTATTGTGTGCTTTTTACTGTCAGCGGATACCTATTACTTCAAACCTATCGAAATGCCACCGAATAAAAGAAAGAGTATTGGTTAGATAACTCCTGCAGCCAAAAAAATAAAAGCCATCCATGCGTCGGAAACGCCTGAACAACAGGAGCTTCGTCTACAGTAGGAGCGTATCAGAGCTTCTACGTCAAGAGCGAGGGAAACCCTGGAGGAAAGAGAGTTTCACCTGCACCAGGACCGTGTCAGAGCTTCTGCATCAAGGGCAAGGGAAATGTCACAAGAACGAGAGTTGCGTCTAGAACAAGTTCGATGCAGAACGGAGGAAGCAAGAATTGTGAGTAGACATTCTGATCTAAAATTACGGGGATTTAATTACAGTGGTGGATACGATTACTATCCTCATCCTAAAGTCGTAATAGGACGGATGGATGTCGTATGTAACCATTGTCAGGCAAAGAAATATAAAGGCGAACCACCTGGGATGTGTTGCTCAAATGGGAAAGTGAAACTGCCGCCTCTTAAAGTGCCTTCTGAGCCACTGGTGTCTTACTTATCTGGTAGCACAGCAGACTCCAAACATTTCCTCAAAAATGTAAGGGCATACAATTCCAGCTTTCAAATGGCATCGTTTGGAGCGTTATCTATAGTGCAAGAACATGGTTTTATGCCTACTTTTAAGGTACAGGGCCAAATTTACCACAAAGCTTCCAGATGAAACATGGTCTCTTCACTTGACGAACTTATAACTAAAGTGTTTCCTGATATTGTAATGTGACAGAAGGAGGAAGGACCAAAAAAGCGAATAAGCCCAATATAAAGTTACTCTTAATAAAATAATTCACCTATTTATAAAATAAATAAAATAGAAAATGACCACAATGTCTAATAAAGAAGTACCATGCAAAGTATAATCATAATTAATGTATGTAACTAATGAACAAAGTACGATCTGTCAATGTACCTAAGTGAAAGGACTATCAGTTGTGCTAAGACACAGAATGGATAATAGGCCTAACTTATTCACAGGAGTAAGAATCCTATTATTAATGTGTAATCATAGTAAAGGACAGTTCATAATAGACTGACACTAGAAAAAATCTTAGTATTAAGTATTAGACAATTGTTGGAAGTCTAATGTTGTTGTTTAATGTTAATTAGAGTTTTAGCCATAAGGGCATAATATTGTTTTAAAATGTTTGTTTCATCTTTGTTTTTATTTTTTTATTTCATGGAATAATTATAATTAATCAAAATGTATTAAGCCAACAGGCTACATAACATTATAAATTGGAACACTGTACAAAGGAAGTACCAAGTTATAGGCCATTATCAACATAATATTATTGGCAAACTATAAAATTACTGTAAATCAGTAAGTAATGGTAAAATTACGAAGATAGGCCCTATTTTTATAGTGATAACAACATTTTAAACAGATTAATGAATTGTAATATAATTTTGTAAATGTCAAACTGCTTGAAGACCTATAAAACAGAATTTTGTAAAGATGAAAAAATATCTATTAGGGCACTCGCACATATCAAGTGAGATATCAAAATGCCTGTCTTTCTATCAGGAAGACCACTTTGTAAATCAATTTAAGTCCAGTTAAGTACTAAATAGGGAGAAATTTGGAGTATAAAATGTAAAAACTATGTATTCTAAATAATCAGGGTCACATGACCCCTGAATCCAACGGTATTGTGACCAATAGGAATTTGGATCACCAATACCAATAGGGCAAAAGTGAGGGAACCATATTCTTGATCAACTTGTATGTAACTTTTGGGAACACCCTGTGGCTGAGTCGGTGCCATACGGTGACAGGTGCGATGGAAATTATAACAATGGAATGAGTAAGAGCACGCGTATGTGCTGCCTTTTGCGACGTAAAATTCTACACGTAGTCAGAAAGCGAATTACTTTCTGGTTCGCCCACCAATGAGAGGATGAGAAATAGGAACTGCATCCGGTTTGACCACAAGGCAGCGTAAGGCAGAGAGACGCCAAGCCAGCTAAGCGGGGACCAGGTCAGCCTAAGTCGTCAAGTAGTCCAGTTGAATATAGTTCGTCAAGCAGTTCAGTTTTTACGTAGCCTCGGGAGCAGTCTGGTGGGCCGAAAATGTTAATGTTGGCCTACCAAAAAAGTGACCTGTAATGTAGTCAAGCAGTAAACAATTCCATTATAATATTTGGAAAATGCGTTTGTGGGAGTTGTGTCAGCGACAGTGTAAGTGAGTGGGAATTAATGGCGAGAGTATAAGGATAGCACGTGCAGGTAAAATAAAAGAGCAACTATGGTGGCCCTAAGTGCTGTAAAGAATAACAATATTGATGAGCTCAAATAGAGGGGGTAGAAATATATATATATAGATCTATCAATTTATAAAGAAAGTATGAGAGAGTGTGTATGTGGGGGTCGAAGTACTGGTTTGCGTAGTAGAATGATTTTTCATTGATTATCGTAACTTAAGCAAGATGACATTATCTAATACATTATGTATTAGTAACAATATTGTTATTGAAATTACAAGAGAAATTTTTATGTTCAATAAAAGGAAATATGTTAATAGCCTAAACATATATTAGAGGTTATTTTGCCTGTAACCATTTCCTATACTTTGTGCTAAAAAACTCGTCTAACGACCCTAGGAATTTTCTGTATTATGGGAAGACAGATAGCAAAATTTATCCAAGTGTTTTTAAAGGGAAAGTGTTTACAAGGTTTATATACTAACCTGAATTAATATATTGGCGGCCCTGAAGTTTTCTGGTGTTTGAAGGTAAGTGCGTGAAGATCGCAAAAGAAGGTAAGATTCTGGCAAATTTATATTTGTAAGAAAGGTATAATAATACGTTACAATATTAAAAAAAAAAAGTTAATAAATATCTCTACAAGTTGGTGAGACTTAACCTTTTTATAATACCACTTTTACAACTACACGACAACAAGATTAAATCAACTAACATTTTTTTCAACAGAACACTAGTGGAAAGAAAAAGAAAACTAATTTAAACACAGTGGACATTTTGTGTAATTTATTTTATTTGAAAAAAACTGGTGGTGAATACATTTCACACAGAATTAATTGGACGACAAGCCGCCATCTTGAATGTTACTTTGAATGCTGGGAAGAACCATAATGCATTGCATTGGCAATTGAATTGAATTACTATTTTGTCACACTTTATTAAAATTAAATTTGTTTGTATTAGTCAATAAGATTAAATAGTTGTAATGTATTGTACTTCTTGTGGACATTTTCGAACTTTTTAATAGCAGTCTAAAGACCCTGAAAGATTAATATAATAAAAATAAAGGTAAGAAAGAAATCGAATTGAGAAGAAGAGTCGATACGGGCAATTAACAACTTCGACCATAGAGTCTTTAAACTGAATTTGTAATGGTACATTAAATCAGTATAGGGATTTGGGGGTACAAGGAAATATAATTTTATATTTATTTCAAATGCAATCAAATATGTAAGAATAGAGGTTTCCCAAAAAATGATACAACGCAGTTCGCTACGATGAGTTGGCGTCAAGGTCACTGGTGTACGTGCAAATTGTCAGCAATGCATACGCAGCAACAAACAGGACACTCCTAAAACGTCATCGAAACACAAAACGTAATCGTTGCGATGTAACACAATGCCGTCATCATCTGAGAACAATAGATTCGATGACGAATTATCCCTTCCACTTAGGAAGTAGAGGCCATGTTCTCAGCCCCAGTCTACTCAACACCGTTAGTGCAACAGCACGTTACAAAATCTGCTGGCCATCAATTGCCAGCAGAAGTCTTTAAAAGTGAAAAAGCAAAAAATGTAGTTAAAGTGAGTGTTTTTTGAAATCAGTTATACACTAACAGAATAAAAATGTAAATTAACGTCAGTGGTAAAAGAACAGAAACAGTTAACGTTCGGCCGAACACCTGCTGGACAATGTGGAATGTCTGACGAGAGCTTCAATCCTCAAAAATCAGAGAAGTCGAAATTCAAATCAATACCTCTTTTTTTCTTTTTTTGAGCTCAAAATTAACATGTAATCAAATGTACCTCTAAAATAACTTGGGGCAAGCATGTGTGTGTGCGTGTGCCGGCATATATCTAAAGAGTCACGGGCATTGGTTTATGTTACGTGACCAGATAACGTGACAAGTTTAAACTGCAGTAAGTTTTCTAACTTCATTAAATATGAAATCAGAGAAGCTGGAAATAATACAAATGTAATTGAGATGACGTACAGTTAATAAGTCGCCACCATTTTGTTAAGTATTTGATGAAGACTCCATTTTGTTTTTTGTATTTGCTAAAAAATTGAAATATCAAGAGTATTAAAACACAAGTCTTTCAAATCTAATGTCATCAGAGTTCATTATTTTCAAATGCCCACACTGTTTCTCCTCTGCTTGCTTGACAACGACCCTGGACCAAAATGAGAAAAAGTTATGTTGGCAACACGTGCTGTACACCAATGTAAATAGTGTGAGGAAGGTAGTGAGTTTCAAAAGGTAAGTCACTGCTAAAAAATATAAATAATCACATGGTTTGTTTAGTAACAAATGGCAGCCCGAACTAGTGACTTTATATAAAATTTTATTTATATAAACAAGCCTGCAAGAGAGACAGGATGGGTATGGAAATAATGTACAACGTAATACGTAAGTAGTTAGGTTATGTTGTGTATAATTGTATGTTAGATATACAATATTTTAAAATGGCAAACAACAAAGAGATTGGAGTTGAAATGAGCGAGTCGGCTGGTGTGGGAGAACCAGGGGTTCAATCAACCCCAGTAAATTGGTCCAAAGAATACAGCTTAACTGAGTCAGCAATAGATGACTCGAGTACTCAGTCAACTCCAACCTCAACAAAATGTAACAATCAATTTGATAATGATATAATGAATATGTTACGAATAATATCAAAAGATATTCATGAGCAAAAAAGTGAAATTAAAGAAATAAAAAATAATTTTGATGAGAAATTCAATGCACAGAGTGTAAAGTTTGATGAAAAGTTTGACAAATTTGATGAGAAATTTAATGAAGTGAAAAACGAAATTAAGAGACAAAATTTTAATTTTGATAAACAGATTACCGAAATAAACGCATGTTATGAAAATATGAAAGAAAAAATAGTAGCATCAGTTAGCGAGGTGTTTGATAGACAAATAAACAGAGTAAATAACATAATTGATAACTTTACAAAGAAGGAAGTTGACGAAAATTACGAGAGTAAAATGGGGGTAGAGAATAGTGGAGAAACAGAAAAATTAAACGTAAATGAAGACGGTCAGGTGACATATAATGAGGTAAGTGGTGTTGAGAATTATGACAATATAAGTAAAAATATGGTTTTAGAGAACGATGGTGTGAATATTGAGAGTACTGATGAAATTTTAGAGGGAGTAGAAATTAATGATGGAATGTTAGTGTGTGTTAATGAGTCGGAGAGAAAGTGGAGAGAGAATATATAGGTAGAGGGGTTGCAGGGGGTAAATTTTTCCCGTGATGTTGTAGTTGGGGGTGAAGAAAAGGTTTCACGAGCGTATTTGGAAGACACATGGTCTGCAAATAGCCGTCCCTGGATTTTTTGTGCACCTGATAGGTGGTGCAATAATAAAGTAGTAGTGTCCCCTGCATATACTGAGAGAGAGAGTGTGATAGGAAGTTATGATGGGAGACATGGTGAAAGAGAGTTGTGTGTTAATTGGGAGATGAATAGAAATTATAAAGAATTGGTGGAAAGGTTAGTAGAGATGGTGCATAATTATAGTGAAATTTTACCTGATGTTGAAGCGGAGGTAGTAGCAGAAGTAGATGATAATGTTGACGAATTATTAACTTACCTGATTATGACAGATAATACTAAAGGTGACAGGACCATACCCGATCGTGAAAAATTATATGATATGGTAATATGGAATGATCATATTAATTATAAGGATACGGTGGAAGAATATGACAATATAAATAATTATTACATTGATAATAATAATATAATGTATTCGATAATAAATGACTTGTATAGACCTAAGATTAGATGGTTATTTGATGATGGTGGATAAGTGTTTTATTGTGTATGAACTTTAACTATGTGAACAGTGTGGTTTTGAAATGGATTGTCTTATGGAGTGATTTATGGTCAATGATAACAAATAATAAGTTGCATTGTATATTCTTTTGTGTGTTAATGTTAAATGTATTTGTGTATTATATGTATTCTTATGTAAACCATGTATGTAATAGGAATTTATAGTTTAATTGATTTAATAATAATTATAAAATGTTTCAAACTAAATAAGTGATGAAAGTAATGGTGAAATTTTAATTGATTGAATTATATAATGGAGATAAATTAATTAATTAATTTAAAATGTTGTATAAAAGAGATTTGATAATGAAGTTAAATGATTTTATGAGATTTAGATTATCTAAAGAGTAGTATATGATAAAACATATAATATGTTGGGATATGGAGTTATATTGTTATTAAGAGATAAGTGATGAATTTTCTGAAGTAGGTGTCAATTATCTTATTAAGGTGAAATATTATAAAAGATAGAGTTTGGGTATAATTATTTTAAATAAGGCATTTGAGTTAGTCAAAGTTAACTCTAATGGGTGTTAAATGAAATAAGAATTTTGAAGAAAATAATACAGAAACAGGGTAGTAATAGGGACACAGTAGTGATACAGTAGTAGTAGTGAATATAGGAAGAAAGAGAGGGTAATGTAATTAGAGAGTAAATAGTTGCTGGCGATATTTTGTAGTATGGGTGAGGTGGTAAGGAGTGATCAACGTGCGTCGTTGGGCAGGTAATTGTGAAGGGTCGAGGAGTGATTGCCAAGATTATTGGGAAGGGCAAAAGGTTATGAATGGAATTGCCAAGGTCGGGAACACACATCCTAGTTACAAAGAGGGTATTAGATATTTTATTATAAGAGGAGAAGGGTATAAGTGGAATTAGTGTTGAAGGGGGTTATTATTGAGAGATTGGTGTCGCCCAATGTGATTCTGTTAGCGATTGTTAGTAGGAAGAAAGGGAGTAAAATTATAGATATAAATGCCCATTCAATAAGTTGAATCATTGTGAATAACGGAAAATCACTCAAACTAATTGATGATCAAAATGAAAGGGTTAAATAGAAAATTCATAGTAGAAAGATAATAAGAAATGAAATGTGATGTAACATGAATGTTAATAATAAATTTGAATTTTTATAGAATTAAATGGTACAATGATAAATAATTAAAAGTTTGATATAAAAGAGTTGATGGAAATAATAATAGTAGCCTAATGTTTATAAATTTTTATACAAATTATTTAATTGTGAATTGTTTGGTTAAATGTAGCTATGATATTGTTCATGTATATTATGTTATTATGCAAGATTAATGGGTGATTTTGGGAGTTGTTTGGTGTTATTATAAGTGTAAATCAATTGTGGAATGTAGAGACAGCAAATGTAGCAGGAATTAAGTTTAGATATAGGTAGGCTATTGCAGTGGCGGCATGTGCCACTGTAGGTAGCGTTATGGGTTGATGAGTAACGCACAAATACGTTACCATCATCGGAGGCCGAAATCGGCGTACATACACTGTACAACTTTGATACCCACCTTTTCGGGCGGTTACTGTCTTACCAGCACTAATCGTGGTTTTGGACGACAGCCAGCTGTGGGCAGCAATTGTAACACTGACCATGGTTGGTTGTCCTTGAAATTGGTGAAAACTGAAATTCATGGGGGGGCCACTTAGGGGAAATCCCCGGAACTATGGAACAGCGGCTATCACCTTGTTCGAGTAGGAACAGCAAAACAGGTTGTAACAGTACAGACTGACTCAGTACCAGAATTATGGGGATTTTCAATGTTATATTATGTATTTTTTTTAAACAGACAGAATGGTTAGGTACATTGTCCCTCTGGAAAAAGGAACAACGTAATTTCGGCCAGAGTAAAACACCAAGGTCTCCGGTGGACGTGAAAACATCAAAATATACCATGGCGGTGTTTATGACGAAGTACAACAATATGCATTATGATTGGGCTATAACACGGCTCCGTCATCGCTAAGAACAATGACGCACTGAGTACAATGTGTGTAACAAGGCGTTGTCCAGTAAGACAAAGCAGAATGACGTAAGAACTACACACACACAAGCGTAATTTTACATTTGCCTCGCTCTCATTTCAACGCCACCCTTCATCGCAGCCACAGCGATGTATCGCTGGGTGCACAAAATTTTATAATAATTTAAATACAACTGGCAAAATGTTGGCCATTATAGTGGAGCAATAAAGGCTCATATAACTTGTTCACTTACAGTTACTTCAAATGTAAATTCAGTGCAATATCAACCTAATTAAGCGGCAGACTAAAAAAGGCGAACACCGGCCATCACCATGGGCAGTAAGCACAATCAACGGATGGACATCAGCACCGATTAAACCAGAGAAGTTCCTTTCATTATTTTTCTATTTATGAGCTCATTAATATTCAATTGTTAATTTAAAAATGTATGTGTCGAAAACTGAGTGTGCAAATGAGAGAGTGGATGTATGGCCATAAAAAACATGCCGAGGGCATTGGTTTGTGTAATAAATTTTAAACTCTATTCATTCATAAATTTGAAGCTGCAGCAGTACTGTTAAACTGATATTAATCCAACAATAAAGCAATTAAAGAATACCACGAGATATAATAAGGGCAACCGCCATTTTGTTTAAGTCAGGCCACCTGACGTCATTATAGTAAACACATGGTTTGTATGTAAGAACGTATAGTGAAATTAAATTTAAAGGTTAACCTCAAGAATATTGTATTATCAATTGTGTCGTCCACTGTGTTTCAAAATCTTCCTGTACCCGAAACCCTGGAACCCTTAGGTATAAAGCAGTGTATAAAAGCAGAAGATGAGCCCGGCAAATAATGAATTTTGGTGAGTATCAGCAATACCGAATTATGGTATTGGTCATATATATCTTCCTAAATATATGTAATAATAATATTGAGAACAGGGGGGTGAAGGCACAATTGCCGCCCTCACAGGGACTTATTAGTTTGTTAAATCACAATTGCCGCCCTCACTGGGACTTGATAAATTATTAGTATGGGTAAGATAACATTATTTATGTATTTAAAGTTTATTGACAAAGGTAGTATTGATAAATACAAATATAAATACATTTATATTATATTATTAATATTAGTTTGTTAAATTACAAGGTGATAGACCCGTTTTAAGGGTATAATTATGTAACATTCAGATATGATGATATCTGGCATTTATAAAATGTAAAGCCGAAGCAAGGACAGGAGATGCAAAAATTCCTCCACCAATTCAGTCCTTGTGGAAGCAACTGGATGCCACAGTCCAGTGGGGGGTCATAGTGTGTGTGGTAAGGGGGTTACTACAGGGGTAGTAACGTTAAATGAATATCAAATATTAAGTAGATGACATTAAGACTGGTGTCAAGCATAAAATAATTATGATTTCGCTTTGAAGAAATTAGTATCAGGAAAACTGATCAATGAATTTTAAATAGCTAGATTGTTTGCCATAATGAATTTGTGTTTAGGATTCTATATAATAGATATATAGATAAATTGTGTTGATTTTGTTAAACTTGAGGAATTATTTTATAGGTTATTGCCTTAGTATAAGAGTATATTTTCTTGTGTTGAAAAGAGTTAAAATATTATTGGCTGGAGTCAAAATTTCTGATAAAATATAGGAATGTAAAAGAGAAAGAGACCTCTATCATAATTCTTGTTTATATACGTATTAAAGATGTTAGGAATTAAGTAAAACCAATGCCCATTAACATAAACCAATGCAGCTAAGGGGAGACAGATCAGTTGGGGATATGGCATTATACAAGGCCACTATTTGATTTTTGTATTCGATGTTTCAGAGTTTGGTGATGCTGTGACGGCGGTCCTGAGCTGACCAGCGCGTCAGAGCAGGGACGTCAAGTGCTCGAGTGGCCTTGCGGTGTTGGGATCTCGCAAAAGAAGTCCAGTAAGGTCAGGCAGGTATTGTCACGATGACTGGACCAAGGCCAATAACAATATCTCTTTAACAATATTTCTTTTATATAAACACTACAGGGGGTTGTGGCGACATATCTTGACTGATCCCGTTAGGAAGTATGAATGAGTCAATGAGATTTTTTATGCTTCAGCATAAAACCTCTCATTGAGGGGGTTTGTAATGGTACATTAAATCAGTATAGGGATTTGGGGGTACAAGGAAATATAATTTTATATTTATTTCAAATGTAATCAAATATGTAAGAATAGAGGTTTCCCAAAAAATGATACAACGCAGTTCGCTACGATGAGTTGGCGTCAAGGTCACTGGTGTACGTGCAAATTGTCAGCAATGCATACGCAGCAACAAACAGGACACTCCTAAAACGTCATCGAAACACAAAACGTAATCGTTGCGATGTAACACAATGCCGTCATCATCTGAGAACAATAGATTCGATGACAAATTATCCCTTCCACTTAGGAAGTAGAGGCCATGTTCTCAGCCCCAGTCTACTCAACACCGTTAGTGCAACAGCACGTTACAAAATCTGCTGGCCATCAATTGCCAGCAGAAGTCTTTAAAAGTGAAAAAGCAAAAAATGTAGTTAAAGTGAGTGTTTTTTTGAAATCAGTTATACACTAACAGAATAAAAATGTAAATTAACGTCAGTGGTAAAAGAACAGAAACAGTTAACGTTCGGCCGAACACCTGCTGGACAATGTGGAATGTCTGACGAGAGCTTCAATCCTCAAAAATCAGAGAAGTCGAAATTCAAATCAATACCTCTTTTTTTTCTTTTTTTGAGCTCAAAATTAACATGTAATCAAATGTACCTCTAAAATAACTTGGGGCAAGCATGTGTGTGTGAGTGTGCCGGCATATATCTAATCTAAAGAGTCACGGGCATTGGTTTATGTTACGTGACCAGATAACGTGACAAGTTTAAACTGCAGTAAGTTTTCTAACTTCATTAAATATGAAATCAGAGAAGCTGGAAATAATACAAATGTAATTGAGAAGACGTACAGTTAATACGGCGGAAATACGTCGCCACCATTTTGTTAAGTATTTGATGAAGACTCCATTTTGTTTTTTGTATTTGCTAAAAAATTGAAATATCAAGAGTATTAAAACACAAGTCTTTCAAATCTAATGTCATCAGAGTTCATTATTTTCAAATGCCCATACTGTTTCTCCTCTGCTTGCTTGACAACGACCCTGGACCAAAATGAGAAAAAGTTATGTTGGCAACACGTGCTGTACACCAATGTAAATAGTGTGAGGAAGGTAGTGAGTTTCAAAAGGTAAGTCACTGCTAAAAAATATAAATAATCACATGGTTTGTTTAGTAACAAATGGCAGCCCGAACTAGTGACTTTATATAAAATTTTATTTCTATAAACAAGCCTGCAAGAGAGACAGGATGGGTATGGAAATAATGTACAACGTAATACGTAAGTAGTTAGGTTATGTTGTGTATAATTGTATGTTAGATATACAATATTTTAAAATGGCAAAGAACAAAGAGATTGGAGTTGAAATGAGCGAGTCGGCTGGTGTGGGAGAACCAGGGGTTCAATCAACCCCAGTAAATTGGTCCAAAGAATACAGCTTAACTGAGTCAGCAATAGATGACTTGAGTACTCAGTCAACTCCAACCTCAACAAAATGTAACAATCAATTTGATAATGATATAATGAATATGTTACGAATAATATCAACGGATATTCATGAGCAAAAAAGTGAAATTAAAGAAATAAAAAATAATTTTGATGAGAAATTCAATGCACAGAGTGTAAAGTTTGATGAAAAGTTTGACAAATTTGATGAGAAATTTAATGAAGTGAAAAACGAAATTAAGAGACAAAATTTTAATTTTGATAAACAGATTAACGAAATAAACGCATGTTACGAAAATATGAAAGAAAAAATAGTAGCATCAGTTAGCGAGGTGTTTGATAGACAAATAAACAGAGTAAATAACATAATTGATAACTTTACAAAGAAGGAAGTAGACAAAAATTACGAGAGTAAAATGGGGGTAGAGAATAGTGGAGAAACAGAAAAATTAAACGTAAATGAAGACGGTCAGATGACATATAATGAGGTAAGTGGTGTTGAGAATTATGACAATATAAGTAAAAATATGGTTTTAGAGAACGATGGTGTGAATATTGAGAGTACTGATGAAATTTTAGAGGGAGTAGAAATTAATGATGGAATGTTAGTGTGTGTTAATGAGTCGGAGAGAAAGTGGAGAGAGAATATATAGGTAGAGGGGTTGCAGGGGGTAAATTTTTCCCGTGATGTTGTAGTTGGGGGTGAAGAAAAGGTTTCACGAGCGTATTTGGAAGACACATGGTCTGCAAATAGCCGTCCCTGGATTTTTTGTGCACCTGATAGGTGGTGCAATAATAAAGTAGTAGTGTCCCCTGCATATACTGAGAGAGAGAAAGAGTGTGATAGGAAGTTATGATGGGAGACATGGTGAAAGAGAGTTGTGTGTTAATTGGGAGATGGAGTTATTTAGAGTGAATAGAAATTATAAAGAATTGGTGGAAAGGTTAGTAGAGATGGTGCATAATTATAGTGAAATTTTACCTGATGTTGAAGCGGAGGTAGTAGCAGAAGTAGATGATAATGTTGACGAATTATTAACTTACCTGATTATGACAGATAATACTAAAGGTGACAGGACCATACCCGATCGTGAAAAATTATATGATATGGTAATATGGAATGATCATATTAATTATAAGGATACGGTGGAAGAATATGACAATATAAATAATTATTACATTGATAATAATAATATAATGTATTCGATAATCAATGACTTGTATAGACCTAAGATTAGATGGTTATTTGATGATGGTGGATAAGTGTTTTATTGTGTATGAACTTTAACTATGTGAACAGTGTGGTTTTGAAATGGATTGTCTTATGGAGTGATTTATGGTCAATGATAACAAATAATAAGTTGCATTGTATATTCTTTTGTGTGTTAATGTTAAATGTATTTGTGTATTATATGTATTCTTATGTAAACCATGTATGTAATAGGAATTTATAGTTTAATTGATTTAATAATAATTATAAAATGTTTCAAACTAAATAAGTGATGAAAGTAATGGTGAAATTTTAATTGATTGAATTATATAATGGAGATAAATTAATTAATTAATTTAAAATGTTGTATAAAAGAGATTTGATAATGAAGTTAAATGATTTTATGAGATTTAGATTATCTAAAGAGTAGTATATGATAAAACATATAATATGTTGGGATATGGAGTTATATTGTTATTAAGAGATAAGTGATGAATTTTCTGAAGTAGGTGTCAATTATCATATTAAGGTGAAATATTATAAAAGATAGAGTTTGGGTATAATTATTTTAAATAAGGCATTTGAGTTAGTCAAAGTTAACTCTAATGGGTGTTAAATGAAATAAGAATTTTGAAGAAAATAATACAGAAACAGGGTAGTAATAGGGACACAGTAGTGATAGTGCATATAGGAAGAGAGAGAGGGTAATGTAATTAGAGAGTAAATAGTTGCTGGTGATATTTTGTAGTATGGGTGAGGTGGTAAGGAGTGATCAACGTGCGTCGTTGGGCAGGTAATTGTGAAGGGTCGAGGAGTGATTGCCGAGATTATTGGGAAGGGCAAAAGGTTATGAATGGAATTGCCAAGGTCGGGAACACACATCCTAGTTACAAAGAGGGTATTAGATATTTTATTATAAGAGGAGAAGGGTATAAGTGGAATTAGTGTTGAAGGGGGTTATTATTGAGAGATTGGTGTCGCCCAATGTGATTCTGTTAGCGATTGTTAGTAGGAAGAAAGGGAGTAAAATTATAGATATAAATGCCCATTCAATAAGTTGAATCATTGTGAATAACGGAAAATCACTCAAACTAATTGATGATCAAAATGAAAGGGTTAAATAGAAAATTCATAGTAGAAAGATAATAAGAAATGAAATGTGATGTAACATGAATGTTAATAATAAATTTGAATTTTTATAGAATTAAATGGTACAATGATAAATAATTAAAAGTTTGATATAAAAGAGTTGATGGAAATAATAATAGTAATGTTTATAAATTTTTATACAAATTATTTAATTGTGAATTGTTTGGTTAAATGTAGCTATGATATTGTTCATGTATATTATGTTATTATGCAAGATTAATGTGTGATTTTGGGAGTTTTTTGGTGTTATTATAAGTGTAAATCAATTGTGGAATGTAGAGACAGCAAATGTAGCAGGAATTAAGTTTAGATATAGGTAGGCTATTGCAGCGGCGGCATGTGCCACTGTAGGTAGCGTTATGGGTTGATGAGTAACGCACAAATACGTTACCATCATCGGAGGCCGAAATCTGCGTACATACACTGTACAACTTTGATACCCGCCTTTTCGGACGGTTACTGTCTTACCAGTACTAATCGTGGTTTTGGACGACAGCCAGCTGTGGGCAGCAATTGTAACACTGACCATGGTTGGTTGTCCTTGAAATTGGTGAAAACTGAAATTCATGGGGGGGCCACTTAGGGGAAATCCCCGGAACTATGGAACAGCGGCTATCACCTTGTTCGAGTAGGAACAGCAAAACAGGTGATAGACCCGTTTTAAGGGTATAATTATGTAACATTCAGATATGATGATATCTGGCATTTATAAAATGTAAAGCCGAAGCAAGGACAGGAGATGCAAAAATTCCTCCACCAATTCAGTCCTTGTGGAAGCAACTGGACGCCACAGTCCAGTGGGGGGTCATAGTGTGTGTGGTAAGGAGGTTACTACAGGGGTAGTAACGTTAAATGAATATCAAATATTAAGTAGATGACATTAATACTGGTGTCAAGCATAAAATAATTATGATTTCGCTTTGAAGAAATTAGTATCAGGAAAACTGATCAATGAATTTTAAATAGCTAGATTGTTTGCCATAATGAATTTGTGTTTAGGATTCTATATAATAGATATATAGATAAATTGTGTTGATTTTGTTAAACTTAAGGAATTATTTTATAGGTTATTGCCTTAGTATAAGAGTATACTTTCTTGTGTTGAAAAGAGTTAAAATATTATTGGCTGGAGTCAAAATTCCTGATAAAATATAGGAATGTAAAATAGAAAGAGACCTCTATCATAATTCTTGTTTATATATGTATTAAAGATGTTAGGAATTAAGTAAAACCAATGCCCATTAACATAAACCAATGCAGCTAAGGGGAGACAGATCAGTTGGGGATATGGCATTATACACGGCCACTATTTGATTTTTGTATTCGATGTTTCAGAGTTTGGTGATGCTGTGACGGCGGTCCTGAGCTGGCCAGCGCGTCAGAGCAGGGACGTCAAGTGCTTGAGTGGCCTTGCGGTGTTGGGATCTCGCAAAAGAAGTCCAGTAAGGTCAGGCAGGTATTGTCACGATGACTGGACCAAGGGTAAGTTAACAATATTTCTTTTATATAAACACTACAGGGGGTTGTCGCGACATATCTTGACTGATCCCGTTAGGAAGTATGAATGAGTCAATGAGATTTTTTATGCTTCAGCATAAAACCTCTCATTGAGGGGGTTTGTAATGGTACATTAAATCAGTATAGGGATTTGGGGGTACAAGGAAATATAATTTTATATTTATTTCAAATGTAATCAAATATGTAAGAATACAGGTTTCCCAAAAAATGATACAACGCAGTTCGCTACGATGAGTTGGCGTCAAGGTCACTGGTGTACATGCAAATTGTCAGCAATGCATACGCAGCAACAAACAGGACACTCCTAAAACGTCATCGAAACACAAAACGTAATCGTTGCGATGTAACACAATGCCGTCATCATCTGAGAACAATAGATTCGATGACGAATTATCCCTTCCACTTAGGAAGTAGAGGCCATGTTCTCAGCCCCAGTCTACTCAACACCGTTAGTGCAACAGCACGTTACAAAATCTGCTGGCCATCAATTGCCAGCAGAAGTCTTTAAAAGTGAAAAAGCAAAAAATGTAGTTAAAGTGAGTGTTTTTTGAAATCAGTTATACACTAACAGAATAAAAATGTAAATTAACGTCAGTGGTAAAAGAACAGAAACAGTTAACGTTCGGCCGAACACCTGCTGGACAATGTGGAATGTCTGACGAGAGCTTCAATCCTCAAAAATCAGAGAAGTCGAAATTCAAATCAATCTTTTTTTTCTTTTTTTGAGCTCAAAATTAACATGTAATCAAATGTACCTGTAAAATAACTTGGGGCAAGCACGTGTGTGTGCGTGTGCCGGCATATATCTAAAGAGTCACGGGCATTGGTTTATGTTACGTGACCAGATAACGTGACAAGTTTAAACTGCAGTAAGTTTTCTAACTTCATTAAATATGAAATCAGAGAAGCTGGAAATAATACAAATGTAATTGAGACGACGTACAGTTAATACGGCGGAAATACGTCACCACCATTTTGTTAAGTATTTGATGAAGACTCCATTTTGTTTTTTGTATTTGCTAAAAAATTGAAATATCAAGAGTATTAAAACACAAGTCTTTCAAATCTAATGTCATCAGAGTTCATTATTTTCAAATGCCCATACTGTTTCTCCTCTGCTTGCTTGACAACGACCCTGGACCAAAATGAGAAAAAGTTATGTTGGCAACACGTGCTGTACACCAATGTAAATAGTGTGAGGAAGGTAGTGAGTTTCAAAAGGTAAGTCACTGCTAAAAAATATAAATAATCACATGGTTTGTTTAGTAACAAATGGCAGCCCGAACTAGTGACTTTATATAAAATTTTATTATATAAACAAGCCTGCAAGAGAGACAGGATGGGTATGGAAATAATGTACAACGTAATACGTAAGTAGTTAGGTTATGTTGTGTATAATTGTATGGTAGATATACAATATTTTAAAATGGCAAACAACAAAGAGATTGGAGTTGAAATGAGCGAGTCGGCTGGTGTGGGAGAACCAGGGGTTCAATCAACCCCAGTAAATTGGTCCAAAGAATACAGCTTAACTGAGTCAGCAATAGATGACTCGAGTACTCAGTCAACTCCAACCTCAACAAAATGTAACAATCAATTTGATAATGATATAATGAGTATGTTACGAATAATATCAAAGGATATTCATGAGCAAAAAAGTGAAATTAAAGAAATAAAAAATAATTTTGATGAGAAATTCAATGCACAGAGTGTAAAGTTTGATGAAAAGTTTGACAAATTTGATGAGAAATTTAATGAAGTGAAAAACGAAATTAAGAGACAAAATTTTAATTTTGACAAACAGATTAACGAAATAAACGCATGTTACGAAAATATGAAAGAAAAAATAGTAGCATCAGTTAGCGAGGTGTTTGATAGACAAATAAACAGAGTAAATAACATAATTGATAACTTTACAAAGAAGGAAGTAGACGAAAATTACGAGAGTAAAATGGGGGTAGAGAATAGTGGAGAAACAGAAAAATTAAACGTAAATGAAGACGGTCAGATGACATATAATGAGGTAAGTGGTGTTGAGAATTATGACAATATAAGTAAAAATATGGTTTTAGAGAACGATGGTGTGAATATTGAGAGTACTGATGAAATGTTAGAGGGAGTAGAAATTAATGATGGAATGTTAGTGTGTGTTAATGAATCAGAGAAAGTGGAGAGAGAATATATAGGTAGAGGGGTTGCAGGGGGTAAATTTTTCCCGTGATGTTGTAGTTGGGGGTGAAGAAAAGGTTTCACGAGCGTATTTGGAAGACACATGGTCTGCAAATAGCCGTCCCTGGATTTTTTGTGCACCTGATAGGTGGTACAATAATAAAGTAGTAGTGTCCCCTGCATATACTGAGAGAGAGAGTGTGATAGGAAGTTATGATGGGAGACATGGTGAAAGAGAGTTGTGTGTTAATTGGGAGATGGAGTTATTTAGAGTGAATAGAAATTATAAAGAATTGGTGGAAAGGTTAGTAGAGATGGTGCATAATTATAGTGAAATTTTACCTGATGTTGAAGCGGAGGTAGTAGCAGAAGTAGATGATAATGTTGACGAATTATTAACTTACCTGATTATGACAGATAATACTAAAGGTGACAGGACCATACCCGATCGTGAAAAATTATATGATATGGTAATATGGAATGATCATATTAATTATAAGGATACGGTGGAAGAATATGACAATATAAATAATTATTACATTGATAATAATAATATAATGTATTCGATAATAAATGACTTGTATAGACCTAAGATTAGATGGTTATTTGATGATGGTGGATAAGTGTTTTATTGTGTATGAACTTTAACTATGTGAACAGTGTGGTTTTGAAATGGATTGTCTTATGGAGTGATTTATGGTCAATGATAACAAATAATAAGTTGCACTGTATATTCTTTTGTGTGTTATGTTAAATGTATTTGTGTATTATATGTATTCTTATGTAAACCATGTATGTAATAGGAATTTATAGTTTAATTGATTTAATAATAATTATAAAATGTTTCAAACTAAATAAGTGATGAAAGTAATGGTGAAATTTTAATTGATTGAATTATATAATGGAGATAAATTAATTAATTAATTTAAAATGTAGTATAAAAGAGATTTGATAATGAAGTTAAATGATTTTATGAGATTTAGATTATCTAAAGAGTAGTATATGATAAAACATATAATATGTTGGGATATGGAGTTATATTGTTATTAAGAGATAAGTGATGAATTTTCTGAAGTAGGTGTCAATTATCATATTAAGGTGAAATATTATAAAAGATAGAGTTTGGGTATAATTATTTTAAATAAGGCATTTGAGTTAGTCAAAGTTAACTCTAATGGGTGTTAAATGAAATAAGAATTTTGAAGAAAATAATACAGAAACAGGGTAGTAATAGGGACACAGTAGTGATAGTGCATATAGGAAGAAAGAGAGGGTAATGTAATTAGAGAGTAAATAGTTGCTGGTGATATTTTGTAGTATGGGTGAGGTGGTAAGGAGTGATCAACGTGCGTCGTTGGGCAGGTAATTGTGAAGGGTCGAGGAGTGATTGCCGAGATTATTGGGAAGGGCAAAAGGTTATGAATGGAATTGCCAAGGTCGGGAACACACATCCTAGTTACAAAGAGGGTATTAGATATTTTATTATAAGAGGAGAAGGGTATAAGTGGAATTAGTGTTGAAGGGGGTTATTATTGAGAGATTGGTGTCGCCCAATGTGATTCTGTTAGCGATTGTTAGTAGGAAGAAAGGGAGTAAGATTATAGATATAAATGCCCATTCAATAAGTTGAATCATTGTGAATAACGGAAAATCACTCAAACTAATTGATGATCAAAATGAAAGGGTTAAATAGAAAATTCATAGTAGAAAGATAATAAGAAATGAAATGTGATGTAACATGAATGTTAATAATAAATTTGAATTTTTATAGAATTAAATGGTACAATGATAAATAATTAAAAGTTTGATATAAAAGAGTTGATGGAAATAATAATAGTAATGTTTATAAATTTTTATACAAATTATTTAATTGTGAATTGTTTGGTTAAATGTAGCTATGATATTGTTCATGTATATTATGTTATTATGCAAGATTAATGTGTGATTTTGGGAGTTTTTTGGTGTTATTATAAGTGTAAATCAATTGTGGAATGTAGAGACAGCAAATGTAGCAGGAATTAAGTTTAGATATAGGTAGGCTATTGCAGCGGCGGCATGTGCCACTGTAGGTAGCGTTATGGGTTGATGAGTAACGCACAAATACGTTACCATCATCGGAGGCCGAAATCTGCGTACATACACTGTACAACTTTGATACCCGCCTTTTCGGACGGTTACTGTCTTACCAGTACTAATCGTGGTTTTGGACGACAGCCAGCTGTGGGCAGCAATTGTAACACTGACCATGGTTGGTTGTCCTTGAAATTGGTGAAAACTGAAATTCATGGGGGGGCCACTTAGGGGAAATCCCCGGAACTATGGAACAGCGGCTATCACCTTGTTCGAGTAGGAACAGCAAAACAGGTGATAGACCCGTTTTAAGGGTATAATTATGTAACATTCAGATATGATGATATCTGGCATTTATAAAATGTAAAGCCGAAGCAAGGACAGGAGATGCAAAAATTCCTCCACCAATTCAGTCCTTGTGGAAGCAACTGGACGCCACAGTCCAGTGGGGGGTCATAGTGTGTGTGGTAAGGAGGTTACTACAGGGGTAGTAACGTTAAATGAATATCAAATATTAAGTAGATGACATTAATACTGGTGTCAAGCATAAAATAATTATGATTTCGCTTTGAAGAAATTAGTATCAGGAAAACTGATCAATGAATTTTAAATAGCTAGATTGTTTGCCATAATGAATTTGTGTTTAGGATTCTATATAATAGATATATAGATAAATTGTGTTGATTTTGTTAAACTTAAGGAATTATTTTATAGGTTATTGCCTTAGTATAAGAGTATACTTTCTTGTGTTGAAAAGAGTTAAAATATTATTGGCTGGAGTCAAAATTCCTGATAAAATATAGGAATGTAAAATAGAAAGAGACCTCTATCATAATTCTTGTTTATATATGTATTAAAGATGTTAGGAATTAAGTAAAACCAATGCCCATTAACATAAACCAATGCAGCTAAGGGGAGACAGATCAGTTGGGGATATGGCATTATACACGGCCACTATTTGATTTTTGTATTCGATGTTTCAGAGTTTGGTGATGCTGTGACGGCGGTCCTGAGCTGGCCAGCGCGTCAGAGCAGGGACGTCAAGTGCTTGAGTGGCCTTGCAGTGTTGGGATCTCGCAAAAGAAGTCCAGTAAGGTCAGGCAGGTATTGTCACGATGACTGGACCAAGGGTAAGTTAACAATATTTCTTTTATATAAACACTACAGGGGGTTGTCGCGACATATCTTAACTGATCCCGTTAGGAAGTATGAATGAGTCAATGAGATTTTTTATGCTTCAGCATAAAACCTCTCATTGAGGGGGTTTGTAATGGTACATTAAATCAGTATAGGGATTTGGGGGTACAAGGAAATATAATTTTATATTTATTTCAAATGTAATCAAATATGTAAGAATACAGGTTTCCCAAAAAATGATACAACGCAGTTCGCTACGATGAGTTGGCGTCAAGGTCACTGGTGTACATGCAAATTGTCAGCAATGCATACGCAGCAACAAACAGGACACTCCTAAAACGTCATCGAAACACAAAACGTAATCGTTGCGATGTAACACAATGCCGTCATCATCTGAGAACAATAGATTCGATGACGAATTATCCCTTCCACTTAGGAAGTAGAGGCCATGTTCTCAGCCCCAGTCTACTCAACACCGTTAGTGCAACAGCACGTTACAAAATCTGCTGGCCATCAATTGCCAGCAGAAGTCTTTAAAAGTGAAAAAGCAAAAAATGTAGTTAAAGTGAGTGTTTTTTGAAATCAGTTATACACTAACAGAATAAAAATGTAAATTAACGTCAGTGGTAAAAGAACAGAAACAGTTAACGTTCGGCCGAACACCTGCTGGACAATGTGGAATGTCTGACGAGAGCTTCAATCCTCAAAAATCAGAGAAGTCGAAATTCAAATCAATCTTTTTTTTCTTTTTTTGAGCTCAAAATTAACATGTAATCAAATGTACCTGTAAAATAACTTGGGGCAAGCACGTGTGTGTGCGTGTGCCGGCATATATCTAAAGAGTCACGGGCATTGGTTTATGTTACGTGACCAGATAACGTGACAAGTTTAAACTGCAGTAAGTTTTCTAACTTCATTAAATATGAAATCAGAGAAGCTGGAAATAATACAAATGTAATTGAGACGACGTACAGTTAATACGGCGGAAATACGTCACCACCATTTTGTTAAGTATTTGATGAAGACTCCATTTTGTTTTTTGTATTTGCTAAAAAATTGAAATATCAAGAGTATTAAAACACAAGTCTTTCAAATCTAATGTCATCAGAGTTCATTATTTTCAAATGCCCATACTGTTTCTCCTCTGCTTGCTTGACAACGACCCTGGACCAAAATGAGAAAAAGTTATGTTGGCAACACGTGCTGTACACCAATGTAAATAGTGTGAGGAAGGTAGTGAGTTTCAAAAGGTAAGTCACTGCTAAAAAATATAAATAATCACATGGTTTGTTTAGTAACAAATGGCAGCCCGAACTAGTGACTTTATATAAAATTTTATTATATAAACAAGCCTGCAAGAGAGACAGGATGGGTATGGAAATAATGTACAACGTAATACGTAAGTAGTTAGGTTATGTTGTGTATAATTGTATGGTAGATATACAATATTTTAAAATGGCAAACAACAAAGAGATTGGAGTTGAAATGAGCGAGTCGGCTGGTGTGGGAGAACCAGGGGTTCAATCAACCCCAGTAAATTGGTCCAAAGAATACAGCTTAACTGAGTCAGCAATAGATGACTCGAGTACTCAGTCAACTCCAACCTCAACAAAATGTAACAATCAATTTGATAATGATATAATGAGTATGTTACGAATAATATCAAAGGATATTCATGAGCAAAAAAGTGAAATTAAAGAAATAAAAAATAATTTTGATGAGAAATTCAATGCACAGAGTGTAAAGTTTGATGAAAAGTTTGACAAATTTGATGAGAAATTTAATGAAGTGAAAAACGAAATTAAGAGACAAAATTTTAATTTTGACAAACAGATTAACGAAATAAACGCATGTTACGAAAATATGAAAGAAAAAATAGTAGCATCAGTTAGCGAGGTGTTTGATAGACAAATAAACAGAGTAAATAACATAATTGATAACTTTACAAAGAAGGAAGTAGACGAAAATTACGAGAGTAAAATGGGGGTAGAGAATAGTGGAGAAACAGAAAAATTAAACGTAAATGAAGACGGTCAGATGACATATAATGAGGTAAGTGGTGTTGAGAATTATGACAATATAAGTAAAAATATGGTTTTAGAGAACGATGGTGTGAATATTGAGAGTACTGATGAAATGTTAGAGGGAGTAGAAATTAATGATGGAATGTTAGTGTGTGTTAATGAATCAGAGAAAGTGGAGAGAGAATATATAGGTAGAGGGGTTGCAGGGGGTAAATTTTTCCCGTGATGTTGTAGTTGGGGGTGAAGAAAAGGTTTCACGAGCGTATTTGGAAGACACATGGTCTGCAAATAGCCGTCCCTGGATTTTTTGTGCACCTGATAGGTGGTACAATAATAAAGTAGTAGTGTCCCCTGCATATACTGAGAGAGAGAGTGTGATAGGAAGTTATGATGGGAGACATGGTGAAAGAGAGTTGTGTGTTAATTGGGAGATGGAGTTATTTAGAGTGAATAGAAATTATAAAGAATTGGTGGAAAGGTTAGTAGAGATGGTGCATAATTATAGTGAAATTTTACCTGATGTTGAAGCGGAGGTAGTAGCAGAAGTAGATGATAATGTTGACGAATTATTAACTTACCTGATTATGACAGATAATACTAAAGGTGACAGGACCATACCCGATCGTGAAAAATTATATGATATGGTAATATGGAATGATCATATTAATTATAAGGATACGGTGGAAGAATATGACAATATAAATAATTATTACATTGATAATAATAATATAATGTATTCGATAATAAATGACTTGTATAGACCTAAGATTAGATGGTTATTTGATGATGGTGGATAAGTGTTTTATTGTGTATGAACTTTAACTATGTGAACAGTGTGGTTTTGAAATGGATTGTCTTATGGAGTGATTTATGGTCAATGATAACAAATAATAAGTTGCACTGTATATTCTTTTGTGTGTTATGTTAAATGTATTTGTGTATTATATGTATTCTTATGTAAACCATGTATGTAATAGGAATTTATAGTTTAATTGATTTAATAATAATTATAAAATGTTTCAAACTAAATAAGTGATGAAAGTAATGGTGAAATTTTAATTGATTGAATTATATAATGGAGATAAATTAATTAATTAATTTAAAATGTAGTATAAAAGAGATTTGATAATGAAGTTAAATGATTTTATGAGATTTAGATTATCTAAAGAGTAGTATATGATAAAACATATAATATGTTGGGATATGGAGTTATATTGTTATTAAGAGATAAGTGATGAATTTTCTGAAGTAGGTGTCAATTATCATATTAAGGTGAAATATTATAAAAGATAGAGTTTGGGTATAATTATTTTAAATAAGGCATTTGAGTTAGTCAAAGTTAACTCTAATGGGTGTTAAATGAAATAAGAATTTTGAAGAAAATAATACAGAAACAGGGTAGTAATAGGGACACAGTAGTGATAGTGCATATAGGAAGAAAGAGAGGGTAATGTAATTAGAGAGTAAATAGTTGCTGGTGATATTTTGTAGTATGGGTGAGGTGGTAAGGAGTGATCAACGTGCGTCGTTGGGCAGGTAATTGTGAAGGGTCGAGGAGTGATTGCCGAGATTATTGGGAAGGGCAAAAGGTTATGAATGGAATTGCCAAGGTCGGGAACACACATCCTAGTTACAAAGAGGGTATTAGATATTTTATTATAAGAGGAGAAGGGTATAAGTGGAATTAGTGTTGAAGGGGGTTATTATTGAGAGATTGGTGTCGCCCAATGTGATTCTGTTAGCGATTGTTAGTAGGAAGAAAGGGAGTAAGATTATAGATATAAATGCCCATTCAATAAGTTGAATCATTGTGAATAACGGAAAATCACTCAAACTAATTGATGATCAAAATGAAAGGGTTAAATAGAAAATTCATAGTAGAAAGATAATAAGAAATGAAATGTGATGTAACATGAATGTTAATAATAAATTTGAATTTTTATAGAATTAAATGGTACAATGATAAATAATTAAAAGTTTGATATAAAAGAGTTGATGGAAATAATAATAGTAGCCTAATGTTTATAAATTTTTATACAAATTATTTAATTGTGAATTGTTTGGTTAAATGTAGCTATGATATTGTTCATGTATATTATGTTATTATGCAAGATTAATGGGTGATTTTGGGAGTTGTTTGGTGTTATTATAAGTGTAAATCAATTGTGGAATGTAGAGACAGCAAATGTAGCAGGAATTAAGTTTAGATATAGGTAGGCTATTGCAGCGGCGGCATGTGCCACTGTAGGTAGCGTTATGGGTTGATGAGTAACGCACAAATACGTTACCATCATCAGAGGCCGAAATCTGCGTACATACACTGTACAACTTTGATACCCGCCTTTTCGGGCGGTTACTGTCTTACCAGTACTAATCGTGGTTTTGGACGACAGCCAGCTGTGGGCAGCAATTGTAACACTGAGCATGGTTGGTTGTCCTTGAAATTGGTGAAAACTGAAATTCATGGGGGGGCCACTTAGGGGAAATCCCCGGAACTATGGAACAGCGGCTATCACCTTGTTCGAGTAGGAACAGCAAAACAGGTGATAGACCCGTTTTAAGGGTATAATTATGTAACATTCAGATATGATGATATCTGGCATTTATAAAATGTAAAGCCGAAGCAAGGACAGGAGATGCAAAAATTCCTCCACCAATTCAGTCCTTGTGGAAGCAACTGGACGCCACAGTCCAGTGGGGGGTCATAGTGTGTGTGGTAAGGAGGTTACTACAGGGGTAGTAACGTTAAATGAATATCAAATATTAAGTAGATGACATTAATACTGGTGTCAAGCATAAAATAATTATGATTTCGCTTTGAAGAAATTAGTATCAGGAAAACTGATCAATGAATTTTAAATAGCTAGATTGTTTGCCATAATGAATTTGTGTTTAGGATTCTATATAATAGATATATAGATAAATTTTGTTGATTTTGTTAAACTTAAGGAATTATTTTATAGGTTATTGCCTTAGTATAAGAGTATATTTTCTTGTGTTGAAAAGAGTTAAAATATTATTGACTGGAGTCAAAATTCCTGATAAAATATAGGAATGTAAAAGAGAAAGAGACCTCTATCATAATTCTTGTTTATATATGTATTAAAGATGTTAGGAATTAAGTAAAACCAATGCCCATTAACATAAACCAATGCAGCTAAGGGGAGACAGATCAGTTGGGGATATGGCATTATACACGGCCACTATTTGATTTTTGTATTCGATGTTTCAGAGTTTGGTGATGCTGTGACGGCGGTCCTGAGCTGGCCAGCGCGTCAGAGCAGGGACGTCAAGTGCTTGAGTGGCCTTGCGGTGTTGGGATCTCGCAAAAGAAGTCCAGTAAGGTCAGGCAGGTATTGTCACGATGACTGGACCAAGGGTAAGTTAACAATATTTCTTTTATATAAACACTACAGGGGGTTGTCGCGACATATCTTGACTGATCCCGTTAGGAAGTATGAATGAGTCAATGAGATTTTTTATGCTTCAGCATAAAACCTCTCATTGAGGGGGTTTGTAATGGTACATTAAATCAGTATAGGGATTTGGGGGTACAAGGAAATATAATTTTATATTTATTTCAAATGTAATCAAATATGTAAGAATACAGGTTTCCCAAAAAATGATACAACGCAGTTTGCTACGATGAGTTGGCGTCAAGGTCACTGGTGTACATGCAAATTGTCAGCAATGCATACGCAGCAACAAACAGGACACTCCTAAAACGTCATCGAAACACAAAACGTAATCGTTGCGATGTAACACAATGCCGTCATCATCTGAGAACAATAGATTCGATGACGAATTATCCCTTCCACTTAGGAAGTAGAGGCCATGTTCTCAGCCCCAGTCTACTCAACACCGTTAGTGCAACAGCACGTTACAAAATCTGCTGGCCATCAATTGCCAGCAGAAGTCTTTAAAAGTGAAAAAGCAAAAAATGTAGTTAAAGTGAGTGTTTTTTGAAATCAGTTATACACTAACAGAATAAAAATGTAAATTAACGTCAGTGGTAAAAGAACAGAAACAGTTAACGTTCGGCCGAACACCTGCTGGACAATGTGGAATGTCTGACGAGAGCTTCAATCCTCAAAAATCAGAGAAGTCGAAATTCAAATCAATCTTTTTTTTCTTTTTTTGAGCTCAAAATTAACATGTAATCAAATGTACCTGTAAAATAACTTGGGGCAAGCACGTGTGTGTGCGTGTGCCGGCATATATCTAAAGAGTCACGGGCATTGGTTTATGTTACGTGACCAGATAACGTGACAAGTTTAAACTGCAGTAAGTTTTCTAACTTCATTAAATATGAAATCAGAGAAGCTGGAAATAATACAAATGTAATTGAGACGACGTACAGTTAATACGGCGGAAATACGTCACCACCATTTTGTTAAGTATTTGATGAAGACTCCATTTTGTTTTTTGTATTTGCTAAAAAATTGAAATATCAAGAGTATTAAAACACAAGTCTTTCAAATCTAATGTCATCAGAGTTCATTATTTTCAAATGCCCATACTGTTTCTCCTCTGCTTGCTTGACAACGACCCTGGACCAAAATGAGAAAAAGTTATGTTGGCAACACGTGCTGTACACCAATGTAAATAGTGTGAGGAAGGTAGTGAGTTTCAAAAGGTAAGTCACTGCTAAAAAATATAAATAATCACATGGTTTGTTTAGTAACAAATGGCAGCCCGAACTAGTGACTTTATATAAAATTTTATTATATAAACAAGCCTGCAAGAGAGACAGGATGGGTATGGAAATAATGTACAACGTAATACGTAAGTAGTTAGGTTATGTTGTGTATAATTGTATGGTAGATATACAATATTTTAAAATGGCAAACAACAAAGAGATTGGAGTTGAAATGAGCGAGTCGGCTGGTGTGGGAGAACCAGGGGTTCAATCAACCCCAGTAAATTGGTCCAAAGAATACAGCTTAACTGAGTCAGCAATAGATGACTCGAGTACTCAGTCAACTCCAACCTCAACAAAATGTAACAATCAATTTGATAATGATATAATGAGTATGTTACGAATAATATCAAAGGATATTCATGAGCAAAAAAGTGAAATTAAAGAAATAAAAAATAATTTTGATGAGAAATTCAATGCACAGAGTGTAAAGTTTGATGAAAAGTTTGACAAATTTGATGAGAAATTTAATGAAGTGAAAAACGAAATTAAGAGACAAAATTTTAATTTTGACAAACAGATTAACGAAATAAACGCATGTTACGAAAATATGAAAGAAAAAATAGTAGCATCAGTTAGCGAGGTGTTTGATAGACAAATAAACAGAGTAAATAACATAATTGATAACTTTACAAAGAAGGAAGTAGACGAAAATTACGAGAGTAAAATGGGGGTAGAGAATAGTGGAGAAACAGAAAAATTAAACGTAAATGAAGACGGTCAGATGACATATAATGAGGTAAGTGGTGTTGAGAATTATGACAATATAAGTAAAAATATGGTTTTAGAGAACGATGGTGTGAATATTGAGAGTACTGATGAAATGTTAGAGGGAGTAGAAATTAATGATGGAATGTTAGTGTGTGTTAATGAATCAGAGAAAGTGGAGAGAGAATATATAGGTAGAGGGGTTGCAGGGGGTAAATTTTTCCCGTGATGTTGTAGTTGGGGGTGAAGAAAAGGTTTCACGAGCGTATTTGGAAGACACATGGTCTGCAAATAGCCGTCCCTGGATTTTTTGTGCACCTGATAGGTGGTGCAATAATAAAGTAGTAGTGTCCCCTGCATATACTGAGAGAGAGAGTGTGATAGGAAGTTATGATGGGAGACATGGTGAAAGAGAGTTGTGTGTTAATTGGGAGATGGAGTTATTTAGAGTGAATAGAAATTATAAAGAATTGGTGGAAAGGTTAGTAGAGATGGTGCATAATTATAGTGAAATTTTACCTGATGTTGAAGCGGAGGTAGTAGCAGAAGTAGATGATAATGTTGACGAATTATTAACTTACCTGATTATGACAGATAATACTAAAGGTGACAGGACCATACCCGATCGTGAAAAATTATATGATATGGTAATATGGAATGATCATATTAATTATAAGGATACGGTGGAAGAATATGACAATATAAATAATTATTACATTGATAATAATAATATAATGTATTCGATAATAAATGACTTGTATAGACCTAAGATTAGATGGTTATTTGATGATGGTGGATAAGTGTTTTATTGTGTATGAACTTTAACTATGTGAACAGTGTGGTTTTGAAATGGATTGTCTTATGGAGTGATTTATGGTCAATGATAACAAATAATAAGTTGCACTGTATATTCTTTTGTGTGTTATGTTAAATGTATTTGTGTATTATATGTATTCTTATGTAAACCATGTATGTAATAGGAATTTATAGTTTAATTGATTTAATAATAATTATAAAATGTTTCAAACTAAATAAGTGATGAAAGTAATGGTGAAATTTTAATTGATTGAATTATATAATGGAGATAAATTAATTAATTAATTTAAAATGTAGTATAAAAGAGATTTGATAATGAAGTTAAATGATTTTATGAGATTTAGATTATCTAAAGAGTAGTATATGATAAAACATATAATATGTTGGGATATGGAGTTATATTGTTATTAAGAGATAAGTGATGAATTTTCTGAAGTAGGTGTCAATTATCATATTAAGGTGAAATATTATAAAAGATAGAGTTTGGGTATAATTATTTTAAATAAGGCATTTGAGTTAGTCAAAGTTAACTCTAATGGGTGTTAAATGAAATAAGAATTTTGAAGAAAATAATACAGAAACAGGGTAGTAATAGGGACACAGTAGTGATAGTGCATATAGGAAGAAAGAGAGGGTAATGTAATTAGAGAGTAAATAGTTGCTGGTGATATTTTGTAGTATGGGTGAGGTGGTAAGGAGTGATCGGTGGTAAGGAGTGATCAACGTGCGTCGTTGGGCAGGTAATTGTGAAGGGTCGAGGAGTGATTGCCGAGATTATTGGGAAGGGCAAAAGGTTATGAATGGAATTGCCAAGGTCGGGAACACACATCCTAGTTACAAAGAGGGTATTAGATATTTTATTATAAGAGGACAAGGGTATAAGTGGAATTAGTGTTGAAGGGGGTTATTATTGAGAGATTGGTGTCGCCCAATGTGATTCTGTTAGCGATTGTTAGTAGGAAGAAAGGGAGTAAGATTATAGATATAAATGCCCATTCAATAAGTTGAATCATTGTGAATAACGGAAAATCACTCAAACTAATTGATGATCAAAATGAAAGGGTTAAATAGAAAATTCATAGTAGAAAGATAATAAGAAATGAAATGTGATGTAACATGAATGTTAATAATAAATTTGAATTTTTATAGAATTAAATGGTACAATGATAAATAATTAAAAGTTTGATATAAAAGAGTTGATGGAAATAATAATAGTAGCCTAATGTTTATAAATTTTTATACAAATTAATTAATTGTGAATTGTTTGGTTAAATGTAGCTATGATATTGTTCATGTATATTATGTTATTATGCAAGATTAATGGGTGATTTTGGGAGTTGTTTGGTGTTATTATAAGTGTAAATCAATTGTGGAATGTAGAGACAGCAAATGTAGCAGGAATTAAGTTTAGATATAGGTAGGCTATTGCAGCGGCGGCATGTGCCACTGTAGGTAGCGTTATGGGTTGATGAGTAACGCACAAATACGTTACCATCATCGGAGGCCGAAATCTGCGTACATACACTGTACAACTTTGATACCCGCCTTTTCGGGCGGTTACTGTCTTACCAGTACTAATCGTGGTTTTGGACGACAGCCAGCTGTGGGCAGCAATTGTAACACTGAGCATGGTTGGTTGTCCTTGAAATTGGTGAAAACTGAAATTCATGGGGGGGCCACTTAGGGGAAATCCCCGGAACTATGGAACAGCGGCTATCACCTTGTTCGAGTAGGAACAGCAAAACAGGTGATAGACCCGTTTTAAGGGTATAATTATGTAACATTCAGATATGATGATATCTGGCATTTATAAAATGTAAAGCCGAAGCAAGGACAGGAGATGCAAAAATTCCTCCACCAATTCAGTCCTTGTGGAAGCAACTGGACGCCACAGTCCAGTGGGGGGTCATAGTGTGTGTGGTAAGGAGGTTACTACAGGGGTAGTAACGTTAAATGAATATCAAATATTAAGTAGATGACATTAATACTGGTGTCAAGCATAAAATAATTATGATTTCGCTTTGAAGAAATTAGTATCAGGAAAACTGATCAATGAATTTTAAATAGCTAGATTGTTTGCCATAATGAATTTGTGTTTAGGATTCTATATAATAGATATATAGATAAATTGTGTTGATTTTGTTAAACTTAAGGAATTATTTTATAGGTTATTGCCTTAGTATAAGAGTATATTTTCTTGTGTTGAAAAGAGTTAAAATATTATTGGCTGGAGTCAAAATTCCTGATAAAATATAGGAATGTAAAATAGAAAGAGACCTCTATCATAATTCTTGTTTATATATGTATTAAAGATGTTAGGAATTAAGTAAAACCAATGCCCATTAACATAAACCAATGCAGCTAAGGGGAGACAGATCAGTTGGGGATATGGCATTATACACGGCCACTATTTGATTTTTGTATTCGATGTTTCAGAGTTTGGTGATGCTGTGACGGCAGTCCTGAGCTGGCCAGCGCGTCAGAGCAGGGACGTCAAGTGCTTGAGTGGCCTTGCGGTGTTGGGATCTCGCAAAAGAAGTCCAGTAAGGTCAGGCAGGTATTGTCACGATGACTGGACCAAGGGCAAGTTAACAATATTTCTTTTATATAAACACTACAGGGGGTTGTCGCGACATATCTTGACTGATCCCGTTAGGAAGTATGAATGAGTCAATGAGATTTTTTATGCTTCAGCATAAAACCTCTCATTGAGGGGGTTTGTAATGGTACATTAAATCAGTATAGGGATTTGGGGGTACAAGGAAATATAATTTTATATTTATTTCAAATGTAATCAAATATGTAAGAATACAGGTTTCCCAAAAAATGATACAACGCAGTTCGCTACGATGAGTTGGCGTCAAGGTCACTGGTGTACGTGCAAATTGTCAGCAATGCATACGCAGCAACAAACAGGACACTCCTAAAACGTCATCGAAACACAAAACGTAATCGTTGCGATGTAACACAATGCCGTCATCATCTGAGAACAATAGATTCGATGACGAATTATCCCTTCCACTTAGGAAGTAGAGGCCATGTTCTCAGCCCCAGTCTACTCAACACCGTTAGTGCAACAGCACGTTACAAAATCTGCTGGCCATCAATTGCCAGCAGAAGTCTTTAAAAGTGAAAAAGCAAAAAATGTAGTTAAAGTGAGTGTTTTTTGAAATCAGTTATACACTAACAGAATAAAAATGTAAATTAACGTCAGTGGTAAAAGAACAGAAACAGTTAACGTTCGGCCGAACACCTGCTGGACAATGTGGAATGTCTGACGAGAGCTTCAATCCTCAAAAATCAGAGAAGTCGAAATTCAAATCAATCTCTTTTTTTTTCTTTTTTTGAGCTCAAAATTAACATGTAATCAAATGTAACTGTAAAATAACTTGGGGCAAGGACGTGTGTGTGCATGTGCCGGCATATATCTAAAGAGTCACAAGCATTGGTTTATGTTACGTGACCAGATAACGTGACAAGTTTAAACTGCAGTAAGTTTTCTAACTTCATTAAATATGAAATCAGAGAAGCTGGAAATAATACAAATGTAATTGAGACGACGTACAGTTAATACGGCGGAAATACGTCGCCACCATTTTGTTAAGTATTTGATGAAGACTCCATTTTGTTTTTTGTATTTGCTAAAAAATTGAAATATCAAGAGTATTAAAACACAAGTCTTTCAAATCTAATGTCATCAGAGTTCATTATTTTCAAATGCCCATACTGTTTCTCCTCTGCTTGCTTGACAACGACCCTGGACCAAAATGAGAAAAAGTTATGTTGGCAACACGTGCTGTACACCAATGTAAATAGTGTGAGGAAGGTAGTGAGTTTCAAAAGGTAAGTCACTGCTAAAAAATATAAATAATCACATGGTTTGTTTAGTAACAAATGGCAGCCCGAACTAGTGACTTTATATAAAATTTTATTATATAAACAAGCCTGCAAGAGAGACAGGATGGGTATGGAAATAATGTACAACGTAATACGTAAGTAGTTAGGTTATGTTGTGTATAATTGTATGGTAGATATACAATATTTTAAAATGGCAAACAACAAAGAGATTGGAGTTGAAATGAGCGAGTCGGCTGGTGTGGGAGAACCAGGGGTTCAATCAACCCCAGTAAATTGGTCCAAAGAATACAGCTTAACTGAGTCAGCAATAGATGACTCGAGTACTCAGTCAACTCCAACCTCAACAAAATGTAACAATCAATTTGATAATGATATAATGAGTATGTTACGAATAATATCAAAGGATATTCATGAGCAAAAAAGTGAAATTAAAGAAATAAAAAATAATTTTGATGAGAAATTCAATGCACAGAGTGTAAAGTTTGATGAAAAGTTTGACAAATTTGATGAGAAATTTAATGAAGTGAAAAACGAAATTAAGAGACAAAATTTTAATTTTGATAAACAGATTAACGAAATAAACGCATGTTACGAAAAGATGAAAGAAAAAATAGTAGCATCAGTTAGCGAGGTGTTTGATAGACAAATAAACAGAGTAAATAACATAATTGATAACTTTACAAAGAAGGAAGTAGACGAAAATTACGAGAGTAAAATGGGGGTAGAGAATAGTGGAGAAACAGAAAAATTAAACGTAAATGAAGACGGTCAGATGACATATAATGAGGTAAGTGGTGTTGAGAATTATGACAATATAAGTAAAAATATGGTTTTAGAGAACGATGGTGTGAATATTGAGAGTACTGATGAAATGTTAGAGGGAGTAGAAATTAATGATGGAATGTTAGTGTGTGTTAATGAATCAGAGAAAGTGGAGAGAGAATATATAGGTAGAGGGGTTGCAGGGGGTAAATTTTTCCCGTGATGTTGTAGTTGGGGGTGAAGAAAAGGTTTCACGAGCGTATTTGGAAGACACATGGTCTGCAAATAGCCGTCCCTGGATGTTTTGTGCACCTGATAGGTGGTGCAATAATAAAGTAGTAGTGTCCCCTGCATATACTGAGAGAGAGAGTGTGATAGGAAGTTATGATGGGAGACATGGTGAAAGAGAGTTGTGTGTTAATTGGGAGATGGAGTTATTTAGAGTGAATAGAAATTATAAAGAATTGGTGGAAAGGTTAGTAGAGATGGTGCATAATTATAGTGAAATTTTACCTGATGTTGAAGCGGAGGTAGTAGCAGAAGTAGATGATAATGTTGACGAATTATTAACTTACCTGATTATGACAGATAATACTAAAGGTGACAGGACCATACCCGATCGTGAAAAATTATATGATATGGTAATATGGAATGATCATATTAATTATAAGGATACGGTGGAAGAATATGACAATATAAATAATTATTACATTGATAATAATAATATAATGTATTCGATAATAAATGACTTGTATAGACCTAAGATTAGATGGTTATTTGATGATGGTGGATAAGTGTTTTATTGTGTATGAACTTTAACTATGTGAACAGTGTGGTTTTGAAATGGATTGTCTTATGGAGTGATTTATGGTCAATGATGACAAATAATAAGTTGCATTGTATATTCTTTTGTGTGTTAATGTTAAATGTATTTGTGTATTACATTATGTTGTGTATTATATGTATTCTTATGTAAACCATGTATGTAATAGGAATTTATAGTTTAATTGATTTAATAATAATTATAAAATGTTTCAAACTAAATAAGTGATGAAAGTAATGGTGAAATTTTAATTGATTGAATTATATAATGGAGATAAATTAATTAATTAATTTAAAATGTTGTATAAAAGAGATTTGATAATGAAGTTAAATGATTTTATGAGATTTAGATTATCTAAAGAGTAGTATATGATAAAACATATAATATGTTGGGATATGGAGTTATATTGTTATTAAGAGATAAGTGATGAATTTTCTGAAGTAGGTGTCAATTATCATATTAAGGTGAAATATTATAAAAGATAGAGTTTGGGTATAATTATTTTAAATAAGGCATTTGAGTTAGTCAAAGTTAACTCTAATGGGTGTTAAATGAAATAAGAATTTTGAAGAAAATAATACAGAAACAGGGTAGTAATAGGGACACAGTAGTGATAGTGCATATAGGAAGAAAGAGAGGGTAATGTAATTAGAGAGTAAATAGTTGCTGGTGATATTTTGTAGTATGGGTGAGGTGGTAAGGAGTGATCAACGTGCGTCGTTGGGCAGGTAATTGTGAAGGGTCGAGGAGTGATTGCCGAGATTATTGGGAAGGGCAAAAGGTTATGAATGGAATTGCCAAGGTCGGGAACACACATCCTAGTTACAAAGAGGGTATTAGATATTTTATTATAAGAGGAGAAGGGTATAAGTGGAATTAGTGTTGAAGGGGGTTATTATTGAGAGATTGGTGTCGCCCAATGTGATTCTGTTAGCGATTGTTAGTAGGAAGAAAGGGAGTAAGATTATAGATATAAATGCCCATTCAATAAGTTGAATCATTGTGAATAACGGAAAATCACTCAAACTAATTGATGATCAAAATGAAAGGGTTAAATAGAAAATTCATAGTAGAAAGATAATAAGAAATGAAATGTGATGTAACATGAATGTTAATAATAAATTTGAATTTTTATAGAATTAAATGGTACAATGAAATAATTAAAAGTTTGATATAAAAGAGTTGATGGAAATAATAATAGTAGCCTAATGTTTATAAATTTTTATACAAATTATTTAATTGTGAATTGTTTGGTTAAATGTAGCTATGATATTGTTCATGTATATTATGTTATTATGCAAGATTAATGGGTGATTTTGGGAGTTGTTTGGTGTTATTATAAGTATAAATCAATTGTGGAATGTAGAGACAGCAAATGTAGCAGGAATTAAGTTTAGATATAGGTAGGCTATTGCAGCGGCGGCATGTGCCACTGTAGGTAGCGTTATGGGTTGATGAGTAACGCACAAATACGTTACCATCATCGGAGGCCGAAATCTGCGTACATACACTGTACAACTTTGATACCCGCCTTTTCGGGCGGTTACTGTCTTACCAGTACTAATCGTGGTTTTGGACGACAGCCAGCTGTGGGCAGCAATTGTAACACTGAGCATGGTTGGTTGTCCTTGAAATTGGTGAAAACTGAAATTCATGGGGGGGCCACTTAGGGGAAATCCCCGGAACTATGGAACAGCGGCTATCACCTTGTTCGAGTAGGAACAGCAAAACAGGTGATAGACCCGTTTTAAGGGTATAATTATGTAACATTCAGATATGATGATATCTGGCATTTATAAAATGTAAAGCCGAAGCAAGGACAGGAGATGCAAAAATTCCTCCACCAATTCAGTCCTTGTGGAAGCAACTGGACGCCACAGTCCAGTGGGGGGTCATAGTGTGTGTGGTAAGGAGGTTACTACAGGGGTAGTAACGTTAAATGAATATCAAATATTAAGTAGATGACATTAATACTGGTGTCAAGCATAAAATAATTATGATTTCGCTTTGAAGAAATTAGTATCAGGAAAACTGATCAATGAATTTTAAATAGCTACATTGTTTGCCATAATGAATTTGTGTTTAGGATTCTATATAATAGATATATAGATAAATTGTGTTGATTTTGTTAAACTTAAGGAATTATTTTATAGGTTATTGCCTTAGTATAAGAGTATATTTTCTTGTGTTGAAAAGAGTTAAAATATTATTGGCTGGAGTCAAAATTCCTGATAAAATATAGGAATGTAAAATAGAAAGAGACCTCTATCATAATTCTTGTTTATATATGTATTAAAGATGTTAGGAATTAAGTAAAACCAATGCCCATTAACATAAACCAATGCAGCTAAGGGGAGACAGATCAGTTGGGGATATGGCATTATACACGGCCACTATTTGATTTTTGTATTCGATGTTTCAGAGTTTGGTGATGCTGTGACGGCGGTCCTGAGCTGGCCAGCGCGTCAGAGCAGGGACGTCAAGTGCTTGAGTGGCCTTGCGGTGTTGGGATCTCGCAAAAGAAGTCCAGTAAGGTCAGGCAGGTATTGTCACGATGACTGGACCAAGGGTAAGTTAACAATATTTCTTTTATATAAACACTACAGGGGGTTGTCGCGACATATCTTGACTGATCCCGTTAGGAAGTATGAATGAGTCAATGAGATTTTTTATGCTTCAGCATAAAACCTCTCATTGAGGGGGTTTGTAATGGTACATTAAATCAGTATAGGGATTTGGGGGTACAAGGAAATATAATTTTATATTTATTTCAAATGTAATCAAATATGTAAGAATAGAGGTTTCCCAAAAAATGATACAACGCAGTTCGCTACGATGAGTTGGCGTCAAGGTCACTGGTGTACGTGCAAATTGTCAGCAATGCATACGCAGCAACAAACAGGACACTCCTAAAACGTCATCGAAACACAAAACGTAATCGTTGCGATGTAACACAATGCCGTCATCATCTGAGAACAATAGATTCGATGACGAATTATCCCTTCCACTTAGGAAGTAGAGGCCATGTTCTCAGCCCCAGTCTACTCAACACCGTTAGTGCAACAGCACGTTACAAAATCTGCTGGCCATCAATTGCCAGCAGAAGTCTTTAAAAGTGAAAAAGCAAAAAATGTAGTTAAAGTGAGTGTTTTTTGAAATCAGTTATACACTAACAGAATAAAAATGTAAATTAACGTCAGTGGTAAAAGAACAGAAACAGTTAACGTTCGGCCGAACACCTGCTGGACAATGTGGAATGTCTGACGAGAGCTTCAATCCTCAAAAATCAGAGAAGTCGAAATTCAAATCAATCTCTTTTTTTTTCTTTTTTTGAGCTCAAAATTAACATGTAATCAAATGTAACTGTAAAATAACTTGGGGCAAGGACGTGTGTGTGCATGTGCCGGCATATATCTAAAGAGTCACAAGCATTGGTTTATGTTACGTGACCAGATAACGTGACAAGTTTAAACTGCAGTAAGTTTTCTAACTTCATTAAATATGAAATCAGAGAAGCTGGAAATAATACAAATGTAATTGAGACGACGTACAGTTAATACGGCGGAAATACGTCGCCACCATTTTGTTAAGTATTTGATGAAGACTCCATTTTGTTTTTTGTATTTGCTAAAAAATTGAAATATCAAGAGTATTAAAACACAAGTCTTTCAAATCTAATGTCATCAGAGTTCATTATTTTCAAATGCCCATACTGTTTCTCCTCTGCTTGCTTGACAACGACCCTGGACCAAAATGAGAAAAAGTTATGTTGGCAACACGTGCTGTACACCAATGTAAATAGTGTGAGGAAGGTAGTGAGTTTCAAAAGGTAAGTCACTGCTAAAAAATATAAATAATCACATGGTTTGTTTAGTAACAAATGGCAGCCCGAACTAGTGACTTTATATAAAATTTTATTATATAAACAAGCCTGCAAGAGAGACAGGATGGGTATGGAAATAATGTACAACGTAATACGTAAGTAGTTAGGTTATGTTGTGTATAATTGTATGGTAGATATACAATATTTTAAAATGGCAAACAACAAAGAGATTGGAGTTGAAATGAGCGAGTCGGCTGGTGTGGGAGAACCAGGGGTTCAATCAACCCCAGTAAATTGGTCCAAAGAATACAGCTTAACTGAGTCAGCAATAGATGACTCGAGTACTCAGTCAACTCCAACCTCAACAAAATGTAACAATCAATTTGATAATGATATAATGAGTATGTTACGAATAATATCAAAGGATATTCATGAGCAAAAAAGTGAAATTAAAGAAATAAAAAATAATTTTGATGAGAAATTCAATGCACAGAGTGTAAAGTTTGATGAAAAGTTTGACAAATTTGATGAGAAATTTAATGAAGTGAAAAACGAAATTAAGAGACAAAATTTTAATTTTGATAAACAGATTAACGAAATAAACGCATGTTACGAAAAGATGAAAGAAAAAATAGTAGCATCAGTTAGCGAGGTGTTTGATAGACAAATAAACAGAGTAAATAACATAATTGATAACTTTACAAAGAAGGAAGTAGACGAAAATTACGAGAGTAAAATGGGGGTAGAGAATAGTGGAGAAACAGAAAAATTAAACGTAAATGAAGACGGTCAGATGACATATAATGAGGTAAGTGGTGTTGAGAATTATGACAATATAAGTAAAAATATGGTTTTAGAGAACGATGGTGTGAATATTGAGAGTACTGATGAAATGTTAGAGGGAGTAGAAATTAATGATGGAATGTTAGTGTGTGTTAATGAATCAGAGAAAGTGGAGAGAGAATATATAGGTAGAGGGGTTGCAGGGGGTAAATTTTTCCCGTGATGTTGTAGTTGGGGGTGAAGAAAAGGTTTCACGAGCGTATTTGGAAGACACATGGTCTGCAAATAGCCGTCCCTGGATGTTTTGTGCACCTGATAGGTGGTGCAATAATAAAGTAGTAGTGTCCCCTGCATATACTGAGAGAGAGAGTGTGATAGGAAGTTATGATGGGAGACATGGTGAAAGAGAGTTGTGTGTTAATTGGGAGATGGAGTTATTTAGAGTGAATAGAAATTATAAAGAATTGGTGGAAAGGTTAGTAGAGATGGTGCATAATTATAGTGAAATTTTACCTGATGTTGAAGCGGAGGTAGTAGCAGAAGTAGATGATAATGTTGACGAATTATTAACTTACCTGATTATGACAGATAATACTAAAGGTGACAGGACCATACCCGATCGTGAAAAATTATATGATATGGTAATATGGAATGATCATATTAATTATAAGGATACGGTGGAAGAATATGACAATATAAATAATTATTACATTGATAATAATAATATAATGTATTCGATAATAAATGACTTGTATAGACCTAAGATTAGATGGTTATTGGTGGATAAGTGTTTTATTGTGTATGAACATTTAACTATGTGAACAGTGTGGTTTTGAAATGGATGGCTTTTGGAGTGATTTATGGTCAATGATAACAAATAATAAGTTGAATTGTATATTCTTTTGTGTGTTAATGTTAAATGTATTTGTGTATTACATTATGTTGTGTATTATATGTATTCTTATGTAAACCATGTATGTAATAGGAATTTATAGTTTAATTGATTTAATAATAATTATAAAATGTTTCAAACTAAATAAGTGATGAAAGTAATGGTGAAATTTTAATTGATTGAATTATATAATGGAGATAAATTAATTAATTAATTTAAAATGTAGTATAAAAGAGATTTGATAATGAAGTTAAATGATTTTATGAGATTTAGATTATCTAAAGAGTAGTATATGATAAAACATATAATATGTTGGGATATGGAGTTATATTGTTATTAAGAGATAAGTGATGAATTTTCTGAAGTAGGTGTCAATTATCATATTAAGGTGAAATATTATAAAAGATAGAGTTTGGGTATAATTATTTTAAATAAGGCATTTGAGTTAGTCAAAGTTAACTCTAATGGGTGTTAAATGAAATAAGAATTTTGAAGAAAATAATACAGAAACAGGGTAGTAATAGGGACACAGTAGTGATAGTGCATATAGGAAGAAAGAGAGGGTAATGTAATTAGAGAGTAAATAGTTGCTGGTGATATTTTGTAGTATGGGTGAGGTGGTAAGGAGTGATCAACGTGCGTCGTTGGGCAGGTAATTGTGAAGGGTCGAGGAGTGATTGCCGAGATTATTGGGAAGGGCAAAAGGTTATGAATGGAATTGCCAAGGTCGGGAACACACATCCTAGTTACAAAGAGGGTATTAGATATTTTATTATAAGAGGAGAAGGGTATAAGTGGAATTAGTGTTGAAGGGGGTTATTATTGAGAGATTGGTGTCGCCCAATGTGATTCTGTTAGCGATTGTTAGTAGGAAGAAAGGGAGTAAGATTATAGATATAAATGCCCATTCAATAAGTTGAATCATTGTGAATAACGGAAAATCACTCAAACTAATTGATGATCAAAATGAAAGGGTTAAATAGAAAATTCATAGTAGAAAGATAATAAGAAATGAAATGTGATGTAACATGAATGTTAATAATAAATTTGAATTTTTATAGATTTAAATGGTACAATGATAAATAATTAAAAGTTTGATATAAAAGAGTTGATGGAAATAATAATAGTAATGTTTATAAATTTTTATACAAATTATTTAATTGTGAATTGTTTGGTTAAATGTAGCTATGATATTGTTCATGTATATTATGTTATTATGCAAGATTAATGGGTGATTTTGGGAGTTGTTTGGTGTTATTATAAGTGTAAATCAATTGTGGAATGTAGAGACAGCAAATGTAGCAGGAATTAAGTTTAGATATAGGTAGGCTATTGCAGCGGCGGCATGTGCCACTGTAGGTAGCGTTATGGGTTGATGAGTAACGCACAAATACGTTACCATCATCGGAGGCCGAAATCGGCGTACATACACTGTACAACTTTGATACCCGCCTTTTCGGGCGGTTACTGTCTTACCAGCACTAATCGTGGTTTTGGACGACAGCCAGCTGTGGGCAGCAATTGTAACACTGACCACGGTTGGTTGTCCTTGAAATTGGTGAAAACTGAAATTCATGGGGGGGCCACTTAGGGGAAATCCCCGGAACTATGGAACAGCGGCTATCACCTTGTTCGAGTAGGAACAGCAAAACAGGTGATAGACCCGTTTTAAGGGTATAATTATGTAACATTCAGATATGATGATATCTGGCATTTATAAAATGTAAAGCCGAAGCAAGGACAGGAGATGCAAAAATTCCTCCACCAATTCAGTCCTTGTGGAAGCAACTGGACGCCACAGTCCAGTGGGGGGTCATAGTGTGTGTGGTAAGGAGGTTACTACAGGGGTAGTAACGTTAAATGAATATCAAATATTAAGTAGATGACATTAATACTGGTGTCAAGCATAAAATAATTGTGATTTCGCTTTGAAGAAATTAGTATCAGGAAAACTGATCAATGAATTTTAAATAGCTAGATTGTTTGCCATAATGAATTTATGTTTAGGATTCTATATAATAGATATATAGATAAATTGTGTTGATTTTGTTAAACTTAAGGAATTATTTTATAGGTTATTGCCTTAGTATAAGAGTATATTTTCTTGTGTTGAAAAGAGTTAAAATATTATTGGCTGGAGTCAAAATTCCTGATAAAATATAGGAATGTAAAAGAGAAAGAGACCTCTATCATAATTCTTGTTTATATATGTATTAAAGATGTTAGGAATTAAGTAAAACCAATGCCCATTAACATAAACCAATGCAGCTAAGGGGAGACAGATCAGTTGGGGATATGGCATTATACAAGGCCACTATTTGATTTTTGTATTCGATGTTTCAGAGTTTGGTGATGCTGTGACGGCGGTCCTGAGCTGGCCAGCGTGTCAGAGCAGGGACGTCAAGTGCTTGAGTGGCCTTGCGGTGTTGGGATCTCGCAAAAGAAGTCCAGTAAGGTCAGGCAGGTATTGTCACGATGACTGGACCAAGGGTAAGTTAACAATATTTCTTTTATATAAACACTACAGGGGGTTGTCGCGACATATCTTGACTGATCCCGTTAGGAAGTATGAATGAGTCAATGAGATTTTTTATGCTTCAGCATAAAACCTCTCATTGAGGGGGTTTGTAATGGTACATTAAATCAGTATAGGGATTTGGGGGTACAAGGAAATATAATTTTATATTTATTTCAAATGTAATCAAATATGTAAGAATAGAGGTTTCCCAAAAAATGATACAACGCAGTTCGCTACGATGAGTTGGCGTCAAGGTCACTGGTGTACGTGCAAATTGTCAGCAATGCATACGCAGCAACAAACAGGACACTCCTAAAACGTCATCGAAACACAAAACGTAATCGTTGCGATGTAACACAATGCCGTCATCATCTGAGAACAATAGATTCGATGACGAATTATCCCTTCCACTTAGGAAGTAGAGGCCATGTTCTCAGCCCCAGTCTACTCAACACCGTTAGTGCAACAGCACGTTACAAAATCTGCTGGCCATCAATTGCCAGCAGAAGTCTTTAAAAGTGAAAAAGCAAAAAATGTAGTTAAAGTGAGTGTTTTTTGAAATCAGTTATACACTAACAGAATAAAAATGTAAATTAACGTCAGTGGTAAAAGAACAGAAACAGTTAACGTTCGGCCGAACACCTGCTGGACAATGTGGAATGTCTGACGAGAGCTTCAATCCTCAAAAATCAGAGAAGTCGAAATTCAAATCAATCTCTTTTTTTTTTCTTTTTTTGAGCTCAAAATTAACATGTAATCAAATGTACCTGTAAAATAACTTGGGGCAAGCACGTGTGTGTGCGTGTGCCGGCATATATCTAAAGAGTCACGGGCATTGGTTTATGTTACGTGACGAGATAACGTGACAAGTTTAAACTGCAGTAAGTTTTCTAACTTCATTAAATATGAAATCAGAGAAGCTGGAAATAATACAAATGTAATTGAGACGACGTACAGTTAATACGGCGGAAATACGTCGCCACCATTTTGTTAAGTATTTGATGAAGACTCCATTTTGTTTTTTGTATTTGCTAAAAAATTGAAATATCAAGAGTATTAAAACACAAGTCTTTCAAATCTAATGTCATCAGAGTTCATTATTTTCAAATGCCCATACTGTTTCTCCTCTGCATGCTTGACAACGACCCTGGACCAAAATGAGAAAAAGTTATGTTGGCAACACGTGCTGTACACCAATGTAAATAGTGTGAGGAAGGTAGTGAGTTTCAAAAGGTAAGTCACTGCTAAAAAATATAAATAATCACATGGTTTGTTTAGTAACAAATGGCAGCCCGAACTAGTGACTTTATATAAAATTTTATTATATAAACAAGCCTGCAAGAGAGACAGGATGGGTATGGAAATAATGTACAACGTAATACGTAAGTAGTTAGGTTATGTTGTGTATAATTGTATGGTAGATATACAATATTTTAAAATGGCAAACAACAAAGAGATTGGAGTTGAAATGAGCGAGTCGGCTGGTGTGGGAGAACCAGGGGTTCAATCAACCCCAGTAAATTGGTCCAAAGAATACAGCTTAACTGAGTCAGCAATAGATGACTCGAGTACTCAGTCAACTCCAACCTCAACAAAATGTAACAATCAATTTGATAATGATATAATGAGTATGTTACGAATAATATCAAAGGATATTCATGAGCAAAAAAGTGAAATTAAAGAAATAAAAAATAATTTTGATGAGAAATTCAATGCACAGAGTGTAAAGTTTGATGAAAAGTTTGACAAATTTGATGAGAAATTTAATGAAGTGAAAAACGAAATTAAGAGACAAAATTTTAATTTTGATAAACAGATTAACGAAATAAACGCATGTTACGAAAATATGAAAGAAAAAATAGTAGCATCAGTTAGCGAGGTGTTTGATAGACAAATAAACAGAGTAAATAACATAATTGATAACTTTACAAAGAAGGAAGTAGACGAAAATTACGAGAGTAAAATGGGGGTAGAGAATAGTGGAGAAACAGAAAAATTAAATGTAAATGAAGACGGTCAGATGACATATAATGAGGTAAGTGGTGTTGAGAATTATGACAATATAAGTAAAAATATGGTTTTAGAGAACGATGGTGTGAATATTGAGAGTACTGATGAAATGTTAGAGGGAGTAGAAATTAATGATGGAATGTTAGTGTGTGTTAATGAATCAGAGAAAGTGGAGAGAGAATATATAGGTAGAGGGGTTGCAGGGGGTAAATTTTTCCCGTGATGTTGTAGTTGGGGGTGAAGAAAAGGTTTCACGAGCGTATTTGGAAGACACATGGTCTGCAAATAGCCGTCCCTGGATTTTTTGTGCACCTGATAGGTGGTGCAATAATAAAGTAGTAGTGTCCCCTGCATATACTGAGAGAGAGAGTGTGATAGGAAGTTATGATGGGAGACATGGTGAAAGAGAGTTGTGTGTTAATTGGGAGATGGAGTTATTTAGAGTGAATAGAAATTATAAAGAATTGGTGGAAAGGTTAGTAGAGATGGTGCATAATTATAGTGAAATTTTACCTGATGTTGAAGCGGAGGTAGTAGCAGAAGTAGATGATAATGTTGACGAATTATTAACTTACCTGATTATGACAGATAATACTAAAGGTGACAGGACCATAACCGATCGTGAAAAATTATATGATATGGTAATATGGAATGATCATATTAATTATAAGGATACGGTGGAAGAATATGACAATATAAATAATTATTACATTGATAATAATAGTATAATGTATTCGATAATAAATGACTTGTATAGACCTAAGATTAGATGGTTATTGGTGGATAAGTGTTTTATTGTGTATGAACATTTAACTATGTGAACAGTGTGGTTTTGAAATGGATGGCTTTTGGAGTGATTTATGGTCAATGATAACAAATAATAAGTTGAATTGTATATTCTTTTGTGTGTTAATGTTAAATGTATTTGTGTATTACATTATGTTGTGTATTATATGTATTCTTATGTAAACCATGTATGTAATAGGAATTTATAGTTTAATTGATTTAATAATAATTATAAAATGTTTCAAACTAAATAAGTGATGAAAGTAATGGTGAAATTTTAATTGATTGAATTATATAATGGAGATAAATTAATTAATTAATTTAAAATGTAGTATAAAAGAGATTTGATAATGAAGTTAAATGATTTTATGAGATTTAGATTATCTAAAGAGTAGTATATGATAAAACATATAATATGTTGGGATATGGAGTTATATTGTTATTAAGAGATAAGTGATGAATTTTCTGAAGTAGGTGTCAATTATCATATTAAGGTGAAATATTATAAAAGATAGAGTTTGGGTATAATTATTTTAAATAAGGCATTTGAGTTAGTCAAAGTTAACTCTAATGGGTGTTAAATGAAATAAGAATTTTGAAGAAAATAATACAGAAACAGGGTAGTAATAGGGACACAGTAGTGATAGTGCATATAGGAAGAAAGAGAGGGTAATGTAATTAGAGAGTAAATAGTTGCTGGTGATATTTTGTAGTATGGGTGAGGTGGTAAGGAGTGATCAACGTGCGTCGTTGGGCAGGTAATTGTGAAGGGTCGAGGAGTGATTGCCGAGATTATTGGGAAGGGCAAAAGGTTATGAATGGAATTGCCAAGGTCGGGAACACACATCCTAGTTACAAAGAGGGTATTAGATATTTTATTATAAGAGGAGAAGGGTATAAGTGGAATTAGTGTTGAAGGGGGTTATTATTGAGAGATTGGTGTCGCCCAATGTGATTCTGTTAGCGATTGTTAGTAGGAAGAAAGGGAGTAAGATTATAGATATAAATGCCCATTCAATAAGTTGAATCATTGTGAATAACGGAAAATCACTCAAACTAATTGATGATCAAAATGAAAGGGTTAAATAGAAAATTCATAGTAGAAAGATAATAAGAAATGAAATGTGATGTAACATGAATGTTAATAATAAATTTGAATTTTTATAGATTTAAATGGTACAATGATAAATAATTAAAAGTTTGATATAAAAGAGTTGATGGAAATAATAATAGTAATGTTTATAAATTTTTATACAAATTATTTAATTGTGAATTGTTTGGTTAAATGTAGCTATGATATTGTTCATGTATATTATGTTATTATGCAAGATTAATGGGTGATTTTGGGAGTTGTTTGGTGTTATTATAAGTGTAAATCAATTGTGGAATGTAGAGACAGCAAATGTAGCAGGAATTAAGTTTAGATATAGGTAGGCTATTGCAGCGGCGGCATGTGCCACTGTAGGTAGCGTTATGGGTTGATGAGTAACGCACAAATACGTTACCATCATCGGAGGCCGAAATCGGCGTACATACACTGTACAACTTTGATACCCGCCTTTTCGGGCGGTTACTGTCTTACCAGCACTAATCGTGGTTTTGGACGACAGCCAGCTGTGGGCAGCAATTGTAACACTGACCACGGTTGGTTGTCCTTGAAATTGGTGAAAACTGAAATTCATGGGGGGGCCACTTAGGGGAAATCCCCGGAACTATGGAACAGCGGCTATCACCTTGTTCGAGTAGGAACAGCAAAACAGGTGATAGACCCGTTTTAAGGGTATAATTATGTAACATTCAGATATGATGATATCTGGCATTTATAAAATGTAAAGCCGAAGCAAGGACAGGAGATGCAAAAATTCCTCCACCAATTCAGTCCTTGTGGAAGCAACTGGACGCCACAGTCCAGTGGGGGGTCATAGTGTGTGTGGTAAGGAGGTTACTACAGGGGTAGTAACGTTAAATGAATATCAAATATTAAGTAGATGACATTAATACTGGTGTCAAGCATAAAATAATTGTGATTTCGCTTTGAAGAAATTAGTATCAGGAAAACTGATCAATGAATTTTAAATAGCTAGATTGTTTGCCATAATGAATTTATGTTTAGGATTCTATATAATAGATATATAGATAAATTGTGTTGATTTTGTTAAACTTAAGGAATTATTTTATAGGTTATTGCCTTAGTATAAGAGTATATTTTCTTGTGTTGAAAAGAGTTAAAATATTATTGGCTGGAGTCAAAATTCCTGATAAAATATAGGAATGTAAAAGAGAAAGAGACCTCTATCATAATTCTTGTTTATATATGTATTAAAGATGTTAGGAATTAAGTAAAACCAATGCCCATTAACATAAACCAATGCAGCTAAGGGGAGACAGATCAGTTGGGGATATGGCATTATACAAGGCCACTATTTGATTTTTGTATTCGATGTTTCAGAGTTTGGTGATGCTGTGACGGCGGTCCTGAGCTGGCCAGCGTGTCAGAGCAGGGACGTCAAGTGCTTGAGTGGCCTTGCGGTGTTGGGATCTCGCAAAAGAAGTCCAGTAAGGTCAGGCAGGTATTGTCACGATGACTGGACCAAGGGTAAGTTAACAATATTTCTTTTATATAAACACTACAGGGGGTTGTCGCGACATATCTTGACTGATCCCGTTAGGAAGTATGAATGAGTCAATGAGATTTTTTATGCTTCAGCATAAAACCTCTCATTGAGGGGGTTTGTAATGGTACATTAAATCAGTATAGGGATTTGGGGGTACAAGGAAATATAATTTTATATTTATTTCAAATGTAATCAAATATGTAAGAATAGAGGTTTCCCAAAAAATGATACAACGCAGTTCGCTACGATGAGTTGGCGTCAAGGTCACTGGTGTACGTGCAAATTGTCAGCAATGCATACGCAGCAACAAACAGGACACTCCTAAAACGTCATCGAAACACAAAACGTAATCGTTGCGATGTAACACAATGCCGTCATCATCTGAGAACAATAGATTCGATGACGAATTATCCCTTCCACTTAGGAAGTAGAGGCCATGTTCTCAGCCCCAGTCTACTCAACACCGTTAGTGCAACAGCACGTTACAAAATCTGCTGGCCATCAATTGCCAGCAGAAGTCTTTAAAAGTGAAAAAGCAAAAAATGTAGTTAAAGTGAGTGTTTTTTGAAATCAGTTATACACTAACAGAATAAAAATGTAAATTAACGTCAGTGGTAAAAGAACAGAAACAGTTAACGTTCGGCCGAACACCTGCTGGACAATGTGGAATGTCTGACGAGAGCTTCAATCCTCAAAAATCAGAGAAGTCGAAATTCAAATCAATCTCTTTTTTTTTTCTTTTTTTGAGCTCAAAATTAACATGTAATCAAATGTACCTGTAAAATAACTTGGGGCAAGCACGTGTGTGTGCGTGTGCCGGCATATATCTAAAGAGTCACGGGCATTGGTTTATGTTACGTGACGAGATAACGTGACAAGTTTAAACTGCAGTAAGTTTTCTAACTTCATTAAATATGAAATCAGAGAAGCTGGAAATAATACAAATGTAATTGAGACGACGTACAGTTAATACGGCGGAAATACGTCGCCACCATTTTGTTAAGTATTTGATGAAGACTCCATTTTGTTTTTTGTATTTGCTAAAAAATTGAAATATCAAGAGTATTAAAACACAAGTCTTTCAAATCTAATGTCATCAGAGTTCATTATTTTCAAATGCCCATACTGTTTCTCCTCTGCATGCTTGACAACGACCCTGGACCAAAATGAGAAAAAGTTATGTTGGCAACACGTGCTGTACACCAATGTAAATAGTGTGAGGAAGGTAGTGAGTTTCAAAAGGTAAGTCACTGCTAAAAAATATAAATAATCACATGGTTTGTTTAGTAACAAATGGCAGCCCGAACTAGTGACTTTATATAAAATTTTATTATATAAACAAGCCTGCAAGAGAGACAGGATGGGTATGGAAATAATGTACAACGTAATACGTAAGTAGTTAGGTTATGTTGTGTATAATTGTATGGTAGATATACAATATTTTAAAATGGCAAACAACAAAGAGATTGGAGTTGAAATGAGCGAGTCGGCTGGTGTGGGAGAACCAGGGGTTCAATCAACCCCAGTAAATTGGTCCAAAGAATACAGCTTAACTGAGTCAGCAATAGATGACTCGAGTACTCAGTCAACTCCAACCTCAACAAAATGTAACAATCAATTTGATAATGATATAATGAGTATGTTACGAATAATATCAAAGGATATTCATGAGCAAAAAAGTGAAATTAAAGAAATAAAAAATAATTTTGATGAGAAATTCAATGCACAGAGTGTAAAGTTTGATGAAAAGTTTGACAAATTTGATGAGAAATTTAATGAAGTGAAAAACGAAATTAAGAGACAAAATTTTAATTTTGATAAACAGATTAACGAAATAAACGCATGTTACGAAAATATGAAAGAAAAAATAGTAGCATCAGTTAGCGAGGTGTTTGATAGACAAATAAACAGAGTAAATAACATAATTGATAACTTTACAAAGAAGGAAGTAGACGAAAATTACGAGAGTAAAATGGGGGTAGAGAATAGTGGAGAAACAGAAAAATTAAATGTAAATGAAGACGGTCAGATGACATATAATGAGGTAAGTGGTGTTGAGAATTATGACAATATAAGTAAAAATATGGTTTTAGAGAACGATGGTGTGAATATTGAGAGTACTGATGAAATGTTAGAGGGAGTAGAAATTAATGATGGAATGTTAGTGTGTGTTAATGAATCAGAGAAAGTGGAGAGAGAATATATAGGTAGAGGGGTTGCAGGGGGTAAATTTTTCCCGTGATGTTGTAGTTGGGGGTGAAGAAAAGGTTTCACGAGCGTATTTGGAAGACACATGGTCTGCAAATAGCCGTCCCTGGATTTTTTGTGCACCTGATAGGTGGTGCAATAATAAAGTAGTAGTGTCCCCTGCATATACTGAGAGAGAGAGTGTGATAGGAAGTTATGATGGGAGACATGGTGAAAGAGAGTTGTGTGTTAATTGGGAGATGGAGTTATTTAGAGTGAATAGAAATTATAAAGAATTGGTGGAAAGGTTAGTAGAGATGGTGCATAATTATAGTGAAATTTTACCTGATGTTGAAGCGGAGGTAGTAGCAGAAGTAGATGATAATGTTGACGAATTATTAACTTACCTGATTATGACAGATAATACTAAAGGTGACAGGACCATACCCAATCGTGAGAAATTATATGATATGGTAATATGGAATGATCATATTAATTATAAGGATACGGTGGAAGAATATGACAATATAAATAATTATTACATTGATAATAATAGTATAATGTATTCGATAATAAATGACTTGTATAGACCTAAGATTAGATGGTTATTTGATGATGGTGGATAAGTGTTATATTGTGTATGAACATTTAACTATGTGAACAGTGTGGTTTTGAAATGGATTGTCTTATGGAGTGATTTATGGTCAATGATAACAAATAATAAGTTGAATTGTATATTCTTTTGTGTGTTAATGTTAAATGTATTTGTGTATTATATGTATTCTTATGTAAACCATGTATGTAATAGGAATTTATAGTTTAATTGATTGAATTATATAATGGAGATAAATTAATTAATTAATTTAAAATGTTGTATAAAAGAGATTTGATAATGAAGTTAAATGATTTTATGAGATTTAGATTATCTAAAGAGTAGTATATGATAAAACATATAATATGTTGGGATATGGAGTTATATTGTTATTAAGAGATAAGTGATGAATTTTCTGAAGTAGGTGTCAATTATCATATTAAGGTGAAATATTATAAAAGATAGAGTTTGGGTATAATTATTTTAAATAAGGCATTTGAGTTAGTCAAAGTTAACTCTAATGGGTGTTAAATGAAATAAGAATTTTGAAGAAAATAATACAGAAACAGGGTAGTAATAGGGACACAGTAGTGATAGTGCATATAGGAAGAAAGAGAGGGTAATGTAATTAGAGTAAATAGTTGCTGGTGATATTTTGTAGTATGGGTGAGGTGGTAAGGAGTGATCAACGTGCGTCGTTGGGCAGGTAATTGTGAAGGGTCGAGGAGTGATTGCAGAGATTATTGGGAAGGGCAAAAGGTTATGAATGGAATTGCCAAGGTCGGGAACACACATCCTAGTTACAAAGAGGGTATTAGATATTTTATTATAAGAGGAGAAGGGTATAAGTGGAATTAGTGTTGAAGGTGGTTATTATTGAGAGATTGGTGTCGCCCAATATGATTCTGTTAGTGATTATTAGTAGGAAGAAAGGGAGTAAGATTATAGATATAAATGCCCATTCAATAAGTTGAATCATTGTGAATAACGGAAAATCACTCAAACTAATTGATGATCAAAATGAAAGGGTTAAATAGAAAATTCATAGTAGAAAGATAATAAGAAATGAAATGTGATGTAACATGAATGTTAATAATAAATTTGAATTTTTATAGAATTAAATGGTACAATGATAAATAATTAAAAGTTTGATATAAAAGAGTTGATGGAAATAATAATAGTAATGTTTATAAATTTTTATACAAATTATTTAATTGTGAATTGTTTGGTTAAATGTAGCTATGATATTGTTCATGTATATTATGTTATTATGCAAGATTAATGGGTGATTTTGGGAGTTGTTTGGTGTTATTATAAGTGTAAATCAATTGTGGAATGTAGAGACAGCAAATGTAGCAGGAATTAAGTTTAGATATAGGTAGGCTATTGCAGCGGCGGCATGTGCCACTGTAGGTAGCGTTATGGGTTGATGAGTAACGCACAAATACGTTACCATCATCGGAGGCCGAAATCGGCGTACACACACTGTACAACTTTGATACCCGCCTTTTCGGGCGGTTACTGTCTTACCAGCACTAATCGTGGTTTTGGACGACAGCTAGCTGTGGGCAGCAATTGTAACACTGACCATGGTTGGTTGTCCTTGAAATTGGTGAAAACTGAAATTCATGGGGGGGCCACTTAGGGGAAATCCCCGGAACTATGGAACAGCGGCTATCACCTTGTTCGAGTAGGAACAGCAAAACAGGTGATAGACCCGTTTTAAGGGTATAATTATGTAACATTCAGATATGATGATATCTGGCATTTATAAAATGTAAAGCCGAAGCAAGGACAGGAGATGCAAAATTCCTCCACCAATTCAGTCCTTGTCGAAGCAACTGGACGCCACAGTCCAGTGGGGGGTCATAGTGTGTGTGGTAAGGAGGTTACTACACGGGTAGTAACGTTAAATGAATATCAAATATTAAGTAGATGACATTAATACTGGTGTCAAGCATAAAATAATTATGATTTCGCTTTGAAGAAATTAGTATCAGGAAAACTGATCAATGAATTTTAAATAGCTAGATTGTTTGCCATAATGAATTTGTGTTTAGGATTCTATATAATAGATATATAGATAAATTGTGTTGATTTTGTTAAACTTAAGGAATTATTTTATAGGTTATTGCCTTAGTATAAGAGTATATTTTCTTGTGTTGAAAAGAGTTAAAATATTATTGGCTGGAGTCAAAATTCCTGATAAAATATAGGAATGTAAAAGAGAAAGAGACCTCTATCATAATTCTTGTTTATATATGTATTAAAGATGTTAGGAATTAAGTAAAACCAATGCCCATTAACATAAACCAATGCAGCTACGGGGAGACAGATCAGTTGGGGATATGGCATTATACAAGGCCACTATTTGATTTTTGTATTCGATGTTTCAGAGTTTGGTGATGCTGTGACGGCGGTCCTGAGCTGGCCAGCGCGTCAGAGCAGGGACGTCAAGTGCTTGAGTGGCCTTGCGGTGTTGGGATCTCGCAAAAGAAGTCCAGTAAGGTCAGGCAGGTATTGTCACGATGACTGGACCAAGGGTAAGTTAACAATATTTCTTTTATATAAACACTACAGGGGGTTGTCGCGACATATCTTGACTGATCCCGTTAGGAAGTATGAATGAGTCAATGAGATTTTTTATGCTTCAGCATAAAACCTCTCATTGAGGGGGTTTGTAATGGTACATTAAATCAGTATAGGGATTTGGGGGTACAAGGAAATATAATTTTATATTTATTTCAAATGTAATCAAATATGTAAGAATAGAGGTTCCCAAAAAATGATACAACGCAGTTCGCTACGATGAGTTGGCGTCAAGGTCACTGGTGTACGTGCAAATTGTCAGCAATGCATACGCAGCAACAAACAGGACACTCCTAAAACGTCATCGAAACACAAAACGTAATCGTTGCGATGTAACACAATGCCGTCATCATCTGAGAACAATAGATTCGATGACAAATTATCCCTTCCACTTAGGAAGTAGAGGCCATGTTCTCAGCCCCAGTCTACTCAACACCGTTAGTGCAACAGCACGTTACAAAATCTGCTGGCCATCAATTGCCAGCAGAAGTCTTTAAAAGTGAAAAAGCAAAAAATGTAGTTAAAGTGAGTGTTTTTTGAAATCAGTTATACACTAACAGAATAAAAATGTAAATTAACGTCAGTGGTAAAAGAACAGAAACAGTTAACGTTCGGCTGAACACCTGCTGGACAATGTGGAATGTCTGACGAGAGCTTCAATCCTCAAAAATCAGAGAAGTCGAAATTCAAATCAATACCTCTTTTTTTTTCTTTTTTTGAGCTCAAAATTAACATGTAATCAAATGTACCTGTAAAATAACTAGGGGCAAGCATGTGTGTGTGCGTGTGCCGGCATATATCTAAAGAGTCACGGGCATTGGTTTATGTTACGTGACCAGATAACGTGACAAGTTTAAACTGCAGTAAGTTTTCTAACTTCATTAAATATGAAATCAGAGAAGCTGGAAATAATACAAATGTAATTGAGATGACGTACAGTTAATACGGCGGAAATACGTCGCCACCATTTTGTTAAGTATTTGATGAAGACTCCATTTTCTTTTTGTATTCGCTAAAAAAATTGAAATATCAAGAGTATTAAAACACAAGTCTTTCAAATCTAATGTCATCAGAGTTCATTATTTTCAAATGCCCATACTGTTTCTCCTCTGCTTGCTTGACAACGACCCTGGACCAAAATGAGAAAAAGTTATGTTGGCAACACGTGCTGTACACCAATGTAAATAGTGTGAGGAAGGTAGTGAGTTTCAAAAGGTAAGTCACTGCTAAAAAATATAAATAATCACATGGTTTGTTTAGTAACAAATGGCAGCCCGAACTAGTGACTTTATATAAAATTTTATTTATATAAACAAGCCTGCAAGAGAGACAGGATGGGTACGGAAATAATGTACAACGTAAGTAGTTAGGTTATGTTGTGTATAATTGTATGTTAGATATACAATATTTTAAAATGGCAAACAACAAAGAGATTGGAGTTGAAATGAGCGAGTCGGCTGGTGTGGGAGAACCAGGGGTTCAATCAACCCCAGTAAATTGGTCCAAAGAATACAGCTTAACTGAGTCAGCAATAGATGACTCGAGTACTCAGTCAACTCCAACCTCAACAAAATGTAACAATCAATTTGATAATGATATACTGAGTATGTTACGAATAATATCAAAGGATATTCATGAGCAAAAAAGTGAAATTAAAGAAATAAAAAATAATTTTGATGAGAAATTCAATGCACAGAGTGTAAAGTTTGATGAAAAGTTTGACAAATTTGATGAGAAATTTAATGAAGTGAAAAACGAAATTAAGAGACAAAATTTTAATTTTGATAAACAGATTAACGAAATAAACGCATGTTACGAAAATATGAAAGAAAAAATAGTAGCATCAGTTAGCGAGGTGTTTGATAGACAAATAAACAGAGTAAATAACATAATTGATAACTTTACAAAGAAGGAAGTAGACGAAAATTACGAGAGTAAAATGGGGGTAGAGAATAGTGGAGAAACAGAAAAATTAAACGTAAATGAAGACGGTCAGATGACATATAATGAGGTAAGTGGTGTTGAGAATTATGACAATATAAGTAAAAATATGGTTTTAGAGAACGATGGTGTGAATATTGAGAGTACTGATGAAATTTTAGAGGGAGTAGAAATTAATGATGGAATGTTAGTGTGTGTTAATGAGTCAGAGAGAAAGTGGAGAGAGAATATATAGGTAGAGGGGTTGCAGGGGGTAAATTTTTCCCGTGATGTTGTAGTTGGGGTGAAGAAAAGGTTTCACGAGCGTATTTGGAAGACACATGGTCTGCAAATAGCCGTCCCTGGATTTTTTGTGCACCTGATAGGTGGTGCAATAATAAAGTAGTAGTGTCCCCTGCATATACTGAGAGAGAGAGTGTGATAGGAAGTTATGATGGGAGACATGGTGAAAGAGAGTTGTGTGTTAATTGGGAGATGGAGTTATTTAGAGTGAATAGAAATTATAAAGAATTGGTGGAAAGGTTAGTAGAGATGGTGCATAATTATAGTAAAATTTTACCTGATGTTGAAGCGGAGGTAGTAGCAGAAGTAGATGATAATGTTGACGAATTATTAACTTACCTGATTATGACAGATAATACTAAAGGTGACAGGACCCGATCGTGAAAAATTATATGATATGGTAATATGGAATGATCATATTAATTATAAGGATACGGTGGAAGAATATGACAATATAAATAATTATTACATTGATAATAATAATATAATGTATTCGATAATAAATGACTTGTATAGACCTAAGATTAGATGGTTATTTGATGATGGTGGATAAGTGTTTTATTGCGTATGAACATTTAACTATGTGAACAGTGTGGTTTTGAAATGGATTATCTTATGGAGTGATTTATGGTCAATGATAACAAATAATAAGTTGCATTGTATATTCTTTTGTGTGTTAATGTTAAATGTATTTGTGTATTACATTATGTTGTGTATTATATGTATTCTTATGTAAACCATGTATGTAATAGGAATTTATAGTTTAATTGATTTAATAATAATTATAAAATGTTTCAAACTAAATAAGTGATGAAAGTAATGGTGAAATTTTAATTGATTGAATTATATAATGGAGATAAATTAATTAATTAATTTAAAATGTTGTATAAAAGAGATTTGATAATGAAGTTAAATGATTTTATGAGATTTAGATTATCTAAAGAGTAGTATATGATAAAACATATAATATGTTGGGATATGGAGTTATATTGTTATTAAGAGATAAGTGATGAATTTTCTGAAGTAGGTGTCAATTATCATATTAAGGTGAAATATTATTAAAGATAGAGTTTGGGTATAATTATTTTAAATAAGGCATTTGAGTTAGTCAAAGTTAACTCTAATGGGTGTTAAATGAAATAAGAATTTTGAAGAAAATAATACAGAAACAGGGTAGTAATAGGGACACAGTAGTGATAGTGCATATAGGAAGAAAGAGAGGGTAATGTAATTAGAGAGTAAATAGTTGCTGGTGATATTTTGTAGTATGGGTGAGGTGGTAAGGAGTGATCAACGTGCGTCGTTGGGCAGGTAATTGTGAAGGGTCCAGGAGTGATTGCCGAGATTATTGGGAAGGGCAAAAGGTTATGAATGGAATTGCCAAGGTCGGGAACACACATCCTAGTTACAAAGAGGGTATTAGATATTTTATTATAAGAGGAGAAGGGTATAAGTGGAATTAGTGTTGAAGGGGGTTATTATTGAGAGATTGGTGTCGCCCAATATGATTCTGTTAGCGATAGTTAGTAGGAAGAAAGGGAGTAAGATTATAGATATTGTAGCGGGGCATTTTTGGGCATACCTGGGGTAATAACATAATTTGTATTTTTCATAAATAAATAATAAATAACATGTTGAGTGATAGGGACAGAAATTATAGACTTGGGTAAATTTCCTGTTTGAAACGAAAACAACAGTGGCAGCATTGACTGTGAAGGTTATCCGATGATATTTTGTAAAAACAGATTCAACAGACGCAGTTTTAATAATCGACAAACTGTGCAAAAGTCAAATCAAGGACAAACACAACAGTAAACAAATTATATAACCAGCATTAGGCGAGTGTTACGTCAGAGCCTATCCTTGATGAGTAATGCCATTACATAACGGTGACATGCAGCTGGCGCAATGATACAAACTAAAAAACAATAGAATCAAGCATCCTACAACAGCGCTTGACAAAATAGCGCTGTTTTCTCTGCCCAGTAACATCTCATCACCACTCGCGAGTGGTAACCATCAAAAGTTTCAGCAGTAAGTGCGGGCCCGCAACACACCAAAAAATGTGATTAACATATAAATTTAAATAAAATACGCCGAAAGTTTAAAGAATGTGAGATAAGTGACGTTATATTGATAAACACATAATAATTTAAATTCAACATCAGTGAAAACAACATCAGTGCACTAACAATGCGACGTAGTCGAAATTCAACAGCAGTTAAGTAATGGGGTAGAGTAAAACGTAAATAATGGGTAAACTAAAAGTATAATGGTACCGATTTCTTTAAAGTTGTTTAACAAGAAAAAATGAGATCTCTAAAATAATTGATGTGTGTGTGTGCGTGAGTATGTGAGGAAATATATTTAAATGAAGAAGTCTGGTTTGCGTTTGTACAAAAATTATTTAGTTTTATTTCTATTTAATATCTTGATTTTTCTGTTAATTAAAATTTTATATGAGGTTTCAATTTTATTCATGTAAGTTTCTTTTGATGAGAATTATGTAACAGCTGAAGGAGGTAGTATGATGATGATTTTAAAATGATGTGAATATCTAATCATTAATAAACCTCAGTAATTCTTGGGAAACAAGTAAAGTTTTCTTTATTTAAACAACCATAATCTGTTTCTCCTGTTCGCTTATAAGAACCCTGGTGTGTAATAATTTTACGTGTATAGGTGGTAACAAGATGGCTCCTAACAAAATCAAACCGAAAAAGTAAGTATGCTCACTCATGTTTATTTATTTTGTTAATATCAATAATATCAAACATATCAATATAAATGCCCATTCAATAAGTTGAATCATTGTGAATAACGGAAAATCACTCAAACTAATTGATGATCAAAATGAAAGGGTTAAATAGAAAATTCATAGTAGAAAGATAATAAGAAATGACATGTGATGTAACATGAATGTTAATAATAAATTTGAATTTTTATAGAATTAAATGGTACAATGATAAATAATTAAAAGTTTGATATAAAAGAGTTGATGGAAATAATAATAGTAATGTTTATAAATTTTTATACAAATTATTTAATTGTGAATTGTTTGGTTAAATGTAGCTATGATATTGTTCATGTATATTATGTTATTATGCAAGATTAATGGGTGATTTTGGGAGTTGTTTGGTGTTATTATAAGTGTAAATCAATTGTGGAATGTCGAGACAGCAAATGTAGCAGGAATTAAGTTTAGATATAGGTAGGCTATTGCAGCGGCGGCATGTGCCACTGTAGGTAGCGTTATGGGTTGATGAGTAACGCACAAATACGTTACCATCATCGGAGGCCGAAATCGGCGTACACACACTGTACAACTTTGATACCCGCCTTTTCGGGCGGTTACTGTCTTACCAGCACTAATCGTGGTTTTGGACGACAGCCAGCTGTGGGCAGCAATTGTAACACTGACCAGGTTGGTTGTCCTTGAAATTGGTGAAAACTGAAATTCATGGGGGGGCCACTTAGGGGAAATCCCCGGAACTATGGAACAGCGGCTATCACCTTGTTCGAGTAGGAACAGCAAAACAGGTGATAGACCCGTTTTAAGGGTATAATTATGTAACATTCAGATATGATGATATCTGGCATTTATAAAATGTAAAGCCGAAGCAAGGACAGGAGATGCAAAAATTCCTCCACACCAATTCAGTCCTTGTCGAAGCAACTGGACGCCACAGTCCAGTGGGGGGTCATAGTGTGTGTGGTAAGGAGGTTACTACAGGAGTAGTAACGTTAAATGAATATCAAATATTAAGTAGATGACATTAATACTGGTGTCAAGCATAAAATAATTATGATTTCGCTTTGAAGAAATTAGTATCAGGAAAACTGATCAATGAATTTTAAATAGCTAGATTGTTTGCCATAATGAATTTGTGTTTAGGATTCTATATAATAGATATATAGATAAATTGTGTTGATTTTGTTAAACTTAAGGAATTATTTTATAGGTTATTGCCTTAGCATAAGAGTATATTTTCTTGTGTTGAAAAGAGTTAAAATATTATTGGCTGGAGTCAAAATTCCTGATAAAATATAGGAATGTAAAAGAGAAAGAGACCTCTATCATAATTCTTGTTTATATATGTATTAAAGATGTTAGGAATTAAGTAAAACCAATGCCCATTAACATAAACCAATGCAGCTACGGGGAGACAGATCAGTTGGGGATATGGCATTATACAAGGCCACTATTTGATTTTTGTATTCGATGTTTCAGAGTTTGGTGATGCTGTGACGGCGGTCCTGAGCTGGCCAGCGCGTCAGAGCAGGGACGTCAAGTGCTTGAGTGGCCTTGCGGTGTTGGGATCTCGCAAAAGAAGTCCAGTAAGGTCAGGCAGGTATTGTCATGATGACTGGACCAAGGGTAAGTTAACAATATTTCTTTTATATAAACACTACAGGGGGTTGTGGCGACATATCTTGACTGATCCCGTTAGGAAGTATGAATGAGTCAATGAGATTTTTTATGCTTCAGCATAAAACCTCTCATTGAGGGGGTTTGTAATGGTACATTAAATCAGTATAGGGATTTGGGGGTACAAGGAAATATAATTTTATATTTATTTCAAATGTAATCAAATATGTAAGAATAGAGGTTTCCCAAAAAATGATACAACGCAGTTCGCTACGATGAGTTGGCGTCAAGGTCACTGGTGTACGTGCAAATTGTCAGCAATGCATACGCAGCAACAAACAGGACACTCCTAAAACGTCATCGAAACACAAAACGTAATCGTTGCGATGTAACACAATGCCGTCATCATCTGAGAACAATAGATTCGATGACAAATTATCCCTTCCACTTAGGAAGTAGAGGCCATGTTCTCAGCCCCAGTCTACTCAACACCGTTAGTGCAACAGCACGTTACAAAATCTGCTGGCCATCAATTGCCAGCAGAAGTCTTTAAAAGTGAAAAAGCAAAAAATGTAGTTAAAGTGAGTGTTTTTTGAAATCAGTTATACACTAACAGAATAAAAATGTAAATTAACGTCAGTGGTAAAAGAACAGAAACAGTTAACGTTCGGCCGAACACCTGCTGGACAATGTGGAATGTCTGACGAGAGCTTCAATCCTCAAAAATCAGAGAAGTCGAAATTCAAATCAATACCTCTTTTTTTTCTTTTTTTGAGCTCAAAATTAACATGTAATCAAATGTACCTGTAAAATAACTAGGGGAAGCATGTGTGTGTGCATGTGCCGGCATATATCTAAAGAGTCACGGGCATTGGTTTATGTTACGTGACCAGATAACGTGACAAGTTTAAACTGCAGTAAGTTTTCTAACTTCATTAAATATGAAATCAGAGAAGCTGGAAATAATACAAATGTAATTGAGATGACGTACAGTTAATACGGCGGAAATACGTCGCCACCATTTTGTTAAGTATTTGATGAAGACTCCATTTTGTTTTTTGTATTCGCTAAAAAAATTGAAATATCAAGAGTATTAAAACACAAGTCTTTCAAATCTAATGTCATCAGAGTTCATTATTTTCAAATGCCCATACTGTTTCTCCTCTGCTTGCTTGACAACGACCCTGGACCAAAATGAGAAAAAGTTATGTTGGCAACACGTGCTGTACACCAATGTAAATAGTGTGAGGAAGGTAGTGAGTTTCAAAAGGTAAGTCACTGCTAAAAAATATAAATAATCACATGGTTTGTTTAGTAACAAATGGCAGCCCGAACTAGTGACTTTATATAAAATTTTATTTATATAAACAAGCCTGCAAGAGAGACAGGATGGGTATGGAAATAATGTACAACGTAAGTAGTTAGGTTATGTTGTGTATAATTGTATGTTAGATATACAATATTTTAAAATGGCAAACAACAAAGAGATTGGAGTTGAAATGAGCGAGTCGGCTGGTGTGGGAGAACCAGGGGTTCAATCAACCCCAGTAAATTGGTCCAAAGAATACAGCTTAACTGAGTCAGCAATAGATGACTCGAGTACTCAGTCAACTCCAACCTCAACAAAATGTAACAATCAATTTGATAATGATATAATAAATATGTTACGAATAATATCAAAGGATATTCATGAGCAAAAAAGTGAAATTAAAGAAATAAAAAATAATTTTGATGAGAAATTCAATGCACAGAGTGTAAAGTTTGATGAAAAGTTTGACAAATTTGATGAGAAATTTAATGAAGTGAAAAACGAAATTAAGAGACAAAATTTTAATTTTGATAAACAGATTAACGAAATAAACGCATGTTACGAAAATATGAAAGAAAAAATAGTAGCATCAGTTAGCGAGGTGTTTGATAGACAAATAAACAGAGTAAATAACATAATTGATAACTTTACAAAGAAGGAAGTAGACGAAAATTACGAGAGTAAAATGGGGGTAGAGAATAGTGGAGAAACAGAAAAATTAAACGTAAATGAAGACGGTCAGATGACATATAATGAGGTAAGTGGTGTTGAGAATTATGACAATATAAGTAAAAATATGGTTTTAGAGAACGATGGTGTGAATATTGAGAGTACTGATGAAATTTTAGAGGGAGTAGAAATTAATGATGGAATGTTAGTGTGTGTTAATGAGTCAGAGAGAAAGTGGAGAGAGAATATATAGGTAGAGGGGTTGCAGGGGGTAAATTTTTCCCGTGATGTTGTAGTTGAGGGTGAAGAAAAGGTTTCACGAGCGTATTTGGAAGACACATGGTCTGCAAATAGCCGTCCCTGGATTTTTTGTGCACCTGATAGGTGGTGCAATAATAAAGTAGTAGTGTCCCCTGCATATACTGAGAGAGAGAGTGTGATAGGAAGTTATGATGGGAGACATGGTGAAAGAGAGTTGTGTGTTAATTGGGAGATGGAGTTATTTAGAGTGAATAGAAATTATAAAGAATTGGTGGAAAGATTAGGAGTAGAGATGATGCATAATTATAGTGAAATTTTACCTGATGTTGAAGCGGAGGTAGTAGCAGAAGTAGATGATAATGTTGACGAATTATTAGCTTACCTGATTATGACAGATAATACTAAAGGTGACAGGACCATACCCGATCGTGAAAAATTATATGATATGGTAATATGGAATGATCATATTAATTATAAGGATACGGTGGAAGAATATGACAATATAAATAATTATTACATTGATAATAATAATATAATGTATTCGATAATAAATGACTTGTATAGACCTAAGATTAGATGGTTATTTGATGATGGTGGATAAGTGTTTTATTGTGTATGAACGTTTAACTATGTGAACAGTGTGGTTTTGAAATGGATTGTCTTATGGAGTGATTTATGGTCAATGATAACAAATAATAAGTTGCATTGTATATTCTTTTGTGTGTTAATGTTAAATGTATTTGTGTATTACATTATGTTGTGTATTATATGTATTCTTATGTAAACCATGTATGTAATAGGAATTTATAGTTTAATTGATTTAATAATAATTATAGAATGTTTCAAACTAAATAAGTGATGAAAGTAATGGTGAAATTTTAATTGATTGAATTATATAATGGAGATAAATTAATTAATTAATTTAAAATGTTGTATAAAAGAGATTTGATAATGAAGTTAAATGATTTTATGAGATTTAGATTATCTAAAGAGTAGTATATGATAAAACATATAATATGTTGGGATATGGAGTTATATTGTTATTAAGAGATAAGTGATGAATTTTCTGAAGTAGGTGTCAATTATCATATTAAGGTGAAATATTATAAAAGATAGAGTTTGGGTATAATTATTTTAAATAAGGCATTTGAGTTAGTCAAAGTTAACTCTAATGGGTGTTAAATGAAATAAGAATTTTGAAGAAAATAATACAGAAACAGGGTAGTAATAGGGACACAGTAGTGATAGTGCATATAGGAAGAAAGAGAGGGTAATGTAATTAGAGTAAATAGTTGCTGGTGATATTTTGTAGTATGGGTGAGGTGGTAAGGAGTGATCAACGTGCGTCGTTGGGCAGGTAATTGTGAAGGGTCGAGGAGTGATTGCAGAGATTATTGGGAAGGGCAAAAGGTTATGAATGGAATTGCCAAGGTCGGGAACACACATCCTAGTTACAAAGAGGGTATTAGATATTTTATTATAAGAGGAGAAGGGTATAAGTGGAATTTGTGTTGAAGGTGGTTATTATTGAGAGATTGGTGTCGCCCAATATGATTCTGTTAGTGATTATTAGTAGGAAGAAAGGGAGTAAGATTATAGATATAAATGCCCATTCAATAAGTTGAATCATTGTGAATAACGGAAAATCACTCAAACTAATTGATGATCAAAATGAAAGGGTTAAATAGAAAATTCATAGTAGAAAGATAATAAGAAATGAAATGTGATGTAACATGAATGTTAATAATAAATTTGAATTTTTATAGAATTAAATGGTACAATGATAAATAATTAAAAGTTTGATATAAAAGAGTTGATGGAAATAATAATAGTAATGTTTATAAATTTTTATACAAATTATTTAATTGTGAATTGTTTGGTTAAATGTAGCTATGATATTGTTCATGTATATTATGTTATTATGCAAGATTAATGGGTGATTTTGGGAGTTGTTTGGTGTTATTATAAGTGTAAATCAATTGTGGAATGTAGAGACAGCAAATGTAGCAGGAATTAAGTTTAGATATAGGTAGGCTATTGCAGCGGCGGCATGTGCCACTGTAGGTAGCGTTATGGGTTGATGAGTAACGCACAAATACGTTACCATCATCGGAGGCCGAAATCGGCGTACACACACTGCACAACTTTGATACCCGCCTTTTCGGGCGGTTACTGTCTTACCAGCACTAATCGTGGTTTTGGACGACAGCCAGCTGTGGGCAGCAATTGTAACACTGACCAGGTTGGTTGTCCTTGAAATTGGTGAAAACTGAAATTCATGGGGGGGCCACTTAGGGGAAATCCCCGGAACTATGGAACAGCGGCTATCACCTTGTTCGAGTAGGAACAGCAAAACAGGTGATAGACCCGTTTTAAGGGTATAATTATGTAACATTCAGATATGATGATATCTGGCATTTATAAAATGTAAAGCCGAAGCAAGGACAGGAGATGCAAAAATTCCTCCACACCAATTCAGTCCTTGTCGAAGCAACTGGACGCCACAGTCCAGTGGGGGGTCATAGTGTGTGTGGTAAGGAGGTTACTACAGGAGTAGTAACGTTAAATGAATATCAAATATTAAGTAGATGACATTAATACTGGTGTCAAGCATAAAATAATTATGATTTCGCTTTGAAGAAATTAGTATCAGGAAAACTGATCAATGAATTTTAAATAGCTAGATTGTTTGCCATAATGAATTTGTGTTTAGGATTCTATATAATAGATATATAGATAAATTGTGTTGATTTTGTTAAACTTAAGGAATTATTTTATAGGTTATTGCCTTAGTATAAGAGTATATTTTCTTGTGTTGAAAAGAGTTAAAATATTATTGGCTGGAGTCAAAATTCCTGATAAAATATAGGAATGTAAAAGAGAAAGAGACCTCTATCATAATTCTTGTTTATATATGTATTAAAGATGTTAGGAATTAAGTAAAACCAATGCCCATTAACATAAACCAATGCAGCTACGGGGAGACAGATCAGTTGGGCATATGGCATTATACAAGGCCACTATTTGATTTTTGTATTCCATGTTTCAGAGTTTGGTGATGCTGTGACGGCGGTCCTGAGCTGGCCAGCGCGTCAGAGCAGGGACGTCAAGTGCTTGAGTGGCCTTGCGGTGTTGGGATCTCGCAAAAGAAGTCCAGTAAGGTCAGGCAGGTATTGTCACGATGACTGGACCAAGGGTAAGTTAACAATATTTCTTTTATATAAACACTACAGGGGGTTGTGGCGACATATCTTGACTGATCCCGTTAGGAAGTATGAATGAGTCAATGAGATTTTTTATGCTTCAGCATAAAACCTCTCATTGAGGGGGTTTGTAATGGTACATTAAATCAGTATAGGGATTTGGGGGTACAAGGAAATAGAATTTTATATTTATTTCAAATGTAATCAAATATGTAAGAATAGAGGTTTCCCAAAAAATGATACAACGCAGTTCGCTACGATGAGTTGACGTCAAGGTCACTGGTGTACGTGCAAATTGTCAGCAATGCATACGCAGCAACAAACAGGACACACCTAAAACGTCATCGAAACACAAAACGTAATCGTTGCGATGTAACACAATGCCGTCATCATCTGAGAACAATAGATTCGATGACAAATTATCCCTTCCACTTAGGAAGTAGAGGCCATGTTCTCAGCCCCAGTCTACTCAACACCGTTAGTGCAACAGCACGTTACAAAATCTGCTGGCCATCAATTGCCAGCAGAAGTCTTTAAAAGTGAAAAAGCAAAAAATGTAGTTAAAGTGAGTGTTTTTTGAAATCAGTTATACACTAACAGAATAAAAATGTAAATTAACGTCAGTGGTAAAAGAACAGAAACAGTTAACGTTCGGCCGAACACCTGCTGGACAATGTGGAATGTCTGACGAGAGCTTCAATCCTCAAAAATCAGAGAAGTCGAAATTCAAATCAATACCTCTTTTTTTTCTTTTTTTGAGCTCAAAATTAACATGTAATCAAATGTACCTGTAAAATAACTAGGGGAAGCATGTGTGTGTGCATGTGCCGGCATATATCTAAAGAGTCACGGGCATTGGTTTATGTTACGTGACCAGATAACGTGACAAGTTTAAACTGCAGTAAGTTTTCTAACTTCATTAAATATGAAATCAGAGAAGCTGGAAATAATACAAATGTAATTGAGATGACGTACAGTTAATACGGCGGAAATACGTCGCCACCATTTTGTTAAGTATTTGATGAAGACTCCATTTTGTTTTTTGTATTCGCTAAAAAAATTGAAATATCAAGAGTATTAAAACACAAGTCTTTCAAATCTAATGTCATCAGAGTTCATTATTTTCAAATGCCCATACTGTTTCTCCTCTGCTTGCTTGACAACGACCCTGGACCAAAATGAGAAACAGTTATGTTGGCAACACGTGCTGTACACCAATGTAAATAGTGTGAGGAAGGTAGTGAGTTTCAAAAGGTAAGTCACTGCTAAAAAATATAAATAATCACATGGTTTGTTTAGTAACAAATGGCAGCCCGAACTAGTGACTTTATATAAAATTTTATTTATATAAACAAGCCTGCAAGAGAGACAGGATGGGTATGGAAATAATGTACAACGTAAGTAGTTAGGTTATGTTGTGTATAATTGTATGTTAGATATACAATATTTTAAAATGGCAAACAACAAAGAGATTGGAGTTGAAATGAGCGAGTCGGCTGGTGTGGGAGAACCAGGGGTTCAATCAACCCCAGTAAATTGGTCCAAAGAATACAGCTTAACTGAGTCAGCAATAGATGACTCGAGTACTCAGTCAACTCCAACCTCAACAAAATGTAACAATCAATTTGATAATGATATAATAAATATGTTACGAATAATATCAAAGGATATTCATGAGCAAAAAAGTGAAATTAAAGAAATAAAAAATAATTTTGATGAGAAATTCAATGCACAGAGTGTAAAGTTTGATGAAAAGTTTGACAAATTTGATGAGAAATTTAATGAAGTGAAAAACGAAATTAAGAGACAAAATTTTAATTTTGATAAACAGATTAACGAAATAAACGCATGTTACGAAAATATGAAAGAAAAAATAGTAGCATCAGTTAGCGAGGTGTTTGATAGACAAATAAACAGAGTAAATAACATAATTGATAACTTTACAAAGAAGGAAGTAGACGAAAATTACGAGAGTAAAATGGGGGTAGAGAATAGTGGAGAAACAGAAAAATTAAACGTAAATGAAGACTGTCAGATGACATATAATGAGGTAAGTGGTGTTGAGAATTATGACAATATAAGTAAAAATATGGTTTTAGAGAACGATGGTGTGAATATTGAGAGTACTGATGAAATTTTAGAGGGAGTAGAAATTAATGATGGAATGTTAGTGTGTGTTAATGAGTCAGAGAGAAAGTGGAGAGAGAATATATAGGTAGAGGGGTTGCAGGGGGTAAATTTTTCCCGTGATGTTGTAGTTGAGGGTGAAGAAAAGGTTTCACGAGCGTATTTGGAAGACACATGGTCTGCAAATAGCCGTCCCTGGATTTTTTGTGCACCTGATAGGTGGTGCAATAATAAAGTAGTAGTGTCCCCTGCATATACTGAGAGAGAGAGTGTGATAGGAAGTTATGATGGGAGACATGGTGAAAGAGAGTTGTGTGTTAATTGGGAGATGGAGTTATTTAGAGTGAATAGAAATTATAAAGAATTGGTGGAAAGATTAGGAGTAGAGATGATGCATAATTATAGTGAAATTTTACCTGATGTTGAAGCGGAGGTAGTAGCAGAAGTAGATGATAATGTTGACGAATTATTAGCTTACCTGATTATGACAGATAATACTAAAGGTGACAGGACCATACCCGATCGTGAAAAATTATATGATATGGTAATATGGAATGATCATATTAATTATAAGGATACGGTGGAAGAATATGACAATATAAATAATTATTACATTGATAATAATAATATAATGTATTCGATAATAAATGACTTGTATAGACCTAAGATTAGATGGTTATTTGATGATGGTGGATAAGTGTTTTATTGTGTATGAACGTTTAACTATGTGAACAGTGTGGTTTTGAAATGGATTGTCTTATGGAGTGATTTATGGTCAATGATAACAAATAATAAGTTGCATTGTATATTCTTTTGTGTGTTAATGTTAAATGTATTTGTGTATTACATTATGTTGTGTATTATATGTATTCTTATGTAAACCATGTATGTAATAGGAATTTATAGTTTAATTGATTTAATAATAATTATAGAATGTTTCAAACTAAATAAGTGATGAAAGTAATGGTGAAATTTTAATTGATTGAATTATATAATGGAGATAAATTAATTAATTAATTTAAAATGTTGTATAAAAGAGATTTGATAATGAAGTTAAATGATTTTATGAGATTTAGATTATCTAAAGAGTAGTATATGATAAAACATATAATATGTTGGGATATGGAGTTATATTGTTATTAAGAGATAAGTGATGAATTTTCTGAAGTAGGTGTCAATTATCATATTAAGGTGAAATATTATAAAAGATAGAGTTTGGGTATAATTATTTTAAATAAGGCATTTGAGTTAGTCAAAGTTAACTCTAATGGGTGTTAAATGAAATAAGAATTTTGAAGAAAATAATACAGAAACAGGGTAGTAATAGGGACACAGTAGTGATAGTGCATATAGGAAGAAAGAGAGGGTAATGTAATTAGAGTAAATAGTTGCTGGTGATATTTTGTAGTATGGGTGAGGTGGTAAGGAGTGATCAACGTGCATCGTTGGGCAGGTAATTGTGAAGGGTCGAGGAGTGATTGCAGAGATTATTGGGAAGGGCAAAAGGTTATGAATGGAATTGCCAAGGTCGGGAACACACATCCTAGTTACAAAGAGGGTATTAGATATTTTATTATAAGAGGAGAAGGGTATAAGTGGAATTAGTGTTGAAGGTGGTTATTATTGAGAGATTGGTGTCGCCCAATATGATTCTGTTAGTGATTATTAGTAGGAAGAAAGGGAGTAAGATTATAGATATAAATGCCCATTCAATAAGTTGAATCATTGTGAATAACGGAAAATCACTCAAACTAATTGATGATCAAAATGAAAGGGTTAAATAGAAAATTCATAGTAGAAAGATAATAAGAAATGAAATGTGATGTAACATGAATGTTAATAATAAATTTGAATTTTTATAGAATTAAATGGTACAATGATAAATAATTAAAAGTTTGATATAAAAGAGTTGATGGAAATAATAATAGTAATGTTTATAAATTTTTATACAAATTATTTAATTGTGAATTGTTTGGTTAAATGTAGCTATGATATTGTTCATGTATATTATGTTATTATGCAAGATTAATGGGTGATTTTGGGAGTTGTTTGGTGTTATTATAAGTGTAAATCAATTGTGGAATGTAGAGACAGCAAATGTAGCAGGAATTAAGTTTAGATATAGGTAGGCTATTGCAGCGGCGGCATGTGCCACTGTAGGTAGCGTTATGGGTTGATGAGTAACGCACAAATACGTTACCATCATCGGAGGCCGAAATCGGCGTACCCACACTGTACAACTTTGATACCCGCCTTTTCGGGCGGTTACTGTCTTACCAGCACTAATCGTGGTTTTGGACGACAGCCAGCTGTGGGCAGCAATTGTAACACTGACCAGGTTGGTTGTCCTTGAAATTGGTGAAAACGAAATTCATGGGGGGGCCACTTAGGGGAAATCCCCGGAACTATGGAACAGCGGCTATCACCTTGTTCGAGTAGGAACAGCAAAACAGGTGATAGACCCGTTTTAAGGGTATAATTATGTAACATTCAGATATGATGATATCTGGCATTTATAAAATGTAAAGCCGAAGCAAGGACAGGAGATGCAAAAATTCCTCCACACCAATTCAGTCCTTGTCGAAGCAACTGGACGCCACAGTCCAGTGGGGGGTCATAGTGTGTGTGGTAAGGAGGTTACTACAGGAGTAGTAACGTTAAATGAATATCAAATATTAAGTAGATGACATTAATACTGGTGTCAAGCATAAAATAATTATGATTTCGCTTTGAAGAAATTAGTATCAGGAAAACTGATCAATGAATTTTAAATAGCTAGATTGTTTGCCATAATGAATTTGTGTTTAGGATTCTATATAATAGATATATAGATAAATTGTGTTGATTTTGTTAAACTTAAGGAATTATTTTATAGGTTATTGCCTTAGTATAAGAGTATATTTTCTTGTGTTGAAAAGAGTTAAAATATTATTGGCTGGAGTCAAAATTCCTGATAAAATATAGGAATGTAAAAGAGAAAGAGACCTCTATCATAATTCTTGTTTATATATGTATTAAAGATGTTAGGAATTAAGTAAAACCAATGCCCATTAACATAAACCAATGCAGCTACGGGGAGACAGATCAGTTGGGGATATGGCATTATACAAGGCCACTATTTGATTTTTGTATTCGATGTTTCAGAGTTTGGTGATGCTGTGACGGCGGTCCTGAGCTGGCCAGCGCGTCAGAGCAGGGACGTCAAGTGCTTGAGTGGCCTTGCGGTGTTGGGATCTCGCAAAAGAAGTCCAGTAAGGTCAGGCAGGTATTGTCACGATGACTGGACCAAGGGTAAGTTAACAATATTTCTTTTATATAAACACTACAGGGGGTTGTGGCGACATATCTTGACTGATCCCGTTAGGAAGTATGAATGAGTCAATGAGATTTTTTATGCTTCTGCATAAAACCTCTCATTGAGGGGGTTTGTAATGGTACATTAAATCAGTATAGGGATTTGGGGGTACAAGGAAATATAATTTTATATTTATTTCAAATGTAATCAAATATGTAAGAATAGAGGTTTCCCAAAAAATGATACAACGCAGTTCGCTACGATGAGTTGGCGTCAAGGTCACTGGTGTACGTGCAAATTGTCAGCAATGCATACGCAGCAACAAACAGGACACTCCTAAAACGTCATCGAAACACAAAACGTAATCGTTGCGATGTAACACAATGCCGTCATCATCTGAGAACAATAGATTCGATGACAAATTATCCCTTCCACTTAGGAAGTAGAGGCCATGTTCTCAGCCCCAGTCTACTCAACACCGTTAGTGCAACAGCACGTTACAAAATCTGCTGCCATCAATTGCCAGCAGAAGTCTTTAAAAGTGAAAAAGCAAAAAATGTAGTTAAAGTGAGTGTTTTTTGAAATCAGTTATACACTAACAGAATAAAAATGTAAATTAACGTCAGTGGTAAAAGAACAGAAACCGTTAACGTTCGGCCGAACACCTGCTGGACAATGTGGAATGTCTGACGAGAGCTTCAATCCTCAAAAATCAGAGAAGTCGAAATTCAAATCAATACCTCTTTTTTTTCTTTTTTTGAGCTCAAAATTAACATGTAATCAAATGTACCTGTAAAATAACTAGGGGAAGCATGTGTGTGTGCATGTGCCGGCATATATCTAAAGAGTCACGGGCATTGGTTTATGTTACGTGACCAGATAACGTGACAAGTTTAAACTGCAGTAAGTTTTCTAACTTCATTAAATATGAAATCAGAGAAGCTGGAAATAATACAAATGTAATTGAGATGACGTACAGTTAATACGGCGGAAATACGTCGCCACCATTTTGTTAAGTATTTGATGAAGACTCCATTTTGTTTTTTGTATTCGCTAAAAAAATTGAAATATCAAGAGTATTAAAACATAAGTCTTTCAAATCTAATGTCATCAGAGTTCATTATTTTCAAATGCCCATACTGTTTCTCCTCTGCCTGCTTGACAACGACCCTGGACCAAAATGAGAAACAGTTATGTTGGCAACACGTGCTGTACACCAATGTAAATAGTGTGAGGAAGGTAGTGAGTTTCAAAAGGTAAGTCACTGCTAAAAAATATAAATAATCACATGGTTTGTTTAGTAACAAATGGCAGCCCGAACTAGTGACTTTATATAAAATTTTATTTATATAAACAAGCCTGCAAGAGAGACAGGATGGGTATGGAAATAATGTACAACGTAAGTAGTTAGGTTATGTTGTGTATAATTGTATGTTAGATATACAATATTTTAAAATGGCAAACAACAAAGAGATTGGAGTTGAAATGAGCGAGTCGGCTGGTGTGGGAGAACCAGGGGTTCAATCAACCCCAGTAAATTGGTCCAAAGAATACAGCTTAACTGAGTCAGCAATAGATGACTCGAGTACTCAGTCAACTCCAACCTCAACAAAATGTAACAATCAATTTGATAATGATATAATAAATATGTTACGAATAATATCAAAGGATATTCATGAGCAAAAAAGTGAAATTAAAGAAATAAAAAATAATTTTGATGAGAAATTCAATGCACAGAGTGTAAAGTTTGATGAAAAGTTTGACAAATTTGATGAGAAATTTAATGAAGTGAAAAACGAAATTAAGAGACAAAATTTTAATTTTGATAAACAGATTAACGAAATAAACGCATGTTACGAAAATATGAAAGAAAAAATAGTAGCATCAGTTAGCGAGGTGTTTGATAGACAAATAAACAGAGTAAATAACATAATTGATAACTTTACAAAGAAGGAAGTAGACGAAAATTACGAGAGTAAAATGGGGGTAGAGAATAGTGGAGAAACAGAAAAATTAAACGTAAATGAAGACTGTCAGATGACATATAATGAGGTAAGTGGTGTTGAGAATTATGACAATATAAGTAAAAATATGGTTTTAGAGAACGATGGTGTGAATATTGAGAGTACTGATGAAATTTTAGAGGGAGTAGAAATTAATGATGGAATGTTAGTGTGTGTTAATGAGTCAGAGAGAAAGTGGAGAGAGAATATATAGGTAGAGGGGTTGCAGGGGGTAAATTTTTCCCGTGATGTTGTAGTTGAGGGTGAAGAAAAGGTTTCACGAGCGTATTTGGAAGACACATGGTCTGCAAATAGCCGTCCCTGGATTTTTTGTGCACCTGATAGGTGGTGCAATAATAAAGTAGTAGTGTCCCCTGCATATGGTAATATGGAATGATCATATTAATTATAAGGATACGGTGGAAGAATATGACAATATAAATAATTATTACATTGATAATAATAATATAATGTATTCGATAATAAATGACTTGTATAGACCTAAGATTAGATGGTTATTTGATGATGGTGGATAAGTGTTTTATTGTGTATGAACGTTTAACTATGTGAACAGTGTGGTTTTGAAATGGATTGTCTTATGGAGTGATTTATGGTCAATGATAACAAATAATAAGTTGCATTGTATATTCTTTTGTGTGTTAATGTTAAATGTATTTGTGTATTACATTATGTTGTGTATTATATGTATTCTTATGTAAACCATGTATGTAATAGGAATTTATAGTTTAATTGATTTAATAATAATTATAGAATGTTTCAAACTAAATAAGTGATGAAAGTAATGGTGAAATTTTAATTGATTGAATTATATAATGGAGATAAATTAATTAATTAATTTAAAATGTTGTATAAAAGAGATTTGATAATGAAGTTAAATGATTTTATGAGATTTAGATTATCTAAAGAGTAGTATATGATAAAACATATAATATGTTGGGATATGGAGTTATATTGTTATTAAGAGATAAGTGATGAATTTTCTGAAGTAGGTGTCAATTATCATATTAAGGTGAAATATTATAAAAGATAGAGTTTGGGTATAATTATTTTAAATAAGGCATTTGAGTTAGTCAAAGTTAACTCTAATGGGTGTTAAATGAAATAAGAATTTTGAAGAAAATAATACAGAAACAGGGTAGTAATAGGGACACAGTAGTGATAGTGCATATAGGAAGAAAGAGAGGGTAATGTAATTAGAGTAAATAGTTGCTGGTGATATTTTGTAGTATGGGTGAGGTGGTAAGGAGTGATCAACGTGCGTCGTTGGGCAGGTAATTGTGAAGGGTCGAGGAGTGATTGCCGAGATTATTGGGAAGGGCAAAAGGTTATGAATGGAATTGCCAAGGTCGGGAACACACATCCTAGTTACAAAGAGGGTATTAGATATTTTATTATAAGAGGAGAAGGGTATAAGTGGAATTAGTGTTGAAGGTGGTTATTATTGAGAGATTGGTGTCGCCCAATATGATTCTGTTAGTGATTATTAGTAGGAAGAAAGGGAGTAAGATTATAGATATAAATGCCCATTCAATAAGTTGAATCATTGTGAATAACGGAAAATCACTCAAACTAATTGATGATCAAAATGAAAGGGTTAAATAGAAAATTCATAGTAGAAAGATAATAAGAAATGAAATGTGATGTAACATGAATGTTAATAATAAATTTGAATTTTTATAGAATTAAATGGTACAATGATAAATAATTAAAAGTTTGATATAAAAGAGTTGATGGAAATAATAATAGTAATGTTTATAAATTTTTATACAAATTATTTAATTGTGAATTGTTTGGTTAAATGTAGCTATGATATTGTTCATGTATATTATGTTATTATGCAAGATTAATGGGTGATTTTGGGAGTTGTTTGGTGTTATTATAAGTGTAAATCAATTGTGGAATGTAGAGACAGCAAATGTAGCAGGAATTAAGTTTAGATATAGGTAGGCTATTGCAGCGGCGGCATGTGCCACTGTAGGTAGCGTTATGGGTTGATGAGTAACGCACAAATACGTTACCATCATCGGAGGCCGAAATCGGCGTACCCACACTGTACAACTTTGATACCCGCCTTTTCGGGCGGTTACTGTCTTACCAGCACTAATCGTGGTTTTGGACGACAGCCAGCTGTGGGCAGCAATTGTAACACTGACCAGGTTGGTTGTCCTTGAAATTGGTGAAAACTGAAATTCATGGGGGGGCCACTTAGGGGAAATCCCCGGAACTATGGAACAGCGGCTATCACCTTGTTCAAGTAGGAACAGCAAAACAGGTGATAGACCCGTTTTAAGGGTATAATTATGTAACATTCAGATATGATGATATCTGGCATTTATAAAATGTAAAGCCGAAGCAAGGACAGGAGATGCAAAAATTCCTCCACACCAATTCAGTCCTTGTCGAAGCAACTGGACGCCACAGTCCAGTGGGGGGTCATAGTGTGTGTGGTAAGGAGGTTACTACAGGAGTAGTAACGTTAAATGAATATCAAATATTAAGTAGATGACATTAATACTGGTGTCAAGCATAAAATAATTATGATTTCGCTTTGAAGAAATTAGTATCAGGAAAACTGATCAATGAATTTTAAATAGCTAGATTGTTTGCCATAATGAATTTGTGTTTAGGATTCTATATAATAGATATATAGATAAATTGTGTTGATTTTGTTAAACTTAAGGAATTATTTTATAGGTTATTGCCTTAGTATAAGAGTATATTTTCTTGTGTTGAAAAGAGTTAAAATATTATTGGCTGGAGTCAAAATTCCTGATAAAATATAGGAATATAAAAGAGAAAGAGACCTCTATCATAATTCTTGTTTATATATGTATTAAAGATGTTAGGAATTAAGTAAAACCAATGCCCATTAACATAAACCAATGCAGCTACGGGGAGACAGATCAGTTGGGGATATGGCATTATACAAGGCCACTATTTGATTTTTGTATTCCATGTTTCAGAGTTTGGTGATGCTGTGACGGCGGTCCTGAGCTGGCCAGCGCGTCAGAGCAGGGACGTCAAGTGCTTGAGTGGCCTTGCGGTGTTGGGATCTCGCAAAAGAAGTCCAGTAAGGTCAGGCAGGTATTGTCACGATGACTGGACCAAGGGTAAGTTAACAATATTTCTTTTATATAAACACTACAGGGGGTTGTGGCGACATATCTTGACTGATCCCGTTAGGAAGTATGAATGAGTCAATGAGATTTTTTATGCTTCAGCATAAAACCTCTCATTGAGGGGGTTTGTAATGGTACATTAAATCAGTATAGGGATTTGGGGGTACAAGGAAATATAATTTTATATTTATTTCAAATGTAATCAAATATGTAAGAATAGAGGTTTCCCAAAAAATGATACAACGCAGTTCGCTACGATGAGTTGGCGTCAAGGTCACTGGTGTACGTGCAAATTGTCAGCAATGCATACGCAGCAACAAACAGGACACTCCTAAAACGTCATCGAAACACAAAACGTAATCGTTGCGATGTAACACAATGCCGTCATCATCTGAGAACAATAGATTCGATGACAAATTATCCCTTCCACATAGGAAGTAGAGGCCATGTTCTCAGCCCCAGTCTACTCAACACCGTCAGTGCAACAGCACGTTACAAAATCTGCTGGCCATCAATTGCCAGCAGAAGTCTTTAAAAGTGAAAAAGCAAAAAATGTAGTTAAAGTGAGTGTTTTTTGAAATCAGTTATACACTAACAGAATAAAAATGTAAATTAACGTCAGTGGTAAAAGAACAGAAACAGTTAACGTTCGGCCGAACACCTGCTGGACAATGTGGAATGTCTGACGAGAGCTTCAATCCTCAAAAATCAGAGAAGTCGAAATTCAAATCAATACCTCTTTTTTTTCTTTTTTTGAGCTCAAAATTAACATGTAATCAAATGTACCTGTAAAATAACTAGGGGAAGCATGTGTGTGTGCATGTGCCGGCATATATCTAAAGAGTCACGGGCATTGGTTTATGTTACGTGACCAGATAACGTGACAAGTTTAAACTGCAGTAAGTTTTCTAACTTCATTAAATATGAAATCAGAGAAGCTGGAAATAATACAAATGTAATTGAGATGACGTACAGTTAATACGGCGGAAATACGTCGCCACCATTTTGTTAAGTATTTGATGAAGACTCCATTTTGTTTTTTGTATTCGCTAAAAAAATTGAAATATCAAGAGTATTAAAACACAAGTCTTTCAAATCTAATGTCATCAGAGTTCATTATTTTCAAATGCCCATACTGTTTCTCCTCTGCTTGCTTGACAACGACCCTGGACCAAAATGAGAAACAGTTATGTTGGCAACACGTGCTGTACACCAATGTAAATAGTGTGAGGAAGGTAGTGAGTTTCAAAAGGTAAGTCACTGCTAAAAAATATAAATAATCACATGGTTTGTTTAGTAACAAATGGCAGCCCGAACTAGTGACTTTATATAAAATTTTATTTATATAAACAAGCCTGCAAGAGAGACAGGATGGGTATGGAAATAATGTACAACGTAAGTAGTTAGGTTATGTTGTGTATAATTGTATGTTAGATATACAATATTTTAAAATGGCAAACAACAAAGAGATTGGAGTTGAAATGAGCGAGTCGGCTGGTGTGGGAGAACCAGGGGTTCAATCAACCCCAGTAAATTGGTCCAAAGAATACAGCTTAACTGAGTCAGCAATAGATGACTCGAGTACTCAGTCAACTCCAACCTCAACAAAATGTAACAATCAATTTGATAATGATATAATAAATATGTTACGAATAATATCAAAGGATATTCATGAGCAAAAAAGTGAAATTAAAGAAATAAAAAATAATTTTGATGAGAAATTCAATGCACAGAGTGTAAAGTTTGATGAAAAGTTTGACAAATTTGATGAGAAATTTAATGAAGTGAAAAACGAAATTAAGAGACAAAATTTTAATTTTGATAAACAGATTAACGAAATAAACGCATGTTACGAAAATATGAAAGAAAAAATAGTAGCATCAGTTAGCGAGGTGTTTGATAGACAAATAAACAGAGTAAATAACATAATTGATAACTTTACAAAGAAGGAAGTAGACGAAAATTACGAGAGTAAAATGGGGGTAGAGAATAGTGGAGAAACAGAAAAATTAAACGTAAATGAAGACTGTCAGATGACATATAATGAGGTAAGTGGTGTTGAGAATTATGACAATATAAGTAAAAATATGGTTTTAGAGAACGATGGTGTGAATATTGAGAGTACTGATGAAATTTTAGAGGGAGTAGAAATTAATGATGGAATGTTAGTGTGTGTTAATGAGTCAGAGAGAAAGTGGAGAGAGAATATATAGGTAGAGGGGTTGCAGGGGGTAAATTTTTCCCGTGATGTTGTAGTTGAGGGTGAAGAAAAGGTTTCACGAGCGTATTTGGAAGACACATGGTCTGCAAATAGCCGTCCCTGGATTTTTTGTGCACCTGATAGGTGGTGCAATAATAAAGTAGTAGTGTCCCCTGCATATACTGAGAGAGAGAGTGTGATAGGAAGTTATGATGGGAGACATGGTGAAAGAGAGTTGTGTGTTAATTGGGAGATGGAGTTATTTAGAGTGAATAGAAATTATAAAGAATTGGTGGAAAGATTAGGAGTAGAGATGATGCATAATTATAGTGAAATTTTACCTGATGTTGAAGCGGAGGTAGTAGCAGAAGTAGATGATAATGTTGACGAATTATTAGCTTACCTGATTATGACAGATAATACTAAAGGTGACAGGACCATACCCGATCGTGAAAAATTATATGATATGGTAATATGGAATGATCATATTAATTATAAGGATACGGTGGAAGAATATGACAATATAAATAATTATTACATTGATAATAATAATATAATGTATTCGATAATAAATGACTTGTATAGACCTAAGATTAGATGGTTATTTGATGATGGTGGATAAGTGTTTTATTGTGTATGAACGTTTAACTATGTGAACAGTGTGGTTTTGAAATGGATTGTCTTATGGAGTGATTTATGGTCAATGATAACAAATAATAAGTTGCATTGTATATTCTTTTGTGTGTTAATGTTAAATGTATTTGTGTATTACATTATGTTGTGTATTATATGTATTCTTATGTAAACCATGTATGTAATAGGAATTTATAGTTTAATTGATTTAATAATAATTATAGAATGTTTCAAACTAAATAAGTGATGAAAGTAATGGTGAAATTTTAATTGATTGAATTATATAATGGAGATAAATTAATTAATTAATTTAAAATGTTGTATAAAAGAGATTTGATAATGAAGTTAAATGATTTTATGAGATTTAGATTATCTAAAGAGTAGTATATGATAAAACATATAATATGTTGGGATATGGAGTTATATTGTTATTAAGAGATAAGTGATGAATTTTCTGAAGTAGGTGTCAATTATCATATTAAGGTGAAATATTATAAAAGATAGAGTTTGGGTATAATTATTTTAAATAAGGCATTTGAGTTAGTCAAAGTTAACTCTAATGGGTGTTAAATGAAATAAGAATTTTGAAGAAAATAATACAGAAACAGGGTAGTAATAGGGACACAGTAGTGATAGTGCATATAGGAAGAAAGAGAGGGTAATGTAATTAGAGAGTAAATAGTTGCTGGTGATATTTTGTAGTATGGGTGGTGGTAAGGAGTGATCAACGTGCGTCGTTGGGCAGGTAATTGTGAAGGGTCCAGGAGTGATTGCCGAGATTATTGGGAAGGGCAAAAGGTTATGAATGGAATTGCCAAGGTCGGGAACACACATCCTAGTTACAAAGAGGGTATTAGATATTTTATTATAAGAGGAGAAGGGTATAAGTGGAATTAGTGTTGAAGGGGGTTATTATTGAGAGATTGGTGTCGCCCAATATGATTCTGTTAGTGATTATTAGTAGGAAGAAAGGGAGTAAGATTATAGATATAAATGCCCATTCAATAAGTTGAATCATTGTGAATAACGGAAAATCACTCAAACTAATTGATGATCAAAATGAAAGGGTTAAATAGAAAATTCATAGTAGAAAGATAATAAGAAATGAAATGTGATGTAACATGAATGTTAATAATAAATTTGAATTTTTATAGAATTAAATGGTACAATGATAAATAATTAAAAGTTTGATATAAAAGAGTTGATGGAAATAATAATAGTAATGTTTATAAATTTTTATACAAATTATTTAATTGTGAATTGTTTGGTTAAATGTAGCTATGATATTGTTCATGTATATTATGTTATTATGCAAGATTAATGGGTGATTTTGGGAGTTGTTTGGTGTTATTATAAGTGTAAATCAATTGTGGAATGTAGAGACAGCAAATGTAGCAGGAATTAAGTTTAGATATAGGTAGGCTATTGCAGCGGCGGCATGTGCCACTGTAGGTAGCGTTATGGGTTGATGGGTAACGCACAAATACGTTACCATCATCGGAGGCCGAAATCGGCGTACACACACTGTACAACTTTGATACCCGCCTTTTCGGGCGGTTACTGTCTTACCAGCACTAATCGTGGTTTTGGACGACAGCCAGCTGTGGGCAGCAATTGTAACACTGACCAGGTTGGTGGTCCTTGAAATTGGTGAAAACTGAAATTAATGGGGGGGGGCACTTAGGGGAAATCCCCGGAAATATGGAACAGCGGCTATCACCTTGTTCGAGTAGGAACAGCAAAACAGGTGATAGACTCGTTGTAAGGGTATAATTATGTAACATTCAGATATGATGATATCTGGCATTTATAAAATGTAAAGCCGAAGCAAGGACAGGAGATGCAAAAATTCCTCCACCAATTCAGTCCTTGTGGAAGCAACTGGACACCACAGTCCAGTGGGGGGTCATAGTGTGTGTGGTAAGGAGGTTACTACAGGAGTAGTAACGTTAAATGAATATCAAATATTAAGTAGATGACATTAATACTGGTGTCAAGCATAAAATAATTATGATTTCGCTTTGAAGAAATTAGTATCAGGAAAACTGATCAATGAATTTTAAATAGCTAGATTGTTTGCCATAATGAATTTGTGTTTAGGATTCTATATAATAGATATATAGATAAATTGTGTTGATTTTGTTAAACTTAAGGAATTATTTTATAGGTTATTGCCTTAGTATAAGAGTATATTTTCTTGTGTTGAAAAGAGTTAAAGTATTATTGGCTGGAGTCAAAATTTCTGATAAAATATAGGAATGCAAAAGAGGAAGAGACCTCTATCATAATTCTTGTTTATATATGTATTAAAGATGTTAGGAATTAAGTAAAACCAATGCCCATTAACATAAACCAATGCAGCTAAGGGGAGACAGATCAGTTGGGGATATGGCATTATACAAGGCCACTATTTGATTTTTGTATTCCATGTTTCAGAGTTTGGTGATGCTGTGACGGCGGTCCTGAGCTGGCCAGCACGTCAGAGCAGGGACGTCAAGTGCTTGAGTGGCCTTGCGGTGTTGGGATCTCGCAAAAGAAGTCCAGTAAGGTCAGGCAGGTATTGTCACGATGACTGGACCAAGGGTAAGTTAACAATATTTCTTTTATATAAACACTACAGGGGGTTGTGGCGACATATCTTGACTGATCCCGTTAGGAAGTATGAATGAGTCAATGAGATTTTTTATGCTTCAGCATAAAACCTCTCATTGAGGGGGTTTGTAATGGTACATTAAATCAGTATAGGGATTTGGGGGTACAAGGAAATATAATTTTATATTTATTTCAAATGTAATCAAATATGTAAGAATAGAGGTTTCCCAAAAAATGATACAACGCAGTTCGCTACGATGAGTTGGCGTCAAGGTCACTGGTGTACGTGCAAATTGTCAGCAATGCATACGCAGCAACAAACAGGACACTCCTAAAACGTCATCGAAACATATAAAACGTAATCGTTGTGATGTAACACAATGCCATCATCATCTGAGAACAATAGATTCGATGACAAATTATCCCTTCCACTTAGGAAGTAGAGGCCATGTTCTCAGCCCCAGTCTACTCAACACCGTTAGTGCAACAGCACGTTACAAAATCTGCTGGCCACCAATTGCCAGCAGAAGTCTTTAAAAGTGAAAAAGCAAAAAATGTAGTTAAAGTGAGTGTTTTTTGAAATCAGTTATACACTAACAGAATAAAAATGTAAATTAACGTCAGTGGTAAAAGAACAGAAGCAGTTAACGTTCGGCCGAACACCTGCCGGACAATGTGGAATGTCTGACGAGAGCTTCAATCCTCAAAAATCAGAGAAGTCGAAATTCAAATCAATACCTCTTTTTTTTCTTTTTTTAAGCTCAAAATTAACTTGTAATCAAATGTACCTGTAAAATAACTTGGGGCAAGCATGTGTGTGTGTGTGTGTGTGTGTGTGTGTGTGTGTGTGTGTGTGCGTGCGTCGGCATATATCTACAGAGTCACGGGCATTGGTTTATGTTACGTGACCAGATAACGTGACAAGTTTAAACTGCAGTAAGTTTTCTAACATCATTAAATATGAAATCAGAGAAGCTGGAAATAATACAAATGTAATTGAGATGACGTACAGTTAATACGGCGGAAATACGTCGCCACCATTTTGTTAAGTATTTGATGAAGACTCCATTTTGTTTTTTGTATTTGCTAAAAAATTGAAATATCAAGAGTATTAAAACACAAGTCTTTCAAATCTAATGTCATCAGAGTTCATTATTTTCAAATGCCCATACTGTTTCTCCTCTGCTTGCTTGACAACGACCCTGGACCAAAATGAGAAAAAGTTATGTTGGCAACACGTGCTGTACACCAATGTAAATAGTGTGAGGAAGGTAGTGGGTTTCAAAAGGTAAGTCACTGCTAAAAAATATAAATAATCACATGGTTTGTTTAGTAACAAATGGCAGCCCGAACTAGTGACGTTATATAAAATTTTATTTATATAAACAAGCCTGCAAGAGAGACAGGATGGGTATGGAAATAATGTACAACGTAATACGTACGTAGTTAGGTTATGTTGTGTATAATTGTATGTTAGATATACAATATTTTAAAATGGCAAACAACAAAGAGATTGGAGTTGAAATGAGCGAGTCGGCTGGTGTGGGAGAACCAGGGGTTCAATCAACCCCAGTAAATTGGTCCAAATAATACAGCTTAACTGAGTCAGCAATAGATGACTCGAGTACTCAGTCAACTCCAACCTCAACAAAATGTAACAATCAATTTGATAATGATATAATGAATATGTTACGAATAATATCAAAGGATATTCATAAGCAAAAAAGTGAAATTAAAGAAATAAAAAATAATTTTGGTGAAATTCAATGCACAGAGTGTAAAGTTTGATAATTTTGACGAGAAACTTAATGCACAGAGTGTAAAATTTGATGAAAAGTTTGACAAATTTGATGAGAAATTTAATGAAGTGAAAAACGAAATTAAGAGACAAAATTTTAATTTTGATAAACAGATTAACGAAATAAACGCATGTTACGAAAATATGAAAGAAAAAATATGTAGCGGGGCATTTTTGGGCATACCTGGGGTAATGACATAATTTGTATTTTTTTTTTCTCATAAATAATAAATAACATAATTGGCAATAGGGACAGAAATTATAGACTTGGGTAAATTTCCTGTTTAAAACAAGAATAACAGTGGCAGCATTGACTGTGACAATTGTTTAATAATATTGTGTGGACAGTTTTAATAACAGCCAACAACTGTACCAAGGTCAACAAATGACGAACACGAAACAAGTAAACACGTTACACAACCAGACATCAGGCGATGTGTTGCGTCAGCAATTTATATAACGAGGTGTGTCACGCCAGCAACATTGTGACACAACAGAACAAAGTCAGTCGGAAATTAACATCTCAGCGGACCAGACACAAAAAATAAACTGTCGCGTCTGCCCGGCTCTCGCCGGTTTTCGGGCGAAGTTGTTGTGTGTTTGCCGACGCGCCCGCATACGATAAAATGTGATCTTAAATTCAAATTAATAACTTTTAATAGCCATGAAGTAAAATGAAGTGACAGTTTTTGGTGATATATACAAAATTATAAGCAATAGAATTGTGCGGGGTGGACGGAATTACGTAAGGAGGCTGGACTGGGTCGAATCGCTAAAAAATGGCAAGATAAGTAACCGACATGGGGTAAAACCCAAGAAATTTTCAAAATTGTAAAACCTTTTAATTTTAAAAAGAAATGGCAGCCTAAAATATCTATACATAAATTAAACTAAATATGAGATCTCTAAAATAACTTGGTATGTGTGTTGCGTGTGTACGGGAGAATGTAACTATATTAAGAAGTCTGGTTTGCGTTTTCTTAAAAGATTATTTTAATTTAATATCTTGATTCATATAAGGTTTATATAATATTTCAATGTTGTTTTATTCTTTTTTATACTAAAAGTTTTTTTTTCTTTACTTTAAAAGTTTCTTTCTTTCAAATTTATTTTATGTGCGTTTCTTTTTGATTTGAGAAATGTTAATAAATTTTAATTAATGTGTAAACGTATAAAGTTTCTTTGTTTGTTTAAACAACCATTCTGATCTCCTGTTCGCCTAAAAAGAACCCTCATATATTTTTTCTTTGTACGTAGTTGGTAACAAAGATGGCGCCCGACAATAAACAGTGAATACAGTAACCGTAGAATCAGTTTAACCATGTTTTGATATATTTTATAATATCAAGGTATTGAAAAGTATCAAATAGTAGCATCAGTTAGCGAGGTGTTTGATAGGCAAATAAACAGAGTAAATAACATAATTGATAACTTTACAAAGAAGGAAGTACACGAAAATTACGAGAGTAAAATGGGGGTAGAGAATAGTGGAGAAACAGACAAATTAAACGTAAATGAAGACGGTCAGATGACATATAATGAGGTAAGTGGTGTTGAGAATTATGACAATATAAGTAAAAATATGGTTTTAGAGAACGATGGTGTGAATATTGAGAGTACTGATGAAATTTTAGAGGGAGCAGAAATTAATGATGGAATGTTAGTGTGTGTTAATGAGTCAGAGAGAAAGTGGAGAGAGAATATATAGGTAGAGGGGTTGCAGGGGGTAAATTTTTCCCGTGATGTTGTAGTTGGGGGTGAAGAAAAGGTTTCACGAGCGTATTTGGAAGACACATGGTCTGCAAATAGCCGTCCCTGGATTTTTTGTTCACCTGATAGGTGGTGCAATAATAAAGTAGTAGTGTCCCCTGCATATACTGAGAGAGAAAGTGTGATAGGAAGTTATGACGGGAGACATGGTGAAAGAGAGTTGTGTGTTAATTGGGAGATGGAGTTATTTAGAGTGAATAGAAATTATAAAGAATTGGTGGAAAGGTTAGGAGTAGAGATGGTGCATAATTATAGTGAAATTTTACCTGATGTTGAAGCGGAGGTAGTAGCAGAAGTAGATGATAATGTTGACGAATTATTAACTTACCTGATTATGACAGATAATACTAAAGGTGACAGGACCATACCCGATCGTGAAAAATTATATGATATGGTAATATGGAATGATCATATTAATTATAAGGATACGGTGGAAGAATATGACAATATAAATAATTATTACATTGATAATAATAATATAATGTATTCGATAATAAATGACTTGTATAGACCTAAGATTAGATGGTTATTTGATGATGGTGGATAAGTGTTTTATTGTGTATGAACGTTTAACTATGTGAACAGTGTGATTTTGAAATGGATTGTCTTATGGAGTGATTTATGGTCAACGATAACAAATAATAAGTTGCATTGTATATTCTTTTGTGTGTTAATGTTAAATGTATTTGTGTATTACATTATGTTGTGTATTATATGTATTCTTATGTAAACCATGTATGTAATAGGAATTTATAGTTTAATTGATTTAATAATAATTATAGAATGTTTCAAACTAAATAAGTGATGAAAGTAATGGTGAAATTTTAATTGATTGAATTATATAATGGAGATAAATTAATTAATTAATTTAAAATGTTGTATAAAAGAGATTTGATAATGAAGTTAAATGATTTTATGAGATTTAGATTATCTAAAGAGTAGTATATGATAAAACATATAATATGTTGGGATATGGAGTTATATTGTTATTAAGAGATAAGTGATGAATTTTCTGAAGTAGGTGTCAATTATCATATTAAGGTGAAATATTATAAAAGATAGAGTTTGGGTATAATTATTTTAAATAAGGCATTTGAGTTAGTCAAAGTTAACTCTAATGGGTGTTAAATGAAATAAGAATTTTGAAGAAAATAATACAGAAACAGGGTAGTAATAGGGACACAGTAGTGATAGTGCATATAGGAAGAAAGAGAGGGTAATGTAATTAGAGTAAATAGTTGCTGGTGATATTTTGTAGTATGGGTGAGGTGGTAAGGAGTGATCAACGTGCGTCGTTGGGCAGGTAATTGTGAAGGGTCGAGGAGTGATTGCCGAGATTATTGGGAAGGGCAAAAGGTTATGAATGGAATTGCCAAGGTCGGGAACACACATCCTAGTTACAAAGAGGGTATTAGATATTTTATTATAAGAGGAGAAGGGTATAAGTGGAATTAGTGTTGAAGGTGGTTATTATTGAGAGATTGGTGTCGCCCAATATGATTCTGTTAGTGATTATTAGTAGGAAGAAAGGGAGTAAGATTATAGATATAAATGCCCATTCAATAAGTTGAATCATTGTGAATAACGGAAAATCACTCAAACTAATTGATGATCAAAATGAAAGGGTTAAATAGAAAATTCATAGTAGAAAGATAATAAGAAATGAAATGTGATGTAACATGAATGTTAATAATAAATTTGAATTTTTATAGAATTAAATGGTACAATGATAAATAATTAAAAGTTTGATATAAAAGAGTTGATGGAAATAATAATAGTAATGTTTATAAATTTTTATACAAATTATTTAATTGTGAATTGTTTGGTTAAATGTAGCTATGATATTGTTCATGTATATTATGTTATTATGCAAGATTAATGGGTGATTTTGGGAGTTGTTTGGTGTTATTATAAGTGTAAATCAATTGTGGAATGTAGAGACAGCAAATGTAGCAGGAATTAAGTTTAGATATAGGTAGGCTATTGCAGCGGCAGCATGTGCCACTGTAGGTAGCGTTATGGGTTGATGAGTAACGCACAAATACGTTACCATCATCGGAGGCCGAAATCGGCGTACACACACTGTACAATTTTGATACCCGCCTTTTCGGGCGGTTACTGTCTTACCAGCACTAATCGTGGTTTTGGACGACAGCCAGCTGTGGGCAGCAATTGTAACACTGACCAGGTTGGTTGTCCTTGAAATTGGTGAAAACTGAAATTAATGGGGGGGGCACTTAGGGGAAATCCCCGGAAATATGGAACAGCGGCTATCACCTTGTTCGAGTAGGAACAGCAAAACAGGTGATAGACCCGTTTTAAGGGTATAATTATGTAACATTCAGATATGATGATATCTGGCATTTATAAAATGTAAAGCCGAAGCAAGGACAGGAGATGCAAAAATTCCTCCACCAATTCAGTCCTTGTGGAAGCAACTGGACACCACAGTCCAGTGGGGGGTCATAGTGTGTGTGGTAAGGAGGTTACTACAGGAGTAGTAACGTTAAATGAATATCAAATATTAAGTAGATGACATTAATACTGGTGTCAAGCATAAAATAATTATGATTTCGCTTTGAAGAAATTAGTATCAGGAAAACTGATCAATGAATTTTAAATAGCTAGATTGTTTGCCATAATGAATTTGTGTTTAGGATTCTATATAATAGATATATAGATAAATTGTGTTGATTTTGTTAAACTTAAGGAATTATTTTATAGGTTATTGCCTTAGTATAAGAGTATATTTTCTTGTGTTGAAAAGAGTTAAAATATTATTGGCTGGAGTCAAAATTTCTGATAAAATATAGGAATGCAAAAGAGGAAGAGACCTCTATCATAATTCTTGTTTATATATGTATTAAAGATGTTAGGAATTAAGTAAAACCAATGCCCATTAACATAAACCAATGCAGCTAAGGGGAGACAGATCAGTTGGGGATATGGCATTATACAAGGCCACTATTTGATTTTTGTATTCCATGTTTCAGAGTTTGGTGATGCTGTGATGGCGGTCCTGAGCTGGCCAGCGCGTCAGAGCAGGGACGTCAAGTGCTTGAGTGGCCTTGCGGTGTTGGGATCTCGCAAAAGAAGTCCAGTAAGGTCAGGCAGGTATTGTCACGATGACTGGACCAAGGGTAAGTTAACAATATTTCTTTTATATAAACACTACAGGGGGTTGTGGCGACATATCTTGACTGATCCCGTTAGGAAGTATGAATGAGTCAATGAGATTTTTTATGCTTCAGCATAAAACCTCTCATTGAGGGGGTTTGTAATGGTACATTAAATCAGTATAGGGATTTGGGGGTACAAGGAAATATAATTTTATATTTATTTCAAATGTAATCAAATATGTAAGAATAGAGGTTTCCCAAAAAATGATACAATGCAGTTCGCTACGATGAGTTGGCGTCAAGGTCACTGGTGTACGTGCAAATTGTCAGCAATGCATACGCCGCAACAAACAGGACACTCCTAAAACGTCATCGAAACATATAAAACGTAATCGTTGTGATGTAACACAATGCCATCATCATCTGAGAACAATAGATTCGATGACGCATTATCCCTTCCACTTAGGAAGTAGAGGCCATGTTCTCAGCCCCAGTCTACTCAACACCGTTAGTGCAACAGCACGTTACAAAATCTGCTGGCCACCAATTGCCAGCAGAAGTCTTTAAAAGTGAAAAAGCAAAAAATGTAGTTAAAGTGAGTGTTTTTTGAAATCAGTTATACACTAACAGAATAAAAATGTAAATTAACGTCAGTGGTAAAAGAACAGAAGCAGTTAACGTTCGGCCGAACACCTGCCGGACAATGTGGAACGTCTGACGAGAGCTTCAATCCTCAAAAATCAGAGAAGTCGAAATTCAAATCAATACCTCTTTTTTTTCTTTTTTTAAGCTCAAAATTAACTTGTAATCAAATGTACCTGTAAAATAACTTGGGGCAAGCATGTGTGTGTGTGTGTGTGTGTGTGTGTGTGTGTGTGCGTGCGTGCGTCGGCATATATCTACAGAGTCACGGGCATTGGTTTATGTTACGTGACCAGATAACGTGACAAGTTTAAACTGCAGTAAGTTTTCTAACATCATTAAATATGAAATCAGAGAAGCTGGAAATAATACAAATGTAATTGAGATGACGTACAGTTAATACGGCGGAAATACGTCGCCACCATTTTGTTAAGTATTTGATGAAGACTCCATTTTGTTTTTTGTATTTGCTAAAAAATTGAAATATCAAGAGTATTAAAACACAAGTCTTTCAAATCTAATGTCATCAGAGTTCATTATTTTCAAATGCCCATACTGTTTCTCCTCTGCTTGCTTGACAACGACCCTGGACCAAAATGAGAAAAAGTTATGTTGGCAACACGTGCTGTACACCAATGTAAATAGTGTGAGGAAGGTAGTGGGTTTCAAAAGGTAAGTCACTGCTAAAAAATATAAATAATCACATGGTTTGTTTAGTAACAAATGGCAGCCCGAACTAGTAACGTTATATAAAATTTTATTTATATAAACAAGCCTGCAAGAGAGACAGGATGGGTATGGAAATAATGTACAACGTAATACGTACGTAGTTAGGTTATGTTGTGTATAATTGTATGTTAGATATACAATACTTTAAAATGGCAAACAACAAAGAGATTGGAGTTGAAATGAGCGAGTCGGCTGGTGTGGGAGAACCAGGGGTTCAATCAACCCCAGTAAATTGGTCCAAATAATACAGCTTAACTGAGTCAGCAATAGATGACTCGAGTACTCAGTCAACTCCAACCTCAACAAAATGTAACAATCAATTTGATAATGATATAATGAATATGTTACGAATAATATCAAAGGATATTCATAAGCAAAAAAGTGAAATTAAAGAAATAAAAAATAATTTTGGTGAAATTCAATGCACAGAGTGTAAAGTTTGATAATTTTGACGAGAAACTTAATGCACAGAGTGTAAAATTTGATGAAAAGTTTGACAAATTTGATGAGAAATTTAATGAAGTGAAAAAGGAAATTAAGAGACAAAATTTTAATTTTGATAAACAGATTAACGAAATAAACGCATGTTACGAAAATATGAAAGAAAAAATAGTAGCATCAGTTAGCGAGGTGTTTGATAGGCAAATAAACAGAGTAAATAACATAATTGATAACTTTACAAAGAAGGAAGTACACGAAAATTACGAGAGTAAAATGGGGGTAGAGAATAGTGGAGAAACAGACAAATTAAACGTAAATGAAGACGGTCAGATGACATATAATGAGGTAAGTGGTGTTGAGAATTATGACAATATAAGTAAAAATATGGTTTTAGAGAACGATGGTGTGAATATTGAGAGTACTGATGAAATTTTAGAGGGAGCAGAAATTAATGATGGAATGTTAGTGTGTGTTAATGAGTCAGAGAGAAAGTGGAGAGAGAATATATAGGTAGAGGGGTTGCAGGGGGTAAAATTTTCCCGTGATGTTGTAGTTGGGGGTGAAGAAAAGGTTTCACGAGCGTATTTGGAAGACACATGGTCTGCAAATAGCCGTCCCTGGATTTTTTGTGCACCTGATAGGTGGTGCAATAATAAAGTAGTAGTGTCCCCTGCATATACTGAGAGAGAAAGTGTGATAGGAAGTTATGACGGGAGACATGGTGAAAGAGAGTTGTGTGTTAATTGGGAGATGGAGTTATTTAGAGTGAATAGAAATTATAAAGAATTGGTGGAAAGATTAGGAGTAGAGATGATGCATAATTATAGTGAAATTTTACCTGATGTTGAAGCGGAGGTAGTAGCAGAAGTAGATGATAATGTTGACGAATTATTAGCTTACCTGATTATGACAGATAATACTAAAGGTGACAGGACCATACCCGATCGTGAAAAATTATATGATATGGTAATATGGAATGATCATATTAATTATAAGGATACGGTGGAAGAATATGACAATATAAATAATTATTACATTGATAATAATAATATAATGTATTCGATAATAAATGACTTGTATAGACCTAAGATTAGATGGTTATTTGATGATGGTGGATAAGTGTTTTATTGTGTATGAACGTTTAACTATGTGAACAGTGTGGTTTTGAAATGGATTGTCTTATGGAGTGATTTATGGTCAATGATAACAAATAATAAGTTGCATTGTATATTCTTTTGTGTGTTAATGTTAAATGTATTTGTGTATTACATTATGTTGTGTATTATATGTATTCTTATGTAAACCATGTATGTAATAGGAATTTATAGTTTAATTGATTTAATAATAATTATAGAATGTTTCAAACTAAATAAGTGATGAAAGTAATGGTGAAATTTTAATTGATTGAATTATATAATGGAGATAAATTAATTAATTAATTTAAAATGTTGTATAAAAGAGATTTGATAATGAAGTTAAATGATTTTATGAGATTTAGATTATCTAAAGAGTAGTATATGATAAAACATATAATATGTTGGGATATGGAGTTATATTGTTATTAAGAGATAAGTGATGAATTTTCTGAAGTAGGTGTCAATTATCATATTAAGGTGAAATATTATAAAAGATAGAGTTTGGGTATAATTATTTTAAATAAGGCATTTGAGTTAGTCAAAGTTAACTCTAATGGGTGTTAAATGAAATAAGAATTTTGAAGAAAATAATACAGAAACAGGGTAGTAATAGGGACACAGTAGTGATAGTGCATATAGGAAGAAAGAGAGGGTAATGTAATTAGAGAGTAAATAGTTGCTGGTGATATTTTGTAGTATGGGTGAGGTGGTAAGGAGTGATCAACGTGCGTCGTTGGGCAGGTAATTGTGAAGGGTCCAGGAGTGACTGCCGAGATTATTGGGAAGGGCAAAAGGTTATGAATGGAATTGCCAAGGTCGGGAACACACATCCTAGTTACAAAGAGGGTATTAGATATTTTAGTATAAGAGGAGAAGGGTATAAGTGGAATTAGTGTTGAAGGGGGTTATTATTGAGAGATTGGTGTCGCCCAATATGATTCTGTTAGTGATTATTAGTAGGAAGAAAGGGAGTAAGATTATAGATATAAATGCCCATTCAATAAGTTGAATCATTGTGAATAACGGAAAATCACTCAAACTAATTGATGATCAAAATGAAAGGGTTAAATAGAAAATTCATAGTAGAAAGATAATAAGAAATGAAATGTGATGTAACATGAATGTTAATAATAAATTTGAATTTTTATAGAATTAAATGGTACAATGATAAATAATTAAAAGTTTGATATAAAAGAGTTGATGGAAATAATAATAGTAATGTTTATAAATTTTTATACAAATTATTTAATTGTGAATTGTTTGGTTAAATGTAGCTATGATATTGTTCATGTATATTATGTTATTATGCAAGATTAATGGGTGATTTTGGGAGTTGTTTGGTGTTATTATAAGTGTAAATCAATTGTGGAATGTAGAGACAGCAAATGTAGCAGGAATTAAGTTTAGATATAGGTAGGCTATTGCAGCGGCGGCATGTGCCACTGTAGGTAGCGTTATGGGTTGATGAGTAACGCACAAATACGTTACCATCATCGGAGGCCGAAATCGGCGTACACACACTGTACAATTTTGATACCCGCCTTTTCGGGCGGTTACTGTCTTACCAGCACTAATCGTGGTTTTGGACGACAGCCAGCTGTGGGCAGCAATTGTAACACTGACCAGGTTGGTTGTCCTTGAAATTGGTGAAAACTGAAATTAATGGGGGGGGCACTTAGGGGAAATCCCCGGAAATATGGAACAGCGGCTATCACCTTGTTCGAGTAGGAACAGCAAAACAGGTGATAGACCCGTTTTAAGGGTATAATTATGTAACATTCAGATATGATGATATCTGGCATTTATAAAATGTAAAGCCGAAGCAAGGACAGGAGATGCAAAAATTCCTCCACCAATTCAGTCCTTGTGGAAGCAACTGGACACCACAGTCCAGTGGGGGGTCATAGTGTGTGTGGTAAGGAGGTTACTACAGGAGTAGTAACGTTAAATGAATATCAAATATTAAGTAGATGACATTAATACTGGTGTCAAGCATAAAATAATTATGATTTCGCTTTGAAGAAATTAGTATCAGGAAAACTGATCAATGAATTTTAAATAGCTAGATTGTTTGCCATAATGAATTTGTGTTTAGGATTCTATATAATAGATATATAGATAAATTGTGTTGATTTTGTTAAACTTAAGGAATTATTTTATAGGTTATTGCCTTAGTATAAGAGTATATTTTCTTGTGTTGAAAAGAGTTAAAGTATTATTGGCTGGAGTCAAAATTTCTGATAAAATATAGGAATGCAAAAGAGGAAGAGACCTCTATCATAATTCTTGTTTATATATGTATTAAAGATGTTACGAATTAAGTAAAACCAATGCCCATTAACATAAACCAATGCAGCTAAGGGGAGACAGATCAGTTGGGGATATGGCATTATACAAGGCCACTATTTGATTTTTGTATTCCATGTTTCAGAGTTTGGTGATGCTGTGACGGCGGTCCTGAGCTGGCCAGCGCGTCAGAGCAGGGACGTCAAGTGCTTGAGTGGCCTTGCGGTGTTGGGATCTCGCAAAAGAAGTCCAGTAAGGTCAGGCAGGTATTGTCACGATGACTGGACCAAGGGTAAGTTAACAATATTTCTTTTATATAAACACTACAGGGGGTTGTGGCGACATATCTTGACTGATCCCGTTAGGAAGTATGAATGAGTCAATGAGATTTTTTATGCTTCAGCATAAAACCTCTCATTGAGGGGGTTTGTAATGGTACATTAAATCAGTATAGGGATTTGGGGGTACAAGGAAATATAATTTTATATTTATTTCAAATGTAATCAAATATGTAAGAATAGAGGTTTCCGAAAAAATGATACAACGCAGTTCGCTACGATGAGTTGGCGTCAAGGTCACTGGTGTACGTGCAAATTGTCAGCAATGCATACGCAGCAACAAACAGGACACTCCTAAAACGTCATCGAAACATATAAAACGTAATCGTTGTGATGTAACACAATGCCATCATCATCTGAGAACAATAGATTCGATGACGAATTATCCCTTCCACTTAGGAAGTAGAGGCCATGTTCTCAGCCCCAGTCTACTCAACACCGTTAGTGCAACAGCACGTTACAAAATCTGCTGGCCACCAATTGCCAGCAGAAGTCTTTAAAAGTGAAAAAGCAAAAAATGTAGTTAAAGTGAGTGTTTTTTGAAATCAGTTATACACTAACAGAATAAAAATGTAAATTAACGTCAGTGGTAAAAGAACAGAAGCAGTTAACGTTCGGCCGAACACCTGCCGGACAATGTGGAACGTCTGACGAGAGCTTCAATCCTCAAAAATCAGAGAAGTCGAAATTCAAATCAATACCTCTTTTTTTCTTTTTTTAAGCTCAAAATTAACTTGTAATCAAATGTACCTGTAAAATAACTTGGGGCAAGCATGTGTGTGTGTGTGTGTGTGTGTGTGTGCGTGCGTGCGTCGGCATATATCTACAGAGTCACGGGCATTGGTTTATGTTACGTGACCAGATAACGTGACAAGTTTAAACTGCAGTAAGTTTTCTAACATCATTAAATATGAAATCAGAGAAGCTGGAAATAATACAAATGTAATTGAGATGACGTACAGTTAATACGGCGGAAATACGTCGCCACCATTTTGTTAAGTATTTGATGAAGACTCCATTTTGTTTTTTGTATTTGCTAAAAAATTGAAATATCAAGAGTATTAAAACACAAGTCTTTCAAATCTAATGTCATCAGAGTTCATTATTTTCAAATGCCCATACTGTTTCTCCTCTGCTTGCTTGACAACGACCCTGGACCAAAATGAGAAAAAGTTATGTTGGCAACACGTGCTGTACACCAATGTAAATAGTGTGAGGAAGGTAGTGGGTTTCAAAAGGTAAGTCACTGCTAAAAAATATAAATAATCACATGGTTTGTTTAGTAACAAATGGCAGCCCGAACTAGTGACGTTATATAAAATTTTATTTATATAAACAAGCCTGCAAGAGAGACAGGATGGGTATGGAAATAATGTACAACGTAATACGTACGTAGTTAGGTTATGTTGTGTATAATTGTATGTTAGATATACAATATTTTAAAATGGCAAACAACAAAGAGATTGGAGTTGAAATGAGCGAGTCGGCTGGTGTGGGAGAACCAGGGGTTCAATCAACCCCAGTAAATTGGTCCAAATAATACAGCTTAACTGAGTCAGCAATAGATGACTCGAGTACTCAGTCAACTCCAACCTCAACAAAATGTAACAATCAATTTGATAATGATATAATGAATATGTTACGAATAATATCAAAGGATATTCATAAGCAAAAAAGTGAAATTAAAGAAATAAAAAATAATTTTGGTGAAATTCAATGCACAGAGTGTAAAGTTTGATAATTTTGACGAGAAACTTAATGCACAGAGTGTAAAATTTGATGAAAAGTTTGACAAATTTGATGAGAAATTTAATGAAGTGAAAAACGAAATTAAGAGACAAAATTTTAATTTTGATAAACAGATTAACGAAATAAACGCATGTTACGAAAATATGAAAGAAAAAATAGTAGCATCAGTTAGCGAGGTGTTTGATAGGCAAATAAACAGAGTAAATAACATAATTGATAACTTTACAAAGAAGGAAGTACACGAAAATTACGAGAGTAAAATGGGGGTAGAGAATAGTGGAGAAACAGACAAATTAAACGTAAATGAAGACGGTCAGATGACATATAATGAGGTAAGTGGTGTTGAGAATTATGACAATATAAGTAAAAATATGGTTTTAGAGAACGATGGTGTGAATATTGAGAGTACTGATGAAATTTTAGAGGGAGCAGAAATTAATGATGGAATGTTAGTGTGTGTTAATGAGTCAGAGAGAAAGTGGAGAGAGAATATATAGGTAGAGGGGTTGCAGGGGGTAAATTTTTCCCGTGATGTTGTAGTTGGGGGTGAAGAAAAGGTTTCACGAGCGTATTTGGAAGACACATGGTCTGCAAATAGCCGTCCCTGGATTTTTTGTGCACCTGATAGGTGGTGCAATAATAAAGTAGTAGTGTCCCCTGCATATACTGAGAGAGAAAGTGTGATAGGAAGTTATGACGGGAGACATGGTGAAAGAGAGTTGTGTGTTAATTGGGAGATGGAGTTATTTAGAGTGAATAGAAATTATAAAGAATTGGTGGAAAGGTTAGGAGTAGAGATGGTGCATAATTATAGTGAAATTTTACCTGATGTTGAAGCGGAGGTAGTAGCAGAAGTAGATGATAATGTTGACGAATTATTAACTTACCTGATTATGACAGATAATACTAAAGGTGACAGGACCATACCCAATCGTGAATAATTATATGATATGGTAATATGGAATGATCATATTAATTATAAGGATACGGTGGAAGAATATGACAATATAAATAATTATTACATTGATAATAATAATATAATGTATTCGATAATACATGACTTGTATAGACCTAAGATTAGATGGTTATTTGATGATGGTGGATAAGTGTTTTATTGTGTATGAACGTTTAACTATGTGAACAGTGTGATTTTGAAATGGATTGTCTTATGGAGTGATTTATGGTCAATGATAACAAATAATAAGTTGCATTGTATATTCTTTTGTGTGTTAATGTTAAATGTATTTGTGTATTACATTATGTTGTGTATTATATGTATTCTTATGTAAACCATGTATGTAATAGGAATTTATAGTTTAATTGATTTAATAATAATTATAGAATGTTTCAAACTAAATAAGTGATGAAAGTAATGGTGAAATTTTAATTGATTGAATTATATAATGGAGATAAATTAATTAATTAATTTAAAATGTAGTATAAAAGAGATTTGATAATGAAGTTAAATGATTTTATGAGATTTAGATTATCTAAAGAGTAGTATATGATAAAACATATAATATGTTGGGATATGGAGTTATATTGTTATTAAGAGATAAGTGATGAATTTTCTGAAGTAGGTGTCAATTATCATATTAAGGTGAAATATTATAAAAGATAGAGTTTGGGTATAATTATTTTAAATAAGGCATTTGAGTTAGTCAAAGTTAACTCTAATGGGTGTTAAATGAAATAAGAATTTTGAAGAAAATAATACAGAAACAGGGTAGTAATAGGGACACAGTAGTGATAGTGCATATAGGAAGAAAGAGAGGGTAATGTAATTAGAGTAAATAGTTGCTGGTGATATTTTGTAGTATGGGTGAAGTGGTAAGGAGTGATCAACGTGCGTCGTTGGGCAGGTAATTGTGAAGGGTCGAGGAGTGATTGCTGAGATTATTGGGAAGGGCAAAAGGTTATGAATGGAATTGCCAAGGTCGGGAACACACATCCTAGTTACAAAGAGGGTATTAGATATTTTATTATAAGAGGAGAAGGGTATAAGTGGAATTAGTGTTTAAGGTGGTTATTATTGAGAGATTGGTGTCGCCCAATATGATTCTGTTAGTGATTATTAGTAGGAAGAAAGGGAGTAAGATTATAGATATAAATGCCCATTCAATAAGTTGAATCATTGTGAATAACGGAAAATCACTCAAACTAATTGATGATCAAAATGAAAGGGTTAAATAGAAAATTCATAGTAGAAAGATAATAAGAAATGAAATGTGATGTAACATGAATGTTAATAATAAATTTGAATTTTTATAGAATTAAATGGTACAATGATAAATAATTAAAAGTTTGATATAAAAGAGTTGATGGAAATAATAATAGTAATGTTTATAAATTTTTATACAAATTATTTAATTGTGAATTGTTTGGTTAAATGTAGCTATGATATTGTTCATGTATATTATGTTATTATGCAAGATTAATGGGTGATTTTGGGAGTTGTTTGGTGTTATTATAAGTGTAAATCAATTGTGGAATGTAGAGACAGCAAATGTAGCAGGAATTAAGTTTAGATATAGGTAGGCTATTGCAGTGGCGGCATGTGCCACTGCAGGTAGCGTTATGGGTTGATGAGTAACGCACAAATACGTTACCATCATCGGAGGCCGAAATCGGCGGTACACTGTACAACTTTGATACCCCCCTTTTCGGGCGATTACTGTCTTACCAGCACTAATCGTGGGTTTGGACGACAGCCAGCTGTGGGCAGCAATTGTAACACTGACCATGGTTGGTTGTCCTTGAAATTGGTGAAAACTGAAATTAAGGAGGGGAAATCCCCGGAAATATGGAACAGCGGCTATCACCTTGTTCGAGTAGGAACAGCAAAACAGGTGATAGACCCGTTTTAAGGGTATAATTATGTAACATTCAGATATGATGATATCTGGCATTTATAAAATGTAAAGCCGAAGCAAGGACAGGAGATGCAAAAATTCCTCCACCAATTCAGTCCTTGTGGAAGCAACTGGACACCACAGTCCAGTGGGGGGTCATAGTGTGTGTGGTAAGGAGGTTACTACAGGAGTAGTAACGTTAAATGAATATCAAATATTAAGTAGATGACATTAATACTGGTGTCAAGCATAAAATAATTATGATTTCGCTTTGAAGAAATTAGTATCAGGAAAACTGATCAATGAATTTTAAATAGCTAGATTGTTTGCCATAATGAATTTGTGTTTAGGATTCTATATAATAGATATATAGATAAATTGTGTTGATTTTGTTAAACTTAAGGAATTATTTTATAGGTTATTGCCTTAGTATAAGAGTATATTTTCTTGTGTTGAAAAGAGTTAAAATATTATTGGCTGGAGTCAAAATTTCTGATAAAATATAGGAATGCAAAAGAGGAAGAGACCTCTATCATAATTCTTGTTTATATATGTATTAAAGATGTTAGGAATTAAGTAAAACCAATGCCCATTAACATAAACCAATGCAGCTAAGGGGAGACAGATCAGTTGGGGATATGGCATTATACAAGGCCACTATTTGATTTTTGTATTCCATGTTTCAGAGTTTGGTGATGCTGTGACGGCGGTCCTGAGCTGGCCAGCGCGTCAGAGCAGGGACGTCAAGTGCTTGAGTGGCCTTGCGGTGTTGGGATCTCGCAAAAGAAGTCCAGTAAGGTCAGGCAGGTATTGTCACGATGACTGGACCAAGGGTAAGTTAACAATATTTCTTTTATATAAACACTACAGGGGGTTGTGGCGACATATCTTGACTGATCCCGTTAGGAAGTATGAATGAGTCAATGAGATTTTTTATGCTTCAGCATAAAACCTCTCATTGAGGGGGTTTGTAATGGTACATTAAATCAGTATAGGGATTTGGGGGTACAAGGAAATATAATTTTATATTTATTTCAAATGTAATCAAATATGTAAGAATAGAGGTTTCCCAAAAAATGATACAATGCAGTTCGCTACGATGAGTTGGCGTCAAGGTCACTGGTGTACGTGCAAATTGTCAGCAATGCATACGCAGCAACAAACAGGACACTCCTAAAACGTCATCGAAACATATAAAACGTAATCGTTGTGATGTAACACAATGCCATCATCATCTGAGAACAATAGATTCGATGACGAATTATCCCTTCCACTTAGGAAGTAGAGGCCATGTTCTCAGCCCCAGTCTACTCAACACCGTTAGTGCAACAGCACGTTACAAAATCTGCTGGCCACCAATTGCCAGCAGAAGTCTTTAAAAGTGAAAAAGCAAAAAATGTAGTTAAAGTGAGTGTTTTTTGAAATCAGTTATACACTAACAGAATAAAAATGTAAATTAACGTCAGTGGTAAAAGAACAGAAGCAGTTAACGTTCGGCCGAACACCTGCCGGACAATGTGGAACGTCTGACGAGAGCTTCAATCCTCAAAAATCAGAGAAGTCGAAATTCAAATCAATACCTCTTTTTTTTCTTTTTTTAAGCTCAAAATTAACTTGTAATCAAATGTACCTGTAAAATAACTTGGGGCAAGCATGTGTGTGTGTGTGTGTGTGTGTGTGTGTGTGTGTGTGTGTGTGTGTGCGTGCGTGCGTCGGCATATATCTACAGAGTCATGGGCATTGGTTTATGTTACGTGACCAGATAACGTGACAAGTTTAAACTGCAGTAAGTTTTCTAACATCATTAAATATGAAATCAGAGAAGCTGGAAATAATACAAATGTAATTGAGATGACGTACAGTTAATACGGCGGAAATACGTCGCCACCATTTTGTTAAGTATTTGATGAAGACTCCATTTTGTTTTTTGTATTTGCTAAAAAATTGAAATATCAAGAGTATTAAAACACAAGTCTTTCAAATCTAATGTCATCAGAGTTCATTATTTTCAAATGCCCATACTGTTTCTCCTCTGCTTGCTTGACAACGACCCTGGACCAAAATGAGAAAAAGTTATGTTGGCAACACGTGCTGTACACCAATGTAAATAGTGTGAGGAAGGTAGTGGGTTTCAAAAGGTAAGTCACTGCTAAAAAATATAAATAATCACATGGTTTGTTTAGTAACAAATGGCAGCCCGAACTAGTAACGTTATATAAAATTTTATTTATATAAACAAGCCTGCAAGAGAGACAGGATGGGTATGGAAATAATGTACAACGTAATACGTACGTAGTTAGGTTATGTTGTGTATAATTGTATGTTAGATATACAATATTTTAAAATGGCAAACAACAAAGAGATTGGAGTTGAAATGAGCGAGTCGGCTGGTGTGGGAGAACCAGGGGTTCAATCAACCCCAGTAAATTGGTCCAAATAATACAGCTTAACTGAGTCAGCAATAGATGACTCGAGTACTCAGTCAACTCCAACCTCAACAAAATGTAACAATCAATTTGATAATGATATAATGAATATGTTACGAATAATATCAAAGGATATTCATAAGCAAAAAAGTGAAATTAAAGAAATAAAAAATAATTTTGATGAGAAATTCAATGCACAGAGTGTAAAGTTTGATAATTTTGACGAGAAACTTAATGCACAGAGTGTAAAATTTGATGAAAAGTTTGACAAATTTGATGAGAAATTTAATGAAGTGAAAAACGAAATTAAGAGACAAAATTTTAATTTTGATAAACAGATTAACGAAATAAACGCATGTTACGAAAATATGAAAGAAAAAATAGTAGCATCAGTTAGCGAGGTGTTTGATAGGCAAATAAACAGAGTAAATAACATAATTGATAACTTTACAAAGAAGGAAGTACACGAAAATTACGAGAGTAAAATGGGGGTAGAGAATAGTGGAGAAACAGACAAATTAAACGTAAATGAAGACGGTCAGATGACATATAATGAGGTAAGTGGTGTTGAGAATTATGACAATATAAGTAAAAATATGGTTTTAGAGAACGATGGTGTGAATATTGAGAGTACTGATGAAATTTTAGAGGAAGCAGAAATTAATGATGGAATGTTAGTGTGTGTTAATGAGTCAGAGAGAAAGTGGAGAGAGAATATATAGGTAGAGGGGTTGCAGGGGGTAAATTTTTCCCGTGATGTTGTAGTTGGGGGTGAAGAAAAGGTTTCACGAGCGTATTTGGAAGACACATGGTCTGCAAATAGCCGTCCCTGGATTTTTTGTGCACCTGATAGGTGGTGCAATAATAAAGTAGTAGTGTCCCCTGCATATACTGAGAGAGAAAGTGTGATAGGAAGTTATGACGGGAGACATGGTGAAAGAGAGTTGTGTGTTAATTGGGAGATGGAGTTATTTAGAGTGAATAGAAATTATAAAGAATTGGTGGAAAGGTTAGGAGTAGAGATGGTGCATAATTATAGTGAAATTTTACCTGATGTTGAAGCGGAGGTAGTAGCAGAAGTAGATGATAATGTTGACGAATTATTAACTTACCTGATTATGACAGATAATACTAAAGGTGACAGGACCATACCCGATCGTGAAAAATTATATGATATGGTAATATGGAATGATCATATTAATTATAAGGATACGGTGGAAGAATATGACAATATAAATAATTATTACATTGATAATAATAATATAATGTATTCGATAATAAATGACTTGTATAGACCTAAGATTAGATGGTTATTTGATGATGGTGGATAAGTGTTTTATTGTGTATGAACGTTTAACTATGTGAACAGTGTGGTTTTGAAATGGATTGTCTTATGGAGTGATTTATGGTCAATGATAACAAATAATAAGTTGCATTGTATATTCTTTTGTGTGTTAATGTTAAATGTATTTGTGTATTACATTATGTTGTGTATTATATGTATTCTTATGTAAACCATGTATGTAATAGGAATTTATAGTTTAATTGATTTAATAATAATTATAGAATGTTTCAAACTAAATAAGTGATGAAAGTAATGGTGAAATTTTAATTGATTGAATTATATAATGGAGATAAATTAATTAATTAATTTAAAATGTTGTATAAAAGAGATTTGATAATGAAGTTAAATGATTTTATGAGATTTAGATTATCTAAAGAGTAGTATATGATAAAACATATAATATGTTGGGATATGGAGTTATATTGTTATTAAGAGATAAGTGATGAATTTTCTGAAGTAGGTGTCAATTATCATATTAAGGTGAAATATTATAAAAGATAGAGTTTGGGTATAATTATTTTAAATAAGGCATTTGAGTTAGTCAAAGTTAACTCTAATGGGTGTTAAATGAAATAAGAATTTTGAAGAAAATAATACAGAAACAGGGTAGTAATAGGGACACAGTAGTGATAGTGCATATAGGAAGAAAGAGAGGGTAATGTAATTAGAGAGTAAATAGTTGCTGGTGATATTTTGTAGTATGGGTGAGGTGGTAAGGAGTGATCAACGTGCGTCGTTGGGCAGGTAATTGTGAAGGGTCCAGGAGTGACTGCCGAGATTATTGGGAAGGGCAAAAGGTTATGAATGGAATTGCCAAGGTCGGGAACACACATCCTAGTTACAAAGAGGGTATTAGATATTTTAGTATAAGAGGAGAAGGGTATAAGTGGAATTAGTGTTGAAGGGGGTTATTATTGAGAGATTGGTGTCGCCCAATATGATTCTGTTAGTGATTATTAGTAGGAAGAAAGGGAGTAAGATTATAGATATAAATGCCCATTCAATAAGTTGAATCATTGTGAATAACGGAAAATCACTCAAACTAATTGATGATCAAAATGAAAGGGTTAAATAGAAAATTCATAGTAGAAAGATAATAAGAAATGAAATGTGATGTAACATGAATGTTAATAATAAATTTGAATTTTTATAGAATTAAATGGTACAATGATAAATAATTAAAAGTTTGATATAAAAGAGTTGATGGAAATAATAATAGTAATGTTTATAAATTTTTATACAAATTATTTAATTGTGAATTGTTTGGTTAAATGTAGCTATGATATTGTTCATGTATATTATGTTATTATGCAAGATTAATGGGTGATTTTGGGAGTTGTTTGGTGTTATTATAAGTGTAAATCAATTGTGGAATGTAGAGACAGCAAATGTAGCAGGAATTAAGTTTAGATATAGGTAGGCTATTGCAGCGGCGGCATGTGCCACTGTAGGTAGCGTTATGGGTTGATGAGTAACGCACAAATACGTTACCATCATCGGAGGCCGAAATCGGCGTACACACACTGTACAATTTTGATACCCGCCTTTTCGGGCGGTTACTGTCTTACCAGCACTAATCGTGGTTTTGGACGACAGCCAGCTGTGGGCAGCAATTGTAACACTGACCAGGTTGGTTGTCCTTGAAATTGGTGAAAACTGAAATTAATGGGGGGGGCACTTAGGGGAAATCCCCGGAAATATGGAACAGCGGCTATCACCTTGTTCGAGTAGGAACAGCAAAACAGGTGATAGACCCGTTTTAAGGGTATAATTATGTAACATTCAGATATGATGATATCTGGCATTTATAAAATGTAAAGCCGAAGCAAGGACAGGAGATGCAAAAATTCCTCCACCAATTCAGTCCTTGTGGAAGCAACTGGACACCACAGTCCAGTGGGGGGTCATAGTGTGTGTGGTAAGGAGGTTACTACAGGAGTAGTAACGTTAAATGAATATCAAATATTAAGTAGATGACATTAATACTGGTGTCAAGCATAAAATAATTATGATTTCGCTTTGAAGAAATTAGTATCAGGAAAACTGATCAATGAATTTTAAATAGCTAGATTGTTTGCCATAATGAATTTGTGTTTAGGATTCTATATAATAGATATATAGATAAATTGTGTTGATTTTGTTAAACTTAAGGAATTATTTTATAGGTTATTGCCTTAGTATAAGAGTATATTTTCTTGTGTTGAAAAGAGTTAAAGTATTATTGGCTGGAGTCAAAATTTCTGATAAAATATAGGAATGCAAAAGAGGAAGAGACCTCTATCATAATTCTTGTTTATATATGTATTAAAGATGTTACGAATTAAGTAAAACCAATGCCCATTAACATAAACCAATGCAGCTAAGGGGAGACAGATCAGTTGGGGATATGGCATTATACAAGGCCACTATTTGATTTTTGTATTCCATGTTTCAGAGTTTGGTGATGCTGTGACGGCGGTCCTGAGCTGGCCAGCGCGTCAGAGCAGGGACGTCAAGTGCTTGAGTGGCCTTGCGGTGTTGGGATCTCGCAAAAGAAGTCCAGTAAGGTCAGGCAGGTATTGTCACGATGACTGGACCAAGGGTAAGTTAACAATATTTCTTTTATATAAACACTACAGGGGGTTGTGGCGACATATCTTGACTGATCCCGTTAGGAAGTATGAATGAGTCAATGAGATTTTTTATGCTTCAGCATAAAACCTCTCATTGAGGGGGTTTGTAATGGTACATTAAATCAGTATAGGGATTTGGGGGTACAAGGAAATATAATTTTATATTTATTTCAAATGTAATCAAATATGTAAGAATAGAGGTTTCCGAAAAAATGATACAACGCAGTTCGCTACGATGAGTTGGCGTCAAGGTCACTGGTGTACGTGCAAATTGTCAGCAATGCATACGCAGCAACAAACAGGACACTCCTAAAACGTCATCGAAACATATAAAACGTAATCGTTGTGATGTAACACAATGCCATCATCATCTGAGAACAATAGATTCGATGACGAATTATCCCTTCCACTTAGGAAGTAGAGGCCATGTTCTCAGCCCCAGTCTACTCAACACCGTTAGTGCAACAGCACGTTACAAAATCTGCTGGCCACCAATTGCCAGCAGAAGTCTTTAAAAGTGAAAAAGCAAAAAATGTAGTTAAAGTGAGTGTTTTTTGAAATCAGTTATACACTAACAGAATAAAAATGTAAATTAACGTCAGTGGTAAAAGAACAGAAGCAGTTAACGTTCGGCCGAACACCTGCCGGACAATGTGGAACGTCTGACGAGAGCTTCAATCCTCAAAAATCAGAGAAGTCGAAATTCAAATCAATACCTCTTTTTTTCTTTTTTTAAGCTCAAAATTAACTTGTAATCAAATGTACCTGTAAAATAACTTGGGGCAAGCATGTGTGTGTGTGTGTGTGTGTGTGTGTGCGTGCGTGCGTCGGCATATATCTACAGAGTCACGGGCATTGGTTTATGTTACGTGACCAGATAACGTGACAAGTTTAAACTGCAGTAAGTTTTCTAACATCATTAAATATGAAATCAGAGAAGCTGGAAATAATACAAATGTAATTGAGATGACGTACAGTTAATACGGCGGAAATACGTCGCCACCATTTTGTTAAGTATTTGATGAAGACTCCATTTTGTTTTTTGTATTTGCTAAAAAATTGAAATATCAAGAGTATTAAAACACAAGTCTTTCAAATCTAATGTCATCAGAGTTCATTATTTTCAAATGCCCATACTGTTTCTCCTCTGCTTGCTTGACAACGACCCTGGACCAAAATGAGAAAAAGTTATGTTGGCAACACGTGCTGTACACCAATGTAAATAGTGTGAGGAAGGTAGTGGGTTTCAAAAGGTAAGTCACTGCTAAAAAATATAAATAATCACATGGTTTGTTTAGTAACAAATGGCAGCCCGAACTAGTGACGTTATATAAAATTTTATTTATATAAACAAGCCTGCAAGAGAGACAGGATGGGTATGGAAATAATGTACAACGTAATACGTACGTAGTTAGGTTATGTTGTGTATAATTGTATGTTAGATATACAATATTTTAAAATGGCAAACAACAAAGAGATTGGAGTTGAAATGAGCGAGTCGGCTGGTGTGGGAGAACCAGGGGTTCAATCAACCCCAGTAAATTGGTCCAAATAATACAGCTTAACTGAGTCAGCAATAGATGACTCGAGTACTCAGTCAACTCCAACCTCAACAAAATGTAACAATCAATTTGATAATGATATAATGAATATGTTACGAATAATATCAAAGGATATTCATAAGCAAAAAAGTGAAATTAAAGAAATAAAAAATAATTTTGGTGAAATTCAATGCACAGAGTGTAAAGTTTGATAATTTTGACGAGAAACTTAATGCACAGAGTGTAAAATTTGATGAAAAGTTTGACAAATTTGATGAGAAATTTAATGAAGTGAAAAACGAAATTAAGAGACAAAATTTTAATTTTGATAAACAGATTAACGAAATAAACGCATGTTACGAAAATATGAAAGAAAAAATAGTAGCATCAGTTAGCGAGGTGTTTGATAGGCAAATAAACAGAGTAAATAACATAATTGATAACTTTACAAAGAAGGAAGTACACGAAAATTACGAGAGTAAAATGGGGGTAGAGAATAGTGGAGAAACAGACAAATTAAACGTAAATGAAGACGGTCAGATGACATATAATGAGGTAAGTGGTGTTGAGAATTATGACAATATAAGTAAAAATATGGTTTTAGAGAACGATGGTGTGAATATTGAGAGTACTGATGAAATTTTAGAGGGAGCAGAAATTAATGATGGAATGTTAGTGTGTGTTAATGAGTCAGAGAGAAAGTGGAGAGAGAATATATAGGTAGAGGGGTTGCAGGGGGTAAATTTTTCCCGTGATGTTGTAGTTGGGGGTGAAGAAAAGGTTTCACGAGCGTATTTGGAAGACACATGGTCTGCAAATAGCCGTCCCTGGATTTTTTGTGCACCTGATAGGTGGTGCAATAATAAAGTAGTAGTGTCCCCTGCATATACTGAGAGAGAAAGTGTGATAGGAAGTTATGACGGGAGACATGGTGAAAGAGAGTTGTGTGTTAATTGGGAGATGGAGTTATTTAGAGTGAATAGAAATTATAAAGAATTGGTGGAAAGGTTAGGAGTAGAGATGGTGCATAATTATAGTGAAATTTTACCTGATGTTGAAGCGGAGGTAGTAGCAGAAGTAGATGATAATGTTGACGAATTATTAACTTACCTGATTATGACAGATAATACTAAAGGTGACAGGACCATACCCAATCGTGAATAATTATATGATATGGTAATATGGAATGATCATATTAATTATAAGGATACGGTGGAAGAATATGACAATATAAATAATTATTACATTGATAATAATAATATAATGTATTCGATAATACATGACTTGTATAGACCTAAGATTAGATGGTTATTTGATGATGGTGGATAAGTGTTTTATTGTGTATGAACGTTTAACTATGTGAACAGTGTGATTTTGAAATGGATTGTCTTATGGAGTGATTTATGGTCAATGATAACAAATAATAAGTTGCATTGTATATTCTTTTGTGTGTTAATGTTAAATGTATTTGTGTATTACATTATGTTGTGTATTATATGTATTCTTATGTAAACCATGTATGTAATAGGAATTTATAGTTTAATTGATTTAATAATAATTATAGAATGTTTCAAACTAAATAAGTGATGAAAGTAATGGTGAAATTTTAATTGATTGAATTATATAATGGAGATAAATTAATTAATTAATTTAAAATGTAGTATAAAAGAGATTTGATAATGAAGTTAAATGATTTTATGAGATTTAGATTATCTAAAGAGTAGTATATGATAAAACATATAATATGTTGGGATATGGAGTTATATTGTTATTAAGAGATAAGTGATGAATTTTCTGAAGTAGGTGTCAATTATCATATTAAGGTGAAATATTATAAAAGATAGAGTTTGGGTATAATTATTTTAAATAAGGCATTTGAGTTAGTCAAAGTTAACTCTAATGGGTGTTAAATGAAATAAGAATTTTGAAGAAAATAATACAGAAACAGGGTAGTAATAGGGACACAGTAGTGATAGTGCATATAGGAAGAAAGAGAGGGTAATGTAATTAGAGTAAATAGTTGCTGGTGATATTTTGTAGTATGGGTGAAGTGGTAAGGAGTGATCAACGTGCGTCGTTGGGCAGGTAATTGTGAAGGGTCGAGGAGTGATTGCTGAGATTATTGGGAAGGGCAAAAGGTTATGAATGGAATTGCCAAGGTCGGGAACACACATCCTAGTTACAAAGAGGGTATTAGATATTTTATTATAAGAGGAGAAGGGTATAAGTGGAATTAGTGTTTAAGGTGGTTATTATTGAGAGATTGGTGTCGCCCAATATGATTCTGTTAGTGATTATTAGTAGGAAGAAAGGGAGTAAGATTATAGATATAAATGCCCATTCAATAAGTTGAATCATTGTGAATAACGGAAAATCACTCAAACTAATTGATGATCAAAATGAAAGGGTTAAATAGAAAATTCATAGTAGAAAGATAATAAGAAATGAAATGTGATGTAACATGAATGTTAATAATAAATTTGAATTTTTATAGAATTAAATGGTACAATGATAAATAATTAAAAGTTTGATATAAAAGAGTTGATGGAAATAATAATAGTAATGTTTATAAATTTTTATACAAATTATTTAATTGTGAATTGTTTGGTTAAATGTAGCTATGATATTGTTCATGTATATTATGTTATTATGCAAGATTAATGGGTGATTTTGGGAGTTGTTTGGTGTTATTATAAGTGTAAATCAATTGTGGAATGTAGAGACAGCAAATGTAGCAGGAATTAAGTTTAGATATAGGTAGGCTATTGCAGTGGCGGCATGTGCCACTGCAGGTAGCGTTATGGGTTGATGAGTAACGCACAAATACGTTACCATCATCGGAGGCCGAAATCGGCGGTACACTGTACAACTTTGATACCCCCCTTTTCGGGCGATTACTGTCTTACCAGCACTAATCGTGGGTTTGGACGACAGCCAGCTGTGGGCAGCAATTGTAACACTGACCATGGTTGGTTGTCCTTGAAATTGGTGAAAACTGAAATTAAGGAGGGGAAATCCCCGGAAATATGGAACAGCGGCTATCACCTTGTTCGAGTAGGAACAGCAAAACAGGTGATAGACCCGTTTTAAGGGTATAATTATGTAACATTCAGATATGATGATATCTGGCATTTATAAAATGTAAAGCCGAAGCAAGGACAGGAGATGCAAAAATTCCTCCACCAATTCAGTCCTTGTGGAAGCAACTGGACACCACAGTCCAGTGGGGGGTCATAGTGTGTGTGGTAAGGAGGTTACTACAGGAGTAGTAACGTTAAATGAATATCAAATATTAAGTAGATGACATTAATACTGGTGTCAAGCATAAAATAATTATGATTTCGCTTTGAAGAAATTAGTATCAGGAAAACTGATCAATGAATTTTAAATAGCTAGATTGTTTGCCATAATGAATTTGTGTTTAGGATTCTATATAATAGATATATAGATAAATTGTGTTGATTTTGTTAAACTTAAGGAATTATTTTATAGGTTATTGCCTTAGTATAAGAGTATATTTTCTTGTGTTGAAAAGAGTTAAAATATTATTGGCTGGAGTCAAAATTTCTGATAAAATATAGGAATGCAAAAGAGGAAGAGACCTCTATCATAATTCTTGTTTATATATGTATTAAAGATGTTAGGAATTAAGTAAAACCAATGCCCATTAACATAAACCAATGCAGCTAAGGGGAGACAGATCAGTTGGGGATATGGCATTATACAAGGCCACTATTTGATTTTTGTATTCCATGTTTCAGAGTTTGGTGATGCTGTGACGGCGGTCCTGAGCTGGCCAGCGCGTCAGAGCAGGGACGTCAAGTGCTTGAGTGGCCTTGCGGTGTTGGGATCTCGCAAAAGAAGTCCAGTAAGGTCAGGCAGGTATTGTCACGATGACTGGACCAAGGGTAAGTTAACAATATTTCTTTTATATAAACACTACAGGGGGTTGTGGCGACATATCTTGACTGATCCCGTTAGGAAGTATGAATGAGTCAATGAGATTTTTTATGCTTCAGCATAAAACCTCTCATTGAGGGGGTTTGTAATGGTACATTAAATCAGTATAGGGATTTGGGGGTACAAGGAAATATAATTTTATATTTATTTCAAATGTAATCAAATATGTAAGAATAGAGGTTTCCCAAAAAATGATACAATGCAGTTCGCTACGATGAGTTGGCGTCAAGGTCACTGGTGTACGTGCAAATTGTCAGCAATGCATACGCAGCAACAAACAGGACACTCCTAAAACGTCATCGAAACATATAAAACGTAATCGTTGTGATGTAACACAATGCCATCATCATCTGAGAACAATAGATTCGATGACGAATTATCCCTTCCACTTAGGAAGTAGAGGCCATGTTCTCAGCCCCAGTCTACTCAACACCGTTAGTGCAACAGCACGTTACAAAATCTGCTGGCCACCAATTGCCAGCAGAAGTCTTTAAAAGTGAAAAAGCAAAAAATGTAGTTAAAGTGAGTGTTTTTTGAAATCAGTTATACACTAACAGAATAAAAATGTAAATTAACGTCAGTGGTAAAAGAACAGAAGCAGTTAACGTTCGGCCGAACACCTGCCGGACAATGTGGAACGTCTGACGAGAGCTTCAATCCTCAAAAATCAGAGAAGTCGAAATTCAAATCAATACCTCTTTTTTTTCTTTTTTTAAGCTCAAAATTAACTTGTAATCAAATGTACCTGTAAAATAACTTGGGGCAAGCATGTGTGTGTGTGTGTGTGTGTGTGTGTGTGTGTGTGTGTGTGTGTGTGTGCGTGCGTGCGTCGGCATATATCTACAGAGTCATGGGCATTGGTTTATGTTACGTGACCAGATAACGTGACAAGTTTAAACTGCAGTAAGTTTTCTAACATCATTAAATATGAAATCAGAGAAGCTGGAAATAATACAAATGTAATTGAGATGACGTACAGTTAATACGGCGGAAATACGTCGCCACCATTTTGTTAAGTATTTGATGAAGACTCCATTTTGTTTTTTGTATTTGCTAAAAAATTGAAATATCAAGAGTATTAAAACACAAGTCTTTCAAATCTAATGTCATCAGAGTTCATTATTTTCAAATGCCCATACTGTTTCTCCTCTGCTTGCTTGACAACGACCCTGGACCAAAATGAGAAAAAGTTATGTTGGCAACACGTGCTGTACACCAATGTAAATAGTGTGAGGAAGGTAGTGGGTTTCAAAAGGTAAGTCACTGCTAAAAAATATAAATAATCACATGGTTTGTTTAGTAACAAATGGCAGCCCGAACTAGTAACGTTATATAAAATTTTATTTATATAAACAAGCCTGCAAGAGAGACAGGATGGGTATGGAAATAATGTACAACGTAATACGTACGTAGTTAGGTTATGTTGTGTATAATTGTATGTTAGATATACAATATTTTAAAATGGCAAACAACAAAGAGATTGGAGTTGAAATGAGCGAGTCGGCTGGTGTGGGAGAACCAGGGGTTCAATCAACCCCAGTAAATTGGTCCAAATAATACAGCTTAACTGAGTCAGCAATAGATGACTCGAGTACTCAGTCAACTCCAACCTCAACAAAATGTAACAATCAATTTGATAATGATATAATGAATATGTTACGAATAATATCAAAGGATATTCATAAGCAAAAAAGTGAAATTAAAGAAATAAAAAATAATTTTGATGAGAAATTCAATGCACAGAGTGTAAAGTTTGATAATTTTGACGAGAAACTTAATGCACAGAGTGTAAAATTTGATGAAAAGTTTGACAAATTTGATGAGAAATTTAATGAAGTGAAAAACGAAATTAAGAGACAAAATTTTAATTTTGATAAACAGATTAACGAAATAAACGCATGTTACGAAAATATGAAAGAAAAAATAGTAGCATCAGTTAGCGAGGTGTTTGATAGGCAAATAAACAGAGTAAATAACATAATTGATAACTTTACAAAGAAGGAAGTACACGAAAATTACGAGAGTAAAATGGGGGTAGAGAATAGTGGAGAAACAGACAAATTAAACGTAAATGAAGACGGTCAGATGACATATAATGAGGTAAGTGGTGTTGAGAATTATGACAATATAAGTAAAAATATGGTTTTAGAGAACGATGGTGTGAATATTGAGAGTACTGATGAAATTTTAGAGGAAGCAGAAATTAATGATGGAATGTTAGTGTGTGTTAATGAGTCAGAGAGAAAGTGGAGAGAGAATATATAGGTAGAGGGGTTGCAGGGGGTAAATTTTTCCCGTGATGTTGTAGTTGGGGGTGAAGAAAAGGTTTCACGAGCGTATTTGGAAGACACATGGTCTGCAAATAGCCGTCCCTGGATTTTTTGTGCACCTGATAGGTGGTGCAATAATAAAGTAGTAGTGTCCCCTGCATATACTGAGAGAGAAAGTGTGATAGGAAGTTATGACGGGAGACATGGTGAAAGAGAGTTGTGTGTTAATTGGGAGATGGAGTTATTTAGAGTGAATAGAAATTATAAAGAATTGGTGGAAAGGTTAGGAGTAGAGATGGTGCATAATTATAGTGAAATTTTACCTGATGTTGAAGCGGAGGTAGTAGCAGAAGTAGATGATAATGTTGACGAATTATTAACTTACCTGATTATGACAGATAATACTAAAGGTGACAGGACCATACCCGATCGTGAAAAATTATATGATATGGTAATATGGAATGATCATATTAATTATAAGGATACGGTGGAAGAATATGACAATATAAATAATTATTACATTGATAATAATAATATAATGTATTCGATAATAAATGACTTGTATAGACCTAAGATTAGATGGTTATTTGATGATGGTGGATAAGTGTTTTATTGTGTATGAACATTTAACTATGTGAACAGTGTGGTTTTGAAATGGATTGTCTTATGGAGTGATTTATGGTCAATGATAACAAATCATAAGTTGCACTGTATATTCTTTTGTGTGTTAATGTTAAATGTATTTGTGTATTACATTATGTTGTGTATTATATGTATTCTTATGTAAACCATGTATGTAATAGGAATTTATAGTTTAATTGATTTAATAATAATTATAAAATGTTTCAAACTAAATAAGTGATGAAAGTAATGGTGAAATTTTAATTGATTGAATTATATAATGGAGATAAATTAATTAATTAATTTAAAATGTTGTATAAAAGAGATTTGATAATGAAGTTAAATGATTTTATGAGATTTAGATTATCTAAAGAGTAGTATATGATAAAACATATAATATGTTGGGATATGGAGTTATATTGTTATTAAGAGATAAGTGATGAATTTTCTGAAGTAGGTGTCAATGATCATATTAAGGTGAAATATTATAAAAGATAGAGTTTGGGTATAATTATTTTAAATAAGGCATTTGAGTTAGTCAAAGTTAACTCTAATGGGTGTTAAATGAAATAAGAATTTTGAAGAAAATAATACAGAAACAGGGTAGTAATAGGGGCACAGTAGTGATAGTGCATATAGGAAGAAAGAGAGGGTAATGTAATTAGAGAGTAAATAGTTGCTGGTGATATTTTGTAGTATGGGTGAGGTGGTAAGGAGTGATCAACGTGCGTCGTTGGGCAGGTAATTGTGAAGGGTCGAGGAGTGATTGCCGAGATTATTGGGAAGGGCAAAAGGTTATGAATGGAATTGCCAAGGTCGGGAACACACATCCTAGTTACAAAGAGGGTATTAGATATTTTATTATAAGAGGAGAAAGGTATAAGTGGAATTAGTGTTGAAGGGGGTTATTATTGAGAGATTGGTGTCGCCCTATGTGATTCTGTTAGTGATTGTTAGTAGGAAGAAAGGGAGTAAGATTATAGATATAAATGCCCATTCAATAAGTTGAATCATTGTGAATAACGGAAAATCACTCAAACTAATTGATGATCAAAATGAAAGGGTTAAATAGAAAATTCATAGTAGAAAGATAATAAGAAATGAAATGTGATGTAACATGAATGTTAATAATAAATTTGAATTTTTATAGAATTAAATGGTACAATGATAAATAATTAAAAGTTTGATATAAAAGAGTTGATGGAAATGATAATAGTAATGTTTATAAATTTTTATACAAATTATTTAATTGTGAATTGTTTGGTTAAATGTAGCTATGATATTGTTCATGTATATTATGTTATTATGCAAGATTAATGGGTGATTTTGGGAGTTGTTTGGTGTTATTATAAGTGTAAATCAATTGTGGAATGTAGAGACAGCAAATGTAGCAGGAATTAAGTTTAGATATAGGTAGGCTATTGCAGCGGCGGCATGTGCCACTGTAGGTAGCGTTATGGGTTGATGAGTAACGCACAAATACGTTACCATCATCGGAGGCCGAAATCAGCGTACATACACTGTACAACTTTGATACCCGCCTTTTCGGGCGATTACTGTCTTACCAGCACTAATCGTGGTTTTGGACAACAGCCAGCTGTGGGCAGCAATTGTAACACTGACCATGGTTGGTTGTCCTTGAAATTGGTGAAAACTGAAATTAACAGGGGGGGGGGCACTTAGGGGAAATCCCCGGAACTATGGAAGAGCGGCTATCACCTTGTTCGAGTAGGAACAGAAAAACAGGTGATAGTAAATTGGTCCAAAGAATACAGCTTAACTGAGTCAGCAATAGATGACTCGAGTACTCAGTCAACTCCAACCTCAACAAAATGTAACAATCAATTTGATAATGATATAATGAATATGTTACGAATCATATCAAAGGATATTCATGAGCAAAAAATTGAAATTAAAGAAATAAAAAATAATTTTGATGAGAAATTCAATGCACAGAGTTATCAAACAGAAATATCAAGAGTATTAAAACACAAGTCTTTCAAATCTAATGTCATCAGAGTTCATTATTTTCAAATGCCCATACTGTTTCTCCTCTGCTCGCTTGACAACGACCCTGGACCAAAATGAGAAAAAGTTATGTTGGCAAACACGTGCTGTACACCAATATAAATAGTGTGAGGAAGGTAGTGAGTTTCAAAAGGTAAGTCACTGCTAAAAAATATAAATAATCACAAGGTGTGTTTAGTAACAAATTCATGAAAATAAATGTTAATAATTATTCCCAATTAATGGTAAATATGTTTTATTTATAGAGTAAAATGTAATTACAGGGATTTTGTTTGATAAAAGAAGGGTAAAACATTTTCAGCAATTTGAACTTCATCATAAAGAAAAGATCACGAAGATAACCTCCAATAGGCAACTCGATACTACAATCGAATGCAAACATTGACAAGCCTAGTCCCGCCATACAAACGAAATAATTATTAATTTTTTTTTACTAAACCATTAGACAAATAATAATAATTTTTTTTTCTTTAATAAAATCAAAATAAGAAGGAGGAATTCAGGCTTACAATCGCATTATTACGCTACGGTAATTAACATCGTTGATCGAAGTGAACCCTATAACTCGCTAACTCATCGAGGTTAATAATTTTAATTTATGTAAAATAAATAATTTAAATAAACAAAATACAAACAACTAATAAATATTATAAGAAAACGAAAACATAAAGTTACAATATACAAGAAAATTACAACTCGCACTGATGGCTGTGCGAAAGGGCCATTTTAGCTCCCAAAAACGACAGCGTTAAATATGTTAACAATCTCATACAGGATATGCTTCCCGGCAACTCTACTACTTATTCATCCATTGATTCAGTAATGGATACTGAACAAGCTGTTTATTACCCTACGGAGTTCTTAAATTCTCTGGAACCCCTGGGAATGCTGCCACACAAGTTGACTTTAAAAAAAGGATCCCCTATCATTCTATTACATAACATCGATAGGCCAAAACGGTGCAATGGAACAAGACTCATCGTAAAGAATCTGTTGCCCAATGTAATAGAAGCTACGATCATTACGGGGAATGCTGTAGGAGAAGACGTATTTATCCCTCGCATTCCGTTGATACCCAGTGACACAAATATGCCTTTTGAGTTCAAGCGATTGGAGTTTCCCATCCGGCTTGCATTCGCTATGAGTATCAACAAGACACAGGGGCAATCACTTGGTGTGGCAGGCATTTACTTGGAAAGTCCATGTTTTTCGCACGGGCAATTATATGTAGCTTGCTCAAGAGTCGGCACACCAGATAATTTATTTGTCTGTGCTCCGGACGGACAAACGAAAAACAGTGTACCATCAAGCTTTACAGTAAAAATGTTGAGATAAATTTAGCTGAATTTATGCTTAATTTTTTTGGATCTTTGTATTATTTAAAAAAATTATTATTATTATTTAATTATTGTAATATAAGAAGTTTTTGTTAATTTTTGTTATTGTTTACAAGATCCTCACTTATAAACATTGTTAATATGTCTAACTAGTAAAATATGTTTTCGGTATTGTGACGATTTAAATTGTAAACAAATAAAAAAATAATAATAATAAAAATATAAAATGGGAAGTTAGTGAAAACCATTAAATCGCACTATTAAACCAAATACCCCTGAACTAACTCATAATAGTAATGAGAATTAAAAAGGGAATTTAACTAAAATAATTAATTAAAACTGAGAAAGCAAAAGTCAAAAAATAAAACTGTTAACCCTTTATTAAATTTATCATGCTATGACTTGTGTATACCGGATCCAACTTGCATACCGACCCGGCATTAAATAAAAATACCTGTAAACTATAATGTAAATAATTAATAATTCAAAGTCACTAGTAGTAGTTGTAATAAATTCTGTAGACAAGCAAAGTCTCGATTGTTTATTTTGTCGAACTGTAAGACTGTATTACTAATTAAAAGTTGGAACTATATTATGGCGGAGTATTCGCTCCGCATCGTTACAATTTTCCTGTTGTAACAATGTAGGACTTGAGATGCGACTTTCAATCTGTAAACAGCTCCATGCGGGGCTCTGCACAAAATGTTTTTTTTATTTTATTTCGTTATTAGCTTCCACTAACAGTGTGGAGATATAGATCTATGTAACTAAAATGTAGTGTGTTTTAACAGATGTGAAAGAAGAAAATAAGTGTGTAAGGTGACATCCCCTATTAAAAAAAAAAAAATGGTTCAAATTATGTGTAATTCCATCATAACGTGAAACGAATATGTAAACTCCAATACTACTGTGCTATTACAAATGTGATGTGAATAATTGTGAATAGTGAAGACTAAGACCTCAACTGCATTTACACTACCGCTGAGAAACAGGACAACTTCATGCTAGATGACACCATAACATCCACTTCATCGTTAGTTGACTCCGAGGACATCCACTGGAAAGACTACCACGATGACAACCCACTACTAAGAGAGTACAGAAGAATCACGCGGCAGGACATGGACAGATAACATTTAACTAGAGGTGACGCGGAAGCTCGTCTTCCGTGAATAATGTATCTTTTAAAATATAAGTAATTTTAAACGAAAAAGATGACAATCTCTAAGCGTTAAGCATTACAATGGTGTAACAAGTAATTTCAGAAATCATACGTTGTAACATAACTCTTGTGGTGTAGCTTTGAAACATCGCACAACTAAATGAAACCATTCTTCAAATGGTATTTTAAGTAATAATGTAATAGACTAAAGAAGTAGAGTAAATTTGAAAATTCCTAACTAGTTTAAAGAGACTCGGATCCGAGGTAAATACACTATCTGTATGATCATTTTTAATATAGAAAACCCCTTTACAATTTCTGTGTAAGTAAAAATTTTATTTGTAATGTATTATCAATCATACGTAAATAAAGGGATGTCATCTTTGTTGCATACTAAAGTGAGTGCATAAATCAGCAAAATTCCCTCCCCTGTTTCCTTTTATTAGAGTACTTATAATTATTGTTAGTGATGTGTTTAAATTTCAGTTTGTTACAACGTAGGCAGCCTGTATAATTGGCCAGAGTCAATTATCACGGGTTCCCTGGGTTATAACGTAGCCGACACGTTATAAAATGCGCCACTCTGCTTTTATATAAAATGTTAGTGTACGTAGTGTCTCATAAGATGCGGCACTCTGCAGATCTATGCACTCAGTTAATGTATTGTATGTAAAACAAAAAGGCTAAGTAGCATAAAAGAATAATAGTGACGATATTAAATTTACAATGGTAAATTTTGTGTGAGATTACGCACATACTCGTATATGATTTACTTAATATATGTGAAAATAATAGCTTGTATTACACCAATTCATGTAGGTACTTGTCAAAATGTTCAGTCTCTAACACATCTATTTTGCGACAATTCAAGACCTGTAGTTTTCCTGTATATGCCTGCATAAATATGTAATTTGTATTTCTATTGCCACGGTAAGTTATATAAACAATTGACTAAATAAAACAGGTTCAATTACGTGTAAATAAATTGTAAGTGAAATTCTACTCCTCTCTAGTAGCAGAATTAGATAAATTAAAATTAGTACGTAAAACCAAATAATAACTAAAACTCAGCTTAGTAACGGGCTGTAGCTTGTTTAAAACGCATATCGTTGCGCGTCGCACATACCACCCTCGTTGAAGCAAGCCGGTACAAGTCTGTAAAGGAAGCTGTCAGCTGTTGTTGAATAGAACAATAACATTCTCTCACCCTCGAGTGTGATTCCTCCCTTCTTACGCATACTACCATGCCATTGTTTAAAAGAAAACTAGTTTGACCCACATTCCAGCGTAACAGCTGATCGTTGAAAGTAAAGTTGACGTCTGTGTGAATTTTTTCTCTTTCTCGGACATGCTAAGTAATTCTCTTACAACCAATGCAAATGTTTTACCATGAACTAAAGTGTGTATGCAATAATTGTATAGTGTAGTAGAATAAGTATTTGTAGTGATTCACATTTCCAAAATGCTTTAGTTAACCCTCTCTATTGTTAGATAAAGTGTTAAACCCCTTACCCCGAAACAAAACCTTTAAACAAAGTAAAATTAAATCGAATTAAATAAAAAGGATGTACTAATTTTATTGTATGGTATGATGCTTCCATAAGTAAATAAACGAGTCCTAAACCAAAAACAAAAATTTTTTTTAATAAATAATAAGTCCCTTTAAATAAAAAGTTTAATAATATCTTAAATTAAACTAACGTGTAATAAAAGTGTAGTAGTAAAATAAGTAAAAAGAAAATAATAATAAAAGTATATGTGAATAATGTAAACACCCGGTTGTGGCCTGTTTGAAAAATAATTCCCCAGATTGCCAGTATAAGACAAACTCGTTCGTGCAGGAGATAATCGTGTTGAGAATTGTAGGAAGCCACCCCTATTGTTATGATATCCTGCATTGGTAAACAATAGCCACCACCCCGTGTATAATACAATGCGTCTTGTGTAAAGTGTTTGTCCCCTCTTGCATTGTAACAGCTGATCGTTTAATAAGAATAAATATACCTCTCCGTGAAATTCCGCTTGTCTCACTAGAATAAGCAATTAGAGTTAAGAAAGGATCTAAGGTTGAGTATGGGATCGACTTTAGATTACCTTAGTATTATTAAGAGATAGAGATAAGTACGTAACAAAGTCACAATGGCGCCGCACTGATAAGGGTTAAAGAAAGTGCAGAAAGCTAACTAATAGAGTTAGAGTATGCAAATGTAATCAGTCGGGCTACGATATTGTGAAGTTGCGGGAAATTAGTAGTAAGAAATAAAATTAAGTTAGCCTTTAAGAAACGAGATAAAGGGAACTTCACGAAAGAAAAGAAAACGAGTACTAAGTAAATTTCACACGGTAATCCCCAAGCATACTCCCAGTACCTTACTTTCGAATTCACCTTATTAAATGTCCCCCCCCATGTCTCTTTTAAGCAGCAAAGTATGTGACGATTTAAATTGTAAACAAATAAAAAAATAATAATAATAAAAATATAAAATGGGAAGTTAGTGAAAACCATTAAATCGCACTATTAAACCAAATACCCCTGAACAAACTCATAATAGTAATGAGAATTAAAAAGGGAATTTAACTAAAATAATTAATTAAAACTGAGAAAGCAAAAGTCAAAAAATAAAACTGTTAACCCTTTATTAAATTTATCATGCTATGACCTGTGTATACCGGATCCAACTTGCATACCGACCCGGCATTAAATAAAAATACCTGTGAACTATAATGTAAATAATTAATAATTCAAAGTCACTAGTAGTAGTTATAATAAATTCTGTAGACAAGCAAAGTCTTGATTGTTTATTTTGTCGAACTGTAAGACTGTATTACTAATTAAAAGTTGGAACTATATTATGGCGGAGTATTCGCTCCGCGTCGTTACAATTTTCCTGTTGTAACAATGTAGGACTTGAGATGCGACTTTCAATCTGCAAACAGCTCCAAGCGGGGCTCTGCACAAAATTTTTTTTTTAATTTTATTTCGTTATTAGCTTCCACTAACAGTGTGGAGATATAGATCTATGTAACTAAAATGTAGTGTGTTTTAACACAAAGATGTGAAAGAAGAATAAGTGTGTAAGGTGACATCCCCTATTAAAAAAAAAATATGGTTCAAGTTATGTGTAATTCCTTCATAATGTGAAACGAATATGTAAACTCCAATACTACTGTGCTATTACAAATGTGATGTGAATAACTGTGAATAGTGAAGACTAAGACCTCAACTGCATTTACACTACCGCTGAGAAACAGGATGACTTCACGCTAGATGACACCATAAAATCCACTTCATCGTTAGTTGACTCCGAGTACATCCACTGGAAAGACTACCACGATGACAACCCACTACTAAGAGAGTACAGAAGAATCACGCGGCAGGACATGGACATAATTAAAAAGTATAAGCATATTTTAACATCAAAAAAAGAGAACTTAAGTGCAGCCACAGTATCGAAACTCCCCCCCCCCCCCATTAATACTGAAACTCTACTAAATTTTAAACCAATTTCATACCACCTTATAAACAAAGTAAAATAAAAAAGAGATAAATTAAAAAATCAAATATCAAAACTAATAGAAGCAGACGTCTTACAACCCTGTCCAGATTATACCGAAAATGCAAGCCCAACTTTTGTCATTACAAAAAATGACAAAACTTACAGATCTATAAAAGATTTTAGAAAAATTAATGCCCAGTTTAAGCAAGATAGTTACCTTATACATTCTGGAGCCTTAGTGTTAAATTCCCTTAATAAAGCATCATGCTTCAGCACACTAGGCTTACCATCAGGAGATCACCAAATACCAGTTCACAAAGATAGCCATCACTTATTAGCTACTAGAACCCTAGAACCCAATGACATTTTTTATAGTACACTCACTTGCTACAAGGGCTCGCTCTCTCTCTCTCTCTCTCTCTCTCTCTCTCTCTCTCTCTCTCTCTCTCTCTCTCTCTCTCTCTCTCTCTCTCTCTCTCTCTCTCTCAGCATCTTTATTTTAAAAAACAATAAATACGATTTTCAATTAACACCCCTGTATTACAACCTAATTATATAACGATCTAATCTATTACACTAAATTAGAAGAAGAAATAGTAAAGAATCTGGAGGAAATCGTTTTTAAAATATTGGATACTATACCTAAGGTGTAATACCTTTGAGATTAAACACAAAAAAATATATATATTTCTATAGCAAAATGTTATGTTTTAGGCAATACTGTTACTAAAGAAGACATAAAATCATTAGGGAGTACTATTCAATCAACCAAACAACCAATGTGTTACGCAAGTCAGACAATTCTTGGGATGTTCTGAGTTGCTAAGAAAGTTTACACATGATTATGCCAAAATAGCCAGACCTCTAATAGAATTATTAAGACTGAGTAATCAGAATAAACCATTTAAATGGACAAAAGAATGTGAGACAGCCTTTAAAACAGTGAAATAAATTTTAAATAAACCACCTCTACTAATGCGTTTTCAAGAAGATAGGGAGACCATGATATTTACTAATAAATGCCTAGAAGGAACAGTAGCATGTTTTGTACAAAAAGACCCACACTCAGAAAAACTATCCTATTGCATATATACGTAAGAAACTCTGACCAGAGGAAACAAGACATTCAACAGCAATGACTGCACAAGGTTATGCAGTATATTATTATTGGTCAGCAAGTTACAGTCTACACAGCTGCCACTCTTTACAATGTTATAAAATTTTCAAACACACTTCAATGAGACTTAAGAGAGTTGCATTAACTCTAATAGATTATACCTTATATATAAAATACAAAAAGGATCATCTAATATTTTAGTACATGGTTTAAGTTAAAACCTATCAAAAAAATTTGTTGAGGAAGAAATATTAATATGTTTTAATGTTTTAATATAAACTTAATAAACAAACTAGCTAAACCATCAGACCCCCTAAGCTTATTTTGCTGTTGATCACATTGGGGTTTACTTTTGCAGTAAACCCCAATATGATCAACAGCAAAATAAGAAAATAATCTAGGAATACATAGAAATAGATGATATTGTATACTATAAAATATAAAATATCCGTAGCCGTTATTGAATCACAAAATAATGGGATTCTGAAAACTTGCCATGATAACCCTACTAATGAACTACATTTTTCATACTGCAAAACCTTTGATAGAATAAAAGACACATTCTACTGGCCATCAGTGTCAACAAATTGGCTTGAATATACAAAAATTTGTAACTCAGGTCTATTTACGTGACATCAAACGAAGAAACCTTTTGGAATGCTACATTATATACATTCATCGACTATATTACCCATGGAAAGACTATAATGATTTTCTAAACCTAACTGTTCCATCAGCAGTTCTGTGTCTGTGGCATTCTACGGGGCTTCCTCAAGGAATGCAACTGCTGGCGTTTGGTTCATTGACAAGCAGCTATCCAGGGGCAGGACGAGGACCAACCAGCTCACACCCTAAGATCCAGAAAGAGCAAATGAACGGATGCAACTCGCTTTAAATCAAGTTGCCAAGTGGTGTGCAAAATGGTCCTTAAAGATATCATTAACAAAAACAGAATGCGCATTTTTCTCAAGACGCAACACCCATGCAAGCTTCATCCCGCACCTTACAATTGACAACAGGGCCCTGCGACTGAACGAACGCCCCAAATTACTTGGAGTCCACTTGGATAAAAAACTTCGCTGGAAAGATCACGTAGAACATGTCATGGAACAATGCAGCAAACGACTAAATGCTATAAAAACTGTAGCCAGTCGAGAGTGGGGGGCGGACACTGTATCCTTGAGAACATTTTATTTGTCCTTTGTTAGATCCAAAATGACCTACTGCTGTGAGATATGGGGCTCTACCGCAGCTACACACATTAACAAGCTACAGCTCATCCAATCAGCAGCTTTAAGAATTTGCCTTGGCTGCCCCAAGTCTACTCCCATTACAGCTATGGAAATAGAGCTCGGCATTGAACCAATAGACTTGTATATTCAAAAGCAAATATGGAACAAACATCTCAAAAACCAAACCCTTCCACCAACCCATCCAATCTACTCGTTGGCAGCCACGACCATTACGCAAGCATTCAGTAAAAGAGTGGATCTTCTCTCACGAGACATGCCCAATGAGACCCCAGAGCCCATTGCTGCATACTTCAATGAACCACCTTGGGGGATGATAGAAACGGAAGTTAAACTTGACTTACCAATTAAAATGACCAAGGCTGACCACCCAGAAGCTCTTTGAAGGGAAAAACTGGAAATGCTCAATACCCAGTATCACAGCTTTGTAAAAATATATACTGATGGATCCGTGGACAGTGGCAAAAGTAAATCAGGAGCAGGATACTATAACCAAAAGACCGGCGAATGCTTCTATGTTCCAGCAAATGCAGCATCAAGTATGGATGCCGAGCTATTAGCGTTGGATGCGGCCTTGGTGAGCTGTCTACAGATTGAAGACAGAGAAATATGTATTCTCACAGACTCAAAATCAGCCATGGAAGCTCTGACACAGACAGGCCCAAGTGACTATTACTTCCGCATCAAGGAATTGATGGCGCTTCTATCGTCTCTAAAGATCAAAGGAAAACACATTGTATTCCAATGGACACTGGCCCATTGCGGGGTGGATGGAAACGAAAAAGCGGACCAGATAGCAAAAGAAGCTGTAAACATGGGACCAGTCAAACACCCCCAATACTCGCTGGCAAGATGCAAGAAAGCTGCGGCTGCTCGGATAAAAAAGGAATGGACAAAGCGCTGGTGCACAGGAGTGACAGGGAGACAACTATTTCGACTCCAGAAAGAACCTGCAGACCCTTCCTTATACCGCGACGTGGCACGAGCCACACCTACTTTTGCAGCAAGGGCCAGAATTGGCCACATTGTCACCGGACATTACCTGCACCGATTCAACTTGAGAGATTCCCCAACCTGTGAGAGATGCCAGACAGAGGAGGAAACTCTTGAGCACATTCTGCTCAGATGCTCGTACAGAATCCATCCAGGGAGACCCTGAGGGCCGTGATGGGAGAGAATGGTGGCCTGGACCAGATTCTCAGGAACAAGTGCTTTTGGGCACTCGCTGCTGTGGTATACCATGGACATCAGACCACCAGGGTCACTTGACCCTGGAAGTCCGCTCCAAGAAGTAAGTAAGTTCCAGCAGCAGGATACAAACATATCCTTGTCATTACAGTGTGACAAAATATGATTTTGCTTACTCGAATAGAAAAGAAGAAGCATAACCCATAACAGAAGACTAATAGATCTCAACTGCACTTTTGGTTTTAAAAACTCATATTCCATGATAGAGGATCAGATTTTATGAATAAAGGTTTAGAGCACTTTATGAATAAAGAGTCATCAGCACTTTTTGGCATAATGTGGGCAATCTCTCCATACGCTACCTGAGCTCTAGGACGCATAGAGAAAATTAACCAACAACACAGCAGAAGTTCCTCCAAACATAACCACGTACCAAGGCAATCTTACCTTACTAGATAACACAATACTTCTCTGTGCACAGTTACTAACAATTCTATGAAATAAGCACCTCGACAAATACAATATACAGAGATTTAAAAATAACACTATCATAACACATGTACACAAATAAAAATTGTTTATTATTAACCATACCATAATTCTTTATCGTTTATGTAATTACTGAAAAAAAAAAACATTAGGAAGTGTATGGGCTTCAGACCATCCACATCTTAATAGAAAACTAAAACAATTGTATTCAAATAATTTTAACTACAAGGAACAAAAATGTGTTATCTTAGTATACAATCCAAATGTCTAATTAAGGACAAAAAACAAAACGGAAAAATAAATGAATAACTTGTCATTAATACTTAGACAGTTTCATAGCTCATTAATACATAATTTATTAAATGTAATAAATATCAATTTATAGTAACTGTATATAATTAAGTAAATAAATGAACATAACTGATAAAGCAAATCATAGGAGATTAGGGAATGACACAAAAAACTGGTGGTGCTGAAAGTGTTAGTATTATAACAAACGGGAGTAACATTTCAGTCCTAAGTTAAACACAATTCAAAACACATGCAGTAATGATAATATGTGCAATAATGAGTGTAACTTCGTAATAATTATAACAACAACAACAACAACAAAAATAATAATAAATCAGAAACAGTGTTGTGGCCAACATCCTAACAACAGTCTCAAGTTTGTGACCTAGACAACAATGATATCAGTTTACTCTTGCTATTCAGCCGACATGTGCCACCTTACACTGTAAGAGTTACAACTAACATATTCAATGAGGCTAATATTTTATAGACCACTTTAAGAACTCTACTCTACAAGGTTGAAAAATACATCATTGTAAAAAAAAAACAAAGAGACCCTTCCATAAACTCCCACATCAAGCCATCTAACAAACAAAAGAACCCTCACATACAACTATCTTTTACACATCCTCCTTACAATTTAAAGCCACAATTATTTAACCCACAACTTCCACTATATGACAACAAAGAATCTGATATTGAATGTTATACAACCAAGACACCATAGATACAGAAAGTTAATTCAAAACAGATTTCTGTTTAAAGTTATAAATTTAAGTGCGTTTCATGGTAGACTTGTCATACTCCCTACTTTTCATCCTCTCTACTGCGAGACTTTGCTCTACACCACTGAAAAAGGCTGTCATGGTTTGTTACATTTGTTGTTAGGTTTTTACGAGTTTATTGACTGTTATGATTATGACTTCCACCTTCAATAACAACAACAACAACAACAATAATAATAATAATAACTACAATTTTACCAGATTTAGACCATAGCCATCAGCAGAAAAATTTTAATCAATGTGTAATATGTTGTTGCATGTCTTTAAGTCTACTTTAATGTTCTGACAATCTTACAAGCATAATATGCATCTGAAGATGGAATACACATTCACAAGACATAATGGTACTAGAAACATTAAAAGTGGATAAAAAATATTAATACAAATTAATTCATCTACAGTGTTAGTTGAATACAAATAACATAGATTCCATATATTGATTCTACAATTGCTTAAAAGTTCTATTCAAAATTATATAATCAATAAATGTACCCTAGTTTCATCGTCACCAAACAACTGTACAGCACGAGCTGCTCTTGGTAAAGGAAAGCCCATTTCTCCTAACCGACTGGCAAGACGCTGACACGCAGATCCCAGAGTGAAAAATGGATTTGGTAATGAAGACACTGGTTGTCTCTGCAGTTCTGTCCCTGGGCCAATTTTTGTTTGCTTTAATGCCTAAAAATTAAACAAAAATTAATTAGGAAACTTCACACATAATCTAGTACCTATCAATACAACAAAATTTGTGATAGCTAAGTAAACAATTTTTCAGGTGCACAAAAAGACAAAAGTCACTTGATACCAAGTCTTGACTCTAAGGCAGTGGTCACAAATGCTTCACTTGATTTTTTGAAAGTGTTATGCATATGGCCGTTGCATAATATAGTTGTGTGTTATCACGAAGCACGATAATGCTGAAAGACAATAGGCCACACCAGTGATTCTGCATTACCTTCTTCAGTTTTTCTAGTGTTTGACAACATTGTAGACATTACTGTTTTATTATATTCCAGGAATGCCAAATATACGATGCCTTTGTGGGCCAAGAAACCACAGTCATACTCTTTTTGCCATCAAATGCTTGCTTTTATTTCTTGGTTTCAGTGACGAGCTATGCTCCCATTGCATCGATTTCTGTTTAGTTTTGGGTTTATGTATGAAATCCAAGTCTCACCTGCAGTGAAAACACGAAGGAATTTGTCACCTTTACCATACTAGCCCAACAACTTCCAAGCCTCTGCCAAGACTTTTTTTTTTGCATCCTCTGGCACAAATTTTGTTAGCCAGATAGTTTTCTGCAACTATTTTATATAGAACAGTTCATCATATTTCAGCAAAATCATATTTCATATTATCATTTGACTTGTTAATAGTGAAATATCTGTTTACTCAAAATTTGTCATTGACACGCTGCATCAGTCATTGTACTTTACTGTTGGCCATTATACTTACACGTAAACCTCAGTATTTGTCTGCCGCATGTAATTTTTTACTTGCAGAAACTGTATCCTATGACAGACTTAACACTTGAAAGGATTTCAGTGAGATTATTCATTTTTAATAATCTTATTCTCTGTGTACAAAAAGCAACAACAGAGGATCTGTATTTACTTGTCCTGTCAGCAACGAAACTAATATAATGGGCATGACAAACCCAACCATTCACTTGTCCAGAAGTTATGCGCACTTGGACTCTTATTTTCTTAACAGCCCTCATACATCATGTATACTTATATGATTACAGTATCCATGTTCAGTGTACACTATTTCCCAACAGATTTACTGAACTCAATGGCTGCCTTGACAATAACTTTCTCATAATATTTTCACCCTTCTTTATTAAATTGAAATAAAGACCTTTTAATGATAACTATAAGTTATTTGCATAGATTGATCCAATTTTTTAAGGGGGATGTCCAATTCTAAAATGTAACTATGATTTATAAATTGTTTTGTACAATTTGTTTCAATGATTTCTAGCCACTAATTATTGTAAAGATTCCTAATTTTGATTAAATCAATGGAATGTCTTTTAGTATTAGCCACATTTTCATGAATTTTGCACACAATAACAAGCTTACACTGCTATACCAAAACAAAAACTAGTTATGAAACTACTTCTGTCTGTAGTGCAAAATAAAACTAAAATATCGCCTTTTTGTCCAAATTTACCTGATAATTTGATAACTTTTATAAAAGGTAATGTGTACTTTTATCATGCAAGTTTCTGTTTCTATACAAATTTGTAGTTTGTTTGCATTATTAGTGAACTCCATGTTCTTTTATATTTGCTTCATCGCATCATAATCCACAATTGTCAGTAATTTTCTTGAGTGAATATTTAGTATCATAATTTCAGTAAATCAGTTGCAAAAAGTCAAGTTAAAATAGCAAAAGTGGTACTTCATTAATCATCACTTCAGTAATTATATGGAAATATTAGAAAAGAATCACGAGAATAATGTACAATTTTAAGACAACACACCAAGAACAATGGGGATTAATGGTATTATAAACTACTAGTTAATTAAGTGTTTGTCAAATCACTTAGATATTTGAATGATCTGGCAAAAATGAGATAAGATTCAGTTGCCCTACTACTAAGGTGTCAATTACCAACTATTTATGGCTAATAATAACGATGTCAACAAATATTTGTAAAAAAAAAGTATATAATATTTACTGTATTTCATCTATCGTGTGCTTCGTGTTGCGTTCAATTCATTATCTTTACGCGTTTTGAAACATATGTTTCGTCTTCAGAATAAAAAATCACTCAAAGTGAGGTTGTTAAACATCAAAATTGCAAATATTAAAAAACAGTTCTACGCATATCCCCATTAAATGAGTGCGCACTCGAGTGGGACCGATTGGACACTGTCTGTTAGTAGCTATTGTGTAAACAGTTTATTGCGGCATTGTAGAGCGGGTTTGATAGAAAGTTTAAATGATCGTTTAGGATGAAGTCACGACTGTGTATGTCATTGTACGCTCTGTATATCTCAAATTCTTCCAAGGCGTTCATGTAAGTGCCTTTACTACAAACATATATGGGTTTCAAGTTGGAATTAAAGATCATATATTTATGATTTTCATTTATTAAATGATGTTCATAGTTAGGTTTTATGTTGGATAGTGTTGTCTGACCCTTCAAATTGTGCTTTAAACCAAATTGTGATCCTTCAAATTAAACTTTAAATCAAACCCGCTCTACAATACTGCAATAAATCTGTTTACACAATAGCTACTAACAGACAGTGTCTGATTGGTCCCACTCGATGCGCACTCATGTAATGCGGATATGCGTAGAACTTTTTTTTAATATTTGTAATTTTGATGTTTAACGACCTCGCTTTGAGTGATTTTTTATTCTGAAGATGAAACGTATGTTTCAAAACACGTAAAGATAATCAATCGAATGCAACACGAAGTCACACAACGGAAGAAATACGGTAAATATTATAAACATCTATTTTTTCAATAAGTGACTTGGATACCTATTCAAACATGTTTTTCACATATTTGTAATTACCTAATAAAAATATTATAGTTACAACAGATATAATAAACATATATGTAAAACTGTATACATTAACAACTTAAATAATTGTTAATATTAACACACACAATTTTCTTTATTAAAAAAAGACAGAAACAAATTTCTTTGCAAAATTATTCTTGATAGAATTTGGTTATAATATCAAAAATAAGTTACTAAAATGTACCCTACACATCAATTTACATTTGGTGCTATGAATTTGTACCAAACTGCAGGTAAAATTTACACTATATTTACATCTGAATAATGTTTATTATAAAAACAATGTAAAAGATTAAAAGTTTATATGAAAAGTGTGAAAATAAAAACACTTAACTTATTATGATCAAAAATATGATAACATAATGCCTCCATATTCATTTCTTTAAACTTTATCCCCAAAATTAAATTCAGTCATACCAAGAGATAACTTAATTATCAAGCAACTTGGAACAAGTTTATGAATTTAGAATTAAAAAGTTGTCAATACAAAGACTAGTGCCTGCCGTTATGAATTTTTGAAGCTGTCATACAGTGAGGTCAGCACAATTTGTTGGTATCTAACTCACAAAATTGGTTCACTCATTTATTATATACAAAGGTAAAAACAAACAAACAAACATATTGGAAATGTACTCTCCTCTGTGAACTGCATAATCAAATAATGAAAGAGTGACCCTTTGTTTAAAAAAGAAAATTTCTAATCAGTGTGTGCTTCTCGCAATGAGCAGCAAAAATATAAATTATCCAAAACTGAGTGTATTATATCAGAACATAACAATTCTGATATTTATACTATGGGAATAAGTTTCATGTGGCTTTCTGTCAATACAATTTTGTTTCCGTGCTGTAATCCTGAAAATAATCATATCAGATAACGTTACATCTCATACCACAGTTAGTGTTATTTGACACAGAGACTTACCTCTGTTGGCCCAATACTTGCAGGTCGCTGTGGCTGTTCCAAAGTGTTTTTCTTTGTTTTTGCTGCCCTCTTGTCTTTCAGTTCCAATTCCAGTTCTTGCACAATGTCTGGAACACTCTTAGACCCAACAGATTCCTGGGACATAATACCTTTTCCATAATCCAGTCTTTGAACAACATATGAATGAATGGTAGGGTTTCGAACAGGTAGGTGTGGGAATGTTAAACTAGGATCATGATGCCAATTTTGACTATTTGGATACAAACTATACCCTGAGTTGGTTGTATGATCATATGTACCATACTGGTTCCACATGCTACTACTATAGGTATTATATTGTGTTAAACCATTAACTCTAGGAGTACAATCTTTGTTATAAGGCATTTTACTCTGAGCTTTACTATCACAACTGACATTTGGTTGTAATACATGAGCTAATTCTTCTAAATCATTTAATGTTTTTAATTCCATATTATCAAATGGGCTAGATGTGTCCTGCTCAAAATCAGAAATATTGAAATCTTTAGTATGATTTTGAACTTTAGAATTACTACACATAGTTACAGGAACAGGTTTGAGTATAGATTCAGGAAATGAATAAGGTTTAGGAGGTGGACTCACAGGTGGATCAGGCGGACCTAGGTTTACTTGGTTAACAGATTCTGTCACATTTCGTGTCTGTTCATCGGCTTCGATCCGCTGCCTGCGTGCTTCCACATTTCTTTTTCTTAGTTCACGCCATTCTCCTATTTTATCAACCATTGTACGTTCAAGTTGAAAGTCATACTGAAATAAAATAATGAATGTAAGTTACACTTAGTAAAGCTATTTTCCTGAACAATTCTAGTGAGTAAAGAATTTATCAAACTACAATTCTTTACCGTACATTTCTTTACAGTTCATTATAGCTGTGAAATTAATTTTATTTAATTTTCATAACAACACAAACAAAAAAAGGCATTAATAAATAACAAAAAATACAACTGAAATGTGCCACAATTACAGTTTTTTTTCTCTAATTGAACTGTATTCCCCTCTTTATAGATTATGATATTATTTCATCCTTTTATTACACTTAAAAGTCACTAGAACTTGCATAAACTTTGCAACAAAAACTTTTAACTATTGTATAATAATTCTTGGATTTCGTTGTCCATGACGTGTCCGTTACTTAACTAAATACAACTATTTCATTAACGACTCGGAACACAAAGTTTTTTATGAATAAAAACATAAAGTTTTACCTTACAACCTGAATTGGTTTTCACTTTTAAAAAGCTTCTTCAGAGCTTACCATCAACCTCTGAAGAAGCTTTTTAAAAGTGAAAACCGGTTCAGGTTGTAAGGTAAAACTTTATGTTTTTACTCATAAAAAACTTTGTGTTCCAAGTCATTAGTGACATAGTTGTATTTAGTATTGTATAATAGTTTACAATAAACATTACAACAATACTATAACACAATACTAAAACTAAAACATTATAAACTATAACACAATATTACACAATACTAAAACTAGATACCATCAGACTGCAGAAAAGAATTAGCTGAAGTACAGAAAAATACAACAGTTCATTTATGATCAGAGATACATGTACTAATTTATACAGACTACAGTTCTGTAATATATATCAAACAGCTAGAGACTGATGAATGTACATTACACCAAATTCCATTATATTCCTATATCGAAAATGTACAGAAGAGCAACTTTAGGTTTGAATATTGTTACAACACAAATAAGCCAACCCAGTACCAGGGATAAAAAACTATATTTATAAATGTAAAAATACTTCATATCAAATAAACTGATTAATTCAAATAAAATATAAAGAATATGACTCGACAAACGACGACTTTGACCTAACCCAAGTGATTGACCCACCAACAGGAAACAAATGAAGAAGGGAACCACACAAATAACCAATGAGAATAAGAGAAGAAAATTCTAAACCCAAACAAAAAGGAAACAAGTTCATGGGATTAAACGACCCCAAAATACCCAAAGAAAAGGATGAAAAAACCAAAGTATTAATCAAATAATGAAAATGAAGAAGAAGGAAAAAGGTAGAAGTGAAAACCAATATTGATTCACAAAACGAGTAATAAAGCATAGCCGAAGGAGAAATAAAGCACTCAAGAAGAATATTGGAACCAAACCAATGGTTATCCTGAGAAAGGAAAAAGTAACGGTTACTACCCATTAATGGACAAAATGATCTAGAGAAGAAACACTATTAAAAACGATTAAGGATTAAGGTGATAAAAAAGCAACCTAAACCACAAATAAAATTGTTATTAATTATTACGTATTAATTGTTATTACTATTAAGGATACATTGTAATGAAAGAGAAATAAGTATAGGGATCACCCACTAAAAAACACATAGTATAAACAGTGATACAGTGCAATAGTGTATGTGTAAAAACCCCAAAGTGAAGTGATAAGATACGCTAATTAAATTATAATTAACCATAGATAATTTAAAAGTGAAGGTGAGATATAAGTGGGAATAGGGTAAGATTTAGAATATAACTATTATAAGAAATAGTGAATAATGAAGAAAGTAGACACTTCATAAATCTGTGAAAAAACACTAAAGGTTTAAAAGTGGAAAAATAACAGTGAATGAATAGCTGGTGAAAAATAGTATTAAGTGTGAATTGTAGAATAAGATATGATAAACACTAGAAAGTGATGATGACATTATTATTTAAGAAAAGATGTTTAATAGAGTTAAGTTTAATTATAGCCGATAGTAATTAAAAAGGGAGGATTCCAGGAAAGAATAAATTGAAGGTGTTGACATGGAGAGAATGTAAAGATTGTTTAAAGATTAAGAAATCAAAAACTAACAAAGACACCCATGTTATAAGGGACTGTTATAAATTTAATAAAAGTGATGTTGTTTGTCACAATAAAAATAATATGTATTGTAAACAAAACAAAAATTAGCAAATAATGATAAGTTGGAAGGAAGTGATGATATTTCTCACTCAAAATAATAACTCTAATAACTTATAAAGAATTGTTCATGTTAATGTTATGAATAGGATATGGCTGAATGAAATTTGCAGTCCATAAGCCTAATGTTATGTTTTAAAGATTAAAATAGAGAAAGCAATATTGACATGTAATCAACATACCAACAGACTCAAAATACAACACAACCAATAAAAATAACAAAGTAAAGCCCATTAGGCTGAAACAAAATGTGATTTAAATGGAATAAGTAAAATACTATAATGGCTACCCAGGCCTAGGAAAGGCATAACTGTCAGAACCAAACAACCAAAAATTATAACAAATTGAATAAGAATTTAGAAAATCTGAGGTGAAGGAATCACCAAGAATAAATTGTAAATCATTTGTAACACAAAATATTGTAATAAGCATTTTTATACAAAAAGAAATGTAATTATCAGGCATTAACATAATTGTAAAAACATAAAATCTAAAATTACCCAAACTTGTGGGGTATCAAAATAATCTATGAAAGGAAATAAATACTATAGTGACAATATTTAATAACCAGGAAGGAAGATGGAGGAATAACAGCAATCAGAAGAAATACGAAGAATTCGAATTTTGATAACAATACATCATCTCAAAATCAACCAATCAAAAATCATACAGTTACCATGGAAACGGCAGTTGAAGACAAAATTACCGTTGGAATAAAGGAGAAGCGAAGCGTCATTAAGTGAATACAGATGCCAATATTTGGAAGAACGTTTTTTCAGTGAAAATAATGCAAACAAGTATTAAAAGTTACTAACCATGATAGTTTGAGAAGCAGACGACCGTTTGTAGCAGCCAATTCAAGACCCAAGACCAATTAAACGGAAAATATACTTGAAAAGAACATCTAGACCCATGACGAAAAAGACCCATCTATTGAAGCCCCAAAATCCATGAAAACTGAACTTATGCAGCCACATCCTACCCGATTAAACAAACGAAGGCACCGAGACGCTGAGGTGTTAAGTACAATCAAATTATTTATTTTCCAAAAACCCTAATCACTTTAAATATTTTTAAAAGGTAAATTTACCTCACTACAGAACCAATATTTCTCTTTCATAGAATATTTAAGCAAAATAACACTTAATAGAAACTTGTTAACGTTGAATATAGCCTATGAATTAAACACGAACTTACAAAACACTTTTACGACACAACAGAACAGACTGTAACAGCACACATTATGATTTATGTACACGTAGAATAAGGTAATATATATTTTTATTGTAACCATTAGAGTTCTTTAGCTCATAGTCACAAGAATCCACGATTTTGCAAACAAAAACTATTGTAATACTTCAACATACACAGCAATGCAAACGCTGAGTGTTTCCTTGATCATATTCGCCAACCCTGGAGGCAAGAATCTCATGTAATCAGTCGGTGCAAATTTATTATTGTATTATTGTCAATGTGACTGTTTTCAATTATCACCTATTAAAAAATAACTATTACAGGGAGACCCCGTCGTTATCATTTCATAGGGAGTGCTATATATAAATTACTTGTGTTTAGTTAAGAATAAATTGTACGAGCAGCGAACAAGTTGTCATTCACACAGCAGTAGCGACAATTGTGACGGCCGTGCGAGCGGGAATTATTTGAATGTCCAATACCGCAACGCTGATGACTCATCTGACAATAATTTTAGTTGTTTTATAAAACGACTTGGCGCCACCCGGGATTATCACACCCCTATAAATAACAGGTAAGGTTACTGCCGTATTATACAGGTGATTACATCAACGCTACGAACATTGCTAGCCACAACATTACTGTAACGACCCGGTGCGAGGCGAACGCACTAATTATAATAACACATACAAAACTGGTGTATACATTTTGCAGGTACAATCAGATTTTCAATGTTACAGATTGACGCATACCACGTGAGGCTTAAAAATAACACAGACGACTTGCAATTTATACGTTACAATATACAACATTTTTAAGAATCTTTACGTAATAATAATGAATGATAAAAAATGGTTCAGACAAACTAAAATATTATAATCTATGTAAACTTTCCATTTAGTGGATACTGAGAAATGAACAACTCTCTATAGAGGACAGTTTTGAAACTGACTTTCTAATATTTATGTATTTTAATGCACATGGATGTTGCAAAATCCAAAAGCGGATGTTGTGAAAAACAAAACGGATGCAGCAGCCCACAAAGCAAAATTTATGACCTTTCTTACTCTATACTGGACAGATAAGAAGCCGGCAAATTCTCCAAACCTTGTGACGGTACAAACGTCCGTCTTAAGGAATTATGGTACTAAAACATATTGTATTGTATTTTTATTGTATTTTCATGTGTAAAAGAGAGTTAGGTTAACTTCCCCCATATTTAAATACACGACGCAGTTTCATCTGTATAATTCGTCTCAAGGCCAAGAGCGTACGTGCGAAATAAAACGCACTCGATGGTTGCACTGATCAACAAAGCTGAATTGTCATAACAAAATATGACACACGTAACAATGATGGCGTGGAACAATAACGTCATCTATCTCAGACAAAGGATTAATAGGAGTTATGTAACTTATATTTCTATATTGATAAATGTTTAAATACATACAATAAAATATATTTTATTTGTCGCCACAACCCCCTGTAGTGTTTATATAGAAAAATTTTAATCACTTACCCTTGGTCCAATGATGGTGACCGTACCCATCTGACCTTACTGGACTTCTCAGGAGAGATCCCAACACCATAAGGCCATTTGGCACTTAACGCTCCTGCTCTGACGCACCGGCCAGCTCAGGACCGCCGTCACAACACCATCTAAGTCTGAAACATTGAATACAAAATTTAAAATAGTGGCCTTATATACTTCCATATCCGCAACTGATATGTCTTCCCTTAGTTACATTGGTTTATGTTCCTAGACATTGGTTCTCTTAATTAGTAAATTTTCAAATAACAACAAAAAAAAAACACAAGATTTAAGACAGAAAATCCATTTCCCTCTTCAACATTCCTGCATTTATTAAAATTTTCTGACTCCAGTCAATATTAATTTACTTCCCTCACCACAAGAAAACATATTCTTATACTAAGCATAACACATAAAACAAAATTTTAATCCCTAAATGCAACAACAACAACTATTTGTCTTTATCATATAAAATTAAAATATACTATTATGGCAAACACTTCAAATATTCTAAACTTTATTTACTCAGCCTTCCTGATACTCATATTTCTTTGCAACAGACTCGTAATTATATTTTTATATCCAACACCAATATCAACGTTATTTCTTTACTTAATATTTGTTACCGTTGCTACCAATAACAATAAAACATAATAAAACACTGAACGTTACACATTAACATTGTTACATTTACATTACATAATGCACATTTAAATAACTTGTATCAAAACTTTATAACATTATTATTATCAACTCTCTATTCAACTTTTAATTAGTTAACATTTATTGTATCATTATATTCTATAAAAAATTTCAAATTTATTATTAACCTTTCTGTTACATCACTTTTCTACTATGAATTTTCCTTTTCTAACCTTTTCATCAATACTTATCTAGTTTGGGTGACTCTCTATTATTCACTATTATCTATATCCTATTTTGGCATTTATCTATCTAACCTTACTCACCTTTCTTCTAACAACCACTACTACCAACCATTAACATATTATGACACCAATCTCTCAATAACAAACCCCCTTCAACCTTAATTCTATTTATACCGTTCACTTCTTTAAGTGAAATTTCTATTACCTCTTTGCACTGAGATGTGTGTACCCTACCTGGCAATATACGCGTTCATAACCTTTTGCTCTCCACCAAATATTGGCAAACACTCTTACCCTTCTCTAATTACGGGAACTGCCACAACGCCGCACGTTGATCACTCCTTACACCACTATCCTTACTACAAAATATCACCATCAACTATTTATTCTCTAATCACATTATTCATCTTCTCTACATATAATCACTAACTACTGTGTCCCTAAAATATCTAACACCCTCTTTATGTATTATCTGTATCTCAAATTCTTATTTTCTCTAACTCCCAATAACTCTGTTTAAGTAACTCAAATGTCTTTATTTTAATCATTATCACCCAGGCTCTATCCCTTTTTAACACTTTACATTACTGTGATCATTGACAATTGCATTAGAAAATTCATCCCTCACCTACTAATAACAATACATCTCAATATCCAAATATATTACATGCTTAATCATTTATTATCCATTAGAATCTAAATCTCATAATTATTTAAAATTCATCATATTAAAGCCATTTCTATTACCTACATGGTTTACATAAAAAAAAAATACATACAATACACAACATCAAAAGTACACAAATACATTGACATTAACACACAAAAATATACAATCCACATTATCATTTAATCATTTACCATAAATCAGTTCATAAAAACAGTCCATCTTGAAATCACACTATCACATAATTAAATGTTCATTACACAATAAAATATTTATCCTCCATCGTCAAACAATAGTCGAATCTTAGGTCTATACAACTTATTTTTTCTTGAAAACATTACATTATTATCATTAATATAATACTTACTTACATTCTTATATTCTACAAAACCATCATAATTAATAGGTTTATTCCATATGAATTTATCATACAACTTGTCACGATCGGTTATGGTCCTGTCACCTTCAGTATAATTAGTCACCACTAGGTAAGTTATAAAGTCATTATTTTCATCGTCATCTACTGCTATCTCAGTTTCACTACAAGTTCACTACAGTCACTACAGGTAAGTTCTTATTTTTATTACTTTTCTCTCCACCTAATCTTTCGATAAATTCTTCATAAGTTCTATTTATTTTAAAAATCTCTATCTCCCTCTTCCTCTCACAATAACTCTCCCAATACTTCTCTCTCTCACACCAGGCTACATTCTCTCTCTCTATATTTGCATAGGGCACTACTACTTCATAAAAACACCTCCTGGCTTCACCAGGTACCTCAACACAAAAAACTAAGGGATCATTTGGAGACCACATGTCTCCCATATAAATTCTAGAGGAACCTTTGTCCTCAAACAACATTTGCGGAGTCTTTACTCCACCTATACAACTGGGAAAATTTGCCCTCTGCCCCCCATACTCACTTAAACTCTCCTTACCCCCTCTTTCAATCTCATCAACAACTATCTCCTCACCATTAACCTCTACTCTCATTAAAATCTCATTATCACTACCAATATCCACACTACTATCTCCTATTACCATATTTTTATTTATTTTATCATAATTCTTACCACTACTTACCTTGTCTTTATTATGTTTAATTTGTCTATTTCTCTACTCTTATTTTCTAACTCTATTTCATCTAACCGTGCATGTATCTCATTTATTCTTTTATCCAAATTACAATTTTGTCTTTTGATTTCGTTAACATCGCTTTTCAGATCGCTATTTTGCTCTTTCAGTTCGTCAAATTTTATATCGAGTTTATTAAGCATTTGCATTATTTTACTCATATCGTTATCGTCAGTCTCTTTATTCGCTACTGGTGTCGAGTGCACACCTTTACTCATATTTATCGATTCTGTCATACTCGTTTGGCTTTCATTCGCAGTGAGGCTGCTATTTCCGCTATTGTTGTTTTATGTCTCAACTTAATAATAACATAACCTACACTTGTAACCTATGTTATGTATGCGTTATGCATATTTCGCTACCCGTCTGCTTCCGCACTCTGGTTCATTTATATAAAATAATTTATTATATAAAGTTACCTGTTCGGGCTGCCATTGTTACTTACATTATTAATAAAATAATAAAGTCCCTAGTTCTGGGCGCCATTGTTACTTATATTTCTATATTGATGAATGTTTAAATACATACAATAAAATATATTTTATTTGCATACCTCGTGGTTACCATACTTCCGGTTGCCACGTGTCTCTAACGCCAACATTAATAATTTTATTCACTCCTAAGGGTTCCAAAGTATCGTTGAACGAGAGGCAGAAGCAGTCGGGGTTATTGAAATAAAGATTCATACACATGGATTTACGATAAAACACTAGTTTAATATTTTTCTGTATATCTTGAATCACATTACAAAAGGCTCAACTCAAAATGGAGTCATACTTAACAAAATGGCGGCTTTGCAATTCCGCTATTCATCATTCATTATTTTCATTGTTTCTCTATGTTATGTAATTGAACATAACAAAAACAAAACGTTTTAGACTGCAGTTGTGATTTTAATTACTCATTTAATTTCATATACCCCTTTTACAACACATAAACCAATGTCTAGTTTGATTACTACCGGCATTCGTTTTCACTCTCTCTCTCACATACTTTCGCTACATATTTCAATTTGATACATTTAATTTTGAGTGTTATATTTTCGAGCTCGATTTTTTATAATTGGATATTAATATGAATTCTGACTTCCCTGTAATGTTGTAAAGTTGCGGCTCAGACGTTCTCCATGGTAGGGCCGGTGGCTGGTGTACTTAGTTGGTCGTTGTACTCTCTAGCTTTCGTCTGTCCCTTGCACTGAATTTACATGATGGTTATAATTACTTGTTAACACTATTTACTTGTGATTACATTTTGTTGATTCAAATAAAACACTTTAGCTGACTATTTTAGGCCAGCGAAATTTTAACGTGTTGTCACCATGACGATGTTCTGCAGACTGGGCAGATATTTTGTCGTATTGTCGACAGGTGGTGGGGATTAACTGTTATTAATCCTTTGTCTGAGATATGATGACGGTATTGCTCCACGTCACCATTATTACGTGTGTCATATTTTGTTATGACAATTCAGCTTTGTCGATCAGTGCAACCATCGAGTGCGTTTTATTCCGCACATACGCTCTTGGCCTTGAGACAATTATACAGATGAAACTGCGTTGTTTATTTAAATATGGGGAAGTTGACTTAACTCTCTTTTACACATGAAAATACAATAAAAATACAATACAATATGTTTTAGTACCATAATTCTTTAAGACGGACGTTCGTACCGTCACAGTTAATCCCCACCACCTGTCGACAATACGACAATATGTCGGCCCAGTCTGCAGAACATAGTCATGGTGCCAACACGTTAAAATTTCGCTGGCCTAAAATTGTCAGCTAAAGTGTTTTATTTGAATCCACAAAATGTAACTACAAGTAAATGGTGTTGACCAATAATTATAAACATCATGTAAATTCAGTGCAAAGGACAGACGAAAGCTAGAGAGTACAACGACCAACTAAGTACACCAAACACCGGCCCTACCATGGAGAACGTCTGAGCCGCAACTTTCACAACATTTCAGGGAAGTCAGAATTCATATTAATATCCAATTATAAAAAATTGAGCTCGAAATTATAACAAACAAAATGAAATGTATCAAAATAAAATATGTAGCGAGAGTATGAGAGAGAGAGAGAGAGTGAAAGAGAATGCCGGCAGTAATCAACCTAGACATTGGTTTATGTGTTGTAAAAAGGGTTATATGAAACTAAATGAGTAATTAAAATCACAACTGCAGTATACAATTTTTTTGTTTTTTGTTCAATTACATAGCGGAGAGAAACAATGAAAATAATTAATGACTAATAGCGGAATTGCAAAGCCACCATCTTGTTAAGTATGACTCCATTTTGAGTTGAGCTTTTGTAACGTAATTCAGAATATACAGAGAAATATTAAAACTAGTGTTTTATCGTAAATCCATGTGTACGAATCTTTATTTCAATAACCCCAACTGTTTCTGCCTCTTGTTCAACGATACTTTGGAACCTTTAGGTGTGAATAAAATAACTAATGTTGGCGATAGAGACACGTGGCAACCGGAAGTATGGTAACCATGAGGTAAGCAAATAAAATATATTTCATTGTATGTATTAATTTATTTATTAAAAAAATATATTAACAATGGCGCCCGAAAAGGGACTTGATTATTCATATTGTTAATACATTAACAAATGACGCCCAGAACTGGGGATATTATTTATATTGTTAATACATTAACAAATGGTGCCCGAACTGGCAACATTATAAAAAGTAAATTTTTATAATAAACCCAAATATAGAGATGGGGTGGGGCATTGAGATAGTGTGTATTAGGTATCATAAGATAGAGGTTATGTTATATTGTAAGGTTAAGTCAATACAAAACTAAACTTTTATAAAAGTTATTCTCGTTAGTAGAAGTTCTTTTATATTCAATATGGCAAACGATAGTGAAAGTATCAGCCTTAATGTAAATGAAAGCGTAAATCTAAATGATACAGGAACAGAATCTGTAATTATAAGTGGAGTCACAGCGAACTCAACACCTACCAGTAGTAAAGTGTCACTGGATGACTTATTCCAGTTAATGAAAATGCAAAGTAGCGAATTAGATGCCAAATTTAATAAACTTGAGGCAAAGTTTGACGATAAATTTCATGAGCAGAATGCAAGATTTGATAATTTTAATGATAAGTTTAACCAGTTTGATGAGAAATTCAATGACATAAAAAAGGAAATTAAAAGACAAAATTGTAATTTTTATGAAAGAATAAGTGAAATAGAGACACGTTTAGATGAAATGGAGTTAGAGAATAAGAGAGAAATAGACAAATTAAACATAAATAAAGACAAGGTAAGTAGTGGTAAGAATTATGATAAAATAAATAAAAATATGGTATTAGAAGATGATTATGTGAACATTGGTAGTGATAATGAGATTTTAAGGGGAGTAGAATATGATAATGATGGAATGTTAGTGTGTGTTGAGGGGTTAAAGAGAGTGTGTAAAGAGAGTATAGAGGTAGAAGGGTTGCAGGGGTAAATTTTTCCCTTAATGGTGTAGTAGGGGGTGAAGTAAAGACTTCACATGTGTTTAGGAAGGATGAGAGTTCCTTCAATATATATTTGGAAGACGATATGTCTGCAAATAAAGTTGTCCCTGGTTTTTTTAGTGCACTTCATAGGTGGTGCAGAAATTGTGAGTTAGTGTCCCCTGCATATTTTGAGAGTGAGAGATATATTGAGAGAGAGAGGTACTGTAAGGAGAGAGAGAGAAAGAGAGAAGTAGAGATTTTTGAAATAAATAGAAACTATGGAGAGTTTATAGGGAGGTTAGGTGGAGAGATGATGTATAATAAAAACAAGAACTTACCTTATAGTGAAACTGAGGTAATAGGAGGTGATGGTGAAAATAATGACTTTGTAACTTACCTGATTGTGACTAATTATACTGAAGGTGACAGGACCATACCCTATGATGACAAGTTGTATGATAAATTGATATGGAATAACCCTATTAATTACGATAGTTTTGTAGAAGAATATAAGAATTTAAATAAGTATTATATTAATGATGCTAATATAATGTTTTCAAAGAAAAATAAGTTGTATAGACCTAAGATTCGACTGTTGTTTGATGATGGAGGATAATTATTTTATTGTGTTATGAACATTTAATTATGTGATAGTGTGATTTCAAGATGGACTGTTTTGTGAACTGATTTATGGTAAATGATTAAATGATAATTTGGATTGTATATTTTTGTGTGTTGATGTCAATGTATTTGTGTATTCTTGATGTTGTGTATTATATGTATTTTTTTTTTGTAAACCATGTATATGTAACAGGAAGGTATAGTTTAATTGATTTAATAATAATTATAACATGTTTCAAACTAAATAAATAATTGAAGAATAATTAATTGTGATAATGAAGTTAAATGATATTATGAGATTTAGATTCTAATGAATAATAAATGATTAAACATAAATATGTTCGGATATTGAGATGTATTGTTATTAGTAGGTGAGGGATGAATTTTCTAATGCAATTGTCAATGATCACAGTAATGTAAAGGGTTAAAAAGGGATAGAGCCTGGGTGATAATTATTAAAATAAAGGCATTTGAGTTAGCCAAGTTAACTTTATTGGGAGTTAGAGAGAATAAGAAGTTGAGATACAGATAATATACGAAGAGGGTGTTAGATATGTTAGGGACACAGTAGTTAGTGATTATATGTAGAGAGGAGTAATATGTAATTAAAGAATAAATAGTTGATGGTGATATTTTGTAGTAAGGGTAGTGGTGTAAGGAGTGATCAACGTGCGGCGTTGTGGCAGTTCCCGTAATTAGAGAAGGGTAAGAGTGTTTGCCGATATTTGGTGGAGGGCAAAAGGTTATGAACACGTATATTGCCAGGTTGGGAACACACATCCTAGTACAAAGAGGTAATAGAAATTTCACTTAAAGAAGTGAACGGTATAAATAGAATTAAGGTTGAAGGGGGTTGTTATTATGGAGAGGTTGGTGTCATAATATGTTACTGGTTGGTAGTAGTGGTTGTTAGAAGAAAGGTGAGTAAGGTTAGATAGATAAATGCCAAAATAAGATATAGATAATAGTGAATAATAGAGAGTCACCCAAACTAGATAAGTATTGATGAAAAGGTTAGAAAAAGAAAATTCATATTAGAAAGGTGTGATGGTACAATCATGGTACGTTTTGTGATTACTTTAAATATGGTAAATAGAACATAACTATTGTATTTTTCTATTTTGGTCATACTAAACCCAACCTTAAACACCCGATACGAATATACAGTGAGTGGAGTGTATAACAATATTTGTCAGGATTTGAACCAATTCATAGCAAAAACTGTGAAACATCACAAAAAACAGTATGCAGTTTGTGGCGATAAGAGTGCCGAACCTTAATTACGTCAGAGGCTGAGAATGTGTTTACATCGACAACACGAGGCTGTCAACAGCTTAACAATGGAAGTGTGACGTAGGTTCACCCCACCTCAGCAAAATCTAACAAAGACTCTTGGTCATTTCATCTGCAGCAGTGATCAACGCCGGCCGGCAAACCGTTCACTCACTAGTGAATTTTAATTTTTTAGACCACCGTAGGTGGTTAATAAACAGTATAAATATATTAAATACAGTGCGTCAACTCCAAGATGTGACCGGAAAAAATCGCCGAACTCGCGGTGCACGAAGTTCGTACAAACAGAGAACGCACAACTACACGAAATGGGTGAGAACGTTCCTTCTGTACCTTAAATCCTTATTTTGTTTCCAAGTATAAAATTTTATTTTAGAAATCATATAAATTCAAATATTTAAAACTTCAATGACATAAAAGGAGCTCCAAAATTAATAAAATTTGTACCATGAGAGTGAAAGAGAGAGAGATTGCGTGTGTGTTGTGGAATTTCTAAGTGCTGGGTTGGGCACCACTACATATATTACTATATTACAATTAATAAAGATATGTCAGAATATAGTCAAGTAAGTATATAATATCAGATAATAACAATTTTACTTTTATTATGCTTTTGGAGGGATTAGAGTTTGTTTAACATACTTATTGTGTAAGATGTAGAGTAAAAAGTAAAGAGTAAATAAAAAGGGTATTTCATTGGTAACAATTATATACAGATGTTCTATTATTTCAAGCAACTTCCGTTCATCATAACTTCGCGTAACGGATTCCTGGCCTATAACATATGTAACGAAGATGGCGCCCGAGTTTTGTAAACATAACCATAAGTGTAACATACAATATATCGTATACATAAAATCAGCAGAACAAAAGATCACAAAGGTGATGTAACAGAAAGGTAATAATAAACTTGAAATTTTTATAGGCTCTCATTGTAACAAATGTTAAATAGTTAAAAGTTGATATAAAAGAATTGTAAAGAGTTAATAGAGAGTTGATAATAATAATGTTATAAAGTTTTGATACAAGTTGTGTAAATGTAAATTGTGTAATGTAAATGTAACAATGTTAATGTTTGATGTTCAATGTTTTACTATGTTTTATTGTTATTAGTAGCAACGGTAACTAAGTTCAAGTATTAAAGAAATAATATTGACATTGATATTGATATACAAATATCGTTCTGATTCTGTTGCAAAGAAATATGAGTATCAGGAAAGCTGAGTAAAGAAAGTTTAGAATATTTGCAGTGTTTGCCATAATAGTATATTTTAATTTTATATAATAAAGATAAATAGTTGTTGTTGCGTTTAGGAATTAAAATTTTGTTTTATGTGTTATACTTAGTATAAGAATATGTTTTCTTGTGATGACGTAAGAAAGGTAATATTGACTGAGGTCAGAAAGCTTTAATAAATGTAGGAATGTTGAAAAGGGAAATGGATTTTCTGTCCTAAATATTGTTTGTTTTGGTTGTTGAAGAATTTTTAGAATTAAGCAAACCAATGCCTCAAAAAACAAACCAATGCATCTAAGGGGAGACATATCAGTTGTGGATATGGGAATAGATAAGGCCACTATTTTAAAATTTTGTATTTCATGTTTCAGAGTTTAGTGATGTTGTGGCGGCGGTCCTGAGCTGGCCGGTGCGTCAGAGCAGGAGCGTTAAGTGCCAAATGGCCTTATGGTGTTGGGATCTCTCTTGAGAAGTCCAGTAAGGTCAGATGGGTACAGTCACCATCATTGGACCAAGGGTAAGTGGTTAAAACTTTTCTATATAAACACTACAGGGGGTTGTGGCAACATATCTGGGCTGATCCCTTTAGGACGTGTGAATGGGTCAATGATAGTTTTTATGCTTCGGCATAAAACCTATCATTGAGGGGTTTTGTGACGGAACAAAAGTCCATCTTCAGATTTATTTGTCTTAAAGAGATTTTATTATAATTTCTATATAATAAAGATGGTTAGGTTGGCTTCCTGAGAGCTATAAACCACGATGCAATTTCATCTGTACCGTTCAACTCAAGGTCAAGGCCTACGTGCGTATTGGCAGCGATGTGCGCAAAGCAAGTGGAAAATCAGACTGAAACGGCAGTAATAATGTCAGAAACGTAACCACAATGACGCAAAACCATGACGTAAGCCAAATAAAGCAATGGAATAATGACGTCATAACACTACTACGTGCATAGATCGTACCCATGTATTGTTCTGTCAGCCATAACTACTCAAAGGGTACACACGATGTACAATTCGCCGGCAAAGTATTGCTAGCAAAAGTGTCTTGTGTAATCATGAGTATAGTTAAAATGTAGACAGTGAAAATTTAAACAATAATTGGTAAATAACAACACAAAAATGGAATTTAAATTTAGTGAAATATAGAGACAAACAATCAGGAACGTTCGGCCGAACATCTGCCCGACCATGGTCAATGACTGACGCCAACTTCAAGTCTACACTAGCAGGGAAGTAAAAAATCATAACTATCTTTCAATATTCTTTTTGAACGCAAAATTTTACTAAATTCAAAATGTACCTTTGTCAATATATGTGTGGGTGAGAGCATGATACTGTGTGTGTGTGTGCCGGCATACCGAAAATAATTAAGGCATTGGTTTGTGTGCAAATAAAGATCTGAAACGTAATAGAGCAATAGAGCTGCAGCAAATTTAAAATGGTATTATAATGAGATTAAATACCAGAAAGAAATAAGTAAAAAATTTATGAATAGCTAATAACGGCGGAAGTAATGTAAGACACCATTTTGTTTGATTTTATAAGACACCATGTTTTTTGATATTCATAAATGTAAAGGATTTACCGTCATTAAACAAAGTTTTTATGCCACCACTATTGTTGTTAAAAGCATTATTTCAAGACCCAACTCAGTCTCTGATTTCGGTTTAAAAGAACTCTGGACCCTATAGAGAAAGTAATGTATGGCAGTGGACCATGTGCTTCAGCACATAAGTATGGTACTCACATGGTAAGTACAATAGTAATAAAACAAAGAATAAATTTGTTAATAAATATTGTAACGTAACGACTCTTTAGTGTGACCTCCGTCTTATTCAAGCCCCACGTTAGTACGTCAATCTGTAACGTAACCACTATAATGAGTGCGTAACATCCATCAGTACGTTAAGTCGTTAAGTACGTTCTCAGGTGTGACCTCCGTCTTTTTACGGTCTCGGATCGGTCAGAACACCTCTTAGCAATCGCCACTTATGAATTATAAATACTGAGGTTTAAATAAATTTGGTGGTAATGTTACCCAAACGAAGCAGAAATCAAGTGTGTGTGATTTGGGTCAATTATGGAATCTGTTTAGCCTTCTTTTGAAGAGAGAGCAAGTACCGTTTGTTTACCCTCAGAGTAGACGATTTCTTAATTTTTTCAAATATTTGCCGTGAACCGAATCAGCTGATTTTGACATTAGTCTCCAAATATAGGTTAACCAAACGACACTGTTGCTGAATACTACCTGGTGGTTCGTCCTCTTCTTATTTTTACTGAAATCTACCACAACTACCCGCTACAATAAAGGAAACACATTTTATTATTCAATATCATTTCTTAATAATATTTATTTATAATATTATTGTTTTTTCTCTTCCGCCAACATACAAATATTACAATCGATACTTTCAATAACTAGTTCATGATATCGACTTCATTGGGCAAACATGGAATTGTCATAAAATCTGGTTTTTTCTGATTTTACAATTTTATCTTTTATTTAAACATCAATCAACATATAATTCTTTTATTTTATTTCCCCAGGGTTAAGGGTAAGTTCTTTGTGTTATGAGATGGTCAGAAATGGATAATTATATACTACGCTTTACAAAATAGAACAACTTCGAAAATTTGTTTCTTCTTTTAGTACGTAGTTCCGGATTCGTCCGTAAGAGAGCAGATTGTGTTTTATTAAAACATGTGATTACACTTTAAAAGTTTCTGTACTGCACGACAATTTGATTTGAGGTTTTCTTTATTAAATATTAAAAGAAATGTTTATATCACCTCTTTCCTCGAAGTTCTTACTTGTGTGAAGCTGTTTCTCAGGTGGTGTTCTTAGTTGTTTTGCAATTTCATGACCATCTGTCAGATACTATCTCGTCAAAAAAACTCGAAACGCGGCTTGGCTAGGCCTGATCTTCCAAATGGTTTTTCACTTTTATTATGGAGTAAAGCAAGTTACCTTTGATATTTAAGGTAGTGGTACATAATGTTTATACTGTTAGTTAAATTTTGTAATAATTTTTACTGTTCAAAAGATTTCTAAAGGTTTTTTAATACAATTTTTGTCTCATAACGTTTTCCAACCGAACAGTTTCAATCTCAAAATTTGATTAAACAATACTTGTTATTTCGTTACTCTTAGTAACTCATAATTTTTATATCATTTTTTATTGGTGCTGCTATTTACTTTTTAGTATATAGGCGGTTTTTAATTATTATAAATTTATTTTTGATTTACAGAAAAATAATTCTTTTTAATTTTGGTTTCTTTCCCAATTTGATTTACATAATAGTTTTTTGTTTATTTTCTTATAACTTTAGATATAAGTCTTTAATATTATTATTAACTTTAAATGAATTTATATATTATTTATTAATCTCTTATAGTATTCTTACACTGCACTATTTTCTTCTGCCATTTTCCTCATACAGTATTATTTTATTTTTTATTATCATCTGATATTTAAATCTTTTATTTATTAAAAGCCCTGGGTTATCTTATATAATAACACAATTATTTTATTAAATATAAAATTAACATAGGTATTAAATTTTGTTTCCTACACAATATAAATCCTACAATAACTAAACAAAATACATAATTAGTTAGTAGCATCACAGTCTACTATTATAATCTATAATTCTCACATCTACAGCACAATTCTGTAAGAAGTTCCCTTCACCTTCACTTATTTCCTCACTGGGTACACTATAACTCACTTGTCACTGTATATCACTTCAATATTGTTTATAATGTTTAGTGATATAACTTAATTTTTAGCTAGTTATAGTTTACCCATTTCTGACCTTTATGGTAGTATAAGAGTTATCAATTATTGGGACTGGGTTATGTAACGTTACATAAAGCCCCCCCCCCACTAGAACAAATTTATTTTTGTTTTACTTGTTTACCAAAATAAATTGTTGTTTGCTTCAATTTTCATAATATTCCTGGTTTTATTCTTCATAATATCTTCCTTCCTTTCAAACTGGTTATATACTGACTGGTATTTCAGACTGGTGGTTAATTGCTGTTTTCTTACTCAACTCTCTCTCTCTTGGAGGCAACTTTATTAATGATTTATTTCTCTGGGTAGTGGTACTTCCACATTTTACTTGATAAGGACTGGTCACACTAACATATTAACCTTGTTTTAACACTCATTTCTATTTACTTCTATAAATTCGCTTTATCAATTAAGCTTCTGTCTGCTATCTTCCTTCTATTTTCTTCATCTATACTTCTGGAATCTAATATCACTCTTTTCAGCTATTTTATAATTATTATCCCTTAAATATTCAATTTCCCTAACATTTTTCCCTATATTGTGCGGTGGTTCCAGTCGGGTGGCCACCTTTGGGTCCATAACTCCGCTGTCCATCCTTACACCTTCTGAGACCAGGGGAACATCATCCCTGCTCAGGAATATTATTGCCGGAACATTTCTACGGTCAATACATAAAAATAAAAAGATTATAAGTAGTCAATTAGCGACTAATACTAAACACTTTTGGGATTCTCCATACTGTTGCTGTTTACATTTATTTATATATTTCTTCTTCTTCTTCTTCTTCTTCTTGATTCCTTCTTCTTTTCCATTAACTAATAGCACATAACATTATTGATAGGCATTATTTTAAAATACTTTTAACTTTCCTTCTTGTGACATTTTTCTCCGTATCATTTCTTCTTATATAATCTTCAATGCCGAGAGATTCTAAATTATTGTTGTATTAATTATTATCCTCCTTCAGTTTCATTGGAGTCATTAAATTATTCTTTATTCTTCTTATCTGAGCACATTACCATCAATTGTTTTTTTTAATTTATTTATTCTTCTGTTTGTTACCATAAAATATTATTTTTTCTATTATTTCATTTTACATCCATTCTTTATAAATATTATTGAATAATCTGTTCTTATTTTTTTGTTAAATTAAATGGTTTCAAAATATCTTAAGTAAGTTGTTCTTACATACTTTTTATTAAATCATATTGTTTCTGAATAATTATTGAGTAAGTTGTTCTTACAGTTTTTTAGAATTTTGGGGTTTTTAGTTTCTTCATTTTAAATTATATTGTTCGAAATAACTTGAGTAAGTTGTCCTTACATGCTTTTTGAATTTTGGGGTTTCTTCCGCTATTCAATGGGTTGCTTGGTCGGTTTTCAAAATTTCAGTCCCCTTTTTTTCTGGTTGGTTATTACTTAGGTTAACCATGGTCCATTAACTCAGGTACTCCATGTTCTTGGATTATTGTGGTGTCCATAATAATTTTTGTCCTTGTTAAATAGCTCTCTATCATCTGATATTGTAACTCTGCTGATATTGAATTTTCATTAAATTCAATGATTACCGTCGTTTTCCAAACTCTTTCTTTCTTTGTAACATATTCTTCTACTACTATGTCTTGTGTTTTTTCTAATACACTTATTTCTATCATATTTATAAGTAGTCTATTACACAAATATGTTGATGATATATCATTTACTGGTGATGTCACTGACCTTTTATTTACTGGTATATTTAATTTAAATATAGATTTAGTTAAGTTTTTTCTATAACTTTTCAAAACAGTCAATTCTCTGTAATTAACGATTGGGAGATTAAGTACATTAACCAGCCCACTCTTAATCATACTACTTCTTCCCGTGTATTTTTCCTTTTGTTAAGACGTATTATTCCTCTTTCTTTCGTTTTCTTAATTATTTGTTTCTTTACTCCCTTAATGTTAATTTCTACGGGCATTATCTTTTCTTTCTCTCTGTTAGGTTTATCTTCAGATAACCATGCACTTTGGTCTTCTTTAATACCTTCGGAAGTGCTGTTTAGTGTTTCATCAAAATTCTTGAAACCACTGTCCATTGTTTCCTCTAACTTTCCGAAACTTTCATCCATTTGCTTATTTGTCTCCACCTTGTATGTATCTGCTTTTTGGATAAGCGTATTAACATTTTCAAACTTCTCTCCGAAAGTTTCCCATATCTCCTTATTGAAATTCTCCATTTTACCCTCAATTTGTTTTAAATTCTCATTATTCTCTTCAAATTTAGCCTTCATCTCTTCTCTTTGTCCTTCAACAGTTTCTTTCAATTCATGGTATTGTTCATTCATGGTTTGTTTGATATTTCCATGAATGGTCTCTATTTTTTCATTTAGTTGTTTGACTAAACTTTCCTGAATACTATCTATTTTTTCATTGGTCTGTCTATTTTGTTCCTCCTGTCTCCTAAAATTTTCATCTATTTTGTAAAATTTTTCGCTCAAGGTTTCATTTTGTTTCCTTGAGTTCTCCTTATTTTCCTCATTTATTTGTTTATTGCTTTCCATTATAATCCTCAACAGCTCCTGCATACTCATGTCTTCCTTTTGGGCAGATTTATCTGGTTGGTCCCCTTGGGCATCCTCTTCAACTCTTTCTTTTTCCGTGTCCGTGATTACTTCGGTTTCTTCTTTATCACCCATTGGTTGTTCCATTTCACTGTCCGTAAATATTTCTATCTCTCGTTCCTGTCCACCTTCTTCCTTCTCCTTTTCTTCTGCCCTCTTCGTCGATCTGCCTCTGGTATTATGCATTTCTTGTTTTCTCATAACTGCCAACGATAATTAGGTTTTTTTGGTATATTAATTTATTGAATATCCCAAAATTCTTTTCTAATTACAGCCCTTTTACGTTGAGCACCATTCTGTAACGTAACGACTCTTTAGTGTGACCTCCGTCTTATTCAAGCCCCACGTTAGTACGTCAATCTGTAACGTAACCACTATAATGAGTGCGTAACACATCCGTCAGTACGTTAAGTCGTTAAGTACGTTATCAGGTGTGACCTCCGTCTTTTTACGGTCTCGGATCGGTCAGAACACCTCTTAGCAATCGCCACTTATGAATTATAAATACTGAGGTTTAAATAAATTTGGTGGTAATGTTACCCAAACGAAGCAGAAATCGAGTGTGTGTGATTTGGGTCAATTATGGAATCTGTTTAGCCTTCTTTTGAAGAGAGATTTTGACATTAGTCTCCAAATATAGGTTAACCAAACGACACTGTTGCTGAATACTACCTGGTGGTTCGTCCTCTTCTTATTTTTACTGAAATCTACCACAACTACCCGCTACAATAAAGGAAACACATTTTATTATTCAATATCATTTCTTAATAATATTTATTAATAATATTATTGTTTTTTCTCTTCCGCCAACATACAAATATTACAATCGATACTTTCAATAACTAGTTCATGATATCGACTTCATTGGGCAAACATGGAATTGTCATAAAATCTAGTTTTTTCTGATTTTACAATTTTATCTTTTATTTAAACATCAATCAACATATAATTCTTTTATTTTATTTCCCCAGGGTTAAGGGTAAGTTCTTTGTGTTATGAGATGGTCAGAAATGGATAATTATATACTACGCTTTACAAAATAGAACAATTTCAAAAATTTGTTTATTCTTTTAGTACGTAGTTCCGGATTTGTCCGTAAGAGAGCAGATTGTGTTTTATTAAAACATGTGATTACACTTTAAAAGTTTCTGTACTGCACGACAATTTGATTTGAGGTTTTCTTTATTAAATATTAAAAGAAATGTTTATATTACCTCTTTCCTCGAAGTTCTTACTTGTGTGAAGCTGTTTCTCAGGTGGTGTTCTTAGTTGTTTTGCAATTTCATGACCGTCTGTCAGATACTATCTCGTCAAAAAAACTCGAAACGCGGCTTGGCTAGGCCTGATCTTCCAAATGGTTTTTCACTTTTATTATGGTGTACAGCAAGTTACCTTTGATATTTAAGGTAGTGGTACATAATGTTTATACTGTTAGTTAAATTTTGTAATAATTTTGTACTGTTCAAAAGATTTCTAAAGGTTTTTTAATACAATTTGTAATGGGTCGAATTAGAAGGTTTTTTTTTATTAATTTTGGTTAAAATTGCACAATTCATTTCATATATGTGAGCCACCCCAGTTTAATTTTATATAAATTTAAATCATCAATTCCATCCAGCATCAAATTGTTAACTGCACCTGTAGGGAGCCTCAGTACAGCAATGCACAGTGTTAGCCAAAACAAATGTACAGACGTATTGCGTAACCGCCCAGCAGCAGCCTTGTGACACAGTCTACAGTCTGCAGTTTGCCAGCAGAGAGTGAACAGATAGCCAGCAGCAGCATAAAGTGCTGGAAAGAAGTAAAACTGTGGCCTCGGGAGTGTAAGATAGGCCGTAATAATTAGTCGGCCTATCTATTCAAGTCGGAAAGTAACATCCTAACCTGCCGGACGCGAATAGTAGTGCGTCCGCCGACTGGACTAAAATTTCACCTAAATTACAGAGCAAAAAGCAGCAGTGGTGTTGTGGTGAGGCGGCGGCGGCCATTTGAACAAAATTCTCAGCCCGGCCGGGTGCGTGAAAAATCGTGTACACACAACAGTTCAGTTTCATCATGTCAAGAGTGGTAACCAAGATATAAAATTACAAACAGAGTTAGTGAAGTGAGCGGGCCAAAATCAAGTGAACAATACACTTTCGGGCAATTATTAATAAAGATTAATAAACATACGAGCCACGTGGCAATGAAAGCAGTGAGCCGTCGGGTAACCAGTAACCGTATTTTCAACAAATTTTTATAAAGGGTTTTTTGTGCAAACATGTTAATTAAATAATAGGAGTTGGTTTTGTAAAGGTGTGAATGTGAGAGTAAATAGCAGATTGGGGCTGTCTAATTAAGGTAAGGTGTTTATTGTAATTCTGTAAGTATAAGTGTAATACCATCATGTAACTATCAGTAAGGGTTTATGCATTTTCAATAATTTGAGCCAAGAGGCCAAATAAATAACCAATTTAATACTTGAAGGATATTTTAAAGTAAAAAATAAACTTTTAATTAATTTCTCTTTAAAAACGCGTTGCGTAAGTTTTTTACGATAACCTATACTCATATTTGCATTTTAATGTTCGTGGTGCGGACCCTGGCGGAAGGCGAAACAGGTAGGTGGAAAATAAAATAAAATTTGTGTATTTGTATGTGAATAGAACGTCACATTTGGCGCCCGAACAGGGACTTGAATTTGAATAATTAAAATTCCACACCTACGATAAATGCAAGTTCGATTTGAGGGTTGAGTAACAATACGTAAAAAATTACGCAGCACATACAAACTAGTACATCAATGTTTAGAGTTTAAGAGTTAAGTGGTAGATGTTTTTGTAAGTAAATTTAGATTAATAAATTTATAAAAATGGCAGGAAAGAATGAGCGTAATATACATGAAACGACTAGTGTCGAAAACTATAATGAATCAAATAGTATGAGTGATTTTGAAATCCACTCGACTCCAAACGTGAGTCAGGAAAATAAAACAAAAAACAATTCAGATGAAACAAATATTACGGAGGATTCAGGGGTACAGTTAACCCCCCCCTCAACAAAATGTAATAAATTAGATGATGATATAATGAGTATATGAAGAACCATATCAATGGACATTCATGAACAGAAAAACGAGATGCAAGATTTTAAAAGTAGTGTAAATGAGAAATTAGATATACAGAGCAATAATAATAAAAAAGTCGAAGAACAGAATATTCAGTTTCAACAGAGTATTAGCGTAAAATTTGATGAACTTAAAACTGATATTAATAAAGTACAAATCAACTGTGAGAGTAACTGTAACAAATTGAAATATGAATTAAATGAAATGTTGAGTCATTCACTTAAAAATATGAATAACAGAATTGACAAAATAGAGAGTAATGTGGTGGAAAAAATTGATAAACAAATACAAAAGGTAATGGAAAATTTTGAATGTAAAACAGATGATAATTATAATGATATGTGTAAAAACGTAGTAGTAGAGAGTAAGATAACAAATAGTAACAATGATATTGAAAATGGTAATGTGACTGAAAGGGTGGTATCAGAAAGTGATACGTTGAAAATAGATAGTGAAACAGTAAGTGAGAGTGAGAAAATGATAAGTTGTAATGAAGTAGTAATTAGTGTTGATGAATTAGAAAAAGAATGGAAAGAAAGAGTAGCTGAATGTGTAGGGCAGAGGGTAAATTTTCCCCTTATTCGTGATGAACCAGAGTGTTCAAAAATGTTATTATTGGAGGGCAAGAGACCCTTATTAGTGAAAGATTTGAGTTGTTTATTTTTGTTGAATAATTTTGTACCCTCTGCATGGAATGAGAGAGAAAGTATGATATGGTGTTATGATGTGAGAGATTTAGATGGAGAGTTGTGTGTTGATAGAGAGACAGAATTATATAAATTAAAGAGAGACTATAATGAGTTGAAAGAGATGCTAAATGATTTGAAGTACTTACCTGTTAAAATAGAGAGTGAAGATTATTTTGTTGATACAGTTTTAAATAATAATAATTTACCTTATGATGAAAAAGTAACTGACTTGATAATGAATGTAATTACTGAGGGAGACTTAACCGATGTACTTAATGTTGACTTGGTATATGATTATTATGGTAAAATGAATAAACAGAAATTTTATGGTTACTATACACAAGATAACCGTATACGGAATGTAAATAAAATTGAAAATTGTTATGTGAAACCCTGACTAATTTTTGACGATGGAGGCTGAAATTCATAAATGAACAATTTTAAATATGTTAATATATGGTAATGACCTAGCTGATTTTTGATATTGAAGTGTGATATAACTGAATAATTATTGCTGAAAAATTGTAAATACATGTGTAGTGAAATTAATTGTATGTATTATATAAAATGTTAGATAAACAATGTATGTATGTAGCAGATATTGTTGTGATGATGATAATAATAATATTAATATTTTGCAGCTTAAATAAATAACAAAAACAATTTGGAAGAAGATAATGAATGAGTTGTAGTTATTGCAATGGGTGAAAGTAATTAAAAATGTTGTTTTCAATAATTGATCTAATTAAAATAATTTGAAATGTTTAAATATTTTGCTTGATGGTTGAATTTTTCTAATGAGTGTAAATTGTTTTATGAGATTTGATATTAATGAATAAATGTTAAATTGTTTGTATGAAATAACATTGCTGTTAAATGTTTCAGAGGTTACGTGGAGATATTGGTGTATGTGTGTTGGGTGTATTTTGTGTTCAGGTCAATAAGTGGATAATGTATTGTAAGTATAAAGTTTATAATACCAATCAGATAGAATAAAACGCTTACAGGTGTGAAAAGAGTGTAATAATAATAATAAATGAATTGTGATAATGCTATTAAAGTAATTGTGGTGAATTAAAATATATCTGATCTGAATTGGAATAAAAAATTTAAGAGACAAATATGTTATCTAAAAGATTTATAAAAATTGAAAAGTGCAGTACAGCTGTTAGAGGTGAGGTAACCAGAATGTTGAGTAGTTATAACTGTGTATATGAAAACACGTCTGGCACACAAGTGTTTATGTAAACAGGTTGTATGTTGAGACTAATGTATACAGTCATGATGAATTGACAATAACAAAAATGTTGTAGTCTGCTGAATCATTACCAGCAGCAGCATAACCCTATTGTGACATAAAAGAATTGAAGTTAATTTTTTTCTTTACAGACCAAATAATAATGAGGCCATTACTGTAACTTTTGAGATTAATTAAATTAATTAAAGTAAATTAAATACAATTAAATTAATTTGGTAATTAAAGTAATTGAGAAGATGATTTTTAATAAGGAACTTAACTATATTTTCATTTGAATGTTGTAACGTCACAGAACGTTCCATAAAAAGAAATCATTTATATAGTAAGTTAGCATAAGAGGAAAGTGAGGTGAACAGTATCGAACCCAAGTAGTCCCAAAAAATTGTGTAATTTTGTATAATAATTATTTCTATCAACTTGAAAAAAAAAATGACCAAACTATGACTTAGACAAAACCCCATATATATTATTAAAGTGAATAAGAGTGAAAAAACCATAAGACACTATAAGAGAGAGAAATAATGTCAGAATCCACCAAAATGAAGTCAATAATTATTAAGTTTTATAACTATGAATATAGTATTAAAAACTATTTTTTGTGAATAAATGGACATGATCCATTATTATATTATGTGATATAAATACAATAAATGTATTAAATGACTTAAAGACATTATTAGAAAGAGTCTAAGTTAAAATAAAAATTGTATATTTGCAAGGACAAAAAATATTAATGTGTTGGATTTGAGACCATACACCAAGATTTCATGAAAAAATTAATTATTATCAGATTTAAATAAAAACTATATGTAATTGTCAAGCAGACAATAGTGAACAATTTATCTTAAATAAAGGAAGCTGTCAAATGAATAAAAAGCAGCCAAAATAGCCAAAAACAGTGTTAACTAAAAACATGTAATAGGCATCTAATGTTGTATAATTTATGAATTTAATGTTGCCAAAATGCAACCAAACTGTATTAGAAAGCTGTAATATGATATAAAGCAACTATGCTAATATACCTGACCAACTTTAACATTGTAATAGTCAAGTCAGCAAAATATTTACTTATACCATGTATGGCTGAAACCCATTATCCAGTACAAAAATAATCATATCTGGCTAAACACTTACATAATACTAACAAAAATAAGATAGAAAGGTACAATACATCAGAATACCTTAATAAGAAACAAACTCAGTTGAAAGTAAAGTCAATTCTAAAAGAATTTAACTAATTAGAGTGAGATTTGTCACACCATAAAAAATGACATCTCAAGACCAATCAATGATGCTATGTCATCTTGTGATAAATATAATATATGTACAAAGTAACCAGGTATCACAAAAGATAGACAAAATAATAAACTCTGAATGTATAGTGGTGAAATAATACATATATTAAAGAAAAAGACTAATCATTGTATTAGAAAACTGACAAGAATTTAGGCCATGAGCAGAGGCCATATAAAATTGTATTTATTTGTGTTTTATTGATGTTAAAATTTGTTTATTTTGTTGTAGGAAAGTAGTAGTAATAGATGTCCAGCTTGTGGAAGGAACTTTGTAACTCCACAACAATTTTTGTTATAAATATTGAGTTTTCAATGACTACAACTCAAGGTGAGGGTTGTATATTGTAATGTTTATTAGACTTAAGTTAATTAGATACCAATCATATTTAGTATCGCTAGATTCAGTAAAAAACAAGGAATCTAAATACATTAATGGCATACAAATTGTAAGTACTAATGTGAAACTGTTTGATAAATACCAGTGTAAATTTTGAAATATCCATTGTATGAAGAATAAGAAATTCGTTCTAAAAGCTTCTACGGAAGTGAAAATTGTTCTATGACATTCCATTTCGTTTATTCTCGAACAATCTAGAAAGAATTTTTACACAAATATACCGGAAGTCGACGAAAACAGTCATCCCGATTTAGTATAAAAGCGAGACCAAATTCGACCCAAAAACACTTGAAGATTGAACTCCAGAACTGATGCATCTCACACAACACTGATCAACGCAGCTAAGGCGAAACCGAGAGGCGAGAAATCGACAAGACACGGCAGGAAGGCTTTTCCCGTACAAAGACATAACCGACTGACTTAACCTCAACGAGAGTCTACGCCAAAAAGTATCGCTGAAATAGAGCAGCGATACGGCAAATTTCAATAGAAATTACGCAGCCAGAACGTCGACGGCCCAGGAGGGACCAACAAATTTAAATAGAGAACGAATTCTGCTGTGTTCGCATTGACTGACTAACGTGACAAATAATTCCCCCGAACGTAAACAAAACAATACACTAAGCCTTCCTCAACACTGCATGGGAATCAGCGCTGCGGTGGCAGATTTCTGAATCAACGCTAAACAGATGATTCGTAGTGGCGGCGTTTGAACGAGATTTTACTGCCAAACGTTTTGACAAAAAGTGCGGAAAAAGTAATGATCGCAAAATTTGACTTTAAATAGATTCAGTGTACACTCGAAGAGGCGAGATTGAGAAACTACCCGAAGGAAGTGTCCAGTGAGAGAATAAACGACCATTGGAATGTGAGTTACCAAAATTAGTCATTTGTTACCTGGTTACAATTATCACACAGTTGTACTTTACACGCCACACATACACCTTCAAATCACTTAGTTTTTTCTTGTAAGGCATCTAATTGATATGTCTTGGTAGTTCAAAGGAGTCACGTCCTGAGAGTAAAGTTTTTTCACATATTAAACTCATGCTTTTCAACTGAGTCAGAATCTGAAATATACTAGCCGATACTTGATTGGATATATAAAAAATTGTCAATAATAATAACTTGTAAAATTTTTTTTCTCTGCAATTTTATAATTTTTATGAATGATAGTCCTTCAGACGATTTGTTTGTTGTTTTTAAAGAATCATTAAACTTAACTGATTTTTCAAAGCTAAACTGACTTGTTTAAATTTTTTCGTAGATTTAAAAATTTTATCAATTACATTTAATTTTTCTTGGAACAAACGTTTCCAAGTGGCGCCCACAAAAAGCATAGTTTTAAGTTGTGTTACAGGACTACATCACTGCAGAGGATCCAGTCAACAGAGTAAGTAACAAATGTGCGCGGAGGTAACGCCCGACAGATTACAACACATACACATTACTTTACACCCAATACTTGTTTTTCTATAAATTGGCAGCCCAACTAGTGAGGCTTGAAAAAGACGTAACAAGCCCGGCAACTACCAACATATTAAAATGCCGCAACCAAAGGGAAAAAAGGTGAAGAAGACTGTGGAACCCGAGTTAAGTGTGGAAGACGGAGAGGCAGTACAAATGGAGGAAACGGAATTAGAACCGCCCACACTAGAAATGGAAAGACCGGTACAAACGGCAGAGGAATTAGAAGAACAAACGGGAGAAGAATCCATACAAATGGTAGAACAAACGGAGAACCCCGAACCATAGAAAATAACAGGGAACGTTGACGCAAATGTAATAATGATGATGTTCCAAACGCTAAACGAAAATATGAACAAAAATATAGAATCCCTGAAGGAGGATATGAACGAAAATACTAAAAAAAGTAATGAGCAAATGTTCCAAAGGATGGAATCTTTAAAGGAGGGTATGAACAAAAATATAGAATCCCTGAATAAAAACAGACAGGAAGATAAGGAGGAAATAAAAGGAAGCATAGAGTCCCTGAAAAAAGAAATTAGCATAAAATACGAAATAGTAAACAAAAGGATCGATGATAATAAGATCGGTAGTGACAGGAAGGTCGAAAACATGGAGAAACAATTGGAAAGGTTACGGGAGGGAAACAATACACGTTTCGAAAGTATAGAGGAGCAAACAGTAGAGACCAAACAAGATGTTATAAATCTCGAAAACAGGGTAAGGCAGAACCAAGACGCCATCATGCAGGAGGTGGGAGAAGTCCAGCACATCGCTAACAGGCTGGACGAACAAATAAAAACTAACAAAAATAGCATACTGGAATTAGACCAGAGAGAGAAAAACCTGCAGGAAAGATTAGAGGCGCTGAGAGACACACCAATACTAAACACTCATACGTGTCATGGTGAAAACAGGGAAGTAATCAACTTCCAGGACTATCGACGAAACCCAATGGAATTTTTGGAAAGAATGGAGGAGGTTATTGGGAGAAGTAGAGAAACAAGGTGGGACCGGATAAGAGAGATGCTTGACGAGACGTTTAAAAATACTAAGGATAACTGGTGGATAGCGGTACGACCCGAAATAACGAATTTAAGGAAAAGTATTGGTCAGAGACCGCACAAAACAGGGTAAGAATGGACATTTTCTATGGCAAGTACGACGCGTCCTATGGACAGTCCCCGACATCTTATTTCCTGGGAAAGGTATGTTTAGCACGGAAGTTGATACCGCCGATCCCAGAAGAATGTTTGGTAAGGCAGTTAGCTGGACATTACAGCTATGGGATCAAGGATGCCCAATTATACCAACAGATTAGCAAAATAGCCGATCTGGCCAAATTATTGGAAAATTGCGAATCCACAGGAAGGTTCCAGGATTACCAACCCCCCAATCGTAAGGTAGAGTACAACAACAATAATAACGGACCAAACCGGAATGGAGGTGGGAACAGTAATAATCTAAACACCAGTAATCAGAATAATAATATCCCACCAAATGGCCGAAATGATAACACTCAGGGCCCAATTAACCGCAACTATCCGGGACCAAACAGAGGTAATTACACCGGGAATAACTATGGTAGGAACTTCCACCAGGGAAACGGTTATCGCGGGAATAATTATAGAGGAAGTAATTATGGTCAACGTAATGGTTATCGCAACGGGGGAAACCAAGGAGGAAGCGATAGGAGAAACCAAAATGAGTACAGGCCCCAGGTAAATTATACAATGGCCAATAACCGACGGCCATATCCACCTAATGTACCCACTTACATGTTTTACCCACAACAGGCGTCAGGTAGCCAGGGTAACACGGCGAATAGCCAACCTATTAACGGTAATCCCGAGGTCAGGCAGGAAACACAGACGGGTCAGCAACCCAATGTTCCGGGAGACCGGGCCAATGAGACAGTGGCTCATTTAAACTAAACGCGGCAGTGAAAAAGGAAAACCGCCCTTCACTGAACCAATATTATGGGGTGACAAACGACGAACATAGACAGGACAAAGACGGGACTATATTAAGAATAAATAATTACCTTAAGGATATTAGAGAGGAGTTATTAGAAGAAGGTGACGATATCATTAAAAATAGCAACCAAGGGAACAATAGTATCGTGCAGATTAAAGCATATATCAATGGCATAGAAGCGATACTACTCATTGACACGGGGTCAAATGTGTCGCTTATCGATACCATTGAGTTAGAGCGGATTAAACAAAATAGTAATTTACCAATACCCACTCTACCGATAAATAACATTGTTTTAGTCGGAGCAACGGGGAGGCAAAATAAATCAATAAAGAAACAGGTGTCATTAGAGATGACTAGTAATGGGGTAACAATACCAATAGGGTTATTAGTGGCGAGTAATTTACCCATGAGTATACTAATAGGCTGCGATATACTTAGGCCATACAATGCTGTAATAGATTTGGAAAGTAAGGTGATAAGTTTTAAGACTAACAAGGGGATTTGGACCAATAATTTGATCGCTGTCCAAGGAAGTGGTACAGACAATACACCTTATCAAGCGATAGTGAACCATTATTATTGTACCGATCGTCCAATCAATATGCCGTTATATCAGGAGGAAAACCCAGAGTTGTGGTTAGAAAAATTAGAAGAAATACGGGATTTCCAAAGGACGAAAGCAAGGGGTCTGATCAGCGAAAAACAGGCGGAACAATTGATCGAGGTATACAACCGTTATAAACACATATTCTCGAACGCTCCAGGTAAAGCCAAAGATTATCAGTGCACCATAAAATTCAAAACTCCGGTGGAATTTAACAGGAAATCGTACCCGATCGCATACTCGCTAAAGAACGAAGTCAGGGAAGAATTGAACAGGATGAGAGAGGACGACATAATCGAGTATAGTCATTCGCCCTTTACCAGCCCAATCATAGCGGTACCAAAAAAGAACGGAAAGGTACGTATATGTCTCGATGCTAGGGAGATTAACAAAATGATTGTTAACGACCGCACATCACCTGGGGAGATAGAGGAGATATTAAAAAAGTTCCATGGAATCAGATATATAAGCTCCTGGGATACGGTATGCGGATACTGGCAGATAGAACTCCACCCTGATAGTAGGAAATATATGGCATTCATATTCGAGGGCAGAAACTATCAGTTTAAGCGGTTACCTTTTGGCTTAATAAATTCTGTGGCGGTGTTTGTAAAGATAATGGACAGAATATTGGGGCAGGAAGTACTGAAGTTTACGACAGTGTACGTCGACGACCTACTGGTGACTTCAGCGAATTGGGACGACCATTGTAATAGGGTTGAACAGGTGCTACAGAAATTATCGGAGAATAATATCACCCTCAAATTAGACAAGTCCCAATTCATTGCAAATGAGGTGAAATTTTTAGGATTTAATTTAACAGAACAAGGGATTACTCCATCCAAGGAAAAGGTAGAGGCCATACAGAAGTTCCCCACCCCAAAGAATAGGAAACAGCTGCAGTCATTTTTAGGAATCTGCAACTATTATAGAAAGTTTCGGTCCAATTACTCAGAATTAACTGCCAGGTTCCAAAAGCAGTTATCAGCTAAAGACAAATGGACTTGGGGACCAGAGCAAGATGGAGTGCTCAACATCATAAAGGAAAAGTTTTTAGAAACCGTAATGTTGCATCATCCCGACTTTACAAAACCATTTTTTCTAAACTGCGATGCCAGTAACGTGAGTTTAGGTGCAGCCCTCTATCAGGAAGATCAGGACGGTAACCATTTAGTAATTAGCTTTGCTAGCCGCGTGCTGAACAGTTGCGAACGAAACTACAATACTACCGAAAAAGAACTGTTGAGTGTAGTTTTCGCATGCGGTAAATTTAGGACATATATATTAGGGTACCCCATAACAGTTAGAAGCGACCACAAATCTATATCATTTTTAAAGCATTGTAAACTGAACCACGGAAGGCTGACTAGATGGGTTTTGGCCTTGCAAGAGTACAATATCACATGGGAATATATACCCGGCAAACAGAACGTAGCCGCCGACGTCTTATCTCGCGTCAATATACCAGACCAAACCTTTGACGGCGAAAAGGAACAATTAGCCAAGGTTTATCACATTATTAAGAGCAGGGAGGATTTAAAAGATATTTTGCACGAAATAAAGTCACAACAAGAGGCCGATCCGAAATTAGGAGATATAAGAAAAAGGGTACAGGAAGGCGATGAGGTCATAAACAGATTTTATTGTATACACGACGACACTTTATTTATTAGGAATACCCCGCACCAGGAGAGTTAGAAATTAGTGATTCCACCAGCGATAGAGAGACCGCTAATAATCGACTATCACGATAGGTACGGACATATGGGTGCCCTTAAAGTAAGGAAGGCATTGGAAGAGCAAACATACATCAAGGGGATGAATAAAAAGGTGCAACTGGCGATACGATCGTGCGATATTTGTCAAAAAGTAAAGTGTGATAACGAGAGGAAGGAAGGGGTCATGATACCCATATTATCTACCGAAAAATTGGAAAAGGTATTTCTCGATATCTGCGGACCCTTTCCACGCAGCGCTGGGAGACACCGATATAAATTTATCGTAATCATTTTCGACCACTTTAGCAAGTATACAAAGCTATACCCAATAACTAGGGCAACGACCAGGAAAATAATAGACATAATAATCCAGCGTTATATAATGGAAGTGGGCCGACCGTATTCTATAATTACGGACCACGGTACTCAGTTTAGGGGAAAACTTTGGAAGGAAAGCTTGGGAGAACACGGAATAAAAACGTACAAGACGTCCGTATATCACCCGAATAGTAACCCAGCCGAGAGAGTGTTAAGGGAGGTAGGACGGTTGCTAAGAACATACTGCCATAACGAGCAGAAAAGATGGCATGAATATGTAGCCTCTACTGAGGATTTTCTCAATTTCTCGCACCACAATACCATCGAGATGTCGCCATACACGGTTATGTTCGAAAGACCCCCACCACGAGAGATAAAAGAAATTATTAATTTTCCCGACGAACCCGCATACCAATTTGAAGGGGCAAAATTTTATAATAAGGTGTTAGAAAAAACGGAACAGCAGCGGAAAAAATATATCAAATCACAGCCTAAGGCAATTAAATATGAGGTAGGTGAAAAGGTGTTAGTTAAAAATAGAGAATTGCCCAGTGCTATACAAGGCATAACGAGGAAATTGCTACTCTTATATACAGGGCCTTTCACGATAACCAGAGACAATAAAAACAATACCTACGAGGTAACTGACACAATTAGGAACAAGGTAAAAGGGACGTATAACCAGACTTCATTAAAAAAGTACCATGATTAAAAAAAAAAAAAAAAAAAAAAAAAAAATCGCAAGTCGAATACGCAATCAGTGACCAAGTACCATGACCAAAGACCCAAGTCAAATACAGCAACATAGAGAAGGTACCTTGACTAAACATGTCAACATGAATTTTTTAACTTAGCCATAATTAGAAAGGAGGTAGAGATTTTTAAATAAATATAAATATTATTGTATAATGATTGTTATTAATAAATATTACGAGATGGACACATTCCACCATAGGCAAGATTTATTTCCAATAGCCATGTCAACGTATATTTACCAGCTTACCCGTACTTAGAGAAGGAGAGAGATTATTATTAATAAATACTACAAGATGGACACTTAGTAAAGGAGAAAAGAAGGAGAAATACTGTCATATATTTGATACTAAATGGAAATGATAAATGAAAAAAAAGGGAAAAACAGTGTGTTACATAAGGAGGTAATGATGAATATGAATATAGCTATTAACATTGAATGATTTTAAACGATAATTTTAACCTGCGGAGAACGATATATTAATATAATTGTGAATTAATCAGAAGAGTTTAAGAAAGGGAATTTATGTGTAGGAGCCTATGATCTTTGAATATTGTATTTTTTTTATTATTATTATTATTTGTTGCAAAGGTGCAATTATTATTTTCTGAACAGGGATGTGTTGCCTCTGATTTCAGTAGTTATAGACAGGAAGGGACAGAGAATGTATGCCATAGCGAGCCACTCTGACTCCCAACCCTCTATGTAAGTTAGGGAATTGATAGGGAATTATATCAAAGATTAATTATAAAACATCAAGGTAAAAAGGAAAGGAATAGGTGATACGACAAAGAACGAACTAGGAATATTGAGTTGGATTAATATATTAAAGGAGTAGTACAGGAATTTAATTATAAGATAAAAGAATGAAATATAAAGAAGCTAATAATAAAGGGTTATTATAGAGATGATAATTTCATCAAAACCAAATATATGTTTTTCCAAAATTATCAACTTTAACGGTGAGGCATATGTAACGTCACAGAACGTTCCATAAAAAGAAATCATTTATATAGTAAGTTAGCATAAGAGGAAAGTGAGGTGAACAGTATCGAACCCAAGTAGTCCCAAAAAATTGTGTAATTTTGTATAATAATTATTTCTATCAACTTGAAAAAAAAAATGACCAAACTATGACTTAGACAAAACCCCATATATATTATTAAAGTGAATAAGAGTGAAAAAACCATAAGACACTATAAGAGAGAGAAATAATGTCAGAATCCACCAAAATGAAGTCAATAATTATTAAGTTTTATAACTATGAATATAGTATTAAAAACTATTTTTTGTGAATAAATGGACATGATCCATTATTATATTATGTGATATAAATAAAATAAATGTATTAAATGACTTAAATACATTATTAGAAAGAGTCTAAGTTAAAATAAAAATTGTATATTTGCAAGGACAAAAAATATTAATGTGTTGGATTTGAGACCATACACCAAGATTTCATGAAAAAATTAATTATTATCAGATTTAAATAAAAACTATATGTAATTGTCAAGCAGACAATAGTGAACAATTTATCTTAAATAAAGGAAGCTGTCAAATGAATAAAAAGCAGCCAAAATAGCCAAAAACAGTGTTAACTAAAAACATGTAATAGGCATCTAATATTGTATAATTTATGAATTTAATGTTGCCAAAATGCAACCAAACTGTATTAGAAAGCTGTAATATGATATAAAGCAACTATGCTAATATACCTGACCAACTTTAACATTGTAATAGTCAAGTCAGCAAAATATTTACTTATACCATGTATGGCTGAAACCCATTATCCAGTACAAAAATAATCATATCTGGCTAAACACTTACATAATACTAACAAAAATAAGATAGAAAGGTACAATACATCAGAATACCTTAATAAGAAACAAACTCAGTTGAAAGTAAAGTCAATTCTAAAAGAATTTAACTAATTAGAGTGAGATTTGTCACACCATAAAAAATGACATCTCAAGACCAATCAATGATGCTATGTCATCTTGTGATAAATATAATATATGTACAAAGTAACCAGGTATCACAAAAGATAGACAAAATAATAAACTCTGAATGTATAGTGGTGAAATAATACATATATTAAAGAAAAGACTAATCATTGTATTAGAAAACTGACAAGAATTTAGGCCATGAGCAGAGGCCATATAAAATTGTATTTATTTGTGTTTTATTGATGTTAAAATTTGTTTATTTTGTTGTAGGAAAGTAGTAGTAATAGATGTCCAGCTTGTGGAAGGAACTTTGTAACTCCACAACAATTTTTGTTATAAATATTGAGTTTTCAATGACTACAACTCAAGGTGAGGGTTGTATATTGTAATGTTTATTAGACTTAAGTTAATTAGATACCAATCATATTTAGTATCGCTAGATTCAGTAAAAAACAAGGAATCTAAATACATTAATGGCATACAAATTGTAAGTACTAATGTGAAACTGTTTGATAAATACCAGTGTAAATTTTGAAATATCCATTGTATGAAGAATAAGAAATTCGTTCTAAAAGCTTCTACGGAAGTGAAAATTGTTCTATGACATTCCATTTCGTTTATTCTCGAACAATCTAGAAAGAATTTTTACACAAATATACCGGAAGTCGACGAAAACAGTCATCCCGATTTAGTATAAAAGCGAGACCAAATTCGACCCAAAAACACTTGAAGATTGAACTCCAGAACTGATGCATCTCACACAACACTGATCAACGCAGCTAAGGCGAAACCGAGAGGCGAGAAATCGACAAGACACGGCAGGAAGGCTTTTCCCGTACAAAGACATAACCGACTGACTTAACCTCAACGAGAGTCTACGCCAAAAAGTATCGCTGAAATAGAGCAGCGATACGGCAAATTTTAATAGAAATTACGCAGCCAGAACGTCGACGGCCCAGGAGGGACCAACAAATTTAAATAGAGAACGAATTCTGCTGTGTTCGCATTGACTGACTAACGTGACAAATAATTCCCCCGAACGTAAACAAAACAATACACTAAGCCTTCCTCAACACTGCATGGGAATCAGCGCTGCGGTGGCAGATTTCTGAATCAACGCTAAACAGATGATTCGTAGTGGCGGCGTTTGAACGAGATTTTACTGCCAAACGTTTTGACAAAAAGTGCGGAAAAAGTAATGATCGCAAAATTTGACTTTAAATAGATTCAGTGTACACTCGAAGAGGCGAGATTGAGAAACTACCCGAAGGAAGTGTCCAGTGAGAGAATAAACGACCATTGGAACGTGAGTTACCAAAATTAGTCATTTGTTACCTGGTTACAATTATCACACAGTTGTACTTTACACGCCACACATACACCTTCAAATCACTTAGTTTTTTCTTGTAAGGCATCTAATTGATATGTCTTGGTAGTTCAAAGGAGTCACGTCCTGAGAGTAAAGTTTTTTCACATATTAAACTCATGCTTTTCAACTGAGTCAGAATCTGAAATATACTAGCCGATACTTGATTGGATATATAAAAAATTGTCAATAATAATAACTTGTAAAATTTTTTTTCTCTGCAATTTTATAATTTTTATGAATGATAGTCCTTCAGACGATTTGTTTGTTGTTTTTAAAGAATCATTAAACTTAACTGATTTTTCAAAGCTAAACTGACTTGTTTAAATTTTTTCGTAGATTTAAAAATTTTATCAATCACATTTAATTTTTCTTGGAACAAACGTTTTCAAGTGGCGCCCACAAAAAGCATAGTTTTAAGTTGTGTTACAGGACTACATCACTGCAGAGGATCCAGTCAACAGAGTAAGTAACAAAAGTGCGCGGAGGTAACGCCCGACAGATTACAACACATACACATTACTTTACACCCAATACTTGTTTTTCTATAATGTAAACTGGAATTATAAAGTAAATGCTAATTGAAGTAAATAATGGTTAAAATATTCATTCAACACTGACAACTGATGAAAAAACGTATAGGCTAAGATAATGTGTGGGAACTTAAGATGTGTATATTACTGTAAGTAACTTTTGTTAAATGTCAATCCATGTTTTATGTTTTAACTGTAGATTCCCCACCTAAGTGCGGTCATGACCTCACCGGATCATGACCGTGAAAGTAGTTAATTGTGGCAAATCATGAATTTTACCTGATATAACCGGCTTGTGGTTTGTTTTATTTTGTTAACTCGGTGGTTTGTTAGATTTAGTAGGGGGGTTATTTTTTATGGGGAATCTACCTAATTTGGAACAGAGCTATTTTCACCCAGATAGGGGTGGTAGTCCATTAGGGGTGTATAAATAAAAACTAGTAGGTATAATACTGAATTTTATTGTAACGCCGAAGCAAGGATGGGGGTGGAATAAAAGAAAAAAATGTCCACCCCTTCCGCATCAGTCCTTGTGAAAGCAACTAGACACCACAGTCTAGGGGGGGGTAATAGTGAGTGTGGATGGGCGGTGACCCAGTTACAGGTCAAGAGGGAGATGTGGTTTACGGCGAGGATGAGGCTGAAAAAGGCCAAGAAGCCTCGCGCAGAACACATTAATATGTAACAGGTATCGGGGGTTAAGGGATTAAAAGGGGGGTAGTAGAGAGAGAAAATATATATATATATATATATTTGTATATACTTTTTGTGCCTGCCATTAAATTGATGTTTTGCATTTTTGGTTGTATTATTGTTTATATGTATCAATAGTATTATTGAATTATATGGTATAGGATATATGTATAATCAAATGTTAGGATAAGGCAGTCCATGTTTTAATTAAATATTCAATTTATTTGTTTTCTTTTTTATCAGTAATAATAACGAAGAGAATTAATCTATCCAGATAAGAGATTTTTTGTTTTGATACAATCTGATTTTGAACTTATTTTAGATGAGGAGTTTGTTAAAAATTTATTATAGGTGTGTGTGTGCGCCCAGTATCTGCTAAAGGCAGCCCAGTTTGCATATAAGGGGGAACATATCGGTTGAGGATCTGGCATGATCTAAGCCAGGGATTTGGAGTTTGGGGAGGCATGTTAGAAGGCTAGGTGCACGGTGGTCCGTGTCTGTTTGATTTTTCGGTGTTGGGATCTCGCACAGAGAAGTCCAGTGATCTCGTTCAGATGCGTCCATAGTCGCCGAGCCAGGGGGGTTGTTTACCCATGAGGTACAAGATGAATGGGGGGTTGTTGGCACCATATCCTCACCGGTCCTCTTAGGGGTTTTAGCAATGAGAATTCTTCTGTTTCGACAGAAGACTTCTCATTGGGGGGTATTGTAATGGGTCGAATTAGAAGGTTTTTTTTTATTAATTTTGGTTAAAATTGCACAATTCATTTCATATATGTGAGCCACCCCAGTTTAATTTTATATAAATTTAAATCATCAATTCCATCCAGCATCAAATTGTTAACTGCACCTGTAGGGAGCCTCAGTACAGCAATGCACAGTGTTAGCCAAAACAAATGTACAGACGTATTGCGTAACCGCCCAGCAGCAGCCTTGTGACACAGTCTACAGTCTGCAGTTTGCCAGCAGAGAGTGAACAGATAGCCAGCAGCATAAAGTGCTGGAAACAGTAAAACTGTGGCCTCGGGAGTGTAAGATAGGCCGTAATAATTAGTCGGCCTATCTATTCAAGTCGGAAAGTAACATCCTAACCTGCCAGACGCGAATAGTAGTGCGTCCGCCGACTGGACTAAAATTTCACCTAAATTACAGAGCAAAAAGCAGCAGTGGTGTTGTGGTGAGGCGGCGGCGGCCATTTGAACAAAATTCTCAGCCCGGCCGGGTGCGTGAAAAATCGTGTACACACAACAGTTCAGTTTCATCATGTAAAGAATGGTAACCAAGATATAAAATTACAAACAGAGTTAGTGAAGTGAGCGGGCCAAAATCAAGTGAACAATACACTTTCGGGCAATTATTAATAAAGATTAATAAACATACGAGCCACGTGGCAATGAAAGCAGTGAGCCGTCGGGTAACCAGTAACCGTATTTTCAACAAATTTTTATAAAGGGTTTTTTGTGCAAACATGTTAATTAAATAATAGGAGTTGGTTTTGTAAAGGTGTGAATGTGAGAGTAAATAGCAGATTGGGGCTGTCTAATTAAGGTAAGGTGTTTATTGTAATTCTGTAAGTATAAGTGTAATACCATCATGTAACTATCAGTAAGGGTTTATGCATTTTCAATAATTTGAGCCAAGAGGCCAAATAAATAACCAATTTAATACTTGAAGGATATTTTAAAGTAAAAAATAAACTTTTAATTAATTTCTCTTTAAAAATGCGTTGAGTAAGTTTTTTACGATAACCTATAATCATATTTGCATTTTAATGTTCGTCGTGCGGACCCTGGCGGAAGGCGAAACAGGTAGGTGGAAAATAAAATAAAATTTGTGTATTTGTATGTGAATAGAACGTCACAAATTTTTGTCTCATAACGTTTTCCAACCGAACAGTTTCAATCTCAAAATTCGATTAAACAATACTTGTTATTTCGTTACTCTTAGTAACCCACAATTTTTATATCATTTTTTATTGGTGCTGCTATTTACTTTTTAGTATATAGGCGGTTTTTAATTATTATAAATTTATTTTTGATTTACAGAAAAATAATTCTTTTTAATTTTGGTTTCTTTCCCAATTTGATTTACATAATAGTTTTTTGTTTATTTTCTTATAACTTTAGATATAAGTCTTTAATATTATTATTAACTTTAAATGAATTTATATATTATTTATTAATCTCTTATAGTATTCTTACACTGCACTATTTTCTTCTGCCATTTTCCTCATACAGTATTATTTTATTTTTTATTATCATCTGATATTTAAATCTTTTATTTTTTAAAAACCCTGGGTTATCTTATATAATAACACAATTATTTTATTAAATATAAAATTAACATAGGTATTAAATTTTGTTGCCTACACAATATAAATCCTACAATAACTAAACAAAATACATAATTAGTTAGTAGCATCACAGTCTACTATTATAATCTATAATTCTCACATCTACAGCACAATTCTGTAAGAAGATCCCTTCACCTTCACTTATTTCCTCACTGGGTACACTATAACTCACTTGTCACTGTATATCACTTCAATATTGTTTATAATGTTTAGTGATATAACTTAATTTTTAGCTAGTTATAGTTTACCCATTTCTGACCTTTATGGTAGTATAAGAGTTATCATTTATTGGGACTGGGTTATGTAACGTTACATAAAGCCCCCCCACTAGAACAAATTTATTTTTGTTTTACTTGTTTACCAAAATAAATTGTTGTTTGCTTCAATTTTCATAATATTCCTGGTTTTATTCTTCATAATATCTTCCTTCCTTTCAAACTGGTTATATACTGACTGGTATTTCAGACTGGTGGTAATTGCTGTTTTCTTACTCAACTCTCTCTCTCTTGGAGGCAACTTCATTAATGATTTATTTCTCTGGGTAGTGGTACTTCCACATTTTACTTGATAAGGACTGGTCACACTAACATATTAAACTTGTTTTAACACTCATTTCTATTTACTTCTATAAATTCGCTTTATCAATTAAGCTTCTGTCTGCTATCTTCCTTCTATTTTCTTCATCTATACTTCTGGAATCTAATATCACTCTTTTCAGCTATTTTATAATTATTATCCCTTAAATATTCAATGTCCCTAACATTTTTCCCTATATTGTGCGGTGGTTCCAGTCGGGTGGCCACCTTTGGGTCCATAACTCCGCTGTCCATCCTTACACCTTCTGAGACCAGGGGAACATCATCCCTGCTCAGGAAAATTATTGCCGGAACATTTCTACGGTCAATACATAAAAATAAAAAGATTATAAGTAGTCAATTAGCGACTAATACTAAACTTTTGGGATTCTTCATACTGTTGCTGTTTACATTTATTTATATATTTCTTCTTCTTCTTCTTCTTCTTCTTCTTCTTCTTCTTCTTCTTCTTCTTCTTCTTCTTCTTCTTCTTCTTCTTGATTCCTTCTTCTTTTCAATTAACTAATAGCACATAACATTATTGATAGGCATTATTTTAAAATCCTTTTAACTTTCCTTCTTGTGACATTTTTCTCCGTATCATTTCTTCTTATATAATCTTCAATGCCGAGAGATTCTAAATTATTGTTGTATTAATTATTATCCTCCTTCAGTTTCATTGGAGTCATTAAATTATTCTTTATTCTTCTTATCTGAGCACATTACCATCAATTGTTTTTATTTATTTATTTATTCTTCTGTTTGTTACCATAAAATATTATTTTTTCTATTATTTCATTTTACATCCATTCTTTATAAATATTATTGAATAATCTGTTCTTATTTTTTTGTTAAATTAAATGGTTTCGAAATATCTTAAGTAAGTTGTTCTTACATACTTTTTATTAAATCATATCGTTTCTGAATAATTATTGAGTAAGTTGTTCTTACAGTTTTTTAGAATTTTGGGGTTTTTAGTTTCTTCATTTTAAATTATATTGTTCGAAATAACTTGAGTAAGTTGTCCTTACATGCTTTTTGAATTTTGGGGTTTCTTCCGCTATTCAATGGGTTGCTTGGTCGGTTTTCAAAATTTCAGTCCCCTTTTTTTCTGGTTGGTTATTACTTAGGTTAACCATGGTCCATTAACTCAGGTACTCCATGTTCTTGGATTATTGTGGTGTCCATAATAATTTTTGTCCTTGTTAAATAGCTCTCTATCATCTGATATTGTAACTGCTGATATTGAATTTTCATTAAATTCAATGGTTACCGTCGTTTTCCAAACTCTTTCTTTCTTTGTAACATATTCTTCTACTAATATGTCTTGTATTTTTTCTAATACACTTATTTCTATCATATTTATAAGTAGTCTATTACACAAATATGTTGATGATATATCATTTACTGGTGATGTCACTGACCTTTTATTTACTGGTATATTTAATTTAAATATAGATTTAGTTAAGTTTTTTCTATAACTTTTCAAAACAGTCAATTCTCTGTAATTAACGATTGGGAGATTAAGTACATTAACCAGCCCACTCTTAATCATACTACTTCTTCCCGTGTATTTTTCCTTTTGTTAAGACGTATTATTCCTCTTTCTTTCGTTTTCTTAATTATTTGTTTCTTTACTCCCTTAATGTTAATTTCTATGGGCATTATCTTTTCTTTCTCTCTGTTAGGTTTATCTTCAGATAACCATGCACTTTGGTCTTCTTTAATACCTTCGGAAGTGCTGTTTAGGGTTTCATCAAAATTCTTGAAACCACTGTCCATTTTTTCCTCTAACTTTCCGAAACTTTCATCCATTTGCTTATTTGTCTCCTCCTTGTATGTATCTGCTTTTTGGATAAGCGTATTAACATTTTCAAACTTCTCTCCGAAAGTTTCCCATATCTCCTTATTGAAATTCTCCATTTTACCCTCAATTTGTTTAAATTCTCATTATTCTCTTCAAATTTAGCCTTCATCTCTTCTCTTTGTCCTTCAACAGTTTCTTTCAATTCATGGTATTGTTCATTCATGGTTTGTTTGATATTTCCATGAATGGTCTCTATTTTTTCATTTAGTTGTTTGACTAAACTTTCCTGAATACTATCTATTTTCTCATTGGTCTGTCTATTTTGTTCCTCCTGTCTCCTAAAATTTTCATCTATTTTGTAAAATTTTTCGCTCAAGGTTTCATTTTGTTTCCTTGAGTTCTCCTTATTTTCCTCATTTATTTGTTTATTGCTTCCCATTATAATCCTCAACAGCTCCTGCATACTCATGTCTTCCTTTTGGGCAGATTTATCTGGTTGGTCCCCTTGGGCATCCTCTTCAACTCTTTCTTTTTCCGTGTCCGTGATTACTTCGGTTTCTTCTTTATCACCCATTGGTTGTTCCATTTCACTGTCCGTAAATATTTTTATCTCTCGTTCCTGTCCACCTTCTTCCTTCTCCTTTTCTTCTGCCCTCTTCTTCGATCTGCCTCTGGTATTATGCATTTCTTGTTTTCTCATAACTGCCGACGATAATTAGGTTTTTTGGTATATTAATTTATTGAATATCCCAAAATTCTTTTCTAATTACAGCCCTTTTACGTTGAGCACCATTCTGTAACGTAACGACTCTTTAGTGTGACCTCCGTCTTATTCAAGCCCCACGTTAGTACGTCAATCTGTAACGTAACCACTACAATGAGTGCGTAACATCCGTCAGTACGTTAAGTCGTTAAGTACGTTATCAGGTGTGACCTCCGTCTTTTTACGGTCTTGGATCGGTCAGAACACCTCTTAGCAATCGCCACTTATGAATTATAAATACTGAGGTTTAAATAAATTTGGTGGTAATGTTACCCAAACGAAGCAGAAATCAAGTGTGTGTGATTTGGGTCAATTATGGAATCTGTTTAGCCTTCTTTTGAAGAGAGAGCAAGTACCGTTTGTTTACCCTCGGAGTAGACGATTTCTTAATTTTTTCAAATATTTGCCGTGAACCGAATCAGCTGATTTTGACATTAGTCTCCAAATATAGGTTAACCAAACGACACTGTTGCTGAATACTACCTGGTGGTTCGTCCTCTTCTTATTTTTACTGAAATCTACCACAACTACCCGCTACAATAAAGGAAACACATTTTATTATTCAATATCATTTCTTAATAATATTTATTTATAATATTATTGTTTTTTCTCTTCCGCCAACATACAAATATTACAATCGATACTTTCAATAACTAGTTCATGATATCGACTTCATTGGGCAAACATGGAATTGTCATAAAATCTGGTTTTTTCTGATTTTACAATTTTATCTTTTATTTAAACATCAATCAACATATAATTCTTTTATTTTATTTCCCCAGGGTTAAGGGTAAGTTCTTTGTGTTATGAGATGGTCAGAAATGGATAATTATATACTAAGCTTTACAAAATAGAACAACTTCGAAAATTTGTTTATTCTTTTAGTACGTAGTTCCGGATTTGTCTGTAAGAGAGCAGATTGTGTTTTATTAAAACATGTGATTACACTTTAAAAGTTTCTGTACTGCACGACAATTTGATTTGAGGTTTTCTTTATTAAATATTAAAAGAAATGTTTATATCACCTCTTTCCTCGAAGTTCTTACTTGTGTGAATCTGTTTCTCATGTGGTGTTCTTAGTTGTTTTGCAATTTCATGACCGTCTGTCAGATACTATCTCGTCAAAAAAACTCGAAACGCGGCTTGGCTAGGCCTGATCTTCCAAATGGTTTTTCACTTTTATTATGGAGTAAAGCAAGTTACCTTTGATATTTAAGGTAGTGGTACATAATGTTTATACTGTTAGTTAAATTTTGTAATAATTTTGTACTGTTCAAAAGATTTCTAAAGGTTTTTTAATACAATTTTTGTCTCATAACGTTTTCCAACCGAACAGTTTCAATCTCAAAATTCGATTAAACAATACTTGTTATTTCATTACTCTTAGTAACCCATAATTTTTATATCATTTTTTATTGGTGCTGCTATTTACTTTTTAGTATATAGGCGGTTTTTAATTATTATAAATTTATTTTTGATTTACAGAAAAATAATTCTTTTTAATTTTGGTTTCTTTCCCCATTTGATTTACATAATAGTTTTTTGTTTATTTTCTTATAACTTTAGATATAAGTCTTTAATATTATTATTAACTTTAAATGAATTTATATATTATTTATTAATCTCTTATAGTATTCTTACACTGCACTATTTTCTTCTGCCATTTTCCTCATACAGTATTATTTTATTTTTTATTATCATCTGATATTTAAATCTTTTATTTTTTTAAAACCCTGGGTTATCTTATATAATAACACAATTATTTTATTAAATATAAAATTAACATAGGTATTAAATTTTGTTGCCTACACAATATAAATCCTACAATAACTAAACAAAATACATAATTAGTTAGTAGCATCACAGTCTACTATTATAATCTATAATTCTCACATCTACAGCACAATTCTGTAAGAAGTTCCCTTCACCTTCACTTATTTCCTCACTGGGTACACTATAACTCACTTGTCACTGTATATCACTTCAATATTGTTTATAATGTTTAGTGATATAACTTAATTTTTAGCTAGTTATAGTTTACCCATTTCTGACCTTTATGGTAGTATAAGAGTTATCATTTATTGGGACTGGGTTATGTAACGTTACATAAAGCCCCCCACTAGAACAAATTTATTTTTGTTTTACTTGTTTACCAAAATAAATTGTTGTTTGCTTCAATTTTCATAATATTCCTGGTTTTATTCTTCATAATATCTTCCTTCCTTTCAAACTGGTTATATACTGACTGGTATTTCAGACTGGTGGTAATTGCTGTTTTCTTACTCAACTCTCTCTCTCTTGGAGGCAACTTCATTAATGATTTATTTCTCTGGGTAGTGGTACTTCCATATTTTACTTGATAAGGACTGGTCACACTAACATATTAAAATTGTTTTAACACTCATTTCTATTTACTTCTATAAATTCGCTTTATCAATTAAGCTTCTGTCTGCTATCTTCCTTCTATTTTCTTCATCTATACTTCTGGAATCTAATATCACTCTTTTCAGCTATTTTATAATTATTATCCCTTAAATATTCAATTTCCCTAACATTTTTCCCTATATTGTGCGGTGGTTCCAGTCGGGTGGCCACCTTTGGGTCCATAACTCCGCTGTTCATCCTTACACCTTCTGAGACCAGGGGAACATCATCCCTGCTCAGGAAAATTATTGCCGGAACATTTCTACGGTCAATACATAAAAATAAAAAGATTATAAGTAGTCAATTAGCGACTAATACTAAACACTTTTGGGATTCTTCATACTGTTGCTGTTTACATTTATTTATATATTTCTTCTTCTTCTATTTCTTCTTCTTGATTCCTTCTTCTTTTCCATTAACTAATAGCACATAACATTATTGATAGGCATTATTTTAAAATCCTTTTAACTTTCCTTCTTGTGACATTTTTCTCCGTACCATTTCTTCTTATATAATCTTCAATGCCGAGAGATTCTAAATTATTGTTGTATTAATTATTATCCTCCTTCAGTTTCATTGGAGTCATTAAATTATTCTTTATTCTTCTTATCTGAGCACATTACCATCAATTGTTTTTATTTATTTATTTATTCTTCTGTTTGTTACCATAAAATATTATTTTTTCTATTATTTCATTTTACATCCATTCTTTATAAATATTATTGAATAATCTGTTCTTATTTTTTTGTTAAATTAAATGGTTTCGAAACATCTGAAGTAAGTTGTTCTTACATACTTTTTATTAAATCATATCGTTTTTGAATAATTATTGAGTAAGTTGTTCTTACAGTTTTTTAGAATTTTGGGGTTTTTAGTTTCTTCATTTTAAATTATATTGTTCGAAATAACTTGAGTAAGTTGTCCTTACATGCTTTTTGAATTTTGGGGTTTCTTCTGCTATTCAATGGGTTGTTTGGTCGGTTTTCAAAATTTCAGTCCCCTTTTTTTTCTGGTTGGTTATTACTTAGGTTAACCATGGTCCATTAACTCAGGTACTCCATGTTCTCGGATTATTGTGGTGTCCATAATAATTTTTGTCCTTGTTAAATAGCTCTCTATCATCTGATATTGTAACTCTGCTGATATTGAATTTTCATTAAATTCAATGGTTACCATCGTTTTCCAAACTCTTTCTTTCTTTGTAACATATTCTTCTACTACTATGTCTTGTATTTATCTAATACACTTATTTCTATCATATTTATAAGTAGTCTATTACACAAATATGTTGATGATATATCATTTACTGGTGATGTCACTGACCTTTTATTTACTGGTATATTTAATTTAAATATAGATTTAGTTAAGTTTTTTCTATAACTTTTCAAAACAGTCAATTCTCTGTAATTAACGATTGGGAGATTAAGTACATTAACCAGCCCACTCTTAATCATACTACTTCTTCCCGTGTATTTTTCCTTTTGTTAAGACGTATTATTCCTCTTTCTTTCGTTTTCTTAATTATTTGTTTCTTTACTCCCTTAATGTTAATTTCTATGGGCATTATCTTTTCTTTCTCTCTGTTAGGTTTATCTTCAGATAACCATGCACTTTGGTCTTCTTTAATACCTTCGGAAGTGCTGTTTAGGGTTTCATCAAAATTCTTGAAACCACTGTCCATTGTTTCCTCTAACTTTCCGAAACTTTCATCCATTTGCTTATTTGTCTCCTCCTTGTATGTATCTGCTTTTTGGATAAGCGTATTAACATTTTCAAACTTCTCTCCGAAAGTTTCCCATATCTCCTTATTGAAATTCTCCATTTTACCCTCAATTTGTTTTAAATTCTCATTATTCTCTTCAAATTTAGCCTTCATCTCTTCTCTTTGTCCTTCAACAGTTTCTTTCAATTCATGGTATTGTTCATTCATGGTTTGTTTGATATTTCCATGAATGGTCTCTATTTTTTCATTTAGTTGTTTGACTAAACTTTCCTGAATACTATCTATTTTCTCATTGGTCTGTCTATTTTGTTCCTCCTGTCTCCTAAAATTTTCATCTATTTTGTAAAATTTTTCGCTCAAGGTTTCATTTTGTTTCCTTGAGTTCTCCTTATTTTCCTCATTTATTTGTTTATTGCTTTCCATTATAATCCTCAACAGCTCCTGCATACTCATGTCTTCCTTTTGGGCAGATTTATCTGGTTGGTCCCCTTGGGCATCCTCTTCAACTCTTTCTTTTTCCGTGTCCGTGATTACTTCGGTTTCTTCTTTATCACCCATTGGTTGTTCCATTTCACTGTCCGTAAATATTTCTATCTCTCGTTCCTGTCCACCTTCTTCCTTCTCCTTTTCTTCTGCCCTCTTCTTCGATCTGCCTCTGGTATTATGCATTTCTTGTTTTCTCATAACTGCCGACGATAATTAGGTTTTTTGGTATATTAATTTATTGAATATCCCAAAATTCTTTTCTAATTACACCCCTTTTACGTTGAGCACCATTCTGTAACGTAATGACTCTTTAGTGTGACCTCCGTCTTATTCAAGCCCCACGTTAGTACGTCAATCTGTAACGTAACCACTACAATGAGTGCGTAACATCCGTCAGTACGTTAAATCGTTAAGTACGTTATCAGGTGTGACCTCCGTCTTTTTACGGTCTCGGATCGGTCAGAACACCTCTTAGCAATCGCCACTTATGAATTATAAATACTGAGGTTTAAATAAATTTGGCGGTAATGTTACCCAAACGAAGCAGAAATCGAGTGTGTGTGATTTGGGTCAATTATGGAATCTGTTTAGCCTTCTTTTGAAGAGAGAGCAAGTACCGTTTGTTTACCCTCGGAGTAGACGATTTCTTAATTTTTTCAAATATTTGCCGTGAACCGAATCAGCTGATTTTGACATTAGTCTCCAAATATAGGTTAACCAAACGACACTGTTGCTGAATACTACCTGGTGGCTCGTCCTCTTCTTATTTTTACTGAAATCTACCACAACTACCCGCTACAATAAAGGAAACACATTTTATTATTCAATATCATTTCTTAATAATATTTTTTTATAATATTATTGTTTTTTCTCTTCCGCCACCATACAAATATTACAATCGATACTTTCAATAACTAGTTCATGATATCGACTTCATTGGGCAAACATGGAATTGACATAAAATCTAGTTTTTTCTGATTTTACAATTTTATCTTTTATTTAAACATCAATCAACATATAATTCTTTTATTTTATTTCCCCAGGGTTAAGGGTAAGTTCTTTGTGTTATGAGATGGTCAGAAATGGATAATTATATACTACGCTTTACAAAATAGAACAACTTCGAAAATTTGTTTATTCTTTTAGTACGTAGTTCTGGATTTGTCCGTAAGAGAGCAGATTGTGTTTTATTAAAACATGTGATTACACTTTAAAAGTTTCTGTACTGCACGACAATTTGATTTGAGGTTTTCTTTATTAAATATTAAAAGAAATGTTTATATTACCTCTTTCCTCGAAGTTCTTACTTGTGTGAAGCTGTTTCTCAGGTAGTGTTCTTAGTTGTTTTGCAATTTCATGACCGTCTGTCAGATACTATCTCGTCAAAAAAACTCGAAACGCGGCTTGGCTAGGCCTGATCTTCCAAATGGTTTTTCACTTTTATTATGGAGTAAAGCAAGTTACCTTTGCTATTTAAGGTAGTGGTACATAATGTTTATACTGTTAGTTACATTTTGTAATAATTTTGTACTGTTCAAAAGATTTCTAAAGGTTTTTTAATACAATTTTTGTCTCATAACGTTTTCCAACCGAACAGTTTCAATCTCAAAATTCGATTAAACAATACTTGTTATTTCGTTACTCTTAGTAACCCATAATTTTTATATCATTTTTTATTGGTGCTGCTATTTACTTTTTAGTATATAGGCGGTTTTTATTATTATAAATTTATTTTTGATTTACAGAAAAATAATTCTTTTTAATTTTGGTTTCTTTCCCAATTTGATTTACATAATAGTTTTTTGTTTATTTTCTTATAACTTTAGATATAAGTCTTTAATATTATTATTAACTTTAAATGAATTTATATATTATTTATTAATCTCTTATAGTATTCTTACACTGCACTATTTTCTTCTGCCATTTTCCTCATACAGTATTATTTTATTTTTTATTATCATCTGATATTTAAATCTTTTATTTTTTAAAAACCCTGGGTTATCTTATATAATAACACAATTATTTTATTAAATATAAAATTAACATAGGTATTAAATTTTGTTGCCTACACAATATAAATCCTACAATAACTAAACAAAATACATAATTAGTTAGTAGCATCACAGTCTACTATTATAATCTATAATTCTCACATCTACAGCACAATTCTGTAAGAAGTTCCCTTCACCTTCACTTATTTCCTCACTGGGTACACTATAACTCACTTGTCACTGTATATCACTTCAATATTGTTTATAATATTTAGTGATATAACTTAATTTTTAGCTAGTTATAGTTTACCCATTTCTGACCTTTATGGTAGTATAAGAGTTATCATTTATTGGGACTGGGTTATGTAACGTTACAATATACGGTAACAAATGTCGCCCAGAACTGGGGATATTATTTATTTTTGTAATACATTAACAAATGTCGCCCAGAACTAGGGACTTGATTATTCATATTGTTAATACATTAACAAATGACGCCCATAACTGGGGATATTATTTATATTGTTAATACATTAACAACCTAAGTACTGTAACGCTTATCATGGTGTCTAACTTTTGCTTATTAAAAGTTATAATGACAATGGGGCATCAAATGATTACAAAACCCTGTTATGTCTCTTTTCATCAAACCACAATACTTCCTGTTGTACATTTTTTACTATACAGAACCTGTGCACTAAAAGAAGCTTACTTTGGTACAGTATAACTCTCTTGCAAAAGAACAACAGGTGGCACCAAAGAACTATTACTGTGAACTATTAGCAGAGCAAGTACTAATAATATCCCAATTTTGGAGACATTAATTCAAGAAAAGGCATTTGAAATTGCTAAGGAAAAGGGTTTTGTACATTTCAATTAATTTTTTATTTCGCATCAGTGTAGTTATGTTTCTGCACAAGAATGGGCTGATTTGATTGAAGACGATAAGCTGTGGTTAACGTGTATACTACAGTAACTGTGTCAACATGGACAGGAATAATAATCTCATCTCACTAATGGTGCAATCTGATATGTGTACACACACAATACCAAGAAAAGCTGTGCAATTAAAAATGCATAATTACTCAAAGGCTTCCAAATCTTCAGGCCAAGGCAGTAATACATAGTTCATCACTTGCTGTTATCAGTGAATGGTTTGGACATATTCTGTTACAGTATGGTAAGTCAAAAATGTTTCAGAAATGCAAGCATTTAACATTTTTTTAAAGAAAAAGTTGACCTTATTAAAGAGTGTGAAAAAACAACTTTTTGACTATTCGAGATGCAGCAAACAAGTTTGGTGTTAGTAAAACACAAATAAATGAAATGTTAAAGTCCAAAAGAGAACTTTTGAACTGTTGGTTGGAAAATGGAAACCAAGAAAGAAGAAGGAAGTTTCCAAAACTAGAGGGACTAGTAATTAATGAAATTACATATGAATGGTTATGCAGAGCAAGTGGTAATAATATCCTAATTTCTGGGACATTAATTCAAGAAAAGGTGTCTGAAATTGCTAAGGAAAAGGATTTTGTAAACTGATGATAGTGTCAGGTGAACAGCCCTGTGGTATCTGGCAGTCCAAAAATCGTTTAAATATAATGTGTGTAAACATGGCTGGGCAATTTGGACAACCTTTATTAATTAGGTGTTCGAAATAACCCTATTCCTTCAATCAATTTACAAATACAAATAGACTAATGTCTGGTGTTCAAACAGAAGATCTTGGATGACAGAGGAAATAATGAGTGAGTGGTTAACAAAATCTGATAATAACAGAAGATTTGGAAAAAGGAATATGGTTTTATTTTTGGACAATGACACATCGCATCCTGACAATTTACAGCTTTTTCCAGCCAATTACAAGCGTTTGCCAGCCTTTAGATCAAGGAATCATAAAAAATCTTATTGTTCACAATGGCGGATGTTGAAACATTTGCTAAATAATGTCAGTAACATCGAACACCTGTTTGCTGAAGTATCAAAACCATGACTGTTCCGGACACAATCACATGGATAATCACATCTATTCAACAAATGAAACCACAGGATGATTTACCTCTACCGGGAATTCATGTCCTGTGTTTATTGCATGTGTGGCCAACTTAGATTTATGTATTTCTGGTAATTTAATATATATTTTAACGATCAGACTCAGCCGTCTTTGTAAAAGTGTGTTTCGTGTGTTCGCCTCACACGTTGTAGTCGTTACTTTATGTTTATGCTGACGATGTCCGTCGCGATCTCACGAATTACCAGTACTTGCGAGTGTGAACCTTACCTGTCCTTTGATATGTGATTGTAAATCCCAGGTGGCGCCAAATTGTTTAAACTGAAAACAATTTAAAAAAATAGGACGATTGAGCGGTCATTCTAGAAGGTATGGTTGATTCAAATTACTCCCGCCACTTGCGGGTTGATTAATATAATATAATATAAGTACTCGCTGGTAGTTCGACGAGTTTCCGATGCCTAGCGCTTACCATCACTTTCGCTCATCGCTAATGTACACAAATCATACAATACAATTTACTATGAAATAAAGAACAGTGGTTACAACTCTGTACTAGTTTATTAACTTGTAATTAGTTGTTATTCAATATTATACAAAATTATATCTGGATTTTAAACAAAGTTGCTCCGGCAATAATAAGACAATTAATTCCCAAGGGTTGGTGAACGCTTCAGAATGATTTAGTTAGACATGGTGTCTACAACAGTTTATTTTAATTTCGTTCAATTATTATGGGTTCTTGTGGTTACGAAAAAATATTAATAATGATTACAATAAAGTACACTACCTTACATTGATGGTACTTATATACTATAAGGTTTAATTACAATTTGTTCCTAAAGTTTTAAAAAATGTGGGTAAAATGTTAGTAATTTTTGTCCATGTTAACTTATGGTTTCATACAAGTTTAGTGTTTTATTTTTAATTAATCCTTGAAAGAAATTTGATTATCAGTTCGTACTGAGAGTTAAAAGTGTTGTGAGAAAAAGTTATAAAGAATTTATACCATAAATTCGGGTAATTCAGCAATACTTATCAAATCTGTTGAATTAAGGTGAAGAGTCATTCATTTCGAAATAGGTTGGGTCCTCTTTGTCATCAATCTTCCATCATTTTTGAATTTAATTATGCCTGGCGTCTTTTTTGGATAAATTGGTCTAAATTATTAATTTGGAATTTAATAATCTGGTCTTGGGCCTCGATTGGATGGACTAGCTCCTCATCATACTTCTTACTTCATCATGTTATTAATTTTGATTACTTTTTTATTGTTTTAAATTAAAATTGAGTCGATTACGGCTTGGCGTCTATTCGTCTTGAGCTTCAATAATGAACTAACAGTTTCTAACGGAATAATAATAAATAACGTTCGGTTGTTATGGCAACTGTCTGACTCTCATTGGCTGTTCATATTTTAAGTCTATTGTTATGATATTTGAATTTTTATTCAAAATGACTAAATATCTTCTGTCTTCTTATCTATGTATGAGATATTATCACAACTGTTCATATTTTCTTTCAACGATCATTTTGACATCCCACAAAGCTGGGTTTGTTTATGTATTAATGTTTTGACAATAACGTTAATATTATGTAATTACATTTCTTTCTTATTTTATGTTCTTAATTTAACTTTTACATCGTAATATGATTTACTAATTTTACTTAACTAGTTACTTGCCTTGGATTTTCTAATACAATAGTTAATTTCTTATAATTTGTTGATTTTGGATGTATACAGTTAGGCATTTTATAGGCCTAAGTAGTAATTGGCTATACTTTCTTATTTTACACAAATTAAAGATTAGTTTACCTTTACATATATTTTGCTTAGTGTCGCTTATGACTTGTTTACTTTTTGAATTGATTTGGGTTGTTTTATAATAACTGTATGTTCTCATTACCTTACACCATCATGGCTTGTCTATATTTACTATTACTTTTAAAACATAACATAAAATCTAGGTTTATGGTCTGTATACCTTTTTCAGCCATATTCCTTCTCATAAACTTAATTGAACAAATCTTTTAACAGTTACTATGCTAATCTTGTTTATATTTTGTTTATTCTTAACTATTTTGGTAACTAACACCATTTCTTTTATCTTACTAACTATCCCTTTGAACATAGGATGTTTTACTTATTTTGCATTTATATTCTTTACTAAATATTTTCTTTTTCTACCTAACCATGGTAACACTAATCTTTTGAATCATCATGGGATTTTTTCCCTGAAATTTCTAATCTACAATCACTCTTAATTCTAATAACAATAATGTTCTTACTCTCTGGCACTTTTCACCATTAAACTGTAGTGTTTATCACCAGTTTTTAGGTGTCTATACTGATCTGTAGAGTTTTATATTTATTTCAGGTTTATACTGGCACTTTGCACTGTTTTGTGGTATTTGAGTGTTACTAGTGGGTGTTCCCTAACATTAATTTCTCTTTTCTCACTTAATTATGTTCACTCCCTACCTATCTCTCACTTCTGGGTTTTTTATTACTTTATTCATAATTGTTAGTTATACTGTTAACAAGTTTCATATCATTATAGAGTTATTCACAACATTTAATCTCTATTTCATTGGTTAGTGTACTTTAGTGGTTATTACTTTATTTGATTTTTATAATTATCATTTACATTTATTATTTATTTGATTATTTTTCATTATCATTTGAGTTTACTATTTCTCATTTCCTTTTCTTTATCATTTGTTTGTCTTTTTATATCTTACATTTTATTTCACTTTATTTGTTGTTTGTTTCCTTTTCATTTACCTTCTCATTTGATTTCATTTTATTGAGTCAATCACTTGGGTTGGGTCATAGTCATTTGTCTTGTCATAGTCATTTTATTTTCATTAGTTAAACATTTAATATAGTTGATTCATAGGTTCTTCCCTGGTATTGGGGTGGCTTTTTGTATTGTAACAATATTTATAACAATCTAATTTGGCCACACATGCAATAAACACAGGACATGAATTCCCAAACATAACCAACATGACACTAATAAACCACATACCATACAAAGGCACCCTAATTAACATAAGGAAAATTTACAAATATACAAACACAAAGCACAAAACAGACTAGTTCCTGAACAAATACAAATCAATACAAAACATGACACAATTTTCAAAGCACTCAACATCGAAAATACTCAAAAAGCTAATATATTCACCACAATCACACACAATAAGATCAGTATAAAATAAGGTACCAAAAACCATTGTGATGGTACAAACCGGGTCACAGGTATAAACGGGGTTTAGAGTTTTAATCAGGTCAAAATTAGGAATAAAATCATTTTACTGTGTAATCCATGTGAAACAGTGGCAGAAGAAGCTATAAGGAATCTGGGTGTGACTGGTAAACAAATGAGTCGAGTGCTATTTTTAGCTGTGAGCCATTCCACGCAAATAAAAACCAACGCGTCAAATCAACGCAGGGTATAAACCTGACCATCTCAGAATATGATGAAATTTGGTATGTAGGTAGTCCTCATGGAGATTAATAAAAATACAATTTTTTTTTTCAAATATCTCAAACGGTTTAGAAATTACGGCTATGTAAAGTTTTCAAAAAACGGCCAAAAACGCACGTCCGACATATTTTGAAATCACCACAGCTGCTCTCCTAATTGAGCTAGAGAGATGGGAGTGGTGTTATTTTACTCAGTTTTTCATGCAGTTTTCAATGATATACAGCACAACATACCTTTTCATAAAAAGTTTAAGCGATAGAAGATTAAGCGAAATAAAAACACGGGTAGACGAAATAAAATCAGAAAATAAGAAATTAGAATTAGACAAATTAGAATTGGACAAGGATGATAAGGTAAGTAGTAGTGGAAATGACGATAAAATAAATAAAAATATAGTAATAGGAGATAATAGTGTGGATGTTGGTAGTAATAATGAGGTTTTATGGGGAATAGAATATAATAATAAGGGAATGATAGTGTGTTTTGAAGGTTTAAAGAGTGGGTGTAAAGAGAGATATATTGAGAGAGAGAAGTGTTGTTGGGAGAGTTATTATGAGAGATATTTTAAAAGAGAGAGATATTGTGAGAGAAAGAGGGAGATTTTTAAGATAAGTAGAAATTATGAAGAGTTTATAGAAACGTTAGGTGGAGAGAGAAGTGATAAATATAATAAAAACTTACCTTGTATTGAAACTGAGGTAGTAGGAGGTGATGTTGATAACAATGATAATATAAAATACCTAATTAGGACTAATTACACCGAAGGTGACAGAACAATGACCAATCATGACAGGTTAAATGAGTTTGAGGATAATGATGAACGTTTGAATTGTATATGCATGTATAATGATAAGATAAAATATCTAATATTAAACCATGTATATAGTTTTAAGATTCGATTGTTATTTGACGATGGAGGTTAAATATTTTATTGTGTTATGAACATTTAATTATGTGGACAGTGTTTTTCAGGATGGACTGTTTATGACTGATTTATGGTAAATGATAAGATGATAATGTGGATTGTATATTTTTGTGTATATTAATGTCAATGTATTTGTGTAATTTTGCTGTTGTGTACTTTATGTATTTTTTTTTTATGAAAACATGTATTGTAGAATTTTAAATAATTTAAGGAAAGTTTGAATATGAATTAAAATAATTATGAGATTCAGAGTCTAATGGGTAGTAAATGATTATATATTTGGATATTGAGAGGTATTGTTGGTAGTAGGTAAGTGATGAATTTTCTAGTGGTATATTAAGGTGAAATGTTGTAAAAGAGTTTGGGTAATAATGATAAATAAGGGCATTGGAGTTAGTTAAACAGAGTTATTGGGAGTTAGTGAAAATAAGAAGTTGAGATACAGAGGATATATAAAGAGGTGTTAGATATTTTAGGGACACAGTGGTTAGTGATTATATGTAGAGGTGAGTAATGTGAATGGTAATTATATATATATTTGTTGATGATGATATTTTGTAATAAGGATCCGGTGTAAGGAGTGATCAACGAGCGACGTGGCAAGGGACCAGTGTGCAGCATTGTGGCAGGCGGAGCAATTTTGGGTTAGAGTGTTTGCCGATATTTGGTGGAGGGCAAATGGTTAGGAATGGGTATGGCCAGGTAGGGAACATACATCCTTGTACAAAAAATGAGCGGTGCCAGAGGTTTTAAATGGGATTAGTGAAGGGGGTTATTATTGAGATATTGGTGTCAAAATATGTTAATGGTTAGAAGCGGTTGTTAGTAGAGAAAAAGGGGTAGTAAGGTTAGATTGACAAATGCCAAAATAAGAGATAGAGAATAATGAATGATAGAGAGTCACCCAAACTAGTAAGGATAAAAGGGTTAGAAAAGGAAAATTCATAGTAGGAAGGTGAGGTAACTGGAAAGGTAAATGATAAATTTGAAATTGTTTTATAGAATCTAATGAATATTAAATAATAAAAGTTAATAGAATTGATAAAAATAGTAATGTCTTATTAAAGTTTTGTTACAAGTTACGTAAATATGAATTAAGTAATGTGAATTGTTCAATGTTAGTGTTTAATGTTTAATGTACAATGTTTTATTATGTTGATGGTACAATAGGTCAGGAGGTTACTACAGGGGTAGTGACGGTAATAATGTTAAATTTTATGTTGGTTAGCAAATCTATGGTAATTATTCTGTTATAAAAAGAAAATTAACGTACAGAAAATGAGTAAAGAAATTAAATAGTTTTGAAGTGCTGCCATGATAGTTAAATATACTGATGTTATTTGAAATAAATGCGTAGAGATAGTAGTTGTTGTTGAGAGTAGAATTTGTTTTATGTTTAGTATAATAGTATAATTTCTTATGATGAGAGAAGTAAATTGATATTGGCTGGAGTCAGAGAAATTGATAAAAATATATAGGAGTGTTGAAAAGTAGAAGTATTATCTGTCTAAATCTTGTTATAATTTTTGTGTTATTTGGAATTTTATGAGTAAAGAAACCAACGCCTCAAATCACAATCCAATGAATCTAAGGGGAGACATCAGTTGCGGATATGTAGATAAATAAGGCCACTATTTTAAAATTTTGTTACATGTTTCAGAGTTTTGTGGTGTTGTGACCACGGTCCTGAGCTGGCCGGAGCGTCAGAACAGGAGCGTTCAGTGCCTCATGGCCTTATGGTGTAGGGATCTCTCCGGAGAAGTCCAGTAAGGTCAGACAGGTACGATCAGCACTATAGGACCAAGGGTAAGTGATTGAAATTTTTTTTATATATTAACACTACAGGGGGTTGTGGCAACATATCTGAACTGATCCTTTTAGAAACGTATGAATGAGTCAATGAAAGTTTTTGTGTCTCGACACCAAACCTTTCATTGAGGGGGTTTTGTGACAGTACAGAAATACCTGTTACCAGAATTATGGGATTCAGAAATATTTTATTGTAAATTTTATTATGATCAGAAATGTTAACAAGGGCAAAGTTAGTTTTGCACAAGTCCCAATAACTACGCAGATCAACAAGAGGGGAGACAAGCCAAGGTCATCATGGTACGAGCAGAAATTAATATGTGTAATGGTGGTATAAGCGAAACAAACAAATAATACGAACTTTTCATTGGTCCACAAAGCCAGATCGTCATAAATCAACAATGACGGCATGAAACAATTCCGTATTAACACGGGTGTTGGCTAAAGAACAATACATAATGACGTCAGACACAACCACTTTGCATAACAATTGCGTCTGCTTCCGCCCAGTTCATCAAAAACAGTCAACCGAGCATACACGCTCGGCCTAGTGCAGTGGGCAGATTTTGCCAAAAATGCAGTAATTACTTACAAAAAATGAAATAGTTGTGTTCAGAATGTAATATTAACAGTATGCAGAGTCAGTGGTTAACCAAAATGAGATTCAAATAAATTCAGTGGACTAAAAACAACAGTAAAGGTTCGGCCGAACACCTGCCAACCGCCATGGGAATCTGCTGAGGAATCTACGCCACATCATATTCAGGAAAGCCCTTACAAATTGCTTTTCTAAATTTTAAAATCTAAGAGAATGAGCTCAATTCAAAATAATTAACCAGTGTGCAAAATTACAGTATGAGTGGGAGTGAAAGTGAGAGTGTGGACGTTATTTTTGGCCAACATTAAATACTTTATCTTGAGGCGTTGGTTTGTGAAGAATTATAAGAGTAAACATAAAGTCATAAAGAGAAAAACGGAGTTTGAAATAACTGCAGTATAGAGTCAAAAGAATTGTTTCAAGTAAAGTAAAAAATACATGCATGTAACACTAAACGTATGGCAAGGGAGGAAATGACGTCGCCGCCATTTTGAATTTTAACCATTATTGCTGACTCGCAGTGTAATAACATATATCGCAAATAATTGAATAAAAGAGAATTTATTAACCTTACGTTGTGTAACTGGTCATTTCAATACCCCGACAACCTCTGCCTTTTTCTGCTTAACGCAACTTTGGACCCAAAAGCCTAATGCACTCAATAAAACTGAGCACGTGTTTCACCGGATGTATGGCAGATTATGCAAATTACATAATAATTGAAAATCATACATTATTATTATTAATTTATTATTGTAAGAAAGGCGAAAGTTAACAGTCTACGCCCAAACGCACTACACCAGCATGTGCGCAGACCGACGCGGAGTTGTTGGACACAAGATGGCTTAGAGAAGAATCTTTGTTCGCCACGCGGTCGGGGCTGGAGGAAATAAAACTAAGCCCAACCTCTTTTGTGACGTCAACCAGTGCTTGCCGAATGTCATCCACGTCAAACACACAAAAAACCACGTGTGTTGAATGTGCCACAGAAGTGACGATTAAATAGAAGGCATTGCTTTCCGCCTTGTGAGACCGCAATCTAGTTGAGAGTGAGCTTAGAGACGCTCTCCCGAGTTCTCTCACCGAAGCGTACCTGGCCAGGTATCTGCCCCAAGGGGCTCTTTCAAAATTTATGAGTTTCAAGTAAAAAGTGCGTTTATGTTAGAAAAAATGTGAAGGCGGTTGACGTTCATCGGCAGAGAAGGAAGTCACAAACTTTTTCGGACTTATAACACAAATTTCGTAAGTGAATCGCCACTACTTCAGAGATACCCTAGTTACCGACAAGGGTATTGCACCATGCCTAATACAAACTTTTATAATTAATTCAAAAGGGGGTTTTATGTAAATTAGTGTGAATGAGTGAACGCTAGCAGGCTGGGCTGTCTGTATTTTAAAATAAGGTAAGATGCTAGAATAAGATTATAATTGCATTGTCGTAGCCATGAAGTGAGTAACAGAAAAATATTATGTATGCATTTCATTTTTTTTTCAAATTTTGAGAAATAGTTGACATGAAGGTTTAAAAGTTTAATAAAGAAAATTTTAATTGAATTCTCTTCAAAAATGAGTTGCGTAAGTGATTTGTTTAACCTGTAAACCATGCTTGCTTCTACGTTCGTGTGACAGGATCCTGGCCCGAGAAAAAACAATTATATAAGGTAGGTGGAAATAAATAAATTTGGTGTATTTATATTTGTAATGATTAAATAAACTTCACAAATGGCGCGTCCGATACAGGGACAAATTTGATTAATTAAAATTAAAATTCCACACCTACAAAAGAGGCAAGCGTGTTTTTAAGGTTGGAGTAATGAAGTAGAAGTGCGTAATTTACGCACAACTTGCATAAGATCGAAATTGTATTATGATAAATGAAATTAATTAAAGTAAATTAACAAATATAAATTATAAAGAATAAGAGATGGCCACTAACGAAAATGAAGTTGATGTAATTGTAGGCGATAAAGCCGAATGTAAAGTAATGAACGAAAGTAATGAAAATATGTCAACTGAATCGGCTGATAAAAGCGATTCAGGTATCCAGACAGAGTCACTGTCAATTAGTGATACTAACGTAGACGAATCTATCAAAATTAGTGAGGCAGGAGCTAATTCTACTCCTGTAACGAGTAAAACAAAAGAAAAATAGATGTCCATGAATGACTTATGTAACCTTCTAAGTAAACGATTTGATAGTTCTTGGATTTCGTTGTCCATGACGTTGTCCACTGACACACTAATACACAACACCTCCAATCACCCAATACAACACAAACTAGCTGCTTTTAGAACCATGATACATAGACTTAACAACATCCCCTTAGATGAAATAGACTACAAAGACGAACTAAACACGATAAAATATCTAGCAGAATCTAACGGTTATGACAGAACAATAGTCAGTAAACTCCTACACAAAACACAAAACAAACAACAGACAAAGACAGAAAACAACAAATTCATAACACTAACATACATCAACAAACAAACAGAAAAAATTGCCCACAAATTCAAAAAAGCAGGATACAGAATCGCTTACAAAACTACTAACAAAACAGAACACACACTATCAAAACGCATGCCCAAAGCACAAAACAAATTCGATCTACCCGGTGTATATAAACTAAATTGTTCAAATTGCAGTAAATTCTACATAGGCCAGACAGGACGTAGCTTCAAACAGAGATACATTGAACACACAAAAGCACTCCACACCACTACAGAATCTACCTTCGCAAACCACCTCATTGAAGCAAACCACACATATAAAAACATCGACAATAACATGAACATACTACACGTACACACAAAAGGCCGAAAACTAGACACTCTAGAACAATTAGAAATATACAAACACACAAAAACAAATAAAAACGACATCCTAAACGAACAGACACAATTCAAATCGCACGCATTATTCGAACACATCTCACCACACACACACAGCTTCAATCTTTCGAAACACTTTCTCGTCGCCAACAACAAGACGAGCAGCGCTACTAACGACAGCCTCTGATGAAGCCTTCTATAGGTGAAAGCCGGTTTAGGCTGTAAGGTAAAACTTTACGTTTTTACTTATAAAAAACTTTGTGTTCCGAGTCATCAATATTATAGTGATATTTAGATTTGATAGTAATGACGAAAAACTCAATGAACAAAAGAATAGTTTTGACAGCAAATTAGATGTACAGAATAACAAATTTAACGAATTAAATAATCGCTTAGACAATAATGAGAAAAAATTTGAGACTAAATTCGATGTAATGAGTATCGAGATAAACAAACGTTTTGACACTAATGATGCTAAGTTTGACGTATTAACTAATTCATTGTGTAGTATTGAAAGTAAAATAAATGAAATATGTAGTGAAACAAAAAGAGAAACAGATGAGTTAAGAGAGTGTGTGTGTATGGTAGACAGTAAAACAAATGAAAATTATAATGATATGTATAAAAAGGTGGTACTAGAGAAAAAGTTAACAAATGATAATGATGATGTCGAAAATGATAAAAATAATATTGAGAATGGTAATGAAATTGAAAAGGTAGTATCAGAGAGTGATACATTGAAAATAAATAGTGAGAGTACTGATGAAGTTGTAGAATGTAATAATGGAACGTTAATGTGTGTTTATGAGTCAGAGAGAAAGTGGAAAGATAGTATAGAGGTAGAATGGTGGCAGAGGGTAAATTTTCCCCATATTTATGATGAACCAGGGTGTTCACAAGTGTTGTTTTTGAAGGGCAAGAGACCCTTATTAATGGAAGATTTGAGTTGTTTCCTTTTTTTGTTTAAATTCGTACCCTCTGTTTGGAATGATGTTGAAAGTGAGAGATGGTATTGTAATAAGAGAGATTTAGATAGAGAGTTGTGTATTGATAGAGAAATAGAATTATATAAATTAAAGAGAGATTATAATGAGTGGAAAGCGATGTTAGAAGTGTGTTTAAACAATCATAATTTAATTTATGATGAAAAAGTAACTGACTTGATAATGAATATAATTACTAATGGAGACCGGACAGAAATAAACAATGTTGACTTGGTATATGATTATTATGGTGATAAAACGAATAAACTAAAATTTTATGGTTATGACACACAAGATAGCCATATGTGGAATGTAAATAAAATCGAAAATTGTTATTTGAAACCAAGACTAATTTTTGACGATGGAGGCTAAACAGTAAAACAATAAATGGACAATTTTAAATATTTTGATTTACGGTTCTGACTTCGCAAACTTGGACATTGAAGTGTGATATAACTGAATAATAATGATGAAGAATTGTAAATAAATGTTTAGTGAATTTGATTGTTTATTGTAAAATGTTAGGTAAACAATGTGTGGATGTAATGGTAATTGTTGTGATTATAATAATAATATTTTGCAGCCTAAGTAAATAACAAAAATAATTTGGAAGAAAATAATAAATGAATTGTAGTTATTGTAATTGGTGAAAGTAATTAAAAAATGTTGTTTTCAGTAATTAATTTAATTAAAATACTTTGAAATGTTTAAATATTTTTGATTGATTTAAATGTTATATAATTAAATTTTTCTAATGGATTTAAATTATTTTAGGAGATGTAAATTTGATAGTCATCAATAGATAAATGTTAAATTGTTTGGTATGAAATAACACTGTTGTTAACTGTTTCAGAGGTTACGTGGAAGTATTGGTGTGTATGGTGTGTATATTTTGTGTTTATGTCAATAGGTGAATAATATACTGTAAGTATAAAATTTTATAATACAAGTCAGATATAATAAAATGTTCACAGGGGTGAAAAGATTTTGTTTCAATAATAAAAAATTTTTGAGATAATTATACTCAATAGAAACTATAATTTAAAAAGTAGTAATAACTGAAAGGTAATGTAAAATAAATGTAAATAATAAATTTGAAAATTTGAAGGAATCTAATTGTAGAAAGTGATAAATGATTTAAATGATGATGGATAAAAGAGTTAATGAAAATTTCACATTATAATGTTTATAGAAAGTCTTAATCTAGCTATTAGTGTGCTATTGCTGTGGTGGCATGTGCCACAGTAGATAGCGGAAAGTGTTGGGGGTAATAGAGAGTGTTACCCCCATCGGAGGCCAAAATGGTGAAAATGCACGGCACACCCCTTTTTACAATTTTATATTGTACATTGATAAACTGCCGTGCCGTGCAGTTAATGACGAGTGTAACATGGCTGAAGGTAAAGATGATTTCCCCGACTTTTCGGGCGATTACTGCCTTACCAGCACTAATCGTGGTTTTGGTTAGCGGTCAGCTATGGCCACAAATTAAGTCCCTTGACCATAGCTGGCTTGAAATTGGTTGATACTAGAAATTGATGGGGGGTGAAACTAGGGGAAATCCCGGAAACTATGGAACAGCGGCTGCCACTCTGTCCGAGTAGGGACAGCAAAGCCAGGTGGTAGACCCGCATTAAGGGCGTGTAACTATATAACCAAGATATGTTGATATCTAAACCGTTCAAATGTAACGCCGAAGCAAGGACAAGGAGATGTTCAATTCCTCCAACTATGCCGTCCTTGTGTAGGCCAATGGACGCTACAGTCCAACAGAATAAACAATACTGTGTGTGGTTGGGGGGTTGCCCAGGTGAGCAACGAATTTAAATTTTATAACTTAAAGATGATAACTCATTTTGCACTAATTAAATGCTTGTATTATGCTTTGATAAATAGGTGTTCATATGTTCAGTATACTGTGTTTATTCTGTTTTATAAATGTATTATTTTATTGTGTTAGAGATAAGGATTGATAAAAATATGTATTTCATGTAATTTGTATGATTTTGAAATGTGTTTGTAGTAAGGTCATTCACCTTGCTAAGAAAATCAGCTGATCCGCTGTAGAATGTCACTTATAAATTGTTTGCTAATTTCCAGAGTAACTAATGTTTAAATATAGTGATTTCAATGTGTTAAAGATTTTATTTTAAATGATGGACTGAATTGATATAGTTAAGATTTTTAAATGATTTGTAAAAGATAGTAAAAGATAGATTTTGGGTGATTGATATTTTGTTGGGACTTGGTAGATCAGTCCAAGTTGAGTTTCAAGTCGTAATAGAGAGAATAATGTTTTGAATAAATGTAATGTAGAATTTGAGAAGTATTGATAGTGACACAGTAGATATGGGGAATATATGTAGAGTAATGATTGATATATTGATGTAATAAGTAAATGACGATATTTTGTTGCAATTGAAGTGATGTAATGAGAATGGTAATTAGGGGATGGTAATTTTGTAAGAGGGGATGGGGTGGTAGGAGTCCGCAACCAAAGGGTTGGGACGGGAAGGGACCGTTTAGTGTCGGAAGGGGTTGCTTTAGGTAGAATCCAGGAACCAAAATAAGGGAATGAGCTTTTTGGGGGGGGGGGAACACACATCCTGAGTACAAAGGGTTAGAGAGTATTTTTTTTTATATATAAGAGTAGAAGGTTGCGAATGGATTTAAGTAGTAAGTTGGGTTTAGAGAGTATCTGATAGATGTTTTTGATAAAGAGGGGTGTCATGTTTAGTTAAAGCTGTTAGTGGTATTAAAGTTAGAAGGGATTAAGAATATATGTATACATGCCAAGTGGCACATCAAGTTATTATAAATAATTAAATCACCCAAAGTAATGGAGAATGAGAATATTAAAGAAAGAGATTCATAGTAAAAATATAAAATTTTAATTGAAATAAGTGACAATTTTAATAGAATTTGAAGATGTAAAGTTGTAAAAGGTATAATTTTGAGTAATTTAAATATCAATTTTATTGTTAATTATAATAATATTTTGTTATTTTAAATGTCTTATTTTATTATGTTTTTGTGTTTAAAGATAAAATTTTAAAGATGTTCAATGTATTTTTTGATGTAACTTATGTATAACTTATGTAGGTCAAGGTTGTTGACTTGACCCAGTTTGATCAGCTGATGGGTGATGTCCTATACTAGACCCGTTTTGGCAATGAAGTGATGCCAATTTGGTTTCTTAATTAATTTAAATAAATTTAAATAATTTTAATATTGAGAAAAAATATATTTTAATAAATTTAAAATTTTTTTTGAAAAAAAAAATTTTTGAATTTTTGTGCCTGCCATCTAATTGGTGTTTTGAATTTTGATCATATTATTGTTTGCGTGTATTAATCGTGTTTTTTATTGAATTGTATTGTTTAGGATATATGTCTAATCACATGTTAGGATAAGGAAGTTCATGTTTTTAATAAATGCTCAACTTATTTATTTTCTAATTATCAATAATAATGAAGAGAATTATTCAATTCAGACAAAAGATTTGTATTTTGATTTTGAGATTAATGGTAATATAGATTTGGTTTCAATTTAAAGGAAACTCCTAAATTTGAGAAGATTTGATAGGATGTAGCAATAAGTGTGTGTGCGAGCCCAGTAACTGCTAAAGGCAGCCCAGTGTGCATGATAAGGGGGAACATATCGGTTGAGGATCTGGCATGATATAAGACCAGGGATTTGGATTTTGGGGTTGCATGTTAGAAGGTGAGGTGCGCTGTGGTGCGTGTCTGTTCGATTTTATGGTGTTGGGATCTCGCATAGAGAAGTCCAGTGATTTCGTTCAGATGTGGCCAGTCGCCGAGCCAGGGGGGTTGTTCACCCATGAAGTATAAGAGCTAAAGGGGGTTGTTGGCACCATATCCTCACCGGTCCTCTTAGGGGTTTTAGCAATGAGATTTCTTCTGTTTCGACAGAAGATATCTCATTGGGGAGGTATTGTAACAGGACGAATTTTGAGGGATTTTATTTTATTAAATTTGGGGATTTATGATAAAATATTTTAAATTAATTTCCAACTGTGTATACGGCCACGTGTTTGAATAAAGCATTGTGCGAAACAAGAAACGGTACGCAATAACTGTTGTGAAACAATTGCCAAGGAATGCGCCTGTTGTCGATTCTAAGCAATTAACATTTGTGTGACGTCTACGCCCAAACGCACTACACCAGCATGTGCACAGACCGACGCGGAGTTGTTGGACACAAGATGGCTTAGAGAAGAATCTTTGTTCGCCACGCGGTCGGGGCTGGAGGAAATAAAACTAAGCCCAACCTCTTTTGTGACGTCAACCAGTGCTTACCGAATGTCATCCACGTCAAACACACAAAAAACCACGTGTGTTGAATGTGCCACAGAAGTGACGATTAAATAGAAGGCATTGCTTTCCGCCTTGTGAGACCGCAATCTAGTTGAGAGTAAGCTTAGAGACGCTCTCCCGAGTTCTCTCACCGAAGCGTACCTGGCCAGGTATCTGCCCCAAGGGGCTCTTTCAAAATTTATGAGTTTCAAGTAAAAAGTGCGTTTATGTTAGAAAAAATGTGAAGGCGGTTGAAGTTCATCGGCAGAGAAGGAAGTTACAAACTTTTTCGGACTTATAACACAAATTTCGTAAGTGAATCGCCACTACTTCAGAGATACCCTAGTTACCAACAAGGGTATTGCACCATGCCTAATACAAACTTTTATAATTAATTCAAAAGGGGGTTTTATGTAAATTAGTGTGAATGAGTGAACGCTAGCAGGCTGGGCTGTCTGTATTTTAAAATAAGGTAAGATGCTAGAATAAGATTATAATTGCATTGTCGTAGCCATGAAGTGAGTCACAGAAAAATATTATGTATGTATTTCATTTTTTTTTTCAAATTTTGAGAAATAGTTGACATGAAGGTTTAAAAGTTTAATAAAGAAAATTTTAATTGAATTCTCTTCAAAAATGAGTTGCGTAAGTGATTTGTTTAATCTGTAAACCATGCTTGCTTCTACGTTCGTGTGACAGGATCCTGGCCCGAGAAAAAACAATTATATAAGGTAGGTGGAAATAAATAAATTTGGTGTATTTATATTTGTAATGAATAAATAAACTTCACACATGAATATGAAGTACTGGTGAGCCTTACTAAAAATAAGTAAATGTAATTCTATCTATTATTAATTACGTATGTTCATTAATGTGGTCTGTGAATCACCAGAGATATGGGGCAAACCCCGTTAAAGTCTTAATTGCAAATAAAATACTAATTTCAATTGACAAAGACCACGTGTTAGTGCAATTTATTAAATCGTTACCTCAGTCTGTTTTTGCCATTTAATCCTCGCCTAACGGATGCTGGGGGTTTTCTGGATACAGGTAAGAGTTGGAATGTCAAAGGTAGGTGGTATTTTGGGAGGGAAGTTTGAAAGTTAAAAATTCAGTAGTTTGTAAAGTCACAATTGGTGCCGTGACCAGGATTATTGTTTGTAAAAGTTTTGAAAAGTCACACCATGACCAACCAAAACACAAATACTCCACAAGATATAAAATCAGGAAGGCTGAAGATGGGAACAATACGCTTCCCGAAACCTGTACCAAATAAGGAAATAAAACATCTTGAGGTCAAGAATTTATAAATATTAAATAAATTATACATGCATCAAGAAATAGACTGTAGCAAACAGTGTTTAATATATGTATGTATAATACATGCCCAAGTGGTGCGCGCGCGCACACACACACACACACACACACACACACACAGAGTACAATAATAATGCTGCATCACTTACCATAGGGACAGATGATTCGTTATTCAGTCTATTAAGAATACTGCTGGGCAGTGCAATCTTTTTTGGTGGCTTGTATTTTTCACTTATCTTCACTGAAATTCCATCCATCATTTTTATAATAAATTATAACCTGTACACATAAATGGAAAACAATGATATACCCATTAACATTTTCTATTGGTGCAAATTTACAATTTTCAAGATGTTAAACCTATAAAAACCCACACAAACAGGTAAGTATACATAGGCCCATGTAAGTACCTATTAAAACACAAATATATAAGAACAATGGTGTCTGAGCATATGGATTCCAGCTAAGTATGTAAACATATTTTAATGCCTTTATAACATCACAATGCTAAAATACTAATTTTGCAAAGTTAATATGAAATGTACTCAGCAGCAGAGATGTGGTTAAAGCAATGTGGCACCACTTGTAAAGCATGTCACACATTACATAAAATGTAAACAAATTATCACTCAACAGCTCAGTAACCATAGACATCTACACATGTACAGGTAGACAGAAGGGACAGTTTTGATTTCACTAAAGATACAATGCTGTTACTTATAAATGAAAATGTTTAGTTAGAATTTGTTAACATAAAAACACCAAGGGTGTTTGATGCATAGATTATAATTGTTAAATCCTGATCTTTTAGTATCCAAATCATCCACTAGACGGCATGTGTATTCATTTTCTTAGTAACAAATAAATAAAATTCAGTGGATGTCATTACGAAGAGTTTTTGTATGCTGCTATTGTATAGTGTGTTGCACGTGTTTTGTGAGTGAAAATGTCAGACAAATGTTTCTTGACAACAGATGAAATTTATGAAAACAATATATAACATGTTATTTAATACATCTAGGACAAATAAAATAATAAAAGTGGAAGTTCAAAACTTATATTGTTACGACATTACAGAACAATCTACGTGTTTCTCAAATGTTCCAGTGGAATCCGGCTGTAATGTGTGGGCGTACGTGATTCTCAATGCATTACCTAGACTGTGCCAGAATTCGCGCGCCCGCGCCTTGTGTGCAAGGCCACAGTCAATTACGTTCTGGCGTTTTCTAGTAGCATTCGTGACGCGCAGTATGGAATATTTTGGATTTTTGGCGGGGTATAAATACAAGTAATCAGTGATGCTCAGTTCAGTTTGAGTCATGATTTATTGGAGTGCGGTTTGTAACATTGTGGCGAAATGTTATGTGTTTTATAATTGTGCGGGACAATTGTAATACAATTGTGTTTTATATTAGTAGACACTTTTATTGTGTGTGACCAATTTTTATTTGATATGTTGTAACAGCCTATCTTGTTGATTACAAACTGTCTAATTGTGATAATTAAAGCTGGTGATTAGTGACTTAATTGGTGTCTTGTATTTTGTTTTCCACTGTACCAAGGAGACCGTCGTAACAATATTATTCTGGTCAATTTTTTACTTTTTGCAAAACATAATTTTTAAAAATAAAGTTACAAGCCACATTAACACCCGAATCTAATACAGATCACATAACTTTAAAGAATACATGTAAACATTTACAAAAATATTAATAATATATTTCTACAGTCAGATTTAGTAGCTACAGGTTTTAAATATGTGGAAAAATGGTCTGGACCGAGTGATGTACTCCTGTTTTAAGGTCATGCGATCAAAGTGTTAAATCAAAAATGGTTTGTTCAGGACCCAAGTAGATTAGAGCTGGTCACTCCGATGCTTCTCTAGATATCCCACATCTCTCCATCCTTTTGGCTTATAATTCATCTAGTTTTTTGGGCAGTCATCCATTCGATCAAGACGTTCCAAACATTTTAGCTGACACTGGGAATTCCTCTCGAGTATACTCATAATATTCAGTTCCTGCTGTAGTTATTGACTTATATGACAAAAAATCATACCATACATCCAACAAATGAATACGTTATCTAACAGCCATATGGACAAATCCATACAAAATAAAAGTTACATAAATGTTTCATGCTGGGGTATACTTTTTATGAAACAATGGAGTGAATACAATAACCATGACTTAATGATCATTATCTTGGGTACATGATTGTAAAGAAAGCCTGTATCCGGTCACACTTCATCACACAAAAAATAGTTTTTATCTTTTATCCTGGTATGCCTACAATAGGCCTTATTACCATCATGTAATCACCAGTCTGTAATGATATGGTACATCAACCATGTTTTATGTAACTTTAAAACTGTAGCGTGCTGTATTTATTTAACCAACACAGACAATAAAACTCATTACATTATGGACATGACACGGCTCAAAACCATGACTTAATGTTGTTAATTGTTAGGAATATTCTCTCATATAAATTAATAGAGGAAAGCAATTAGTGTAAACTACTTACACATCAGAAAAAGTTGACACACCCCTCAATAGTACAGTTTCTTAAACTATACTTTGTGGCGGTGTAACAGACAGTGGCGAAGTTACATGGAGGCAATTGAGGCAATGCCTACCCTAAAAATTCTGTAGAATACAAATTATAAATACGTATGAACTACGTAACGTAAAGATTATACACTGTTACTGTGACTGTCGAATTTATTAAGCCGAAATGTGCTTTACAGAGCGACCGCTAGATGGTGACAGGTGAGATTCGGCATAAAGCGAATGAGGCAACGTGAACTTGCCTCAGAGTTTTTTGTATACATCGTATGCAAGCAATGTGCTGGTGCGAATGGGAAGTGCGGGGGAGGGGGATTGTCCCGTGCTGTACACATAAAGCGTTGAGGCATGTCTCACTTTTATGGTGCAAACAGTTAAGTTAAAGCGCGCTGTGTTGTTTATAAGTGTGCTTATTTTATGCGGTTATTAAAAGTGTGCCTGTTATTCCGCTGAACTAATAGATGATCAAGATTGTTTTTTGAATTGTTTGTAACATTAAACATATAATATAGAAACTAATCAAGTTTAAAAATTTGAAGTTCAATCAGATGTATTATTGTGTATGACTTATACAAGGATTGTTTAATAGAAACACGTTTAGAGCTGTAAAGCTTTTTTTATTCAACGATTTTAAAAGAAGTCTCCATTAACATTAAGACACGAGTCCCACTCTTGCACTAATCTGTAGATTCCCTGCTAGTAAAATTCTTACGGCTGTTTCCGGAACCATTTGCTAACAGGAAACTCTACCTCAGCATCCGATTTGAACCACTGTCGTTTTAGTGATTCCTTAAAAAAATTTAAGGTAAGATTTTTGCCTACCCATTCATTAACTACTAGCTTCGCCACTGGTAACAGACAGTCTGCAGAAGCCAACGAACAACTTGTATCTTACTGCAGATGTTTCCTCCCAATGAACTGTTTACTAAACCAACACAATCTATTCCAACATAAAGTTGCTAACATTTTGTTCCTAACATTAAAGTTATAATAGCTTGTTCACAGAAGGCTGTATCTCTGCTAAAACCAAGTCATCATATATAGGTTGATTCAATTAGAGGTTACAATTTTAATATAAAATAAAACACATTGGTTTTTGGTAAACTCTTAATGTATTTATTTCGATATGTTGTTTAGACATTGACATTAGACATGATAAATGATATCGGTCAAAGGGGTGCCACGAGCGGCCCTGCAGACTTCCACCCTTTTGATGAAATTTTCCATCACTTTCCGGTATAACTCTGCAGCAGTTCATGAATAACGTGGCGAATCTCGTCCTTTAGCTCTGGAATCGTTTTGTGGTCATTGTCATACACCTTCTGCTTCAAATAACCCCAAAGAAAATAATCCAACGGTGTGAGAACACACGATCTTGGTGGCCAATGCTGATCGCCGAAACGAGAGATGACACAGCCGGGGAACTTTGTGTGCAACAACTGTATTGTTTCTTGTGCTGTGTGGCAAGTGGCACCGTCTTGTTGGAACCACATGTCTTCAACATCAATATCATCCTATTAGTGCTAAAAATAATTTGTTATCATCTTCCAATAACGTTCACCATTAACTGTTACTGCCTCACCACGGGCATTTTCAAAAAAGTACAGTCCAATCACGCCGCCGACCCGAAATCCAAAATCCGCACCAAACAGTGACTTTTTGTGGATGCATTGGTTGTTCAAGAATAGCTTGTGGATTTTCAAGTTCCCAAATGCAGCAATTTTGCTTGTTTACATACCCATTCAGTTGAAAATGAGCTTCATCGCTGAATATGATTTTCTTCGCAAAATTGCCATTAACTTGGTGGTTCTCTAACACTCAACCAACGAAGTCAAGACACTGTCTATGATCTGTTGGCTTCAATTACTGGGTCAATTGGATCTTGTAGGCATGCAAATGTAGATCTTTAGTTAAAATACGCTGCGTGGTGTTGTAGGAAAGGTCCAATTGCTGGGAACGATGGCGAATGGAGGTCGACGGATTGTCTTGGACACTGGCACTCACTGCGGCGATATTTGTGAGTGACCGGCCATTACGAGGACGTACTGGTCTTTAACCAGGTTTTAAATAGGATGTACTGGTCTTTCGAAAATAGGTTTTAACAATTAAAATACGTTCTTGAGTCGAATACCGCTCCATAACAACAAATGTCAATACTTAACAATGACTAATTTCAAATATCAGCTGTTTATCTTGTACAAGAAAACAGTATTGCCAACTTAAAATTGTAACCTCCAACTGAATCACCTATAGCATGGATGAAATTTCTAGGTGGTTTGAGTTTTTGCACTGTCCTTTGATGTATTCCCATTACACACTGTACACTGTACAGTCCTGTGTATGGGTGCATATGTTCTGTGGTGTACTGTGAAAAGAATTTTAGCTGGAAAGTCTTTGTTTAATTATATTAACTTACACATTGTGTGATTACTTATTTAAAAAAAAATTACTCTTCCTCACTTAAATGTTATTATAACTAATATAATAATGTTTAATTTGCATTTCACCTGAAGACTGCGCTGATTGTTTAGGTAGCCAAAAGGGATACTTTTCAAACATTCACAGTGATGGCAAAAATCCATTCATTAAATTCTAATACCACACACTTTTATAATCAATCCTATTGTTACATAGCAGATTAAATGTTGACAGTCACACTAAATTAGTAGTGTAGGCAAGATGAGGAGGAGATAAACTAACAAGCAACCTCCCACACACCTACATTTACATCCTTAGTATAATGAAAGTAATAATTCATAATAATTACCAGACTGTTTCACAATGAAAGTAATGGTACCGTTCTGATGTCCATATGAATACAGCCAGACCTATCTCAATAACTGTTTATTACAAGGGTCAATTGAAAAGTTCACAGAGTGACATCTATAGCTTAGCTGTAGAACTAAAATTTTTCATGAACGTGTTTTGATATTCATCTTTCATATAAACACCTGTTAATTTTCAAATGTAACAAGCAATTTAATCACTGTTTACAGACCGTTTACAATTTATGTGCCGCACATATTTTGAATAATGGACATAATCACAAATTCTTTGTTAAAAAAGTCTAGTGCAATTGTAAATGTATTAGGAGATGCTGCACCTTCAAAAACAATGATTTGTAAGTGTGCACACGAATTAAACATGGTCGTACAAGTATTTGAAGGTGACCTCCCAATAGACACCCAAAAAGTGCAACAACTTCAAATTCAAACGCCCACTTGGACAAAATTTTTTATACTAAGTTCTTGAGTTAAAATATGATACACATGCTAATATGATATGCTTACTATTTCAGCAATGTCATCCACTCTTAATCGCTGGTTTTTCAACACTGTGTATGACATTTTTTAATGATATCTGGAGTTGTTTCACTTTTTGGTATCTTCAATGTTCATATGACCATACTTACACTTGAGTGTCCACTTACAAAATCACTGTTTTGGGAGGAGCAGCATCTGTTAACTTTTTTACCATTTTGTTGTAATAGTGCTCTTGGTGACTTTTTGTTGTAATGACTTTTTTAACAAGGAATTTAATCACATCATGATATTGTTTTTGTTCGTTTTTCAAAACACAGGTAACATGTAAATTTCGAACAGCTGATAATAAACAATGAATAAATTGGTAGATAGATTTGAAAATTAACAGGCGTTTTCATGAAATGTGAATCTTACAATGCACAAAAAATTTTGGTTCTTCCGCTAAGCTGTAGATGACACTCCTTGAACTTTTCAACTGAAGCTCGTATAATGAATGTCTGAATAGTCATTACAACATTAACTTACAACATTGCAGTTGTTTTGATGGTTCATCTTCTTCATTCACGCACTTAATATTAGTAATAAATTGTAACTTTCACTTGTGAACACTTACGTTTCTTAATGTCCTCGTACGTTTCGGTGTGGTGTTCACCTTCCTTGCAAGGTTTAAATCTGTTTGAAGACATTCTGTATTTAAACCTCCCTGAGGAAGGTGAACACCACACGGAAACGTACGAGGACATTAAGAAACGTAAGTGTTCACAAGTGAAAGTTACAATTTATCACTAATACAACATTGCATTCTCATGATGATTACTTGCTATACAGTATTTCTCTCAGTTAAATAATCAATGCCTATTCAGTTCGTTTTACAGTACATACAACTCACAATTTTACATACACACACTAGTTGTATATATAAAAGCAATACCTCTTAATACGATCAAATGATTTAAAATAATTTTTAACTGAAGTTTTATAGCTGGGGTTTATTTCTGTTTATTTTTCTAAACCAACTTTTAACTGAAGTTTTATGGCTAGAGTTTCTTTCCATTTATTATTCTATTTGTTTCTCTCTTTCTTAAAACTGCTTGATCACATACTAAACTGTTTGACACAACTGAATACATTAAAGGCTACAGATCTAACTCTGAAGTCATATGATAGCAATAACATGATTTTTTCTTCATAATTATTGTTTAAATAACTCTAAAAAATTATAAAGACAATATTTTATAAGACAGGAGTGAGACAGGGCGATGGCTTATCGCCACTCCTATTCAACTGTGTCCTAGAGAAGATCGTGAGAATTTGGAACTTGGAACTGGAGAGTCGAGGAATAAACCCAATATGCCTCGGAAGAAAGTCGGGAGGAATTAAAGTCAACTGCCTGGCGTTTGCAGATGACTTTGCGGTACTATCAGAAAACCCAGAAGAAGCAACCGTACATATCAATCTCTTGGAAAAGATAGCCAGCCAAACAGGACTAAGGATCTCAGTTGAAAAGACCAAATTTATGACAAATGACAAACATGGACCAAAATTCCTTGAAACGGAGATAGGACGAATTGAAAGAGTCAAAAAGTTCAAGTACCTAGGTGAGACTATACAGGAGAATGGGTTGGAAAAAGCAGCTGTTGGAGATCGAATTCTAAAAATGGAAAGAGCATATGGATTAACAAAAAATATCTACAACAAGAAATGCATCTCCTGTAATGCCAAAATAAGGCATTACAACACCGTCGTAAAAACAGAATGTCTCTACGCCAGTGAATGCCTCTCGATGAACTATAACCTCGACAAACTAGAAGTCTTGGAAAGGAGAATTCTAAGAAAAATCATGGGTGCAGTTCGGACTGAAGATGGATGGAAGCTGCGAAGCAATAGGGAAGTCTACCAGAACGTGGAAAGAATCTCGGAGACTATGCGGAGGAGGCTGACATTTCTCGTACATCTATACAGAATGGACAAAAATCAATTAACCAAACAAATATTCGACTACCTCTGGAAGAAGAAGACCACTACAACGTGGATTAAGGAAGTTATAAAAGATTTAGAAAAGTCGAATATCACAGAGTCCCAAATGTTGGAAAGAAGTGAATTTACGAGTGCAGTGAAAAATCTGGAGTTGTTTCGGGATGCAGGAAGACCTAATAGAAGTGGACGAACTTGGACAGAAGATCAAAGGAAACAAGCCAGTGAGCGTATGAAGGAGTATTGGAGACAGAGGAAACTCCAGGCAAAGAAAAAGAAATAAAGTTGTAGCGTAATGCAATTCGCGTAAAAAAAAAAAGACAATATTTATGATCATAACATAAATGAGTATGTTACACTGTACTTGTCAACTGGCACCACCTATAAACTCGCTCGCTTTATTTCTAAAGTCACATATGTAAGGGTTTGGATTTAAATTTGGTATTTTCAAATAATTTTAACATTAGAAACAACTGCAATCAAACCCAACCTTACTTAATAAAACTTATTTGTTTTTCAAAGTTTAGTACTCACTTGAAGGCAGAAGCATATCTGTCACTAGTGGCCAGTATTTTTCTACACCATCCAATATTTTCTTAAACTTATCTTACCGATTCGTTATTTGACACCTCATAAATTCATGAAAGTAAAATTCTATATGGGGTTGAGCTGTTCTACAGTGAATCTTATTTTGCCATTTACTGATTCCCGTAATCGCTCACTCATTTGCACATTGCACACCTGTTTAGAGTTTGACAAGAGTTATATCAGTGATTCATCTGAAATGATAGTACCTTTCATTTTCAAGATTGGTTGTTGTCTATTAGCGCCACGATTTTGTACAGATTGTACTACTTTCATGACCTTGTTCTTTTATCAGTTCAAGAGTGTAGAAAAGATCTGTGAGGGACTCGGACATACTCATTTGTTTCATACAAACTTCAGCAAAAACTCACTGTTGTGGGTATATCCAGCCAGAAAGGTTTTTCATCTTGAAAAAAAGACTTTCATAAATCTTGACAATTTTCGACTCTCAACCAATTTAACCCTTTGTCTGATCCTCTACATAAGCGGCACTAAGCGGATACTTTTCAAACAAAATTATTCCAATGAACAGTTGCTGAGCATGCCATATGTAATTCTTGTTCACACCACTTTACTAACTTTAATTTGTATACCCACGACGAATACCCTTACCTTTACAGTCACAGGTGTAAGTTTCAATCTTTCTAGCCAAGTTCTAACATTTATATTAACTTTTGAACAAAATATCTTTTATTTCATCGCCATACTACATCATCAGTTTGATATAAAACCATGCTGTGACCATCCCAACATTTTCATGCGATAGGCTGAATTTCATGATATTACAAGAATGGTAATCTCACACCTTTGTTTGTCAGGAGAAAGATCCCAAATATTCTTAACTGAAAACACGGCTGTAGAATTACAAGATTGTGACATGATAATAACCAACAATAGAATATAATACAGTATAAACAAAGACAGAAAAACAAAAATTTGACACCTGTTACCTTAACAAATGCACATCTATATTTTTCCTTTGTAAGTAACTTGTTGAGTTTCCTGCAGGTCTCCCATGTAATATCTTCAAATAAATATACTGCAAGTAGGTTTATTTTCACCCAATCCATTTATTTTCTGTGAAACGTGCTTCAAGTGAAAATAAACCTACTTGCAGTATATTTATTTGAAGATATTACTCTTTAATATGTTATGAAAAATCATACAGAGTTCATAGTGAAATAATTACTTTGCCTATTACTGACACACACACACACACACACACACACACACACACACACACACACACACACACACACACACACACACACACACACACACACACACACACACACACACACTAAAAATGACATTTACTGTGTTAGCTGGTGTTAGTTATGTACACAAGTACCTACCATGCAGTGGCGGTTTCTTATTGTGGGCCGCATGGCCGCACGCCCCCCTTGACAGAGATCATAAAAAAAAAAATTAAATCACATTACCATAGTTAATTGTCTGTCCTGTCTCTTGTTTATTTTAATGACAAAACACGAGCGATGTTTTTTAAGCGTTGATTTAGATTCGAATAAAACTATGTATCTGTCTTGCGCGTAGTAGGTGAACCAAATAGACAGGGCCGCGAAAAGACTTGCGGACTGGTTGCCATGACTACGTGACGTGTCGTGTGATGTCATAACTAATATCACCGTTTAATAAATCATGTGTTTAGGCCGCTACTTCTACGCGGCCTGTTGCCAGTTTTTAACAGTGGTGTCGGTGTGCCGTTCGTTGATCGTCAGTTTACTTTTGTCATAGTGTTTTGTGTCATGTGTTGCAAACAAACATGAATAGAGTCAGTGTTTTACTAAAAACAAATTTTACCGGACTTTCTTTAGAGGATAAAATAAATATTAAAAAATTAGGCCGGCCATTTAACAAAAAATTACCTGATCTAAATTTAACACAGACCAGTGAAAGGAAAGCCCAAAATAGGACATTTACTCGGCGTTTCTCAAGAGACATTTATAAACGAAATAATTGGATATGCGGGTGTGAAGTTTCGAATTTGTTGTACTGTTTTCCGTGTGTATTATTTTTCAACCCTGCAGGAATAGAAATGGATGCAAATTGGGCCAGAAAGGGTATACAGAAAGATGATGTAAAAGATTTGCACCATCTTCCTACTAAAATTAAAAAAAAACATGAATCATCTCGAAGCCATATTAATGCATGCACACAACTGGCTTTACTAGGCGAAGTAAATATTTTGACACAGCTTAATTCAGCTTATCAGACACACTTTCTTGAACATAATGAACAGGTTGAAAGAGCCGTTATATTTTGAAACGTATTAGTTGTTGCATAAAATTTTTCAGTGCTTCTGAGTTGGCATTTAGAGGTCACCACGAGAATCAAGAATCGGTAAATCGTGGAATATTTAGAGAATTAGTTGATTTTTCTGCAGAACTTGATGTTGTGATGTGACTTGACTTGGGAGAACATCTGCAGAACGCTACAGTGTTTAAGAGGACTTCTAAAAGTATACAGAATGATGTTAGATAGCATGTTGGCTGTGTGCAAAGAAGAAATTTATAATCAAATTAAAAATTCCGATTTCTAGCTATTCAATGTGACGAAACTACAGACGTTACGAATTGGTGCCAATATTGGTACTAATATTTAGATACATTTTTGATGGAACTGTTCGTGAGAGCTTTTGGTGCTTTAGAAGAGTCAGGATAAATCAGCAGAAGGGATACAAAAATGTATAGAAGAAGAAATTGATCCTATAATTATGAAAAACCTATAAAAGTTAATCGCTCAAACATACGATTGGGCAGTGGCGGCTCGTGAGTAATGAAATGGGAGGGGCACACAGTGGGGAGGATCTAAGGTGGGCCACCATTCGCGGTAATTAGTACTTAGGTAAAAAAATATAGAATGTCTTACCTGGTATTTCACTTTTTGTATAACAATTCCATTCTCCTGTTTTTAGATGTAGCGAATTCCTCTATCACTTATTTGTTGAAATCTTGAATGCCATGAATCATTTTTTTTTCTGTGGATAGCATAGCCAATGCATTCAGTCTATCAGTGCCCATGGAATTTCTTAAAAATGTTTTTATTCTTTTCAATGTAGAAAAGCACCTTTCACTTTCAACAGTTGTCATCGGTATGGTAACAATTATCTTTAAAATAGTCACACACTCTGAGAAGGTACGAAACATGTTATTATCAAGGAAAAACTGTAATAAGGGTGTTGCACCAGAAGCAATACGTAAATCTTCACGACTGTATAACACTTCTAGTTCGGTTCTCAGTTTCAGACCATTTATTGTTGGATAAAATTTAATTGTAGTCTGAAAATCATTTTCCGGAAACTCAACACAGTACTGTGGGAACTTTTCAACTAAAAACAATTTGGAAACACATAAATGATCTGAAAATTGAAATCTTTCATTAATATTGTTCACAATCATATCACATACTTCCAAAGCGGCCACACGGTTGCTCCTATTACTTAATTGTTCAACACACTGTCTCTTAGTCACAGGCTCACTTACAGACACTTCACTGTCTTCATAGGTCTTACGAATATTAACCACTGCACTCACAAAATGTTTAAAAAATGTTCTCATTTTTATTGCATCAATGTTTCTTTGTTGAATGCAATCAAAGAAAATCGCCACATGAGGCATAATTTTGTGGAAAAAAGTCAACCAGAAAATGAATTGAGGATCCCTCAAAGTTCGTACAAATCCTGCAGCCTGGCTAGAAGCACTTTTGTCAGAAATCTCTATGTCCCTAATGTGTTCAAAACATTTTATTAGATTATCTTTATGTTCAAACACAGTATTAACAGCCCTGTGTTGAAAGTACCATCTTGTAGGAGGCACAGACCCAATTTTTTTTTTTACAATTTCTACTAAATAATCCATCCTCTTTGGAGATCTTGAAAAATATGGTCCTATTCCTTGCAGGTCTTGAAAAAATATTCTACTCTGGGAGGCAGACGATGTTGAGTTTTGAAGAATCAGATTCCCTTGATGGGCATAACAATGAATAAAATTTGCATTTGGATACTTCTCTTTAACCAAACACTGGACCCCTCCTTTCTGACCACTCATAACAGATGCACCATCGTAAGTCTGACAAATTAGTTTTTCCGGGGACTTGTATATTCCTATTTCTTCCAACTGTCCTAAAATTGTCGAGGCTAAACTTCGAGCACTTTTATCAAAAGGGACTTCAAAAAAACCCCAAAACCTTTCAATTACTGTATTCTCCCTTCAATGAGATATCTCAAAATCAATGCTATCTGTGTTTTGCACGAACTGTCAGTTGTTTCATCAGCCTGAAGTGATATGAAGTCTATCGTAGAAATTTCAGTCACAATATTTTTTCGACACACTGACAAAATGGCATCTAAAAGTTAGTTCTGAATTGTTTTCGAGGTTCCTTTAAACACTGTTGAATTTTCTAAATGACCTTTCAAAACACTGTCAAGTGCTGCAGTATAATTGATTAGTCCTTTAAAAATCCCTGGGTTGTTGTCTGCTTCTTCCGTTTCATCGTGGCCACGTAAAGCTAATTCGAATTCCCCACAAAATTTAATCGCATCAATTATTCGAGACAAGATGTATCTGTTCTTGTCTACAAGTTCGTTATGTTTACGAACAGAAATTCTGTAACCATCATCGAGTTGCAATCTAATATTTACAATACCTAGCACGGCTAAACTCATTTCATTGTCTAAATGACATTTAGACAGCGAATGCTTCTTACTCTTTTCTGGTAAATGTTTCAGATCTTTAACGCCCGACTTAGTCCACGTGTCTTCACCGCCAAACAGAAGACAAGCAAAGCAAAATAAAGCATTGATTGTGGGGCATCCGCACATCGATTCCCATTTTTCGTACACTGTGGTATTGAAAGTTCTATTATAGGTTCTGTTTTTGTCCTTAAACACTTGGTTGATAGACAACTGCGGTCTTGGTGGACCCAATTGTTTTGCTATTAACCTATCTTCATAGCACAAAGTTTTACTCTGTAAATACTTGACATCATTCATTTTGTCTCAGAGATTTACACAAGCACACAAAATACCGACACTTGAATATTTTCAACACCGTTATTTATACGCGTCCATAACACTGATTACTGAAAACCACTTGTAAACTTGTAACACTACAATTTATACAATTACTATAAGCACTGCCACCACAACTATCGTGTAGCACATAACATAACCGCTCTAGGTACACGTTCTATTTTAATATTTCCTTCAATGAGAATATAATTTAAAATTATATAAAATCGCAAAAATTATTATAATCATATTCACGATAGAAACATTATAATAACATTATTTCGAACAATATACACTAAGAAAGTAACAGTAATTATTAGTATTATAGAACAGCTCAGATGGCGGTAAAATGTAATAGTCTACTAAATAGCTCCGATTCATATCCGTTAGTTGCAGTAATGTGGCGCACCTACAGGATTCAGAGTTTACTACTTGAAGACTGTAAATGTTTGGTCAATGGTCACATAGTCTAGTGTGACCGAATGCTATGGGATTTTAGCATTACGCTCTCCCACCACAAGAGAGTTGAGAAGTGGAAGGGAGTAGTGCGACCTGGGTCACAACGGTCGCTGTGACCGTCGCTATGTTGCCACATTTGTTTTCGCGTTGCCACATTTCTCCAGACTTCGCACTGTTACAAACTATCATTTGAAACGAGGACGTTTCTACAATATTTATTTATTTATTTCGTGTTTTTTTGGTGGGGCACGTGACCATGTGCCCTTATGAGTGAGCCGCCTCTGCGATTGGGCAAACGTAATGAGTTCTGCTACAGGTGGTGTTCAAAGTTATATTAAGAAGAAATATCCTTACGCTCATTACATACATTGTTATGCTCACCAGCTTAACCTCTTGGTCCACAATGCAGCATCACAGCATGCTAAAGCACGAGTGTTTTTTAATAATTTGTCCACAATTCCCACGTTTTTTCAGATTCTTCAAATAGGTGGGATATGTTAGAAGAAATAGTCAAGCACAGGTTACCAAAAGTAACAACAACCAGATGGAACTATAACATTAGGTGGTCAATACTGTGTTCGGGAATCGAGAGAAGCTCATAGAAGTGTTTGAAGATAAATACCTAAGAAGCACTACTTCTAATGAAGCTTCTGGTCTCAGACGAGCTCTAGAAGACCCAGAATTTTTGTTTTGGCTCACATTTTTTTACAAACTTTTGCCTCATGTTGACATTCTTCATAACCAAATCCAGTCAAGAAATAAGGATAATATCCAACTTTAAGGTGATATTAAAAATCTTGAGATTTGTGTTAAAAAGATTAGAAACGAGACAGACACTATTCAGAGCAATATTGAAGTAAATTTTCATTCAACAAAGAGGAGATGAAAAGAAGATAATTTACCAAGAAGTGCGTTTGCCAAAGAAGTGTGTGATGTAATTATTTACAGACAAAAGACAGATTCTCATATCGTGGCCACCTGCAAGCAGCTCAGTTGTTTAATTCAAAATCAATACCAAAATATTCAAAAGAATTTCTAGTGGGTATTTTGGATACAGTGTGTTCTTCATATCCATTTCTAGACCAGACTCGTTTAAAAACAGAATTAGAAGTTATTTACTCACGACCGGACTTTAGTCAAATAATTGGAGCCACAAAGTTCCTTACATTACTGCTGCAACATGATCTTACTGATATTTTCCCGGAAACTATAAAAATACTAAAAATAATTTTAACAACACCAATGACAACTGCAGAATCAGAGCGTTGTTTTTCAACTCTTAAAAGAGTCAATTCATTTTTGCGAAATACTATTTGTTTGTTTCGATGACAAAGTGTTGGAAAAGTTCATATCTATGAAAAATACATGGGCGGAATTTACTTTTAAGAAATAATTGGCTTCATTCAATCCATTTTCCATTTCAGGTAAGATTATACATTGTTAAAATTTTTTATGATTGCGCCCCTCCGCCTGAAAATTCACCAGCTGCCACGTATAATATAAGATATATTCAATGGCCATGCTAGTTAAGCATATTATTTTTTGTTAACTTTACACACATATTCACTTAAGCTATCGTTAACTTTACACCTTATATTACTCTACAATAACAATTTACTTAAACTACCTGGTTACTGGGAGTCACGAAATGTATGAAAACCATTATGTTTGCATTTCATCATGTACTGTGGGTCAAAACAAGAAATGCAATGGTAAAAAATTTTCATTTTTATTTTCAAGATGTAAATTATATCAACTCAAATTTACAAAGTATCTTTGACAATTAATGACAATACATATGTTACCTGTTAAAAACATTTGCCACTACACATGCTTTTAAGTAGCCCAATTATGTTAATACCTTCACACAATTCCACAAAGGTATATAGCACATTATTCAATTATAATTATAATTTTCGATTACATTACTTTATATAATCAATTTCACTGGATGATTAAGTCACGCTTTTATACCTAACCAAGGCGTAGATCACATGAGAAAATAGTAACGATTGTTCATAATTAGTAGAATCACAAATTCCTGCGGTAAAATCTTAATCAATAATTTCATACTTCTTCTGTCAAAACTCTGTGAATTTTGAAGTAGACGACATTACAACATATTCTTATTAATGTCTCTCACAGTTTTGGGAAAATGACAGGTACGAGTATACAGGTTTTCCTTATGTAGGAACCTCGATCTTCCTTTTTTCTTGAATAACAAAAGTTCGTCGTGAAACATAACACACAAAGATTATGGTTTCTAAAATCCCAGAAATGAATGCAAACTTAGAAACTCGCTGTTAATTCTACTTAAATAATGTACACAATGAAGTTTCATTGAACTGATATTTATTCTCCTTACCTGGAAATAATTTATAAATAACTTAGTACGCAGAATATTCTGAAATAGTCTATCATTACTAAAGTAATCACCTATTTTTCTTGAAACGACACTGTACCTACTTACAATATAAATAATAATAATAATACACCTTAAATTCAAACGATTTGACAACCTTATACAACGAATTAATATCAAAATCAGCTGTTATGAAATGTTTAGTCAGGTTAACAGCAACAGCTGTTTTTCAGAAAACCAGTGTTGCCTCGTCGCTAAACTTAAGGGAACTTGTAAATCCGCTATTTTGTTTGTACTTGCTGGTAATTAATTTAAATTAATGGAGTCTATTTCTTATGTCTTAGTGTTTACCAGAAAGTAATTATAGTCAACCGTGACTTGTTCCTCTACTTTTTTGCAGATGTCGTTAGTTCGCAACCCGCATGGAGTGGTATCCCTGGTGTATTTGTATTTTGGAAGAGTAAAATTGTAACCTTGTTTTTGTTGCTGCAAGTAAGTGCTTGAAATATAATACACAGTTATTGAGGTAAGTTAAACAGATCATTCAGTTGGTTGACAAAATTATCGCGAGTAAGAGTATAACGTTATTCCAATGAAATGGACACTGTTTCAAAAGAGAAAGGGAGAGACGTTGCAAAAGAACATTCTATACCACTAGAAATTTTGGATGATTTAAGCAGGTACCATAAGTGTTTCTAGAAGTAGGTTTTTACGTTAAGTGCAGTTTTTCAATTTTTTTAACTGTCTGTTGGTATGGAAATATTTTATTTCTTGGAATTATTTTTTTAATTATGTGGAAAAGAACATCGCTTTTCTGCCTTATTGAACTACTTTGCTTAGATTGAAGTAGAAAAATTATATAGAGAAGCAAGTTTGGTAATAGTGACTTTTTTATGCTTACAAACAGTTGTTTGGGAGAAGATTATATTGCGACATGCAAATAAACTTAATTTTGTTATATATTTTAAAGTAATATGGTAATATAATAGTTATATTGTATACAGTGGTATGGTAGTGTGATACCAGTGGTCTGGTGGTTGTAGTATGGTAAATAGTAGTATATGATATGGTTTATATCATGGTTGTTAATTCTACTGTGTAACGGCATAAGTTATTTTTGTGTTTACTCTGATACTCCCAGCTGTATTTTGAGTAATTTGAGCAATTTAATATCAAATTCTTCCCATACTTTTTGATTTAAGGGGACTATGTAATAATATGAAGTGACACTGTAAAAAATATTGAAAATCATTGTTAACAACCCTTATTCCGAACTTTAAAAAGTGAAATTTACAGTAAATTAACATGAGAAAAAATTTTTATTCCACAAATGTGTTTTTCACAATAAACTTATTATCTTTACAGTGGTATAAAACACCACCAATCTGAATATTTTCATGACGATAGTCAACTGTCACTAAAAAATATGCAAAACTCATTTTACTTCCATATTCCTTAAGGAATGGAAGTATGGTGATGGCAAAAAAAATCGTGTTCGAGATTATTGCAGATTCTGATTCTACTACACTCAAAACATGAAAAAAAGTCGTTTTCCGAAAAGTGTCTGTGTGTGTGTCTGTAGATTTTTTTTCTATGGCAAACGATAACTGCCGCAAATTCAAACAGAATCAAATAATTTTTTGCATACAGCCCTGATTTGCAGAGTACTCGCGACCTATTGTTTTTGGTGAAGATCGGTTGAGGGAAAGGGGTAGTTTACCTGCAACGGTTTTTTTTTAGCAAGGGTAATTTTGTTTGTTTGGCAAACGATAACAGCCGCAAATTCAAACAGAATCAAATAACGTTTCGCATACAGCCCTGAATTGTAGAGTTCTCAAGATCTGCTGATTTTGGTGAAGATCGGTTAAGGGAAAGGGGTAGTTTACCTGTAACGTTTTATGTTTTAACAAGGGTATTTCCTATGGCAAACGATAACAGCCGCAAATTCAAACAGAATCAAAGATTATTTGCATACAGCCCTGATTTGTAGAGTACTCAAGACCTATTGTTTTTGGTGAAGATCGGTTAAGGGGAAGGGGTAGTTTACCTGCAACGTTTTTTTATCAAGCGTATTTTCTATGGCAAACGATAACAGCCGCAAATTCAAACAGAATCAAATAATTTTTTGCATACATCCCTGATTTGTAGAGGTCTCAATGACTTTCGATTTTGGTGAAGATCGGTTAAGGGGAAGGGGTAGTTTACCTGCAACCTTTTACGTTTTAACAAGAGTAAAGTACTTGAAAATTTATTTAAACTTTTTGAAACAATGGTAATTGTTAAAAATAAAATAATTTTGTTGCCAGGCAATAAAATTATAATTTTTTCATTTTAATGTAATATAATATTTTTCATTTAATACAGCAATAAAAAGGCAGGTAAGACACAGCCTGGCTGTTTGGCTGAAAATGATTTTAAATATAAATCTTAGAATATGGAAGTCATGTATGGTTCTTCATACCGATATTTTACTTCCATATTCCTTAAGGAATGGACGTATGGTGATGGCAAAAAAAATCGTGTTCGAGATTATTGCAGATTCTGATTCTACTACACTCAAAACATGAAAAAAAGTCGTTTTCCGAATAGTGTCTGTGTGTCTGTCTGTCTGTCTGTAGATTTTTTTCTATGGAAAACGATAACAGCCGCAAATTCAAACAGAATCAAATAATTTTTTGCATACGTCCCTGATTTGTAGAGGTCTCAATGACTTTCGATTTTGGTGAAGATCGGTTAAGGGGAAGGGGTAGTTTACCTGCAACCTTTTACGTTTTAACAAGAGTAAAGTACTTGAAAATTTATTTAAACTTTTTGAAACAATGGTAATTGTTAAAAATAAAATAATTTTGTTGCCAGGCAATAAAATTATAATTTTTTCATTTTAATGTAATATAATATTTTTCATTTAATACAGCAATAAAAAGGCAGGTAAGACACAGCCTGGCTGTTTGGCTGAAAATGATTTTAAATATAAATCTTAGAATATGGAAGTCATGTATGGTTCTCCATACCGATATTTGACTTCCATATTCCTTAAGGAATGGAAGTATGGTGATGGCAAAAAAAATCGTGTTCGAGATTATTGCAGATTCTGATTCTACTACACTCAAAACATGAAAAAAAGTCGTTTTCCGAAAAGTGTCTGTGTGTCTGTCTGTCTGTCTGTCTGTCTGTCTGTCTGTAGATTTTTTTTCTATGGCAAACGATAACTGCCGCAAATTCAAACAGAATCAAATAATTTTTTGCATACAGCCCTGATTTGCAGCGTACTCGCGACGTATTGTTTTTGGTGAAGATCGGTTGAGGGAAAGGGGTAGTTTACCTGTAACGTTTTATGTTTTAACAAGGGTATTTCCTATGGCAAACGATAACAGCCGCAAATTCAAACAGAATCAAAAGATTATTTGCATACAGCCCTAAATTGTAGAGTTCTCAAGACCTATTGTTTTTGGTGAAGATCGGTTGAGGGAAAGGGGTAGTTTACCTGCAACGTTTTTTTAACAAGGGTATTTTCTATGGCAAACGATAACAGCCGCAAATTCAAACAGAATCAAATAATGTTTTGCATACAGCCCTGATTTGTAGAGTACTCAAGACCTGTTGTTTTTGGTGAAGATCGGTTAAGGGGAAGGGGTAGTTTACCAGCAACGTTTTTTTATCAAGCGTATTTTCTATGGCAAACGATAACAGCCGCAAATTCAAACAGAATCAAATAATTTTTTGCATACTTCCCTGAATTGTAGAGGCCTCAATGACTTTCGATTTTGGTGAAGATCGGTTAAGGGAAAGGGGTAGTTTACCTGTAACGTTTTATGTTTTAACAAGGGTATTTCCTATGGCAAACGATAACAGCCGCAAATTCAAACAGAATCAAAAGATTATTTGCATACAGCCCTAAATTGTAGAGTTCTCAAGACCTATTGTTTTTGGTGAAGATCGGTTGAGGGAAAGGGGTAGTTTACCTGCAACGTTTTTTTAACAAGGGTATTTTCTATGGCAAACGATAACAGCCGCAAATTCAAACAGAATCAAATAATGTTTTGCATACAGCCCTGATTTGTAGAGTACTCAAGACCTGTTGTTTTTGGTGAAGATCGGTTAAGGGGAAAGGGGTAGTTTACCTGCAACGTTTTTTTATCAAGCGTATTTTCTATGGCAAACGATAACAGCCGCAAATTCAAACAGAATCAAATAATTTTTTGCATACTTCCCTGAATTGTAGAGGCCTCAATGACTTTCGATTTTGGTGAAGATCGGTTAAGGGGAAGGGGTAGTTTACCTGCAACCTTTTACGTTTTAACAAGAGTAAAGTACTTGAAAATTTATTTAAACTTTTTGAAACAATGGTAATTGTTAAAAATAAAATAATTTTGTTGCCAGGCAATAAAATTATAATTTTTTCATTTTAATGTAATATAATATTTTTCATTTAATACAGCAATAAAAAGGTAGGTAAGACACAGCCTGGCTGTTTGGCTGAAAATGATTTTAAATATAAATCTTAGAATATGGAAGTCATGTATGGTTCTCCATACCGATATTTTACTTCCATATTCCTTAAGGAATGGAAGTATGGTGATGGCAAAAAAAGTCGTTTTCCGAAAAGTGTCTGTGTGTGTGTGTCTGTCTGTCTGTCTGTCTGTGTGTCTGTAGATTTTTTTTCTATGGCAAACGATAACTGCCGCAAATTCAAACAGAATCAAATAATTTTTTGCATGCAGCTCTGATTTGCAGAGTACTCACGACCTATTGTTTTTGGTGAAGATCGGTTGAGGGAAAGGGGTAGTTTACCTGCAACGGTTTTTTTTTAGCAAGGGTATTTTTGTTTGTTTGGCAAACGATAACAGCCGCAAATTCAAACAGAATCAAATAATGTTTCGCATACAGCCCTGAATTGTAGAGTTCTCAAGATCTGTTGATTTTGGTGAAGATCGGTTAAGGGAAAGGGGTAGTTTACCTGTAACGTTTTATGTTTTAACAAGGGTATTTCCTATGGCAAACGATAACAGCCGCAAATTCAAACAGAATCAAAAGATTATTTGCATACAGCCCTAAATTGTAGAGTTCTCAAGACCTATTGTTTTTGGTGAAGTTCGGTTGAGGGAAAGGGGTAGTTTACCTGCAACGTTTTTTTAACAAGGGTATTTTCTATGACAAACGATAACAGCCGCAAATTCAAACAGCATCAAATAATGTTTTGCATACAGCCCTGATTTGTAGAGTACTCAAGACCTATTGTTTTTGGTGAAGATCGGTTAAGGGAAAGGGGTAGTTTACCTGTAACGTTTTATGTTTTAACAAGGGTATTTCCTATGGCAAACGATAACAACCGCAAATTCAAACAGAATCAAAAGATTATTTGCATACAGCCCTAAATTGTAGAGTTCTCAAGACCTATTGTTTTTGGTGAAGATCGGTTGAGGGAAAGGGGTAGTTTACCTGCAACGTTTTTTTAACAAGGGTATTTTCTATGGCAAACGATAACAGCCGCAAATTCAAACAGAATCAAATAATGTTTTGCATAGAGCCCTGATTTGTAGAGTACTCAAGACCTATTGTTTTTGGTGAAGATCGGTTAAGGGGAAGGGGTAGTTTACCTGCAACGTTTTTTTATCAAGTGTATTTTCTATGGCAAACGATAACAGCCGCAAATTCAAACAGAATCAAATAATTTTTTGCATACGTCCCTGAATTGTAGAGGTCTCAATGACTTTCGTTTTTGGTGAAGATCGGTTAAGGGGAAGGGGTAGTTTACCTGCAACCTTTTACGTTTTAACAAGAGTAAAGTACTTGAAAATTTATTTAAACTTTTTGAAACAATGGTAATTGTTAAAAATAAAATAATTTTGTTGCCAGGCAATAAAATTATAATTTTTTCATTTTAATGTAATATAATATTTTTCATTTAATACAGCAATAAAAAGGCAGGTAAGACACAGCCTGGCTGTTTGGCTGAAAATGATTTTAAATATAAATCTTAGAATATGGAAGTCATGTATGGTTCTCCATACCGATATTTTTAAATTTCTATACAAACTATGGGCCTACGAAATGGGCAGTGCAGTGGTAAAGTATATTGTTATTTAATCCATTGTTGACTAGAATTCTAAAAATGGCTATTCCAACCTTACCTAACCTTTCATGCGTTTATTAGATTATAGTGAGTTTACATATTTCTTGGGCCACTGTAGCTGCTTCTTTGCGTTTTCTTCAAAGTGAGCTGCATTTCAAGTTTCACGATTTCAAGGAGCTGCTGTTTCAGTGGACCCTTGCTTTTCAACTTTCTCGGAGTAACCTTTTGTTGCACAGTTGAATAATGCATTGTAACACTGAAGTCAGCCATTTCCCTTTGAAGATCGTGACTTGACTTTTCAGATCGATTTTAGATAGCCTAACAAGCAAGGAATTGTCTCTTTCTCTACTCTTTCTTTTTCTACCACACTCTCCTTTTCTTTGCGACTCAACAGAACCAAACTCATTTTTCAGGCAGATAATTGAATTGACAGGCAGATATTTTTAAACTCACCCACATTGTGCTGCAATTTGACATGACGTTAAAGAAAGCTCATGGAGATAACGATTTCAGTTCATTTTTTTGGTGTATGATCCATGTAGAAAATGTATCATATCAAATGACTATGGTCAAGTATTACAAAATATGCAGCAAAACCAAATGCATTGACTACAAAAATTGTATAACTCTATTAATAAAGTTATTAATTAATAACTTTTACAGAGCACTGCACACTAAACGATAAAAGACAAACAACTTCTTTGAGCACAGCAGTTTACAAAGTAACCAACAAATTAATGTGAACTTTCAAAGAACAGTGTGGCCGAATTAACTGAAACTTCTCTCTACAGTACAATGTTTCCATTAATTTGCACAACACTGTATTTTTCTATATTTACATTATACATCTTGTAATATGGATAACTCAATTTTTTCATAAAATAAAACTAAAAAATCGGTATGGAGAACCATACATGACTTCCATATTCTAAGATTTATATTTAAAATCATTTTCGAAATGAAATATTACCATAGAAACTACTTCTTTCTACTTACTGCTTCAGCCTTAACCACAGTACTGTGGTCACTAACGTATACCACCTCACGTTATCGCACTCGATTTTCACTGATGATGGAAGTCGATGGCATTGCTGAAATGTCTGGTTTTGTAGAAAACATTGGACTACGGCCAAATATCCCGGGAAGGAATTTTAACAAAAACTACTTCTTTGTTGCCGATAACGTTGTACACATATATATCAGTGGCGAAGTTACATGGAGGCAATTGAGGCAATGCCTACCCTAAAAAATTCAGTAGAATAAAAATTATAAATACGTATGAACTACATAACGTAAAGATTATACATTGTTACTGCAACTGTCAAATTTATTAAACCGAAACGTGCTATATTGAGCGACCGCTAGATGGTGACAGGTGAGATTCGGCATAGTTCGTTTAAAGCGAATGAGGCAACCTGAACTTGCCTCAGCGTTTTTTGTATACATCGTATGTAAGCAATGTAGTGGTGTGATAGGGAAGTGTAGGGAGGGGGGATTGTCCCGCGCTGTACACATAGAGCGTTGAGGCATGCCTCACTTCTGTGGTCCAAACAGTTAAGTTAAAGCGCCTGTGTTGTTTCTAAGTGTTTATTTTATGCGGTTATTAAAAGTGTCACTGTTATTCCGCTGAACTAACAGATGATCAAGATTGTTATTTGAATTATTTGTAACATTAAACATATATATAGAAACTAATCAAGTTTAAAAATTTGAAGTTCAATCAGTTGTATTATTGTGTATGACTAATACAAGGATTGTTCAACAGACACACGTATAGAGCTGTAAAGCATTTTTTATTCAACGATTTTAAAAGAAGTCTCCAATAACATTAAGACATGAGTTCCACTGTTGCGCTACCCTGTAGATTCCCTGCTAGTAAAATTCTTACGGCTGTTTGTGGAACCATTCGGTTACAGCAAACTCTACCTCAGCGTCCGATTTGACCCACCGTCCTTTTAGTGATTCCTTAAAAAAAATTTAAGATAAGATTTTTGCCTACCCATTCATTAACTACTAGCTTCGCCAGTAAGCAAATTGATGTCCATTATTTTGGCTTGCACGCGTTATATTGGTGTGGGTTTCGGCACTTTCCATTTAAAAAGCGTGCAAACGTAAGAAAATAAACATGAGTGAAGCCAGAAATAACGTGAATTGTGTGTGTGTGTGTGTGTGTGTGTGTGTGTGTGTGTGTTTGTTTGTTTGTGTCTTACCTGCCTTTTTATTGCCGTATTAAATGAAAAATATATTACATTAAAACGAAAAAATTTTAATTTTATTGCCTGGCAACAAAATTATTTTATTTTTAACAATTACCATTGTTTCAAAAAGTTTAAACAAATTTTCAAGTACTTTACTCTTGTTAAAATGTAAAAGGTTGCAGGGAAACTACCCCTTCCCCTTAACCGATCTTCACCAAAATCGAAAGTCCTTGAGACCTCTACAATTCAGGGACGTATGCAAAAAATTATTTGATTCTGTTTGAATTTGCGCCTGTTATCGTTTGCCATAGAAAATACGCTTGATAAAAAACGTTGCAGGTAAACTACCCCTTCCCCTCAACCGATCTTCACCAAAAACAATAGGTCTTGAGTACTCTACAAATCAGGGCTGTATGCAGAAAATTATTTGATTCTGTTTGAATTTGCGGCTGTTATCGTTTGCCATAGAAAATACCCTTGTTAAAAAAAACGTTGCAGGTAAACTACCCCTTTCCCTTAACCGATCTTCACCAAAAACAATAGGTCTTGAGAACTCTACAATTTAGGGCTGTATGCAAATAATCTTTTGATTCTGTTTGAATTTGCGGCTGTTATCGTTTGCCATAGGAAATACCCTTGTTAAAACATAAAACGTTACAGGTAAACTACCCCTGTCTCTTAACCGATCTTCACAAAAAACAATAGGTCTTGAGAACTCTATAATTCAGGGCTGTATGCGAAACATTATTTGATTCTGTTTGAATTTGCGGCTGTTATCGTTTGCCAAAAAAAAAAAATTCCCTTGATAAAAAAAACCGTTGCATGTAAACTACCCCTTTCCCTCAACCGATCTTCACCAAAAACAATAGGTCGTGAGTACTCTACAAATCAGGGCTGTATGAAAAAAATTATTTGATTCTGTTTGATTTTGCGGCAGTTATCGTTTGCCATAGAAAAAAAATCTACAGACACACAGACACTTTTCGGAAAACGACTTTTTTTCATGTTTTGAGTGTAGTACAATCAGAATCTGCAATAATCTCGAACACGATTTTTTTTGCCATCACCATACTTCCATTCCTTAAGGAATATGGAAGTAAAAATTAAGTCTAACATTTACATTGAATGTGGAATATACAAAATAAAAAGTAAATTTATTTAAATAAATTTCACAATTCTTATAAGTTTGGATTTTTGTGACATTATTGTGTTTGTCTTATGTTATTTACAGTCGCTTCATAATAAACGTACCAGGGGAAGAGAGAAAAGACTTGATTAGAATTTGCTTCCAGATAGAATTAGCACATTGGTTTTATTTGGATTTTTATTGTCCTGATGAAGTAAAACTGAAACCATGTGGAATGAAAGAGTTTACAGCACACATTTTTCAGGTATGTATAATTTGTTTAAAATTAGTACTTTAGAGACTATGTGTTTAAGACGTCAAAGATACAGAATTTCATTTGTATATTTCCAAGAACATTTGAAATGTTTGTAAGCAAAGTGTTTAATAGGAGGAAGTATAACATTCCCAGAATTCCCACAGTATAACACTACGGTGGTGAGTCATACAGTCATTCACACTCGAGCATCTACTGATATGTCCTAAGATGTTCTTGCCTAGCAGACTGGGTCTTTTTCTGGGTAACGGATGATTGTGTGTGTGTGTGTGTGTGCGCGCGCGCACACACACGAATGTACTGGTAGTGGAATGTGAGTGACATGAATCCGGAGCAGTAATCATATTTAGCATGAAAGTTTGCAAAGTGCGAGTGAGATGTTAGCTCTATACAGCTGGCTTTTGGTGAAAACTTGTCATGAAGAAATCAGTTGCTTTTGTATGTCACATGGAATTTAAGGAGGGGTGGCAAGATGTAACTTTTTAATTTAATTTTGATTTATTATTTATTTTTATCAAGTGCATAATTATCGTACTTACCACATAATTATGGTATACTGCTCCGGTGCTCATGGTTCACTTACTCTTATGACTTTTATTTATTGGGTCCAGGTTCGTTATAGGCAAGATTGCGGAAACAGTGGAGTGCGAAATAAAAACTCTATAAGCGTTTTTATACATGAACATTGTTTTTACTCAAACCAAATTTGCATATCTTCCATACAGGTTATAATGACGTTGTTTCTCTACAAAACAAGATGGCGTCTACCAGTTATTCTTACTACGCTATATAATCTTCAGTGTTTCATTCTTCTTTATTTATTCATTTTGGCTTAAGATCTTTTGTCAGTCGTTATTGGAAGTTTACTGAGGTTAATAAAATTACGTTTCCACAAACCAATGTCTACATTGTAGGCCGGCCTTTCATTCTACCATGCGTTCACGCACACACACACACACACACACACACACACACACACACACACACACACACACACACACACACACACACACATTACATGTTATTTCATTTTATATTTCTGAGCTCATATATATATATATATTGTAACAATAATTGGGTGTACTTCCTTTATTCTTAAAGCCCCTCGTTGGGTTCGTCAATATGTAACAATAAAACGAGGTCGTACCTGTTAAAATGTGTCACACTTGTTTATTTTTTGTGTATTAGTGTGAATGTAGTGTGTTTGCCTCACACCGGTCGTTACATAAATCGACGTCACTACTGGAGTCTGTAGCGTTGTCAATATTACCAGTACAACCTACCTGTTAATTCATAGGGTTGCGAATCCCGGGTGGCGCCAAATTGTTTTTATTAAAACAATTAAAGTAGTTAAATTCTAAGATAATACGTGTTATTAGCATGGACAGCTGTTATTAGCGTTCGAATGGTTCCCGCTGTTATACAGGTTGTCGTCTCGACCACTCGTGATGAGCGCTAGTTGTCTATTGAATAAAACTTGCTAACACACATATACTCTACAACGTCCTTTGAAATAAAAAGATAGTAATACTCGGTACTGTGATTTTAATACAAATTCAATCATTAATTAATATAACAAAAGGATTATAAATAATTTGATAACAAATAGCTCCGGCTTACAGCATGAAACACAAAAATATCTCAGAGTTGGCAAAATTGATTTTAAAACACTTTCTGTTTCCGATATGGCGTCAGTTCATCAATATATTACTATGTTTAAAATCTGGAGTTCTTTGGATTATGAAATAAGACATAAACGTTGGTTACATTAAAAAAGTACACTACCATACCTTATACGTACTTAGAAAGTATAATGTGTTTTTACAAATTGTTCGGTAGTGTCGTATTTTTTGTTACAACATAATCCTCTCAATCGAGGTTATATGTTGATTAATAAAATGTTTTTATGTAAGTAAATTATGCTTTAACACCTTTGAAAGAAAATAATATTTGTTCAATAGTGAGCAATTTTATCATTTGGGAAATAATTTAAGTAATTTGGTTTTTTGGGATTAAGGAATTTATTCGATACTTATCAGTTCAGATTGCGTGATGTGTAGTCATCGTAGTAGTGGATATTAGGCCAATTTGGATTAGTTTTAAGCTTCCAACATCTTTTCAATCTCGTCTTGGGTTTTTTGATAATTAATTTATTTAATTTGGTTCCAGGACATCGTTAATTCTTGGTAGGTCGACATCTACTTGTCTTTGGTCATCTTGGTTCACTTTCGAAACTTGTAGTAACTATTTAAATTAAAATTTCAATCATTCCAATTTTGCGTGCCGCTTACCCACGCGTCGTTTTTTTGAGTCTCAATTATTTAACGGAAAATAAGCCCTCAACGGCTCGTTACCATAGTAACCGCAATCCTGGGAATGTCTTCAAAGACATTGTTAAGATATTTGAATTTTTATTCAAATTTATTAAGTATTTTCCTAATGGTTTTATTCCTTTATAATTCCTTTGGGGTAATAAATGATATCACTATTATCTTTCTTTCCTTTCAAGGTTTACAATGATACCTCATAAGGTCATATTCTGTTATACATTAACTTTAGTCTAAATATTTGACATTTGATAAATTACATATCTTTCTTAAATTAAACTTTTATAATAACATTTCTGTTTTAAAATGATTGACATATAATTACTGGCCATTTACTGGTCTTAGATTAGTAAAGTTTCTTGCGAAATTGTTACAATTTACTTTTGAGTGTTTCTGACAGTTAGATGTTTACATAGCTAAGATTAGCCATGATGGTTTTTTGGTGTATCTCTTTTAAATTACATTTTGAATTCAGCCTGATGGGCTTCACTTAGTTATCATATTTTTTCAACATACATTTTCATTACACATATTTTAAAATATAATAATTAGGTGTATGGACTGTAGGTTCTCTTCAGCCATATCTCCTTCATAACATTGAACTAAACTTTTCTTTACAAGTTACTATTTATTGTTAGTTCTAATATTGATTCCTTTCTTTTGTTACAATCTAGGGTGATAAACATCATCACTTCTTATAAAATTATGAAAGTTAATTCCCCTTTCAACATGGGGTGTTTTATTCATTGTAGTCTTAATTTTAACAACAAAACTTTATTTCTATTCTACTATACCATGTTATATTCTTCGTATTGTTTAAATTAGCAGCCATCCTTACTTTTCTTTTATAAAATTACTAAACTGCTATAATTGTTTTTATTATTTAGACAAAGCTTTTCGTCATTACTGACATCTTCAGGTCTTAAACAACCTGGTTGTTTAAGACCTGAAGATGTCAGTAATGACGAAAAGCTTTGTCTAAATAATAAAAACAATTATAGCAGTTTAGTAATTTTATACCATGTTAACACAAATTATTTTTGTCTGGGCCTTCTCCCTGGATAACATTACATGCTTCTTTTATTATTATTCGGAATATTATTTTTAATTAATTTTAATTATATAAATGTGTACTAGGTCACTACAATCATTGATTGTTCATCACTGTTTTACAAAGTGTTTTCTTACTTATCATTACATTTTTAATGCTTAACATACACTTTCACTATTTTTAGGGTACTTACACTTCACTATGCACTTCACTTTGGTTCACTGTTTGTATTGAGTGTTATTTAATGAGTAATCCCTATACTTTCTCCTATCATTTCTCACTATTTCTTTCTGGCATAATATTTGTTATTAATAATATTAGGCTAGTTATTTTTGGTTAAATCTAACCTTTCTAACTGTGTTAGTGTACTTTTTCTACATTACATTACTTTATAATCGTATTGTCTTTAAAATGGGTACATAGGTTAATTCAATTATAACAATAATGTTTGTTTCAACAATAAATAATTATTTGGGGTTTATTCACAGTATTCTATCCTGGAGTATATTATTTTTCCCCTTTTTATGTGTGTTAGTCTCCCCTTGGGTTTAATCTGTCTTCTCTTCGTTCTTCCTCTTCTTCGTCGTCTTCATCTTCAATAGTCTTCATCTTGATTCGGTTCTCCTCTTCTCATCTGATTTGCTTTCTGTTTAATCGTAGGGATTTGTTCTCTTCCTTGGATTTTTCTTTAGTTCTGGGTTCATATCTTCCTTTGCTAGTTCACAATTGTTTGTTCTATCACCTTTTTTCTTGAGTATGGTTCGTAGTTCCCTTCTTTGTGTTTATGTTGTTGGATCAGTCACTTGGGTTGGGTAATATCGTCGTACGTCGTGTCAAAATATTAATTTTTAATCATTTTTAAACATTTTATTTTATATGAAGTATTTTTATATCAAGAATTATCTTTTTTATCACTGGTACGGGATTTGGCTTAATTGTATCGTAACAATATATATGTTAAAAGGTTGGATAAATTTTGGATTTAACTTTCCTGCTGGTAGACTAGAAGTTCTTGTAGTCCGGCTTACTTCTGCTGTTAAAATTTTGGGCCGAGATCTCACTGTTCAACTGTTCTGTTCTCCTTTTAAGCACTGACTTTAGAATTTACATTTTTTTACTGATGATTAACTGATTTGCAAGTACAGTATTGTTGACTGTTATTTAATTATTCACATTTTAACTGATTTTTACACCTTTAATGGCCATGACGGCCAGCGTAATTTTTACAACTTGTTGCCGCTTGGGCTGATGTCTTCAGAGTGGGCAGACATTGTGTCGTATTGTCGACAAGTGGAGGGGATCAATTGTGATCCACGATTCGTCCATATCAGCTGACGGCATTGTTTTTCGTCATCGTTATGGCGTGTGTCAATATTTGTCATATTATTTTATTGTGTCGATCGGAATCGCCATTAACTATGTGCTCATTTTCACGTACACTCTCGGCCTTGAGATCTAAACATACGGTGACAACTGCGTCGTGTTTTATGTTTCTCAGGGAACCAGCCTTATAATCTTTAATTAATTCAAACTACAATAAAAATTTCTATTTAGGTCAAAGATATCCTAAGACGGGCTTTTGTCCCGTTACAAAACCCCCTCAATGAAAGGTTTTATGTCGAAACATAAAAACTTTCATTGACCCATTCACTCTTCCTAAAGGGATCAGCTCAGATATGTCGCCACAACCCCCTGTAGTGTTTACATAAAAAAAAAATCATTTACTCTTGGTCTAATGATGCTGATCGTACCTGTCTGACCTTACTGGACTTCTCAGGAGAGATCCCAACACCATAAGGCCATGAGGCACTTAACGCTCCTGTTCTGATGCACCGGCCAGCTCAGGACCGCGGTCACAACACCACAAAACTCTGAAACATGCAATACAAAATTTTAAAATAGTGACCTTATGTATTTCCATATCCGTAACTGATATGTTTCCCTTTAGATGCATTGGTTTGTGTCTGAGACATTGGTTTGTTCACTTAATTTCTCCACAACAACAACAACAAGTATTCAAAATAGACTGATCTTTAATCAACACTAAACAATCTCTTCATTATAAGAGAAAAATATATATATATTCCTATAGATAACATAACACGTAAACAACTCCTTAAAAATTCCCAAAACACCATCACCTACTTATCTCTATCAAATTCAACCTATAACTACAATGGCAAACAAGTTCATTACTCAAATTTTATTACTCAACCTTATAATCATATTATATTTTTGTAACAGCATCAGACTATCTTTCATTCAAAACCATTTCTAACTTTATCCTTTTAACATTTAAGATCTACTATCTTTTAACATTTGCTAACGTCGTTACCCCTGTAGCGACCTCCTGACCACACACACTATTACCCCCCAACATAATAAAAACATCATAGAACATTGAACATTACACATTAACATTGTTACATTTACATTAAACAATTTACATTTAAACAACTGGTATCAAAACTTTATAACATTACTACTTCAACTCTCTATTCAACTTTTAGTTATTTAACATTCATTAGATTCTATACAAAAAAAAATTTTAAATTTATCATTACCTTTCACTTACATTACCGTCCTGCTATGAATTTTCCTTTTCTAACCTTTCCTCAATCCTTATTAGTTTGGGTGAATCTCTATTATTCATTATTCTCTCTATCTTATTTTGGCATTTGTCTGTCTAACCTTACTACCCCTTTTTTCTACTAACACCCATATTTATATATTATGACACCAATATCTCTATAATAACCCCCTTCACTAATCCCATTTAAATCCTCTGGTACCGCTCGTCTTTGTACAAGGATGTGTGTTCCCTACCTGGCCATATCCATCCCTAACCATTTGCCCTCCACCAAATATCGGCAAACACTCTAACCCAAATTTGCTCCGCCTGCCACAACGCTGCACGTTGATCACTTACCACGTCGCACGCTGATCACTCCTTACACCGGATGCTTACTACAAAATATCATCATCAACAAATATATATACCATTCAAATTACTCACCTCTCTACATATAATCACTAACCACTGTGTCCCTAAAATATCTAACACCCTCTTTATATATTATCAGTATCTCAACATTCTTATTCTCACTAACTCCCATTAACTCTATTTAACATTATTACCCAAACTCTTTTACAACATTTCACCTTACTATAACCTTAGAAATTCATCCCTCACCTACTAATAACAAAACCTCTCAATATCCAAATATATTACATGCTTCATTTATTATCCCTTAGAATCTGAATTCCATAATTATTTAAAATCATTCTCATAATTAATTATTCTTGAATATTTAAAATTCTACAGTACATGGTTTACATAAAAAATACATAAAATACACAACAGCAAAAATACACAAATACATTGACATTAATACACACAATATATACAATCCACATTATCATTTTATCATTTACCAAAAATCAGTTTATAAGCAGTCCATTTCAAAACACTGTCCACATAATTAAATGTTCATAAACACAATAAAATATCTACCCTCCATCGTCAAACACTAGTCTTATCTTTTTAAACTATATACATTGTTTAATATTGACTCTCTTATACTGACATCATAAATACATATACCATTCAACTTTTTATCATTATCCTCAAACTCATGTAATTCATGATCGGGTATGGTTCTGTCACCTTCAGTATAATCAGTCATAATTAGGTAATTTGCAAAGTCATTATTTCTCTTATCTCCTACTACTTCAGTTTCATTACAAGGTAAGTACTGTATTGTAACGACACCAAAATTCTAAAAGAAATAAGCGCATCTATTTAAATCAAGCTTAAATAATATATATAGTAATATAATAATAATAATGGAGCACAATGTTAATGACAAAAGCCTAAGAGAAATTTAATAAACTAATTAGAAAATGAACTTGCTGAAGAAGAGTTGCAGTATAAAAACAGATAGAATAATAGAAGGATAATTAAAACTACTATATTACAAGAGGTATTGAATAACAAAGGTGAATGACATTAAGGCTAATAAATCATTGAACTCTGAAGTGAAGTTATATAAACGAGAAAGAAATCTACTTAAGAAAATATACCAACAGTAATATTGAATATAATAAATAAATGGAGTTATTGGAAGGCAATGTAGAATAAGAAACAATATTCAGAAGATAAAAGATTCCAATGATGTGTATAATGATAAGATTTATAATTATTTTATTTATAGAGTGAGAAAGCTAAGGCGCCACTTTAGAATTATTTTATGGGCAGCAGCCAATGTGCACTGTACCAGGTATGTGAATGTTCGGATGAGCAATTGGACGTAAAAGGGCCACTCACCGCCGATATTCATTCATAATACCATATTAATATAGGGGGGAATCATTTAACATTAGTATGGAATCAATGTGAATAAAAGAATGTAATATATAAATAGAATACAATGAACCAAGAGAAAACTCAAGAATTACAATTCGTTAAAGCCACCCATATAAATAAACAAACTCCAGAGATAAAGAAGAAAATAATTGGTATCGATAAGAAAGGCAGGTTTCAATTTGCCTATAATAATGAAGAATTTGTTTAATAAATGTCAATCTTATCACCAAGCAATATTAATACCATAATAATATCATACACTTCAACGTTGAAGACATCAGTAAGCAGTAACAACAAGTTATCTAAACAAATCGAAATCAAAATAATTTGAAAGAAGAAACAACAATAAATAAAAGTGTGAACCTATTTAAAAACCAAAAGTCCTACAACAGACATTACTATGACAGATTACTATACTATATAGACAGTACCCAGTTAGATTTGGAGTAGTCCATAAACAAATAAATAATGATAATAAATTTAATGAATAATGAATGAATCAAATAGAAAGGCATATAAAGTACAATACAAATTTAGAAGTAAATGTAAAATGTAATTAAGATGTAATACAAATGTAATATAAACAAGTGTAAATAATTGGTAAGAGGATGTGAAATACAGTGATATTCAATTAAGAAGAACTGTGAGTGGATAGTAATTATAAACAATTATTTAATGAAATGAATTGCTAATCCATAGTAGCAGAAGATACTAACATTAACATTTAGTTTTTTCTTTATTATTATTGTTTGAGTTATATAAGGTTAATAGATATTGATCACACAGACAATGGTTTAAAAGTGTGCATTCAGTTAAGCCCTAAAGGGAATTATAGTAATTAAAATATAATTGTTAATTAATAGCTTGTTTATATTTAAAAAAATTAATTATTATAAAACAAGTGTAAGCAGGATCGATTATGAGTCTTCCAATATAAAAATATAATCAGTCAACATAGGCCTAGATGATTATGTTCAGTAAATAATAAATTATTCAAAAATATTTGTCAAATTACAAATAACTATAATATTTGATATTAAAATTGTTCATAGTTTTGTCAGATAAAATAATATGTAAATTGTATTAAGTATTATGATGTAATAACTAAAAAGCAACTTGTATGTAGAAGGTAAAATAATGTATTATATAAAAATAATATCCTATGACAACTAAATCTCAATTTGAACAGATATGACCAGAGTATTTAGGTGTATCCAGGAAACCAAAAGAGAGAAAAAGAATGTTGTTGATTATTATTAGAAAATAATAAGCCAAGAAGGAGAGTTGAGTGTAAATTCTGAAAACAAGCTAATTATTTATACAAAACCTATGAATATTATTAAAAAATAATATAATAGAAAGTAAAAAAACCTTATATCAAACTATAACAGAATATAAAATTGGAGCAGATAAAGAAATATCATAAACAAATCACCTTTAAAAGATTACTGATCCAACGACCAGAAGGAACAACTACACTTGGATCAACTTAATAACAGGACACTGGACTTCAATCACAATATCCCAACAGAAGGCTTCGGACCACAGAAGTGACAAGAGTTAAGATTTTTTGAACACCAAAAGAAGTGGATTCTTTCATTTTGACAACATAAACAAACTAACATTGGAATTTTCCATCACGGATACCAGAAGGCTGTGTGAACTGCACTGAACGGATACACATTGTGTAACGTATATTTATTATTATAATTAATACTTAATTTATATTATTCATTATTATTATTGTTTGTAAAGTAATGTACTTTCTATACTTGTTTTTCCTTTATAATTACTGAACCTTTATATCAGCCAAAAGAACCTAAAAATAATATAAACAAAGAGAAGAGAATCGACCCTGAGATTTATAAATTATATTAATAGTTACACTGAATAGACTATAGACATTTTTTTGAATAAAAATACAATATTATTATTATTACCAGATACTATTCCATGTGTTTTTATTTATATAGAATTAACAAGGTTTACTAATGGATGTACACAAAGAGAGGGATAAATTAATTTAAAACCCGTCTTGTGGTAATTTGACACATCCAAGGTGAGGCATAAAGAACCTGTAAGTCCTGAAGGGTAATCGATTAGCGCTCACAAGAGAGGGGAATAATCACTTGTAGTTACAAATTAGCGCTCACAACAGATATTGATAAGGGACATAATCCCGTCTGGTTACAGTATTTACTTTTATTATATATCATCTCTACTCCTAACCTTTCCATAAATTCTTCATAGTTTCTACTCATCTTAAAAATCTCTGTTTCTCTCTTTCTCTCACTATATCTCTCACTTTCAAAACATCTCTCTCTTTTAATATATCTCTCTCTACCACACCAAGCTACATTCTCTCTTTCTACATTTGCAGGGGACACTAATTCACAACTATTGCACCACCTGTGAAGTGCACTAAAAAAACCAAGGACAACTTTATTTGTAGACCATATGTCTCCCAAATATACATTGAAGGCACTCTCGTCCTTCCTAAACACCTGGGCTTCACCCCCTACTCCATCATTAAGGGAAAATATTACCCCCTGCAATCCCCTTACAATTATACTTTCTTCACACACTCTCTTTAACCCTTCAACACACACTATCATTCCATCATTATCATATTCTATTCCCCATAAAATCTCATTATCACTACCCCTGTTTACATAATCATTTTCTAATATCATACTTTTATTTATTTTGTCATAATTTTCTCCCCCACTTACCTTGTCTTTGTTTATATCTAACTTGTCTACTCCCCTCTTATTTTCTAACTCTATCTCGTCTAACCGTGTATGTATCTCATTTAATCTTTTATCAGAATTACAGCTTTGTCTTTGTATTTCTTTTTTCATTTCTTCAAATTTCTCATCGAATTGGTTTAATTTTACATTTTGCAAATTACTTTGTTTCTTTAGTTCATTTAATTTGGTATCAAAACTGTCAAACTTTACATTAAATTTAACAGTCTGCTGGTTAAATTTTTCATCAAATTTAACATTCTGCTGGTTAAAATTTTCATCAAATTTAACATTCTGCTGGTTAAATTTTTCATCAATCTGTTCTCTTAATTGATTATTTTGTGTTTTTATTAATTGAAACAAGTCTTCCAATGACACTTTATTGCTAATTGCCATAGGTGTCGAATTTGCACTTATTTCGTTCAATATCATCGATTCTGTTTCGGTGTTGTTCATTTCTATACTCTCGTTATTTTCTGCCATTTTAGTAAAATTTTACTCTAATAATAAAATAACGATTGAATTGTAATTGCCACTTATACGTTTTTATTTTGTCAACATAACCTACTCATTTCTATAACCTCTCACGTGTTATATCACAAACCGTTTCACCACTCCCGCTGTTTCCGAATCTGGCCTATTTTATATAAACTAATTTTATATAATGTCCCAGTTCGGGGGCCATTTGTAACTTAATTATTTAATTTTGATTTATTATTTATTTTTATCAAGTGCATAATTATCGTACTTACCGCATAATTATGGTATACTGCTCCGGTGCTCATGGTTCACTTACTCTTATGACTTTTATTTATTGGGTCCAGGTTCGTTATAGGCGAGATTGCGGAAACAGTGGAGTGCGAAATAAAAACTCTATAAGCGTTTTTATACATGAACATTGTTTTTACTCAAACCAAATTTGCATATCTTCCATACAGGTTATAATGACGTTTCTCTACAAAACAAGATGGCATCTACCAATTATTCTTACTACGCTATATAATCTTCAATGTTTCATTCTTCTTTATTTATTCATTTTGGCTTAAGATCTTTTGTCAGTCGTTATTGGAAGTTTACTGAGGTTAATAAAATTACGTTTCCACAAACCAATGTCTACATTGTAGGCCGGCCTTTCATTCTACCATGCGTTCACGCACACACACACACACACACATTACATGTTATTTCATTTTATAATATATATATATATATATGTTAAAAGGTTGGATAAATTTTGGATTTAACTTTCCTGCTGGTAGACTAGAAGTTCTTGTAGTCCGGCTTACTTCTGCTGTTAAAATTTTGGGCTGTGATCTCACTGTTCAACTGTTCTGTTCTCCTTTTAAGCACTGACTTTAGAATTTACATTTTTTTACTGACGATTAACTGATTTGCAAGTACAGTATTGTTGACTGTTATTTAATTATTCACATTTTAACTGATTTTTACACCTTTAATGGCCATGACGGCCAGCGTAATTTTTACAACTTGTTGCCGCTTGGGCTGATGTCTTCAGAGTGGGCAGACATTGTGTCATATTGTCGACAAGTGGAGGGGATCAATTGTGATCCACGATTCGTCCGTATCAGCTGACGGCATTGTTTTTCGTCATCGTTATGGCGTGTGTCAATATTTGTCATATTATTTTATTGTGTCGATCGGAATCGCCATTAACTATGTGCTCATTTTCACGTACACTCTCGGCCTTGAGATCTAAACATACGGTGACAACTGCGTCGTGTTTTATGTTTCTCAGGGAACCAACCTTATAATCTTTAATTAATTCAAACTACAATAAAAATTTCTATTTATGTCAAAGATATCCTAAGACGGGCTTTTGTCCCGTTACAAAGATTCTAGTATGAGGCAAGAGTGGGCATCCAAAATGGAGAGGACACATGCAGATGTGGACAAGGATAACCTCAGTATTCTTATATCAAAGATTGAACGCATGATTGATGGCAGAAGAAGTGAACATGAACAGGTAAACAGTATCCCTTCATGTAGCAGATTCTAACAGGGGATTTGGGAATGAGAAAGATTTCCACAAAGCAGTGCGTCAAATTTTGACAGAATCTTCAGTTTTTTATCAGAAAGAATGTCGCCTTCAGATTTAATTCGATCTTTTGAAGATTGCAGAAGTGTTTGTTAGGGTTATTACCAGTGATGACTCATGGTGTCCTAGTATGATCCAGTAACAACAGAGAATGCAATGGAAAACAGAATTTATCTTGCGCAAAGAAAGTATGTATGTCTTGTTCTCGGTTCAAGACCATGCTGATATATTTTTTGATAACAAGGGAAATGTTTACGGAGTTCATAGGACATGGTATAATGCTCAACGAACATTGTTATTTTGAAATTATGAAAAGATTATGGGAATTTGTATAGACAAGAACTCTGACCGGACAAGTGGATTTTCCACCATGCATGACACGCTCCTGCGCATGATGTGTTTAGTGTTAGTGAGTTCCTGGGCCAGAAATCTATTATGAAACTTGACCAATCATTGTATTCGCCTGACTTAGCGCCCTGTGACTTTTGGCTGTTTCCAGATTTTAAAAAGACCACAGATTTGATGACATTCTGGATTTCCAGCATGCCACACAATGATACTGTGAAGTGTTCCAGAAAACGAGTTCCAGGCAATGGCACAGACATCTATCAGAATGCATGGCTTCATAACGTGATAGTAGCAGCTAGCAGCTAGCGTATTGCAACAGTACAAATATGTTGGGTACTGTGCATTGCACAAAGTAATTTAAATAAGTGATTAGAAGAAATAAATAATGCATTTTGGTAGTAATAATAATTCAGCCTGCAATCTAAATTGTAAAAGAAACGCCTAACTTGCATGTTGGGACAGGTGATTAATGCCAGCTGCTCTTTGTATGTGTGTACACACGTAAATGGTGTGTGTGTGTGTGTGTGTGTGTGTGTGTGTGTGTGTGTGTGTGTGTGTGTGTGTGTGTGTGTGTGTGTGTGTGACTTGCTCATTAATGAAAATCACCCTTTCAGTAATGATATAAATTATGTGCGTTTATTTAATTATAATGCTTGTGTGCATAGTAGCGAAAAACAGAAAACCCCAAAATGTGTATTTAAATAACACGAACAAGTGTATAAAAAATAGTGCAAAACGAATAAAAAGTGTAATGATAGGCAGTTAAATATCAATAGTAATTATATTAAGTAAAATAAAGAAAAAACGGTTTGTGCATGAGGAACACCTATAAATTACCGACCGAGTGAGTATCGAGGAATGTGCCAAAGACTTCACAATTTGCGAAGACATGCAAATTAAGTGTAACAAGAAAGCGTGGTTTAGAGTGACGCTCTTGACAATCTCAGACATGCAGAATATTGTCGAGACATGAGTTTAGCGCCCTGGGTATAAATACAGGGGACGCGCAAACATCATTCTCTTCCTTGTTCGACCACTGATGCAGCCGGAGGCTCTACTGGACGACAACTTGTTTCTCGTTAAATCATCAGAACAGCTGGAGGCTACGTCCATCAACTAGAACTTCTATATTTGATCAGTTACCATGGCATCCAAAGAATCTACAAAGAAACAACAACGACAGTAGACCAATCACAAGCAGAAGCTAGAGACTTCAAGACTGAACATTCATTCGAGTGAGCAGTTGGGACCGGAGGCCATGACCAGGAACAAAGGTGTACCAGAGTACGAGAATCTAGTAATCCAGAGTACGAGGTTCCAGTAGACTAAGGACTACAAGTCTCTAGGACTTCCAGGACGATAGGAGCATCCGTATCTAAGACCGAAGAGGACACGCTTCAGTTGTACCACACAAATAACAAGGTGACAAATAACCATGCATTTATAAGAAACCAAGACTAATCAAAAGACTTTAAATATCAAAGAAAAAGAATATACAATTCAAGTACAATATGAGTCAAGAAATTGTATAGTTGTAAGTATGTTTTGGTACATTAAGTACGGTAATATGAAAGACTGTTTAACAATAAGAGTTAACAGTAACTGTAATTTAAAATCTATAGGCCTAATTGTTAGTAGTAAATGACAACCTCGGTAGATAAATTAATAGAAAGCAAGGCATATGCAGTAAGAAAGAAAAATTAGTAATAACAAGAAGAAAAAAAAGAGTTAGATAATTGAAAGATTAGATAATCTATAATATAATTGAGCTAGCTGAGAGCAGTATAAAAATTTATAACAGTGTATTAGAATATAAGATTATATAATTTTATGTTTGTGTGTAAAATAAGACTACGAATTATACGTAGTAAGTACGTTAAGATAATAATCATTTGGAATTGTAAAATAAATAAGAAAGTAATTTGTAATATGAGATTACAAATTACACGTAATAATTACGTGAAAATAATAATGAGTTTTAAACCGCAAAACAAATAAGAAATTGCTAATAAAAATTGAAATGATTTGTAAACCAAGCGAATAGTGTTATTATTATTATGATTACACCCTTCATTCTTGCACACACACGAATTTAGAATTTAATGTATGGTAATGTTACATAAAGATTAGTCACACATAAATAAATAAACACATTAAATTTGGTAGTGTTGTAGTATGGATGAGCAAACAATTTCATTTATAGCTTATTCCAGGAACCTCATATACTGTTAATATGTTACAATATAAACTTTAAACTAATATGTTTATGTATTGTGTAAAATGAGATTTTTGTATTTCAATGTTAGGACAGCGAAGGCTTGTGATTGATAAATAGATACAGTCTTTCTGTCATAAGTGGAAAAATGTAATACCTAAATGTTAATTTAAACTTTATGCTTTAATTCTGTAATTGTACAAATAAGAATGTCCCAATACTATCATGTACCTTATCGGAAGATTTTGAAAAAACCCAAAAGCCCTGGTCACCACCACATTTTTACAGGCAGAATCTGGAAACTCCAATACTATCCCCGTGAAAACAACTTAAAAATAAAAAAGCGTTCCCCTTAACAGAAGTTCTAAATTGTGAGACGAACTTGTTGAGCACAGGTTAGGTTAAGGAAAGGTGACTTTAAAAATAACTTAACTTGTATTCATATTAATATACATTTTTATTTGAAGTGAAGAACATATAAATTTAAACTTTTCTTTTCAATTAAAACTCAAGTGAATGTTTAAGTTTAGCAAATACATAAAATTAAATGTGTTATCCCAGTTATAGCAAATAATTGAATTTAAAACACAAGTTTGATATGTTCGTCTGCAATTGATCAATTATAACCCAATCGCCTCCACTCTAAACGTTTTCTTTTCTTTTATGTAATTTTTTTGTAATCTTATAGCTTTATTTATTTATATAATTTTGTATCCTTTTTTTGTACGTTGTAGCTACAATTACAGAAATTGCTGCTTCTTATTGTGAATTAAAAGTTTTAATTTAAAATTTATTTTATAACAAAGCCAAGCAAATCAGTACTTTTAACTATTTTCTCTTACTTCTCCCACCCCCTTTTTCATGTTCACTCTCACACACTTACTATGTCCCACACCCCATTGATAACATATTCATTTTTTTTTGTTCAGTGATTTGAGTTGTTATTTATCTGCAACCAGTAGTACGTGGTGTGTCTCCAATGTCACTCACTTTGTGTGTACTCACTTGGTATGATTTTTCTTACGCACTCATATTTAATTCGTTTGTTTTCATTTCTGATAAAAGAGCCTGGGAATGTTTAATGTTCACTGTTGTAATTTTGATTAACACAATGCGATAACATAGGCCTACATTCGCCTGCGGGCAGCTGAGTCTCTTTGTTCGCACTCTGATGGTAGTAAGGTGACTGTCTGTGTAAGCTATGGGACTTAGCTTAGTGTTACTCTGCTCCCGTACTAAAACTGGGGTTTTCCAGCTCGCCTGTGAGAAAATCGGCAGGTGCGCCAAGTTTTGTGGCTGACGCAACACTTTAAGCATGTGAACTGACTTTTGGGCACGTACACCTGCCAAATAATTACACACTTCCTAGGCCAAAGTCACGCATGACAAATTCCACTTGGTCCGAAGTTCTGTTTCACAGCCAAAAATCTGCTTTTTCGTTAAGCTTAACAAAAGGTACCATTACAATTCTGCAATGTGATGTTGCAAATTACATCATTTCACTAGTGAAATATAGTGCTAGTGTAAGGTGCATATAAAAAGCCAAGGCACTGGTGTGGGAGAATCATTCTCTAAGCAATCAACAGCCCTTCAGTCTGTTAAAAACAACAAAACTTCATGACAAACATAGTATATTTAGATTGGCCATAAAATCGATATAAATGCAGTAGCCTGTATCGCAGACAGCAGCATCAAAAAAGAGTTAACATGTTAAGAAAGATCTTGTCACTGAAAATGATTCTACAGCTGAAGTCAAAACATCTGGACTGTTTAACAAAGAACCACAACATGTTTAATATCAGATCATCATGACCCACATGAGTTGAGAACACAGTGTGCAAGATGACATATCAGCCTCTTTCAAAAATGTGTGCTTTGACAAAAATGTCTTGACAAACAGCATGCTATTTGCATGTGTATTGGCTTGGAGGAGGATCAGTCATTATTGGTTTGAATTTTAACTTTGCTCATTCATTCTTTCTGTTGTCTTATTGAACTGGGACCCTTCCAATCTATGGATTGTCGCTTAGATTTTGGGACATACTGATAAACTGTAATTTATCACAAGTTGGTACAATTTCTTAAAACAAAGTAGGATCATATTCAAATTTTTGAAAGTGAAAGTGAACATTTATACAAATTTTCGATCAAATTCCTTCTGTACATCTTTCAGCTAGCCAATTCAGCAACTGCTCAAAAGCTTAGGTGATGATTTTTTTTTCAAACAGTTTCACAGATTTTCTTATGTTAGCATCCCATTTTAATGTGTGAGGATGTCCAATGTGGAGATCATCTTTGTCACATCCCTTCCCAACTAAAATTTTTTAAGCAGCTACAAAACCTGAGTCGATCTATACCCATTCATGACCTGAGTCGTGTGTTTATAAATGTACATGGACTGCTTTAATTAAATGCTGCTGCCAAGCTGTTGGTTGCACGTGGTTGAAAATTTAACAGTAGATGGAGGGGAAAATATAGGTCAGTGACCTATACTCTCACATTGTAAATGTTACAGGGAAGCAGCAAAAACTCAGTCTAGTTATTTTATAGCTACACCACATATAGTTGACTAGTTGCCATAGAAGTTAGTTATGTTGACATGAATAGAAGAGTTCATAAAGTGAGAATAATTAAGGCCAAGTAGAGGGCATCTCTGTTGGAAGAGTATACCAGTGTATCAATACTCTTATTATGCTGCTGGTGCTGCATAGTGGGATCTTTAGAAATAATATTCCATTTGTATTAACGGCCGGCACGACTGTCTTGCAGCACATCTTGACCGAATGAAGATCTACCAACCAAGCGAATGCACCATTTGCCATACCCCAAATTCTACCATGGATGCTGAGCATCCCCTGCACTGCGCTGGGCTCAACTCTGTCTATTAACAATATGGCAGTCTCGCTGTACTTTATTGGGACGCCAGGAGCAAGATGTAACAACTTTCCGTATAGCTATAGCAAAAACAACATATTCCATTTGTAATGCCATTCTACATTGTTTCAGTTCCAGCCTGCAAATATTTAAGTATGGGTGTAAGAGTCTTGACAAGAAATTTTCTTTAAAATTAAGTAAAACATTTACAGGAACTTTGCTATCATTGCTTCAAATTAAGTGTAATGTTCATTGAATATAATGAAAAATCTGTGTTGTAATGTAGTAGAAATTATCAGTTGACCATCCATGAAGTAACTGAAGAAGTTGGAATTCTAAAATTTCGTGTCATAAATTGACAGAAAACGTAACTTGCATCTGGTTGCTTCAGTAAGATAAAGATGACAGCTTTCTGAAGATGTAACACATGGGGAGATGTGGTTGTGCAGTTATGGTGTGAACGAGAAGTACAGTAACTGCAGCAGGGGGGGGGATTCACCAAAAAAACAAAAGAAATGAGCCATACTTGTTCAAATATAAAGGCGATATTGATCATCTTTTCTGATTGGAATAGGTAGTCCATTTTATTTTCACATGATCAAATTATCAATAAAGAGTTGTATCAGAAATAATATGCCATATTGAAGGTAGCAGTGAGAAAGAAATGCCTGAAGAACGTGGATGTTTCACTAAGTAAATGCTCCTACACATTCATTGCTACTTATTTAAGAATTTTGCAATACATAACATTACCCCAGCCCTCTGTTTGCTTGCTTTGGCAACTGCAGATTATGAATGAGATTAGAGAATAAAGCATTTATTATAAAGCATATAAGTATTTATCAGAAAGCATTCCAATGATCATAGTAGTTCAGAAAGAAATTTTATGTTTTATGTTCACTAGAGGCCTAAATTCTTAATGTATTCAAAGTTGTTTCTGTTAGAAATAATTTTGTTTAAAGTCTGAAGGCATATTTTTAAATTTTGACCAAGAATTTTTTATTATGTCAAATATGCATGGAATTATCCAGAAAGTAAATTAAATTATAAATATTAGCTGATACATCTGAGAAGAAGACATAAAGGTTTGTTGTGGTTACTGACTAAAACATCTGAAGTTAGAATTGTGAAATTTGCAAATGGTGGCCCAAAAATACAGGAACTCGTGAGTAAAATGTTCATATTTTTTAACAAAAAGTAGCATGAAATTTTGTTGTGCGGATTTAATCTAAAATTCAAAAATCTTGCCTCATTGTTTTTTCAGAAATTTGTTTGTGAGCATTTGGAAAAAAGGTTTGTTCCAAAGTTTGTTCAAGGTCATTAAGAAGTGAGGGCTGTACAAATTTTTCAATAAAAAAAATGTTTTCGTGGACTTCTGTGCAGTAGAAGAAACACTGGAAATAGGAAATTACTTTAAAGAAGACATCTGATCAAGTTACGTAATTGGTAATAAAATAATCTGGAAATTTTTTTTTTCAGTCATGCCTTATAAACAGACATAATCAATAAGGAAGAGCAGTTTGTTGAGACAGTCATAGCTAGCAGATGGACATAACCGGCAATTGGTGATATGTTAGGGTTGCTGTTTATAGATAATACAATACAACATGCATTCGGGTATATTTTTTGGATAAGATTTGCTACAGACATGAATGTATAATGAAGTCTTAGTAAAGTGTGATAAAGTACTGTATATACTACAGTGCATATCATAATTATATTCACTGTATATGATTGTAAACATATTTTCTTTTTATCAGTTTTCTAATATCAACAACAAAAATGTTGATTTATCTCTTGTCACAAAAAGTTTGTTTAGTTTATAGTGGGTCAGGTAAGATATTGTATACTGAATTAGATTGTGTACTAGTGTGTACAAGTCACATGATAATTACAAAGTATGCCTGCCTTTTGCGCAGGCAAAACTGTAGTAGTGCAAAATGTGCACATTTGGCAGTACATTGTCCCCATATTTATAATTAACACAAAACCATTTAGTGGAAAAAATACAAAATATTAATTGTGTGGATTCAAAGTGAGAGTATGACTGTGTGTCAATAATTAGTGAAAACCTCAGCACAGATTGCACAACTTCCAGTTTATCAAACGCTTATATATGCGTATGGATTGAGCTTTCATGAGAATGGATTGTGTACAGTTCTTTATTATTTTAATTTGAAAATTATAGTCAGTATGCCAAGAAAAGGAAAGGTAAGATGTATATTGTACATTTGCTACTTATGTAAAAACAATCATAAACATTTGGTCTGATGTTTTTTAATAAATAGAGTTATGTAAAGCATATTTATTTTGATTAACAAAATGTGCAGTAAGAAACCAGCTTACATTAACCTCAAAAATGTTTGGAAAAATTAACTTTAGAAATAAAAAAAAATGTAAAAAGTAGTAAGAAGAAGAAGGCAAGATAATCATGTAGCAAAGATGTTCCTGTTGTTATATCATGTCTGGAAAAATATTATAATTTGAAGTCAAGTTAAAAAGAAATAACGAAGTTCTTTAATAATAACAGAACACCATTTTGTACACTTGAGAGCATATTTTAAATGAATATTAATAAATATATCAAGATTACTTCTTATACAAATTTTGAAGCTTTCATATGTGTTCATTTTAATTTTCTGTTAGTTTTTACTCCAACATTATAATCTTGCATATGAAATAAGAAACAAGTTTCATAATGTAACATAAATATCATTAAGTAGATTTTTAACACATTTTTTACTGGTGACAGCATAGAGTCACATAGTCCTGAGATGTACTGTTTACACAACCTGAAAGAAAGAAAGAAAACAGTACCTGAGAATGCTAAGTACCTTGGCAGTGAATGTGTTGTTTTCTGAATTTTTCATTATGTAAAGTACTATGTATTTTAATAAGCTTTTAGGGCACCCACACTCACCATATTGAGATTTTTACTTCATTAAATGAGCGAAGCAACAGTTTTGTTTTTTCCCTACCGTTTGCTATTTGCCTGCCTGTTTGGGGTGTCTCACTATAACTTTTGAAGGCATCAATTGATTTCCTAAAACTTACCATGAGTATCTGTACTTTTACCCTACAGAACCCGATTGTTTTTGAGATTGATCCCTCAAAAAAAAAGTGGGGGTGGAAGGCAAAAATGTGAGAGGACAACATTTTGAAAAAATTGGAAAAGTCCGTATAGGGGTATACAATTAAGGGAATTTTAACTTAAATCTGAATTTAGTGTTTAAGTTTTGGAAATTTCAAATTTTTAGTGTATGCTAGAGCCCAAAAATAGGGCAAAAGTTTGATAAAATCGCAAGTGGGACATCAAATGACAGAGAGTGTACAGAAATTTTATTTTTTCTAATTTCAATATTTTTTGCACACAGGGCTTAAAAGGAGGGGTTGAAAATTTGCCAAATTGTAAAAGTCCAGCCAGTGTCAGACTAAAGGGATCTTAACACAAATCCAATTGTTTGACATTTTTAGAGTTTAGAGTTTATTGTATGATTACTATACAATTGTTACATGGCTTAAAAAAAAGGGTAATCAGGATTTTCATAATTTTTCAGATAACTGATAAATTGTCTAATATTGAAATCTACCCAATAGTAAATGTACTTTGCTCAAGATAGTGAGCAAGTTGTAAAGCTCAGGGAGCTTACTATAGGCCCAGCAGTGTTTCCTGAACAGTCATTTGCGCTGACCCAATGCATGAATTACTCCCCACTAACAAGTATAGCTAAGTTGTCTAGAGAGGGGAGTGGAGAGACAATGCGATAACAGTACACTGTGTACTACCTCTCTCTCTATCACACACACGCTTCCATTGTTTTCACCAGTCTTGTTGCAGCTGATGTTCACACGATGAAACACTGTACAAGACTGTTGTGTGCATGTGCGAAATGACTGAAAATTTTGTTGGCCTTGCAACGAGGTGTTTTTCTACTGTGCATCAAGACCTGAGTGTTCAATTTACATCGCCCTACCTCTACTATACATTGTCCCAAAGAAACAAGATCCCTACATTTAGATCCCTATCTTAGATGTAAAATAAATATACTAATGAAATCCTCATTCATTTCTCCATTTGACCAAGCAGTTTTATATTTTGTGATTTTTGGGAAGTTTCTATGAGTTAATCAGAAATCACAAAAAAATTCCTGTTACAATATGAATTGCACATATTGCTATATTTATTGAGCTGAAAACAATTATTGTTAAAATACAGCTGAAATGTAATAATTAATAATAATAATGTATATGTGATAATTATGTATTTGTATTCGATTGTTATTAAATGCTGTACACCAGACATCCGGTGTGACCATGTGCTCAGTTTATTAATGTACATTAGGTTTTTCGGGTCCAAGGTTGCGTTAAGCGAGAAATCAGAGGCAGTAAGGGTTTTGAAATAACATCCAATTGACATGTGGCAAACAAATTAATTTTATTTATATCAGTATTCAAATACTATAAACCACAGTAGTCTTTAAACGTCTATTAAAATCCAACATGGCGGCTACATTATTTCCGCCTCTCACCATGCTTTTAATACTATATGGATATACTCTTATTTGCTTTAAGATAATTCTCCTATCAACTTCTTTACTGTAGTAACTTTTAGAAGTGTTATTTATTGCTTTGACATGAATAATTACTTTACAATTAACCACAAACCAATGCCTCAGATATAGTTACTTTAAAGTGGGCCCACTCGCACTTTCACTCTCTCACTCAAACCAATCATACCACAATATTGAACACATTGATTATTTTTTCTGATTAGAGCTCATTTTTCTGTGTTAAATTTAGAAAAGAATTTTAAAGGGCTTTCCTGAAATGATGCGGCGTTGACTATCCTCGGCAGACTCCCATGTGGCTGGCAGGTGTTTGGCCAAACTATTGCTGTTTTATTTAAGTGCACTGAATTTACTTTTTCTCTACATTATGGTCCACTGATTCTATTGTATTGTTATGATTACATTTTTGAATAAATTTACATTTTCTGGCAAAAACTGCCCACTACACTGTTAGAGCGTGTGTGCTCTCTGAGTTGCTTTTGAAGACTGGGGCAGACGTTGTATATCTAGCTTTCGTCTGTCCTTTACACTGAGTTTACATGATGGTTATAATCACTCGTTAACACTATTTACTTGTTATTACATTTTGTTAATACTAATAAAACACTTTAGCTGACTATTTTATGCCAGCACAATTCTAACGTGTTACTGCCATGGTGATGTTCTGGCGACTGGGTCAGACGTAATATATGTAAGTGGTCGTGCATCTGACGTCACCGTCTATTGTTTTCCAACCACCGCCTTGGTTAATACGTAATGGTTTTATATCGTCATTGTGTTTTTGGTGACGATTTGTTACAGTGGACCAATGAAAAGTTCGTATTGTCCATTCGTAGCGACTAAAACCGCCATTACTGTCGTTTAATTTCACTCGTACTCTGCTGACCTTGGATCGGCTCTCCTCTGGTGAATTTGCGTATCTACTGGGACTTGGGTAAACTAACCTTGCCCTTGTTAATATGTATAAACACAATAAAATTTACAATGACCCTATTACTTATACCGTTATTATGGTACAGGAAACTCTGTACTGTTACAAAACCCCCTCAATGAAAGGTGTTGTGTCGAGACACAAAAACTTTCATTGACTCATTCATACTTCTCTAAAAGGATCAGGTCAGATATGTGCCACAACCCCCTGTAGTGTTAACATAAAAAAATCTCAATCACTTACCCTTGGTCCAGTGATGAGGTTCGCACCTTCTGACCTTACTGGACTTCTCCGGAGAGATCCCTACACCATAAGGCCATGAGGCACTTTACGCTTCTGTTCTGACGCACCGGCCAGCGCAGGACCGCGGTCACAACACCATAAAACTCTGAAACATTCAATAAAAAATTTTAAAACAGTGGCCTTCTTAATATACATATCCGCAACTGATATGTTTCCTCTTAGATGCATTGGTTTGTGATTAGAGGCGTTGGCTTTATTTATTTATAAAATTCTAAATAACTCAAAAATTATAACAAGGTTTAAGATAGATCATCCCTCTACTTGGCAACACTCCTATACATTTTTTATCAATTGCTCTGACTCCAGTCAATATCAATTTGCTTCTTTCATCATAAGAAATTATACTCTTATACTAAACACAAAACAAATTTTACCCTCAAACAACAACTACTATGTTTATTCATTTATTTCAAATAATATAAGTACATTTATCTAGCATGGCAGCATTTTAAAACTATCTAAATTTCTTTACTCATTTTCTTTACTTTAATTTTACCCCTTTGTAACAGAATCATTTTTTTTTTTTTTTAGAGACTTGTTACTCTAACATAAAATTTAATATTATTATCGTCATTGCCCTTATAGTAATATAGTAACCTCCTATCCTATTGTACCATCAACATAAAAAACATAATAAAACATTGTACATCATAAAACATTAAACACTAACATTGAACAATTCACATTAAACAATTTACATTTACACAACTTGTAGCAGAACTTTATAACATTTTTACTATCAACAATTCTCTATTAACTTTTATTATTTAACCTTCATCAGATTCTATACAAAAATTTCAAATTTATCATCAATCCCTCTGTTACATTACCTTTCTACCATGAATTTTCCTTTTCTAACCCTTTTATCCTTATTTAGTTTGGGTGACTCTCTATTATTCATTTTTCTCTATCTTATTTTGGCGTTGTCAATCCAACCTCACTCACCTCTTTTTTCTACTAACAACCGCTTCTAACCATTAACATAATATGACACCAATATCTCAATAATAACCCCCTTCACAAGTCCCATTTAAAACCTCTGGCACCGCTCATTTTGTCTTTTATAAGGATGTATGTTACTTAACTGGCCATATCCATTCACAACCATTTGCCCTCCACCAATATCGGCAAACACTCTAACCCAAAATTGCTCCGCCTGCCACAACGCTGCACGCTGGTCCCTTGCCACGTCGCTCGTTGATCACTCCTTAACACCGGATCCTTACTACAAAATATCATCAACAACAACTATAAAATTACCCTTCACATTACTCACCTCTACATATAATCGCTAACCACTGTGTCCCTAAAATATCTAACACCTCTTTATATATTATCTGTATGTCAACACTTTATTTATCTAACGCCCAATAACTCTAACTAACTAACTCCAATGCCCTTATTTATCCTTATTACCCAAACTCTTTTACAACATTTCAACTTAATATACTACTAGAAAATTAATCACTTATCTATTAACAACAATACCTCTCAATATCCAAATATATCATATGCGTAATCATTTACTAACCATTAGAATCTAAATCTCACAATATCATTTAAACTTTCTTCAGTTATTTAAAATTCTACAATACATGTTTACATAAAAAAAAATACACAAAATACACAACAGCAAAGTACACAAATACATTGACATTAATATACACAAAAATATACAATCCACATAATCATTAAATCATTTACCAAAACTCAGTCATAAACAGTCCATCTTAAAAAACACTGTTCACATAATTAAATGTTCATAAACACAATAAGAACAACTAACCTCCATCGTCAAATAACAATCGAACCTTAAAACTATACACATGGTTTAATATTAGATATTTTATACTAACATCCTTATACATGCACCAACTATTCAACTTTTTATCCGTTTCCACAAATTCATATAACTCATGATCGGGTATGTTTCTGTCACCTTCAGTAAAATCAGTCATAATTAAGTATTTCGTAAAGTCATCATTGTTATTATCTCCTACTACTTCTGTTTTATTATAAGGTAAGTACTTGTTATTATTTTCACTTCTCTCTCCACCTAACCTTTCTATAAACTCTTCATAATTTCTACATATCTTAAAAATTTCTACTTCTCTGTTTCTCTCACAATATCTCTCACTTTTAAAACATCTCTCATAATAATACCTCTCCCAACAACACTTCTCTCTCTCAATATATCTCGCTTTACACCCACTCTTTAAACCTTCAAAACACACTATCATTCCATTATTATTATATTCAATTCCCCATAAAATTTCATTATTACTACCAACATCCCCCTTATTATCTCCTGTTACTATATTTTTATTTATTTTATCATCATTTCCACTACTACTTACCTTGTCATCTTTGTTCCTATCTAATCTGTCTATTTCTCTACTCTTATTTTCTAACTCTATCTCATTAATTATCTTGTCTAATTTCTCCCCTAATTGATTCAATTTATTATTCAATTGACCGTTTTGTATTTGCATTAATTGGAAGAGATCTTCCAGTGACACTCTATTCATAATGGGCGTTGATTTCAATGATTCTGTATTTGTATTTTCTACGTTACTATTTTCGTTATTATCTGCCATTTTGTCGTACTGATGGTACTAAATTTGTCTTATTTACTATGTACGTCTCTCTATACTATATGTAATTTCCATACATAACCTCCCTTTTTATGTTTATTTCTTTACCCTTCTACCTCCGCTTTTCTGCTTATTTATATAATTTTTTATTTTCCCTGTTCGGGCGCCATCTGTTAAAGTACAGATAATTAAAATAATAATGTATATGTGATAATTATGTATTTGTATTCGATTGTTATTAAATGCTGTACACCAGACATCCGGTGTGACCATGTGCTCAGTTTATTAATGTACATTAGGTTTTTCGGGTCCAAGGTTGCGTTAAGCGAGAAATCAGAGGCAGTAAGGGTTTCGAAATAACATCCAATTGACATGTGGCAAACAAATTAATTTTATTTATATCAGTATTCAAATGCTATAAACCACAGTAGTCTTTAAACGCCTATTAAAATCCAACATGGCGGCTACATTATTTCCGCCTCTCACCATGCTTTTAATACTATATGGATATACTCTTATTTGCTTTAAGATAATTCTGCTATCAACTTCTTTACTGTAGTAACTTTTAGAAGTATTATTTATTGCTTTGACATGAATAATTACTTTACAATTAACCACAAACCAATGCCTCAGATATAGTTACTTTAAAGTGGGCCCACTCGCACTTTCACTCTCTCACTCAAACCAATCGTACCACAATATTGAACACATTGATTATTTTTTCTGATTAGAGCTCATTTTTCTGTGTTAAATTTAGAAAAGAATTTTAAAGGGCTTTCCTGAAATGATGCGGCGTTGACTATCCTCGGCAGATTCCCATGTGGCTGGCAGGTGTTTGGCCAAACTATTGCTGTTTTATTTAAGTGCACTGAATTTACTTTTTCTCTACATTATGGTCCACTGATTCTATTGTATTGTTATGATTACATTTTTGAATAAATTTACATTTTCTGGCAAAAACTGCCCACTACACTGTTAGAGCGTGTGTGCTCTCTGAGTTGCTTTTGAAGACTGGGGCAGACGTTGTATATCTAGCTTTCGTCTGTTCTTTACACTGAGTTTACATGATGGTTATAATCACTCGTTAACACTATTTACTTGTTATTACATTTTGTTAATACTAATAAAACACTTTAGCTGACTATTTTATGCCAGCACAATTCTAACGTGTTACTGCCATGGTGATGTTCTGGCGACTGGGTCAGACGTAATATATGTAAGTGGTCGTGCATCTGACGTCACCGTCTATTGTTTTTCAACCACCGCCTTGGTTAATACGTAATGGTTTTATATCGTCATTGTGTTTTTGGTGACGATTTGTTACAGTGGACCAATGAAAAGTTTGTATTGTCCATTCGTAGCAACTAAAACCGCCATTACTGTCGTTTAATTTCACTCGTACTCTGCTGACCTTGGATCGGCTCTCCTCTGGTGAATTTGCGTATCTACTGGGACTTGGGTAAACTAACCTTGCCCTTGTTAATATGTATAAACACAATAAAATTTACAATTACCCTATTACTTATACCGTTATTATGGTACAGGAAACTCTGTACTGTTACATTATGTAATGCTATAGACAATTTTAAATTGCCTTTCTACACATTTCCTGACTAGTCTGTCAATAGCAGTGTTACATTCAAGGTTGGACTTTGACCTAATCTCCAGATTGTTCTGGCACTTGTATCATCATCAGCCGTGGCTCTACAACCCTTGGTGGGGCATGGCCTGTTCCAAGAGTTGTCTCCATTCTTTCCTTTCCAATTTCTTATGTTCTGCTTTCTGAGGTCCTACTGAATCTTTGAATCTACTTTGGGGTCTTCCCCTTGCTCTACTACGCATTGGTTTCTAGTAGAAGATATGTTTCGTAGGCTGTTCTTCCTCCATTCTCTGTATGTGTCCAACCCACCTTAGCCTGTATGTTTTGATTATCCTGACAATGTCCGGCTCTTTGTAAAGATGGTATAGTTCATAATTATAGTGCCTGCGCCACATTCAGTTTTCTTGTACTCCTCTAAATATTATTCTTAGAATCCATCTTCCAAAGCAACATAGAAGTCTCCTAGACCAAGAAGAGTCAGAGGAACGATAAGCAGGAGAAATGTAAGCAGGAGGGAGAGAAATGGAAGTGTAAAACACAAGACATAAAAAACATTGATACAGAAGCAAAAGCAATTGTAAGAGCATGCCACTGCAGAGTTGGGTCTACTACATGGTAACCTGGGAGAATTACACGACGATATTGTAATGTAACTACTTGAGTTTAGTCTGTTTGTGTTTTAATTAGTTCGCGTTATTTAATTACGCCCCACTGTTGTAGGCGCCAACTTTGTAATGTAACTAAGTTGTGTGACATTTTATCTTAATCTTATACCTCACGGTTGTAGGCACCAATTCTATAATATAATTCTTTAGTTTAAATAAACTCTACGTTGGAAACGTCACTTTGTAATATAATTTGTTTATCAGTGTTGATATAATGTTGTTTAATGTGTTTAAATAAGTCACACGTTACTAGTGCCGCTCTGTAATATAGCGTGATGTAGTGGTAGGATGAGAGAGATTGTATTTGTGGGCTAGTGCTTTTTGAATTTTCCCGCATTTCTGGTTGACTCTGCGATCGGCTCTAACCGTATGTTGGCAGTTGTAGGTTAGTTTATTTTTCGTCGCCGGCAAGGCTATATTCGCCTTGCTTACCTGCTCGCTCCCACTAATACCTGTGAACAAACTCTTATTCTACTTGCACGTATGAAATGACAACTCTTTTGTTGGTAATCATTGATTTGTTTTATTGTTTTTTCAGCTTATTGGTTAAACAAAATAAATGGTTCGGTCTTGGATCGACCTTGACAGTTTAGTATCGATTCGTATTTGAATCCGATCTTCAATGGTTTGCAAATAACTATAATATAAATTAAATATCTCAGGGCTTGGGTTCTTTGAGCCAGTTAAGAAGTCAGAAATGTTTTTAAAAAGGAGTACAACACATTACAAACACATAAAAATAATAAATCGTAATTATTAATGTTTACAAGTATAAATGTTGTTTTTCAACCAACTACATCAACGAACTTTGTCTGCATTGGCAAACGAATCGATAAACAAGATGGCCGCCCTGGTCATTTAACCAAGCTTCATGTGGTTCCTATGTTTTTCTGTTTAAATAAAATGTTATTATTGTTAACCACCGTATTAATGTGCAGTGGTTATTCCAATTATCACCGTAGATAGTTTATATAGTGTAGTGAAGTTGATCTATGTGTAGTGTTGTTATGAAAATACTTCGGAGTTATATTTACGTTCCTTGTATACTGCAATCAGCCGACTCGCTATGATTTTTTTTGGTGTTTGTGTAGAATTAAGCTTCCATCGGTTAGTAGTATTTCTTTTATCTTCTCTTTAAGTTTTCTGGTGTGTTTACTTCTTCTAGTTTCATTTGGAACTTTAATTGAGTATAATATTGATTGTTTTATCTTCACTCTAAGCGTCAGCTATTCGACTTTTGATCTTTACTGCTTGGCGTTTAACAATACAATCCTTCCTTCTTCTCGTCTTAGTAACGGTTTTTTGACCAGTAAACTCCATTTTTGATTGGTCAGTTTGCATGAACTTGAGGTCAAGCGGCATATAGTACCGAAAATTATATCCTTTCCTTTCCAGTCAAAAAATACTTCCTTGTTATTTTTTGTTTAAATTAAAATTAGTTTACATAGTGTTGTTCCTTTTATAAAGGTCTACATTTTTATATATAATTTTATACGTGTTAACTTTATATTAGGTGTCTATTCACCTTTACAAAAATTATAAATCTGGACTATAATACTGCCCTGACTTTTACTATACAATACTTAATTTTTGTTAGATTAATTTAATCTGATTCACAATTATTCTAAAACTTGTCCCTATTAAATTTTGGTCCTATTTTGTTATTATTGTCTTATATTAATTTGGTAACTTAATCATTTCTGACATTATCTTATTTTATATTACATGTTCGGCATAGGCCTTAAATTTGATTTCATTATCATTTTCTAATTCACATTAACTATTAAATGGTTTTTTGTTTTGAACCCTTTTGCCTGATTACATTTGTTTACTGCTTATTACATGATTTTTTTACCCTTGACATATTCTGACAATATTTATTAATTAACACAAAATCTCTTAACATACTAACTTAAAATGTTGCCTTCATGGCCAATATTACATTCATTTTTTAACAAACGATAACATAAAATATTTAGTTTACTGTAATACCACTTCTGTTCCCATACAATTAAACTTCTATTCCCATACTAGTGGACCATTAATATATTGTGTATATGGGCCTCTATTTAAGTATTTTTTGGTATTATGTTGTAACATATACTTTCTATTTTTGCCTATAGGCTTAATACACTTCTTATAATCTTTTACACGTGATTTATTACTGATAACAATTATTGGCATTGGCCTAAATAAAAGAAAAATAAACATGGTTAAGCACTGCTAATGCTTTCTCTTTAAAAACCAACAACATGAGTTAAATAACTATAAAAACTTTCAATAAATAATGCTACACTACTACAATTGTTTGTTTACACTCTGCTATTTAGTATGTCTGTTACCTTATAATGCTTATACGAGTTGTTTCTCTCGTATCGACCTATTTGGTTTCTTACACTTAATTTTATTGGAGGGATCATTGATCTTTACAGTCTCATCTGTGTGATTAATGACCTTACTCGTTTTCCACTTTTCACAAGTTTTGTCTTATTATCTACAGTACATGGTTTTTTATTTATCACACTATTGTGTTGTACCTTCATTGTTAAATATTTGATTTCAGTTATTCTGACTTTTTCTATTATTTGGACTATTTTGGTTAATTATTTGGGGCTCCCATTATGTCACATTACAATATCAATGAGCAAGAAGTAAGATTAGGTCTAGTAGAGAAATCTTTTTCAAACATAGAAGGAACATTGCTGAACAAAATATTTGAAGTTCAAGAAGCTGTGCCAACAAAAATATCTGCAGTAAAAAGTCAATTGGCAAACTAAAAGTGAAGTTGAACACTTAATGAAAATATAGCCATTCATTTCAAAACACAGCTGAAGAGGCAGTGCCAGTGATAAGGACAGAAGAATACATGGAAAATAAGCTATTAGAGAAAGTGTTACTTGATATTTCTGCCTGCCTGTGTGTGTTGAAACCGAAAACTTTATAAAAACTAACTCGTATGTTAAAATTGAAGACTTTTTCTGTGCTGTGCAATGAAATAGCCAATGAACATAAGCAGTTGTTGCTTCACACAGAGGTGCTTTGGCTCTCGCATGGTTAAGTCCTTATAAGACTTTTCGAACTTAGGCAACAAATTATATTGTTACGACGGTCTGCTCGATCGTCGTAGGTACAGTGGAAACAAAATAAGTATAAGACACCAGCTTTAATTTTTACAGTTACACAGTTCGTAATTAACAACACAGTCTACTACAACAAATCAAATATAAATTGTGTTCACACGCAATAAAAGGTTACTAATATTAAACACAATTGTATTACAATTATACCGCCCGATTATAAAACACAACACTTCACTAATAATCACTTGACCGTACACAGTAATATCGCTACTATAACTCTCGAACCGCACTATCCAATATTTCGCATTGAACTGACTGGACGTCGATGAGTACCGGTATATATACCGCCCCAAATTACTAGATTATTCGATAGCGCCAGTATAGTTACGACGTAATTATTTGCGGCCTTGACACAGTCCGCCCGGCTGGTGCCTTCGAGAAACTTCTCGTATATGTGTTTACAAGCACGTACGCCACACGCGTTATATCGAGTTTCTTCTGGCACATTTGACAAACACGTAGATTGTTCTGTGATGCCGTAACACTGCCCCCTCCTTAAGCCTGTTTGTCCCGAACTGGCAAACCGTCTCTGAAGTAATACTTGACTAGGCGATCTAGGTGGACGTGCTTGTGAAGGATAATTTTCCCGTTCTTCGAATTCAGTCTCGTGTGATCCGAACATCACGTCCCCAGGAATGCGAATCTTTCGCACAACCACTAGTTTCGCTGGAATCACTCCCGTTGCGTCATGTACTGATGACCTAAATACCACTGGCTGATCCAAGTTTGTTTGGTTCTCGTCAACAACCTCTTGCGTAACCTCATCTTCAGCCACTTTGCCCTCAGGCGCTTCTATCAGCTCAGGAACAAGCAAGAGTTTTGTCTCAACACCCATAGTTGGCTTTCCACTCACTTCTTTTGTCGTTATACTTATTTGTACTTCCTCTGCTAGTTCTTCCTCCATTTCCGCTTGCAACAGGGAGGGTTCCTCTTGACCAGACTTGTTGACTTTTTTTTCGACTAATGCCACTCGCTTAATCGAATGGTTGGTAGACCCTGTCATTTTAGCCATGCAAAGCTTTATCTTCTCTTGGCCAACCTTCAGGACATTCTCTCTTAAGTCCACAACAAATCCATAGGCATTCATAATGTCCGTGCCAAAATCACTTCATCGACAATGTCTGCAACGAGCATTTGGTGGCTAAACTAGAGAAGACCCAGGCGTACACGTACGTCTACATTTCCTAGTACAAGAGCTAATTAGAGGCTGGCAGTTGCTGACTAAGTCAGGCCGCACAATGGACACTGTTGTTGCGCCCATGTCAACTGTAAATGATGTTGGTTTCCTTCCACAAATCCATTAACAACAATCAAGTTTCCACTGGTCTTATGTAGCGTGGAAACTGTGTTTTTCTGGGGCTTTACTTCTCCAATTGGTGCGATCACTCTCGGTATCTTCTTCTCCCAACAGTCTACCTGTAGATGGTCACGTTTTCCACAGTTGTAACAATTCGGTCTTCTGTCTTTTTGAAATTGTTGCGACTCTCTTGAACTTTTGAATTGTTTGTCCGCCAACATTGTTTTTCTGCACCCATCATAACGGCAATGTGATACAGGGATCTTCTGACTGCAACGTGATGGCACAAACCCATTAATGTAGCAGGACGCTGACTTAGCAGCTTCAAACTCTAGGGCGTGAACAAGAGCTTCTGAGCTATTTCGGTGTCTTGCCATTCGTAACACTTGCTGAAGTTCATAATCTCTTTCTGTAGTAGTTCTGCCGCGGGCACTTTTAATGAGAGAACAAGTGAAACAGCCTTGTCATTCTCTGTCCAATTATTTGTGAATGCAGAAGCTTCAAATTGGCGGAGGTACGTTGCCCAGTGATTGGTTCCGTCAAAGGTTGGAGCTTTGACATGAACTGTCCCTACTGCAGGCAAAGTGACTTTGTCTGTTAACTTATTTTCTGTGTCTTTTTCTGTCTTTATCACTGGCACAGTCTGTTCAGAAATTTGTTTTAGTTGTAACTTCAGGCACGGCTCGACTTCATTTTTAATCTGTTCTTTTATATTTGTAATCGAATCTTCTATTTTTGTTGACATAGCTTTTTCCACACTCAAGACAGATTTTTCTACTTCCGCTATTTTACTTGGCATGGATTCTTCTACGTCAGATATTCTGGTAATTTGATTGTTAAGCTCACCTCGTAATTCACCTACGTCACCACGTAGGAGACCCAATTCTGCTGTAGTATGTTCTTGCATCTGCTATTATGTTGCCAACATAATATTTTACTTACGGGTCCCAGGGTTCTTAGACGAGCACAGAAAACACAATGTTTGTTGAGAAATAATATACTCGGATTGCATTAGTTAAACTTGTGTTTATTGATCATCGGAAATTTTATATTTTAATAACAAAAACAAAATGGAGTCTTTCTCCTTTTACAAAATCCAAATACGAAATGGCTTCGTCACCTTTCCTCTCCTCAGCCTTCATGCATGATATATTTATGTGATATATTTTAACTTCAACTTACTCTGGTTACATATTTAAGTGAATCTAGACCATTACTGCAGTTTTAATAATTCAAGTTTTTTAAGTTATATGAATCACATAACGTGAACCAATGCTTTGTGATTTATGGGTACCGGTACACACGCACACATGCTCCCACACATACTAATTTAAACGGTACGTTTTAAATCTTTTACTTGAGCTCAATTAATATGGTTCTGTAGTTTAAATTGTGTGAAAGGTTTACTTTCCTGCTGTGATGGATGAAGATCGAGTCAGATGTTACTCATGTTCATGCTGGTGTTCTGCCGAACTATTACACTGTTCTTTTGTAACTGCACTCACTGTCTCTACATTTTATACTTGTTGATTTTAAATAGATTTAATTTCACATCGCTGTTATTACTTTTAAAGGCTTGCTGGCCAGCAATTTAGACAACGTGCATTTTGCGCGAAGGATACGAGTCGACTGAGAGTGCCAATATGGCTCTGATTTCTGAAGTGGAAAGAGTTGTCGCGTCATCAATTCTATTGTTCTTTGTGTTGACATCTTGGTTTTTTAAGGTGCAGCAATTACGTCTGACATTCCTTAGATGACATTTACATAGGATCGGTCGTTTGTACTGGCAGAATAGCTGTAGTTTTGCACGTACGCCACTGACCTTGACGCAAACCCTTCTTTGCTTAGTGCGTTGTTTCACACGTTTGGAAAACTTTACCCTCACACATTTCAATATTTAATTTACAATAAAATTATACCTGTTATTTACCCAGAATCCCTATACGGACCTATTGTACCGTTACAAAACCCCCTCAATGAGAGGTTTTATGATGAAGCATAAAAACTCTCATTGACACATTCATACTTCCTAAAGGGATCAGCTAGGATATGTCGCCACAACCCCCTGTATTGTTTATATAAAAGGAATATAGATACCTTACCCCTTGGTCCAGTGATTGTGACAGCACCTGCATGACCTTACTGGACTTCTCTTTCGAGATCCCAACACCGCAAGGCCAGTCAGGCACTTAACGTTCCTGCTCTGACGCACTGGCCAGTTCAGGACCGCCGCCACAGCATCACCAAACTTTGAAACATCGAATACAAAAGTCAAATAGTGGCCTTGTATAATACCATATCCCTAACTGATCTGTTTCCCCTTAGCTGCGTATTGGTTTACGTTAATAAGCATTGGTTTTTTCCTTAACTCCTAATATCTCTTAATACATAGATGAAAACAAGATTTATTATAGATGTATCCTTCTCTTATTTTACTCCAAAATATTTATTAAACTTTCGATTTCAATCGATAATATTTAACTCTTTCCCATTGCACAAGAAGAAATTTAAATCTTTACACTAATGCAATAATATGTAAAACAATTACTTAAGTTTAAGAGAGTCAACAAAACAATTTATCTCTATAATTCTTATATAGAACAAACACAAGTTCACTACTTTCGAACAATCCATCTATTTGAAAATGATTAATCCTCTTTCATGATCCTAACACTTTAATACAAAATCATAATTATCTTTTATGATCAACCTTTAATTATTTAACATCTATTGTGCCATTAAATTCTCAAAAAAAATTCAAATTTAATATCAACCTTCATTTTACATCACATTTCATTTATTATTATATTTCTACTATGAATTTTCTATTTAACATTTTCATCATTAATTAGTTTGGGTGACTCTCAGTCATTTACAATGATTTGATTTATATGGGCATTATAATATATAACCTTCCTCCCTTTCTCTCTTCTAACAACCACTAACAGATTTACATAGGGTGACACCAATCTCTCAGTAATAACCCCCTTCAACACTAATTCCACTTACCTCAATTTATTCTCCTCTTAGAATAAAATACCTAATACCCTCTTTGTAACTAGGATGTGTTTTCCCGACCCTGGCAATTCCATTCATATCCTTTTGCCCTTCCCATAATCTCGGCAAACACTCTTTGACCCTTCACAATTACCTGCCCAACGACGCACGTTGATCACTCCTTACCATCTCACCCTCACTACAAAATATCACCATCAACTATTTACTCTCTAATTACATTACTCTCACTTTCTACATACATGCACTCCCACTACTGTGTCTCTACTACTACTCTGTTTCTGTATTACATGTATTTCAAAATTCTTATTTTCTCTAACTCCCACTAGAGTTAACTTTGACTAACTCAAATGCCTTATTTAAACAATTATCATCACCCAAACAAATTCTCTTACCACATTTAAATCAGTTAATTCATCTGCAATTTATTTTAATTCAATGAATTATTTAAACACAACATTACTTTAATTACCTTCTTCCAAACAATTACAATTCATTTATTACAGACTCTCATTATTTGTTTAGTCTGCTAAAATATTATTATCATTAAAATCAATTTCTACTACATGCACACATTGTTTACATAAAATACATTTCACAACACAAACACAATTAATTTCACTATACATTTATTTACAATTTTTTGTCATTATTTTTCTGTTTACCACACCTCATTTCATAAGTTAGCAAGGTCATCACCATAAACTAAAATAATTAAATGTTCATGAACAACACAATATCTACCCTCCATCATCAAATAATAACCTGATCTTACGGCTACACCATTCATTTACAATTACAGACACATTTTTATTATTATAATTATAACAATCATCATCATCGCTTTTTTCCATTGTCTCAATATAGTGACTACAACTATTATTGCATACTATTATTTCAAGATTCCTGTCGACATTGGGTATGTTAAATTCGCTCTTAGTATTTTCTGTTACAGTCAGGTAAGTTACATTCTCATCAACTACTGTTGCTACATCCGTTTCAACATAAGGTAAGCACTCACTATAATTATCAACTCTCTCTTTATTCACTCTCTCTCTTAATTCTATATAACTCCTCCCGACCTCAAACAACTCTATCTTCCTATCACCATACCTCTCTCTCTCAATATATGCAGGGGGCTCTAAATCATAAAAACACCTCCTGGTCCTTCCAGGAACATCATCAAAATTCAAAGGACAATTATTTGTAGATCTTTCATCTACCAAATATACTCGTGAAGACCCTTCTTCACCCCCAACAACACCACGGGAAAAAATTACCCCCTGCAAAACCCCTCTACCTCTGAACTCTCTTTACACTCTCTCTTTAACTCATCAACACACACTAACATTCCATTATTACCTTCTACCTCCTCTAAAATTTCATCACCACTATTTTTAATTATATCATCGTAATTCTCACCACCACTTACCTTATCATCTTTATGTTAACTGACTATTTTCATTTAATTGATCGGTCTCTTTACTACCTTCTACCCCCATTTTAATCTCACAATTGTCATCTACTTTATTCATTTTAAAGTTATTAATTATGTCATCTACTCTTGTATTTTGTTTATCAAACTTCTGACTGACTGATTCTATGATCTGTTCTTTTATCTGATCACGACGTTCATGAATTTCATTCGTTTATTGAAATTAAAAATTTGCTGTTTAATCTCCCCTCTCATCAACTTTATCTCATTATTTTGCATCTCAAATTTATCATTCATTTTAGTGTCACTAATGTCAAAACGACTGTTTACTTCATCGAACTTTCGATCGTTGACATAAAAACGACTATTCATGTTTATAGTCTGCTTTTCTAACATTACTGGTATCATTTTAAACATCTCATAACTATAATCTTTTTTGTAATTGTGACAGTACGAAAATCTTGATGTCGGAATTATGGTATGAGTGGTAGCAAATTATCGTATTTTATTGTTTTACACACACATACTTGGGTAGGACGATTTCCCTTTGTAAAGAGGCAACGACGCAAATTTCAGCAGAGCAAAACTATTCCAAGGTTAGGAACGGACGTGTGAAGCCGAGCATACACAATGGCGTTATAAGTGCACACTGACTTTCAATATCCCTACTCATTGGTCCATAAGGCGGGACGTCATTAATATATGAAGATGACCTAACAACAATGACATGATAACAGGGCGTGAGCCAAATTGAAACAAAAGACAATGACGTGGATGCGCTAACACATACGCAAAATATGTGCTTTGCATCCCCCCAGTCAACTACAAGTCGTCATGCAGTAAACACGTATTAAAGTGTACTGGTGCTAAATAGGCCAGAAATAGTGTTTATCATTAGTTAAAAAATGTAAAAGTCAGCAAAATATAGTTCAACTAAATAACAGTCTAACAATGTAGAGTCAGTGCCAACAAGACAGACAATCAGAATCAAAATATGCCGAACATCGGGCGAGCCATGGGCAGCATCTGAACCACACGGAAACCTCAACATTTCAGGAAAGTGCAACATTTAAATAATACCTTTTTCTTTACAAGTAATCGAGCTCGAGATAATATGAACAGCAAAATTTACTAAATCAAAATTTTTAAAGATGTAATGAGTGAGAGAGAGTGATTGAAATTGTGAGAAAACAGGCCGGCCGTCTTTTTTAAAAGAGGCGTTGGTTTGTGTTCAATAACCCTATTCAATGATAATCTTAGGAAAATTAAATAATGCAGTATAAAATGTTCTTTTTATGTAATAGAAGTAAAGAGAGAATAATTATTGGAAACGTAAGATATTAATAAGGAGCGGAAGCTAACTAGCCGCCATGTTGTAGGTGCGGTATAAGCCGCCATTTGTATTTTGAATATTAATTATGCAAAGAAAGTAACAAACAGTTTTTTTTATACCTTTCAATGGTAATCAGTCTTATTATTTCGTTCAACCCAAATGTTTCTGCACTTTCACTTAATGAACTTTGGGCCCTGGGTACAAAACAGATATGTGTGGTAGCATGAGTCTACGGAAGTGTGATCAACACGTGGTGAGTACCATAAGTAAATGTTGTTTTACATATTTATGTATTTATATAAATGTATTTATGTGAGTGAGTTAACAAATGGCGACCGAACGGTGACTTTATATAAAAAATAAATTTATATAATTAAGTCAAAGAGCAGAGACAAGCGGGTGCCGAAATGATAAAACAGCATAAGAGGTTATGTTAGTGTTTGAGTAGAATACAAAGCAACTGAAAATAAACAATCGTTTATTATTTAAAAGTTATTATTATTATAAGCAAAATGGCAAACAATAACGAAAACATTAGTATAAATAATACAGCAACAGAGTCGCTGTTATTAAATGAACCACAAGCTAATTCAACACCCGTTATAAGTAATAAAGTGTCATTCGAAGACCTTTTTCAGTTGATGAAGATACAGAATAATGAGTTAAAAGAGCAGAGCATTAAGTTCGATATAAAATTAGGTAATTTTAACGATAAATTAAACCAGTATGATGAACAATTTAAGGATATCAAAAAAGAAATTAAAAAACAGAATGGTAATTTTGACAAAAGATTAAATGATATACAGACACGGTTAGACGAGATAGAATTAGAAAATAAGAGAGGAATAGACAAATTAGAATTGAACAAAGATGACAAGGTAAGTGGGGGAGAGAATTGTAACAATATAAATAAAAGTATGATATTAGAAAATGGTTATGTAAACAGGGGTAGTGATAATGAGATTTTATGGGGAATAGAATATGATGATAATGGAATGATAGTGTGTGTTGAAGGGTTAAAGAGAGTGTGTAAAAAGAGTATAATTGTAAAAGAGTTGCAGGGGGTAGATTCTTCCCTTAATGGTGTATTTGGGGGTGATGTACATGTGTTTAGGAAGGACGAGAGTGCCTTCGATGTATATTTGGGAGACATATGGTCTACAAATAAAATTGTCCTTGGTTTTATTAGTGCACTTCACAGGTGGTGCAATAGTTGTGAATTAGTGTCCCCTGCAAATGTAGAAAGAGAGAGATGTTTTGAAAGTGAGAGATATTGTGTGAGAAAGAGGGAAATAGAAATTTTTAAGATAAGTAGAGACTATGAAGAATTTATGGCAAGGTTAGGAGTAGAGATGATTGATAAATATAGTAAATCCTTGCCTTGTACTAAAACTGAAGTAGTAGGAGATAATGAAAATAATGACTTTGCAAATTACCTAATTATGACTGATTGTACTGAAGGTGACAGAACCATACCCGATCATGAATTATATGAGTTTGAGGATAATGATAAAAAGTTGAATTGTATATGTATTTATGATGTTAGTATAAGAGAGTCAATATTAAGCAATGTATGTAGATATAAGATTCGACTATTGTTTGACGATGGAGGGTAAATATTTTATTGTGTTTATGAACATTTAATTATGTGGACAGTGTTTTTCAAGATGGACTGCTTTCTGACTGATTTTTGATAAATGATAAAATGATAATTTTGGATTGTATATTTTTGTGTATATTGTAATATTACTAGCGGTTCCTCTCAATTAAATAGTTTATATAATGTGTTTAAAATGTAGTATTTGAAGTTAAAAGCGTGTTTACAATTGAAAATTAAAGTTACAAGTTATGATGAATCGACAAAATTATAATTGTCTTAAAAGAACTCCTTTAAATAAAAATGATTGCAGTAATGTTGTTTGAACTATAATCTTGCTTAATTCAATAAATAAAGCGTACTAGCTGGTCGCTTGATGAAGGTAGCAGTCGCGTTGATTCTGGCAGCGAAACTCCTTCCAGGTTGACAGTCGTCTAAGTACGTAAAGTCAAGTCGCGTCTGGACAATAAAATTAATAAAATACACTTCCACGTACCTGGTCGTGATTCTGGAAGTTCGGAAGTTCACTTTTTTAACAAATTAATAAGCTGCCAAGACGGTTTACAAAACCAGCTGCTTTACTTACAAGGTTAGGTTACCTTGTTTAATAACGGGCGCCACACAGGTTTATTTCTGGAAAATCCCGTGCAAAACCCATTAATAGAATCGAATAATTAATAATTCTCTTCTTTAAAAACTGAAATTATGTTTATTGCCCTGATGGCAATTCAAATTCAACAACGTATGATCTCTACTAAAAGTTACTTTGATTATTTTGAATTAATTCTCTACTTACTTTTCGAAATAAATTAAGTCAAAGTTATGCTGCTAATAACTGGGTTTTATTTGTACCCTTGATGATAAATTCAAACAAACATAATTAAGAAAATACATTGATATACAATTGAAATTGTTTCGTTCACTTACCCTATTATACTAGCTCAGAGCATAAACAATTGTTCTGGTTATGTCCAGATAAACTTTACTTTAAACATTAATTTTATTTATATCTCGGGTGTAAATTCTTTGAAACACAAGAAAGAATGCTCATGCCTACACAGAAATTAATTATTTCATAAAACAATATTGACTAGTAATGCCTTGTTGTTTACTAACAAAAATCAAACCTATTTATAGGTTAGGCGTTCGTCACGCTTGCTTAATTATTCACAAAAGTTATATAGTGAGACCACTTAAGACTAACATCATTCTTAAACAGGATTGACAAATCCACTAAATAAATTCAGTCATTGTGTAATACAGAAAATGTTTTGGTGTTATGCGTCAGTACAAATTTTGTTTACAAAAATATATATATCAGTGCACTCAGAGTAATGGAGTAAATTGTCACGATTTTACCTCTTTATTTTAATCTTTTAGATTAAAATTTAATTAAACACTCCAGTGGTCGGATTGTAATGACCCTGGCTATACACTACACACACACTTGAACAGAGAATATTTGTCCGCTTCTGACTAAAATGGACCTTTTATAATATTATTTAATTATTTTCTCCTGTTCGATATATCCCGCACTAAATAAAATAAATAAATATCACTATAATATTGACGACTCGGAACACTAAGTTTTTTATAAGTAAAAACGTAAAGTTTTACCTTACAGCCTAAACCGGCTTTCACCTATAGAAGGCTTCATCAGAGGCTGTTGTTAGTAGCGCTGCTCGTCTTGTTGTTGGCGACGAGATAGTGTTTCGAAAGATTGAAGCTGTGTGTGTGTGGTGAGATGTGTTCGAATAATGCGTGCGATTTGAATTGTGTCTGTTCGTTTAGGATGTCGTTTTTATTTGTTTTTGTGTGTTTGTATATTTCTAATTGTTCTAGAGTGTCTAGTTTTCGGCCTTTTGTGTGTACGTGTAGTATGTTCATGTTATTGTCGATGTTTTATATGTGTGGTGTGCTTCAATGAGGTGGTTTGCGAAGGTAGATTCTGTAGTGTTGTGGAGTGCTTTTGTGTGTTCAATGTATCTCTGTTTGAAGCTACGTCCTGTCTGGCCTATGTAGAATTTACTGCAATTTGAACAATTTCGTTTATATACACCGGGTAGATCGAATTTGTTTTGTGCTTTGGGCATGCGTTTTGATAGTGTGTGTTCTGTTTTGTTAGTAGTTTTGTAAGCGATTCTGTATCCTGCTTTTTTGAATTTGTGGGCAATTTTTTCTGTTTGTTTGTTGATGTATGTTAGTGTCATAAGAATAAAATAAATACTTCACATCGATGCACTGATTCTAGGTAGACTGTATTGTAGTTACTTTATGTTGCCGAAATGATTCAATGGACGCACTAATACATGAAGCTATAAGTTAATAAAAATTTTGATGGGACGAGCGACACCTTTCGCTCTCGATGATTGTCAAAAGTGTCTAACGGAAATTACCTGCATTCCGTTATATAGCCCCTGTTTTGATAAGGCTTAGGCGATTGTTTCATTTAGTAAGCTATTTTCTGATTGGCTTAACCAGACGTTACGAAAATGACGCATTGTTTTCCAACTGTCACTAACCGTCTTTTTGCTGAAATGATTGACAGCTGTCGTTGTTGTTGTTATTAACAACCGAATTTTTTACTTTCTATTTACAAATGATGCTAACGCATGTCACGTTCCAAAGGTTCGTATAAAATGTTCTTTTTATGTAATAGAAGTAAAGAGAGAATAATTATTGGAAACGTAAGATATTAATAAGGAGCGGAAGCTAACTAGCCGCCATGTTGTAGGTGCGGTATAAGCCGCCATTTGTATTTTGAATATTAATTATGCAAAGAAAGTAACAATTAAAGTTTTTTTTTTACCTTTCAATGGTAATCAGTCTTATTATTTCGTTCAACCCAAATGTTTCTGCACTTTCACTTAACGAACTTTGGGCCCTGGGTACAAAACAGATATGTGTGGTAGCATGAGTCTACGGAAGTGTGATCAACATGTGGTGAGTACCATAAGTAAATATTGTTTTACATATTTATGTATTTATATAAATGTATTTATGTGAGTGAGTTAACATTTTCATATTGAGTTGAGATGGGTGTTATTTGTACTGTGTCTAATTCAATGGATTCGGTGGCACTAGACTTGCCGATTTGACTAATAGGTGTTGAATGACCTCCCCTCTCACTCGTAAACGTTTTGTCAGTTACGCTGGCACATCTACATTTTTATCTGCCATCTCAAAAAATTTTTTAAATATATTTCTTTTCAAAATATTACCATATATCTAACATATACTTATTATCTAACAAGATATGTTTTACTACTATCACGTATGGTTACAAACTAACCTTACTATTTACGTATATTGATTACATACCCATTCTCAACAACCACCCTGTTTCTGTATGCAGGTCTATTTTATATAAATTTTATTTATATAATGTCCCACCGTAAGGGCGCCATTTGTTAACTAACATACCTTTTAAACTTACCTTTTTTATTTTGTTAACATTTTTACACTGTTTACTATGGCCAGTCCAGCCGCCGTGTTGTTGCCAACATAATGTTTTACTTACGGGTTCCAGGGTTCTTAGACGAGCGCAGAAAACACAATGTTTGTTGAGAAATAATATACTCGGATTGCATTAGTTAAACTTGTGTTTATTGATCATCGGAAATTTTATATTTTAATAACAAAAACAACATGGAGTCTTTCTCCTTTTACAAAATCCAAATACGAAATGGCTTCACCACCTTTCCTCTCCTCAGCCTTCATGCGTGATATATTTTAACTTCAACTTACTCTGGTTACATATTTAAGTGAATCTAGACCATTACTGCAGTTTTAATAATTCAAGTTTTTTAACTTATATGAATCACATAACGTGAACCAATGCTTTGTGATTTATGGGTACCGGTACACACGCACACATGCTGCCACACATAATAATTTAAACAGTACATTTTAAATCTTTTACTTGAGCTCAATTAATATGGTTCTGTAGTTTAAATTGTGTGAAAGGTTTACTTTCCTGCTGTGATGGATGAAGATCGAGTCAGGCGTTACTCATGTTCACGCTGGTGTTCTGCCGAACTATTACACTGTTCTTTTTGTAACTGCACTCACTGTCTCTACATTTTGTACTTGTTGATTTTAAATAGATTTACTTTCACATTTTTGTTACATCGCTGTTATTACTTTTAAAGGCTTGCTGGCCAGCAATTTAGACAACGTGCATTTCGCATGAAGGATACGAGTCGACTGAGAGTGCCAATATGGCTCGTATTTCTGAAGTGGAAAGGGTTGACGCGTCATCAATTCTATTGTTCTTTGTGATGACGTCTTGGTTGTTTAAGGTGCAGCAATTACGTCTGACATTCCTTAGATGACGTTTACATAGGATTGGTCGTTTGTACTGGCAGAATAGCTGTAGTTTTGCACGTACGCCACTGTCCTTGACGCAAACCCTTCATTGCTTACTGCGTTGTTTCACATGTTTGGAAAACTTTACCCTCACACATTTTAATATTTAATTTACAATAAAATTATACCTGTTATTTACCCAAAATCCCTATAAGGACCTATTGTACCTTTACACCCTTCCGCTTTCTCTACATCCTGTCATCGCCGTTCTTCTGTCTGCAACAACAGTGCCTGGAAATTTTCTGTCATCTGACTGGCATCCATTGTTTTCCGATTAATTACGAATGACACTCGTCTTGTACAAAATGTCCACTGTTCACCGTTCTATCCCACTTATGATACCACTGTTACGACGGTCTACTCGATCATCGTAGGTACAGTGGAAACAAAATAAGTACAAGACACCAATTAAGTCACTAATCACCAGCTTTAATTTTTACAGGTAACAGTTCGTAATTAACAACACAGTCTACTACAACAAAGCAAATATAAATTGTTCACACGCAATAAAAGGTCACTAATATTAAACACAATTGTATTACAGTTATACCGCCCGATTATAAAACACAATGCTTCACTAATGACCACTTGACCGTACACAGTAATATCGCTGCTATAACTCTCGAACCGCACTATCCAATATCTCGCATTCAACTGACTGAACGTCGTTGAGTACTGGTATATATACTGCCCCAAATTACTAGATTATTCGATAGCGCCAGAATAGTTACGACGTAATTACTTGCGGCCTTGACACAGTCCGCGCGGCTGGTGCCTTCGAGAAACTTCTCGTATATGTGTCTACAAGCACGTACGCCACACGCGTTACATCGAGTTTCTTATGGCACATTTGACAAACACGTAGATTGTTCTGTGATGCCGTAACACTGCCCCCTCCTTAAGCCTGTTCGTCCCGAACTGGCAAACCGTCTCCGAAGTAATACTCGACCAGGCGATCTAGGTGGACGTTCTTGCGAAGGATAATTTTCCCGTTCTTCGAATTCAGTCTCGTGTGATCCGAACATCACGTTCCCAGGAATGCGAGTCTTTCGCACAACCACTATTTTCGCTGGAATCACTCCCATTGCGTCATGTACTGATGACCTAAATACCACTGCCTGATCCAAGTTTGTTTGGTTCTCGTCAACAACCTCTTGCGTAACCTCATCTTCAGCCACTTTGCCCTCAGGCGCTTCTATCAGCTCAAGAACAAGCAAGAGTTTTGTCTCGACACCCATAGTTGGCTTTCCACTCACTTCTTTTGCCGTTATACTTATTTGTACTTCCTCTGCTAGTTCTTCCTCCATTTCCGCTTGCAACAGGGAGGGTTCCTCTTGACCAGACTTGTTGACTTTTTCTTCGACTAATGCCACTCGCTTAATCGAATGGTTGGTAGACCCTGTCATTTTAGCCATGCAAAGCTTTATCTTTTCTTGGCCAACCTTCAGGACATTCTCTCTTAAGTCCACAACAAATCCGTAGGCATTCATAATGTCCGTGCCAAGAATCACTTCATCGACAATGTCTGCAACGAGCGCATTTGGCGGCTAAACTCGAGAAGACCCAGGCGTACACGTATGTCTAAATTTCCTAGTACAAGAGCTAATTAGAGGCTGGCGGTTGCTGACTAAGTCAGGCCGCACAATGGACACTGTTGCGCCCATGTCAACTGTAAATGATGTTGGTTTTCCTTCCGCAAATCCATTAACAACAATCAAGTTTCCACTGGTCTTATGTAGCGTGGAAACTGTGCTGTTCTGGGGCTTTACTTCTCCAATTGGTGCGATCACTCTCGGTATCTTCTTCTCCCAACAGTCTACCTGTAGATGGTCACGTTTTCCACAGTTGTAACAATTCGGTCTTCTGTCTTTTTGAAATCGTTGTGACTCTCTTGAACTTTTGAATTGTTTGTCCGCCAACATTGTTTTTCTGCACCCATCATATTGGCAATATGATACAGGGATCTTCTGACTGCAACATGATGGCACAAACCCATTAATGTAGCAGGACGCTGACTTGGCAGCTTCAAACTCTAGGGCGTGAACAAGAGCTTCTGAGCTATTTCGGTGTCTTGCCATTCGTAACACTTGCTGAAGTTCATAATCTCTTTCTGTATTAGTTCTGCCGCGGGCCCTTTTAATGAGAGAACGAGTGAAACAGCCTTGTCTTTCTCTGTCCAATTATTTGTGCATGCAGAAGCTTCAAATTGGCGGAGGTACGTTGCCCAGTGATTGGTTCCGTCAAAGGTTGGAGCTTTGACATGAACTGTCCCTACTGCAGGCAAAGTGACTTTGTCTGTTAACTTATTTTCTTTGTCTTTTTCTGTCTTTATCACTGGTACAGTCTGTTCAGAAATTTGTTTTAGTTGTAACTTCAGGCACTGCTCGACTTCATTTTTAATCTTCTCTTGTATATTTTTTCAATCACTTTCTGCTACAGTCCGTTTCTTGATGTATATAATACATTTAATATTTATACATAAATTTACCTCAAGATGTTATTTTTCTATTTGGAACATGTTTCGGGTACCCATCCTCAGCCTTCCGGTTTTTTTGTCTGGTGAAGTACATATGTGTTGTTGGTTGGCTATTGTGGCTTCCTGTTGGCTTCTGGTATTTCAAGTTGGTTTTATTGAGTGTGATTGTGGTGTATGTGTTAGTTTTTTGTGTATTTTCAATGTTGAGTGCTTTGAATATTGTGTCATGTTTTGTATTGATTTGTATTTGTTCAGGTATTAGTTTGTTTTCTGTTTTATGTTTGTATATTTGTAAATTTTCCCATATGTTCATTATGGTGCCTTTGTGTGGTATATGTTTTATTAGTGTTACATTGGTTATGTCTGGGAATTCATGTCCTGTGTTTATTGCATGTGTGGCTAAATTGGATTTATATATTTCTGGTTTTTTGTATGCATTTAGGTGTTCAAATTAACGTTTTTTCAGCTGTTTTTTTGTTTGTCCTATATAACATTTATTGCAATCTTGGCATTCAATTTTGTATATACCGTTAGTTGTTGCGTATCTTTGTTGTGTGAGCTATTTAGATTTTGTAATTTATTTTTATTAGTTTTGTATGCTATTTTTATATCTGTGTTTTTAAATAGTTTTGTTAGTTTTGTCATTTTATTATTTATATATGTGAATGTGGCCCATTTTTTGTTGTTGTTATTATTTATGTGTTGTTCAGTTTGATTAATTCTTAATTGTTCAGTTTTTATTTTGTATTTGATTTTATTTTCTATTTTGATCATAGTATATTTATTGTATCCATTTTCATAACCAGTTTGGTATATTATATTTCTTTCTTTGTCAGTTTCTTGTTTGTTTAGGGGTATTTTGTACATTCTGTTAAATAACGAATAAAATGCTGCCATTTTATGTTGTGGTGGGTGGTCAGAATGGTTAGGTATAATGATGTTAGTGGAAGTTGGTTTTCTATATATTGCATATTGTATGTGTTTGTTATATCTTGTGATGGTTATGTCTAAATAGTTGATTTTGTTATGTTTTTCTTTTTCTTCTGTGAATTGTATTTTGGGATGTATGTTATTGATTTGTTTCTGTATGTTCTCTGCATTTGTGTTTTTGTTATTTGATACATATAGTCCATCATCTACATATCTTATCCATATGCCATCTGGGTCATGTGTTTTTATGATATTTTGTATTTTGGTGTCTATGTGTTGTAGGAAAATTTCTGCTATTATGCTTGATAATGGTGATCCCATTGCTAAACCTTCTTTCTGTTGATAAATTTTGCTATTAAATTCAAAGTAATTTTGTTTTAGTATTAGTTGGAGACTATTTTTTATTTTGGTTATATATTGTTTGTTTTCATTTTGTTCTTTAAGTTTGTTTATTATTATGTCAATTGTTTCTTCTACTGGGATATTGGTGTACATGTTTGTTATGTCATATGATGTGAAAAATGTATTTTCATTTATATTTATTATTTTTAGTTTGTCTATTAATTCGTATGTATTTTTTATGTTATGATGGTTATTTGTTAGATGGTTACTTTTTAGTTTTTGTGCTATTATTTTTGCTATTTTGTATGTAGGAGCTTTTTTGAAATTGATTAATGGACGTATTGGGTTGTTTATTTTGTGTATTTTATTAGGCTATTCATTTTAGGTGGTTCTGGATTATTGTTTATATATATGTCTATGTTTTTATTGTTGAAAATGTTTTTAGTTGTTTTTATTAGTTTTATTGTTTGTTTGAGATAGTTTTCTGTTGGGTTTTTATCTAGTTGTACCCATTTATTATTGTTGATGAAGTCTTCAGTTTTTTTTATGTAGTCTGCTTTATCAATGATTACTGTTGCTTGACTTTTGTCTGCTTTAGTTATTATTAAATTATTGTTCTTTACTTTATTTTTAATTTCTTTTATTGTTTTATTGTTTTTCTTTTGTTTATCTTTGTTTTTCATTTCGCTAGTGATTATTTTTTTTAATTATATGTGTTGCTTCTGTTCTTTTTTCTTCTTGTATATTGTCTTTTATTAGGTTAATGGCAAATTTTGTTTCTACTATTAAATTTTCTAGATTTTTGATTGCATTTTGGGTTATGTTAGTTTTTGACATATTGTTTAAATATTCTGTTTCTTTTTTGTTAAATTCTGTATTGCTAAGGTTAATGGTTCGAGGGTAAAATGTGTTTATTTTTGTTTTTTTGTTCTTGATTTTTGTTTTGTTGTTTTAATGTGTTAAGTTTTTTGTTGATTGTATAAGTCTTTTTGTTTTTTCAAATCTTATTTTATTTTCTATGTTATTGTATTTATTATTCCAAGTGATTGGATGTAATAAACTTGTTAGCTCTAAGTGTAGTTTGTATATGTCTAGTGTTATGCTATTTTTCTTACTGTATAATTGATTAATTTCGTTTTGTATCCATAGCCTTTGTGCTTGTTTTATAGTTTTTGTGCAGTCATATTTTTGTTGTTTGTGTTTATGTTGATGTATTTAGGTGTTAATTTATGTTTTTGGCATTGTCTATTGAAGTATATGTTCATGTTTGTGTTCATTAGTTGTTTTTTCGTTTTTGAAATTTGTTTAATAATTTGGTAATGTGGTTATATGGAATTGTGGTTATGTTATTTGTGTACATGTTAATGTATATTTATGTGAGAGATGATTTGTTATCCGTTATTTGGTAGTTGATTTCACTTAATTTGATATTCACTTCACTATTTTTTCACTATACACTTTTGTTTTTGCATTTGTTTTATAACCTCACTTTCCTTTTTTTCACTGTAGGCTTATTTACCTTGTATGGTTATATTATTTCTAGGGATGGGTCCTCGATACTTTCGATACCTCGATACTCTCGATACTTGCATGGTATCGACATCGAGCGATACTTCAGAAAACTCGCTCGATACTTTTTCGGTACTTATGTTTCTACATAAATTGTAATTAGAAATTTTTGAGAAATTTCATACAAAAAATCTGCAATATCAGTAGCAGTTTGCTTATAGAAAGATGTTGAATAGTGGAACCTCGTTAGTACGTTTTTGAAGGGACTGAAAATTTTGGACGTCAAAAGCGGGAAAACGTGCTACTGAAAAATGCAGTACAGTATTTACCAGCTTGACGAGCGAAGTTGCGCTACCTGTTATGTCGCAAACCTCGCCCGCCCGTTGGCCTTGAAAATTACGACGTGATAAGCGATAAAACGTACTAATGAGGAACGTGTTAACGAGGTTTCACTGTATTGCCCTATATGTGATCGAATCGTAAACAGTAGAAATAAAGACGGAGATATGGTCAGGAAGAACCTTCTTGCAATTCCTGCTTATTCACCGTACACCCGAGCATCTAATTACCTCACTGCAAGCCATACTACTACGCTTTTTCGTGAATCGTAACATGTACACAAAGTGTAGACATTCCAAAATATACGATTGTTGATGTCTAGGCTCGACTTTGGAGAAACATTGCAACAGATACAACTCGATAAGTCACTGGTTACAAAATTACAAAACAATTGCAAGTGTTGTGTTCATGTTTAGTCTACAAAACAAGACTAAACATTAGTTACAGTACTACGTATGTATAAAGTTCACAAGCCATACATTCTTACGAAACTGCAAACCGTTTATTTAGAAATCATGATTTTAGGGTTCATTTAACCAGTTTACCTAAAATGAATCTCATACTCTTCACATAAACGTCTCCATAAAAGAATGATGAACATGAAGTTATGAAAAGGTACACAAATAAACAATGGAGCATTGAAAGTCATAAGATCCAAGAGGTGTTCTAAATTTACCGATATATCGTAATATATCGATATATTTCAAGCAATATATCGATATAGCTGTTACGATATATCGGAAGACCGATATATCGATATACCAATCAATGTTGCCATACTAGTCCAATAGTACGTGACTAATTACATGTTGAGTTGTGGGAAAAATGAAACTCCGCCTACAAGAAATTTTTGACAAATCAAATTAGAGATTTCAATCATAAGCAATCTATTTTGGTATGTTTTTAAAATAAGTTTGCATGCCGGCAGTCAGTTGCTACCTCCACGTGACAGAAGACTTTGTGTTTTGTGGCACCATATTATATTTATAATTTATATATTTTTTTTTTCATTCAATACGAGTGAAGTATGGAACTATTTTCAAATTGTTCCATTGATTGTTATCACTCATTGTGATAATCGCGCCATTTGCCGCATTTGTAAAAAGAGTTTTTCGCGTGGTGGAAAATCTCACAACACTAGTAACCTAAAAAAACATGTCACATCAGCACATAAAATTGCTTCAGAACCTCTTAATAAAAAATTCTGCGGAAGTGGAAATTTAACTCCTGAAGAAGTAACAGTAGATGAGCCTGCGACTCTTCTTTCACAGTCATCCTCATTATCGACGGCATCGATATCATCATCATCATCATCATCATCATCATCATCATCATCATTCTCTCAACCTACACTTAAATCATTTATGGACAATAAATCTGCATTTAAACCAGGTAATAGTCGGTCGAAGACAATTACCAGAAAATTGCAACAATGGTATGCAAAGATAACCAACCATTCAGCATTGTTGAGGATGAAGGATTTAAGGAGTTGATTAAGTACCTTGAACCTAGATATACTATGCCTACTCGTAAGCACATATCTAATCAAATCATTCCAGAACTGTACGAAGAAGTAGAAAGAAGAGTAAAAAATGAGCTACAAAATGCGAATAGCGTAGCTGTTACGACGGATATGTGGACATCAACAGCCTGCGACGATTATTTAAGTGTCACCGTTCATTTTGTGGACCTGGACTATAATCTTAAACATATTTGCATTGAAGTGATACCATTTGAAGAAGTGAGCCACACTGGTGAAAATATTGCAAATTTTTTAAAGAAAACTAGAAGCTTGGGGTTTAATTGATAAATTAATGGCCGTGATTCGTGATAACGGTCGCAATGTTGTAAGTGCTATGACGTTAGGAAACTTTCCCCACCTGTCGTGTCTAGCTCATACATTCCAACTTGTTTTGAAGCATGGACTTTTCACTTCAAAAAGTATTCAAAGTCTCATTTCGTCATGCAGGAAACTAGTTGGGAGTTTCAAACACTCCTCAAAATCCGCCAAGATTCTCAAAGCCGCACAGAAGCATCTTTCTCTACCACAACATCGCTTGATTCAGGATGAACCTACGTGATGGAATTCAACTCTACATATGCTACAAAGACTTCAACAGCAAAAGTGGGCCATAGTTGTTGCATCCTCTGATCTCTCCTTACCAGTGAATCTTACAGTATCGCAATGGGATCGTATTAATTTACTGATTGACACATTAAATATTTTCGATCAAGCAACACTCGCCGTAAGTTCATCCTCGGTGTCAGTGTCCGAAATAATCTCCATTGTGAACAGTGTTATTTCTGAACTGGAAAAGCCGTCAGGAAGTGGATTGGGAATTGCGATTGTTCGACAATCGTTACTGGATGAAATGAACGTGAGGTATAAATCCATTGAAGACAATGAAATATATTCCATTGCAACGCTGTTGGACCCCCGCTTAAAAGGACGAGTTTTTCGCAGTCCCAGTGCTCTCAATTCTGCTAAAGACCGATTGGTGGACCTTGCTAACCAACAGGAATGTCCTGCATCCAAAAATGATGAGGTAAGATTTTTAATTTTTTATTCCAGATTTCAGATATGTGGGAATAGTCATGTAATACTGACGTACTCGTAAAAATCGACCATTCACGAACTTTTTCTTTTATTTCAGATGTCACATACTTCAAAGCCCGATAAATTGCCAGGAATGTGGTATCTGTACAGTAACATTATGTAAGAATATAATGATGTGTCAAATTCACTGCCAGTTAACAGTTCCCAGGAAGAAATCACTGCATATCTCAAAGACGATTTGTCACCTCCTCTTTCTAGTGCATTAGATTACTGGAAAACAAATTCAAAATTTTCAAAACTAAAAAAATTAGCTATAAAATATTTGTGTATACCACCAGCAACAGTTTTCTCTGAAAGACTATTTAGCACAGCAGGTCTCATATGTGACAGAAAAAGAAGTAGACTTGACCCCTAAAGAGTGAGAATGCTAGTATTTTTTAACAAAAACTTGTAAAAGTGGACTGTTTCAAAAACTCATTTTAATTTTAATGTAAAGCTTAAAAATAATTTAAATAATTATACTGATGATATTACATTTTGTCTCATTAAATATGTACACTTAATTAATTTCATTGATATTATACAGTTCTCTCAACTTTTTATTTTTAATCTATATATTGAAACTAGAAATGTTGACGGTATCGAGTATCGAGAAAAAAATCATGTATCGAGAAAAACTGGTATCGACCCATCCCTAATTATTTCAATCACTTTCTGCTACAGTCCGTTTCTTGATGTATATAATACATTTAATATTTATACATAAATTTACCTCAAGATGTTATTTTTCTATTTGGAACATGTTTCGGGTACCCATCCTCAGCCTTCCGGTTTTTTTGTCTGGTGAAGTACATATGTGTTGTTGGTTGGCTATTGTGGCTTCCTGTTGGCTTCTGGTATTTCAAGTTGGTTTTATTGTTTGTGATTGTGGTGTATGTGTTAGTTTTTTGTGTATTTTCAATGTTGAGTGCTTTGAATATTGTGTCATGTTTTGTATTGATTTGTATTTGTTCAGGTATTAGTTTGTTTTCTGTTTTATGTTTGTATATTTGTAAATTTTCCCATATGTTCATTATGGTGCCTTTGTGTGGTATATGTTTTATTAGTGTTACATTGGTTATGTCTGGGAATTCATGTCCTGTGTTTATTGCATGTGTGGCTATATTGGATTTATATATTTCTGGTTTTTTGTATGCATTTAGGTGTTCAAAATAACGTTTTTTCAGCTGTTTTTTGTTTGTCCTATATAACATTTATTGCAATCTTGGCATTCAATTTTGTATATACCGTTAGTTGTTGTATTATCTTTGTTGTGTGAGCTATTTAGATTTTGTAATTTATTTTTATTAGTTTTGTATGCTATTTTTATATCTGTTTTTAAATAGTTTTGTTAGTTTTGTCATTTTATTATTTATATATGTGAATGTGGCCCATTTTTTGTTGTTGTTATTATTTATGTGTTGTTCAGTTTGATTAATTCTTAATATTTGTAATCAAATCTTTTATATTTGTAATCAAATCTTCTATTTTTGTTGACATAGCTTTTTCCACACTCAAGGCAGATTTTTCTACTTCCACTATTTTACTTGGCATGGATTCTTCTACGTCAGATATTCTGGTAATTTGATTGTTAAGCTCACCTCATAATTCACCTACGTCACCATGTAGGAGACCCAATTCTGCTGTAGTATGTTCTTGCATCTGCTTTTGCTCTTGAATTAACGCTTTGATGTCACCTGCTTCACATTTACGTTCATCTGCCTCCTGCTTACGTTCTTCTTTTTGTCTTTCTTCTGTTTCAAGCATTAGTGCTTTCTGACGTTCCTCAGCCTCTTCTCTTTCCTGCCTGCGTTTTGCATCCTGTTGTGTTTCTGCTTCTTCTCTTTCTTGTCTTCATTCTTCTTTTTGTCGTCTTTCTGCTTCTTCCGTCTCCTGTCTGTGTTTTTCATCCTGTTGTTTTCTGCTTCTTCTCTTTCTTGTCTCCGTTCTTCGTTTTGTCGTCTTTCTGGTTCTTCCGCCTCCTGTCTGCGTCTTCCCTCTGCTTCCAGCAGGAGGGTTTTCTGTCTCCCTTGTTAACTAACATACCTTTTAAACTTACCTTTTTTATTTTGTTAAAATTTTTACACTGTTTACTATGGCCAGTCCAGCCGCCATGTTGTTGCCAACATAATATTTTACTTACGGGTCCCAGGGTTCTTAGACGAGCGCAGAAAACACAATGTTTGTTGAGAAATAATATACTCGGATTGCATTAGTTAAACTTGTGTTTATTGATCATCGGAAATTTTATATTTTAATAACAAAAACAAAATGGAGTCTTTCTCCTTTTACAAAATCCAAATACGAAATGGCTTCGCCACCTTTCCTCTCCTCAGCCTTCATGCATGATACATTTACGTGATATATTTTAACTTCAACTTACTCTGGTTACATATTTAAGTGAATCTAGACCATTACTGCAGTTTTAATAATTCAAGTTTTTTAAGTTATATGAATCACATAACGTGAACCAATGCTTTGTGATTTATGGGTACCGGTACACACGCACACATGCTCCCACACATACTAATTTAAATGGTACATTTTAAATCTTTTACTTGAGCTCAATTAATATGGTTCTGTAGTTTAAATTATGTGAAAGGTTTACTTTCCTGCTGTGATGGATGAAGATCGAGTCAGGCGTTACTCATGTTCATGCTGGTGTTCTGCCGAACTATTACACTGTTCTTTTTGTAACTGCACTCACTGTCTCTACATTTTATACTTGTTGATTTTAAATAGATTTAATTTCACATTTTTGTTACATCGCTGTTATTACTTTTAAAGGCTTGCTGGCCAGCAATTTAGACAATGTGCATTTCGCACGAAGGATACAAGTCGACTGAGAGTGCCAATATGGCTCTTATTTCTGAAGTGGAAAGGGTTGTCGCGTCATCAATTCTGTTGTTCTTTGTGATGACATCTTGGTTTTTTTTTAAGGTGCAGCAATTACGTCTGACATTCTTAGATGACGTTTACTTAGGATCGGTCGTTTGTACTGGCAGAATAGCTGTAGTTTTGCACGTACGCCACTGACCTTGACGCAAACCCTTCTTTGCTTAGTGCGTTGTTTCACACGTTTGGAAAACTTTACCCTCACACATTTCAATATTTAATTTACAATAAAATTATACCTGTTATTTACCCAAAATCCCTATTGTACCGTTACAAAACCCCCTCAATGAGAGGTTTTATGACGAAGCATAAAAACTCTCATTGACACATTCATACTTCCTAAAGGGATCAGCTAGGATATGTCGCCACAACCCCCGTATTGTTTATATAAAAGGAATATAGATAACTTATCCCTTGGTCCAGTGATTGTGACAGCACCTGCATGACCTTACTGGACTTCTCTTTTGAGATCCCAACACCGCAAGGCCAGTCAGGCACTTAACGTTCCTGCTCTGACGCACTGGCCAGTTCAGGACTGCCGCCACAGCATCACCAAACTTTGAAACATCGAATACAAAAGTCAAATAGTGGCCTTGTATAATACCATATCCCTAACTGATCTGTTTCCCCTTAGCTGCGTATTGGTTTACGTTAATAAGCATTGGTTTTTTCCTTAACTCCTAATATCTCTAATACATAGATGAAAACAAGATTTATTATAGATGTATCCTTCTCTTATTTTACTCCAAAATATTTATTAAATTTTCGATTCCAATCGATAATATTTAACGCTTTCCCATTGCACAAGAAGAAATTTAAATCTTTACACTAATGCAATAATATGTAAAACAATTATTTAAGTTTAAGAGAGTCAACAAAACAATTTATCTATATAATTCTTATATAGAACAAACACAAATTCACTACTTTCGAACAATCCATCTATTTGAAAATGATTAATCCTCTTTCATGATCTTAACACTTTAATACAAAATCATAATTATCTTTTATGATCAACCTTTAATTATTTAACATCTGTTGTGCCATTAAATTCTCAAAAAAAATTCAAATTTAATATCAACCTTCATTTTACATCACATTTCATTTATTATTATATTTCTACTATGAATTTTCTATTTAACATTTTCATCATTAATTAGTTTGGGTGACTCTCAGTCATTCACAATGATTTGATTTATATGGGCATTATAATATATAACCTTCCTCCCTTTCTCTCTTCTAACAACCACTAACAGATTTACATAGGGTGACACCAATCTCTCAGTAATAACCCCCTTCAACACTAATTACACTTACCTCAATTTATTCTCCTCTTAGAATAAAATACCTAATACCCTCTTTGTAACTAGGATGTGTTCCCGACCCTGGCAATTCCATTCATATCCTTTTGCCCTTCCCATAATCTCGGCAAACACTCTTCGACCCTTCACAATTACCTGCCCAACGACGCACGTTGATCACTCCTTACCACCTCACCCTCACTACAAAATATCACCATCAACTATTTACTCTCTAATTACATTACTCTCACTTTCTACATACATGCACTCCCACTACTGTGTCTCTACTACTACTCTGTTTCTGTATTACTTGTATTTAAAAATTCTTATTTTCTCTAACTCCCACTAAAGTTAACTTTGACTAACTCAAATGCCTTATTTAAACAATTATCATCACCCAAACAAATTCTCTTACCACATTTAAATCAATTAATTCATCTGCAATTTATTTTAATTCAATCAGTTATTTAAACACAACATTACTTTAATTACCTTCTTCCAAAACAATTACAATTCATTTATTACAGACTCTCATTATTTGTTTAGTCCGCTAAAATATTATTATCATTAAAATCAATTTCAACTACATGCATACATTATTTACATAAAATACATTGCACAACACAAACACAATTAATTTCACTATACATTTATTTACAATTTTTTGTCATTATTTTTCTGTTTACCACACCTCATTTCATAAGTTAGCAAGGTCATCACCATAAACTAAAATAATTAAATGTTCATGAACAACACAATATCTACCCTCCATCATCAAATAATACCTGATCTTACGACTACACCATTCATTTACAATTACAGACACATTTTTATTATTATAATTATAACAATCATCATCATCGCTTTTTTCCATTGTCTCAATATAGTGACTACAACTATTATTGCATACTATTATTTCAAGATTCCTGTCGACATTGGGTATGTTAAATTCGCTCTTAGTATTTTCTGTTACAGTCAGGTAAGTTACATTCTCATCAACTACTGTTGCTACATCCGTTTCAACATAAGGTAAGCACTCACTATAATTATCAACTCTCTCTTTATTCACTCTCTCTCTTAATTCTATATAACTCCTCCCGACCTCAAACAACTGTATCTTCCTATCACCATACCTCTCTCTCTCTCAATATATGCAGGGGGCTCTAAATCATAAAAACACCTCCTGGTCCTTCCAGGAACATCATCAAAATTCAAAGGACAATTATTTGTAGATCTTTCATCTACCAAATATACTCGTGAAGACCCTTCTTCACCCCCAACAACACCACGGGAAAAAATTACCCCCTGCAACCCCTCTACCTCTGAACTCTCTTTACACTCTCTCTTTAACTCATCAACACACACGAACATTCCATTATTACCTTCTACCTCCTCTAAAATTTCATCACCACTATTTTTAATTATATCATCGTAATTCTCACCACCACTTACCTTATCATCTTTATGTTAACTGACTATTTTCATTTAATTGATCGGTCTCTTTACTACCTTCTACCTCCATTTTAATCTCACAATTGTCATCTACGTTATTCATTTTAAAGTTATTAATTATGTCATCTACTCTTGTATTTTGTTTATCAAACTTCTGACTGACTGATTCTATGATCTGTTCTTTTATCTGATCACAATGTTCATGAATTTCATTCATTTGTTTATTGAAATTAAAATTTTGCTGTTTTATCTCCCCTCTCATCAACTTTATCATTATTTTGCATCTCAAATTTATCATTCATTTTAGTGTCACTAATGTCAAAACGACTGTTTACTTCATCGAACTTTCGATCGTTGACAGCAAAACGACTATTCATGTTTATAGTCTGCTTTTATAACATTACTTGTATCATTTTAAACATCTCATAACTATAATCTTTTTTGTTTTCATATTGAGTTGAGATGGGTGTTATTTGTACTGTGTCTAATTCAATGGATTCGGTGGCACTAGACTCGCCAATTTGACTAATTGGTGTTGATTGACCTCCCCTCTCACTCGTGAACGTTTTGTCAGTTACGCTGTCATCTACATTTTTATCTGCCATCTCAAAAAAATTTTTAAATATTTTTTTCAAAATATTACCATATATCTAACATATACTTATTATCTAACAAGATATCTGTTTTACTACTATCACGTATGGTTACAAACTAACCTTACTATTTACGTATATTGATTACATACCCATTCTCAACAACCACCCTGTTTCTGTATGCAGGTCTATTTTATATAAATTTTATTTATATAATGTCCCACCGCAAGGGCGCCATTTGTTAACTAACATACCTTTTAAACTTACCTTTTTTATTTTGTTAACATTTTTACGCTGTTTACTATGGCCAGTCCAGCCGCCGTGTTGTTGCCAACATAATATTTTACTTACGGGTCCCAGGGTTCTTAACGAGCGCAGAAAACACAATGTTTGTTGAGAAATAATATACTCGGATTGTATTAGTTAAACTTGTGTTTATTGATAATCGGAAATTTTATATTTTAATAACAAAAACAAAATGGAGTCTTTCTCCTTTTACAAAATCCAAATACGAAATGGCTTCGCCACCTTTCCTCTCCTCAGCCTTCATGCATGATACATTTACATGATATATTTTAACTTCAACTTACTCTGGTTACATATTTAAGTGAATCTAGACCATTACTGCAGTTTTAATAATTCAAGTTTTTTAAGTTATATGAGTCACATAACATGAACCAATGCTTTGTGATTTATGGGTACCGGTACACACGCACACATGCTCCCACACATACTAATTTAAACAGTACATTTTAAATCTTTTACTTGAGCTCAATTAATATGGTTCTGTAGTTTAAATTGTGTGAAAGGTTTACTTTCCTGCTGTGATGGATGAAGATCGAGTCAGGCATTACTCATGTTCACGCTGGTGTTCTGCCGAAATATTACACTGTTCTTTTTGTCAGAATGATCAATATTGCACACCACTATATAAAAATTATTCCGATTAGCGCTTTCAAGCTTCACAGCTCATCGTCAGATCAGGAATAGCTAATATAGTGGTGTTTATATAGTGAATTTATATAGTGGTGTGCAATATTGATCATTCTGATTGTAATTTCAACCACTAACACAAATTTCTTCATTAAACGTCTGTTCTTTTTGTAACTGCACTCACTGTCTCTACATTTTATACTTGTTGATTTTAAATAGATTTAATTTCACATTTTTGTTACATCGCTGTTATTACTTTTAAAGGCTTGCTGGCCAGCAATTTAGACAACGTGCATTTCGCACGAAGGATACGAGTTGACTGAGAGTGCCAATATGGCTCTTATTTCTGAAGTGGAAAGGGTTGTCGCGTCATCAATTCTATTGTTCTTTGTGATGATGTCTTGGTTTTTTAAGGTGCAGCAATTACGTCTGACATTCCTTAGATGACGATTACATAGGATTGGTCGTTTGTACTGGCAGAATAGCTGTAGTTTTGCACGTACGCCACTGACCTTGACGCAAACCCTTCATTGCTTACTGCGTTGTTTCACATGTTTGGAAAACTTTACCCTCACACATTTTAATATTTAATTTACAATAAAATTATACCTGTTATTTACCCAAAATCCCTATACGGACCTATTGTACCGTTACACCCTTCCGCTTTCTCTACATCCTGTCATCACCATTCTTCTGTCTGCAACAACAGCGCCTGGAAATTTTCCATCATCTGACTGGCATCCATTGTTTTCCGATTAATTACAAATGACACTCGTCTTGTACAAAATGTCCACTGTTCACCGTTCTATCCCACTTATGATACCACTGTTACGATGGTCTACTCGATCATCATAGTACAGTGGAAACAAAATAAGTACAAGACACCAATTAAGTCACTAATCACCAGCTTTAATTTTTACAGGTAACAGTTCGTAATTAACAACACAGTCTACTACAACAAATCAAATATAAATTGTTCACACGCAATAAAAGGTCACTAATATTAAACACAATTGTATTACAGTTATACCTCCCGATTATAAAACACAACGCTTCACTAATAACCACTTGACCGTACACAGTAATATCGCTACTATAACTCTCGAACCGCACTATCCAATATCTCGCATTGAACTGACTGAATGTCGTTGAGTACTGGTATATATACTGCCCCAAATTACTAGATTATTCGATAGCGCCAGTATAGTTACGATGTAATTACTTGCGGCCTTACACAGTCCGCAGCGGCTGGTGCCTTCGAGAAACTTCTCGTATATGCGTCTACAAGCACATACGCCACACGCGTTACATCGAGTTTCTTCTGGCACATTCGACAAATACGTAGATTGTTCTGTAATGCCGTAACACTATCATTTTTTAGCACTTATAAGAGTAAGCATGTGACTTTGTTTTCAGATGAGAATTATAGCACCATGTTTGCTACTTGTCTTAACTTATTTTCTTCTTTTGGCAAAGATTTTCCCACTTTTTTGGTAGCCCTGAAACATAATATTGGTACAGTCTGTATCTCAATGCTGCCGTGATGTGGATTATGAAACAAATCTTTTATTTCATATATTACATCCTCAGACACTGCGTGAAATACACAAACAACTTTCATTACACTCATTAGTATATTTCGGCCATTCTCCTTCCGTGCATCAATAATTTTAGAGCATTACCCAAAACATTGTTCTATAAAGCAACACAAGTAGAGACCAACAGAATCTTATGGTTTGCTTACAGCACTTCTAGTGGGCTTTTTGTTCGTACTAAAGTTGTGTGCTAAAGTTCTGCTAACAATGTAATGTGGTGTGTAAAGGGTAATTGAGAATCTGTCAGCATATATGTATTGATATATGGTCACAAGGTAATTTACACTCACCATCTGTGATGGTGATGGGATAATTGCTATTAGTATTTCTTCAAAAGTGTGTAGTTTTCTCTAAATTCATTATTTGTGACTTGAGCTACTGCTATTCAAGAAAATGTACAGGGATTCGGCTATTTGGGGAGCGTATTAGATAAAACTAAGAAATTGAGAAAGAAGTAACTGAGTATACTTGAAGCACAGAGTGCATTTTGTATGTTAATAAAAATATGAGCATACAGTGAATATTTTCAGGAAAAAATGGACATTCAATACGACACATAAAAAGTATATGATCAGAGATATGGGCACTATGGAAAAGAACTGCAGAAAATTCAAATATATAATACTGCCTCAACCAGAAGGATGACAGTCAAAGCCTTTGATGAAATAATGTTTATTTTAATTGCACACTACTTCTTGCTGTATCTGTGTACCAATCATATTGCACTGTTAGTAAGATACGATTACTGATTTGAGTCCACATTGACAGAAGTAGTATTCAACAACTGCAGCCTTACCTTCAATGGAGCCGACCTCTCATGCCATTGTCATTCTGCTGTCAGTATAGATGTTGTTTCAGGATGTGCAGAATGGCAACAATGTAACTACACTGATTTGAGGAAAAAAAGTTACACCAATTCCTTTTCTTTGAATTGGCTTCAGTTGCTTTTACGCCAACGGGTAACAGTTTAAATGAGGATGTACTGTAAACAAATGTTTAAGGTGATAATGAAGATTGTTATAACTATGACATGGATTATCATCTTTAAACAATGGAATAAATTATTTAGCATCAGAGACATCATTACACTTTACTTACACGTTTAATAAACTGTATAACACACTTTTCTTTACACTTATGGTTATACAGTTGTACATTGCATGTTATCATGATAAGAAATAAATGTCAGTACACAGTAAATAGTACAGTCACTGAAGGGAAAAAATTCAAATTAAGTGGCTTCTACGAGATTTTTTGCATAAGGCTAGATAAAAGGGTGAGAAACAATTTAAAAAAAAGTTTACAAAAATTCAGTCGCGGGTTTTTGAAAAAAGGGAGGGCGAAGGTACAAAAAATTCATTTTTCATGATTATCTTAAAAATAACAAATTTACGAAAAAATAAGACAAATTACAAAAATTAAAGAACAAAAATTCTCTACAAAAAGCTATTTATCATGTTTTTTGTCAGTCCAATACTTTGTGAGAAAAATGGAATTGAAATATTAGAAAAAAATTGATTGTCGAAGTCCGCCCTCATGAGCAGGAAGGCTAATTTTTTCTGACATTGCAACATACAAATTTTAATAAAATCCATTATAATAGTCGTAGAGACAAAAATCAAAAAGCAGTTTAAAGCTAAATGTTTGCACTTTTAATAAAATGAAAAGAAAATAATTAAATTATTAATAAATACTTAAAATAAAGTAATAACTTTTTTGTTTTTTATTTTTTTCAACTAATGCATAAACATATTAACAATTTATTACAAATGTATTTACATTAAAACAAACTTCAAATATGAACTTTACATATATAGGTTTTTGAAAAAAAATTTAGTATTGATTTATTGGCGTAAAATGAGCGAGTTTATCATTTTTTTGAGTTCACAAGTATACATCATTTTCTTAACTTAAAATTTCTACAGAAATTTTAAAAATAAATATTTTTCAACAAAATTATGAACACGTATTGGTCAAAGTGTCTTCTATAAGACTGCGGTGTAAAGAATTGTTAACAATTAGTTCAATTTAAATAAATTTAACTTTTATTAATAAATGTAAAAATATGTCCATTGAGCGTATTAATATTAATAGTTAAAAACTAAAAAAAATATTAATATGTAACTATTGTACGTAAAACTACAATATTTGAAGTTTCTCTTCTGCATAGTGAGAATTTATATCCGTGCATGGGCATAAAAAGAACAGACCCTGAAAGTTGAAGAATTTTAGGGAGAACGAGGACAGCTGGTACATGCGCCATACAGATATTGAATTAACGCAGTTCGATATTGAATGTTCCGTGAGTTCGATAGTATTTTGCTGGAAGTTCAATTTTATGTTTTAAGATTTGTGTTAGTAATTTTGATATTTTATAATTTGGTGCGGTTCTAGCGTTTATTAGAGGTCTGATAGGTGTATTGATTTTGTGTAATTTTATTAAAGAATTTAATTTTGGTGCACAAGGATTATCCATTTTATATTTAAAGGAGTCTTTAGGATTTATGATTTGGGTACTATTTTTTAGTATATTTGTTATTTGTGTTTGATATTTGTTTGTGGGATCTTTATTTAATGTTATGCAATTATTATTAACGATAAATTCTTCTGTTTTGTCTGTGTTTTAAAAGTTATTTTATTGTCAAAATCTTCAATGATTGGAAGAAAAACTATTTTTGAATATATTTATAAAGTGCATTTTTAATAACATTTTTATTATAATGCGTAATAAATAAGTAAAAATTATACATAATAATGTATACATAATTAAATGAATAATAATGAGTTTTTAAACTTATATTCCTGAAAAAATTGCATGTCTATTACATAAACATGTATTTTATGTGAAAATCCACCTTGTGAACAATTTGGCCAACTTTGAATTAATTTTTCTACTAAAAGTATCGCCCTGACAAAAAAAAATCTTAATAACCTTTTTATGCAGACATTTATGCTCTTTCTTTTTGGTATTTTGTATTTTTCTCATAAATTTAATATTTTTTAAGATAATCACGAAAAATTAATTTTTGTACATTCCCCCTCCCTTTTTTCGAAAACCCACGACTGAATTTTTGTAAACTTTTTTTTTTAATTCTTTCTTACCTTTTTATCTAGCCCTATGCAAAACATCTCGTAGAAGCCACTTAATTTGCAATTTCTATTTTTTTTCGGCTTCAGTGACTGTACTAAAATTAACAGTGAGCACTTTATGCTAACTACTGGTGTCTAATAAAATGCACTGAAGTACAAACAACTCACTTAAGAGTACGTAAGATCACTTCAGTTTCTAATACTCAACTACCTGTCGTAGGGCAGTGTTTCTCGTACATTATAGGTAAGAGCAGATGTGTAGAGCAATAACGTGAGAGAGAGAGAGAGAGAGAGAGAGAGAGAGAGAGAGAGAGAGAGAGAGAGAGAGAGAGAGAGAGAGAGAGAGAGAGAGAGAGAGAGAGAGAGTTTTATAATGTAGTAGATGTAAATTACAATTATGTAGATTAGCTTAGCAGCTGAAGGCACTCTGCTTATGTATGTCCAGTATCACAAGATTACTACACATGTTGTTAATTACCTAAATATAACAAGCCACACCTTAATCCTGCTCATCTCAGTTTGTAAATTGTCTTATATTCTTTGGTTTATATTTGACTCTGGAAACACCCTTTTCTACTACCAGAGAAGTACTCACAACACCTTGCATTCAATTTCATTTTGTTTTTCCAATTCACCCACCTATCGCCAGTGTAACATCCTCATCAGTAATGATAGATTTTCTTGCTATTAGTGTCTTCTAATCTCATTTCTTCCAGAACATCTTTCAACTTACACATTTTCTTTAATTGCAGTCATTTTCTTTCTTTCCAGAAGCTTCTCCCACAGGCGCTTCCTTCAACTGAGGAAGAAACTCCACCCTCTGTATATTAACTATGGAATTTTCACTCACCTCTTCTGTCATTCCACAAATTGGTACTTCCATTCCACAAATTGGTACTTCGTCACCCTGTTCTCCCGTTTCCACAAATAACACCAGCTAACAAAGGAGGCTGGTATTTCTTTTAATAATTAGCAAAGGTGCTTGTGCATGTATTAATACTAGTGAGAGAGTCCTAAAATGTTGTAAGTACCTGGAGAATGATTAGCCAGCTGAAGGCACAAAAACTGCTGGGTCATTCCAAACTAGGTTGCCCAGACACTTAAATAATATGTGTACAGTGTCACAGGGCTACTACATATGTTGCCTGTCACCTTGCTGTATCAATATTTTGGGTGAACTGTATAACGGACAAACGGGTTGTGAAGAAATACCACAAAAAACGTATAATATGAACTGAAAATAGAAGAAATTTGTAGCACACAGGTCACAATCTAAGGGAGATTTATATAGTAAAGCAATCTTTGAATTACCAACTCTGCAAAAAGAAATCATGCAGACCTGCAGAGATATCGTATAATTAGGGAATTGGAGGTGATGAAGATATCTTGGAGGGAAGCTAAAGTGCTAGCACAAAATAGAGAAGAGTGAAAGAGTTTTATAGAAGCCTTGTGTTCTGCAGAGCCAAGAGTATTACTGTAATATTATTCAAGAACATAATCAAATGTATTTCTGATGGTGTCAGAAAGAATGTATAACAGTAGCATGGCGTCCAACAGTACTGGAATAAGAGAAAATAATATTAATTATATTACAGAATAAATACTTTAGTTATTGAATAATTTGAAGTCCGAACAATATTAGTAGGGAAACTTGAAGAAAAGCGTAGCATTGCTTTCGAACTGCTGGGCGCTTGCACTGTCTTGTGTTGCTGGCTCAGACATCGGCAGTGTTTTACTGCGTACTGTCATTGACCTCCAAGTAGTTGTCACTGTACAAACTGTGGATGGGGGGCACCTTTGTCCACACAATGTGTTGCCGCTGTATAAACCGGCAAAACGCTCAGTTAGGAGCTATGTTCGTTTTCAGAACTGATATGCAGCAGATACTACGTACCTATTTGTGTTTTGTTTGTTTAGTCATGTATTTCTGTGTTTGTCTTTATTATTTTTAATTTGATTACTTCTGTTCTGATTTATTCTGTGTAAGTATAATGAGAGTCAGATTTTGTTGAACTGGGACCCTCTTCTTCTCCCAGCGAATGATAGAAAATGCTCTAAAAAGAACACTTGGTACAAATTCGAATCAATTTTTAGGTTAAGTTTTAAGCCTGTCACAACCGGCAACAGGTGTTATGTACCCACGCCATGCCACTGATGCATAATATATTATGCTCTGTACTAAGAACTAAGCTTTAAGCTGTGAGAGAGACCATCTGTGACTTAGGTCCACAAAGCATCATTATCAGTGCATCCCACATAATCCAACATGTCCAAAGTGAATGTCATAAAGACATAGCTTTTGGTAACTCTTTGATACTGTGGTTTATGCAGTATTTACTAACAAATTCATGATATTGAAAGTTTCCTAAGCCTTCAAAAATATATACCAGTGCTGTGCAAGGTCTGTATGTGTATAAAAGCAGTAACTTCTACAACAGGCAAGACTCATAACATGTGTATTTTATTTTTCTTATATAGATGCATAGTGGATGATATGATGCCATTTTGAAGGGTGTTCTTGTCTGTAAAAAGTAATGTAAATTTCTGTTTCTTCTGCTGTTTTCAATGTACCTCCTTAAAGGGCAATATGGCCTCCAGAAACTTATCATGTTGTGTTAAAACTTGATAACAAGGCCATGACCCAAAATGTCTATAATTAGTGCCAGACTTTTCAACCATCCCATGATGGACATCTTCTGTGGCACAGGGACAGAGATCTCAAAAGTCCATGTAGGACTATGAGCAGAGACTGTCCTACCCACTGAGGCAGTTCAGTTTATAATTTTTTTTCTCGGTATTTAAAGATATTGTTACAATCATTATATGGATTGTCATCTTTAAATGATGGAATAAATTATTAAATGCTAGAGCAATCATTACACTTTTAATGAATTGTATCAATACTTTTATGTAGACTTGTAGTATAACAAATCTACTTAAACAGTTTCCATTACATATCGTCGACTCTGTGGCAAAATAAATATATCAAGTGCCACTGAAGATGTCTGTTATGGGTAGAGTTGAAACACCTGTCATCTGTCATTAATTATAGACTTGAGCCATTGAGTTAGCAACTCTGATGTGTGATATATGTGGTGGGAATAAAACTATATGTAAAAACGTCTGCCAATCACGTTACAGGAAGTCATTCGTGACACCATAGTAATGACCTGTAACGGCACTGTGGTGCCACATTCTTACCCAAATAAACATGTGGTTAGTTTTGCACCATGCAGCTCTCAGTAAACATAATGTTTCCCAAGTACAGTTGGCAATGTTGCAGCAAAATGTCTGTCGCTTACTCAATGGCTCAAGTATAGACATTTGGTTATAGCATAACAGCCCAGCAAGTTTAAACAGTATTGACTCCAGCCGTAAAACCTTATGTTCTTTTAAGAGGGCAGTCTGAAAAGTTATCGGCCTCGACCATAGGCGGCAGCACTATCGTAAATTTTTTTTCTTATGTTGGTACTACATCTATTGTTAGCATGCGTGTGCAATTTCTGGTCATTCTACCAAACAATTTGTAGTATACACTGTTTGAAACATTGAAACAGAAGTATCAGTGGCGTAGCTAGGCTTTTTGGCGCCAGGTGCAAGGGGATTGTCGGTCGCCTTGCCTTCACAATTAAAAGGGGAAAAGGAGCAAAAATGAAGGCCCATCTAGTGAAAAAAGTACTTAATAAATGCAGATGTGTAGATTTTTGTATGAAAGCATGTCCAGCAAACGTCTTAAGAATATTTGTCAAGTCAAAATTAATAAATGACATGTTATAATATTATCTGTATTCAGTTTGTATACACGTATTACAGTAAAACCTGTCTTAAGCGGCCACCCTTGGGTCTCCGTAAAATGTGGCCGCTTAGAAAGGTGGCCGTTTAATGAAGGGTTGGCGGGTGTTGTGACAATACAGTATATTAAGCAAGGATAATCAGCTATATCATTTTTGTATGTACTTGCAGTTGTATTCCTATTTACAGTATGTTACAATGAAAATATTTATATTACATCACGTGATAAAGAAATTATACTTTTGAAAAATAGTCAATACTTGAAATTATACTTTTCGAAAAAATGTGCTTTGTTTCGTGGCAGCAGTTTTCTTTTCGATTGCGTAATTTTTGACCAAACAGTAAAATGTACTAGGCTGTTTCAGAGCATTCTCGCCACATTCCTTATCGAGAGTAACGCAGATACTTTAGATCCTCCCAAGCGATTTTAACACTTCTTTTAAACTATCAGCGTGTTCTTTAATTTTTTTCTTCTTCACTCTGTACATCATCATCATGCGTTTCTGCAAAAAGGAGAAACATTACTGTATTCTAAAAGCGTATATCTCGGAATAATACAGATTTTAATTGACCATTTCAAAACTTTTCATTGTAAACACAGAATTTCTTCTGACCTACCTTTATAGTCTTCCTAAAGTCGAGCTTCTCAGTTGCTCTCAAGATCATCACACCATTGTAGTCTCCATTTTCTTCACACGGCAATCCAACAACTGTAGCAAGTGTGTGGAGTTCTTGCGAAATTTGATGTAGTGATTGTGCTTGCAGATGTGCGTCATTAATTAATTAATTTAATGTCGTTAATTTTGTAAAACACTCCTTAGTACTGGTACCAGCAACCTCTGTTCAGGCTGTCTTGATCCAGGATACCACATCGAGGACACTAAGTTTCTTCACCAAGTGAAGTGCTGTCATCCATATGAGACACAATGGACCAAAGAACTCTTTACCGATAAAAAGTTTAAATGTCGTTGGTCCAAATGGCTGACGATGAGATGTTGTGTTTATTGGAGTAAATGAGTCTCGCATTGGGTAGTGATGAAACTGAATGACATGTTGCATGATCCTATAACAAAATTATGCGGTAAATATTGTTTTGCCAACTACTGCACCGTAATGTTGTCTCCAAATTCTTAAAACACCTTGATTTTATGACTTTCCTATAACTAACGGCAGCTCTTTTTTGCCAGCAGCACTATAACATAACATAATCGTTACTCTTCCTTTACCCATTTTTCCAACATTACATGCTCCTTCTTGTAATTTAATGATTTATTTGGTACAGGTATAAAATATATCCAGTCTTATCAACTTTGTAAATGTCACTTAATTCGTGCTCAGTAACCTCTATTTCCATTCACTGACTTGTTTTGAACGACATGTTGTGCCGTTTTCTAAAACACTTAAGCCACCCATTGCTTGCTTCGAAATTTTCTACTTTAATTTCAGTAAAAGTTTGTAAATACTTCCCCTACGTGGGAGTTTTTTTTGAGCGAACACATTTAAACCACTCGTAAAGAATTTCATTAACTTGTCAACACTTTGATTCCCGTTTTCGTATTATGCCCCGATTCATATTGGATTCCCAGTCTTTTAAAGTTTAGTCTTTATTTTGAATTATGCTGTTGATTTGTTGAATTTAAGAAAACTTTGCCCTTATCACTTTCAAAAATAACACACGCTTAGCTTCTAAATTTAAACTTAAGTAACACTCTTTCTTTGTTACTTATTTTTGACACACTGTTAAATTACACAACAAATTACAAAAACACACGTGGATCACTTACGCCAATTCAACTTTATAACTTCTGCTATAAATTCCAAACGTTCGCTTGTAACTGACTGCTTACTACTGTTTCAACGTTATGGAGACTACGACAGTTTATTGTATAGGCCTACAAGTAAGATTTTGTGAATTTAAAAGTATGCAGGTACAGACGGTTAGATTGTTTGCCTTATATTTTAGTTGAGTCAGGTATAAACACGTTTTGAGTATTCCTAGAAATATGTATTGTCAAACTATTTTGGCTACTGTACTGTATTCCAGACGACTAAACATGCAATAGGTGACCGTTTAAACAAGGGAACGAACCCGTTATGGGATGACCGCTGGCTGAGGGAGGAGGTGAAGGGGAAGTTTAATGGAGGGGAAGTTTACATTGATCTTACGGGAAATAAATCCGTTCCTCAGAAAAGTGACCATTCATTAAGGTGACCACTGAATAAAGGTGGCCGTTAGGTCAGGTTTTACTGTAGTAACATGTGTAGACTTTAAAAAAATGTAGTAAAATTTAGAACTTGAAAATGTTCTAATAAACATGCAAATTCCTTGTAGATCTAAAGCGCATCGTCAAAATAATATCCTAAAGCAACATAAAGTTAAACAAAGAACTACAACAAATCACTTAAATTACAGGTTAATGATTCCATCCATCTTCTATTAATAAACACTTAATATTTAAGTGTTTCTTAATATTTATTTTTAATCTTTAATAAATATTTAAAAGGAGACATTTTAAACTGTAACTTTTCTGGTCTTAATTGCTGAATAACCATCAGTGGTTATTAAATCACTATATCTAAAGACGAAGTAATACTGTTTTCAGTTGAAAGTATCGTTAGATTTGATACCCTGTCTTGAGATATTGTTGAGCAAAGGTACGACTTAATCAATTTAAGTTTACTAAACGATCTTTCACAAGAAGACACAGACACTGGTAAAGTAAGAAAAAATTTTAAAGCTGTTGCTAGTGTTTTGTAGGCCATCGAAGAAATGTATTGTAGCAGTCCCTGAGGTGTAAGGTCCATTTGTTCTCCGTTAACCTTTGCCCTTTTTAATAAAACTATAACTTCTTTCAAGTCACTGAACAATTCTTCACTGTTTAGATCATGTGGATACAGTTTTGTAAGCACTGTGCACTTAATATTGATTTGGAAAAGCTGTTCTTTAAAATGTATATCCCCATCATTTACGAATGCCTCAAATTTATAGAGGAACCCAAAGCGTTTTTTTAACTCTTATGTTAGAGACACGGCATGAAATTTCAACTGACAGTTTGTCCAAAATTTCTATTAGAGAACGTCGCATTTCTTGCCGAACGGATAATGCAGAATCGTCTGCATGCTTCCCTGGCATCATGCGTTTCCTTCTTATTCTTTTTGTGATACTGACACCCCACTTATTACATACCTGCTCTGCCTTAGAAATGACATTGTCACACATCTTACTCCTCCAAACGTTTAATTTTCCGTTAGCTTCTCCAGAGGTGTTAATCGCTAAGATTCAATCCATCTCTCTCAAATTTACTTGTAATAGCTTCTGTTGCCCCCTCCGCTGTTTTCACTTCTAAAGGAATAAAATCTATGAAGGCTTCCTTGATACAAACAGAATTGCATTTAATTTCAACAAATCTTATATTTTGAGACATTTGTTCTACACGTGCAGCATTTGGTGTTGTCAAATATAATACTAAAGTACTTCGCCTTCTTACAAGCAGTAATAATATATTTGCCCACTCTTTCTCCTAACAGGCTTATTATTTTATTTTGAATAGTTGGCAAAACATACAATATGCACCCAAATACGAGAGAAGGAATTTAAACGAGATCTCATGACAGGGACAAATTTAGCAAAGCCAGAAATTTTCCAGGATTTTGATCATTAGTAATTGACTCTCGATGTTTCCTCAGTGCCAGATTTTGTTGTTCAAGAGTTTGTACTATGGCAATGACCCGTTCAAGTATTTCTTTCCATGTATTAGCTGCTTTACTCACTTGTTCCTTAAGCAATCAGGATTAAATTCCAGATTCCTGATCATCAATAAGTACCCCTTTGTTTAAAGAACTTTCCAATTCCTTCCATTTCAAAAACGCAGAGCAATGAGCAGGACTATTTTCATAATCTTGAATATGGGGATTTAACTTTTGCCACGACGAAAACCCATTTTCACTATTAAAATGGCTTTTTTGATAGTTTATTTTTGAGGCAATAAAGTGCAACAAAAGCAAAATAGAGGTTTTTTAGTTGGAGAGAAACACATCCAAGTGCAATTTACCTTATCTAAAAATGAAACTTTTTTCTTGTGAACTTACTGTTTTTTCTCTTCTCGTCGAACGCGTTTCGGCGTACGTATTCGCCTTCTATCTCGCCTTCGACGAGAAGAGAAAAAACAGTAAGTTTACAAGAAAAAAGTTTCATTTTTAGATAATGTTAGTGCTGTGAAAGAAGAGATGAACAATCAAGACAACTGCAAATTACCTTTTCGCCATTTTGCAAGGTTTTGTCAAACCAATACTTGTTTAAAGTTGTCCAGCTTCATCTTCAGGAAAATGGCTGGCCTTGTTCTGCAACTGACATGTTCCTCTCTTCACCATTATATCTCGGAAGGATTGAGATATCTCATTTGGCCAAGCTCCCATATCTTGCCGAGCAGCACCGGGAACACGGTCTACATTGTCCTAGTAATGTTCTGTCTTTCATCACCTGTAATTGTATTCTGCATGATGCGAAATCATCCATAGTACTAAAACCAACTGAATCTTGTAACTAGACTTTGACACTTTCACAGTTTGAAGTATTAACGTTGTTAACTTTACTGTATTCATCAACAGCATCGTTGCTAACAATATCCATTTTATGATCGCAAGTTGATTCCTTGTTAATTGTAATATTTTGACACTCAGAGTTCGATTTTCCTTGAATAAAAGACTTCATAAACTCTTCAGAGCTTGTTGTAGTTTTTAATTTTCCTTCCCTCCTCTTCTGAAACTGGACACCACTGAGTTTACTTCGTTTCATATTACCTCCAAATAAAGTTAAAAAAAAATCGATTATCATAATAGTATTGGTATGATAACATACACGTGAAGTATTATAGACATACTCACAAGACACACAAACCAAAAACAAACCGCACACTCAAGATACTCATCAATAACTGATGATCAACATGTTTGCTGCATTGGACCAGGAAGAATAGCACATACGACGCCACGTAACGTATTTTTTATACGTTTGCAAATAATATATTCGCCTGTATACGAATAGCAGTTAAGATTATACAAAGCTAATACTGTATGATTATCAGTTCTCCTTTCCAGCACAACTCACTACAAAGTCACTACAAATTTGTTATCATAATGAACTGTAATTAAAATGCTTCAGCGTAAATAGACTAATACTGTTTATCATAACAGACAAGCTGCTTATGACAACAGACAAGCTGGCTGGTTATGTTCTTTTATGAGAGAAATAGTCATATCAAAGAAAAAAGTTGTTTGTAGTTTTATAAACTGAAAACAATTTTTTCAAGGTTATGCTCACTTAGCCGCCCTCCTGGCTATGTCGCCCTGGGCGCCTGCCCCCTGCCTCCCCCTAGCTACGGCTCTGAGAAGTATAATATAGTTTCCATGAAATATAAAAAATTGAGTATTGTGTGGTCATAAAGTTCTTTGTGAAAGAAGGTTTAACACCATGTGAAATTTATACTTTCGTTAAAGTTTGTTCGTTCGTTAAAGTGTACGAGGACTCTTCTCCTTCATTTTCAACAGTAAAAAGTGGGCTGCCGAGTTTAAACGTGGTCGTACCAGCCTGGAAGACGATCCACGTCCAAAGACAGCAACACCGGAAACCGTTGAAAAAGTGCATTAAATGGTTTTGGACAATCACCAAATTAAAGTGCATGAAATTTCTGAGACTACAGACATTTCAAACGAATGTGTTGAACATATTTTCATGAGGAATTGCAAATGAAATAGCTTTGTGCTAGGCGGGTGCCCACTGTTCACAGCAAATCAAAAATGCATGTGCATTGGAGCATTTTAATAAGAACAAAGCAGAGTTTGTGCATTCATTTATTACGATGGATGAAACTTGGATCCACCACTATACACCAGGATCCAAACAACAGTCAAAGCAGTGGACAGATGCTGGTTGTTCTGTGCCAAAGAAGACAAAGTCAGTTCCATCACCAGGATAAGTCACGGTGTCGGTATTTTGGGATGCTAAAGGTATTTTCTACATCCATTACCTTGAAAAAGATGCAACCATAACCGGAGAATATTATACCAACCTTTTATCAAAACTAGATGAAAGAATTCGTGAAAAAAAGACTAGGTTTACAGAAGAAAAATATAATTTTTCACCAAGACAGTTCACCTGCCCCCAAAAATGTTTTGGCAATGGAAAATTAAGAGATCTCCACTATGAATTGTTGGAACATCCTCCCTATTCCCCAGATTTGGTTCCCTCAGACTTCCATCTTTTCCCAAAATTTGTTACGTTAAAAGGAGATTATGTTGAAAAATAAAAATATTTTTGAAATTATAAATTTGTTTTTTTCATTGTTAGGCCGAGAACTTTTCAGATTGCCCTCATATATCATGTTTATTTCTAATCACCTTCCTTAAAGTAGCCCAACCGGGCTACATAATACTACCCAACCGGTGAATTGTAAGTGCTCCTATTTTATTGGATCAGCTTTCCAGCAGTTCCTTTTGATATCTTTTTGGCACTGGGTAGTTCTATTCCAGTACCATTTATGTGTGTATATTTGTGTGCCTGTTTGTTTTACTGTACTTTGTCCATCTAAAAATGTACTTTTTTTTGTTACAGCACATTCCATACTTAAGGCCATATACACATAACATAGACAAAGTACTTGAGGAGTGGAGGGAATACAAACAAAATGTGCCAACATATGGCGCAATTTTACTGAATGAAGAATTGACACATGTGTTACTTGTTCAAAGTTACTGGGCTAAATCTTCTTGGGGGTTTCCTAAAGGAAAGGTTAACAAAGAAGAAGAACCAACACATTGTGCTATTAGAGAGGTATGTACTCGAAAGTTATATAACATAATGGTACAAAATGCAGTTTCATTAAAATACATGTACATGTATGGTTTGAAAATTATTATATTATGAACTGAATCTATCAGAAAAAAATATGTATATATTGTAACGTAAACGCTTATATCAAAGGTTTCAACCTCTCTAAGAGTGTATTACAGTTGCGGGTTTATAATTAATTCAGCCCCAATGTTGGGTTTGCCATTTTGTAACGTAACGCGGTTCTTAGCGAAAGTCTCTGCTTATCTATTATGCTTCCTAATTAAGCCCCACGTTAGTACTTCATTTGTAACGTATCGCTGGTATCAGAGGTACCTTCCGCGGAGTCTTTAGATATGACCTGTTGTGTGCTCGTCTTATTTAATTAAGCCCCACTGTTGTAATCACCATTTTGTAACGTAACGCTGTTCAGAGTACCTCTTAGCGATCGCCACTTATGAATTATAAGTATTAATGTTTAAAGAAATCGGATGGTACTTTTACCCAAACAAAACAGAAATCGAGTGTGTGTGATTTGGTAGAGATTGAGGAAGTTGTTTAATCTTGTTTGGAAGAGAGAGTAAGTACAGTTTGTTTACACCCAGAGTAGACAATTTCTATTTGTTTTTTCAAATATTCGCCGTTCATAAGATCAGCTGATTTTGACATCAATCTCCAAATGTTAGGTTAGCCAAACGACACTGTTCAGTAATACTCCCCAATGGATAATACTCTTCTTGGTTTACTAAAAACTACAACAACTACCCTCTACAATAAAGAATACACATTTTATTATTCAACATAAAATAATAAGGGTATTTATTTGTATAATATTGATTTCCTCTTCTTCCAATTGTAACGGGCCTATTTTGGGGTAATAAAGCAATTTGTATATTTTTTTTTAAAAACAAATAACATTTTTCGATGATAGGGACAAAATTTATAAAGAAAGGTAAATTTAGTGGTAGGCGACGGTAGCGAAGGTGGTACGACTGATTGACAATATTGTATGTGAATTTCTCAAGTGAACAGACTTAACAAGCTGGAATTGTGCCAAGGTCAAAAAATGACACACCAAATTTGTAAACAAGTTATATAACCACGTCAGACCATCTGACGTCAGTATATACGTCAGAGCCTATCCTTGTTGTGGAATTCAGTTATGTAACGAAAGCAGTCTGCTGGCGGAAGGATACAAACTTTAAAACAAAGGAAATTGATCATCCAACCACGGCCGCTTCACAAATTAGCGCCGGTGGCTCTTCCCCAGTCTAACTCCATCACCACTCGCGAGTGGTACACACATAAAAGTTTTGAAACGTATTTTGTGGGCCCGCAACCAATAAAATGTGAAAATATATAATTAAACACTTCACAGTTCATACCGGTAGTACAGTTTAAATCAAAATGTGAAAGCAGTAAAATAAACTAAATAGAATCAGTGAAAACCGCTAGTTATGTTGTGCGAGTAACATCTAACATGTAACGAGTACATCTTCAGGACTCAATAAACAGATAAGTAACCAGGATGAAACACCACTTTAACTGAAAATTCAAAATTCAACCTTTTAATAGCTGGAATTAAAATGAGATCTCTAAAGTAACTTGGTGTGTGTGTGTGCGTGAATATGTGAGAATATATATTTCAACAAAGAAGGCTGGTTTGTGTTTAAAATAAAAATTATTTCTATTTAATATCTTGATTCTTTTATTTCTTATAATATTTCTTTTATATTTACTAAAGGTTCTATATTAAAGGTTTATACTATATGTGAGTTTTTTAGAATTGAGAATATCTAATTGTTAATAAACTTTAAATCATGGGAAACCATATAAAGTTTTCTTTATTTTGAACAACCAATTCTGATCTCCTGTTCGCCGAAAAGAACCCGAGAAAATGGTAAACACCTATATTGGTACAATAATTAATTTCTTGCAGTACGCAAGATGGCGCCCGAAGAATTCAGTTAATAAATAGTGAACAGTAACCTATTATCAATAAATATAAATATCAATAAAACGATATATCACATTTGGCTTCCGAACGTAGGGACCATTTATATAAATACATTTATATAAATATAGGCCTACTTGGGAGAGCAGAATGGTTGTTGGAAATAACAGAAAAATTTTTTTTTTGAGGTACGTAAAATAGACGTAGATAGGGGTTATGTTGTGATAAGTGTGAAATGTTGATGTTGATATTTTGTAGCGGGTATTGTGAAGCAATATGCATAATAATTAATATGTATGATCATTATTAAGTAGTATAAAGGGTATTATATAAATAAATTTTGAAATGAATGAAGTATAAATAAGGTGCATAGAAAGTTACGTAAAGTAACGCAAAGCGTTATGTAAGTAGAATACATTGTTGTGTGAAAAGTAGATATGATATATTAGTATTTTGTTTAAAGTAATAATTTTACTATTACAAAATGGAGAATCAAGAATTAAATTTAGAAAGCACGCTTACGGAGTCAATGTTATCCGCCAATGTATCGGCTCAATCTACCCCGTCGACTACACGAGTTAGAGAGTTGTCGATGGACGATATGTTCAATTTGATAAAAACAATGTCTGAAAATATAAGTAGTGATTTAAATGAATTGAAAAAACAAAATAAAGAACAACAAATTGATTCCAATGTTAAATACAATAGAATGAATGAGAAATTCGATGTTCAAAAGACTAGTTTGGATGAGTTAAAAAACCAAATTAACGAAATTAATGAGCGTTTTGAGAATACCAATGAAAAATTTGCCAGTAAATGTAATGATTTAGATACCAAATTAGATAATGCAGTTAAGAGTATAGACGTTAAATTTAATGAAAGAGATGAGAAAATTGACAAACAAATTTGTGAAACTACACTAAATATCGAAAGTAAAATCAGTAATATAAATGAGCAGATTGCAGACCAAATTAAAACTCAAATTGAAGAGCAGTTTGTAGAAATAGAAAATAAATGTGTAACTAAAATTAATGACAGTAATAATGATATAGAATTTAAAATAATGGAAGTAGAAAGTGCATGTAAACAATCTATACAAGAGAGTGTGGGGGTTATTAATAAACATAACCTTCAATATGCAAATAAATGTGATAACAAATTTAGCATGATAGAGCAGAATATCATAGAAATGAAAGATGAATTACATGTGGCCGTAAGCCAAAATTTAAATAATGTTGTGGAGCGAGTGATATATACTCGCGAAGCAAAAGATGAGATAGAATTAGAACCGTTTAATTGTGATAATCGTAGAGTACACCCAATGCAATTTTTAAACAGGGTAAGGGAGTTTTAATCGATTTAATAGTAGTAGTTGGGAGGTTAAATTGCTGAAGATTCTGAAATGTTTTAAAGGTAGTTCTGAGATATGGGCGTTCGTACACCATACCGAATGGGGTAGTTACGAGAATTTTGAGGTAGCTTTTCGAAACAAATATTGGTCAGAAGAAGACCAGGAAATCTTAAGAAGCAAAATAATGGGCAATGGGAATTTTGGTAGGATTAATAACCACCTAACCATATATGTGATGACCATATATAACGAAGCTAAGTATCTAGAACCGCCGTTGCCATTCTGGTCATTTGTAAGACATATTAGCAAACACCTGCCTAGAGAGGTGCAAATCACGTTAATGACTAGAGAGATTACAAATATAAATGAGTTAGAGAACATGTTAGACGTGCTACAGAATATAGGGGAATGCGACATAGGGCGACGTCCAAACACACCAGTAGTACCACACCATAATAATAATAATAATTACCATCAGAACAGGGGTACACAGAATTTTCATAGAGGAGCGCGGGGAGGAAGTTTTGATAACAGGGGCGAGAGTTGGAGGTGTAGAGCCTGTGAAACTGATAACTATGCAAATCGAACAAATTGTTTTAGATGTCATCGAACCAGGGAGTGCGCAAGGAATGAGAGAACGAACCCACCACCAAATCAACAGTCGAGGGGAGGAGAATTTTATAGAGGAGCGCCCCGAGGAGGAGGAAATCATAATAGAGGTAGAGGAGGAAATCATCCAGCTGTAGCAGGTCCATCCACGGAAAACTAAGGAGGACAATGGAGAAGCGGGCCCAACCATTGTCAACGGAGAACCAGGTCCAAGTAATCAACGAATATACAAACAACGTTATCAAGATGGACATGGCAAAAGAACTGTTAGAAGAAGAGGAGAACAAGGTGATGGAACGCAGAGCAAGATTGACTGAGGTGACAATTAATATTGAAGGTAAGAATTATAAAACTTTAATTGATACTGGGAGCGAGATCTCAGTAATTTCTGAAAATGTCATGGGTGAATTAAAAGAGTTAAACAAGAATATACCGTCATTACCAGTTGCCGGGGTTACAGTAGTGGGGGTAACTGGGGTGAGAAGTAAGAGAATAACCAGACAAGTACAATTAAATATTTTAATAAATGAAGTTGAATTTGAAAATACTTTCCTAGTAGTTAAAGGGTTGAGTCTAGATGTAATATTGGGAAATGATTTTTTGGAAAGAAACGGAGCAGTGATAGATTTTAATAAACAAATAGTAAAATTTGAAAAGGGGAATAAACCAGTCAGAATAGAGTTTAAGAAAGTAGTAAATGAGAGTAAAGTCACGGGAATAAAAATGTTACATAAGCAGATAGGCGATAGAGAGATAGAGACTAAAATAAATATATGTCTAGAGAGTGATAGCCTAGAGAATGAGGAGGGAGAGATGCATGAGCGTAATGAGAGTGTGTGGGCAGATAGAGCCGACAAATTTTTCAATGAAAATACAGTTGTAGGAAATACTCAGAAAGAGGAGCTGTGGGCAGTTGTGGAGCGGTACAGAGAGGTGTTTGACGAATCACCAGGAAAAGCGAAGGACTACATCTGCGAGCTGAAAGTTCGGGACCACGCACCATACATGCAGAGGAGCTACCCGGTGCCGTTTTCGAAGAGGAGGGCTGTACAGGAGGAACTGGACCGGATGATGCAAGGAGGCATAATTGAACGCTCAGTATCACCTTATTCAAACCCTTTGGTAGTAGTGATCAAAAAGGATGGCAAGGTAAGGTTATGTTTAGATGCTCGGAAAATTAATCAAATTATTATACCTGACAGGGAATCTCCGGAACCCATAAATGAGATTTTACAGAAGTTTAGCGGAGTCAAATACATGACGTCCTTAGACCTGACCGCTGGATACTGGCAGGTACCATTAGCAACAGAGAGCAGGAAATACACAGCTTTTCTTTTTAACGGTAAGAATTACCAGTTCAAACGCTTACCTTTTGGATTAAACACCAGTGTTGCCAGTTTTATTAAACGTTTAGATAATATTTTACAACCTAAGGATTTAGACTTTTTAACTGTATATGTCGATGATATCTTGATAGCTTCTAGAACATTCACTGAACATTTAGAACACATAGAATATGTATTAGATAAGCTACAAAGAGGGGGTTTAACAGTGAATTGGGACAAGTCTAAGTTTCTGCAGACAGAAATACATTTCTTAGGATTTATTATTACACAGGAGGGGATATTAGCCAACCCGGACAAAGTGGAAGCCATAATGCGATTCCCCGAACCTAAAAACATTAAGCAATTACAAAGTTTTTTAGGCCTATGCAATTTTTACAGGAAATTTCAGTAGAACTACGCACACACAACATCCAAATTGAGTGCTGTACTGCAGAAGAATAAACAGTGGAGATGGAGCGATACGGAACGAACTGTGTTTAATGAAATTAAGAGAAAGTTTAGTCACATGATCATGATGAATCATCCCGATTTTAATAAGACTTTTTATTTGCAGACCGACGCCAGCAATGTAGCGCTAGGGGCGGAGCTCTACCAGGAGAGTTGCGACAAGGAACACCTAACGATCGCCTTCGCCAGTAGATCGCTGCTGTCGGCTGAGAAAAATTATACGACAACTGAAAAAGAACTTCTAAGTATTGTGTTCGCCGTGGGTAAATTCCGGACCTACATTTTAGGTAATACCATGATCATCCGGACGGACCACAAGGCATTGTCTTTTCTTAATTCATGTAAGCTGACACATAGCAGATTAACCAGGTGGGTATTAGCCTTACAAGAATATAACTTTTCTTGGGAATACATAAAGGGGTCAGATAATAAGGTACCAGATACACTTTCTAGAGTAGATGTTATAGACAATAAAACTGGTAGGGACCTTAAAGAAATAGAAATTTTTAGACTAACTAGAGAAGATAGAATTTTTGGTGAGGAATTAAGTGATATTAAAAACATGCAAAGATCTGGTAGTAAATTGGGTAGAATAATTGTTAGTTTAGAAACAGATGTAGAGGGATCTGAATATAATGAGCGATTTCAAGTATATCAAGGTATTTTGTTTAAAAAAGTCGATGGTGGGGAGCGTGATTGGAGGTTAGTTATACCCGAGGGTTTAATAGATAAAATTGTTTGGGATTGTCATATAAGGTATGGTCATTTTGGTGCGAGAAAGTGTGCTAATGTTTTGAAAGAGTCATGTATATTTAAGAATATGGAGAGGAGAGTTAGAAAAGTGTTGAGAGTGTGTGATTTATGTCAAAAATCGAAAGTAGTGAATTATAAAGTAGAAGGAGAGATGAATTACATAAAAGTAGATAAACCTTTTGATTTGGTTGCAGTAGATTTATATGGACCATTACCCAGAGGTAGAGGAGGTGTGTTATATGTATTTGTAGTTCTAGACACTTTTTCAAAATTTGTGAAGTTATATAGCATTAAGAGAGCGACTAGTAAAGTACTCAGTGAGAAAATAGTAAAAGACTATATGCTTAATGTTGGAAAACCGAAAATTATATTATCTGACCATGGTCCACAGTTTATAAGCGGCAAGTGGCGGCAGACGCTTGGATGGGAAGGTATCATACCCAAGCATACGGCAGTGTACCATCCTCAGTCGAACCAAGCAGAACGGGTGATGAGAGAGATTGGCAGGATATTTCGGGCGTACTGTCACGCCAAACACACAGAATGGCCATCCTACGTGAAAAAAGTAGAGGAGTGGCTGAATTGTACCACCCATGAGTCCACGGGATTTACGCCGCATGAGTTGATTAGGGGAACAAGGCCGCCCAGGATATTGGAACAACTTTTCGAATACCCACCAGAAGGTCAAGTTTTGGACAGGAACATGAAAATTAGATTGGCAAACGAGAACTTACTCACGAGAGGAGAGCGAAGAAAACAGAAACATGATGCCAAGGGTAAATGGACCAAGTATGAGGTAGGTCAGTTAGTGTTAGTAAAAAGACATGATTTGTCCAGTGCTCAAGATAGAGAAATAAAGAAGTTTTTCTTGTTATATGAAGGACCTTATGAAATTGTAGAAATAAAAATGCAGAATACGTATGTGCTGAGGAACCCAGCGACGCAGGAAATAGTAGGTACTCAAAATGCGACGAATTTAAAATTATATCGGTCACTTTAATTATGTTTATGTGTTTATAAATAAGATTTTAAATATTGTTGTATGTATACAGAAGGGATCCTCCCCCATTTTCGGGCGGTCACGATCTTACCAGTCCTGGCCGTGGAATTCGGAACTCGGAGGCGGGCCATGGTTGGCAGATCTTCCTTCGGGCGGTGAAAGCAACGATGGTCCGGCTCCACCAAAATTGGTATAAAGTAGAAAACTTAACTACACCTTTGAACGGGGAGGGGGACCCCAACAGGTACGTGACACAAATTTTTTTTTTAATACACTCCAGGTGCAGCGGTCTCGGTGTACCTGTCACGTGCCTGCACTGCCTTAGAGTGTTGTATATAATGGAGGCTGCATTTAAGTAAAAGGCAGTGCATACAAACTTAAATATTTTAGAACCAATGGCAAAATTAAAATTAGCCATTGGTTATAGTTCTGTTTAGCCCGAAACGACGAGTTTTGGGGCAAGAGGGGTTGGCGCAAGGTAGAAAGCGGGGTAGAAAAAATGGTAGGGGAGTGGGAGTAGTGTGTTTCAGAGGGGGGACGTGAATTCACGTAGTGGATCTACCGGGTGCCAATCCTTTTTGCAGCAAGATCCGGCTTTTCAGGCGACTGCGACCTTCCTAGATGTGTTGAAAGTCACGATAGAGTCAGCCTTCAATGCAAGTAGTATATTTGGAAGAAAAAAAAAAAAAAAAAAAAAAAATTGGATGTTTAGAATTTTTTTTAAATTTAAATAAAATTTTAGAATTAAGTGACCAAATATAATTGTCAAGTTTTAGTATCAGTGAGTATGGGAACGTTTAAAAGGTGTGTAATAAAATAAGAACTTGTTATCAATACAAGATGTGGGGATAATTTTGGGGGGTAGATTGGTGCTCAGTGAAGTGATAGAACAGTGGAGTGTGGAACTGCAATGGTAGAAAGTTTAGTTTCAATTTTAATTAATTAGTTAGTAAGTTGCTGTTGCTGGGGTGGCATGTGCCCCAGTAGATAGCGGAAAGTGTTGGGGGTAACAGTGAGTGTTACCTCCATCGGAGGCCAACATGGCGAAAATGCACGGCACACCTTTTGTATAATTTTATATTGTTGTTGTGTTGTTTGTTGTTTTCCAATGGCTCCCCCTTGGTACATTTAACCCATTAATTTTATATTGTACCTTGATAAATTGCCGTGTCGTGCATAATAATGATGAAGTGTACATGCCTGAAGGAAGAGATGATTTCCCCGACTTTTCGGGCGATTACTGCCTTACCAGCACTAATCGTGGTTTTGGCGAGCGGTTAGCTATGGTCATATCAAGTCCCTTGACCATAGCTGGCTTGAAATTGGTCTATATTAGAAATTAATGGGGGGTGAAACTAGGGGAAATCCCGGAAACTATGGAACAGCGGCTGCCACTCTGCCCGCTTGGGGGTAGCAAAGACAGGTGGTAGACCCGCATTAAGGGCGCATAACTATAGACAGAGATATTATGATATCTGTAATTTTTAAAATGTAACGCAGAAGCAAGGACACGGAGATGTCACATTCCTCCAAAACCTCAGTCCTTGTGGATGCAACTGGACGCCACAGTCCAGGGGGGGTCATAGTGTGTGTGGTTGGGAGGTTATCCAAGGGGATAACGTATTAGAAATTTGTTATGTTTTAATAATGATGTTTTAGTGGATAGTTAGTGAGGATCGGTCAATAATACAACTTTCAGTAATTTTGCGTCGACGTTTCGACAATATTTATTGTCATCTTCAGGACCTGTGTATGAAATACAGTAGAAATATCAAACATAACGTGAATGTGTTGGTGATGTGAGTGTGTCCTGAAGATGACAATAAATATTGTCGAAATGTCGACGCAAAATTACTAAAAGTTGTATTATTGACCGATCCTCACTAACTATCCACTAAAACATTCACTGATTGACGGTCACTAAAAATTTAAGGATTTAATAATGATGATTTGCTACTCAATAATTTTGTTTTGATTTGAAAAATAGATGCACTAAATACTTCCTATATTGTGTTTATTATGTCTTATTGTGTTAATTGCATTTAGTATGGTAGGAATTAGGATTATAAAAATATAATAATATGTTTTCAATGTGTTTATAGATTTTAAATATGTCTTATTGTGTTAATTGCATTTAGTATGTTAGGAATAAGGATTATAAAAATATAATAATATGTTTTCAATGTGTTTATAGATTTTAAATAAAAATTAAATAAATTCGTGATAGTTAAAATTTTCAGTGGGTTGCAAAAGATAGAAATGGGTGATAGTAATTGTTTGAATAAAATGTTTGAGTCAGTCCATGTTGAGTATTCGTGGGACATATAGATCTGTCCAAATTGAAGTCAAAGTTAAAGGAATAGTAGAGATGAAAATAATGTAAGGTTGTTTCGAGTTAATGTATGTTATAGAATTTTGAGAAGTATTGATGTTGACACAGTAGAAATGGAGAAGATATGTAGAATTTTGAGTGATATATTGTTGTTTATTTTGTTGATGTTATTTTGTTGTAGTTGTAGTGAGGTAATGAGATTGAGATTTTGGGGATGGGAATTTTGTAGTAGGGGGTAGTGTAGTGTGGGAGTCCGCAACATAAGGGTTGGGACGGGATTTGGTATAGATTTAGTGGGAAGGGGTTGCCTTAGGTAGAATCCAGGAACCAGAGAACGGGAATTGAGCTTTTGGGGGGGGGGGGAAACACGTATCCTATGTACAAAGGGTTAGAGAGTATTTTTTTTATATATTGAGAGAATGTGGCGAATTGAGTTAAAGTAGTAAGTAGTTAGAGGTAGAGAAGGGTTAGTAGATTTTTGAGAGAGGGGTGTCATACTAGTTAAAGGTTTTGTAAGGGAGCGTTAGAGTAATAAAAGGGGTAAGATTATGAGTAAATGCCAAGTTGATAATGTGAATTATATTGAGTAACGTAGAATCACCCAAAGGAATGAAATGGAATAATGATTGCAATGTTATGAAAAAAAAAAAAAAAAAATTTTTTTTTTGAGAAACGAATTAATAAAAGTTAAATTGAGATTAAAAGGTAATTTTCTGATTTTATATGCAAATTCAATGATGTTAAGTGTGTAAGTTTTAAATATAAATTGTTTATTTTAAGATAAGGATAACAATGTGAATTATGAGTGTACTATGTTTACTTATGTTATATTGTGTTTGTTAGTGTAAAGAGAATTTTATGAATTTAAATATTTTAAATGCATTTTAATTTGGGGATGAGAGAAATGTAATATGGTAATGGGAAATGTTTATTTAAATTCTGATGGGAATCAGGGCAGTAATTTTGAATTTTGGGATAAAAGTTAATAAGAGAAAGTAGATAGAATGGGAGTATGGAATTTTAAAATGGGTATCATGTTGTTATTAGATATTTTGATATATATGTTAGAAATAAGTAAAAAAACAAAACCAGTACTTCTTAGCGCAAACCAGCACCACTAGGGGGAAACAGATCAGTTGGGGATATGGTGTTGTATAAGGCCACTATTTGATATTTGATTTGTTGTTTCAGTGTTCGGTGATGCTGTGGCGGCGGACCTGAGCTGGCCAGCGTGTCAGAGCAGGGGCGTTAAGTATCTGTCTGACTCTACGGTGTTGGGATCTCGAGAGAGAAGTCCAGTATTGTCATTCAGGTGCGGTCACAGTCACCGGACCAAGGGTGAGTTGATTATATTTTTGTAAACCATACAGGGGGTTGTGGCGACATATCCTGGCTGATCCCTCTAGCAAGTATGAATGTGTCAATGAGATTTTTTATGCTTCGGCATAAAATATCTCATTGAGGGGGTATTGTAATGGGCCTATTTTGGGGTAATAAAGCAATTTGTATATTTTTTTTTAAAAACAAATAACATTTTTCGATGATAGGGACAAAATTTATAAAGAAAGGTAAATTTAGTGGTAGGCAATGGTAGCGAAGGTGGTACGACTGATTGACAATATTGTATGTGAATTTCTCAAGTGAACAGACTTAACAAGCTGGAATTGTGCCAAGGTCAAAAAATGACACACCAAATTTGTAAACAAGTTATATAACCACGTCAGACCATCTGACGTCAGTATATACGTCAGAGCCTATCCTTGTTGTGGAATTCAGTTATGTAACGAAAGCAGTCTGCTGGCGGAAGGATACAAACTTTAAAACAAAGGAAATTGATCATCCAACCACGGCCGCTTCACAAATTAGCGCCGGTGGCTCTTCCCCAGTCTAACTCCATCACCACTCGCGAGTGGTACACACATAAAAGTTTCGAAACGTATTTTGCGTGCCCGCAACCAATAAAATGTGAAAATATAATTAAACACTTCACAGTTCATACTGGTAGTACAGTTTAAATCAAAATGTGAAAGCAGTAAAATAAACTAAATAGAATCAGTGAAAACCGCTAGTTATGTTGTGCGAGTAACATCTAACATGTAACGAGTACATCTTCAGGACTCAATAAACAGATAAGTAACCAGGATGAAACACCACTTTAACTGAAAATTCAAAATTCAACCTTTTAATAGCTGGAATTAAAATGAGATCTCTAAAGTAACTTGGTGTGTGTGTGTGCGTGAATATGTGAGAATATATATTTCAACAAAGAAGGCTGGTTTGTGTTTAAAATAAAAATTATTTCTATTTAATATCTTGATTCTTTTATTTCTTATAATATTTCTTTTATATTTACTAAAGGTTCTATATTAAAGGTTTATACTATATGTGAGTTTTTTAGAATTGAGAATATCTAATTGTTAATAAACTTTAAATCATGGGAAACCATATAAAGTTTTCTTTATTTTGAACAACCAATTCTGATCTCCTGTTCGCCGAAAAGAACCCGAGAAAATGGTAAACACCTATATTGGTACAATAATTAATTTCTTGCAGTACGCAAGATGGCGCCCGAAGAATTCAGTTAATAAATAGTGAACAGTAACCTATTATCAATAAATATAAATATCAATAAAACGATATATCACATTTGGCTTCCGAACGTAGGGACCATTTATATAAATACATTTATATAAATATAGGCCTACTTGGGAGAGCAGAATGGTTGTTGGAAATAACAGAAAAATTTTTTTTTTGAGGTACGTAAAATAGACGTAGATAGGGGTTATGTTGTGATAAGTGTGAAATGTTGATGTTGATATTTTGTAGCGGGTATTGTGAAGCAATATGCATAATAATTAATATGTATGATCATTATTAAGTAGTATAAAGGGTATTATATAAATAAATTTTGAAATGAATGAAGTATAAATAAGGTGCATAGAAAGTTACGTAAAGTAACGCAAAGCGTTATGTAAGTAGAATACATTGTTGTGTGAAAAGTAGATATGATATATTAGTATTTTGTTTAAAGTAATAATTTTACTATTACAAAATGGAGAATCAAGAATTAAATTTAGAAAGCACGCTTACGGAGTCAATGTTATCCGCCAATGTATCGGCTCAATCTACCCCGTCGACTACACGAGTTAGAGAGTTGTCGATGGACGATATGTTCAATTTGATAAAAACAATGTCTGAAAATATAAGTAGTGATTTAAATGAATTGAAAAAACAAAATAAAGAACAACAAATTGATTCCAATGTTAAATACAATAGAATGAATGAGAAATTCGATGTTCAAAAGACTAGTTTGGATGAGTTAAAAAACCAAATTAACGAAATTAATGAGCGTTTTGAGAATACCAATGAAAAATTTGCCAGTAAATGTAATGATTTAGATACCAAATTAGATAATGCAGTTAAGAGTATAGACGTTAAATTTAATGAAAGAGATGAGAAAATTGACAAACAAATTTGTGAAACTACACTAAATATCGAAAGTAAAATCAGTAATATAAATGAGCAGATTGCAGACCAAATTAAAACTCAAATTGAAGAGCAGTTTGTAGAAATAGAAAATAAATGTGTAACTAAAATTAATGACAGTAATAATGATATAGAATTTAAAATAATGGAAGTAGAAAGTGCATGTAAACAATCTATACAAGAGAGTGTGGGGGTTATTAATAAACATAACCTTCAATATGCAAATAAATGTGATAACAAATTTAGCATGATAGAGCAGAATATCATAGAAATGAAAGATGAATTACATGTGGCCGTAAGCCAAAATTTAAATAATGTTGTGGAGCGAGTGATATATACTCGCGAAGCAAAAGATGAGATAGAATTAGAACCGTTTAATTGTGATAATCGTAGAGTACACCCAATGCAATTTTTAAACAGGGTAAGGGAGTTTTAATCGATTTAATAGTAGTAGTTGGGAGGTTAAATTGCTGAAGATTCTGAAATGTTTTAAAGGTAGTTCTGAGATATGGGCGTTCGTACACCATACCGAATGGGGTAGTTACGAGAATTTTGAGGTAGCTTTTCGAAACAAATATTGGTCAGAAGAAGACCAGGAAATCTTAAGAAGCAAAATAATGGGCAATGGGAATTTTGGTAGGATTAATAACCACCTAACCATATATGTGATGACCATATATAACGAAGCTAAGTATCTAGAACCGCCGTTGCCATTCTGGTCATTTGTAAGACATATTAGCAAACACCTGCCTAGAGAGGTGCAAATCACGTTAATGACTAGAGAGATTACAAATATAAATGAGTTAGAGAACATGTTAGACGTGCTACAGAATATAGGGGAATGCGACATAGGGCGACGTCCAAACACACCAGTAGTACCACACCATAATAATAATAATAATTACCATCAGAACAGGGGTACACAGAATTTTCATAGAGGAGCGCGGGGAGGAAGTTTTGATAACAGGGGCGAGAGTTGGAGGTGTAGAGCCTGTGAAACTGATAACTATGCAAATCGAACAAATTGTTTTAGATGTCATCGAACCAGGGAGTGCGCAAGGAATGAGAGAACGAACCCACCACCAAATCAACAGTCGAGGGGAGGAGAATTTTATAGAGGAGCGCCCCGAGGAGGAGGAAATCATAATAGAGGTAGAGGAGGAAATCATCCAGCTGTAGCAGGTCCATCCACGGAAAACTAAGGAGGACAATGGAGAAGCGGGCCCAACCATTGTCAACGGAGAACCAGGTCCAAGTAATCAACGAATATACAAACAACGTTATCAAGATGGACATGGCAAAAGAACTGTTAGAAGAAGAGGAGAACAAGGTGATGGAACGCAGAGCAAGATTGACTGAGGTGACAATTAATATTGAAGGTAAGAATTATAAAACTTTAATTGATACTGGGAGCGAGATCTCAGTAATTTCTGAAAATGTCATGGGTGAATTAAAAGAGTTAAACAAGAATATACCGTCATTACCAGTTGCCGGGGTTACAGTAGTGGGGGTAACTGGGGTGAGAAGTAAGAGAATAACCAGACAAGTACAATTAAATATTTTAATAAATGAAGTTGAATTTGAAAATACTTTCCTAGTAGTTAAAGGGTTGAGTCTAGATGTAATATTGGGAAATGATTTTTTGGAAAGAAACAGAGCAGTGATAGATTTTAATAAACAAATAGTAAAATTTGAAAAGGGGAATAAACCAGTCAGAATAGAGTTTAAGAAAGTAGTAAATGAGAGTAAAGTCACGGGAATAAAAATGTTACATAAGCAGATAGGCGATAGAGAGATAGAGACTAAAATAAATATATGTCTAGAGAGTGATAGCCTAGAGAATGAGGAGGGAGAGATGCATGAGCGTAATGAGAGTGTGTGGGCAGATAGAGCCGACAAATTTTTCAATGAAAATACAGTTGTAGGAAATACTCAGAAAGAGGAGCTGTGGGCAGTTGTGGAGCGGTACAGAGAGGTGTTTGACGAATCACCAGGAAAAGCGAAGGACTACATCTGCGAGCTGAAAGTTCGGGACCACGCACCATACATGCAGAGGAGCTACCCGGTGCCGTTTTCGAAGAGGAGGGCTGTACAGGAGGAACTGGACCGGATGATGCAAGGAGGCATAATTGAACGCTCAGTATCACCTTATTCAAACCCTTTGGTAGTAGTGATCAAAAAGGATGGCAAGGTAAGGTTATGTTTAGATGCTCGGAAAATTAATCAAATTATTATACCTGACAGGGAATCTCCGGAACCCATAAATGAGATTTTACAGAAGTTTAGCGGAGTCAAATACATGACGTCCTTAGACCTGACCGCTGGATACTGGCAGGTACCATTAGCAACAGAGAGCAGGAAATACACAGCTTTTCTTTTTAACGGTAAGAATTACCAGTTCAAACGCTTACCTTTTGGATTAAACACCAGTGTTGCCAGTTTTATTAAACGTTTAGATAATATTTTACAACCTAAGGATTTAGACTTTTTAACTGTATATGTCGATGATATCTTGATAGCTTCTAGAACATTCACTGAACATTTAGAACACATAGAATATGTATTAGATAAGCTACAAAGAGGGGGTTTAACAGTGAATTGGGACAAGTCTAAGTTTCTGCAGACAGAAATACATTTCTTAGGATTTATTATTACACAGGAGGGGATATTAGCCAACCCGGACAAAGTGGAAGCCATAATGCGATTCCCCGAACCTAAAAACATTAAGCAATTACAAAGTTTTTTAGGCCTATGCAATTTTTACAGGAAATTTCAGTAGAACTACGCACACACAACATCCAAACTGAGTGCTGTACTGCAGAAGAATAAACAGTGGAGATGGAGCGATACGGAACGAACTGTGTTTAATGAAATTAAGAGAAAGTTTAGTCACATGATCATGATGAATCATCCCGATTTTAATAAGACTTTTTATTTGCAGACCGACGCCAGCAATGTAGCGCTAGGGGCGGAGCTCTACCAGGAGAGTTGCGACAAGGAACACCTAACGATCGCCTTCGCCAGTAGATCGCTGCTGTCGGCTGAGAAAAATTATACGACAACTGAAAAAGAACTTCTAAGTATTGTGTTCGCCGTGGGTAAATTCCGGACCTACATTTTAGGTAATACCATGATCATCCGGACGGACCACAAGGCATTGTCTTTTCTTAATTCATGTAAGCTGACACATAGCAGATTAACCAGGTGGGTATTAGCCTTACAAGAATATAACTTTTCTTGGGAATACATAAAGGGGTCAGATAATAAGGTACCAGATACACTTTCTAGAGTAGATGTTATAGACAATAAAACTGGTAGGGACCTTAAAGAAATAGAAATTTTTAGACTAACTAGAGAAGATAGAATTTTTGGTGAGGAATTAAGTGATATTAAAAACATGCAAAGATCTGGTAGTAAATTGGGTAGAATAATTGTTAGTTTAGAAACAGATGTAGAGGGATCTGAATATAATGAGCGATTTCAAGTATATCAAGGTATTTTGTTTAAAAAAGTCGATGGTGGGGAGCGTGATTGGAGGTTAGTTATACCCGAGGGTTTAATAGATAAAATTGTTTGGGATTGTCATATAAGGTATGGTCATTTTGGTGCGAGAAAGTGTGCTAATGTTTTGAAAGAGTCATGTATATTTAAGAATATGGAGAGGAGAGTTAGAAAAGTGTTGAGAGTGTGTGATTTATGTCAAAAATCGAAAGTAGTGAATTATAAAGTAGAAGGAGAGATGAATTACATAAAAGTAGATAAACCTTTTGATTTGGTTGCAGTAGATTTATATGGACCATTACCCAGAGGTAGAGGAGGTGTGTTATATGTATTTGTAGTTCTAGACACTTTTTCAAAATTTGTGAAGTTATATAGCATTAAGAGAGCGACTAGTAAAGTACTCAGTGAGAAAATAGTAAAAGACTATATGCTTAATGTTGGAAAACCGAAAATTATATTATCTGACCATGGTCCACAGTTTATAAGCGGCAAGTGGCGGCAGACGCTTGGATGGGAAGGTATCATACCCAAGCATACGGCAGTGTACCATCCTCAGTCGAACCAAGCAGAACGGGTGATGAGAGAGATTGGCAGGATATTTCGGGCGTACTGTCACGCCAAACACACAGAATGGCCATCCTACGTGAAAAAAGTAGAGGAGTGGCTGAATTGTACCACCCATGAGTCCACGGGATTTACGCCGCATGAGTTGATTAGGGGAACAAGGCCGCCCAGGATATTGGAACAACTTTTCGAATACCCACCAGAAGGTCAAGTTTTGGACAGGAACATGAAAATTAGATTGGCAAACGAGAACTTACTCACGAGAGGAGAGCGAAGAAAACAGAAACATGATGCCAAGGGTAAATGGACCAAGTATGAGGTAGGTCAGTTAGTGTTAGTAAAAAGACATGATTTGTCCAGTGCTCAAGATAGAGAAATAAAGAAGTTTTTCTTGTTATATGAAGGACCTTATGAAATTGTAGAAATAAAAATGCAGAATACGTATGTGCTGAGGAACCCAGCGACGCAGGAAATAGTAGGTACTCAAAATGCGACGAATTTAAAATTATATCGGTCACTTTAATTATGTTTATGTGTTTATAAATAAGATTTTAAATATTGTTGTATGTATACAGAAGGGATCCTCCCCCATTTTCGGGCGGTCACGATCTTACCAGTCCTGGCCGTGGAATTCGGAACTCGGAGGCGGGCCATGGTTGGCAGATCTTCCTTCGGGCGGTGAAAGCAACGATGGTCCGGCTCCACCAAAATTGGTATAAAGTAGAAAACTTAACTACACCTTTGAACGGGGAGGGGGACCCCAACAGGTACGTGACACAAATTTTTTTTTTAATACACTCCAGGTGCAGCGGTCTCGGTGTACCTGTCACGTGCCTGCACTGCCTTAGAGTGTTGTATATAATGGAGGCTGCATTTAAGTAAAAGGCAGTGCATACAAACTTAAATATTTTAGAACCAATGGCAAAATTAAAATTAGCCATTGGTTATAGTTCTGTTTAGCCCGAAACGACGAGTTTTGGGGCAAGAGGGGTTGGCGCAAGGTAGAAAGCGGGGTAGAAAAAATGGTAGGGGAGTGGGAGTAGTGTGTTTCAGAGGGGGGACGTGAATTCACGTAGTGGATCTACCGGGTGCCAATCCTTTTTGCAGCAAGATCCGGCTTTTCAGGCGACTGCGACCTTCCTAGATGTGTTGAAAGTCACGATAGAGTCAGCCTTCAATGCAAGTAGTATATTTGGAAGAAAAAAAAAAAAAAAAAAAAAAAAAAATTGGATGTTTAGAATTTTTTTTAAATTTAAATAAAATTTTAGAATTAAGTGACCAAATATAATTGTCAAGTTTTAGTATCAGTGAGTATGGGAACGTTTAAAAGGTGTGTAATAAAATAAGAACTTGTTATCAATACAAGATGTGGGGATAATTTTGGGGGGTAGATTGGTGCTCAGTGAAGTGATAGAACAGTGGAGTGTGGAACTGCAATGGTAGAAAGTTTAGTTTCAATTTTAATTAATTAGTTAGTAAGTTGCTGTTGCTGGGGTGGCATGTGCCCCAATAGATAGCGGAAAGTGTTGGGGGTAACAGTGAGTGTTACCTCCATCGGAGGCCAACATGGCGAAAATGCACGGCACACCTTTTGTATAATTTTATATTGTTGTTGTGTTGTTTGTTGTTTTCCAATGGCTCCCCCTTGGTACATTTAACCCATTAATTTTATATTGTACCTTGATAAATTGCCGTGTCGTGCATAATAATGATGAAGTGTACATGCCTGAAGGAAGAGATGATTTCCCCGACTTTTCGGGCGATTACTGCCTTACCAGCACTAATCGTGGTTTTGGCGAGCGGTTAGCTATGGTCATATCAAGTCCCTTGACCATAGCTGGCTTGAAATTGGTCTATATTAGAAATTAATGGGGGGTGAAACTAGGGGAAATCCCGGAAACTATGGAACAGCGGCTGCCACTCTGCCCGCTTGGGGGTAGCAAAGACAGGTGGTAGACCCGCATTAAGGGCGCATAACTATAGACAGAGATATTATGATATCTGTAATTTTTAAAATGTAACGCAGAAGCAAGGACACGGAGATGTCACATTCCTCCAAAACCTCAGTCCTTGTGGATGCAACTGGACGCCACAGTCCAGGGGGGGTCATAGTGTGTGTGGTTGGGAGGTTATCCAAGGGGATAACGTATTAGAAATTTGTTATGTTTTAATAATGATGTTTTAGTGGATAGTTAGTGAGGATCGGTCAATAATACAACTTTCAGTAATTTTGCGTCGACGTTTCGACAATATTTATTGTCATCTTCAGGACCTGTGTATGAAATACAGTAGAAATATCAAACATAACGTGAATGTGTTGGTGATGTGAGTGTGTCCTGAAGATGACAATAAATATTGTCGAAACGTCGACGCAAAATTACTAAAAGTTGTATTATTGACCGATCCTCACTAACTATCCACTAAAACATTCACTGATTGACGGTCACTAAAAATTTAAGGATTTAATAATGATGATTTGCTACTCAATAATTTTGTTTTGATTTGAAAAATAGATGCACTAAATACTTCCTATATTGTGTTTATTATGTCTTATTGTGTTAATTGCATTTAGTATGGTAGGAATTAGGATTATAAAAATATAATAATATGTTTTCAATGTGTTTATAGATTTTAAATATGTCTTATTGTGTTAATTGCATTTAGTATGTTAGGAATAAGGATTATAAAAATATAATAATATGTTTTCAATGTGTTTATAGATTTTAAATAAAAATTAAATAAATTCGTGATAGTTAAAATTTTCAGTGGGTTGCAAAAGATAGAAATGGGTGATAGTAATTGTTTGAATAAAATGTTTGAGTCAGTCCATGTTGAGTATTCGTGGGACATATAGATCTGTCCAAATTGAAGTCAAAGTTAAAGGAATAGTAGAGATGAAAATAATGTAAGGTTGTTTCGAGTTAATGTATGTTATAGAATTTTGAGAAGTATTGATGTTGACACAGTAGAAATGGAGAAGATATGTAGAATTTTGAGTGATATATTGTTGTTTATTTTGTTGATGTTATTTTGTTGTAGTTGTAGTGAGGTAATGAGATTGAGATTTTGGGGATGGGAATTTTGTAGTAGGGGTAGTGTAGTGTGGGAGTCCGCAACATAAGGGTTGGGACGGGATTTGGTATAGATTTAGTGGGAAGGGGTTGCCTTAGGTAGAATCCAGGAACCAGAGAACGGGAATTGAGCTTTTGGGGGGGGGGGAAACACGTATCCTATGTACAAAGGGTTAGAGAGTATTTTTTTTATATATTGAGAGAATGTGGCGAATTGAGTTAAAGTAGTAAGTAGTTAGAGGTAGAGAAGGGTTAGTAGATTTTTGAGAGAGGGGTGTCATACTAGTTAAAGGTTTTGTAAGGGAGCGTTAGAGTAATAAAAGGGGTAAGATTATGAGTAAATGCCAAGTTGATAATGTGAATTATATTGAGTAACGTAGAATCACCCAAAGGAATGAAATGGAATAATGATTGCAATGTTATGAAAAAAAAAAAAAAAAAAATTTTTTTTTTGAGAAACGAATTAATAAAAGTTAAATTGAGATTAAAAGGTAATTTTCTGATTTTATATGCAAATTCAATGATGTTAAGTGTGTAAGTTTTAAATATAAATTGTTTATTTTAAGATAAGGATAACAATGTGAATTATGAGTGTACTATGTTTACTTATGTTATATTGTGTTTGTTAGTGTAAAGAGAATTTTATGAATTTAAATATTTTAAATGCATTTTAATTTGGGGATGAGAGAAATGTAATATGGTAATGGGAAATGTTTATTTAAATTCTGATGGGAATCAGGGCAGTAATTTTGAATTTTGGAATAAAAGTTAATAAGAGAAAGTAGATAGAATGGGAGTATGGAATTTTAAAATGGGTATCATGTTGTTATTAGATATTTTGATATATATGTTAGAAATAAGTAAAAAAACAAAACCAGTACTTCTTAGCGCAAACCAGCACCACTAGGGGGAAACAGATCAGTTGGGGATATGGTGTTGTATAAGGCCACTATTTGATATTTGATTTGTTGTTTCAGTGTTCGGTGATGCTGTGGCGGCGGACCTGAGCTGGCCAGCGTGTCAGAGCAGGGGCGTTAAGTATCTGTCTGACTCTACGGTGTTGGGATCTCGAGAGAGAAGTCCAGTATTGTCATTCAGGTGCGGTCACAGTCACCGGACCAAGGGTGAGTTGATTATATTTTTGTAAACCATACAGGGGGTTGTGGCGACATATCCTGGCTGATCCCTCTAGCAAGTATGAATGTGTCAATGAGATTTTTTATGCTTCGGCATAAAATATCTCATTGAGGGGGTATTGTAATGGGCCTATTTTGGGGTAATAAAGCAATTTGTATATTTTTTTTTAAAAACAAATAACATTTTTCGATGATAGGGACAAAATTTATAAAGAAAGGTAAATTTAGTGGTAGGCAATGGTAGCGAAGGTGGTACGACTGATTGACAATATTGTATGTGAATTTCTCAAGTGAACAGACTTAACAAGCTGGAATTGTGCCAAGGTCAAAAAATGACACACCAAATTTGTAAACAAGTTATATAACCACGTCAGACCATCTGACGTCAGTATATACGTCAGAGCCTATCCTTGTTGTGGAATTCAGTTATGTAACGAAAGCAGTCTGCTGGCGGAAGGATACAAACTTTAAAACAAAGGAAATTGATCATCCAACCACGGCCGCTTCACAAATTAGCGCCGGTGGCTCTTCCCCAGTCTAACTCCATCACCACTCGCGAGTGGTACACACATAAAAGTTTCGAAACGTATTTTGCGTGCCCGCAACCAATAAAATGTGAAAATATAATTAAACACTTCACAGTTCATACCGGTAGTACAGTTTAAATCAAAATGTGAAAGCAGTAAAATAAACTAAATAGAATCAGTGAAAACCGCTAGTTATGTTGTGCGAGTAACATCTAACATGTAACGAGTACATCTTCAGGACTCAATAAACAGATAAGTAACCAGGATGAAACACCACTTTAACTGAAAATTCAAAATTCAACCTTTTAATAGCTGGAATTAAAATGAGATCTCTAAAGTAACTTGGTGTGTGTGTGTGCGTGAATATGTGAGAATATATATTTCAACAAAGAAGGCTGGTTTGTGTTTAAAATAAAAATTATTTCTATTTAATATCTTGATTCTTTTATTTCTTATAATATTTCTTTTATATTTACTAAAGGTTCTATATTAAAGGTTTATACTATATGTGAGTTTTTTAGAATTGAGAATATCTAATTGTTAATAAACTTTAAATCATGGGAAACCATATAAAGTTTTCTTTATTTTGAACAACCAATTCTGATCTCCTGTTCGCCGAAAAGAACCCGAGAAAATGGTAAACACCTATATTGGTACAATAATTAATTTCTTGCAGTACGCAAGATGGCGCCCGAAGAATTCAGTTAATAAATAGTGAACAGTAACCTATTATCAATAAATATAAATATCAATAAAACGATATATCACACAATATACAAATATTACAATCGATCCTTCCAGTCACTAATACATTATATCGATTTAGTTAAGTAAACATGAAATTATCATAAAATCTGGTTTTTAATGATTTTACAATTTTATCTTTAATTAAACATCAATCAACATATAATTCGTTTTATTTATTTCCCCAGGGTTAAGGGTAAGTTCTTTGTGTTATGAGATGGTCAGAAATGGATAATTATATACTACGCGTTACAAAATAAAAATAATCAACTTCGAATTTTTTGTTTATTTTCGTAGTACGTAGTTCCGGATTTGTCCGCGAGAGTGCAGATTATGTTTTTATTAGACACATGACAACATTTTTAGAAATTTATGAACTGCACAACGATTTAATTTGAGGTTTTCTTGGTTAATTATTAAAATAAATGTTTATATTACCTCTTTCCTCGAAGTTCTTACTTGCGTGAAGCGGTTTCTCGTGTGGTCGTTCTAGTTGTTTTGTAATTTTATTGAATGTCTATCAGATACAATCTCGTTAAAAACTCGAAGTGCGGTTGGGCTAGGCCAGATCTTGAAAAGGTTTCTATCACTTTGTTATTGGGTAAAGCAAGTTATATTTGATATCTAAAGGAGTTTGGACATAATATGGATACTGTGAGTTAATTTGGTTCTAATTTTGTATTGTTTCCAAACGTTTTAAAAGGTTTTTTAATACAATTTTGGTCTCATCACTTTTTTCAACCGGACGGTTTTCAATCTCTCTTTCGATTAAACAATATGTTGTTATTCTGTTACTCTTAGTAACACATAATTTCTATATAATTTTTTATTGGTGCTGCTATTTACTTTTGAGTATATAGGCTGTTTCTAATTATTATAAATTTATTTCTGATTTATAAAAAAATAATTCTTTTTAATTTTGGTTTATTTTCCAATTTGATTTATATAACAGTTTTTCGTTTATTTTCTTATAACTTTAGATATAAGTCTTTAATGTTATTATTAACTTTAATTGAATTTATATTATTTATAAATCTCTTATAGTATTCTTACACTGAACTATTTTCTTCTGCCATTTTCCTCATACAGTATTATTTTATTTTTTATTATCATCTTATATTTAACTCTTTTATTTTTTAACCCTGGGTTATCTTATATACAAACATAATTATTTTATTAAATATAAAATTAAACATAGGTACTAAATTTTAGTCACCTGCACAATATAAATCATACAATAAATAAACAAACTACATAACTAGTTAGTAGCATCACAGTCTACTATTATAATCCTGTAACAATAAAAAATAAGCCGAAATATAAAATATATAAAATCACTACCAGGACTTACCTGTACGCAATTACAACACTTACCTGTTATTGAAATTTTACCAGAAGACCAAGGTCGCCACGATTATTTTTTTTACATAGGATAAAATATCGAAAACCTTTATACTCCACCTTAAATAAAAAGGACAATTTAGCAATCTGACCCACCCAATTACTAACTCAGAAAGATTCCGGAACGTTAGACGAATTTTTAACACAGGAATAAGACAGTGGTAATGACGAAATAACTTAGACTAACACATTGTTTTGAAGTAAACTAAATAATTTTAATTAATTAAAAACCGTTTTAATGATTAGCACAAGAACACTAAAACACATTTTGAAATATACATTTATGGATCATATTTAGATATTATATAAGACAGCCCATTCTGCCCACACACACTCTCACACAATTTAATACTTTACCCCTTTGTTTATTATACTTTACAAATCCCTTTTTTGTATTGAAACCGTCCACTACCGCGATTCCGCACGAACACGTGTTTTGTCCCCGATTCAATGTCCGTTAATTCGCTTTGTCGTCATTTCACTGTACTAACTTCTGACGGCGATATGTTTAGTAAATTCTGGGTTCCCGGTCGGTCTTATTGAATTAATTACACTTTATAACACTACCGACCGGGCCCGAAACCAAAACTGTGAGCGTCTGTTACTGGATGCGGCTCTAGCTGACTGTATGGCGTCTCTGACTAACGTAGACTGTTCCGTCATGGGTGAACGTAACAGGTACACGTACCTGTTCCTGGTTCTCTACTGCCACGATGTTTTCGTCGCTCCGGCTTCATTTGTTGGGACGTAACCACTTTATATATGGATTGGAGCTGACATATGTGGATGACCAGAGCTTAATATTGGGCTTGGCTCTGCTGATGTCATTGGAAAGACCGGATTTAGCCATGACTTCCTGCCGCTCAAAAAGCACATTGCGGAATTTTATTCGTACCAGGACATCCGGTTTTGTGGCTGGCTGCGTCACTCAGATTTGTAGTGATACAGTTGCGTCTGTGTACTGTTTACACAAGTACAGAGTTCTTAGAATTTTGGTGGAGGTAAATTCTTCTGCCGTGTTACACCACTGAAATTGCGCATCGCCTTTGTTCCAAACTCTCTTTCTCAACATCGTGCTGTTGCTTGTTACATAACGTTGCACAATAACACAGTTATTTCGTCACTTTTTATAAGGCTCCCGACCAAAATGAAATGAATAAAAATATAAATGTATACCCCAAACCGTTAAAAATAAAAACATCCAAAAATGACCCGCTACAATACCCCCTCGATGAGAATTCTGCTGTCCACGACAGAAGAAATCTCATCGATAAACCCCGAAGAGGACCGGTGAGGAACTGGTGCCAACAACCCCCTGGTTCTTAATCTCCTGGGTACACGACCCCCCTGGCTCAGCGACTATGGACTCATCTGAACGAGATCACTGGACTTCTCTGTAAGAGATCCCAACACCGAGAAATCGATCAGACTCGCACCACAGCGCGCCTCGCCTTCTAACACGCTACCCCCAAAAATCCTCAATCCCTGGCTAAAATTATCCCAGCTCCTCCGCCGATATGTATCCCCTTTTTTGCAAGCTGGGCTGCCTTTAGCAGATACTGGGCTCACACACACTCACGTTACATGATACCCTAACACATTAAAATAAAAATTTTCTTTTAAAATTTATTATAAATTTAAAAAATTTAAAATTCAAAAAAAATCTTTTACTAAAAAATTCTCTTCCTTGTATTTTCTAATTTTTTGTTTCAAATGACTTAAACTAGACATTTCTAATAATATAAACACATCCTTATTCTAACAGGAGAACCACTTATAGTCTACCAATACAATACAATACAATAAAAGAAACATGGTTCATGCACACATAATAAAAAATCATTATCTAAAATAGTCATTCGCTGGCAGGCGAAAAATCAAGTTTTCTTTTTTTTTTTTTTTTTTCAATAATTTTCAAAAATTTTTAAATTAAAAAAAAAATTTAAATTTATTCATTAAAAAAAAATTTTATTAAATTTATTTACTAAACAGCATTTATTAAAATTATTCAAATATTGGTTTGAATTAATCAAACAAACAAATTAAAATTGGATTCCTACTATACAAGTTTAGTAGGTGTCTGACCTCATCAGCTGATCGTAACTAGGTCAAGTCCAAGATCCTTGACCTACATATGTTATATATACGTTCTGAAAACACATTGAACATCTGTAATATCCTAACTTGAAATACAAAACATAGTAACATAAAATATTTAAAATTACAAAATATTAATATCAATGATAATCAAATTGGCATTTAAATTATTTAAAATAAACAATTCTTGGCTTTACATTATTTTCAAATTTTATCAAAATGCTGTCACTGGTTGAAAAAAATAAACAATTGTATATTCTTTATCATGAATCTCTCTTTCTTTTCAACAATCTTACTTTAATCTACTGTGGGTGATGTAAATTATTTATTCTCGTTTTTCTGTATTAGATTTCTATACATATATAAACCTTCTCCCTCTGACTCTAATATTCATCAACTTCAATTATCATGACACCCATCTCTACCAAAATCTCTACTAATCAAGACACTCTAAACCCCAACTTACCATTTAACACAAAACGCTACCTTCTCTACATACAAAAAAAAATATTCTCCAACCCTTTGTATAGGATACGTGTTTCCCCGCCCCCAAAAAAAAAACTCAATTCCCTTATTTGGCGGCCCGGATTCTACCTAAGGCGGCCCCTTCCCCACTAAAATCTATTCCTATCCCGTCCCAACCCTTGTTGCGGACTCCTACATTACACTATCCTCTAATACAAAATTGCCATCCCCAAAATCTCAATCTCATTTCATTACCACAAATACAACAAAATAATCTCATTAATTATAAACATAAATATATATCATTCAAAACTCTACATAAATTCTCCACAACTGTGTCAACATTAATATTTCACCAAATTCTATAACATACATTAACTCAAAAACAACATTACATCATATTCATTATTTCAACTTCACTTGGAATTCAATTGGGACAGATCTACATGTCCCACTAAATATTTATCACCCAGAAACTATCTTTTGTTATCTTGCATAAATTGTTATTTTATTTCTCATATTCTTTTTATCTTTACTTCAAAATATCTGTAGTACATTAAACATTAATTACTTGTAACATTTACAAATCAATATACCAGTGACGTTATTGCTGATCAGCTGATCCTACTAACACAATGAAAATACTTCTCACAATTGAATAAATTATATGAAATATACATATTTATTTTCATTTATTCTCCCTTCTCACCTCATTGTTTCCCATTTCTCTGATTCTGATGCTTACGTTAACCTGCCAGACGATTTAATTATTGGCTTAAAAAAAAATACACACATCATGAAATTAACTATTTTTACAATACCTATATCTAACATACAACAAGTAAACACTACATTTAACCCATTCATAACCTTTTACCGTTTAACTTTCTTGAAATTTTCAAAATTTATTATTAAAATTTTTTAATTATCTTTACTTCTTGAACCAACTGATTTCCAAATAACATCTTATTACTGAATTAGAATCTCAATTACACCTGTAAACAGCTTTTATTATACATGATTATAAAATTTTTCTACTTACAATTCCTTTAACATGCTATACACACAAAACATAATCACCATCATCTCTGAAACATTTCACAAAATTTATTAATTTAAATTAAATAATTTATCATTCATTACCAAATTTCCATCTCGTAAAACAAACTGAATTTACAACAAAATTAATTATACAACATTTACATAATCAATTAAAATATTTAAAATATATCAAATTATTTTAATTAAATTAATTATTAACAATATAGAATTCATTACATCCGAACAATTATAATTCTCTGATTACTTGTTTTTCAAAATTAATTTGGTTTATTTGTTTAAATTGCAAATATTTTAATATTATTCTTACAGCAATTAATTACCTACATACACTGTTCACTTAACCACAACACATACCATTGGCTTTACTACATATTTATTTACAAATTTACTTCAGTATTTATTCAGTTATCACATCTCAATATTCAAATCAGCAAAGTCAAATAGCTTAAAACAAAATATTTAACTGTCTTTTACTGTTTTCTATTTTAGCCACCATCGTCAAAAAGGTATCTTACATATTTATAGACTAAATGGTTTTCATCTACATCCAATTTATTATTATTATTTTTATCATAAACCATTACCTCTATGTCATTCATTTTCCCTTTTATTATTTCATAAGACTTGTCACTATTATTTGTTTTTATCCAGCCTCCGTGAATATTTGTTGTTACACCCGGGTAAGTTATTTTCTCATCATATTCCTCCGCTACAAGTACACTAATTCTTCCTACAGGTACATATTTATCATCAATATAATCATTGTCTACTACTACACAAGGTATGTCTACATTATTTATCATAACCCTCTTAATATCCATCTTCTCTATCAGCTCTACATAACCTCTATTTATCTTGAACCACTCCAACTCTTTCTCTCTCTCATAATCACTTTCATCACAATATCTGTCACAGCGCCACTGACCTACTTCACTCCATGCAAAGGGCACAACAAACTTACTATACCACTTCCTGGCTTTTCCAGGTTTACAAAAAATTAGGGGACTGCTTGAAGACACCTTGTCTTCCACATAATTAACGGAGGAAACTCTGTCCTCAAAAATCACTACTAGCGGAGTCCTTACTCCACTTACATCACGGGGAAAATTTGCCCTTTGACACCCTAACCTTTCATCACACTCTCTCTCAATTTCATCAACACTCGCTAACATTTTGTTATTAAGTTCTACTTCACCACAAACTTCATCACTATTTGTTTTCACCACATCATTCTTAAATAGCTCGTTTTCAACTATTTTATCACTATTATTTATTAATTCATTTTTACAACCGTAACTTACCTTGTTAATTATTTCTTCGCTATTATCAAAGACATTATTACCACTTACCTGTGTTAATTCAACTTTTATTTGACCTCTATCTTCCTCCCTTAATCGGTCTGTCTTTAGTTCCTGCGCCCATTCCTTCAATATTTTGTTATTTTCGTCAAAACCTTTCTTTAAAAGGTCAAATATGTCATTCAATGTATACTCCTTTTCTTCCACCCCTACACTATCGTTATCATTAGGCCTATTCACTGTCTTATTTTCTACCAGTTTTACTTCAGCTATCTTACCTTTAACATTGGTCATCTCACTATGTTTATTGATTTCCGCAAATATTCCTTCCTCTTGTTCTTCCATTCGGGTTAATCTATCGTCTAAACTTCCCCATTCCTCGTCTGTCATCTCACCCACAACACCTCGAAATTCATTCTCCCACTCATCCCATGCAAAATCACTATCATTACTTTGTATTATGGACATTTTTTAAAGTTCGTTTGTATAACACTCATATATAAAATTACTCTTTTTCTCTACTCACACCTAACACATTATGAATCACAATAACATAAACCTAACCTACTTAATTATGTACGATAAAATTTTTACATTCGTCATTACCACATCCTATTTTCTGTGTATTAAAATAGGTCTATCTCGTATAAAATTACAATTAAACGAAAATCCTGGCAGCGAGAGCCATTTGTAACAATAAAAAATAAGCCGAAATATAAAATATATAAAATCACTACCAGGACTTACCTGTACGCAATTACAACACTTACCTGTTATTGAAATTTTACCAGAAGACCAAGGTCGCCACGATTATTTTTTTTACATAGGATAAAATATCGAAAACCTTTATACTCCACCTTAAATAAAAAGGACAATTTAGCAATCTGACCCACCCAATTACTAACTCAGAAAGATTCCGGAACGTTAGACGAATTTTTAACACAGGAATAAGACAGTGGTAATGACGAAATAACTTAGACTAACACATTGTTTTGAAGTAAACTAAATAATTTTAATTAATTAAAAACCGTTTTAATGATTAGCACAAGAACACTAAAACACATTTTGAAATATACATTTATGGATCATATTTAGATATTATATAAGACAGCCCATTCTGCCCACACACACTCTCACACAATTTAATACTTTACCCCTTTGTTTATTATACTTTACAAATCCCTTTTTTGTATTGAAACCGTCCACTACCGCGATTCCGCACGAACACGTGTTTTGTCCCCGATTCAATGTCCGTTAATTCGCTTTGTCGTCATTTCACTGTACTAACTTCTGACGGCGATATGTTTAGTAAATTCTGGGTTCCCGGTCGGTCTTATTGAATTAATTACACTTTATAACACTACCGACCGGGCCCGAAACCAAAACTGTGAGCGTCTGTTACTGGATGCGGCTCTAGCTGACTGTATGGCGTCTCTGACTAACGTAGACTGTTCCGTCACGGGTGAACGTAACAGGTACACGTACCTGTTCCTGGTTCTCTACTGCCACGATGTTTTCGTCGCTCCGGCTTCATTTGTTGGGACGTAACCACTTTATATATGGATTGGAGCTGACATATGTGGATGACCAGAGCTTAATATTGGGCTTGGCTCTGCTGATGTCATTGGAAAGACCGGATTTAGCCATGACTTCCTGCCGCTCAAAAAGCACATTGCGGAATTTTATTCGTACCAGGACATCCGGTTTTGTGGCTGGCTGCGTCACTCAGATTTGTAGTGATACAGTTGCGTCTGTGTACTGTTTACACAAGTACAGAGTTCTTAGAATTTTGGTGGAGGTAAATTCTTCTGCCGTGTTACACCACTGAAATTGCACATCGCCTTTGTTCCAAACTCTCTTTCTCAACATCGTGCTGTTGCTTGTTACATAACGTTGCACAATAACACAGTTATTTCGTCACTTTTTATAAGGCTCCCGACCAAAATGAAATGAATAAAAATATAAATGTATACCCCAAACCGTTAAAAATAAAAACATCCAAAAATGACCCGCTACAATCCATAATTCCTACATCTACAGCACAAGTCTGTAAGATGTTCCCTTCACATTCACTTATTTACGCACTGGGTACACTATAACTCACTTGTTACACTGTATATCACATCAATATAGTTTATAATGTTTGGTGATATAACGTAATTTAGAGCTAGTTATAGTTTACCCATTTCTGACCTTTATGGTAGTATAATTAAGTTATCATTTATTGGGACTGGGTTATGTAACGTTACAATATACAGAAAGTCATTTTGTGGAAGTCGCCAAAACAGAAATGTTGAACATTTTTAGATAAACAGCAACAGTGGTTGGAATAGCAAAATTCCAACAAAATTGGTTACATATGTGGTGTTTAGTCAATGGAACTGACACCGTTTAGTAGTTTAAGAAACTATTGTATTGATAATTTAACTAGCAAACTAGTAAACATTTAAAATAAACTCATTGTGAACAAGGCCAGATGAGGCAATTTGGGGTTATTGTAATATCCTGTGTTTTCATGTTTTAAATCAAAACTGTAATATAAAATTTAAAGCTGTTTGCTTAGTGTGGGTAGGTGTATGATTGTCATAGATAGTAATAAATTGTCGTAATAGTAATGATTGTCGTAGATATTATAAATACTTGTGTGTATTGGTGAATGGTGAACACATAAGGCCAGAAAATACATGATTTTTTTCATTTTTATTGATCCAATTAAAACTTTGTTTATGTATTTATTAAGAGTGTAGACATTACGTTTTTTGTTGCCAGAGGCAAGACTTTTGTAAAACTCGCCAACAAGACTTTTGTAAAACTCACCAACAACAGAAGCCTCATCTCTTCAAAGAGTGTGTATTTCCTCGCCTGCATATAGAATCTGTCCAGATTCAGAAACATGTATCTATGCAATGAGTCGCTCTCATTGAGTGCTCTTTGGATGTGAGTTGTTTCGAACCAATAAGAATTTGCCTTTCTTCTGATTGGCTGGTGGTATCAGACATCTTCATGCAGACACCAAAATTTTATGAACATGGGTGTCCTACTCACAGCCACTAGCCTTAACCACAGTTCAGTGGTCACTGACTACGAACCTTTGTCAGTGTTTTGCAGCCTTCTGCACTGAAGATGGCTGTCGAAGGCACGGCAGAAACGTTTGCACCAAACTACCGGGTGGCCCTAAGTCAGTTGGCACTAGCAGTATGTAGATGCTGTGAAGCTACTAATTAATCACAATTATTTAGAGTACCATACAAATAGAAATAAATAGAATAACTTTCACTTACCATCCAGACATGCTCTTTTGGGTCCAGGGTCTCATACGAACACTAGGACACAAGCACAATTTTGAAGGTAGCGTAAATAATTTACATAACACAAGTTTAAGAAGAGAATTTCCATTTAATATTTTACTTTTACTTTAGTGAAATTAAGAAGATACATTTAGTAAATACTTGTTTCAGGTGTTGTGCAACACGTGCTTCTGTTGTAATATGACTTACAATCTACGGCTTACCTTATTTTTTTTAGGACACAAACACAGTTATAAAACTCACAGACACAAACACAGCCCAGCTTTGCCACACTCACATTCATACTAAATTAAAAGCCCCTTAACATTTTATACAAATCAAATGCCCCCTTCGCCGACCACGCGGTCTCCACGCACACGCATTGTTCGTTTACACGGTTTTTATTGTCCGAAATAAGAAAAATAAAGTTCTCGATTAAGGCCCTCTCAATAGATTGACCGCGGTCATACGACAATTCAACTGATTAATCCACTCTTTAACTTGTTACATTACAACTTTTTGACGAGCCTACTTTGGCCCAGTCCGGTACCGGGAACTGTTACTCGTAGACTGGAACTGTAACGTAACAGGTACAGCTTGCTTTCTCTGGAGGGAAACTGTTGTTCACTGCCACTATGTTTTCGTCGCTCAATCCTCAGTTGTTGTGAGGTAACCATTTTATGTATGGAATGGCAGAGTTGTATTCTGGATACCAAAGTACAATATTGGCTTTGGCTCTGCTGACGTCATTGATAGTAGGCGGTCCCTTGGCAGTATTTCCGGTTAATCTTGGAGAAGATGATGAATAATTCTCTCTCGAGCCATCTTGGTTTTTTGCCAACGCTTGGGTAGGCGCCCCTGCTGGGCGTGCGCATGGGTGCGCAATGCCACACTCTCGCATAGTTCTTAGAAATTTGTGGAGGTGCAAATTCTTCAGCCGCATTACACAACAACAACTGCGTCTATGCCTTTGTTTCAAACTGTTTCTTAACACCGTTCTGTTACACAATGGAAATAACATTGCCATGCGTTCTGTTATAATGAAATGAATTTGGTTGCACAATAATACAGTTTTACAATATTTTATACAAACCCGCCCGAAAATGAAATAAATAAAAATATATAAATGCCCCATACGGTTAAAAATAAAAATACCCAAAAATTGACCCGCTACAATACCCCCTCGATGAGAATTCTGCTGTTTACAACAGAAGAAATCTCATCGACAAACCCCGAAGAGGACCGGTGAGGAACTGGTGCCCACAACCCCCTGGTTCTTAATCTCATGGGTACACGACCCCCCTGGCTCAGCGACTATGGACTCATCTGAACGAGATCACTGGACTTCTCCGTAAGAGATCCCAACACCGAGAAATCACACAGACTCGTACCACAGCGCACCTCACCTTCTAACATGCTACCCCCGCAAAATCCTCAATCCCTGGCTAAAATTATTCCAGCTCCTCCGCCGATATGTTTCCCCTTGTATGAAAGCTGGGCTGCCTTTAGCAAATACTGGGCTCACACACACTAACATTACATGTTGCCATAACACACAAAAAATAAAAAAATTCTTTTAAAATTTATAAAAAATTTAAAAAAATTCAAAATTCAAAAAAAATAATATTTTATCAAAAAATTCTCTTCCTTCTTTTTCTAATTTTTGTTGCAAATGACTTAACCTAGACATTTCTACTAATCTAAACACATCCTTACTCTAACATGAGAACCACTTATAGTCTACCAATACAATACAATACAATAAAATAAACATGGTTAATGCACACATAATAAAAGAGTCATTATCTAAAATATTCATTCGCTGGCAGGCGAAAAATCACATTTTTTTTTCTCAAAAAAATTAAAATTTTCAAAATTTTAAAATTCAAAAAAAATTTAAATTTATTAAAATGTTTCCTTCATATTTAAAATTATTTAAATATTGGTTTGAATTAATTAAACAAACAAATTAAAATTGACTTCCTACTATACAAGCTTAGTAGGTGTATGACCTCATCAGCTGATCGAAACTAGGTCAAGTCCAAAACCCTTGACCTACATATGTTATATATAAGTTCTGAAAACACATTGAACATCTGTAATATCCTAACTTGAAATACAAAACAATAAAACAAAATATTTAAAATAAACAAAATATTAATATAAATAATCATCAACTTGACATTTAAATTATTTAAAATAAACACTTCTTACTTGCATCTTGTTTTCCAAATTTTATCAAAATTCTGTCACTGGTTGAAAAAAATAAACAATTGTATATTCTTTATTATAAATTCCTCTCTTTAGTTAACAGTTTAATTCTACATTACTGTGGGTGATGTAAATCATTTATTCTCATTTCCTGTATTAGATCTGTATGCATACATAAACTTTACCCCCCTCACTCTAATATTCATCAACTTCAACTCCCATGACACCCATCTCTAGTAAAATCTCTACTCCAAAACACTCTAAATCCCAACTTATCATGAAACTCAAAACGCCACCCTCTCTACATATATAAAAAAAATACTCTCTAACCCTTTGTACATAGGATATGTGTTTGCCCCACCCAAAAACTCAATTCCCTTATTTGGCGGCCTGGATTCTACCTAAGGCGGCCCCTCCTCACTAAAATCTATTCTAATCCCGTCCCAACACTTGTTGCGGACTCCTACATGACACTACCCCCTAATACAAAATTGCCATCCCCAAAAAATCTCAATCTCATAACCTTACTACAAATACAACAAAATAGCCTCATTAATTATAAACATAAATATATCATTCAGAACTCTACGATTATTCTCCACAACTACTGTGTCAACATCAATATTTCTCAAGATTCTATAACATTACTTTACTTCAAAACAACATTACATTTTTCTCTATTATTTCAAATTCAACTTTGAATTCAACTTGGACAGATATATGTGTCCCATAAATTACGCATCACCCACAACTATCTTTTGTTAACTTGCATAAATTATTGTTATTTTATTTCTCATTTTATCAAAACACCTGTAATACATCAAACATTACATTGAACATCAGTTACTTAAAACATTTATAACTAGTATACCAGTGACATGTTGTTGCTGATCAGCTGATATCCTAACACAATGAATATACATCTCACAATTGAACAAACTTATATGAAACATACGTATTTATTTATCATAACTCCTCACCTTCTTGTTTCCCCTTTCTCTGATTCTGATAGTTCATATTGACCGCCTGCCAGACTATTTAATTATTGGCTTAGAAAAAAAATATACATATAATGAAAACACATATTTTATCAACACCTATATCTAACTTACAACAATAAAATAATACACTTAAAATTATGGCATGGATAACTTGTATTGAAAATATGAGCATCTGGTTAGTTGAGCAGAGCGCAAACATTTTTATTGGATCAAACTTTGAATGAGCAAAAAAATTTCTCTATGTTATAAAATTTAAGTTCGTGACTCGTTTGAGTCACCTCCCAGCCACACACACTATTTCAGATTATGGTGGACTGTGGCACCCATTCGCTTCCACAGAGACTGTATATTTTGGAGCAGGGTTTTACCTCTCCGTGTCTCTGCTTCCGCTATTAAGTTTTAAAATTATTGAACATCATCATGTTCTCGTACATAATCATACACCCTTAAAACGGATCTACCACCTGTCTTGCTACCCCAAAGCGGGCAGAGTGGCAGCCGCTGTTCCATAGTTCCGGGAGATTTCCTCTAATTGTCACCCCCCAATGAATTTCCAATATGTACCAATTTCAAGTCAGCTATGGTCAAGGGACTTGATATGACCATAGCTGGCCGCTAGCCAAAACCACGGTTAGTGCTGGTAAGGCAGTAACCGCCCGAAAAGTCAAGGAAATCTAAACTTTAACTTGACTGCCTGTTTCATCAATACTATTATGTGCGACACTGTCATTTAGCAATGTGTGTAAACTTTAATTTACACGGATAAGGGGTGCCGCACAGTTATCGCCATTTTGGCCTCCGATGGAGGTAACACTCACTGTTACCCCCAACCCATTTCGCTACTTGCGAGAGCACAGGCCACCCCCACAATAGCCACTTAATAACTAACTAATTAATTAACAAATGAAACTAATCTTTCTACATTTGCAGTTCCACACTCCATTGTTCTATCACTTCATTTTGCACCAATCTACCCCCCAAAATCATCCCCACTTCTTGTATTGATACCAAGTTTTTATTTTGTTACACATTTTTTAAAACGTTCCCATACTCACAGATACTAAAACTCGACAATTATGTTTGGTCACTTAATTCTAAAATTTATTTACATTTGAAATAATACACATCCAAAATTGTTTTGGTATATATATATATTTTTTTTTTTTTTTTTTTTTTTAATCTGCGATTATGGACTCACCTGAAACGGGGGTGTCTTGCTATGAGGCACAGTTTTGATGAAAAGACAGATCTGCTTTGTGAAACTACTCCCCCCTTTACTTCCTACTTTTCTCTCTCTAACTCTCATTTCTCCATACCCACCGTCTGTATTCTAATCAACTCTGCCTCCCAGCAAAACTCTTCATTTCGGGTTTAAACAAACTAATGCCAATGGTTCATTTTGAACTTGCCAGTGACACTGAAATATTTAAAATTTGCATGCACTGCCTTGTTATTTAGGTGTAGCCTCCTTTATTTACAACACTCTAAGGCAGTGCAGGCACGTGACAGGTACATCAATATTGTTGCACCTAGAGTGTATAAAAAATTTTAATTCGTCACGTACCTGTTGGGGTCCCCCTCCCCGTTCAAATATGATGGAAGTTTTCAAATTTTGACCAATTTTGGTGGAGCTGGACCATCGTTGTTTTCACCGCCCGAAGGAAGATCTGCCAACCATGGCCCGCCTCCGAGTTCCGAATTCCACGGCCAGGACTGGTAAGATCGTGACCGCCCGAAAATGGGGGAGGATCCCCTCTAGAAACATAAAAAAAATAATTAAATAACATTCATACCTTTACAGTTTAACAAAATACTTATGCTGACCAAAATAATTTCAAATTTGTAGCGTTGTGCGTACCCACTATCTCCCTGGTTTCTCTATTCTGTAACGCATACGAATTTTTCATTTTTATTTCTACTATCTCGTACGGCCCCTCGTACAATAAGAAAAACTTCTTGATCTCCTTGTCTTGTGCACTTGATAAGTCATGTCGTCGTATCAATACCAGCTGTCCAATCTCATACTGCGTCCACTTACCTTTCATATCATGTCGCTGTTTTCTCCTCTCTCCCTTCGTCAACAAACTTTCATTCGCTAGTCTAAGTTTAACATCGTTACCAATAGTGTTGGTCTCCGGTGGATATTCGATTAATTGTTCCAGAATCCTCTGTGGACGCTTTCCTCTTATTAGCTCATAAGGTGTGAACCCTGTCGACTCGTGGGTGGTGCAGTTTAACCAGTTTTCAATCTTCTGCACATAGAGTGGCCACTCGCTATGTTTGGCGTGGCAGTATGTTCGAAAAATTCTGCCCAGCTCCCTCATGACTCTCTCCGCCTGATTTGACTGTGGATGATATACTGCGGTGTGCTTTGGGATGATACCTTCCCATCCAAGAGTCTGGCGCCATCCTCCGCTGATGAACTGCGGCCCATGGTCGGATATTATCACCTTCGGCTTTCCCACGTTGATCATGTAGTCGCGTGTGATCTTCTCGCTCAGCACCTTACTTGTTGCTCGCTTTACGCTATATAGCCTGACATATTTGGAAAAAGTATCAAGTACAACAAAAATATGCATCACTCCACCCCTACCTTTCGGCAAAGGGCCGTACAAATCTACAGCTACTAAATCGAATGGTTTTTCTACTTTAATATAATTTAGTTCTCCCTCTAACCTATAATTTACAACTTTGGATTTCTGACATAACTCGCAAACTCTAAGTATTCTTCGGACGTGTTTCTCCATATTCTTAAATAAACAAGATTCCTTTAACACATTCACACACTTCCGTGCCCCAAAATGCCCATACCTAAGGTGATAGCCCCACACTATTTTCTCTATCAACCCTTCAGGTATAACTAACCTCCAATCCCTCTCTCTCCCCTCTACTTTTTTGAATAAACTCCCTTTAAACACTTGAAAATATTGTTTATACCCAAACTCATCCACATCTGATTCTACGCTAGTAATTATTTTATGTAACTTACTATCAGCTCTTTGCATTGCATTTATATTCTTTAATTCTTCCCCAAAAAGTTTATCTTCCCGAGATAGTCTATAAATTTCTATCTCTTTAATATCTCTACCTGTTCTATTTCTGTCTGTGTCTACTCGTGATAGTGTGTCTGGCACCCTGTTCTCTACACCCTTGATATATTCCCAAGAAAAATTATACTCTTGAAGAGCTAACACCCACCTGGTTATCCGGCTGTGTGTGAGTTTGCAAGTATTGAGGAACGACAGCGCTTTATGGTCCGTCCTGATGATGGTTCTGTTACCCAGCAGATACGTTCGGAACTTCCTCACAGCGAACACTATACTGAGGAGCTCCTTCTCGGTGGTAGTGTAGTTACGTTCTGCGGCTAGCAACGTCCAGCTGGCGAAGGCGATGGTTTTATGCTCTTTTGCCTCGTCCTCTTGGTAAAGCTCTGCTCCCAGTGCGATATTACTAGCATCTGTCTGTAAATAAAATTTTTCATTAAAATTAGGATGATTCATTAGTATCATGTCTGCGAACTTAATTTTGATGTCATTAAACGCCGCTCTTTCGTTATCGCCCCATCTCCATTGCTTATTCTTTTGCAGCACTGCGCTTAGTCGGGCCGTCGTCTGGGCGTAGTTCCGCTGGAACTTCCTGTAAAAATTACACAGACCAAGAAAACTTTGCAATTGTTTTATATTTTTGGGCTCCGGGAACGTCAGAATGGATTCTACTTTATCCGGATTGGCACGTATTCTTGTAGGTGTTATGATGAAACCTAAAAAATGTATCTCAGTTTGCAAAAATTTTGATTTGTCCCAATTCACTGTCAAACCTCCCTGATATAACTTCTCCAATACATATTCCAAATGCTCTACATGCTCTTTAAATGTTCTGGACGCTATCAAAATATCATCAACGTAAATGGTTAAAAAATCTAAGTTATGTGGTTGCAAAATTTCGTCAAGACACTTGATAAAGCTAACTACACTTGTGTTCAAACCGAACGGTAGTCTCTTAAATTGATAATTCTTTCCATTGAATAAAAAAGCTGTATATTTTCTACTATTTGCTGCTAATGGCACTTGCCAATACCCGGCGGTTAGGTCTAAAGAGGTCATATATTGTACGCCGCTAAACTTCTGAAAAATTTCTTCTATAGCTTCGGGTGACTCCCTGTCTGGAATAATTATTTGATTGATTTTGCGGGCATCTAAACATAACCTAACTCTACCATCTTTTTTAATCACTACAACTAAGGGGTTAGAATATGGTGACACAGATCTCTCAATTATATCTCCCTCTAACATTTTCTCTAACTCAAGCTGAACCGCTCTTCTCTTCGCATAGGGCACCGGATAACTTCTTTGCACATAGGGTGCGTGTTCCCTTACCTTTAGCTCGCATTCATAGTTTCTTGCCCTCCCTGGTACATCGGCAAACACTTCTCTAAAATTCTCTACTACCCGCCACAGCGATGCACGTTGAGAACTCCCTATCACGCCACCCTCACTACAAAATTTCAGTGCTCTTTCATTCCATAAGTGATCCACACTCTCCTCATACTCTATCTTACTCTCACTACACACATTCATACTAATTTCCATGTCTTGTTTATTATTCCGATTATGTATCACCCTTACCCCTGAAATTCTTACCGCATCTGACACCCGTTCAAAATTAATACAGATTGGTTCCCCTTCACTATTTAATTCTAACACCCGTTTATGAAAATCAATCACCGCCTTATGTTTAATCAGAAAATCATTTCCAAGTATAACCTCAAGATTTAGTCCCCGTACAACTAGAAATGTATTATCATACCCTACCCCGTTAATTATCATGTTTAAATGTACTTGCTTTGTGACTCTCTTACTTCTAACTCCCGTAATACCTACAATCGTCACCCCAGCTACTGGTAAAGATGGAATATTTTTATTTATTTCTCTTACTTCGTCTAATACATGTTCAGAAATAACAGAGATTTCGCTACCCGTATCGATTAAAGTTTTAATCTCCTTATCTTCTATGTTAATTTTCACCTCAGTCAGTCCATTCTCCCGCCTCACTGCTTCGAAGTCTTCCTCCTCCAATAATTCCTTAGACAAATCTGTAATCACTACGTTGTTTCGGTATCTATCATCCATTTGGACCCCAGAAACTTCCGGTGACAACGGTCGGGTCCGGTGTTCCATTGTCCCTCTTAGTTTCCCGCAGAGGTGCTCGCCACTGCATGGTTGTATCCTCGTTCGTGCTGGTTTCCTCGCGGTTCATGAGTTTGGCCTCTCGGCGCTCCTCCTGGGCCCTCTCCCCTTCGTTGGTATGCATGCTGGTTCTGTGCGGGTGGTGGTCCTTGTCGCTGACTCGGTCTCTCTCTCCTGCATCTAAAACAAAAATTTTGTGTCGCATAATTCTCCTGTGAACATGCTGGACAAGTCCATTTTGGTCCTCGGTTATTTTGTTCTCGTCTAGGGTATGCCGATCCATTTGTGGGTCCCCTCAGCTGTCCCTGATTACCTCCATTATTTCCATTCTGCTGGTTCTGACGGCGGCTCAATTCTTGGTCCCGGATATTCTGAAACACATCTAAAATATTTTCTAGTTCGCTAATATTCGCTACCTCCCGCGTCATAAGTGTTATTTGCACTTCCCTTGGCAAATGCTTGCTTATATGCCTCACAAAGGATCTAAATGGCAATGGCGGTTCTAAGTATTTCGCCTCGTTAAATATTCTCATCACATACCCTGTTATATTATTATTGGGCCCCCCAAAATTCCCTGTTCCCATGATTCTACTTCGTAACACTTCTTGGTCTTCTTCAGACCAATATTTATTTATAAACGCAGACTCAAAACTTTCAAAACACTCCCATTCCGTTTTATGTACCTCGGCCCATATCTCCGAACTACCTTTAAAGCATTTAAAAATTTTTAATAATTGGACTTCCCAGTTATTAGTACTGAACTTATTGAACTCTCTCACTGTGCTTATGAACTGCATAGGGTGTACTTTTTTATTATCACAACTGAATGTCTCTAACTCAACTTCACTGCTTACGTCACGAGTCATAATTACTCGCTCGGTAACAGTGTTAACTTGTTGGCTGATGGCCTTGCTCAATTCATTTTTAACATTCATTAATTTAAGGTTATTATCACATTCAAGGTCACTTATTGTATTATGTATGGTCTTGAACTCAATCTTACAATTATTTTCTATGTCTCTTATTTTACTATTATTATTTTCAATCTGACTCATAGCATAACCAATCTTACATTCGGTATTGGTATTACCTTCACTTATTTGTTTCTCAACAATTGTATTTATGATGCTATATTGTTCCGTGATCTGTTTCTCTACTTTATTAGTTATATCATTGGTTATATCAGAAACACGGCACTCTAATTGCTCATTTAGTGACTCTGACAGGTGTAATTTCATACTTTCACAACGTTCATCAATATGTTTGTCTAATACCCTACTCAGGTTATCGAATTGTACATTAATACTCTGCTGAAACTGAGTATTCTGGTCTTTAATTTCTTTAAAATTAATCTCGTTTTGAACATTTTGCTGTGCGCATTTTATTTTCTGTTCATTAAAATCATTAGTTAATTGGTCTAATTTATTGTTCATTTTTTCAAATTTATTGTCCATTTTTCGTAAGAAACTCATTATATCAGTTTCCTCTGATTGTTTATTTTTATTGGTTGAAACGGGGGTCAACTGAATCCCAGAGTCAACCTCTGTTTCGTTTACTTGTGGTTGAGACGCAATCGGGGTTGAATGGACGATTACATTACTGCCGACAGCTGTTTCTGTAACAGCATCCGGCTCCCCCCTCAACATACCACTTTCATCCAGCGATTGCGACTCAAGGCCACTTTTACTCATAATTGAATTTATTATACTACTTTTTTCTGTTTTTTCAGACATTTTTACTTAATCTATTTTTTCTTATGTAACAACTGTCAATTAGTGATTTTATTTCAAAACTGATATTTTACAAAACCAATTTGCTTAACTTCAATGCTTTTGCGTATTTTTTACTTAACCTCTCAACTGTGCTTGTATCCCATTTGTAGGTATGGAATTTCATTTTTTGGAAATTCGTGCCTGTTTCGTGGCGCCATTTGTGAAGCTACTAATTAATCACAATTATTTAGAGTACCATACAAATAGAAATAAATAGAATAACTTTCACTTACCATCCAGACATGCTCTTTTGGGTCCAGGGTCTCATACGAACACTAGGACACAAGCACAATTTTGAAGGTAGCGTAAATAATTTACATAACACAAGTTTAAGAAGAGAATTTCCATTTAATATTTTACTTTTACTTTAGTGAAATTAAGAAGATACATTTAGTAAATACTTGTTTCAGGTGTTGTGCAACACGTTGTGATGTTACTCACCTTTTCAGTTTTATTCAATACATTCCACTCTTCATAAAATAATACTTACCGCTGCCAGAATTTCACTTACCCCGTAAAACTTATCTTTTGAAAGCTGCCCAAGGTCGCCACGATATTTTTTCTAAAAGGTAAAATATCGAAAACTTATACACTCTTGCCCTTATAAAAATCCCGCCATCTGACTGTAATAAAATTTCAGAAAACCCCCGATTTCCTTAGACGAATTTTTTCAACACAGAAATGAGAAAGTTTTAATGACGAAATAACTTAGGCTAACACATGGTTATTAAATGGATACTTTACTTACTCACATAAAAAAACGTAAATTCCTCATACAGAACACAAAATAATAACACATTTAGTACCGGTTAAAGAGACCTTACCTTACATGCTATATATATACAAAAAGAAAGTAGCCCAGCTTTGCACACACACACTATCACACCAATTAGACCCCTTTTAATATTATGTTACAATTGGAAAATAGTTGTCCTTTATATATATATTCCCGTCTCGTTTATATTCAATCCCTGTCTCGACGCCGACCGAACACGTATTTTGAGACCCGATTTCACTGTTTGCGTTTCGCACTTGCTATACCAGTTTATTACATCGTTGATGTCATGAGTCCCGGTCGGTATTAACGATATTGTTGTTTCACTCACATCGTATAAAACAACACCGACCGGGACGCCGACGGAGTTATAAGCCCTCTAACTGGAGTCCGTTTTTCGTTGACCACTTAGCGTCTCTGTCTAATGTCGACTGTCACCGAGAACGTAACAGGTACATCTTCCTTTCTCTGGCGGTAATGGTTGTTCACTGCCATTATGCTTTCGTCGCTCATACTCAGTTGTTGTGAGGTAACCCCTTTATATATGGAATGTGGAAGTTATATTCCGGGTACCAAAGTACGATATTGGCTTTGGCTCTGCTGATGTCACTAACAGTAGGCGGGGCGTTAGCAGTGTTTCCGGGACGTCTTGGAGAAGACGACGAATATTTTTTACGCTCTGGCCATCTTGAGTTTTTAGTCAAGAGCGTCCTTTTGAGCGCGTGCGGGTGTAGTTGCGCTTGAGCGTTGACACACTTGCAAAGTTCTTAGAATTTTGTGGGGGTAAATTCTTCAGCCGCATTACACAACAACAACTGCGTCTATGCCTTTGTTTCAAACTGTTTCTTAACACCGTTCTGTTATAATGGAATGAATCTGGTTGCACAATAATTTTCACAACTTTTGACAAACCCGCCCAAAATAAAAGAAATAAAAAATGTACATGCCCCATACGGTTAAAATAAAAATACCCAAAAATTGACCCGCTACAATACCCCCTCGATGAGAATTCTGCTGTTCATGACAGAAGAAATCTCATCGATAACCCCGAAGAGGACCGGTGAGGAACTGGTGCCAACAACCCCCTGGTTCTTACTACTTATGGGTACACTACCCCCCTGGCTTAGCGACCATGGACTCATCTGAACGAGATCACTGGACTTCTCCGTAAGAGATCCCAACACCGAGAAATCGAACAGACTCGTACCACGGCGCACCTCGCCTTTTAACATGCTACCCCCAAAATCCTCAATCCCTGGCTAAAATTATTCCAGCTCCACCGCCGATATGGATCCCCTTTTTTTGAAAGCTGGGCTGCCTTTAGCAAGTACTGGGCTCACACATACTCACATTACATGATACATTGTGAAATTGAAAAATTACAAAAATTCTTTAAAATTGACAAGTTTTTTTTTTTTTTTTTAAATCCAAAGTTCAAAAAAATAATATGCTCAAAAAAATTCTCTTCATTATTTTTTGTTTCCTTTAAAATGACTTGGATTAAGAGTTTTCTCTACTTGAACAAATCCTTAACCTAACATGTCTTAGTCTAACAATACAGTTCAATACAAGAAATCAGTAAACTAAACAATCAACAAAACAACAAAACGTGGTAAATACACACATAATAAAACAATCCCTACCTAAAATATGCGTTCGCTGGCAGGCGAAAAATCAAAAATTTTTTTTTTTTCCAAAAAATTCAAATTCCCAAAAAAATTTTTTTTTTTTCCAAAAAATTCAAATTCCCAAAAATTTTAAAATTCAAAAAATTTAAATTTATTCAAAGGTTTCATTTATATTTAGAAATTATTCAAAACTGGTTTAAAGTGATTAAATAAACAAATAAAATTAATTCCCTACTAGACAAGCTTAGTAGGTGTCTGACCTCATCAGCTGATCGAAACTAGGTCAAGTCCAAAACCCTTGACCTACATATGTTGTGTATGCTTTCTGAAAATACACTGAACATCTGTAATATCCTAACTTGAAATACAAAACATAATAACACAAAATATTTAAAATAAACAAAATATTAATATAAATAATCATCAAATTGACATTTAAATTATTTAAAATAAACACTTCTTACTTGTATCTTGTTTTCCAAATTTTATCACAATTCTGTCACTGGTTTCAAAAAAATAAAAATGTTATATTCTTTATCATGAATTTCTCTCTTTTTGCTTAACAATCCTACTCTTCATTTAACAATCTCGCTATACTTTACTGTGGGTGATGTAATTTATTTATTCTCATTTGCTGTATTAGATCTGTATACATATATAAACTTTCTTCCTTTAACTCTAGTATTCATCAACTTCAATTAGCATGACACCCATCTCTACCAAAATATCTACTAATCAAGACACTCTAAGCCCCAACTTACCATTGAACCCTATTCGCCGCCTTCTCCCAATATATAAAAAAATACTCTCTAACCCTTTGTACATAGGATACTTGTTTCCCCTACCCAAAAACTCAATTCCCTTATTTGGCGGCCTGGATTCTACCTAAGGCGGCCCCTCCTCACTAAAATCTATACCAATTCCCGTCCCAACATATTTTGTTGCGAACTCCTACATGACACTACCCTCTAATACAAAATTGCCATCCCCAAAAATCTCAATCTCATTACCTCACTACAAATACAACAAAATAACCTCATTAATTATAAACATAAATATATCCTTCCAAACTCCACATAAATTCTCCACAACTACTGTGTCAACATCAGTACTTCACAAAATTCTACAATATACCTTACTTCAAAACAACATTACATCATATTCATCTCTACTATTTCAAATTCAACTTTGATTTTAACTTTGACAGATCTACATGTCCCATAAAATATTCATCACCCAAAAAACTATTTTTTATTAATCTTCACAAATTGTTACTTTATTTCTCATTTTATCAAACTATTTTTATCATTACTTCAAAACATCTGTAATACATCAAACATCACATTGAACATCAATTACTTAAAACATTTATAACTAACACACCAGTGACATGTTATTGCTGGTCAGCTGATATCCTAACATAATTAAAACACCATGAATACCTTTCAAAATTGAACAATTACATGTAATACATTATCAATACTTACTTCTATTATGTTGATTGCCTGCCAGGCGTCTAATTATTGGCTTACTTTGAAGCATACACATATCATGAAATTACATATTCTTATCAATGCCTATACCTAACATACAACAATAAAATAATACATTTAAAATTATAGTATGGACAACTTGTATTGAAAATATGAGCATCCAGTTATTTGAGCAGAGTGCAAACATTTTTTATTGGATCAAACTTTGAATGAGCAAAAAATTTCTTTATGTTATACAATTTAAGTTCGTGACTCGTTTGAGTCACGTCCCAGCCACACACACTATTTCAGATTATGTAAGACTGTGGCGCCTTTTCGCTTCCACAGAGACTGTATATTTTGGAGCAGGTTTTACCTCTCTGTGTCTCTGCTTCCGCTATTAAGTTTCAAACGTAGTGAACATCATCATGTTCTTGTCTATATAATTACACCCTTAAGACGGATCTACCACCTGTCATGCCCCATACGGTTAAAATAAAAATACCCAAAAATTGACCCGCTACAACGTGCTTCTGTTGTAATATGACTTACAATCTACGGCTTACCTTATTTTTTCTAGGACACAAACACAGTTATAAAACTCACACAGACACAAACACAGCCCAGCTTTGCCACACTCACATTCATACTAAATTAAAAGCCCCTTAACATTTTATACAAATCAAATGCCCCCTTCGCCGACCACGCGGTCTCCACGCACACGCATTGTTCGTTTACACGGTTTTTATTGTCCGAAATAAGAAAAATAAAGTTCTCGATTAAGGCCCTCTCAATAGATTGACCGCGGTCATACGACAATTCAACTGATTAATCCACTCTTTAACTTGTTACATTACAACTTTTTGACGAGCCTACTTTGGCCCAGTCCGGTACCGGGAACTGTTACTCGTAGACTGGAACTGTAACGTAACAGGTACAGCTTGCTTTCTCTGGAGGGAAACTGTTGTTCACTGCCACTATGTTTTCGTCGCTCAATCCTCAGTTGTTGTGAGGTAACCATTTTATATATGGAATGGCAGAGTTGTATTCTGGATACCAAAGTACAATATTGGCTTTGGCTCTGCTGACGTCATTGATAGTAGGCGGTCCCTTGGCAGTATTTCCGGTTAATCTTGGAGAAGATGATGAATAATTCTCTCTCGAGCCATCTTGGTTTTTTGCCAACGCTTGGGTAGGCGCCCCTGCTGGGCGTGCGCATGGGTGCGCAATGCCACACTCTCGCATAGTTCTTAGAAATTTGTGGAGGTGCAAATTCTTCAGCCGCATTACACAACAACAACTGCGTCTATGCCTTTGTTTCAAACTGTTTCTTAACACCGTTCTGTTACACAATGGAAATAACGTTGCCATGCGTTCTGTTATAATGAAATGAATTTGGTTGCACAATAATACAGTTTTACAATATTTTATACAAACCCGCCCGAAAATGAAATAAATAAAAATATATAAATACCCCATATGGTTAAAAATAAAAATACCCAAAAATTGACCCGCTACAATGCTCGATTGACTAGCATAGTAGTTATTTGGCTTGACTAGAGCAGTAGTTCCCATAATTCAGTTGAGATTTGAGGTTATGAGGTTAAGTTGATGTTGATGTGTATGCTGTTGTTAGCGCTTGTTTGTTGTTTGTTGTTTGCGAGACAATGAATAGAAAACTATCTACAGAGCAACGTGTTTTTGTACTGCAGCTGTGGTGGAAACAGGACCATAATTACAGTGATGTTGTTGAGTTATTTGCGGAACGTTTTCCAAACATCGCACCTCCATCTAGAGAAGGTATTTGTAAACTGAATAAGAGATTTGAACAGACTGGAATGGTAGCGGAACTTCCTCGATCAGGTAGCCCAAAAACAGTTACAACAGAAAAGAATTTAAATATTGTTGTGCAATGTTTTGTGCAGTCACGAAAGAAATCAACACGAAAAGCGTCCAATGAGTATGGAATACCTCGAACACGCCTGCAAAGGATGCAGAAAACGTTGAAGTTGAGACCATATAAGCCCACTTTACTCCAAGGCCTAAATGAAGATGATCCTGATAGGCGTACAGAATTCTGCGAATGGTATGCAATACGACAAGAAGCCGATCCACAATTTTACAAAACCATTCTTTGGAGTAACAAGGCTACTTTTAAGCTGAATGGTACAGTGAATAGGCACAACTGTGTTTACTGGGATACTGCGAATCCACATGTGGTGATAGAGGCAGAGTTAAATGCTCCAGGGATTACTGTTTGGGCAGGGATCTTTGCCGGTGAAGCTCATCAGACCCTACTTTTTTAATGGTACAGTGAATGCTGAAAGTTGCCTACAAATACTTCACGAAGTGTTGATGGAACTAGAAAACAGTGCACTTTTTGAACACCTGCAGCCAATTCGAGAAAAGTTAACATGGCAACAAGATGGGGCACCCCCTCACTATGGACTGATTGTGAGAGACTTTTTGAATGCAACGTTCGATGAATGGATTGGCAGACGGGGTCGTGTTGAATGGCCTCCACGATCTCCTGATCTTACCCCGATGGGCTTTTCAGTCTGGGGTATACTAAAAAATGCAGTGTACTCCGTGAAGATTCGTGATGTGGAACAATTGAAGGAAGGCATTCAATCTGAATTTGAACACATACAGTCCCTGAATATTTCGGACATAATTTGTGCTTCAGTGCTTCTAAGATGTCAAATTTGTATAGAAAAGGATGGAGGCCACTTTGAGCATTTCTTTTAGGTCATGAGACCTATGCTATTTACTATCTGTATGTGTTATCTGTATCTGTATCCCTGCTGCACCTCTACAATAAAAGTGCTATTTGCAATTTTGCCACCTGACTTACGGGCCACTCTGTATATTGGACATTGGATATCTTATCGTGGAAGTCAAATGAATCCTTCACATTATACTTGTAGGTGGAGAGATGTGTTAGAATAGTGGCAAGATGTCTAGCTAATCCATATGTTGGGGAATTTATAAACGAAACTATGGGTCTGACTGGGTTCCCATCCTTATGGTTTTTTACTAGAGAGTACAACAATGTTCAATTACCCCATGGGTATCAACTTATTTCACTGGATGTATCATCCCTTTTTACCAATATATCAGTACCAATAGTAACCAAAATTATTTCTGACAGGTTTGATGAACTCAGACCTCACACAAATATTCCTAAAAAACAATTCTTAGAAGCACTTAAGTTATGCCTAGAGAGGGGATATTTTCAATTTAACAATGAGTTTTATTTACAGTTATTTGGATGCCCAATGGGCTCACCAATAGCCCCTATCTTGGCTGATATATATCTTGAGTATATTCTTGATAAAAACTTCCCACTGTACCATTTGATATACCATTCCTTTACAAATTTGTTGATGATATTATTACAGCAATACCGATTAATATGCAGAATATAATAATAGATACATTCAATGACTTTCATCCATGTATAGTTTTCACTGTAGAATTAGAAAAATCGGACAACACAATCTCATTTTTAGATGTTTTATTACTCCACCAAGCCAATGGTAAACTTGACACAAAATGGTGGCAAAAACCACAAACCTCAGGACGATACATTCATTACATGAGTCATTGTCCATACCACTACAAAATTAATGTTGCTAAAAATCTGATAAATCGTGCACACAGACTTACAACAGACATCTACAAAAAAGAAATTGAAAATAGACTAGTAGACTTATTGCTAACAAATGGGTACCCCCACAAGATAATTTGCAAAATGTTGCGAGAAAGTTACAGACATAATCATAACATGGTAGAAAACACTAAAACCCAAATAAATAACTTAGACGCGACTAATAACCAAATAAATGGTAATACACCTGTAGGACAGAATACAACATCCAGTAATCAAGATAACACACTACAACTAAAAAATATTTTTCCCTTCCATATGTCAAATCATTATCAGAAAGACTTTCCAAGATCCTCACTAATGCTAATCACAATACAAAAATAGCTTTCAAAAACGTTAACACTATCAATAATAAATGTTTTACGCATACTAAAGACAGGGATGAAATAGAACTAAGATCCAACATAATATATGAAATACCGTGTGAAGAAAACTGTAGAAAAAAATATTACGGTTGTTCTGAACAGTATTTCAAAAGACGTATTTATCAACATAAATATAGCTGCCAGAAAGTAAATACTAACAGACCTGATCCCACGGCCCTAACACAACACGCCCATTCACTCGTTTCAGTTTCCTAAAGCTAAAGTAATTCATGCAGAAAGTAATCACTTTAAACGGCAATTCTTAGAAATGCTAACAATAGAGAAGAATAAACACCTGTCAGTTAACAAGAAAACGGACGTACAAAGTCTTAGCAAGTGTTATTCTAATCTTATTCACTCTTTTTAAAATGGACAATAGTTTACAGGTTATATGAATACTGAACAACTTACTAGTTAAGGTACTATTAAAATTTTATATCGCTGGCAGTCTGTCAGATAACTACATAACGCTAACACTATACAAATGTAATGTGTTATATGTGTATAAGTATGGAACAGTGATAAGTGTTTAGTGTAATGTGGTTGCTGTAGCTCATCTCACAGTTAATGTAAGTAAATAGTTATAGAATGTATGACTTTACACACACCTATACACACTTACAAATAATATAATTGTAGTAAGACTATATGTTAATGTTGTAGGCATGATTATGAGAAGAATAAATCTCGAAACGTCGCAAAACTGAGTTTTCATGATTAATGACCGAACCTCGAAATCATTAACAGTATAATAATACGGTCGATAATTAACATTCCTATATATATTGTAACAGAACTTACAACGTTAGATTATTATTGATAGGTGTTATCTTCGATCAATCGAGCCCCGCGATGGAGCGCCACGTTGTAACAGAACTTACAACGTTAGATTATTATTATTAGAATGTGATTATTAATAAAATTAGTGTGGGTGTTCACGTTTAAAGTTTGTGTTTTAAAAGAGTATTTATCACTTCACGGTGTCAACCTCCCCACTTACCATATGTGGCTGTCTTCAATGTTCCCGATGGTGACTTCTTCTATTGTAAAACACTGGACATACATACATAGATATTCTGTTTGAATATCATAAAGAATGCACATACACAATAAAATAAATTAAAAGTTCACTTGCAATTCGAATGATATCAGTCATTCAAATACTTCCGCCACCTTAGGAGAGAACTGTTCATGAAAAAATTAAACTACTTTTCTATTATATAGAAATCAAAACTCTGTTCCACTGGTAAATAAACTGGGGATTTATTCACAATTATTAAATTCAATGAACTCTTGTAAAAACAATCAATAATATCTTTTTACAACAATAATAATTTAAACAAATCCTGAGATCTCTGTACCTCAAGGCTGGTAACACTGCTGTATGGTACAATGTTTTTGGTGAACGAGGTTATGTTCACTTTATTCAATTATGTTACCAAATTAGTGAGTTCTTTGAAGATACATGATACCAGATTACAAGATGTGACTTTAATTAACAATATTTAATTATATATTACTATAAGAAAGAACAAAATTGAAAATTATAAAACTCGGTACCATAACCGATATATCGTACTATCGTACGCTATGCTAACGTATATAGCAGTTGATGGTCAACTCGTGCTCCGGGCTTTGCACTGTTAAAAATATTATTATTATTTATTCATTAATTAGTAAAATCATGTACTGGCAAGAGAAAAAATCTAGAGGAAAAAACTCTTGTTATAGCTTTCATTTAAGTAAAATTATTTAAGAACAGAATTATTTCTTGGTGACAAAATTATAATCATCAGTTCTAGGTTATTTTACCTAGTATATGTAAGTCATTATTTAGGATAAGTATATTACTTATTAAATTTTTAATGATATGATCATAAACATTCTATTTATAAGTCATTTGACGTATAATTATCAGTTATTTAAAATATTTGCACAATAAAACAATTATTTGTTAATTCAAAAAGTTTAGTCAAGTAAGCGACTATATACTATATACTGATGAGCGGTATCTAAGGTAATTCCGCCTTTCTCAATTATTCTTTAATTGAAAAATATTTATTTTTAAATTAATCATTGTGCTACAATTTATTTGTTAGGTACTGATAATTTTTCATCATAGTTTAAGCACTTGAGTATTTTTGACTAGTGCAGTCCAAAACAATATCTTTCGTTTATTAACGAAAATTATTATTTTTCATCAATTTCTTTTAAAGTAATTAAAATATAGTACTCCCTGATTTAAAACACAAAACATGACCTTTATTGTACACTGGTCGTGTTATATCACCGTACACTTAATACACTGGACACTCGATAATATCTTGTGGTGTATAGGTTAGCGTATGTTTACTTATTACTGTGTGTGATGCGCACATTTTGAAATACTCTTGCTGACTTCTTGCGCGGACCTTCCATCGTGAGTGATGCAGAACAATAATTCCTTCACCGAAGCGTCTCCTTCTCGTCTGGTCATTTTAAGCTATTTGATTGGTTCAAAAGGTCAAACTCTCAACCCCAAAACACTTTGGTCAAATAAAACTTTTAATTTTTTACAATTCTTAGCGTGGGTTCGAGGCTATGAGTGACGTATGCATGGATACTCAAAATGATTGAAAAGTTTATAATTGTCATAACTTTCTTATCTTTTGTCGTATCGCCAATTGGGTAGTGGCATTAAATCGCGGACACTTGTGGCTTTATTTTAAGTCTAAACAAGCATTAAATCCGTTCATTATTACTTCACTTAGCCATCTCAAAAACTCATATGGTGATTCTTAATATAAATAAGTTTGTTTCACCATATTTTGTTACAATTACACTGTAATATTTACTACTAAACGTCTCGAGTCCATTTCTCTTTCATTTTAGTACATAAAATAGTCATAATTACAATTTAAACAATATCTGGTAATGGCGTCCATAGCGACCATGTTCGATAGTTTATAATTACATGTAACGCTATTATTCCTTATCTTATTACACATGTTTGATATCCTAACACTAATATGTACATTTATTTACATTTGTTCACATTTTATTTTGCAAAAATGTTATTTTTTATATACTTATAGTATTATCAAAAATACTTTCTGTTCTCATTTCTCTAATTTGTCACTTTTTAATTCTTTTATCACACAAGGTATATAATGTTATTAATTAAAATAGTGTACAATTGTTGTACCTTGTTGGTTTAATGTATTTATTAACTTTTCGTTATCTGAAAGCTCTTCAGTTCATAGTATAGTGTTTATTTACATCTGGTTTTACAAGTGCAGTTAGTTAGTTTATAATATTTCAATTATTAAACTACTACTATTACATTTGAGATGTGTTCTCATAGCAGTATCAGACATTTCTCTAACTACTGATAACATTTTTCATAATCTTTTGATAAGTTTTGATATTGCTTTTTGACTAACTATCTTGTCACATTGGGGTTCTGTCCACTTGGCTTTATGATATCATATTCAATCTGATTCATTTGCTGTGTATTTCAGTACACATGGTATTTTAATGGTTTGCATTATTATTCATAATTAGTCTTTGTTTGAAACAATTGTGGATAGTTGCTTGGTCTAACTAATATACATGATTTTATGTTATAGGTTCACTTTCTATGAGGTTATGTGTCAGTTGTCTGACAACAATGTGCAACATATTCTTATGCAGTATTTGACTCTACTAATCCCATTTCATTATGGCATTCTACTACAATGGTTTAATTATTAAGTTATACACATGTTTACACTATTTGTTGAAACAATAACACAAGTATTCTTAGTCTAATAATATTACATTTCTTGGTGGGTTGCACCTAGTTTTTGGTATATCGATTGTTTTATACCTAACAAACTAGCTTATTTGCTACTGTTTGTTCTGGAATTCATCTGTATTTTGTCCTGTCTTGCTATGGCATTCAGGCACATTTCATTTTAAGGCTTACAAAGCTTTTATTATTAGTCCCTATGAACAATTATTTTACTGTTCTGTCTCATATTTCTTTTGGTGGTCTTAATGATTATCTATATGGTATTACAATCTTGATTAAACTTGTCACACTAATTGTCTGTGCATTTTAACTAGTTAATCTCGGATTCTTTCACTTATAAAGGTTAATCATTTTCCTCTGTTATAAACACTTTCACTTGTATTGTTTGTGGTGTTTATTTGGGGTAAAATGGTTATCATATCACAGGTTGTCACACTTATATTAAGTTTTCACTGTTATTGTTTGTGATCACTCAATGATGCTAAACACTGGTTTCTTTGTAGTTGATCTTCGAATAATCATTACACTTCTTCCGGTCACTATATTAATTTTAGTTCCTTGTATACCTTGTGAATGTTGATTTCTTGTACTGTCCATACATTATCTTCATTCTTCGTGGTATGTTTCCTTTTCTCTTCTTCTTCTTTTCTTCTTCTGGTTAGTTGTTGCTCACTATCGGTGTTCTCCTGGGTTATACATTATTTGTGATAATCAATGTTCCCTTAGTCTTGTCATATTCTTCAATATTTTTATTCGTGGTAGTCATTGTTCCATAGTATTTTATACTAATAAACAAATTTGTTTGTTTTATCATCATTGTGGTTGTACTTGATTCGTATCCTTTTCATTTTAATCATTATTTCCGTCATGTCCCCTCACTATCTTGGATCCATTGTCTCCTTTTCATTTTAATGATTATTTTTGTCATTTCCCCTCACTATTTTGGACCTATTGTCTCCTTTTCATTTTAATAATTATTTTTGTCATTTCCCCTCACTATTTTGGACCTATTGTCTCCTCTTCATTTTAATAATTATTTTTGTCATGTTCCCTCTCTATTTTGGACCTATTGTCTCCTCTTCATTTTAATCATTTTCGTCATTTCCCCTCACTATTTTGGACCTATTGGGCCTGGATTCTAACATTATATTGGCTCGTTGTCATTTTCTCTCTCTCTTCGTACTCGATGATATCCTTATTACTCTTCCTTCTTCCTTGTTGGGTTGTTTCAATAATATTCGTTTGTAGATACACACTTTGTTTATATTCTCCTGTTCCTTCTTTTATGCACGTTGAAATATTTTTCATGATCTCCCTTTACTTGACGTAATAGATAGTTATTTTATGTAACTGCCAATTTGGTACGTTACAATATATATATTTCAATCACTTTCTGCTACAGTCCGTTTCTTGATGTATATAATACATTTAATATTTTTACATAAATTTACCTCAAGATGTTATTTTTCTATTTAGAACATGTTTTGGGTACTATCTTATACCCATCCTCAGCCTTCCACAATATTCAAAGCACTCAACATTGAAAATACACAAAAAACTAACACATTTCTTAATGGTGTATGTGTGTGTGTGTGTGTGTGTGTGTGCACGCGCATGTGTATAGGACTGTGGTCTAAAATCTGCTGCCTGGCAACTCTTAAAACACATAAGTTTTGGGCAACAAACACATTTGTTCACATAGGCTAATTTGAATTCGCACGTTTACAGAATTCAAATTGGCAGAATTTGCCGGCTTCAGTTCTGCAGTATTAGACTGTGATTGCTGCAAGTATGCTAGGGTGCTCCGTCACAATGGAAGTTAAGAAAGAAGTGTTGTTCTCTACTTGTCTGGAATAGAGTCACGCACATAATTAAACATTAGACAGAAAACCACCCCTGTCGGCAGGACGTTCCCAAGAAGGCAAAGTAGACCTAACAGTAATGCCAGTCCATTGTTTGTCGATGGATTAGGATTATGTGGAACATACTTTTTCCAACATCGATTTCAAAAAAAATTTGGCTAGTCTTCCTCTTGGACAGCCAAAAAATTAACTCTTCAATTTTTTAATCGTTAGCAAACAATTTAATGATTAAAGATAACTATTTTCAAATGTGATGATTAAGTAGTTAACCAATTTTTAAACGATTAATTTAATTACTAATTGTTTTTAATCGTTAATTCCAAGTCTGCTGAGGATGATATATTATAAGAATGTACAGAATGTTTAACATTAACAATAATATCACTAAAATGGGGTTATAAACTGAAAAATGTTATGATTAATAGGTCTGACCACACAAGTCTAGAATGAATGGATGTGACAGTACGAAAAACCTGATATAAAATTTATGGTATACAAGGTAGCAAATTATTGTATTTCGATGTTTTTTACATTCATTTTTATGGGTAATACAATTTCCCTGGTTTTGCCTGCAACAATGCAGTTTCGAGACAACGAAATAATTTCAAGGCCAGCAGTGTACGTGCGAATAAGGACACTTAAAATGGTTACATCAACTAATACCGGCTCTACATACGTCTGTTTCATTGGCCGACAACGCCAAACGTCATTAACAAAAGAATGACGTGCATAAAATACGTAACAAGCAGGGCGTTTATGTAACGAAAGACAAAGAACAATGACGTATGCACACACATACATACGTAAAAATTGCGTATTGTTTGGCCCAGTCTACACAACTCCGCAGCAGCGGTAACACCTTGCTAAAGGCAGCCGGCAATTTATACCGGCCTAGTTGTTTTAAACAGTTCAAAAATATAATCAATATGTAATTATATACTAGCTAGAAGAGAAACTAAGACAGTGTGCAGTAATTGTTTTCAAAATTATACATTAGAGTCAGTGAATATAGTAAAAAATGTAACCACGCCACTTTGGAGAAAGCAACATGTGAATCCGCTTCCAGAACTTCCAGTCTACAAAAACAGGAAAGTGCAAAACCAAAATTTAATTTAAAGAGCTCTTTCCCAAATAACAGATATATGTGTACCCAAAAAAGTAAATTGGTATTGTAAGTATGAATGAGAGTGAGGAAGTGGGGAGTGTATGGTAAATGTCGACATCCAAACGGGGTGTTGGTTTGCGTTTGTTTTAAGAAAATATAATTAAAATCATTTGATAATGAAGCAGCTGCATAGTCAATATATAAATTTTGGTAACATGACGTTTAAGAAGCTGTAAAAGAATTTTGTAATAAAAGAGAGTTAGTGTAAGTAAAGGCCGCCATTTTGATTTCTTGTTTGGGACAATTGGCCATTGTCAGTAAAGAAACAGTCCGGTGTACACATGAAAGAGAATAAACCAATATTGATGTTTAATGTTTTCAAATGAACGTATTTTTATTTCAATGCCTATCTCTGTCAGCAATCACGCTGAGTCGAAACCCTGGACCCTAGATAATAATAATAATAAGATTGAAACAACAGGCTTTTCAAAGTATGGTAAGTACCATAATTATGGTGTGTGGGACATACGTGTCTGAAATAAGTAATGTAAACAAAGCCAAATATATGTTGCTTGTTATTTCTTCTTCTAAATACAGTTATATGAAGATTAAGAAATGTGTAAAAGGACAAATGCCGCTCGAACTGGTGACTATATAAAAATATATCCTGTTGTATTTTATATAATAAGCCTGAATGATGGCAGAGTGGGCATTGAAACTGAGAATGCAGTTGTAGGTTAGGTAGTAACGCTAATATAAAGCAACAATTCATTAACATTTTTTATAATGGCAAAAAATAAAGAAAATGTCAGCATAACTGACAGTACGAATAACAGTCAAATAAGCATGACAGAATCACTAGTCATGAGTGAAGGAGTTATTCACTCAACGCCAGTCCCGAATAACAGGGCTGAAAATAACGAAATTATGAAAATGATGCAAATGCTTTTCAATACACAGAACAATAAGTTCGATGAGAAATTTAGTAAACTTGACGAAAAATTTAACGAACAAAAAAGTGAAATTAGAGAAGTACAAAATAATTTTAACATAAAATTAGAAGAATTAAAAAATGAAATACAAAGACAAAATTGTAGTATTGACAAAGTAGACAAGTTAGAGATAAACAAAGAGGACAAGGTAAGTAGTAGTGGAAATGACGATAAAATAAATAAAAATATGGTAATGGGAGATAATAGTGTGGATGTTGGTAGTAATAGTGAGATTTTAATGAGAATAGAGGTTAATGGTGAGGTGACAGTTGTAGATGAGAGTGAAAGTAGGGGTAAGGAGAGTTTAAGTGAGTATAGTGAGCAGAGGGCAAATTTTCCTAGTGGTATAGTTGGAGTAAAGACTCCAAAATTGTTATTTGAGGAGGAAGGTTCCTCTAGAGTTTATGTGGGAGACGTGTGGTCTCCAAATGATCCCTTAGTTTTTTGTGTTAGTGTTCCTGGTGAGGCCAGGGGGTGGTTTTATGGAGTAGTAGTGCCCAATGCAAAGGTGGAAAGAGAGAGATGTTTTAAGAGAGAGAGATGGTATGATAGTGAGAGATATATTGAGAGAAACAGAGAAGTAGAAATTTTTAAGATATGTAGAAATTATGAAGAGTTTATAGAAAGGTTAGGTGAAGAGAGAAGTGAAAATAATAACAAGTACTTACCTTGCAATGAGACTGAAGTAGTAGGAGAGAATGAGAATAATGACTTGACAGAATACCTAATTATGACTGATTTTACTGAAGGTGACAGAAACATACCCGATCAGGAGTTATATGAGATTGTGGAAAATTATAAAAATTTGAATAGTATGTACATTGATGATATGAATATAAGAGATTCAATAATAAATGATTTGTATAGTTTTAAGATTCGATTATTATTTGACGATGGAGGTTAGTTGTTCTTATTGTGTTTATGAACATTTAATTATGTGAACAGTGTTTTTTAAGATGGACTGTTTATGACTGAGTTTTGGTAAATGATTTAATGATTATGTGGATTGTATATTTTTGTGTATATTGTAATTAAACGAGCTTCTCCCCAATTAAAAGGTTTATATAATGTGTTTAATATTTGACTTTAAAAATTAAAAGTGTGTTTAAATTGAACATTAAAGTTACAAGTTATGATGAATCAAAAAAAAATTATAATTGTCTTAAAAGAACTCCTTTAAATAAAAATTAAAATGGTTGCAGTAATGTTGTTTGAACAATAACGTTGCTTAATTCAATAAATAAAGCGTACTAGCTGGTTGCTTGATGAAGGTAGCCGTCGTGTTGATTCTGGCAGTGAAACTCCTCTTCCAGGTTGACAGTCGTCTAAGTACGTAAAGTCTAGTCACGTCTGGACAATAAAATTAATAAAATACACTTCCACATACCTGGTCGTGATTCTGGAAGTTCTGAAGTTCACTTTTTTAATAAATTGATAAGCTGCCAAGACGGTTTACAAAACCAGCTTACTTTATTTGCAAGGTTAGGTTACCATGTTTAATAATGGGCGCCACACAGGTTTATTTCGGGAAAATCCCGTGTAAAACCCATTAAGAGAATCAAATAATTATTTTAAAAAAACTGAAATAGTGTTTATTGCCCTTATGGCAATTCAAATTCAACAACGTATGATCTCTATTAAAATTTACTTTGATTATTTTGAATTAATTCTCTATTTACATTTGAAATAAATTAAGTCAAAGTTATGCTGCTAATAACTGGGTTTTATTTGTACCCTTGATGATGAATTCAAACAAACATAATTAAGAAAATACATTGATATACAATTGAAAATATTTCGTTCACTTACCCTATTTCGCTAGCTCAGAGCATAAACAACAGTTCTGGTTATGTCCAGATAAGCTTTACTTTAAACATTAAATTAATTTATATCTCGGGCGTAAATTCTTTGAAACACAAGAAAGAATGCTCATGCCTACACAAAAGTTAATTATTTTATAAAACAATATTGACTAGTAATGCCTTGTTGCTTACTAACAAAAAAATCAAACCTATTTAGGTTAGGCGTTCGTCACGCTTGCTTAATTATTCACAAAAGTTATATAGTGAGACCACTTAAGACTAACATCATTCTTAAACAGGATTGACAAATCCACTAAATAAATTCAGACATTGTGTAACACAGAAAATGTTTTGGTGTTATGCGTCAGTACAAAGTTTGTTTACAAAATATATAGGTTAGTGCACTCAGAGTAATGGAATAAATTTGTCACATTAAGATATAATGATTAAATCTTAACTTATTGATGTAATACATTGCTATGAACTATCCTTACTTCCTAATGACATTTTGGTTTACACTATTTTGCTCTATGCTACTCATTAATAATCGAGTTATTACTTGTATAATGTATTAACAATGCTTATTGCTACGTTTGGTATAAAGATTGTTCAGTGTATGTGATTTACACTCGTAGTACTTTCTACTTATCACCTTACTGACAATTGTTCGTTTTAGGCGTTGCCTAGGCATACCGTTTGCATCGGATTTATGCCTGAATAATGTTTATTAGTTTACGTTTTGGTATCTTGATGAGGTAACTTACTTATATAAAGTTCCCTCTTACAATTATTTTTACTTATCATAAGCACATTTGAGACTGTAATACAGCTTCACTTTTATATTGTGGCCATAGCTAATCTTAGTCCTAGGCATTTATAGTTACTAGTCATTGTTGATTTATTCTCAGCCAAACACTGTTGCTGATATCATATTATTCGGGTCGTTACTTAATTATTTTTTATTAACATGTGACATTACATTCAAGTTATTCACTGACTCGCTTGACAGCTTAAAGTGAATTTAATTTGTCCATTAGTTTGTGTCAGTTATAGTATTGGTTGTAGTGTCAAGCAGTGTTTTGTTTACTGCTTCTTGTGGCACTTCTTCTTCTTTCTTCTCCAATGGGTCTTCTCTTCTTCGCTACTTTCATCATTACATTATCTACTTGCATTACCTTCATGTATTTATTCATTCTATGGGTATATGTCTAGGTTATGTAACACCTGGTCATGTTACATATACTCCCCTCTCCAAATTGATAATTTGAGAGAAAATTTTATTTTTGATAAAATTATCATTTCAGTTCAGTTTTAGTATATTATTACTGCTTTTTGTCTTGTACTCTCTGCATTGAATTTAACATACTCTTAGTGTGTTGCACTAGATTGAGTTCTTAGCTAGTGATATAATTCTTAGCTTACTAGTATATATTTTTTATTTCTTTCACATTTCTCATATTCTAAGTCATTTAATTACAATAGGTTTCACTTCTTAAACTAATAATTTCCTGTCTTACAATAATACATTTTTCTTTCTTATTACACATCTCTATTTTTGTGATAAGCTCTAGGGTTCTTTCATTTTTTACCTCACAGATTTTTTATCAATAATCCTTGATATATTACTATATAATTCCCTAACATTTGTAGTGGGTTCGGAGTCAGAGGGGCTCTATTTGGCATCCATTCTCCGCCGTTCCTCAGCTACACGTCCTCAGAATCAGAGGCATCCTCATCTCTGTCTGAGACAAAATAAAAATTGCACGTTGCAACAGTTGCACTATCACAACACATAAAATATAACATACAGTAAAGCCCCGGTTAACCGAACTCGGGTCAACCGAAACCTGGGTTATCCAAAATGCCTCCGAAAATCGCAAATCCAAAAAATAATACAGTACTGTACTGCACGGAAATAATTCGAGGGCGAGAGTGTGCTGGGCTATGGCTAGCGGGGAGAGGTGAACGCCCGACCTTGAGTTGCTTCCCCAGCCACCGGCTCGCCAGTCTAAATATAGCTACACTGCCAACTCTCCAACCCCTCCCAAGACCATGACGCCCGCATCAGTCACTAGCTGTCAACACACAAGTGCGGATCTGCGATACAATAGTGCCTTCAAGTGGTTGTTTATTTCCGTTGCGTGTGTATTTTTGTGCTATGGCGACTAAGCGGAAGCGTGTTGTGATTACTTTCGCTGATAAATTAGCTGCTATCAAAGAAGTTGAAAAAGGAAGTTTATTGAAAACTGTTGCGGCTAATTACGGAGTTGGTGTTTCTACCGTTTCAGAATGGGTGAAGTCTAAATCTAAATTTCTAGAGCAAGCTGTGAAAAATCCTCATAGAAAATCACTGAAAACATCAGACTTTGAAAAAGTAGGCGAAGCTCTTTATCTTTGGTTCACCCAACAACGAGAAAAAGGCATGCCTTTGACTGGCCCGATACTGCAAGAAAAGCTAAAATGTTAGCTGAGTTGTTAGGTGAGGAAGGAAAAGATTTTTGTGCAAGCTCTGGGTGGTTAGACAGGTTTAAAAACAGATACGGCATTCGGCAATTGAATGTATGTGGAGAAACGTTATCTGCAGACCCAGACGCGGTTGCTGTTTTCAAAACAGAGTTTGAAGATTACACCCAAGGCTACACTGATGACCAAATTTACAATGCCGATGAAACGGGTGTTAATTTCAAGATGTTGCCTACAAAATCCTTAGCTTCCTCAAAAGAAACGTCTGCCCCAGGACACAAAATGCAAAAAGAACGGATAACTGTTCTTTTGGCATCAAACGCTTCTGGCACACATAGACTGCCCCCAATGTGTATCGGGAAGTCGAAAAAACCTCGAGCCTTGAAGGATGTTGCCCGAAATGCGCTACCAGTTTTTTATAGAGCCCAAAAAAGTTCTTGGATGTCTTGTGAACTCTTTGCTGAATGGTTTAGTGATCAGTTTGTACCGAAAGTTGAAAAGTTTTTAACTGAAAAAGGTCTGCCTAAAAAAGCGATCTTATTAATTGACAATGCGCCTACGCATCCTTGCGAGTTAAAAAGTGGCGATATTGTTGTGCGTTTCCTTCCCCCAAATGTTACCAGTCTAATTCAGCCACTGGATCAGGGCGTAATAGCGACATTTAAACCACTACCGTGGGCTATTTTTGAGAACCATCCTGCAAGATAGTGACATGCAAAACAAAAACATGAATGAAGCGCTGAAGGCAGTAAATATGAAACACGTAATTTATTGGTGTGTGCAAGCCTGGGATAATGTGAAAGCAGAAACTCTTCAAAGGTGCTGGAGCAAACTGTATGATGGGCTTGAAAGAGACGACTCAGAAAATTTTGAAAACTTGACGGAAATGGTAAAAAGAATTCCCGGATGCGAAGACATGGATACGTGCGAGGTGGATGAATGGGTTGTCGCGGACGATTCGCAAGAAATCACGGACCAAGAAATTGTAGAAACAGTGTTGCAGTCAAATGTTGACGCGATCGAAGAGACCGAAGCAGATGACGTGGATGACGGAGTGACAGCTGACGATGGTTTACGAGCACTAGAGGTAAGCCTAAATTAAGAATTTGTTATCTTTCAAAAGCCTACTGGGTATAGTATAACACAAAAATTACAGTACAGTACATGTGTTGTTGTTAGGTTGCCCTAAGATTTGTAGAACAATGCAGTGAGTCAACGCCGGCTGACGTCCTTCTAATGAAAAGATGGCGGGACATCGCTGCTCGAAAACGTTGAGAGGGACGCAAGAAACAAACAAAAATTACTGAGTTTTTTAAATGAGTAGTAATTCATATGCTCCAAACTATTAAGTACAGTACAGTCATCCCCCGAGATACGTAACACGCGACTTACGTAAAATGAAAATTTCAAAAAATGGAAAAATTTTTGAGTAGAGTAACATACAATTATACAAAGAATTACTGTAGGCCTACTGTATTCTATTTCAAGCATGCAATACTGTACCTTGTAGCGACTGTGTCAATACACTATTCACTCTCACTCTCTCTTTGTAAACAAACACACACACACACACACACTCTCTTACTTTATTGCTCTGCTAATCCTTTACTTTTCGGTCTAAGCACGAACGCAAGCATACCGGGCACTCTTTCTCGGAAACTTCTTCTACTCAGTGAAGGTTGAGCAGCGGAACCGAGCACATGTTTATCGCTCGTTTTTCTAGATGTGTTGTTGTGTTGTTTCACGTCATTAGTGTAGCTTGCCGCGAGTGATTTGTTCGTACTCATGTATGTACGTACATACCCATACATATGTCTGTATAATAATAAGTACGTAGGTACACTTAAGCAATGTTCAAATTCGACTTACGTAAAATTAGAGTTACGCAAAAGTCTACAGTCCGCATTAATTACGTATCTCGGGGGATGACTGTATACTGTATATTGATGTACTGTACTCCTAAAAATGTAATTTTAACTTTAATAAAGAACATAAGTGTAGCCTACAAAGAGATTTTTGAATTCGTTTGACCTTCAATACCTTTAAAAAATACGTACTGTAGTTACAAAACAAAATACTGTAGTATTAGATGTTCATGGCTTAACCGAAAAAATTGTTATCCGAAACAGCTTCCCCCCCTTTAGTTCGGTTAACCGGGGTTTTACTGTATCATTCATTTTTCAATAATATAACATATTCGATATAACATTCAAGGTATTAGAGGTTTCATTTGTATCACATTTCATTCCTTTATACTTTCTAACATACTCCTTTTCACAGGTAATTATTCCTTTCAGACTTGACATATTGGCTATGTTCTTTATTAGCCTTGTTGTTACTTTTCTATACTAGTTGACAATTTGTTTTGGTTCATCTGAGTATCCTTAAAATTACACACTTATATGGATCATCATACAGTCATGCAGTTGTTTCTTAAATATAGAGTCTACAATATTTCACTCTTACAATAGTTTACAAGTTTTACTCTCATCAATAGTTTACAATTATCCTGAATTATCAGGGTTTACAGTATTCATCTACTAAACGTTTTTGTTAGATATTCTCTGACATATCCTGTTGGTAAATACAATAGATACTTTTTCATCGTCTAATTACTATATCTCTTTTTTTTTCTTGATGCCAGTAGTATTTTGACACTTATTTTTGTTATTTATTTTACTCTAACATATGATCAGACAATAGTTGACTTCCTCTCCCTTCATTCCATAATAAATATAGCCGTCCTCTTAAATTACTCACTTTGGTATTCTGCCTCTCTACTCCTTCAAGTGTCTGATAATTTACACTTATTCTGGATGATTATATATTTTTCTTGTTTTTGGGGTACACAATATTCATTTGATAAACATTTTTCTTTTCTTTTCTTTCCTTTATAATAGCCTTCTCTTATATTACTCGCTTCGGTGGTTTGCTCCTCTTCTCCTTCAAGTGATAGATGTTTACCACTTATTCTGGATGATTTTATATAATTTCTTTGTTTGGTTTAATTCAACATAGGAGTATTAGAGTAATTTTATATCACTACTTCATGTACATTTTTGTTATATGATACTCTTTTGTTCTATATAATATAATAGATATCTTCCTTATCATTAGATTATTTAGTTTATAATACACATTTTTCTATCACTTAATATGATAAATCTGGTTCTTATTTAATATGTAACGAATAGGTTTGGCATACACACTTATACTACACACTTTTTATAACACAATATGGTAAATTGGGCTTGCTATAGGCAATTCGACACTTTCAATACCTTGGGTATAATAAACGACCCTCCTAATCACTAATTTAATCCTTTTATAGTAGATACTTTTAACATTTCTTATACAATAACATTCTTGTGGTAATCGTCGTACAATAATATAATTTGTCCTTTTATAATAATACTTACACTTATCGTTTATATATTTGGGGTTCTATGGGCTTTTCCATTCTATTGGGTCCTTTGGTTGGGACAATTACGTTTCACAGGTACCCTTTTTTATAGCTGTCTCTAGTACAACATGTTTATGGTAATTGGCACCCTATAATAACATCTTATAACAAACTTCCTTACATATATTGTAACAGTACAGAATTAGCCATACCAGAATAATGGTATGTAGGGATATATTTTATTGTAAATTTTCTTATAATCATGAAGTCTAACCAGGGCAAGTTAGTTTTGACACAAGTCCCAGTAATACGCAAATTCACCAGAGGGGAGCCGATCCAAGGTCAGCGGCGTACGAGTGAAGTGAAACAACGATAATGGCAGTGTTAGGCGCTAAAAACTGACAATACTGACTTTCTATTGGTCCATTGTAACAAATCGTCATCAAAAACACAATGACGATATAAAACCATTACGTATTAACCAAGGCAGTGGTTGGAAAACAATAGACAATGACGTCAGATGCACGACCACTTACATAATAATTACGTCTAACCCGGTCTCAGTCGTCAAAAGTAAATCAGGGAGCATACATGCTCTAACAGTAGTGGGCAGTTTTCTGCCAGCAGAATGTAACTTTTTACTGCAAAAAATGTTCTAAATAATATCGCAGTAAACACTAACATTTACTAGCATCAGTGAACTTTATAAAACATGTATTCAAAGTAGAGTCAGTGAAAATGGACAACAGCAAACTGGACAAACACCTGCTCACCGCATGGAGCCGCTGAGGAAGGAACTACGCCACGTCTATTCAGGAAAGCCCTACATTTCATTACTAAATTTCAAAAAGTAGAAAAGATGAGCTCAATTTCTATAACATTTGTCTAAATTCGTGTGAGAGAGTGAGAGAGAGGAAGCGAGAGTGTGACCGGTGTTGATCAACCCAATATTAAAATGAGGCGTTGGTTTGTGATCATGTTTAGTCAGTAGTAAGAGTAAAGTATTAAAGAAAGCAAAACTATAATTCTGTTCAATGATGAGAATTACATACATAAAAGAAGTCAGTTATATAGCATCATAAAGTGTACACAATTAACCTTGAGTAAGGTCAAGGGCGGAATAGTCTAGCCGCCATTTTGGAAATTTGAATCGTTAACCATTGTTATGCTTATATTAATTTACCAAGTATCTGCTGAAAATAAAACCAAAATTCGTTACCGTTATCTAATGTGTCACGTTATTTCTATACCCAACGACTTCTGCCGCTATCTGCTTAACGCAATTCTGGACCCAAAGCCTAATGCATGTAACTGAGCGAAACACGTGTTATTCCGGTGATGAGATTTATTACGTAAATTACACAGATATGAACTACCATATATTCAGTATTAATAATTGTATAATTAAAGTACACATAAAAGTTGTACTTTAACAGATGGCAGCCCGAACTTGGACTTTATATATAAATACAAATATATAAGTAAGCAGACAAGCAGAGGTTAGATGGGTAGTGAAATAGACGAAAAAATAGAGGTTACCTGTATAGGTTATGCATGGTACGAATAGAGTGCAACACAACAACTAAAATAAATTTATTATTGCTAAAAAAAAAAAAAAAAAAAAAAAGGCAAATAGTAATGAGACGAGTAGAACAGAATCAGAAATGATGGGTGATAGTATTCATTCAACACCAGCCCCAACAAAAAGAGTTGAGGAAAATGACATAATCAGAATGATGAAACTGCTTTGCAATGAGCAGAACATCAAATTTGACAATTTTAATGAAAAACTAAACCAATTTGATGTACAATTTAGCGAGATCAAAAATGAAATCAAAAAACAAAATTTTAATAAACGAATTGATGAAATGCACGCACGTTTCGATAAAACGGAAGAGAAAATAGTTGCATTAGTTAATGAGAAGTTTGATAGACAAAAGAATAAAGTAGATGAAAATTACGAGAGTAAAATGGGGGTAGAGAATAGTAGAGAATCGAATAAATTGAATGAAAATAAAGACAAGGCAAGTAGTGGTGATAATTATGATAATAGAATTAAAAATATGGTGTTAGAAAATAATTGTGTGAGTATTGAGAGTGGTGATAAAAGTATAATGGGAGTAGAATTTGATAATGAAGTGATAAAAAGTGTTGATGAATTAGAGAGAAAGAGAGAGATAGAGATTTTTAAGATGAATAGGAATTATAAAGAATTTGTGAAAAGGTTAGGTGTAGAGATGATATATAATAAAAATAATAAGTACTTACCTTGTAAGGAAGCTGATATAGCAGTAGGAGAAGATGATAATGGAAATAACGACTTTATAACGTACCTAGTGGTGACTAATTATACTGGAGGTGACAGGACAATAACCAATCGTGACAGGTTGTATGATGAATTGATAGGTAATAACCCTATTAATGATGACGGTTTTGTAAAATATAAGAATTTAAATAAGTGTTATATTAGTGATGTTAATATAATGTATTTAATAAAAAATAAATTGTACAGACCAAAGGTAAGACTATTATTTGACGATGGAGGCTAATTATTCTAATTGTGTTATGAACATTTAATTATGTGACCAGTGTTTTTTAAGATGGACTGATTATGATTGATTTATGGTAAATGATTTAATGATTATGTGGATTGTATATTTTTGTGTATATTAATGTCAATGTATTTGTGTAATTTTGCTGTTGTGTACTTTATGTATTTTTTATATAAACATGTACTGTGAAATTTTAAATAATTGAAGGAAGTTTAATAATGATTTTAAATGATATTATGAGATTCAGAGTCTAATGGTTAGCAAATGATTATATATTTGGATATTGAGAGGTATTGTTGTTAGTAGGCAAGTGATGAATTTTCTAGTGTATTAAGGTGAAATGTTGTAAAAGAGTTTTGGGGATAGTGATAAATAAGGGCATTGGAGTTAGTTAGTTAGAGTTAATGGGAGTTAGGGAAAATAAAGTGTTGAGATACGGATAATATAGAAAGAGGTGTTAGATATTTTAGGGACACAGTAGGTTAGCGATTATATGTAGAGTTGAGTGATATGAATGGTAATTATATTTGTTGTTGATGGTGATATTTTGTAATAAGGGTATTGGTGTAGGAGTCCAACGAGAGATGTTGAGACAGGAAGGGACCGTTGTGTGCCGGAAAGGGTTACCTGAAAGGGTCAGGAACCGATAATGGAATGAGCATAGATAGGGAATACACACATACTAGTACAAAAATGAGCGGTGCCAGAGGTTTTAAATGGGATTTGTAAAGGGGGTTATTATTGAGATATTGGTGTCATATTATATGTAAATGGTTAGAAGCGGTTGTTAGTTAAAAAGAGGTGAGTAAGGTTAGATTGACAATGCCAAAATAAGAGATAGAGAAAAATGAATAATAGAGAGTCACTCAAACTAGTGAGGATGAAAGGGTTAGAAAAGAGAAAATTCATAGCAGAAAGGTGAGGTAACTGGAAAGGTAAATGATATATTTGAAATTTTTTGTTGTATAGAATCTAAATGAATGTTAAATGACTAAAAGTTAACCGAAAGTTGATAATAAAAAATGTTATAAAGTTCTGCTGCAAGTTATGTAAATATGAATTAAGTAATGTGAATTGTTCAATGTTAGTGTTTAATGCTTATGATGTACCATGTTTTATTATGTTGATGATAGAGTGTGTGGTTAGGAGGCTACTGTAAGGGTAGTGACCATGATAATATTAAATTTTGTGTTAGAGTAACAAGTCTCTGGGAAAAAATGATTCTGGTAAAAAGGAATATGATTAAAGTAAAGCAATGAGTAAAGAAATTTAGATAGTTAAAAATGCTGCCATGCTAGAGAAATATACTGATAGTAATTGAAATAAATGAATAAAAATAGTAGTTGTTGTTGGAGAATAAAAAATTTTATGTTGTGTTTAGTATAAGGGTATAATTTTATGATGAAAGAGGCAATTTAGTATTGACGGGAGTCAAAGAAATTGATACGAATGTGTAGGAGTGTTGTCAAGTAGAAGGCTTATCTATCCTAAATCTTGTTATATATTTTATTGTGTTATTTGGTACTTTATAAATAAATGAAACCAACGCCTCAAATCACAAACCAATGCATCTAAGAGGAAACATATCAGTTGCGGATATGTAAATAAATGAGACCACTATTTTAAAATTTTGTATTGAATGTTTCAGAGTTTTTATGGTGTGGTGACCGCGGTCCTGCGCTGGCCGGAGCGTCAGAACAGGAGCGTGCAGTGCCTCATGGCCTTATGGTGTAGGGATCTCTCAGGAGAAGTCCAGTAAGGTCAGACGGGTACGATCGACACTATGGAACCAAGGGTAAGTGATTGAGATTTTTCTTTTTATTAACACTACAGGGGGTTGTGGCACATATCTGAACTGATCCTTTTAGAAAAGTGTGAATGAGTCAATGAAAGTTTTTGTGTCTCGACACCAAACCTTTCATTGAGGGGGTTTTGTAACAGTACAGAATTAGCCATACCAGAATAATGGTATGTAGGGATATATTTTATTGTAAATTTTCTTATAATCATGAAGTCTAACCAGGGCAAGTTAGTTTTGACACAAGTCCCAGTAATACGCAAATTCACCAGAGGGGAGCCGATCCAAGGTCAGCGGCGTACGAGTGAAGTGAAACAACAATAATGGCAGTGTTAGGCGCTAAAAACTGACAATACTGACTTTCTATTGGTCCATTGTAACAAATCGTCATCAAAAACACAATGACGATATAAAACCATTACGTATTAACCAAGGCAGTGGTTGGAAAACAATAGACAATGACGTCAGATGCACGACCACTTACATAATAATTACGTCTAACCCAGTCTCAGTCGTCAAAAGTAAATCAGGGAGCATACACGCTCTAACAGTAGTGGGCAGTTTTCTGCCAGCAGAATGTAACTTTTTACTGCAAAAAATGTTCTAAATAATATCACAGTAAACACTAACATTTACTAGCATCAGTGAACTTTATAAAACATGTATTCAAAGTAGAGTCAGTGAAAATGGACAACAGCAAACTGGACAAACACCTGCTCACCGCATGGAGCCGCTGAGGAAGGAACTACGCCACGTCTATTCAGGAAAGCCCTACATTTCATTACTAAATTTCAAAAAGTAGAAAAGATGAGCTCAATTTCTATAACATTTGTCTAAATTCGTGTGAGAGAGAGGAAGCGAGAGTGTGACTGGTGTTGATCAACCCAATATTAAAATGAGGCGTTGGTTTGTGATCATGTTTAGTCAGTAGTAAGAGTAAAGTATTAAAGAAAGCAAAACTATAATTCTGTTCAATGATGAGAATTACATACATAAAAGAAGTCAGTTATATAGCATCATAAAATGTACACAATTAACCTTGAGTAAGGTCAAGGGCGGAATAGTCTAGCCGCCATTTTGGAAATTTGAATCATTAACCATTGTTATGCTTATATTAATTTACCAAGTATCTGCTGAAAATAAAACCAAAATTCGTTACCGTTATCTAATGTGTCACGTTATTTCTATACCCAACGACTTCTGCCGCTATCTGCTTAACGCAATTCTGGACCCAAAGCCTAATGCATGTAACTGAGCGAAACACGTGTTATTCCGGTGATGAGATTTATTACGTAAATTACACAGATATGAACTACCATATATTCAGTATTAATAATTGTATAATTTATACACATAAGTGTGTACTTTAACAATATGATTTTTATGGTCCTTTGTTACGGTATAAGGGCCTATGTTGAAACTCTACGAATTAATTACAAAATTATAATTATATTTTACCTTCGGGTTTTTTACTCCAAGGGTCGTTCAGACGAAACTGCTGCAAAAAGGATTATTTGGATTTGATATGGGCAAAGATCAAATACACCGTTTGTGCTAAAACAAATTGCCTCTGATTTATTATTCAAAATAACTACTTCGTCTCTCTTTCATGACATTGTAGAATGAGCAACAATTTGTGAAATCAAACATAGTAACAAAATATTTCCTAATTAGCTAGCTTATGACAACTATGGTATACCACAACTATTTATTATTTGTAATGAACCAATACGTGATTTAGCTACACACTCACACACATTCGTTCTTTGATTTTGTCGTTCTATTTAAACCCCACTTCGAGATCTCTGATTTACATTTTAGATTTATAATTTATTTATGTTGAATTATACTCTGGGGAAAAAAAGGTAAAATAATCTTGTTTAAAACTCAGTTAATACTTAACGTCTGAAGAACTCCGCTGTTTTGCACCTCTGCTGTGAATGCACTGTTTAACACACCATAATTTAGTTAAGACACTGTGTAACCGCGGTACTGTTATTGCTTATTTCAAATTAAGTTGATGCGCCACTATTACTTTAGTTCACTTTAAAATAGCATTAGTTTTGTTTTGTCGGCCGACATATATTTTCGAACACTTAGCTCGCTTAGGTTGGCCGCGCGTTATACAGTTTTTTGTATTAGTTTTAGTATTTTCAAAGATAGGCCTACTCTTAACTGCGGCCTATCTTACACCCGAGGCCACTATGTAATTTTTATCTGCACTGTATGCTGCTTATTACCACTCTCTCTGATGACACACAGCAGACTGGAGACTGTGTCACAAGGCTGTTGCTGGCGGTTACGCAGTGCGTCTGGCAATTGTTTTGGCTGACTGTATGTATGTTGCATTGCTGTACTGGAGGCTCCTTACAGGTGAAAGTCTGGCAATTTGGAAAGTGCTTAAAATGATATTTGAATTAATATGAAATTAAACTGGGGTGGCTCACAATTCCGTACCGTTACAATGTACTGTACTAGTAGCTTTGGAGGTACCTCCCTATCATGCGGTTCTTCCACTTTGTGGCTACCAGATAGTCATCGGCTTCCCGTTTTCTCGCCTTCCTTTTCTCATCATCTTTGGTATCCATGTGTCCAGTGTACTCCTGGTCTTTGTTATTATTGACGTCTAGTACCTCTTCTAACTCTGGTTGATCGTCATTAGTTTTCTGGTTGGATTTTTCCGTTGATTGGTCCCTCTTCTTCCGCAATTCTTTTATTTCTTGGGCATACCCTTCAATGATCCGGTCCAGTTGTTCTTGATACCCTTTCCTTTTCTTAGAATGCCTTATTCTCCCTTTGGAAATATCTGCTTTAAGTATTTTATTGGTTATGGTCTTCTTTGTGGTAGCATATTTCTTCTCTTCGTTCATCTTTATGAAGCTCCTTCGGTACTCCTTCCTATAGATTCCTTCTTCACGGTTGACGGCTGGGAAATAAATCATATTAATTAGACCACTTCGAGTCATTTCGATTAATTCCTTTGTTACCCTAGTCCTCTTCGGGCGTATTATTCTTCTTTCTTCTTTAATCACCTGAGTCTTCTTTATACCTCCGGCGTCGGTCTCCTTATATTGGATATCTTCCTTGTTTCTGTCAAGCTCATTTTCAGATGATAATGTCTTTACGTCTTGTTGCTTTTTGGCTGGTTCCTCATTACTTTTCATTTCTTCATGATCTTCAGGCTTTGGGCTCACTTGTCCCATGTTTTTATCTTCAGGTATCTTCCATTTTTCCTCCCACTTCCGGTTATTCTCCTCCAATACTTCCTTCAGCATTGCCCTCATCTTCTCCAGGAATTCCATGGGGTCCATACCTCCTGGTAATATCAGCTTTTCAGGCCTGCTCATCTCCTGTTGATTTTCCGCGGTGTCACTTATTCGTGTGTCAGGCATGGTTGTTCTTTTGTGTCTGCCGGGCTGATTATAAATATAAAAAATATTTTTATCTAATATTTTTTCAGCCTCACGTTGCTGGTCGCCAATTTGTATGATAACGAAATTCTCACCACTTAAAAGGTTTATATAATGTGTTTAATATTTGACTTTAAAAATTAAAAGTGTGTTTACAATTGAAAATTAAAGTTACAAGTTATGATGAATAAAAAAAAAATTATAATTGTCTTAAAAGAACTCCTTTAAATAAAAATTAAATTGGTTGCAGTAATGTTGTTTGAACAATAACGTTGCTTAATTCAAGAAATAAAGCGTACTAGCTGGTTGCTTGATGAAGGTAGCCGTCGTGTTGATTCTGGCAGTGAAACTCCTCTTCCAGGTTGACAGTCGTCTAAGTACGTAAAGTCTAGTCACGTCTGGACAATAAAATTAATAAAATACACTTCCACGTACCTCGTCGTGATTCGGGAAGTTCTGAAGTTCACTTTTTTAATAAATTGATAAGCTGCCAAGACGGTTTACAAAACCAGCTTACTTTATTTGCAAGGTTAGGTTACCTTGTTTAATAATGGGCGCCACACAGGTTTATTTCGGGAAAATCCCGTGTAAAACCCATTAAGAGAATCAAATAATTATTTTAAAAAAACTGAAATAGTGTTTATTGCCCTTATGGCAATTCAAATTCAACAACGTATGATCTCTATTAAAATTTACTTTGATTATTTTGAATTAATTCTCTATTTACTTTTTGAAATAAATTAAGTCAAAGTTATGCTGCTAATAACTGGGTTTTATTTGTACCCTTGATGATGAATTCAAACAAACATAATTAAGAAAATACATTGATATACAATTGAAAATATTTCGTTCACTTACCCTATTTCGCTAGCTCAGAGCATAAACAACAGTTCTGGTTATGTCCAGATAAGCTTTACTTTAAACATTAAATTAATTTATATCTCGGGCGTAAATTCTTTGAAACACAAGAAAGAATGCTCATGCCTACAAAAAAGTTAATTATTTTATAAAACAATATTGACTAGTAATGCCTTGTTGCTTACTAACAAAAAAATCAAACCTATTTAGGTTAGGCGTTCGTCACGCTTGCTTAATTATTCACAAAAGTTATATAGTGAGACCACTTAAGACTAACATCATTCTTAAACAGGATTGACAAGTGTAACACAGAAAATGTTTTGGTGTTATGCGTCAGTACAAAGTTTGTTTACAAAATATATAGGTTAGTGCACTCAGAGTAATGGAATAAATTTGTCACACTGTTACCTCTTTATTTTAATCTTTTCGATTAAAATTTAATTACACTCACCAGGGATCGGATTGTAATGACCCTGGCTATACACTACACACGCACTTGAACGGAGAATATTGGTCCGCTTCTGACTAAAAAGGACCTTTTTTTATAATACTATTTAATTATTTTCTCCTGTTCGATATATTCCGCACTAAATAAAATAATACTTCACTTCGATGCACTGATTCTATGTAGACTGTATTGTAGTTATGGGTTGTTGCCAAAATAATTCAATGGACGCACTATTACATGAAGTTAAACGTTAATAAAAATTTTGATGAGACGAGCGGCACCTGCTTGCTCGTGATGAATGTCAAAAGTGTTTAACGGAAATTAACTGCATTCCCTTATATACCCTCAGTTTTAATAAGGCTTAGGCGATTGTTTCATTTAGTAATCTATTTTCTGATTGGCTTAACCAGACGTTACGAAAATGACGCATTGTTTTCCAACTGTCACTAACGGTTTTTTTTGCTAAGATGATTGACAGCTGTCGTTGTTGTTGTTATTAATAAACAGATTTTTTACTTTCTATTTACAAGTGATGCTAACACATGTCACGCACTTATTATAGTTGCGATCGTGGTCGTATCACTATCAAATTAAAGGATATTTTTTACTCTTCAATTTGATATAGTTTGACACTGGTTTATTTACACTTTCGCTGACATTTTTTAATAAATAATGTTCAGGTATATGGCTTCGCGCTGTCGTCTGCTAACGAAGACGGCTACGATTCTCTCTTATCAATACATTATTGGTACTGCACATCGCGTTTTCACTTAAACGTCTGTGTTGGAATACTAATATAACCGTCTTTATACTTATTTAGCGAATATAATGATCAAATCTTAACTTATTGATGTAATACATTGCTATGAACTATCCTTACTTCCTAATGACATTTTGGTTTACACTATTTTGCTCTATGCTACTCATTAATAATCGAGTTATTACTTGTATAATGTATTAACAATGCTTATTGCTACGTTTGGTATAAAGATTGTTCAGTGTATGTGATTTACACTCGTAGTACTTTCTACTTATCACCTTACTGACAATTGTTCGTTTTAGGCGTTGCCTAGGCATACCGTTTGCATCGGATTTATGCCTGAATAATGTTTATTAGTTTACGTTTTGGTATCTTGATGAGGTAACTTACTTATATAAAGTTCCCTCTTACAATTATTTTTACTTATCATAAGCACATTTGAGACTGTAATACAGCTTCACTTTTATATTGTGGCCATAGCTAATCTTAGTCCTAGGCATTTATAGTTACTAGTCATTGTTGATTTATTCTCAGCCAAACACTGTTGCTGATATCATATTATTCGGGTCGTTACTTAATTATTTTTTATTAACATGTGACATTACATTCAAGTTATTCACTGACTCGCTTGACAGCTTAAAGTGAATTTAATTTGTCCATTAGTTTGTGTCAGTTATAGTATTGGTTGTAGTGTCAAGCAGTGTTTTGTTTACTGCTTCTTGTGGCACTTCTTCTTCTTTCTTCTTCAATGGGTCTTCTCTTCTTCGCTACTTTCATCATTACATTATCTACTTACATTACCTTCATGTATTTATTCATTCTATGGGTATATGTCTAGGTTATGTAACACCTGGTCATGTTACAATATTAATGTCAATGTATTTGTGTACTTTGCTGTTGTGTATTTTATGTATTTTTTTGTGTAAACTATGTACTGTGGAATTTTAAATAAGTGATAAAGAATTTAAACAATTATGGAATTCAGAGTATAATGAATAATAAATGATGAAGCAGGTGATGTATTTGGATATTGAGAGGTATTGTTGTTAGTAGATAAATGGTGAATTTTCTAGTGGTATATTAAGGTGAAATGTTGTAAAGAGGTTTGGGAATAGTGATAAATAAGGGCATTGGAGTTAGTAAATAGAGTTATTGGGAATTAGGGAAAATAAAGAGTTGAGATGCTGATAATATATAAAGAGGTGTTAGATATTTTAGGGACACAGTGGTTAGTGATTATATGTAGAGGTGAGTAATGTGAATGGTAATTTTATAGTTGTTGATGATGATATTTTGTAATAAGGATCCTGTGTAGGGAGTCCACAACGAAAGGTGTTGGGACAGGAAGGGACCGTTGTGTGCCGGAAAGGGTTGCCTTAGGTAGAATCCAGGAACCAACATAAGGGAATGAGCATAGGTAGGGAACATACATCCTTATAAAAAACAAAAATGAGCGGTGCCAGAGGTTTTAAATGGGATTAGTGAAGGGGGTTATTATTGAGATATTGGTGTCATAATATGTTAATGGTTAGAAGCGGTTGTTAGTTAAAAAGAGGTGAGTAAGGTTAGGTTGACAAATGCCAAAATAAGATATAGAGAAAATAGTGAGTAATAGAGAGTCACCCAAACTAAATAAGGATAAAAGGGTTAGAAAAGGAAAATTCATGGTAGAAAGGTAATGTAAGAGAAAGGTAAATGATAAATTTGAGAATTTTTGTATAGAATCTAAATGAATGTTAAATGATAAAAGTTAATAGAGAGTTGATAAAAACCGTAATGTCTTATTAAAGTTTTGCTACAAGTTATGTAAATATGAATAAAGTAATGTGAATTGTTCAATGTTAGTGTTTAATGTACTATGTTTTATTGTGTTTTATTATGTTTATGGTACAAGTGGTCAGGAGGTTACTACCAGGATAGTAACGATAATAATGTTAAATTTTGTGAGGGTTGTCAATTCTGTAGTAATGATTCTGTTATAAGGAAAATTAAACATAAAGAAAAGATCGTAAAGAATTCAGAGAGCTTTAAAGTTGTTTGCCATGATATATAGATATTGTAATGTTATATGAAGTAAAATAATAGAGTTAATGGTTGTTGCTAGAGAAGTAAAATGTGTTTTCTGTTTAGGTTAAGAACAATTGTTTTCATGTGATAAAGAGAGTGAATATAAGTGACTGGAGTCAGAAAGGTGTACTAAATACCGGGTTATTAAAAAAGAGAAGGAATTTTCTATCTTAACTCTTGTAATACATTGTTTGAAACTTGTAGAATTAAGCAAACCAATGCCCCAAAAAACGCAAACCAACGTACTAAGAGGAAACATATCAGTTGTGGATATGGATAGAGAGAAGGCCATTATTTTAAAATTTTATATTGCATGTTTCAGAGTTTGGTGGTGTGGTGACCGCGGTCCTGAGCTGGCCGGTGCGTCAGAACAGGAGCGTAAGGTGCCTCATGGCCTTATGGTGTAGGGATCTCTCCGGAGAAGTCCAGTAAGGTCAGAAGGTGCGAACCTCATCATTGGACCAAGGGTAAGTGATGACAAATTTTATCTAGTAAAACTACAGGGGGTTGTGGCTCCATATCTGGGCTGATCCTTTTAGAAAAGTGTAAATGAGTCAATGAAAGTTTTTGTGTCTCGACACAAAACCTTTCATTGAGGGGGTTTTGTGACAGTACGAAAAACCTGATATAAAATTTATGGTATACAAGGTAGCAAATTATTGTATTTCGATGTTTTTTACATTCATTTTTATGGGTAATACAATTTCCCTGGTTTTGCCTGCAACAACGCAGTTTCGAGACAACGAAATAATTTCAAGGCCAGCAGTGTACGTGCGAATAAGGACACTTAAAATGGTTACATCAACTAATACCGGCTCTACATACGTCTGTTTCATTGGCCGACAACGCCAAACGTCATTAACAAAAGAATGACGTGCATAAAATACGTAACAAGCAGGGCGTTTATGTAACGAAAGACAAAGAACAATGATGTATGCACACACATACATACGTAAAAATTGCGTATTGTTTGGCCCAGTCTACACAACTCCGCAGCAGCGGTAACACCTTGCTAAAGGCAGCCGGCAATTTATACCGGCCTAGTTGTTTTAAACAGTTCAAAAATGTAATCAATATGTAATTATATACTAGCTAGAAGAGAAACTAAGACAGTGTGCAGTAATTGTTTTCAAAATTATACATTAGAGTCAGTGAATATAGTAAAAAATGTAACCACGCCACTTTGGAGAAAGCAACATGTGAATCCGCTTCCAGAACTTCCAGTCTACAAAAACAGGAAAGTGCAAAACCAAAATTTAATTTAAAGAGCTCTTTCCCAAATAACAGATATATGTGTACCCAAAAAAGTAAATTGGTATTGTAAGTATGAATGAGAGTGAGGAAGTGGGGAGTGTATGGTAAATGTCGACATCCAAACGGGGTGTTGGTTTGCGTTTGTTTTAAGAAAATATAATTAAAATCATTTGATAATGAAGCAGCTGCATAGTCAATATATAAATTTTGGTAACATGACGTTTAAGAAGCTATAAAAGAATTTTGTAATAAAAGAGAGTTAGTGTAAGTAAAGGCCGCCATTTTGATTTCTTGTTTGGGACAATTGGCCATTGTCAGTAAAGAAACAGTCCGGTGTACACATGAAAGAGAATAAACCAATATTGATTTTTAATGTTTTCAAATGAACGTATTTTTATTTCAATGCCTATCTCTGTCAGCAATCACGCTGAGTCGAAACCCTGGACCCTAGATAATAATAATAATAAGATTGAAACAACAGGCTTTTCAAAGTATGGTAAGTACCATAATTATGGTGTGTGGGACATACGTGTCTGAAATAAGTAATGTAAACAAAGCCAAATATATGTTGCTTGTTATTTCTTCTTCTAAATACATTTATATGAAGATTAAGAAATGTGTAAAAGTACAAATGCGCCCGGAACAGTGACTATTTATTTAAGTACCAGTGCAAATGTCGACCCGAACTAGGGACATGATTATATTGAGTACCAGTACATGGATGAATTGTTTTACAATTTCTACACCATTTTCCTTGTTTATTTCATCATTGTTTGTCTTTTCCTTCAACTTGTCTAAGATCATTTCCTTATAATTATTAATACTTTTTTATTTACAAATGGTTTTAATTTGAGAATTGTTAAATACACTAAATAAATTCTGTAATGATCTGTTGTTGTTGTTTTCCCTTGGTACATTTAACCCATTTGGTACCGAGCTTCCCAATAAATACCATTGTAATTTCTGAGTCCTCGCATTTCCCGGTTCAGCTTCACACACTCCAATAGATGATTTTTGTTCATTTTTGATTATTCTATCCTGCACAATACACATTCTTCTGTGGTGGAAATTTTTAATTTGTAGAGATGCGCTTAGAGACAGTCATGGTCAGTTTCCAGTCTAAAGTTGGCGACTGCTTCCTTCCTGGGTTTTCAACAGTTTTTATTCCATAACTGTTCAATCCCTGACCATGTTTTTCTTTTTGATATGTTTCTTGCTTCTTCCAGGAAGTGAGAGTTTGTTTTCCTTGTCATGAGTCTTCTTAGGGTGCTGAAGTCGTGGGTACTTTCCCGGTGGTAGAGCTTTGTCCCTCGCTTTGCCAAGGTGTCCGCTGACTCATTTCCCGAGATGCCTATGTGAGATGGGATCCACTGAATAACTATCTCCTTGTTAAGTGCTGTAAGCTGCCCGGTGAGTCGTCTTGCTTCCAGTGTGCTCCTGGATGTCGCTCCTGTATTAGAGAATGTTGCCTGGATGGCAGACTTAGAGTCCACTAAAAGGACAGCTTTTGAAAAGGAATTTGGCCTCCAAATGAGGTTTTTCAATGCCACTTTGATAGCCTCTACTTCAGCGTCGTAACTTGATGTATTTTGTCCCACTGCAATGTAGTAAGAAAACAATGAGGAGAACACTCCTGCTACAGCACAACCCACTTCATCCAGCAAGGATCCATCAGTGTATACACGTAGCCAGTTTTCCTACGTTTATCTTTACTCAGCAATTCTCTTTCACTCACTTTTATGCCACATCCCATTTAGGCAGATACCCTCCTCCAATCCTCTCTACAGAGACCATTCTTCCCATTACTGCTTGGTGGATTATCTTCCAAGGGATCTGCTACATATGAATCCCTTTCCATTATATTCACCCTGAGGGCCCCCTTCTCCAGAGAATACCTACACTTGAGGTTTACTGTACAACTGTAGATTCCCTGCAATTCAGTGGGGTCCCATTTTGCTTTCCTCAATCTGTACTCAGACTTCTTCCTCTTCTTTTTTAAATAATAAACTTTTGTTATTGGATATAAGCATTTCAAAGAAAAAATAAATCTGTTGTGCATCACTATATACACTACTTCCTCTTAGACATAGTCTCCTTCTGATTCACAGATTTCCCCACAGTGGGTTCAGTTTCCGAATTGCCTGGTCATTGCTAACAGGCTAAATAATATCTGTATCTAATTTGTACATGTAGTTATTAAGTATGTATTGTTAACTGTCTATGGTGTAAATGGATTTTAGTGCAAATAGTGCATAGCTAGAGTGACATTGCAATGTTGTATAATGACTTTTCAGGTGCTTGAAGAAACAGGCTTTGATATAAGCAATCTAATAGACCCTAATGAATTTATTGAATCGTGTGTCAATGATCAGCTAGCAAGATTATATATAATCACTGGTGTTCAACTAAATACAAAGTTCCAACCTAGAACAAGATATGAGATCAAAGCAGTTGAATGGTTTCCTATTGCGGATCTTCCTTCAAGTAAGAAGGATATGACACCAAAGCATAAAATTGGTGTTGGTCCAAATGCATTTTTCATGGTGCTACCATTTCTCAGGTATTTTAAATTTTGTATTTCGAGTGAATGAAAAAATGTAGTCATTAACAGAAATTATAATATAACTGTAAAATACCTCATTTTACTTAATATATATTATAGCGAAATGTGTATTTTGTAGACACACCTTTTTTGTCAGTGTACCTTATTTATTGTTTGTTCGTGACACCATATGTTGTGCCATTTATTATATGAGTAACACCTTGCAGGGTCATATGCTAAAGAGATCAGTGACTGAACCTGCAATAACATAACCATATTTCTGTGTTTTTTGGTGTGATTTGTATATTTATTTTAAATACGTAGGGTACTATTAGCACTTGGATACAACTTTTCTGGAGATCACTGAATAAAAATAATATCTTTGTAAACAAATTACTATAAAAATAAGAATTAACCACGACATAGATGAGCTATTGAAGTATAAGGACATTGTAAGATTTGTAAAGGCTCAACAAATACAATGGCTAGGTCATCAAAGAATACCCTGAGGGAGCAAGTCTATAAAAGCAGAAAGAGGAGCCGACCTAGGATAAGATGGTTGGATGATGTGCTGGAAGGCTAAGAAGAATGGATGTGAGGGGTTACACTGAGATGGCAATAGGTAGGAGACATTAGAGAAGATTGGTGTTGTAAGCCAGAGCACATGTTGGGCTGTAGCGCTAAAGAAAAAGAAGAAGAAACAAATTACTAGTACTATTTGTATATATTTCATGTGACTTTGTTAGATCTTTTTGGTTTTTACACAGTTTTACATGTTTTACTATGAGGACACATTTTTTGTGTATCTTTTTTTATGTTTCACTTTAATTGATGGTTTTTATGATGGATTTTAATTTAATAATAAAAAAGTGACTGGAAAATAAATACCTTTGAGTTTTGATACAAAAAATGTATGATGGTGGTGATTTCACGCCAATGTCAGTAGACTCCTAAAACACTTTACAGATAATACTGTGTAACAGGACAAAGCAAGAGGGTTTTTAATTTTATAATTTTGATTGTAACTATTTGTATGTAACTTTTTGTAACACCCTATGGCTGTGCCTTGAGCCGACCGAAGTACGACTTGGTACCGGAATGTGAATTATCAGCGGAGTGCGTGTTAGAAATTCTGAGAATCGACCATGTGGTAAATTAAAAGAAATTCCATAGCCGAACATGCGATGTAAAGAACCAATCACAGAACGAGTTAACGCCATGCGGCCAACGCCTAATGCCTGGCAGGTAGGCAACCACGCGCACGAGGTTCACACAGTTGTCTCCAGCAGACACATTGCATCAGGCAGTACAGGGCAGTGGAAAAAAGTGTCGGGAGGCCGGCGCGTCCAAGTACGCACAGCCTCTCCGATGTTAAATAAAAAGTATAACAAAGTGGTAAATCAACATTAACAATGTGGCAGTGCGAGAAAATAACGATTAAATGAAAGTTTAAGACGTTCGGGGTGAGAGTACAGAATTAGAACAGTGAGTGGCATTGAAAGTGAAAATGAGGATGAACAATGGCGGCTAGCACATGTGCAGATGAGTGAAACCGAAAGCGTAATTATTTTGGGGACGAAGTAATGTAAATAAATAATACAAGAGCTCAATTAATAAAACGGGGGGTATTCAAAATATAAAGAGCGTGAGAGAGTGTGTGTGGAAAAAGGGGAGAAAGAATAAATAATCATAATTCAAAGTACTGGTTTGTAGACAAGAGATTAGCATAGTGGATTTTTATATGTTGTACTTTTTATAATATTCTGTAAAATCATGGAAACAGAGTGAAGTTAAATTTTTGAGTATAATAAAAATAAGATTTATTATCAACATAAATATGTGTTAAGTTAATTTTTTTGTCACTCCCATAACTTGAGTTCTGCATCGAGAATTCGTCTAAACGAAACCTGTGAATTTTCTGGTCTAAGGGCATGATCAAAATTAATTAAGGGTAAGTATCATGGTTTCGATGTATAACCTAAAACATCGTGGCGACCCTTTGAGCGAGTTTGGAATCTTCTGGGGGTTTTTATTAAAAAGGTAAGTGTAACGGAATGAGGGTAAGTAAAATTATGTTGTGTAAAAAGGTAAAAATTTAATTCTTTACAATTGGCGACCCTGCCAGGATCCTGGTATAAATTTTATACGAGGTAGACCTATTTGAGATGCAGAACATAGGTTTTGGGTAATGGCGTATTTGTGAAACTATTGTACATGTTAAACGTATATTTTATGGTTATGTTTGGGTAGAGTAAAGTGCCTGTGAAATTATTGTGTGTTTGCTTTTACGTATTGATAACGATTTTGTGTGGGGTATTTTGGAAAAACGAAGTAGGTCCATCATGGGATATAAGGGTTTTAATAAGTTAATTAATATACAAAAACAAATAATTAATAATATGGCGAAACTACTAATAATATGAAAGAACAAAATGAACGAGAATATAAATAATAAAGTGGTGGAGAACAAGGTAAGTGAGAATGAAAATAATAATAACTATCATAGCGAAATAACAAGTAATAATGGTAATATAGTTGAAAATGGGGTATCTAAGAATGATACAGTAAGTAATAGTAGAGATAACGAAAATACATTGAGAGTTGAGGTTAGAGGAGTATTAGTGAGGGAGTATGAAGAGAGTTTAAGTGAATATCATGGGCAGGGGAGAGATTTTCCCGGGTTATATGTAAAGAAAAGACTTCACAAGTGTTGTTAGAGAATAGGATATTTGGGTGACAATGTGTCGGCAAATAGTCCAATAAGTTGCTTTTGTGTATCTGGTAAGGCCAGATGGTATTTTAGGATATTTGGGTGACAATGTGTCGGTAAATAGTCCAATAAGTTGTTTTTGTGTATCTGGTAAGGCCAGATGGTATTTAAATGTTGTTGCATTGCCCTCTGCAGGGAATGAAAATATGAAATTGGGTTGGAAGAGGTATTATGAGCGAGAGAGAGAGAGTGAGAGAGAGAGAGGTAGGAATATTTAAGGTGAATAGAGATTATGAAGAGTTAAGACAGAGTATAAATAGAGAGAGGGAGTTAATAAAATAAAGACTTACCTTGTAACGTTATGTTTTCACCTTACATAAAATAAGTCCCAAAGGAAACTATTTCATGACCATGATACATGAACAACAAAATACTAAGTCATTAACTAAATTGTATACAATAAATATTGTCTGAGAAATTAAAAAGAGATAAGAACAATGTATTGAAATCAATAAGAACTAGAATATTATACCTGTTTACATTACCAATAATTGTTATATTAATAATTAATCGTCTTTTTTATTTAAATTTATTATTACACTTTGTAAAACTTTTATACTTTAGGCTGGAGTAGCAGCCATATTGTTGAGTACCAACTTAAACTCATCATGTCCAGGATCTCGTTAGACGTGTTGGAAACCACATGGTTGTCTGAAATAACTATTACTTCACATTGAATGTTATAATCACTATTACTTTATTAATTTCAAAAAAGAAAAGAAAACATCATCAAGTTATATTGTTGATACAAAACACCAAATTTCCTCTCTCCCTCATACTTTTTTACTTTCGCAATTTTAGTATGTTTAAGTATTAGTAAAAATGATCATTTTGCTTAAGCAATTTCAAACTAGAATATACAATAAACCTAAGATTAATTTTCGAACGGAAACCAGCACTTCATGATATATATATAATTAAACAAAACCCCTCACACACTCTCACATTCAATCCATTTTAAAATTTTCCCCTTAGACTCCCATTTTGTTTTAATCTTCCCCATGTGTTTTGAATTCCTGACAAAGATAATAAATTTTGGTAATGTTGTGTAAGACTTATCTGCCTCGAGTCCGAATTTTAGTCCCGACGACGTCACATCGTTTTCAGTGCGCACTTTCACTTTATTACATGATTTCCGAATTGTTATATTATGGATAAAACTGTTAATCACATTTTAATAAGAATTTTGAATGTTTAGCCACATTTTGAAATATATTATTCACATTCTATTGGTTTTGCGGGCCCGCACTTAGTATAGCTACCACTCGCGAGTGGAGATGAGCTGTTACTGGGAAGATTTACAGGCGCTACTTTGTGAAGCGGCTGTTGTTCGTTCAATTCTTATTGGTTTACAGTTTGTATCCTTGCGCCAGTGGACTGTTTTGGGCTTGTTGACAAAACTGGTGACACACATCGTTATATAATTTGCTGACGCAACACATCGCCTGACACGATTATGTCATTTGTTGTTACATAACGTGTTTACGTTTTTCGTGTTCGTCATTGTCCTTGAACTGACTTTGGTACAGTTGTTGGCTGTTATTAAACTGTTTATATGAATATTGTCTAATAATTGTCACAGTCAATGCTGCCACGTTGCGATCGCTTCCACAATAACAAATTTACCTCTCGGTCACAAAATTTTCCTATCACTCAACAAGTTATTTATTATTTATAAAAAAAATACAAATTCTGTTATTACCCCAGGTATGCCCAAAAATGCCCCGCTACAATACCCCCTCAATGAGATATTTTATGCCGAAGCATAAAAAATCTCATTGACACATTCATACTTGCTAGAGGGATCAGCCAGGATATGTCGCCACAACCCCCTGTATGGTTTACAAAAAAGAATAATCAACTCACCCTTGGTCCGGTGACTGTGACCGCATCTGCATGACAATACTGGACTTCTCTCTCGAGATCCCAACACCGTAGAGTCAGACAGATACTCCACGCCCCTGCTCTGACGCGCAGGCCAGCTCAGGTCCGCCGCCACAGCATCACCAAACACTGAAACAACAAATCAAAATATTAAATAGTGGCCTTATACAACACCATATCCCCAACTGATCTGTTTCCCCCTAACGGTGCTGGTTTGCGCTAAGAAGCACTGGTTTTGTTTTTTATTTATCGCTAACATGTATATATCATAACATATTTACCAACAATATATATATACCCCTCTTAAAATTCCATCTACTTACCCTTATCAACTTTACCCCAAAATTCAAAATCATTGCCCTGATTCCCATCAGAATTTAAGCAAACAGACGACTGACTTATTAACATTTCCCATTACCATATTACATTTCTCTCATCCCCAATTTAAAAATGCATTTAAAATAGTTAACTTCATAAAATTCTCTTAAACTAACAAACACAATATAACATAAGAAAATATAATACACTTCTAATTCACATTAAAATAAACAATTGGTATTTAAAATGTTACACACATTAAGTTGGCATATAAAATCAGAAAATTACTTTTAAACTTGATTTACTCTTATTAATTCGTTTCTCAAAATTACAAAAATTATTTTATTTATTTTTTTTTTTTTTCAATTCTGGCCATCATTATTCCATTTCATTACTTTGGGTGATTCTACGTTATTCCTTATAATTTACTTTATCAGCTTGGCATTTACTCACAAACTTCCCCTTTCATTACTCTAACGCTCCCTTACAAAATCTTTAACTAGTATGACACCCCACTATCAAAATTTTACTAACCCTTCTCTACCTCTAACTACTTACTATTTTAACTCCAATCGCCACCTTCTACTCTTATAACAAAAAAAATACTCTCTAACCCCTTGTACATAGGATACGTGTTTCCTTCCCAAAACTCATTCCCTTATGTTGGTCCCTGGACTCCCCCTAGGTAACCCTTTCCGGCGCCAATCGGTCCCTATCCCGCCCCAACCCTTATGTTGCGGACTCCCACATTACACTACCCCTACTACAAAATTGCCATCCCCAAAAAATCTCACTCTCATAACTTCACTACAATTACAACAAATTAACATCAACAAATAAACAACAATATATCACTCAAATCTCTACATAAATTCTCCATTCTACTGTGTCTTCACTTATACTTCTCAAAATTCTATAACATACATTAACTCAAAACAACATTGCATTATTTTCATTTCCACTATTACTTTAACTCTTACTTCGATTTGAATAGATCTATATGTCCCACAAAATTCAACTTGAATTGACTCCAACATTTTATTCAACTAATTACTATCACCCATTTCTATCTTTTACAACCTATTGAAAATTTTACTTATTACAACTATTTTTCATTTTATTTTAAAATCTATAAACACATTGAAAACATATTATTATATTTTTATAATACTTATTCCTAACATACTAATGCAATCGACACAATAAGACATAATAACACAATATAAGAAGTATTTAGTGCATCTATTTTTTAAATTCAAACAAAATTATTGAGTAGCAAATCATCATTATTAATTAAAATATATCAAATTTTTAATACGTTATCCCCTTGGATAACCTCCCAGCTACACACACACTATTATAATACATTACATAACATAATACACAAATATACATTGAACCAACAATTCTCTTTTAACTAATTTATCTAAAAATTTATAAACATTATTATTTAAAATTTTTCATTAACTCTTTTTATTTATCATCATGATGAATTTATCCTGTGTTGTAATCAGATTTTCAAAAATTCTAAATTTATTATTAACATATATTTTTAACCATTATTTTTATTTAGCGCAATTATTTCAAAATATTTCATTACTGAATTAACATATCGATCACTCCTGTCAACCTTTTTGTTATACATTATTCATATTGTAAAATTTCAATACTTACAGCCCATTTCTCAAAACATATACAACATACCACAATACTCTCACCTCACCACTGAAACATTTCACAACATATTAGTTTACCTCAAATAATTCAGCCATCTATTATCAAAATGATTTAAATTCCTAAAAAAGTTAATTATACAATATCGAAATAGTCAAACAAAATATTTAACATGTATTAAATTGTTTAATTAAATTCATTATTAACAATACAAAATTCATTTCCATAAACTATTATTATTCAATTACTGTTTCTCAATATTAATGTTATTACTTATTTAACTGGCAAAATATTATTATTATTATTACCACAATTACACACATTTATTTATTCAACATTCCACATATACACAATCAAAGTTACTACATTATTATTTACAAATTTCAAATTTACAAAATATTCGTCAACAACTGTTCAAGTGTATCTCACTTCATGTCCAAATCAGCAAGGTCATTACCAGAATTTACAGTATCTAACAAGGTCTATACACTGATATTCTAGTTCAGCCACCATCGTCATATATATATCTAGTGTATTTGTAACATTCATCATTTTTATCAACACACAAATTATGATAATCATTACTATCATAATAATCTATCAACTCTATTTCGTCCATTATACCATTATACATCATGTCAACATCAGTTAGGATTGTCCCGTCTATATCAGTGTTATTTGTTAATGTCAGGTAAATTGTTTTCTCGGTTTTGTATTCCTCAACTACTACGTCAGGTAAGTCATTATAGTCAGGTAAGATATTATCAAAATTATTCTCTGTCTCTCTTTCAACAGGTACGTATTTCACATGATTCATCGTCACCCCTTCTAGTAATTTTCTCAATTCATCATACTTTCTTTCTAACTTATATATTTCTATTTCATTCTCAACATATAACTCTCTTTCTTCATAGCACCACATCACACTCTCACAATTATTACGGACAGAGGGTACAACATTATACAACATTACTTCATTTAACAATAAGGGTCTCTTGCCCTGAAAAAACAACATTAAATCATCATCATCATTATAAACAATAAGGGGAAAATTTGCCCTCTGTCCCCATTCAATTACTACATTATTCTTCCACTCTCTCTCTATTTCATAAACACTCATTAACATTTCATTATCGCATTCTAAAACTTCATCAGTACTCTTTGTTATTATATTTTCATCATTTGCTACTACATTATTCTTCACCCCCACTATACTCTCAGAATTGTCTACTATTTCGTCATTTTTACATTTTGTCTTACTTAAAATATTGTCACCTAATTTCTCGAACTTCTGTTCTAACTTATTTAAACTGTTTCTTATTGTTTCGTTAGTGCTTTCTAAATGTTTATTCATTTCTTGTATCTCATGTTTCAACTCTTTATTCTGATTTTTTAATAACTCTTCAAAACTATTCTTTTGGATATCAAACTTTTCATTGATTTCGTTTTTCTGTTCATTAAACAGCAATTTCATCATCTTGATTAAATCATTATCTTCAGCCGTTTTGTTCATGACTGGTGTTGAGTGAACACTTTCATGCATGATTTGAGATTCAGTTATGCTTATCTGGCTTTCATCTACACTGTCAGTGACGCTGACAGTTTCATGATTGTCTGCCATTTTTCTTAAAAAAAATTTTTATATATATATTTCTTAGCAAAATATTATTTTGTCATACATAATTATTATTGAGAAAAGAAAAAAAATGTTCTGCTCACTCATACTACAAAACATGACATAACCTTATTCTATACGTCTATTTTACGTATGCAAAAAAAAAATTTATTTTACCTTAAACAACCATTCTGCTTTCCCAGTGGGCCTATTTTATATAAATTTATTGATATAAAATTGTCCCTGTTCGGGCGCCACTGTTATATTAATAATTAATCGTCTTTTTTATTTAAATTTATTATTACACTTTGTAAAACTTTTATACTTTAGGCTGGAGTAGCAGCCATATTGTTGAGTACCAACTTAAACTCATCATGTCCAGGATCTCGTTAGACGTGTTGGAAACCACATGGTTGTCTGAAATAACTATTACTTCACATTGAATGTTATAATCACTATTACTTTATTAATTTCAAAAAAGAAAAGAAAACATCATCAAGTTATATTGTTGATACAAAACACCAAATTTCCTCTCTCCCTCATACTTTTTTACTTTCGCAATTTTAGTATGTTTAAGTATTAGTAAAAATGATCATTTTGCTTAAGCAATTTCAAACTAGAATATACAATAAACCTAAGATTAATTTTCGAACGGAAACCAGCACTTCATGATATATATATATAATTAAACAAAACCCCTCACACACTCTCACATTCAATCCATTTTAAAATTTTCCCCTTAGACTCCCATTTTGTTTTAATCTTCCCCATGTGTTTTGAATTCCTGACAAAGATAATAAATTTTGGTAATGTTGTGTAAGACTTATCTGCCTCGAGTCCGAATTTTAGTCCCGACGACGTCACATCGTTTTCAGTGCGCACTTTCACTTTATTACATGATTTCCGAATTGTTATATTATGGATAAAACTGTTAATCACATTTTAATAAGAATTTTGAATGTTTAGCCACATTTTGAAATATATTATTCACATTCTATTGGTTTTGCGGGCCCGCACTTAGTATAGCTACCACTCGCGAGTGGAGATGAGCTGTTACTGGGAAGATTTACAGGCGCTACTTTGTGAAGCGGCTGTTGTTCGTTCAATTCTTATTGGTTTACAGTTTGTATCCTTGCGCCAGTGGACTGTTTTGGGCTTGTTGACAAAACTGGTGACACACATCGTTATATAATTTGCTGACGCAACACATCGCCTGACACGATTATGTCATTTGTTGTTACATAACGTGTTTACGTTTTTCGTGTTCGTCATTGTCCTTGAACTGACTTTGGTACAGTTGTTGGCTGTTATTAAACTGTTTATATGAATATTGTCTAATAATTGTCACAGTCAATGCTGCCACATTGCGATCGCTTCCACAATAACAAATTTACCTCTCGGTCACAAAATTTTCCTATCACTCAACAAGTTATTTATTATTTATAAAAAAAATACAAATTCTGTTATTACCCCAGGTATGCCCAAAAATGCCCCGCTACATAATAAGATTGTACTCCAGTAAACTGCATTAAAAAATGGTAAAAAAGATAAAACTTATACTCCATATAGCAGCAATAAACTGGATAATTAATAAAGAAAATTAATAATACAATAATTAGTTCCCAAGGACTAAAAGAATTAAATCAAATAATAAATTTCATTTATGATTATGAATAATATAATGTAAATCCAGAAGAGTATTAAAATTAGTGAGTTAAAAATGTAATAATAAAACAGCAACGAAACAAAATGTAAACCTACAAGTAAGGTTATGTACCATTATAATGTTTTAAGCAAAAGAAAGAACAAAAAAGCATTGTAAACTATATGAATTATATATAGAAAGTGAAAACTACTTATAAAGTAGTAAATAAGATCATAACAACTAGATAATAAGTATTATAATTAGAATTATAACATAAAAAAAAGAAAAAGAAGAAATATGAGACACTAAAAATAGTCAACAATGGTATGTACAAGAGAACAATTTTTAATGAAATCCAATTAAACAACCGATATTTTATAAATAATACTGGAATCTGTATTATTAGAACAATATTCTAGTAATGGAAAAATGATTAACCAAGATGTATAAACAAAAGAAATAATAAAACTAGATACACATGGACTAGACTTTCAGAATACTAATTCTGAAGCTAAGAACTCTTTGCATAAGTAAGAAAAACAATATTAAGTGACAAACTGTGTTGTCAGAGTTTCAGTAAGTTATGTAGGATGTTTTAGAATAATCACATAATAGGAAGGAACATGTATTTTTAATATAAGAATGAAACTAAGGGTCACTATCCCAGGCCAGAGAGTCTAAAACACTCATTTATGTTATTTATAGCAAATAATTGTTAAATTATGTCATGATTATTAGGTAGGAAGTTGAATAAGAATCAAGAACAATGTAGAGTAATTGTCTTGTATTAAAGTAAAAATTGTTAAAATAGGAAAAGAAGAATGTTATAACTACTTTGGGCCAGAATGCCTACACAAACTATTTATGTTAATTGTAAGAAATAATTATTGAATTTACTTATTAGAGTTGTTATACAAGATTGATAATGTTATGAGGAACAATTATCATGAGTTATATCATAGGACAATTAAGTCATATTAAGAATATAAAAAAAAAATTAATGTGTCTGTGTACCCAGGTTTGGTTAGACTTAAAGAGCCAAACATATTTTTTCAATATTATATTGTTATTAATGTTACATGTTATATTTTATACATAAATACCATTGTTCAATATTAGATATGTAAATAAGCATAGAAAATTAACATTTTTGATGTAAATAACTTAATTAATGCCATTGTTAAGATTTGTATTTCTATATTCCTGAACGAAAGTATATCTTGTCGGATATGAAAATGTTTGTCTTGAAAAATGCTATTGAATGGCATTAACGAAATTATAATTGGACATTCTATAAGAAAGTTATGTAAATTATAAAAAATTTTGTCAGGTACGAGTACCTGATAGTACTTTTGTAGACCTTTTGGAAAGCGTCTGTTTTTAACGAACAATACCGAATAATTACGGAAATTAGGTCAAATGAACCAATCAGAACTCATCATCTGTCAGTCAAAGCGAAAATTGGATCAAAGTATCATGAGAGTCTACAGTGAACACGCGAAGGAGACACAACGCTGCTCCTGTGACCGAATTTCCATGGTTAACCTATTAAATTCGATCATATGTTCTAACCTGAAAGTGCAAGTGAGGTTATGTGATGTCAACAATAATGAGCATAACCTCGAATCGTGTGCCAGTGTGGTGTAGTGAATAATATATATCAATGAATCAATATAGTGACTAAAAATTAAAGTGCAATAAATAAAGGAATATACCCATATTATCAAGCAAGTATGGTGTTAATTAACCACTAATATACCATATCGGACTTATGAATTTTGTATTCCATTTCAATTATTAAAGACACTTAGAACTTTGCAAATCACTATAACGATATTTAACCACTGTCACTAGTAATTTTCATTTTTAATTCAATTCAAATTAAATATTTTTTTTCACTATAATAAACTTTGCAATGAACAATATAACCCAACTTGTTTCCATTATCACATGGACTTAGTCCGACATATGATTGCTCACAACCATAGTTATAAGTATTTATTTTAATAATTCCATTGTTATAACTCTGTTGTAATATTTTGTTGTTCATCTCAGGCATTTCTTTATTTCTATATCATGGTCAAAAGAACCAAAAGAATTTAATAATTGTATAATAATGAATGCTACTGTTCACATTCATTAACAAATCTAATGTTACCAACTGTAAAACGAGAGATTGTCTTCAGCCGGGTCAATCAGTTTCTATCATGAGAATTGTTGTGTTTATTGAAGTCAGAAGAAAGATAATGTGAAGATCAAATGGACAATAAATGCATGTTAAAGGAAAATACTGGTGTCTGAACTATCATTATTAATATTAGCGACTGTCTTGCCTTACTTGAAAACTCGTATTAGTCGATCGTCACAGGTTATGTTGGCGGCAGTTCTTTTGGTAAATTATGTGCACGAAATTCAAAGGAGTCAATGAGTTCAAATTACTTTTAACTTTAATTATTCACCTTACATTATTTACAGAAGAAGTTAACCAGGTAGGTCAACGGCAACTACTACAGTACTACTACTATATAGAGGTTCATCATCATTATTATATAACCTTTTAAACAGTGTGACACCTCATCATTGTTTACACTACAAACTGGCGCCCAAGATTAATTACATTGCTTTTAAATAAACCAAACTTAATAACCAATTTAAATCAATTTTATTTATGATAAAACTATTGCTATGATACAGCCATATGGTGTATTGGGTGTTGATTTAAATAAATATAAATTTTGTAGAATTATTATTAAGTTAAGGGTAAATGGACAGATCTGAGATTATAAAAATATTTCATTGTTATATTAGGGGAGAAATTAACCTGTTTCGACAGGCAAGGAACACCTGCTCGATTGTATGTGTGTTACTCGTGTATCTTGTGTGTGTTAGTGATGCATGTACAGACAGGAATCTCAGCTACCCTCCCCAAGTAATTAATAAAATAATTATTTTAATTCACTGTGTGAAAACTAATTAGTGTATAAACAAACCAAAGGCACCAAAGTGTGTGTAAAATTTATAGTTATCCCCAGTGAGAAAATGACATTAATAGGACACATTATGCGGAGACAGTGCGAAATAAATGTGCCAAAAATACGCAAATTACCCTAAGACGCTCAAATTAATACAGTGAGTGCTTAATCAAATTAGCTATGATTTGTGCTATCTCGATTCCGTACAAAACATTGCTATTTGCTAAAAATTGCAAATATATGAAAAGGTTCGGGAGTGGGGACTAGCATGTGATCTGCAGGTCTTGACAAGATGATTTCGGAGCCAACAGGTGCGGAATCTCGAGAGGGTTAAATTAAGGGTTCGACTGAAAACCCTTCTCTTCATTTCAAGACACAGTTGCAGTCGGACATGCTGTCCGTCGGCAGAACAGTTTTATTTTATTATAAGTCTCATTGATGAACGAATAAGATGTTCAATAATTATGTTGACAATATTTCGGGAAGCGTAAAGTACCGGGACCATTTAAGTCTACAAAGAGTATCTACGGAGTAGCTACAAGAGCGACGAGGGATGCTGGACGTTAGGAGATGTTTTTTTACGCCTAACCGACGATTGAGATCCACCTTGCAGCAGATAGCAATTCTCTGAGACGGACCACACACTGCTGGAGAACGACGATGGACTCTGGACATATCCAGGACCACGCCAAGCCAGGAGTAACGGAAACCCAACTCTGGACAATGCTGGACCCCGTCAATAAGTCATGATCATCAAAACTTGAGGTGACATGCATAATGCATTTATAAATGATTTAAAAAAAAAAAGAGCTCATAAAGACTATATAAAAAGACAATAAATTAAAACAAAGAAAAAAGTTTATAATTAGAAATAATATATTAGAATCTTAGATAAATGTTTAGTCGTAAGAATGAGCGATCGCATATAAAGACATAAGAAAAAAAAAGAGTTTCAATTTGAGATAGTATATTTTTGTTTATCAAAGTAAATAATTAAATTGATTTGATATTTGCATTGTAGAAAAGAATAATTTAAATTTTGAATATAAAACAAATGCCAGTCTAAAAGTAATTAATATAATTTTAAATTTAATTTTTAAACATTGGTGTAGACTGAGCAAGTTGTGGTCAGATCTGAATTAAAAGAATTCAATTCAAATTACATTTTAATTTTATTGTTTTAGTAAATCAAATTGAATAAATGTCATTAAGATTATTAACATGTCTAGATGTAAGAGTGTTTTAAATGTGTGTAACACTGTATAGTTTAAGAGATAAACACTTAATAATGAGTGATATCTTGACCGAAGATTATTAACGATGTTTTATTATTTATAAGGTTTGAGAAAATAATAAATATTGTAATTAAACGATGTCCGTCTAATTGTAAACGTGTATACGTGTAATGGGTGTAACGTGTCTTATCAATCCGTCGTCGCTTTGGAACGTAACTTACGGTGATTGTGTCCGTGGCGAACGTACGAATAACCAGGTATCGAAGTCCTTACCTGTTGTTCACTAGGGGTGTGTAAATCCCGGGTGGCGCCAAATTGTTTAACTAAAACAATTAAAAAATTTTATGACAATAGGCCAAGCTCAGCTCAGGCGGTGTGGAGAATTCAATTTATTCCCGCCTCGGTTCGACCTTCTTAATCGGGCCAGTAGTTCATTGAGTTGGCTACGTGAGCGCTTGCCGTCAATACTAGCTGTTCGCTAAAATGTACACAAATTATAATACACCTTCCTAATGAAATTAAAACACAGTGGTTACACTCAGTACTTGTTTATTATTTGGTGATTACTAATTATTCAGTTTAACACAAATTATATTTTGTTTTGTAATACATTTGCACCGGCAATTAATATAAGACAATTTCTCTAGGGTTTGACAAATCGATTTTGAACGTATCAGACAGTCAATGATGGCGACTGTAGAAGTTGTATACAAATAGTTTCGTTCAAACGTATTGGATTCTTGTGATTACGATAAAATGATTATTAATGATTACAGCAATAAAAATACACAACCTTACATTATTTATACTTAAATAATATAATGTGTAGCTATAACTTGTTCTTGGAGTGTAGTAAAAGTGTTTCAAAAGTTCGTAAACTAACAACAGCTTTAATTTTACAAGTTGACAAATTTTCAGTGTCTTAGTTTTTTGTTTAATCTTTGAAAGAAATTATATGCAGTTTATAGTGAGAGTTCAGATTACTGTGAGAAATATTTACAGTGAGTTTAATTCTGAAATTTGGGTAATTTAATGATACTTAACACATCAGTAGACTGGGTGTACTCAGTTGTTCTGGTAAAAAGGAATTGGGCTGCAATCATATTCAATTTTCAATTGTCTAGGGCGTCTGACATCTTTTTCAAATTAATCGTAGCATTTATTCATTTCTTTTTTATTTAATTGGTCTTCGACATCAGTTAAATGGTTTCAGTCATCGTCTGCTTCCTTCTTGTTCATTTGTGGTAATTTTGTTTACTATTTTGACTTTTTAAATTAGAATTTTGATCGTTCAAGATTTGGCTTCTATTCTGCAAGAGCGTCACATTACGAGTAAAAAATCTAACGGAAAATTCGTAACCAACGTCTGTTGTCATGGTTACAAATTAATTCTGATTGGTTAATCTTGTCTTATAACCATTGTTATCAAATTTGAATTTTTATTCAAAATAGTTGTATATCTTCTGATTGCTTTTATTCTTCTGTCTTCCTCCCTACATATTAAATATTATCACTACTGTTATTATTTCCTTTCAAAGATTATTTTGATATCCCATAAGGTTTGGTTCTTCAAAATATTAATGTTTGTACAATTATGTTAATATTTGTTAACTATATTTCTCTTTTAATTTAAATCCTTATTCTAACATTTTTCTTTTAATATGATTTACAAATTATCCTTGGCTGGTTATTCGCCTTGGATTTGTTAATTGCTTTGTTGATTTCATACAGTTTGTATTTATTTGTTTTTTACAGTTAGGCATTTCATAGGCCTAAGCAGCCATTGATTATATTTACTTATTTTATACCAATTATATCTCATTTTACTCTAAAGTGTTTTGTTTTGTTATTATAATTGATTCGTTTATTGGTTTATGTGTTTTGAATTTGTTTTTGTACTGATTATGTGTCAATATTATTTTCTACATCATGGCTTGTCAATTATTTCCTAACTGATTTTCCAGTGTTTATTATTTCTGTATTGATTTACCTTCTTATTTATTTAACTTGCCATTGTCAACAATATGGCTATTATTTACTATTCTTTATTACATAAAATATAACAACTAGGCCTATGGACTGTATACTTCCTTCAGCCATATCCTATTCATAAATTTAAATGAACAATCTTTACCAGTTATTAGGTAATGTTGGTTTACAATTCATTTCATTCTTTTACTATTTTTTGGGTGAGAAACATCATCACTCCTTTTAAACTTACTTAATCTATTATCCCTTATAACATGGGGTGTTTATTGATTGCGTTTTCAATTTCTTATTTCTTTACTAATCTCTCCCTCCAATCCATGGTAACACTAACTGTACACCTTACCTGGGCTTTCTCCCCTGAATAACATCGTATCCTTCATTTATATCTAATCTAAATACTGTTTTTAATTACTATTAACAATACAATTCTTATATGTGCACTATTAAATCATTTAGTGTTTTATCATTTTTTATCATTGATTTACTAAGTGTTTTCTTATCTGTCACTATTTTTTATCGTACTATCATTTATAATATTCTTTTTTTTATTCATAACCTTCACTTTTAAACGATATGGTGTTTATCACTGATTTACTCATTATTTTGGGGGTTTTTACACTTTCATTTTTGGCACTTCTTAAACTTTTTTATCTTAAGTGTAAGTGTAAGGGATTAGTGGGTAATCCCTATCATTACTTTTTCTTTGTCACTTAGTTATTTTTATTTCTCACTATCTCTCTCTTTCTTTACAAATATTATTTATACTTAATAAGTTCATGGCTTTCTAGAGTTCTTACTTACATATACTTCTAATTCTGGGGTTAGTGTATTTTTATTTATCAGGTTTTATCAATTATTAATTATATTTGTCACTTAGTCACTACTAATATTTATTTTTTATATTGGTTATTTACTGGTTTCGTTTCCTTTATGATATTTGATTGTATCATTTCTCACTTCCCTATTCTATACTATTTGTCTGTGTTTTATCATCTTGTTTCACTTTATTTCCTTTATATTTGGTTTGTTCCATTTTTATTTTCATTTTTCTTCTCCTTCATTTCCATTTTATTTCATTTTATTTTGGTTTTTTATCTGGCCAATCTCTGGGGTTGGGTCAAAGTCATTTGTCTGTCAGTCTAGTCTATAATTTTATTTAATAATCACTTTTGGTTTACCATTCTTCCTCCTTTCTTAATTACATTTTATATTTTTATTCTCTTCATTATTTATTTATCAAGATATATTACCTTTTAGCATTTCTTACATACTTATAGATATCAAATATGATCTGAATTTGGCGATGTTATAATATGAATTTTTAAATACTCATAAATCTAATACTCTTTTTATAGTTACACCTGGTATTGTTATAATTACTTACAACCTGCATATATAATTGTGTTGTTATATAATTTTGTTGCCCGTTAACTTGGGGCTATACAAGTTAAAATACATTTAAATTTGTTCACAATTTATGTATATGTATCGTTGTACTATATTTATCAAAATTAGCATCCACAACGAGAGACTTGTATTATGCAACATACCATGATTCATAATTCATAAGATAATTAAATTTTAAAACCACAAATAATTAAATATTTATGAAAACGTGATTTTACATAATTGGCACCAACAATTTGGGGCTACAGAAAATAAACATAAATAAATGTATATAGTATTTGTAAAAAAGAAAGGTTACGACCTTATAAAGTAAACAGCACAGTAGCAAATGATGAGTATTTTGAGAATAAGCACTTACTTACCTGGGTATAAATGGGCATTAAAAAAAAAAGATGTTGGAATTAAATTAATTTGAGATGGGTTAAGAAATTTATTTTGAATTGAATTGTATAATAAAAGATAAATAATTAAACGTAAAAGGTGTTTATGTATTGAGATTACAGGCAGTATGGATTGTATAATAGGTTATATTATGTGTATGTACATTGTATTTTGGGTACTTAACATTGATAATTCTTATTGAGTACATGATAATAATGATAATTGATGAAATGATTAACAGTATGTAATTATTAATATTTTATAATGTAATGGTAAAGATAGTACAATCAAAATAATTATAGTGTTGTGTGCATACATGGCAGTTTGTGTAAGCAATATTTACAGTTTTGAGTGAGTTGATAACAACAATAATATTTTATTTTGACATTATTGAAATTTTATAATATAATTGAAATAATTTAAATTATTGCAAATAACGTAATTAAATTAATTTGAGGTAATCAATATAAAATAAATTCAAGATGAAATTAAATGAATTAAAAATATTTTAAATAATGCAATTAAAGTAGTTAATTAAAAGAGATGGTCTAATTAATTTAAAGATGGAAATATGTGTAATAAATTGGAATAATTTAATTTTGATTTGAAATGGATAATAAATGGTAATTAAAATTAAATGATTAAACTGTTTAATAGAAAGTCAGAGTTGAAATGTTTATGTTAATGTAACAATGGTAAAGGTTCATTTTGAGTGTTTATTATCTTGATTATGAGAAGCATAAGGTGTAATTGAGTATTCTATGATTGTGATTAGATATAAAATATCTAGGTTTTAAATGTTTTATAACCTACATTTTGGAATTCAGATTTCTTATTTTGTATGTTGTTTCTAAAATAAATGATCAATGTGTGTTGTGTATGTTACAGAGATAAAGATATCAAATGTAATATGTTCATGTTAAGGATATATGTAGGCACACGGTATACTGTATATTCAAAATAAGAAACCAGTACTTTGCAAAAGACAAACCAGTACGACTAAGGGGAACCAAATCAGTTGAGGATATGGTATTGTGAAAGGCCAGTTATTGATGTTTTTATGAATTGTTTCAGTCTGGGGATACAGTGGCCACAATCACCAGACTAGGGGGGGTAAGTTACCCATGATTTTAATAAGGATTTACGGGGGGTCAGTGGCGCCATATCCTTGCTGGTCCTCTTAGGTTTTAGCAATAAGAGTTTTTATGCTTCGGCATAAAACCTCTCATTGGGGGGGGGGGTTATTGTAACGGGACAAAGCAAGAGGGTTTTTAATTTTATAATTTTGATTTTAACTATTTGTATGTAACTTTTTGTAACACCCTACGGCTGTGCCTTGAGCCGACCGAAGTATGACTTGGTACCGGAATGTGAATTATCAGCGGAGTGCGTGTTAGAAATTCTGAGAATTGACCACGTGGGAAAGTAAAAGAAATTCCATAGCCGAACATGCGATGTAAAGAACCAGTCACAGAACGAGTTAACGCCATGCGGCCAACGCCTAACGCCTGGCAGGTAGGCAACCACGTGCACGAGGTTCACACAGTTGTCTCCAGCAGTTAGACACATTGCATCAGGCAGTACAGGGCAGTGGAAAAAAGTGTCGGGAGGCCGGCGCGTCCAAGTAAGCACGGCCTCCCCGAAGTTAAATAAAAAGTATAACAAAGTGGTAAATCAACATTAACAATGTGGCAGTGCGAGAAAATAACGATTAAATGAAAGTTTAAGACGTTCGGGGTGAGAGTACAGAATTAGAACAGTGAGTGGTATCGAAAGTGAAAATGAGGACGAACAATGGCGGCTAGCACATGTGCAGATGAGTGAAACCGAAAGCGTAACTATTTTGGGGGCGAAGTAATGTAAATAAATAATACAAGAGCTCAATTAATAAAACGGGGGGTATTCAAAATATAAAGAGCGTGTGAGAGTGTGTGTGGAAAAAGGGGAGAAAGAATAAATAATCGTAATTCAAAGTACTGGTTTGTAGACAAGAGGTTAGCATGGTGAATTTTTATATGTTGTACTTTTTATAATATTCTGTAAAATCGTAGAAACAGAGTGCAGTTAAGTTTTTGAGTATAATATGTGTTAAGTTAATTTTTTTGTCACTCCCATAACTTGAGTTCTGCATCGTAAATTCGTCTAAACGAAACCTGTGAATTTTCTGATGTAAGGGCATTACATGATAAAAATTAATTAAGGGCAATTATCATGGTTTCGATGTATAACCTAAAACATCATGGCAACCCTTTGAGCAAGTTTGGAATCTTCTGGGTGTTTTTATTAAAACGGTAAGTGTAACGGAATCAGGGTAAGTAAAATTATGGCGTGTAAAAAGGTAAAAAGTTTAGGTCTTTACAACTGAAAAGGAATATTGTATTATAACGTTAAGTATTTGTGAACCATTTATTTTGTAACGTTAACGCCGTTTATTAGCAACATTACTTACGCTATAAAATTATGACAGGTGTAATCTATAATAATAAAAGTAAGTGTGTGTGTGTGTGCGATGCTAAGCCAAATCTACGGCACGCAGAGATTTGAAATTTTCAACATAGGTGGACGGAAGGGGGTCCGAATGCACCTCGAAGCCAGATTTTTAATTTGCGCATTCGTTCGCGAGTTATGAGCAAAAAACTGGTGGAAAACGTGATTTTTAGCTCATGTACATCTGATCATGTATGTTGGCCTGAATGGGAAGTTCCAATTTTTTTTACTGTAACTTTTCAAAATTAATTATGATGTAGAAATTATATATAATAATAAAAGGAAGTGTTTGTGTGTGTGCATGTGTGCGATGCCCAGCCAAATCTACGGCACGTAGAGATTTGAAATTTTCAACTAAGGTGGACGGAAGGGGGTCTGAATGCACCTCGAAGCCGGATTTTTAATTTTCGCGTTCATTCGCGAGTTATGAGCGAACAACTGGCGGAAAACGTGATTTTTAGCGCGCTGTCACCGGACAAAAGGCTTGCCGCATGACAAATGACGCCAATCGTACACTCTAGTGTTTTTGGTGGCCCTAAAAAGGACCTTGTGGCGAGAATGCTGATGTTGGTTGTGCCGCGCTAAGATGTTCAGCGGTTGCGCCTGCTGTTCATGGCGTACGACAGTCCTCCTCTTCTTCCGGCACCGGTTGTAGAGTTGGCTGCCTGCCCAGCGAAATCCATCGCTGGCGCGGAACTGGAGGGCGAAGACGCAAGAACAGCGGCGGTTCTAATCTTCGGCTGTTCCTTCCGGCTGACTCCGCCTCGATGTCGTCCGAGAGAGGAGAGGAGATGAAGTGCGTCCGATGGCGTGGCGCTGAAGTGTGTGTAAAATTTTCTGCCGTCCCGGGTTTTATGCACTAACCGGGATCCCTGATTGGGTCGCTCCGAACACGTTGTTGGTCACGTGATGGCTGCTGCTCCATGGATTGGCTCGCCTCGTCCACCGCTGGTTCCGGAGAGCAGATGTTCGCATACCGCTGCTGTCACAGCGCACATAGTTGATCATGTATGTTGGCCTGAATAGGAAGTTCCAATTTTTTCATTGTAACTTTTCAAAATTAATTATGATGTCGAAATTTAGATTTTTAATTATTAATTTAATTTATTTCTAAATTATTTCCACGGCCACCATAGTTACAAAAAAAAATTAAGATAATTGCTTAAATAATTTAATTTTCATTTGAAAGTGTAATGATTGGTTAGTATATTAAACTCAAATATGCTTTTGATTTTATTAATTAATTGGTTTTTCAAGTAAACATTTAAAAAATAAATCATGATGTCAAAATTTAGAATATTAATTATTAGTTTAATTCATTTCAAATTATTTCCACGGCCGCCTTTATATGTTTTTTATTTGAGATTTTCTGGCTGATTATTCAACACCGATGTGTTGCGGTTTCTAAATTGAATGTAACATAACATTTTGATTTTTACTGTGATAAAAATATGCCGCAGCCTCCTCGGAAAAAAAAATGTGTACGAACTCGACAAGAAGAAAACAGAGAAAGACAACAAAGAAGAAAAGAAGCGGACTCCACCCCAGAAAGAGAATCAAGACAACAACAGAGCAGAGAAAGAGAGCAAAGAAGAAGAGAAGCGGACTCCACCCCAGAAAGAGAATCAAGACAACAACAGAGCAGAGAAAGAGAGCAAAGAAGAAGAGAAGCGGAATTCACCCCAGAAAGAGAGTCAAGACAACAATAGAGCAGAGAAAGAGAGCAAAGAAGAAGAGAAGCTGAAACAATCCCAGAAAGAGAATCAAGACTACAGCAAGTTAGAACTGCAACAACTACTGCCAAGAATGCGCATTTGGAGAACTTTAGAGAATGCAGCTTTTGATTATGACCCATCAGCGGATTATACCTCCAATCCTTTGTGTCTCATAGGATCAATGTCTATAACATGCCAACACTGTGAAGCAAAGAAGTGGAAAGGTGAAGGCCCCAGGTATGTGCTGCAGCGGAGGAAAGATTCAACTGATGCTGTTAATGGATCCTCCCGAGCCCCTAAGTGCTTTTCTGATTGGCGATTCCATGGAGACTAAACATTTCCTGCAAAATATCAGACGTTACAACTCATGCTTCCAGATGACCTCTTTCGGCACCACCAAAGAAATTAGAGAGCCAGGATTCATGCCGACGTTCAAGGTTCAGGGCCAAGTATATCATCGCATCGGGAGTCTACAGAGTCTACCGAATGAAGATCCTAAATTTCTGCAAGTATATTTTGTTGGCGACGGGACACAACAAGCGCAGCAGCGTTGCAGGAATGTGCCACAAACAAGACAAGGCATAGTACTTCAGTTGCAGGACATGCTGAATCGTGAAAACTCCTATGTCCATAGCTTCAAATCGGCCATGGTAAAGATCAGTCCTGAATTTAAGCTGGTTATCTTAGCAAACAAAACTCCACAAGGCGAACATGAGAGGCGATTCAATGCGCCGGCGACAGTGTAAGTGGCTGTAATAATGGCTGGCGAACAACATGCACCAAGAGACATAGTTTTAGAAGAAAGAAGTGGCACCACCAAACGAATTTCCGATATGCACCGATTGTATGATGCGCTGCAGTACCCATTAATTTTTTGGCAGGGTGAAGATGGATATAATTTTCAACTGCGACAAAGAAACCCAGCTACAGGAATGCTGCAAACCAAGAAGATTTCTGCTATGGAGTTCTATGTTTACAGAATGATGATGCGCTGTTCAAGTTTCAACATTTTACTGCGAAGTAGAGGCCTGTTTCAACAGTTTATCGTTGACATGTATGCCAAGATTGAATCTGAAAGGTTGAGGTACTGACAACCAGAGGACACTGAGAGTGGAGTTGTATGCGCATTTTGAGGGATGCCATCATCAACGATGGAAATATTGCCGACATGGGCCAGTTGATTATATTGCCTTCTAGCTTTACCGGTGGTCCAAGGTACATGCATGAGCGTTCTACGTGCAAAACTATGGTAGACCTGACCTCTTCATCACCTTCACGTGCAATCTGAATTGGACAGAGATACAGCAAGAACTTTTTGACGGACAAAAACCCCAGGATCGTCATGATTTGTTGGCAAGAGTCTTTCATCGGAAGCACAAGGTACTCATGGGTCTCATCACAAAGGCAAAGATTTTTGGTGAAGTTCGGTGTCATATGTATACCATAGAGTGGCAGAAGCGCGACTACCTCATGCACACATTCTGGTTTGGCTCAGAGACACCTTACACGTGCACAGCGTTGATGACTTCATCAGTGCGGAAATCCCTGATCCAGAAGAAGACCCAGAACTTTTCAGTACTGTAACAAAACGGATGGTACACGGTCCCTGCGTATGCAGGAATCTCCGCTCTCCATGCATGAAGCATGGACTCTGCACAAAGCGATACCCTAGACGTTTTCTGAAAGAGACTCAGACGGGGCAGGACGGATATCCACTGTATTGTCGTAGAAGCCCACAAGACGGAGGATTCACCGCAAACGTCAATGTTCAAGGATCGGAAGTGTCTGTGGACAATACGTGGATTGTTCTGTATTGTCCCCTGTTATTAAAAGTTTTCAACGTGCCTACCAACGTAGAATACTGCAATTCTGTTAAATCGATCAAATATGTTTGCAAATATATGAATAAGGGATACGACATGGCCGTGTTTGATGTGACAACTGGAGGCAATGAGCTTAATGAAATTCATCAGTATGAAATGGGAAGATACATAAGTACCAACGAAGCGGTGTGGAGAATACTAGGCTTTCCTATCCACGAGCGGCAACCTACAGTTATTCATCTAAGTGTCCATCTAGAGAACGGCCAGAGAGTCTACTTCACAACAGAAAATGCAGCTGAACAGGCCCAAGCACCTCAAGAAACGACACTCATGTCTTACTTCAGACTTTGCATCCAAGATGAGTTTGCGCGCACACTACTGTACAACCAAGTCCCAAAGTACTACACATGGAACAGCAGAGACAAGACTTGGAACTGACGTAGACAAGGTGAAATTGTACCAGAAGAAGAAGAGATTAAGTCCAGTGATGCCCTCGGCTGGGTGTACACCGTCCACCCAAACAGCTCTGAATGCTTTCACCTGCGACTGCTACTGCATGAAGTAAGAGGTCCAACATCATTTGACGATTTGAGAACAGTTGATGGAAGGGTCTGCGAAACTTTCAAAGAGGCTTGCCAGCTTAGAGGACTTCTGGAAAATGACGATCACTGGAACAAAGCATTGAAAGAAGCAGCTGCATCTCTATCTCCTAAGATTATGCGGAACCTATTTGCTATTATGCTGCAGACATGCTCCATGTCAAGTCCGGACCAGTTATGGATGAACCATAGGGAGAGCCTGTCTGAAGACATGCTGCATCAAGCATGAGTTGAACAGCAGAATATGGATCTCGATTACAATGAGGACATATTCAACAAAGTTCTAATCTACATTGAGGATAGGATTATATCATTGGGAGGACGGGCCTGAAAAGCTTTGGACTTCCGCAAACGATTAGGAACAGAGATTCCACCCTCCTGAGTGAAGTAGATACAGAAAGAAATTACGACACTGATTTGCTCACAGCATACATAGAGGAGAATGAGCCGGAAATGGTCCAAGATCAGAAGGAAGCATTTGACAAGATTACTAGAGCAGTTTTTGATAGGCGGGGTGGCATATTCTTCTTAGATGCTCCAGGTGGTACCGGGAAGACTTTTTTTATTAATCTTCTTTTGGCAAAAGTGCAACAGAGAAATGAGATTGCCCTTGCTGTTGCTTCGTCCGGCATTGCTTCAACACTCTTGACAGGAGGGAGGACAGCTCACTCAGCCTTGAAATTACCCGTAAATCTGACAACTGCGGAGACTCCTACATACAAAATTTCAAGAAACTCAGGAAAGGCCAAGGTTCCTACAGGATTGCAGGCTGATTGTCTGGGGCGAGTGTACCATGTCCCACAAAGCCGCATTCGAGGCACTGGATGTCACCTTGAAAGACCTCAGACGCAACAACGATAAAATGGGAGGCGTCACTATGGTGTTGGCTGGCGACTTTCGGCAGACACTTCTGGTTATTCCCCGCGGAACCAGGGCAGATGAAACGCAAGCCTGCATCAAATCTTCATACATTTTGAATTGCATTGAAAGACTTGGACTGTCAACAAATATGCGAGTTCATCTGAATGGTGATCCCTCTGCACAGCAGTTTGCCGATAGTGTACTTCAACTAGGAAATGGTGCTGTGATCTCGGATGTTCACGCTGGACATGTGGCGATGGAAAGCATAGGAAGAATTGTTACAACCCAACAACAGCTGAAAGAGGCGGTGTTTCCAAATGTGGCACAGCATTTCACGGATCACGCATGGCTGTGCCAAAGAGTGATTCTTGTCCCAAGAAATGAAGCTGTCAACGTCATCAATAAGCAACTTTTACAAGAATTACCTGGTGTTCTACAAATTTACAAATCTATCGACACGACATGTAATACAGATGAGGCTGTCAACTACACGACAGAGTTTTTGAACAACTTGGAGCCACCTGGAGTACTCTCGCACATCTTGGAGCTAAAGATTGGGGCACCGATTATGCTTCTCAGGAATCTGAATCCTCCTTCCCTCTGTAATGGAACACGACTCTCAATCAAGAAACTGATCCCGAATATTATTGAAGCCACCATCATGACAGGACATGCCGCGGGTAAAGTAGTATTCATTCCTCGGATCCCAATCATCCCTTCAGATGTACCGCTTCAATTTAGACGTTTGCAGTTCCCCGTTCATTTGAGTTTTGCTATGAGAATCAACAAGGCACAAGGACAATCACTTAAAGATGTAGGACTCGATCTTCGGAAACCGTGCTTCTCCCATGGTCAACTGTACGTGGGTTGTTCAAGAGTTGGAAATGGAGACAATCTATACATCTTAGCTCCAAATGGAAGGACACTTAATATAGTTTATCCGGAAACTCTATAATGAAAAAGTAGTTTGTTTTTGTATAATATCAGGTTTTTATATTTTTTTACTATTATTTCTACCACCACCAACCCGGTATGTTAAACATTGAAAGTAACAATATAATTAAAAATAAAATGATGTAATCCATGCAATTTATGTAAATACGATGTAAGTGTTAATAAATATAATGTTTTAATTATTTTGCTGTTAAATAAATTATTTAAAAAACATCTAGCGGTTGAATTAATAAACGCAGGCGAAGCTGCGGGTACCTACTAGTCATAATAATAATAACATAATGTGAAATTGTTTAGAACCATTTAAAAATTTATTAATTAAAAATTGTCAATACTTTTGCGATTTAAACTATCATTATTATTCGCATGTGTGTAGCTGTAGTACACCTATTGTTATTTAAATAACTGTTAAATTACTTTATTTAACTTAAAACTGTTTTCTATTTTTTATATAGTAGAAGAAGTAGTAATAATAAAATAAAAGTAAATAAACTACCAGTTTCTGTCCAGAAGATCTCTTGGAGAGAACAAACATAAATTAAGTACAATACTATGTAATTCCATTCACTTTATTAAGTTTAAATTTTGGAACTCTTCTTATACAAAAAGAATTATAATAATAACCTGTTTATTTTTAAGCAGTAGAAAATTTACAGGTTTTTTTAGAAAATTGTCAATTAAATTTCACACTAATTGCTTAGTTGCTTAAAATTTTTTACTAATTTATAAAGTAATGTGTGATTTTTTTAAATTGTTTGTGTCGTGTTGTATATAATCATCTTCAGTCTTATTTTCTGTATTGTAATAAAACTCATATTTATGTTTATTATTACATATACTCTACTAAAATATGTATAACCAATACCATAATTTGGTACGTCTGAGTACTTACCAAATTCATTAGTTGCCGGGCTCATTTTCTTCTTTTATAACTTGTTTTCTACCTAAGGGGTGCCAGGGTTCATGTACAGGGAGATTTTGAAACACAGTTGACGACACAAATGATAAGATATTCTTGAAATTAACCATCAAATTTAATTCAATCTAAGGTAGTACATATACAACCATGCGGTCAAAATAGTGACGTCATATGATATGACCCAAAACAAAATGGCGGTTACTTTTTCTATCTCTTTTTACTCTCTCTATTTCTTTATCTGTTGAATTAATATCAATGTAAACTTTATTGCTGCAGCTTAAAATCATTTATTAATAGTTAATTAGTTACTACACAAACCAATGCCCTCGGCATATGTGGTTATGGCCATACATTCACTCATTCATTCTCACACATTCAACTTCAAACCCGTACATTCTTTTTTATTATCGATTTGGTATTAATGAGCTCATTAACTATGAAAATGACAAAAGGAACTTCTCTGCTTATTAGGTGGTGGTGTCCATCCGTTGTTGGTGTGGGACGCCCATGGTGATGGCCGGTGTTCCCCTTTAATTCCGCTGAGTTTAATTAGATAGATGTGTGCACTGAATTTACATTTTTTTATATATTTATACTGTTAAATAAGATGAGCCTTCATTGCTCCACTACTGTTGATAACACTTTTGTTAGTTAATTTAAACTATTGTTAAAAAGTTAAACACAACGATACATCGCTGTGGCTCCTCTGAAGACTGGCGTTGAAATGAGACCGAGGCAAATGTAAATTTGCGCTTGTGTGTGTGGTTCTTACGTCATCCAGCTTTGTCTTGCTGGACAATGCCTCGTTGCACATATTGTATTCAGTGCGTCATTGTTCTTAGCGATGACGGAACCGTGCTATAGCCCAATCATAATTCATATTGTAGTCCTTCGTCACAAACACCGCCATGGCCTTTTTTTATTTCAGCACGTCCATCGGCGACCTTGGTGTCTTACTCTGGCTGAATTTGCGTTGTTCCTTTTCCCAGAGGCACAATGGACCTAACCATCCCGTGTTTAAATAATTACATAATACAAAACATTGAAAATACCTATATCACCCATAATTATGGTACTGGGTCATTAGGTACTGTTACAAACCCCCTCAATGAAAATTTTTGTGTCGAAACACAAAAAATTTCATTGACTCATTCACACTTTCCTAAAAGGATCTGTCTAGATATGTCACCACAACCCCCTGTAACGTTAGAAAAAAAAAAAACTTATCATTACTTACCCTTGGTCCCATGATGTTGGTCGCACCCTCTGACCTTACTGACTTCTCCTGAGAGATCCCTACACCATAAGGCCATGAGGCACTCTACACTCCTGTTCTGACGCTCCAGCCAGCCCAGGACTGCGGTCACAACACCACAAAACTCTGAAACATTGCATACAAAATTTTAAAATAGTGGTCTAGTACACTTACATATCTACAACTGATATGTTCCCTTTTAGACGCATTGGTTTGTGTTTGGGACATTGGTTTGTTTTTAATTCAAAAGTTTCAACCTCACAACTACAAGACTTAAAATACATTGATTTTTTACCACCACCAAACTCAATTTCTTCCTTGTAAGAAAATAAACAACATATATATAACTACACATAACACAATACATCAACAATTCTTTAATATACCCCCAAAATACCTTCACCTAATTATTTCTACAAATTCAGCTTACAACTATCATGGCAGACACTTTTATTATTTAAATTTTGTTACTCAACTTAGATTCACTTCTTCTATTTTGTAAATGGCAGCTTACTATAATATTTTATTCAACTTCATTTGTAACTTTAGACTTTCAACTTTAAAATCTACCATATTTTAACACTTGTTATCGTCATTACCCCTGTAACGACCTCCTAACCACACACTCTATTGTACTACCTAACATAATAAAACATCATAAAACACGGTACCTTACATATTAACACTGTTACATTTACATTACATTAAACAATTTACATGTACATGACTTGTATTAAACTTTATAAGACATTACTATCAACAATTCTCTATTAAATTTTTAATTATTTGACATTTGTTTATATCAAATTCTATACAACAATTTCAATTTTATCCTTACCTTTCTGTTACAATTACCTTCCTACCATGAATTTTCCTTTTCTAACCCTTTTATCCTTACTAGTTTGGGTAACTCTCTATTATTCATTATTTTCTCTATCTTATTTTGGCATTGTCAATCTAACCTTACTCACCTCTTTTTTACACTAACCGCTTCTAACCATTTATATAGCATGACACCAATATCTCTATGATAACCCCCTTCACAAATCCCATTTAAAACCTCTGGCACCGCGCATTTTTTGTACTAGTATGTGTGTATTCCCTCACTATGCTCATTCCATCATTGGTTCCTGACCCTTTCAGATAACCCTTTCCGGCACACAACGGTCCCTTCCTGTCTCAACATCTCTCGTTGCAGACTCCTACACCAATACCCTTATTACAAAATATCACCATCAACAACAAATATAATTACCATGCACATTACTCAACTCTACTTATATAATCACTAACCACTGTGTCCCTAAAATATCTAACACCTCTTTATATATTATCTGTATTTCAACACTTTATTTTCCCTAACTCCCGTTAACTCTTATTTAACTAACTCCAATGCCCTTATTTATCACTATTACCCAAACTCTTTACAACATTTCAACTTAATATATCACTAGAAAATTCATCACTTATCTACTAACAACAATACCTCTCAATACCCAAATCTGTTACCTGCTTCATTTATTAACCCTTAGAACCTGAATCTCAAAATATCATTTAAACTTTCTTCAATTATTTAAAATCCTACAATACATGTTTACACAAAAAAATACATAAAATACACAACAGCAAAAATACGCAAATACACTGACATTAATACACAAAAATATACAATTCACATCGTCATTAATCATTTACCATAATCAGTCATAATCAGTCCATCTTAAAAAACACTGTTCACATAATTAAATGTTCATAACACAATAAAATAATCAACCTCCATCGTCAAATAGCAATCGAACCTTAAAACTATATACATTGTTTAATATTAGGTATCTTATATTATAATTATAAATACCTATCCAATTCAAACGTTCATTATTATTCCCAAACTCATTTAACATGTCATGCTTGATCATTGTCCTGTCACCTCGTGTATAATAAGTCATAATCATGTATTTTATCAAGTCATTTTTCTCATTCTCTCCTCCTACTTTATTCTCAATACAAGGTAAGTTTTCATTATATTTATCACTTCTATCTCCACCTAATCTTTCAGTGAACTCTTCATAATCTCTACATACTCTCTATAACTCTATCTCCCCATTATCACACAACTCTCTTTCACAATAACTCCCATCATAACCCCAAATCACATTCTCTCTCTCCATATATGCAGGGTACACTACAACTTTATTTTCGCACCACCTATCAGGTGCACAAAAAATCCAGGGACAACTATTTGCAGACCTTTTGTCTCCAGAACCTACATCGAAGGCACTCTCGTCCTTCCTAAAAACCTGTATATCACCCCCAAATACACCATTAAGGGAAAAATCTACCCCCTGCAATTGTTTTACAATTATTCTCTCTCTACACACTGTCTCTAACCCTTTAACACACACTATCATTCCATCATTATTATATTCTATTCCCCATAAAACCTCATTATTACTACCCCTGTTTACACAATCATTCTCTAACATCATACTTTTATTTATATTATCATACTTTTCTACCCCACTTACCTTGTTTTTGTTTCTATCTAATTTGTCTACTTTGTCAATACTACAATTTTGTTTCTGTATTTCATTTTAAAATTTTTCTAATTTCTCATTTAATTGATCTAATTTTACGTCTTGTACATTGTTTTGTTTCTTTAATTCATTCTCAAGGCTATCAAATTTTTCGTCAATCTCTTTTAATACTCTATTTTGCGTTTTAATTAATGTGAACAGATCTTCCAACGATATCTTATTTTCAACTGCTCTAGGTGTAGAATTCGCGCTTATTTTGTCTAACAAAATCGATTCTGTGTCTGTACTGTCCATTTCTACACTATTATTATTTTCTGCCATCATTACTTCAATATTTAAATGGTTATTTATCTTTTATTTATATTTGACTACGCAATTAACTCAATTTGTCATTAACTATGCAACTTCGTCAACATAACCTCTCATTCATTATATATCGTCTTATATCATCTTCTGTGTTTCTCAATCTAGCTGTTTTATATAAATTAATTTTTATATAAAGTCCACAGTGAGGGCGTCATTTGTAATAAAACTAATAATTACATCCCTAGTTCTGGGCGGCATTTGTAATAAAACTCATATTTATGTTTATTATTACATATACTCTACTAAAATATGTATAACCAATACCATAATTTGGTACGTCTGAGTACTTACCAAATTCATTAGTTGCCGGGCTCATTTTCTTCTTTTATAACTTGTTTTCTACCTAAGGGGTGCCAGGGTTCATGTACAGGGAGATTTTGAAACACAGTTGACGACACAAATGATAACAAGATATTCTTGAAATTAACCATCAAATTTAATTCAATCTAAGGTAGTACATATACAACCATGCGGTCAAAATAGTGACGTCATATGATATGACCCAAAACAAAATGGCGGTTACTTTTTCTATCTCTTTTTACTCTCTCTATTTCTTTATCTGTTGAATTAATTTCAATGTAAACTTTATTGCTGCAGCTTAAAATCATTTATTAATAGTTAATTAGTTACTACACAAACCAATGCCCTCGGCATATGTTACTAATTTCTGTAGTAATTCTGCCGCAGGTCCTTTTAATGCAAGAACAAATGAAACAGCCTTGTCTTTCTCTGTCCAATTATTTGCGCATGCAGCAGCTTCAAATTGGCGGAGGTACGTTGCCCAGTGACTGCTTCCGTCAAAGGTTGGAGCTTTGACATGAACTGTCCACACTGCAGGCAAAGTGACTTTCTCTATTAACTTATTTTCTGTGTCTTTTTCTGTCTTTATCACTGGTACAGTCTGTTCATAAATTTGTTTTGGTTGAATCTTCATGCACTGTTCAACTTCAATTTTAATTTGTTCTCTTATGTTTGCCATTGAGTTTTCTACTGCAGATATTTTTGTTGACATAACATTCACTCATTCATTCTCACACATTCAACTTCAAACCCGTACATTCTTTTTTATTATCGATTTGGTATTAATGAGCTCATTAACTATAAAAATGACAAAAGGAACTTCTCTGCTTATTAGGTGGTGGTGTCCATCCGTTGTTGGTGTGGGACGCCCATGGTGATGGCCGGTGTTCGCCTTTAATTCCGCTGAGTTTAATTAGATAGATGTGTGCACTGAATTTACATTTTTTATATTAATTACTTATTTTTTGCGTACCGTATCACTTATTATATGATATATAATTACCTTAATATCCACTTTAGTGATACACAGTTTTGTCACTGATGACGCGTTTCGGGACTAAGTCCCATCCTCAGATACATAATTAATAAACTAAAATATTAAAATCACGACCATGATACTGGTCAAGTCAAAAATAAATAAAATAAATTATAAATCGCATGTAATAAGTTTTGCTAACCACGGCTGGAGCTCCCGCATGCGTTCACCCGCAACCGCGATTGTCACGCGACTCAAACATCACACAGAGTCGCGTGACAATCGCGGTTGCGGGTGAACGCATGCGGGAGCTCCAGCCGTGGTTAGCAAAACTTATTACATGCGATTTGTAATTTATTTTATTTATTTTTGACTTGACCAGTATCATGGTCGTGATTTTAATATTTTAGTTTATTAATTATGTATCTGAGGATGGGACTTAGTCCCGAAACGCGTCATCAGTGACGAAACTGTGTATCACTAAAGTGGATATTAAGGTAATTATATATCATTTTTTATATATTTATACTGTTAAATAAGATGAGCCTTCATTGCTCCACTACTGTTGATAACACTTTTGTTAGTTAATTTAAACTATTGTTAAAAAGTTATACACACAACGATACATCGCTGTGGCTCCTCTGAAGACTGGGGTTGAAATGAGACCGAGGCAAATGTAAATTTGCGCTTGTGTGTGTGGTTCTTACGTCATCCAGCTTTGTCTTGCTGGACAACGCCTCGTTGCACATATTGTATTCAGTGCGTCATTGTTCTTAGCGATGACGGAACCGTGCTATAGCCCAATCATAATTCATATTGTAGTCCTTCGTCACAAACACCGCCATCGCCTTTTTTTTTTTCAGCACGTCCATCGGCGACCTTGGTGTCTTACTCTGGCTGAATTTGCGTTGTTCCTTTTCCCAGAGGGACAATGGACCTAACCATTCCGTGTTTAAATAATTACATAACACAAAACATTGAAAATACCTATATCACCCATAATTATGGTACTGGGTCATTATGTACTGTTACAGTATTTATTACTGGTTGCTACAATGAAGTGTTGATGTTACGGCATCTAAAATAAGTTGATACCAGCCTCATTACGTCAGAGCCTTTTTTGAAGTAGGGGGTAGGATTTCTTCATTCATTTCTTCTTCTCTTTCCTGTCTTCATTATTGGGGTTAAGAATATTTTAAATGGTGTTATCATCACTAAGTGCTTCTGTGGTGGTTACCTCATCATCAGCCATTTGGTACTCATCGATAAAAGTGCAAACTGAAGAAACGGTGGAACATTGAAGTGTTTTATCCATTCACTTAGAGGTAGATAGTCTCCTTTATCATAATCTTCATCATCAGAAAAATTCCTTTGTAGAACAAGTTCAGAATGCCTAAACCCATACACAGGTACACACGCATAAATGCCTACAAACAGAAAATACACTCTTCCACATCACTATAGAAAAAAATTCCTGACTAGCGCTTTAAAGCTTCATACCTCATCATCAGATTAAAATATACAATAATAAAAAAACGAGACAATTCATTTATACCTACCCAACAGAGCGCACACATTTTCATAAATAAACCGTGAGGTAAACACCCATTGTATGTGTGTGTGTGTGTGTGTGTGTATGCATGCATGTGCACAGTACACACACACACACACAATCTACTAGAAATAAATGTAAAACAATGTGATGGTGAGCTGTGACATTTGAAAGACCTAATCTTTAGTGATGTTCAACAGCGTAATTTCTGTTTGTGGTTATCACAGCTAACACAACTTCATTAATTAAGCATGTTTTACAGTTGAAGGTATATCCAAGTCCCATGCTTTGACAAGAAGGCACATATAAATGACACTCCATCATATAAATTATATTTAATTTTATTTCATTTGTTCTCTCTTCTTTTTTTTTATAGTGACCATTCACAAGTGAGAGAGACTAACTTTTGAAATGTTATATATAAATTGCGTGTGACATTTTCTTCTGAAATTACATTATATATTGTTTTTTTTATTGTTAGGTATATTAATGACAACAAGTAAATTCACTATTAAAAAATTCATGCTCTAAAAGTAGACCTACATAGGTTCTTTACATCTAAAACACCTGTTGTTCGAAACTTTATCAAACTTTTTGAATATATTATGTAGCTAATAAATTTTTCAAACCATTTAACTTAATTCTACCAATTCTGCACATGACTGAAATAAAAGTGCTCTGACTGAATGATATTGATTACATTGTAACTCTACAAAAATGATCGAAATACATAAATAATAAAATAATGCCAGGACTTACCTGCTGCATAAATTTTGATCAGAAGCCAGAGTCGCCACCAATATCTTTGAAGGACAGATATGGAAACCTTTACACTTTACCTTAAATAAAACGGGACAATTTCGCCATCTGACTACCCCCCCCCCCCCAATAATAATTCAGAAGATGTCCGGGAACGTTTAGACGAATCTTGCAGCACAGAAATGAGAAAGTGGTAATGACTAAATAACTTAGACTAACACATTTTATTGAAGAGAATCATTATTTTTAATGAGCAATTATTAAAAAAGGTTGTACTATTAATTTTTTAATAATTTGACTTAAAACTTTCGTACATTTTGTAGCGGGGCATTTTGGGCCTACCTGAGGCAATATAACAAAATTTGTATTTTTTTTTTATGATAGTAAATAACATTTGTGATGATAGGGAAAAACTTAGGTAAATTTACTGTTTGGAGCGATCGCAACGGTGGCTGCACTGCTTGAGGCGTTGAATGCAGAATTATTTAATAATATTTTATAAACCATAGAACAGATTCAATAACCGACTAGCTGTGCCAAAGTCAGTTCAAGGACACAACACAACTGTAAACAAGTTATATAACCATGTCAGACCATCTGACGTAAGAATATACGTCAGAGCTGATCCTGTGTTGGAATGCGGTCATGTAACGAAAGTAGTCTGCTGGCGGAGTGATATAAACTTTAAAAAACAAAGGAAATTGATCATCCTACAACAGCCGCTTCACAAATTAGTGCCTGTAGCTCTGCCCCAGTCTCATCTCATCACTCGCGCGAGTGAGATGTAAAAGTTTCGAAACGTAAGAGCGGGCTCGCAAAACAACAAAATGTGAATAATATATTTCAAAATGTGGCTAAACATTCAAAATTCATATTAAATTGAACTAACAGTTAAATGGGTTATTCTAAAAACAGGTAAATTCAGTGATCTACGTAGTGCGCGAAGTATAAGGCGATGTCATCTGGACTCACATGTCAGTTAAGTAACCTTCAATTTTCGTCTAACATCAACAAAATCCGATATAAATTTTATAACGAAACAAAATTTTAAGCACTAAACAAATGAGATCTCATATGGGTATGGGGGAATGTAAAACAGAGTGAATGAGAGTACGTATTAAATAAAGAACGCTGGTTTGCTTAATAAGGTAGTAAATTAATTGAATAAATACCATGGTTTAGTTTTAATTGTTTCTTCTTTTGAATGTTAAACTTAGATATATATATGGGAAAAATATAGTATTGAATAATTATAAATATGGCTAACAACCAATGTTCTAACGATAATGAAGTAAATGGAAAGAAATAACTTGCTATAAAATGAATAAATAATTCGTGAGCAACAAATAAGTTGTTGGGTAAATTATTTCAAATAACCAGTTCTGCACTTCCTGGTTCGCTGATTCGAACTTTGGTAAATAGTAACAGTTGGCAACACAAGATGGCGCCCGAAGGAGTTATTCAGAAAATAATTAAATTGAAAGTAAATTCCCTTAGGTTAAATTAAATTCAATTAAATATCAATTTGTTTAATACTGTACAATTGGCGCCCGAACAGGGACAATTTATATAAATGCAATTATATAAATACAGCCCACTGGGAAAGCAGAACGGTTGTTTGAGGTAAAGCCAAAATTACGTAAAATAGACGTAAAAGGTTATGTTTTGTAGTATGGGTGAGTAAAATATTCTTGTTAGTAAGTATTGTTAACTAACATATAATTACGTCCCAGTGAGGGCGACATCTGTTAACTACCATCTAATTTTCTTTTTATATACATAAACTATGGTACTTATATATGTATAATGTCGGTCAAAACATGGTACACATGTGTACTTACCGGGATCCTTGCCGGTGAACATGTGCTTCTTCGTTTAAACACTTTTTTACCTAAGGGGTGCCAGGATTCGTAACAGCGAGATTTGTTTAAACAGAAAAAGTGACACAATGAAAACACAAACTCTTTAGCTACTGTAACTACTCGTTTTAATTTTCCACATAATAAAACATACAGTCGTAAAACATACATAAAGGCCTAACCCAAAATGGCTGCCAGTATTAACTCAAAACAAAATGGCTGCTATCTTTCTTTATTGTTTTCTTTTATTAATTTAATTAAATCAGTACTGAGAAGCCTCATCATTAAAATTAGTTAGATTCCTTTTTATTTTATACTGCAGTTAAAGTATCGTATATCAACACAAACCAATGCCCTATACGTATATAGGCATGGCCACGCCCTAGTGCAATCACACGCTCACTCACACGTTACTGTAATTACATTTTATACAATTTATTATTTCATTTATTGAGCTCATGAATAAATATAAAGAGAGATAAATTGTGACTTCTCTGTGGTAAGCGGATCGTCGCTCCCTCGCTGGCCTCAGATGTATCCCAGGAGTATGATCGGTGTTGAATTCATTACAAGTTAGATTTTTCTGCACTGACTCTACATTAAAGGTGTTATAATATGTACTTTGGTTTACTGTTCTCTACTACATGTTTGATATCACATTTTACAAGATTCTAATAGTTTTTCACAACTTCTGATGAAAATTATTGCCACCAGCGATACATCGCTGTGGCCTCTCTAGTGGACGGTGATGAACTGAGACCGATTAATGTACAACTTTATGCTTGTGTGCGTGACTTTGACGTCATTAAGCTCTGTTCTGCAGAACAACGCCCTAGTCGTACGCATTGTTTTCAGTGCGTCATTGTTTTTTCTATGACGGAATAACTTTATTGTCCAATCACAATGTATATGTAACAGACTTCATCACCATCTCCGCCATGGCTGTTTCCGACTCCCGCACGTTCCAACGGTGACCTTGGTATGATACACTGCCTGATTTTGCTTGGTTCTCTCTTTATATTGGGACAATGGACCTAACCACTCTGTATGTTCATAGTTACACAATAAAACATTGAAAATCACCCTTATAACCCATAATTATGGAATGGGGTCAAAATGTACTGTTACAAACCCCCTCAAGGAAAATTTCTGTGTCGGAACACAAAAAATTTCCTTGACTCATTCACACTTTCCTAAAAGGATCAGTCTAGATATGTCACCACAACCCCCTGTATTGTTATTATATAAAAATTTTATCATCACTTACCCTTGGTCCTATGATGCTGGTCGCACCCTCTGACCTTACTGGACTTCTCCGGAGAGATCCCTACACCATAAGGCCATGAGGCACTCTACACTCCTGTTCTGACGCTCCAGCCAGCCCAGGACTGCGGTCACAACACCACAAAACTCTGAAACATTGCATACAAAAATTAAAATAGTGGTCCAGTATACTTCCATATCTATAACTGATATGTTCCCTTTTAGATACATTGGTTTGTGTTCGGGCATTGGTTTGTTTTTTTTTTTTTTTTTTTTTTTTCAAAAGTTTCACTTATCCACAACAAGACTTAAAATACATCGATTTTTACCACCACCAAATTCAACTGCTTCCTCGTAAGAAAATAAACAACCTATATAGGTAACTACATATAACACAATATATCAACAATTCTTTAGTATACCCCAAAATACCTTCACCTACTTATTTCTATACATTCAACTTACAACTATCATGGCAGACACCTTTACTTTAAACTTTGTTCCTCAACTTATAATCATTTATCTATTTTTGTAAATGGCAGCTTACTAGACTATTTCATTTAACTTCATTTTTAACTTTAAACTTCCAACTTCAGAATATACTATATCTTAACACTGGTTACCGTCATTACCCCTGTAGTGACCTCCTAACCACACACTCTATTGCCCCCCAACATAATAAAACATCATAAAACATTGAACATTACATATTAACATTGTTACGTTTACCTTACATTAAACAATTTAAACTTACATGATTTGTACCAAACTTTATAACATCAATTCTCAATTAACTTTTAATTATTTGACCTTCATTAGATTCTATACAACAATTTCAATTTTATCCTTACCCTTCTGTTACAATTACCTTCCTTTGTTACCTCACCTTCCTACCATGCCTTCTCCTTTTCTAACCCTTCTATCCTTACTTGTTTGGGTGACTCTCTATTATTCACTATTTTCTCTGTCTTATTTTGGCATCTGTCAACCTAACCTTACTACCCCTTTTTTTTTTTTTCTACACTAGCCGCTTCTAACCATTAATATATTTTGACACCAATATCTCTTAATAACCCCCTTCACAAATCCCATTTAAAACCTCTGGCACCGCGCCTTTTTTGTACTAGTATGTGTGTATTCCCTCTAACCAACTAATTCCCTTATCGGTTTCTGACCCTTTCAGATAACCCTTTCCGGCACACAACGATCCCTCCTGTCTCAACATCTCTCGTTGGACTCCTACACCAATACCCTTATTACAAAATATCACCATCAACAACTATAAAATTACCATTCACATTACTCAACTCTACATATAATTACTAACCACTGTGTCCCTAAAATATCTAACACCTCTTTATATACTATCAACATCTCAACATTTTATTTTTCCTAACTCCCAATAACTCTATTTAACTAACTCCAATGCCCTGATTTATCACTATCCCCAAACTCTTTATAACATTTCAACATTAATATACCATTAGAAATTCATCACTTATCTGCTAACAACACCTTTCATATCCAAATACATAATCATCTACTAACCATTAGAATCTGAATTCTCCTAATATCCTTTAAAATCATTATTAACTTCCTCCAATTATTTAAAATCGTACAATACATGTTTACATAAAAATTACATAAAATACACAACAGTAAAAATACACAAATACATAGACATCAATACACAAAATATACAATTCACATAATCATTAAATCATTCACCATAATCAGTCCTAGTCAGTCCATTTTTAAAAACACTGTCCACACAATTAAATGTTCATAACACAATAAACAATTACCCCATATCGTCGAACAATAGTCTTATCTTATATCTATATACATTGCTTATTATTAAATCTCTTATATTAACATCATAAATGCATATACCATTCAAATTTTCATTATTTTCCACAAACTCATTTAATCTGTCATGATTGGTCATTGTCCTGTCACCTCCAGTATAATTCGTCACAATCAGATAAGTTACTAAGTCATTATTTTCATTATCATCTCCTACTACTGCTATATCAGCTTAATTACAAGGTAAGTATTTCATATAGTTTGTTTTCTTCCATCCTACTCTCTCTATCAACTCTTTATAACCTCTATCTAACTTAAATACTTGCATCTCACCATCTACACACAACTCTTTCTCTAAATATCTCTCAAAACATTTCTCACCATCATACCAAGCTACACACTCTCTCTCCATATATGCAGGGGACTCTACTACTTTATCACTGCACCACCTGTGAAGTGCACAAAAAAAACCAGGGACCACTTTATTTGTAGACCTTTTGTCTTCCAAATACGCATTGAAGGCACTCTCGTCCTTCCTAAACACACGTGAAGTCTTTACTTCACCCCCTACTACAACATTAAGGGAAAATCTTACCCCCTGCAAGCCTTTTATCTGTAAATTCTCTCTATACTTTCTCTCTAATTCATCAACACTTTTTATCACTTCATTATCAAATTCTACTCCCATTATACTTTTATCACCACTCTCAATACTCACACAATTATTTTCTAACACTATATTTTTACTTCTATTATCGTAATGATCACCACTACTTACCTTGTTTTTGTCTATCTCTAACTTGTCTACTTTGTCAATACTACAATTTTGTCTCTGTATTTCGTTTTCAACTTTTTTTAGTTTCTCGTCTAATTGGTTCAATTTTACGTCTCGTACATTATTTTGTTTTTTCAATTCATTTTCGAGGCTATCAAACTTCTCGTCAATCTCTTTTAACACACTATTTTGTGTTTTAATCAATGCGAACAGGTCTTCTAATGATATTTTATTTTCGACTGCCTTAGGCGTCGAATTCGCGCTTATTCTGTCTAATAAAACAGACTCTGTGTGTGTGTCGTTTAAACCTAACATACTATTATTGTGTTCTGCCATAATTTAGCTGTTTCTATTACTCTCTGTATTTTTTATTATATAATTATTGGTTGTTTTGTTTCGTCAACATAACCTTTTGTGTTTTTTGGTTATGTTCTGTTTTGCACCACCTTCTCTGTTTTCAAATCTGGCTGTTTATATAAATTAATATTTATATCGTCCTCAGTAAGGGCGCCATCTGTTAACTAACATATAATTACGTCCCAGTGAGGGCGACATCTGTTAACTACCATCTAATTTTCTTTTTATATACATAAACTATGGTACTTATATATGTATAATGTCGGTCAAAACATGGTACACATGTGTACTTACCGGGATCCTTGCCGGTGAACATGTGCTTCTTCGTTTAAACACTTTTTTACCTAAGGGGTGCCAGGATTCGTAACAGCGAGATTTGTTTAAACAGAAAAAGTGACACAATGAAAACACAAACTCTTTAGCTACTGTAACTACTCGTTTTAATTTTCCACATAATAAAACATACAGTCGTAAAACATACATAAAGGCCTAACCCAAAATGGCTGCCAGTATTAACTCAAAACAAAATGGCTGCTATCTTTCTTTATTGTTTTCTTTTATTAATTTAATTAAATCAGTACTGAGAAGCCTCATCATTAAAATTAGTTAGATTCCTTTTTATTTTATACTGCAGTTAAAGTATCGTATATCAACACAAACCAATGCCCTATACGTATATAGGCATGGCCACGCCCTAGTGCAATCACACGCTCACTCACACGTTACTGTAATTACATTTTATACAATTTATTATTTCATTTATTGAGCTCATGAATAAATATAAAGAGAGATAAATTGTGACTTCTCTGTGGTAAGCGGATCGTCGCTCCCTCGCTGGCCTCAGATGTATCCCAGGAGTATGATCGGTGTTGAATTCATTACAAGTTAGATTTTTCTGCACTGACTCTACATTAAAGGTGTTATAATATGTACTTTGGTTTACTGTTCTCTACTACATGTTTGATATCACATTTTACAAGATTCTAATAGTTTTTCACAACTTCTGATGAAAATTATTGCCACCAGCGATACATCGCTGTGGCCTCTCTAGTGGACGGTGATGAACTGAGACCGATTAATGTACAATTTTATGCTTGTGTGCGTGACTTTGACGTCATTAAGCTCTGTTCTGCAGAACAACGCCCTAGTCGTACGCATTGTTTTCAGTGCGTCATTGTTTTTTCTATGACGGAATAACTTTATTGTCCAATCACAATGTATATGTAACAGACTTCATCACCATCTCCGCCATGGCTGTTTCCGACTCCCGCACGTTCCAACGGTGACCTTGGTATGATACACTGCCTGATTTTGCTTGGTTCTCTCTTTATATTGGGACAATGGACCTAACCACTCTGTATGTTCATAGTTACACAATAAAACATTGAAAATCACCCTTATAACCCATAATTATGGAATGGGGTCAAAATGTACTGTTACAGTATGTGTTACCTATGATAATATTTTATAAAGAAATTTATATCTAAAAGATTTTACAAAAAATGGCAGATAATAACGAGGTTGCAGTTGAAATGAACGAGTTGGTTAGTGTGGAAGAACCAGGGGTTCATTCAACCCCAGTAAATCAATCAAAAGAAATCAGCCTAACTGAATCCGCTAGAGACGACTCGAGTAATCTATCGACTCCAATCTCAACAAAATGTAAACAAGTAGAAAATGATATGATGAGTGTTATATTAAAGCAGTTCGAGAAAATGAACAGTAAATTTGATATTCAAAAGAATAGTTTGGATGAGTTAAAAACCCAAATTAATGAAATAAAGAGTGATTCTGACGTTAAATTTAACATCCAGAATGACAAATTTGATAGACAAAGTAGGGATATTAATGAGTTGAAATATGAGATTCAAGTATTAAATAAATGTTTTAAAAATAATAATGAAGCAATAGTAACTAGTCTGAATAAATTAGAACAGAGTGTTGAGAAGTTAGGTGACAATGTTATAAATATTACAAGTATTAAAAATGACGAAATAGTGGGAGAGGTAGTGTTAGATAATAAAATAATGACTCGTGATGATAATGATATTAATTACAATTCGGAGAGTATAGTGGGGGTAAAGAATAATGGAGAGACAAATGATGAGAATATAATCAAAAATAGTACTGATGAATGTGTGGAGTGTGATGTTGAGATGTATAGATGAAGTAAAGAGTATATTGATGTTGTATAATGTTGTACCCTCTGTCTGTAATAATTATGAGAGTGTGATGTGGTGTTATGAAGAGAGAGATTTGTGTGTGGAGAGAGAGATTGAATTATATAAGTTAAAAAGAAATTATGATGAATTGAGAGAAAGAGTAGTAGGGGTGAATTATTTTGAGAATATTTTTATAAATGATAATGACTTACCTGACGTGATAGTAAAGGAATATAAAAATGATAAAACAAATTACCTGACGTTGAATAATACTGATGTTGACTGGACAATCATAACTTATGGTGACAAGATTTATAATGGTATAATGGATAGAGTAAAGTTAATGGGTTATTATGATAATAATAATAATAATAAACTGTATGTTGATGAAAATGATACATGTTATAAATATATTAGGTATTTATATGACGATGGAGGTTGAAATAAAAAATCAGTGAATAGACATTGTTGACTACTGTAAATTTTGGTAATGACCTTGCAGATTTGGACGTATGAAGTGTGAAACAATTGAACAGTTATTGACGTATACTTTGTAAATATAATGTAGTGAATTCATTTGTGTGTATTATGAAATGTTAGGTAAGTAATGTGTATATGTATTAGAAAATGTTGTGATAATAATAATAATATTATTAATATTTTGCATTCTAATTAAAGAATAAAAATAATTATGAAAACAATAATTAATGATTTGTGATTTGGATATTATTGATAGGTAGGTTGTGTTTTAATAATCGATTGAAGTAAATAATTTGAGATGTTTAGATATTGTGATTGAATGTTATATGTTTGAATTTTTTTTTAATGAATTTACATTATGTGATGAGATTTCAATTTTAATAATAATTAATAAATAAATGAATGTTAAATGGTTTGGTTTGTGGAATAACATAATGGTTATTTAATATTAACATTAACATATGTTAATAATAAATTTGAAATTTTGAGTAATCTAATTGCAACATAGGATAAATAAATAATGATGATAAATAAAAAATAAGTTAATGAAAAATTTTTCAAGCAAGAATGTTTATAAGTTTTATATAAATTATATAAAAGAGAATTGTTTGTTTAATGTATGCTAATAATCAAGGTTAATGTCTATTTGTGTGTTATGTTATGTAATGTTGTAGCGGGTCAATTTTGGGTCCTTTTGTTTATTGCTGGTAATGGGTCTGAAAGGAGAGGGTTTTATTTTATAAAGAAAAAAAAGAAGAATGAATTTTGTTTGGACATCCTTTACGGTCACTCAGACATGCTTGTTGGACACCCTGTATTAAGATCCGTGCCAGTCCGAGTAAGGCACAAAGCGATAACGATGGAATGTGACTGTAAATGTGCGCCCGTGCGCCGTTGGCGATAATCTCGACACCAAACTCAACAACCGAACGGAACAACACGTGACTAATTAGACTGGCCACGTGAGCGCCACAGCCAATCACAACTCGAGCTGACGGAAGTAGGCATCACAAAACACAGTCGACATTAGTCAGAGACGCTAAGCAGCAGATTGTACAACAGCGTGTAGATGTAGTTAGTGAGCCGCGGGCCCCGGTTGGTTGAAACTTTCTAAATATGAATAACTCAGTGTAATACCGACGTATTACCGACCGGGACCCAAGGAAATAAGGAGGTTATACAGGAGAAGTGTAGTGAACTGCGGGCAAATTATTCAAAGTGACGCAAACTAACGAACGAAGCAACGTGTACCCGGATGGTGTCTCGAGATATATACAGTTTTAAAGTAAAATGGGGTGTTTCAATTAAATGGTTCTAAATCGTGTGAATGTGTGTGTGAGCAGCTGGGCTGACCTGTATAGGGTAAGAAATATCTAAATGTAAGGCATATCTGTATCTATTTCAGAATTTGTTTCTCTCATGTTTGTGTCATAATGATTTTGATCCGTCTTAACAGTAATTAAAACTATTTGCTTCACTATAATTATGTGTTAGTCTAAGTTATTTCGTCATTACCACTGTCTTATTTCTGTGTTGAAAAAATTCGTCTAAACGTTCCGGAATCTTTCTGAATTATTAATTGGGTGGGGTCAGATCGCAAAATTGTCCGTTTTATTAAGGTGAAGTGTAAAGGTCTCCATATCTGTCCTTCAAAGATATAGGTGGCGACTCTGGACTTCTGATGAAATTTCTGCAACAGGTAAGTCCTGGTAGTGGTTTTATATTTATATTTTATATATTTCGGTCTCTTTTTTATTGTTTACAATGTATTATACAAGACGTAAAATGAAATAAAGTTATGATAGTTAAAATTTTCAATGGGTTGCAAAAGATAGAAATGGGTGATAGTAATTGTTTGAATAAAATGTTTGAATCAGTTCAAGTTGAATTTTTGTGGGACATATAGATCTGTCCAAATTGAAGTCAAAGTTAAAGAAATAGTAGAGATGAAAATAATGTAATGTTGTTTTGAGTCAATGTATGTTATAGAATTTTGAGAAGTATAAGTGGAGACACAGTAGAATTGGAGAATTTATGTAGAGTTTTGAGTGATATATTGTTGTTTATTTTGATGTTGTTATTTTGTTGTAGTTGTAGTAAGGTAATGAGATTGAGATTTTGGGGATGGCAATTTTGTAGTAGGGGTAGTGTAGTGTGGGAGTCCGCAACATAAGGGTTGGGACGGGATTTGGTATAGATTTAGAGGGAAAGGGTTGCCTTAGGTAGAATCCAGGAACCAGAGAACGGGAATTGAGCTTTTTTGGGGGGGGAAACACTTATCCTATGTACAAAGGGTTAGAGAGTATTTTTTTTATATATTGAGAGAAGGTGGCGAATTGAGCTAAAGTAGTAAGTAGTTAGAGGTAGAGAAGGATTAGTAGATTTTTTGAGAGTGGGGTGTCATACTAGTTAAAGATTTTGTAAGGGAGCATTAGAGTAATAAAAGGGGAAGATTATGAGTAAATGCCTAGTTGATAAAGTGAGTTATAATGAATAGCTGAGAATCACCCAAAGTAATGAAAGGGAATAATAAAGGAAATGATGGGTTAAAAAAAAAAAAAAAAAAAAAAAAAAAAAAAAAAAAAAAAAAAAATTTGAGAAACGAATTAATAAAAGTTAAATTGAGATTAAAATGTAATTTTCTGATTTTATATGCAAATTTAATAATGTAAAGTGTGTAAATTTTTAAATATAAATTGTTTATTTTAAGATGATAATAACAATGTACTATGTTTTCTTATGTTGTATTGTGTTTGTTAGTGTAAGAGAATTTTATGAAGTTAAATATTTTAAATGCATTTTAAATTGGGGATGAGAGAAATGTAAAATGGTAATGGGAAATGTTTGTGAGTCAGTCGTCTGTTTATTTAAATTCTGATGGGAATCAGGGCAATGATTTTAAATTTTGGGATAAAGTTAATAAGAGAAAGTAGATGGAATTTTAAGAGGGGTATCATATTGTTGGTAGATATTTTGCTATATATGTTAGAGATAAGTAGCAAACAAAACCAGTGCTTCTTAGCGCAAACCAGCACCGCTAGGGGGAAACAGATCAGTTGGGGATATGGTGTTGTATAAGGCCACTATTTGATATTTTGATTTGTTGTTTCAGTGTTGGGTGATGCTGTGGCGGCGGACCTGAGCTGGCCTGCGCGTCAGAGCAGGGGCGTTGAGTATCTGTCTGACTCTACGGTGTTGGGATCTCGAGAGAGAAGTCCAGTATTGTCATTCAGGTGCGGTCACAGTCACCGGACCAAGGGTGAGTTGATTATATTTTTTGTAAACCATACAGGGGGTTGTGGCGACATATCCTGGCTGATCCCTTTAGCAAGTATGAATGTGTCAATGAGATTTTTTATGCTTCGGCATAAAATATCTCATTGAGGGGGTATTGTAGCGGGGCATTTTGGGCCTACCTGAGGCAATATAACAAAATTTGTATTTTTTTTTATGATAGTAAATAACATTTGTGATGATAGGGAAAAACTTAGGTAAATTTACTGTTTGGAGCGATCGCAACGGTGGCTGCACTGCTTGAGGCATTGAATGCAGAATTATTTAATAATATTTTATAAACCATAGAACAGATTCAATAACCGACTAGCTGTGCCAAAGTCAGTTCAAGGACACAACACAACTGTAAACAAGTTATATAACCATGTCAGACCATCTGACGTAAGAATATACGTCAGAGCTGATCCTGTGTTGGAATGCGGTCATGTAACGAAAGTAGTCTGCTGGCGGAGTGATATAAACTTTAAAAAACAAAGGAAATTGATCATCCTACAACAGCCGCTTCACAAATTAGCGCCTGTAGCTCTGCCCCAGTCTCATCTCATCACTCGCGCGAGTGAGATGTAAAAGTTTCGAAACGTAAGAGCGGGCCCGCAAAACAACAAAATGTGAATAATATATTTCAAAATGTGGCTAAACATTCAAAATTCATATTAAATTGAACTAACAGTTAAATGGGTTATTCTAAAAACAGGTAAATTCAGTGATCTACGTAGTGCGCGAAGTATAAGGCGATGTCATCTGGACTCACATGTCAGTTAAGTAACCTTCAATTTTTGTCTAACATCAACAAAATCCGATATAAATTTTATAACGAAACAAAATTTTAAGCACTAAACAAATGAGATCTCATATGGGTATGGGGGAATGTAAAACAGAGTGAATGAGAGTACGTATTAAATAAAGAACGCTGGTTTGCTTAATAAGGTAGTAAATTAATTGAATAAATACCATGGTTTAGTTTTAATTGTTTCTTCTTTTGAATGTTAAACTTAGATATATATATATATATATGGGAAAAATATAGTATTGAATAATTATAAATATGGCTAACAACCAATGTTCTAACGATAATGAAGTAAATGGAAAGAAATAACTTGCTATAAAATGAATAAATAATTCATGAGCAACAAATAAGTTGTTGGGTAAATTATTTCAAATAACCAGTTCTGCACTTCCTGGTTCGCTGATTCGAACTTTGGTAAATAGTAACAGTTGGCAACACAAGATGGCGCCCGAAGGAGTTATTCAGAAAATAATTAAATTGAAAGTAAATTCCCTTAGGTTAAATTAAATTCAATTAAATATCAATTTGTTTAATACTGTACAATTTTTACACTATGTTTTATATGGTCATAATTACATCCTATTACTTACAACTAGGTAGACTGCCCAGTCTGCTTCTCTTTCTCTCTCTCTCTCTCTCTCATTCTTATTTAAAACAAAAAAACCTTTATTTTCCTTTTTATAAATTCACTTTTGTATCTAAGAACTCACGGTCGCGATTCTGGCCAAACACGTGGTTTTCGTTCACCTGATTCGTTGCCCGTTTCTTCACTCCACTTCACCAGTTGGAAACTTATTATGTCCGTTAATTCCTCGGGTCCCGGTCGGTATTAACGATATTATTTTGAATTATTCATATTTTTATAAAACTCGACCGACCGGGCCCGCACAACACTGTCAGCGTCTGTCAGCGAACTCGGTTTCTCGTGGACTGCCTCATTCCATGCAGCCGGACATTAATGCCATGCCGGCGAACAAATTTCGTCGTCGCTCACCGCCTGAGTAGTCACAGTTTAGTGGCTATGTACATGACACATAGCAGTTTTTCCGTGTTGTACGTCGATGATATTTAGACGCTTACTGGTCGACGTCACCAAAGTAGGATGGGCTTAAACCTTACATCCGTCGACTTAGTAAAGGAAGTGAACAGAGATTATTCTTTTAGCCATTTTTTGTGGTTCACAGCAGCGTGGGTCCGCGCGCATGGTTGTGTGACGCGCTCAGACGTACTGCCACACACTTGCAAAGTTCTTGGAAATGACAACTTGGTACATTCCTGGTTCTGATTGCACCATTGTTGAAACGTAGTGCTGCCTTTGTTATACCACTGCTACAATACAACACGTGGCCTGGTCACTGTTGAATATTACGTTTACAAATATTTTTTAATAAAACCCCGAAATTTAAATAAAATGAAACCCCGCAAAATCGGTACGTTACAACATTTTATAACTAATTATGTGCATACTTATAACAGTTTCAACATAGATAAATTAGGATACAAACAGTTTTAAAAAGTATTAAAAATAAATTATTTAATTTTTAAATAAGTATTAGCAACATAAAATCTTTCCTATGTATGAACGGGACACATATATGCCAATAAAATGGGTTTTCTACTAGATGCGTAAGTGCATCCATAGCAAACGGTATCGGGAAATGATGTCATGTGCTGCGGATGCACTTACAGGTCCTTAATAAAAAAAACGATAAATATTGAATATAAATATTTGAATAAAAAGTTATTTATACCTACAGGTTACTTAATTAAGCAAACTTATACACAAAAACAAAACAAAAATCAGCATTTTGGAAACCTGTTTAAATATTCTTCAGGTTCACGTGGTAAACTATAATTTTTTGGGGTTATTACAAATCACTTTTAAAATTTAAGATAACAAATACTCTTGTTAATACAGTTATAAAAATTTCACATTAACATGAAAAGGAAAACAAAGTATGTTCATAATGTACATTATAGTGAATAGAATATATTTTTCTGAGTATTGCTTAGGCCTTTATCAGAAGGATCATATCAGGTTTTCTTATTTTTTTTAGTATATTTATACAAATTAATTAAAGAGTTAAGTAATTAGAAAACAAGCTTTTCTCTTAAATTGCAATTTTGTAAGTTACATCTAGTACAGTAAACCCTCGATTTAACAGACTAATTGGGGCTGATAGGTGTCCGTAAAATCGAAAGTCCGTTAAATCGCAAATTTTGTTTTTTGAGGATATATTTAAATCAAATAGGCCTATAACACTTGAAATTTTAATACTATTAATATCATGCAAATACCGTATTGTTCCGAATGCAAGCCGCACTTTTTCTCCTAAAAACATGGTCGCTAATTTGGCCTGCGGCTTGCATTCGCGTGCTAACAAAATTCGAAGTTATACCTGACTTCTGGCGGGACGAACGCTTTTGGTATCTATGAGTTGTTTACTGCCTAAGCAACAGCAGTTTGCCTGGCTGTAGTTAACTCTGGTGTTATGATTTATGACTACAACCGAATGTTTTAACAGCAAACTGAAGAAAGAATAGTAAGATAAAGTGTAAGTGCGTGCTCACGCGCGCATGCTCGCACCCTTCTGTAGGCAGCAAGACAAAGGATGAGTAGAGGGGGTGTGAGTAACATGTTTCTAAATAACGGGTAAACTGCCAGTGTGGTTTTCTATTGTAACAGCGACAACATCGCTTATCTGTATTTTGTTTTCATTCGGCGTTTTTGTAGTGCATTTGCGGTATGAGTGATATTGTGGAGACTAAAGGCACGCAGTCAAATCAAATTAAACGTAACCCGTACGATGCGAATTATAAATTAATTGTGATACAAATGTAGAAAAAACATGCAATCGTGAAGCTGCAAGGAAATTCGATATTGATGAATCCTGTATTGACGATGGAGAAAACAGAAGGAACGACTTTTAAATGCAAATACTGCGCGACGAGCATTTGCTGGACCTCAAGTTGGGCGTTTTGTAGCAGTTGAGTCCAGCGTCTGTGAATACGTACGGCTTTTAAGAAGGCAAGGACTCCCTGTCACTAGACATGTTTTAAAATTAAAAGCTTTAGAAATCCCAGAAGAATTAACAGTCTCCGGTTTCAAAGCCAGCTTCGGGTGTATAAGACGAATGATGCGGCGAAATGGATTTGCGCTTAAATGACGTACATCACTCGTGCTAAAACTACCGAGTGACTACGAAGAGAAACTCCTACAGTATCAGCGGTTTGTCATTCATTTATGCAAGAAGCATAATTATTCACTTGAACACATGGGAAATGCCGATGAAACGCCCGTAGTTTTTATTTTTTATTTACGGTGGACCAAAAGGGAACCAAATCTGTAACAGTAAAGATTACAGGAAATGAAAAATTACGTGCCACTGTAACGCTTGCTGTATTAGCCGATGGACAAAAATTTCACAGTGAAATAAGATGCATATCAGTGTATATTGTTCAGTGTTAGTCATCGTGATGTCTTCCACTGAACGTGTGCGACACCTGCGTCAACGACAACGCAAAGACAGGGATCGTGAAGAATTAAATGAATTCTTGATGAATACTCCGTTCTCATCAAATACAATTGAAGATGAGAAAATTTGCGTGTTTCAAAACAAGAAACAAGAAGAAAAGAAACGAAAGAATGCTGCGATAGCCAAGCAATATCGCCAGAACAGGAGAGTCTGCAGTTTATGCACATTATACGTTTCAAAAGCCTAAAAACATTATCATGCTTTGATGGTTTTTTTTGTCAAATTCTGTCCGTTAAATCCGAAGTCCGTTAAACCGAGATCCGTTAAATCGAGGGTTTACTGTATTTAATTTGATCTATATAATGTGAATTGAAATTTATTTTTTTTTTATTTGTAGGAAGATGAAGCGGTGGATATATGACAAACAGCAGTATAAGGGAACGCCATCAAGCCCTAAAGCAAGAAGACAGAGGCACAAATCTATGGGTGAACTCGAAATGTCAACCTCAAACATGACAAGTGGTGCAAAATCAAAGAAACATCATTCTTCCTTTTTAACTACTTCTGAGGTGAGATGATATATTGTAACAATCTGTGAAGTTACGGGTTTTTAATTATGTTTGAGGACGTTTGAAAGCCCCACTGTTGGGTTCGCCAATTTGTAATATAACGTGTTTATGGGGGGTCCTTCTTGTTTCAGCCCCACGTTGGAGTCGTCAATTTGATATATAACGAGTTACTCGGGATCAATAAGATTTATTTTAGGTTTCGGGGTTTGACCAAGCTCCACGTTGGTATGCGCCAATTTGTAACCAACCACGTGGTTTCTATGTTTTATTTAATTATGTTATTAATAAATATATCTATTCGGTTGTTACCGATGAAGCCTCCTGAAAATATATTATTAAGGCAAATATAATTATAATTATGTTCTTTTAACTTATAATCGTACTACGATATAGGTTTAACTTAGTATTGAGTAGTTGGGTAATATTAACGATATATATAGTGTATTGACTGAATGTAATGAGTATTCTTGTCAACCCTAGTCCCTCGATGTTAGAAAATTCTGTTCAAATTTTGTACTGAAAACACGCTAGTTCGGCAATCTCCCGTTCCACCAGCTGTAAACACTTAGCGCTGGTATTTGTAATAATCGTGTTTCTAGGTTAGCCGTTCATCGGGTTTGAATCAACCTTTTATTGTAAATTATCCCACCCACTACAGATAGTATCTATTCTGCAATAACTTCAAACATTATCTCATACAATAAAGATCCTTTATTAATTTTATCTATTATTTCACAGTTACTGTTATCTCCAAAATAATAATATTATCAAATCGATTATACAAAAATATATCGATTGTCAATTGATCAAGTTACTTTGTCTCATACAAATTAAATATAACAACAAATAATTCTTATCCCAGGGTTCGTAAGATTCTTTGAACCATTAGTAAGGCCAGGTAAAATGCACAATTAAGGTTACTCAAGTATTACAAAACAAAATTATTAACTCTAAATATATTGAATTTAAAATAGGTTGTTTTTTACCGGGTCGGCAGAACTCAAACTGGCACTGGTCGTCTGTAAACAGTGAAGATGTTCAGCTTAAGTTACATTCATCCAGGAAAACTTGTTTTGACCCTTAATAAAATTGATAGGGTAATATCCAGGGAAGCTCTCAGGAACTCTTCTAACTGCTGTTCTTCACCTATGATCTTGATAGTTGTCGGTCACGCTGGAATGAAAATAGTATCCCAGCTTCTTCTGCAAGTGAAGGTTAACTCTGCAAAACGAGATCTTCGTATGTCTTCTCAATAATTCCGTTAGTTTCGGCCTTTATTTCTCTTAATTAATCTTCTGGTTATAGGAGAAATCGGTTTAATACCGAATCCAGCGGAATTATTCTGGTGAATGAGGTGAGGGGTTTTCAACTCTTTTAAATGTATTCAGTTATAATTTGGAAGTCTAATTAGTTTTATCACTCATCAGTATTATGATAGAATTAGATTTCAAAGAGGGTTTTTTAATTTTGATTCAGATTTTCTTCAGAATTTATTATTCATTTTTTTAAATGTATCTGCCCATCTCAACTCAATAGCTTGTAACAATCAGAACGAATGATTCAATATAAACAACTCATGTCCATTTCAGTTGCCTTAACAACCACTTTTTCCTGTCATTGGGTGAAATTAGATATCCTAGAGCCAGAATTATAGAATATTACTACTCTTTTTCAATAAAATACTCCATGCTTGGAATAATACTAAATTACCTAAAATTCTCACCTAACCTTCCTTCATAAACAGTATATGTTTTACTATAGTTTCATTGGACTGGACTTCTTAAAAAGGTATTAATTTCCTTTTACAAATATTAAATTTAGGCCTATAGGTTTTCTTACCACTGTTATAACATTGTTTGGTTTTTTAACTTAATTTTATTTTACCTGACCTACTGTACAATTAATTATTGGTTAATGGTCATTTACATTAATTTTAACTTCCTGGTTTTTATTTTATTACCTTAATTAATTCGTCTTAGAACCCTTCATTAGTTTACAATATAATTATCAGAACTACTTGTCAAACCTTAAACACTGATTGCCCTCCTGGCCAAGTTTACAAATATTAATTAAAACAACTGCATTATTCAATTTTAGACAATACTTAAAACTTAGTATAATGCCTAACACAGGTAACTATACTTGATTGTCTAAAGACAAATTTAACATAAATACAAACATTATCATTGATGAAGTATTCCTATTAAACATCATTAGTTCACTCTTACCATACTCAAAACATAACATAAATATTCTGTGAACATCAACATGCTACAGTATAAAAACAAGCACAATCTATTATATTAACTATTAATTGGTATGGTATTTCATATTCAACATTAATTATTGCCTCTTTTGACTTGAGGTACCTCTCAGATGCATTAATTACTGAGCAACCTTAATTCAGGGTATGGTCCTTGACCATAGTTAATTCAATTTTTTATGTAACGTTGGGGACCTCAACTCTGTTACGTTACAATATTCATCGCTGTTAAATGACAGATGATTTTTTTTCATCATTTCAAATATGAGTTCCTCAATTGAAATAGTAAATTTATTGACTGCTATCTCACTCATAAGCTTTCATGGTAAATACACATCCTTTATTTTCCTTTAAACCAACATGTGACGAGGAATCCTCAGTGGGTTGACTAAGACGGCAAACTCTTGACTCCTCCCCATGATGTTAAAAACAAACCCATACTTTACTACAAAGTATTCCCCATCCAACTTGCCTAAAAACTACAATAAAATTGAAACATAATACGTAACAAATATTTAACATAAAAACATTTTATGACCATTACAGCACAGGATTTTATTTTATTACAACAATCCTGCCACATCATTTAAAGCCATTTCCAAACTCCCAGTAACTTATAACTGTCATCTCTGTTAAAACTGTTCTTAGTTTGTAAATTTCTATCACCTCTCAGATCACCTGAGGAAACAAGTTGCAAATCTTCACCATGATTGCCCTGTCTTCAAATAAGATCTATGCTTGTTTTCATTTGTGTGCTCTGCTGTTGCTGATTCCTTCAGGTGCCTCACATGTTCTTACACTAGTGTTAACACCTGTCTCTGCGTTTCGCCCACATACATAACACTGTAACTGCACAGGACCTTGTAGATGCCAGGAGTAATGTATCTTATCTTTTGCTGATGGTAACATTTGGCAAACCCTCCTAACCAACTTGAGTGTACACTATACATTGTGTTTCTTCAATATCTGGCTGATTTTATCAGTAGTTCCATGTACGTAAGGGAAATAAGAGCATCATTTTTTGCTTCAGCCTGAAAGCATACAGGGCCAACTTCATAAAATGGGGAGGGGGGCACTCTGTTTACAGAAAATCGACCCACATGATTGTAACATAAATGCTAAGTCGCATCGCCATCTGGCACAAAAACAAGTAGTACTAAACTCATTAATAAACAGAGTGATATACAGATGTGACAAGGAAAACCGGGATATGAAGTGAGGTATGTTAAAGAAAGGGCTTCGCCGTAATGGTTACAACAACGTAGAAATCAGACAAGCCTTTATAAGTCTTCTGCAGAAATTGAAATTGTCCTGGTACACATTCAGGCTGAAGTAGAACATTGATGTGGCGTCATTGCAGTATTGATGAAAGAAAATTGTTAGGTTTAAAGAAAAGTAAACATGACATGTATTAAGCTAAAAAAAAAGAATTGTTATTTTTGACTGCTGTTTAATAGAAAATATCAACTTCTCAGATTTAGAAAAAATGTAGGTATTTTGTAGTAACAGTATAAGACATACTGTAGAATGTTTTAAAAGTTTGTGGTGTGTGTGTGTGTGTGTGTGTGTGTGTGTGTGTGTGTGTTCTTTTAAACATTATGGTCTATGTGCCTTACCATTAATAATAATAATAATAGGCTTCTTTTGTTCTATTGAAGTGGTTGAGGGGAGGCAGGGTAGGCTGTGTACATGATCCATATAACACACAAGTAAGACAGTGTGGCTAGCACTACATTTCAGTCATTTATTATTATCCTTTATGCATTTCTACAGATTGATTCAGTCTGGCCACTGGAAAACACTTATGTTTTATGATGTGCCAGATATAGAACGTGGTACCTCCCTCTAGGTGTGCAGCTATCTGTCATACACATTGATCTTTAAGCCCCCTCTCACCAATAATTAAAGAGGTATTTTTCTCTTATCACAGTATTTTTTTCTACACAGAATAATGTTAATCATTTTTTGCAAAACATTTTCACCAATACATTTTATCTCCTTCTGGTAACTTTGGGGAAAATAAACTGATTTCATCAGCAGTAAAAATACCTTTACTACATAAATCATATTTAGGATAGAAACATGTTTACATCTAGACCAGAAGATTGATAATATTCCTGGTGGAGGGCACCAGTACCAAGTTAAGCTGTAAGAGAAATGATTCTGGACAGCCTGTCTTTGGAATATTATGGGTGTGAATCTAGTAGGAAAACTGGTCCCCTTAGTCTGATAAGACAGCCAGTTTGTGGGTGACAACTCAGACAGAAAATCGGGCTGGACATCAATCTCAAAGATAGCAGCCCCACCATCGTCTTATCCTAGTAACATATTCAGGGGACATATTAGTTACTAAACTGCTCTAAGCAAGATTTCTAAGCTGAAATGATGGAGAGGTATGGGGCAGCCAAAGGAGCATTGGAGCGACCATCTCTAGTCTATCTACTTGGGACCGAAACAAACCATTTTTGGTTTTATCATTGCTGAAAATGGTGATGATAAGTTTACACATCACATCTATCATATTTGTATCTGTATTGCAACCACTTCTCCACATATACCATTTTAAAAGGCATTAAAAGGCAAATTTTGCCTAGTATGAAATTCCTCTGAGCTGTTGGTTACTATAAAGTTTTTTATTTCAGATTTCCACAAGTACTTCAATGATTTTTTTTTTTTTTTTCTCCAGATCGCTATTATGATTAATTTAAGAATTTTACTTTATATAATCCACTAGGCGATCTCAGTTTTTCAAATACGACATGTTTCAGGGACTAAATCCCTATCCTCAGGTACAGTAAACTGCTATTCCCCTAATACATAGGGGTCGTCGAAAAGATTAAAACGTTTATACACATAAACACCACACGCACAAAACTCACTATGAATAAATTAACATATATACATAAACATATGAAAATGTTATAAGTGACTCGGTGCACTGGTCGACCTCTGATCGTCAACTAACATGTATTCGCTCTTCACTGCTTATCTTCAATGCGGTATCATATAATTTATTGGATTTAAACATCAGCTGATCGTTGAGTAACTGTTCCTCATTTATTTTGGAGGCCCTGTATATTTCAAACTCTTCTAGGGCATTCAGGAGATGACCTTTATTACATATGTGTATCGGCTCCATGTTTTCTTTGAATCCGGTGTAACTATGGTTTTCGTTTATGAGTTGGAGTGCGTAATTTGATGAGGTGGTTTGGGGATTCTTTTTTGGTAGGTGTTCTTTAAACCTCTCGATAAATTTTGTCCCCGGTTGTCCGATATAGAACTTATCGCACTCACTGCACTGGATTCTATACACTCCTGAACATTCCTCCGATGTTATTGGAGCACGTGGCTTAAGTATATTTTTTTAGATTATTCATGGTCTTGAATGAAACATTTATACATAATTTTTTAAATTCATTTTTTATTACATTGGGGAGTAAGTTCGTATATAATGCTGAGACGTATTGTGTTTTATTTTTAGCCTTATTATTGTCACCATTTATTTTCCGTAATTGTTTAAGTATTATTGTATCCACAATTTCTATTTTATATCCATTTCTCAAAGCTATGTGTTTTATGACGTTAGATTCGTCCTTATAATCTTCCGTGTTCATTGGTATGTTTAATAGTCTATATGCTAGCGCATTAAACGCCGCCATTTTTTGTGTGTACGGATGATTCGATTTAGCATTTATAACTATGTCTGTTGTGGTAGGCTTTCGGTATATTTTAAAACCGAGATGGTTGTTTCTTTTTAACACCGATACATCGAGGAAGTTCAAGCTATTATTAGTTTCCATTTCCATGGTAAATTTAGTGTTACGGTTAATGTCGTTAATAAACTTAAAAAACATATCCACCTGTCTATGAGTGCCATTAAATATTATGAAGGTATCGTCTACGTAACGTGTATAAAAACTATTTTATCATGGAACTGGTTGTAGTTAGACAACAGAAATTTATTCTCATAGTAGTTCATGTATATTTCGGCCAAAAGTCCGCTTAGAGGTGAACCCATTGCCAACCCTTCCTTTTGGTTAAAATACTTATTGTCATGAGTGTAATAATTTTGTTCTAAACAAAAAGCAGATAGAAGAACTCCTATCTTTATTACAGATTATAGTACAACACTGTGACACTGTTCACACGAATAAGTCACGTCTAAAAATTCCTTATCGCCAGGTATGAGAGGACAAAAAGCCGCGAGATGCACCCAGCCAATCACGAGCCAGGTAGCCAGATACAGAAAGATGCTGAGCCATGTTGAAAAGTTGAGTTCACGTCGAACTTCCGAGCCGCGCAGGTGCGTCAGTGCACGGTTCGCCGAAAACCTGTACTCAGTAATGTAAACCGACCGGCCGAACATAAAAATGTTTATTTGAATTGTGTTCAAATAATGTGTGTGAGCAACTAGCAGTCGACAAAAGCCCTCAGACGGCGCGATTCTCTATATCAGTGCTCGAGCAAAATTTTAAAGTCGGCCGACAAATAAAAAGTGAATGTACGTAAGACAGAAATAAAAAAATGTGAACAAAAGTAATTTACATCAAAGCTAAATGGTGAATTTCGGACCTAAAAAGTGAACAAAAGCAAATTAATGGTAGTGTTGCAACCACGTGGAGACAGCCACAGCAGTAATGCGCAAAACAGGAAAGTAACTATTTTCAATCTAATCAGACGAGAATTAAAGAAAGAGAGAGATTAATAAAAAGGGGAAATTTAAAAAATATAATGAGAATGAAAGTGGGTGTGCGTGTGAGAATGTAAAAATATTAAAAGTACTGTACTGGTTGGTCAAGAATAGCTTTAGAGTAATTAACCATTTATAATGTTAATATTAATTAAGCCATTGTAATCTCAGATTTATAATTTTGATGTTATACAAAGGGAATAGAGTGTTAAAAGAAAGTTTGAGGAGTTGAAAGTAATGTTAGTAAAAGGGAAGTAAGTTTTTTTTTTAATAAAACAATAATTGATTTAGTCAGCACAACAAGGTGCTAGAATAGCTAATTTCACCATTAACCTTCTCCTATATTTCTGTGTCCACACAAATTCGTCTCACGATACTGGGAATCTTCTGATTAAGGGGAGTTAGATTGCTTTGAAATTATTAAAGGATTAATTAATGGGAAGGGTACTAAAGTTTTACATATTTTAACTTAAAAAATATGTTGGCGACCTTGAACTTCTGTTGGCGTTTTTAAAAAGTAAGTAGGCGAAGAAAAGATCGCAGGTAAGAGTCTGGCAGTATAAATTTACTTAAGAAATTTGTTTGTTTCTTCACATAGTTTTGCCTATTTTAAAATTACCACCAATCTCTCTAACAGAAAGCCTTTTTCAGACAACACATTCAGTAATTTCAACTTTTTTCATAAACAGTGAGTTTACATATATTATAATACTTATTTATAAATTTGTCTTGTATGAATAACAATGAATTTGTTATAAACTGTTTTGTTTACACGGTACGTATGTCAGAAGCTGTGCATAATGTATTGTTAATTGTACACATTTTATAGAAATTTAGACATCATTTATTGCTTTAGCAAAACAAACATTTGTATCATGTATAACTCAAGTTGTGTCTTCATATATACTGTAGAAGTAATCCTCACAATCTGCACCATTTACTACAGGGATTTTCTAAAAAACTTAATGAATGTTTACCCACTCCATTGATTTGGAAATTCTTCTTAACTGCAGACTTCTGAGCAATTGTCAAACTACTTTCAAAACATGTCCTGATTTACAACATTTTCTGCCATCTTCAATATATGTCTGAAAGGCATTATATTTTTTTATAAGTAATGAAGTATTAGTGGCCTCACTATTGAAACTTTATAATTTCTTATGTACAAACCACTGTAAATGCGTGGTTGCAGGTTTTAGGTTGGTTACTAGTGCAGGTTGATTTGAACCTGATGATGGTTTTGAATACCAAAGTCACTAGTTGTTATTACAACGCTTTTCTATTTGTTTGTATATTAGAAATTGTAAAGTTGGAATAATTGTAGTTGTTTTTGGTGCCAGAGTTAAACTCAAAGCTGAGTAAACTATTAATTGTAATGGCCTCCAGTTACCTCTAGGGTTTTTCATTCAGATGTTACCCCGCTGTGAAAACAAGTTTAAGACAAACATTCAGAACAAGGAGATAGAAAATACATGGTAATAAGCTTAGATGTATTATAGCATCAGGCGTTTCTTGTGTATGATTTGGACAGTACTTATCTTAAATTTTTGTATACAAATTCTCATGTTTTTTGTACACAGATTGTGAAAGCAAGAATTTTTCTTACAGGAAGAGTTTCCTAAGGGTACAGTGACAAGTACATCACCCACTCGTAATAACAGTGGTAATGGGAATACACGGAAAGATCGTAAGCAGTGCTTCAAGAAGAGACTCTTTTTCAATCCTGGTAAGAGATATGCCAAGATCTAGCATGTGCACACACACACACACACACTCCACAATATCACAAGAATAAAATTCATCTACAAGTATAAATTATTTTGCCAAATACACATTTGATACATTAAATGTGCATTGTTAGAAACTTTTAAGTGAAGCATGTTAAATAATTAAATTGATTCAAATTATTAATTTAAAAAGTGTCTGATCATACGAATCCAATCTGTGAAATGTACATTAAACAAAATAATTTACGCATGCATGAAATAGTACTCAGTATTTAATGATTAAATTTTATATTATCTTACCATTATTTGGACGTCAACTGACGTGTTAATGAATACAGTAGGACCTTTGTATATCGAACTTCTTTATATCGAAAATCTCCATTTATCGAATTTTTTTTAAGTCCCATGAAATTTCAATATAAAATAATTTCCATATATCGAAAAAAATTTCTATATATCGAACTTTGTAACTTCAGAAATGAGGGGAAAATTATCTGTGATTCCACATTGACTAAAAATGAAACCTGTTAGACCGGTCTGGATTAGTCAGTTGATCACGTGACACTTTGCGTGTTCCTCACTCCCTCAATCTACAACAATCGTTCCCGGCGCATTACAGTATCTCGTCATTCGGTAGTACTGTATGTTATTAAGGAGTAAGGTTAACTCAGTTTCAGTCAGTCTTTATTTTTGTTTTGAGTTTATTTTTTATTTTATCTTGAGTTCACGAGAACGTAAATGCTGTAATGTCAAAAAGAAAATCTTTGAATGTTGCAGAAAAGGTGGCATTATTAAAAGATGTGGATAGTGGAATGCGAAAAAAAGACGTTGCGATAAAGTTTTTGATTCCGCCGAGTACAGTGTCAACCATAATAAAGAATCGAGAATCTGTTTTAAAAACTCATGAAAATGTAGGAGCAGATAGAAAACGGTCTAAAACGTGCAAATATGATGACGTGGACAAAGCAGTTCTTAAATGGGTGACAATGGTGCGAGATAAAAACATGCCTGTCTCAGGACCGCTTATAAAGGAAAAGGCGGTAGAGTATGCTAAAGTGTTGGGGCACGAAGAGTTTCAAGCAAGTTCTGGATGGTTGGACAAATTTAAGAAACGTCACAGCATTAAAGAAAAAGTTATTTCGGGAGAAAGTGGGAGTGTATCTGAAGCAGATTGTAACCAGTGGAAAACTACAACTTTAAGGTTAATTTTAGAAGAGTATGAACCAGATAATGTTTTTAACATGGATGAAACCGGACTTTTTTTCAGATGTTTACCAAATAAGACTCTATCCTTTAAAGACGATAAATGCTTCGGAGGTAAACATAGTAAAGAACGAATAACTGTTGTCGTGTGTGCCAATATGTCCGGAAAAGAAAAAAATAAACTGTTGGTGATCGGAAAAAGCAAGCAACCAAGATGTTTTAAAGGAGTGAAGTCTTGAGAAACCGACTACGAATACAATAAAAAGTCATGGATGACGAGTGAGATTTTTGAGAAATGGATAGTAAACTTTGACAAAAAACTGATAAGACAAAAAAGAAAAGTGGTTCTTTTTGTTGACAATTGTCCGGCACACCCTCCTTTTGTGGGAAAAAAGTTAACAAACGTGAAGCTGGTTTTTTTCCCTCCAAACACCACATCTAAACTACAACCTATGGACCAGGGAGTAATAAAAAATCTCAAAATGCTTTACCGAAAACAGATCCTCAAGAGGCTCATTTTTGCATTGGAAAACAACAAACCTATTGATGATGCGATTAATCTCAGACTGTGTATATCAGAGGTAGCAAAGGTATGGCAAAATTATGTAGCAGAATCAACAATACAGAATTGTTTTATAAAAGCTGGCTTCTCTCAAAATACTGTTGTGGAAGAAGTTACTGCACTGCCACAACTTGAGGGTTGTTGGAACCAGTTACAGTCAACTGGCGCAATAGATCAAGACATGTCACTCGATGAATTTTTAAGCGTCGACGAAGACGTTATTGTTGCAGAATATCCAACGGACGATAACATTTTAAGTTCATTAAAAGATACTGAAGATTTAGGTGAAGACAATGAGGCAGAAGAAATTGAAGTACCTAAACCTTCTAAGAAAGAAATGATGACAGCATTTGAAACAATCCGTCGAGGTCTTCAATCGGAAGAATATGTGCCTGATGATATTTTCCAGTCGCTCAACAAATGTGAACACTTTTATGAGGAATCTGCATCAAATTTGGTTCAGAAAGACATTCGAAATTATTTTACGACCAATTAATAAAATACAGTATTACTCATTTAACACGTAAGTTCCTACTTTTTTAAATACAAACAATTTTTTAAAGTAAATAAATAAATACTGTACTGTACACTAAATACTTTTTATTAAATAAATACAGTAATTTTTATTAAATAAATGCTTTTGGTTTTCATTTATTTATTACCAAAATGTCGTTTTAATAGTATGGAGGCCTATACATGATTTTTTTAACAAATTCCAGTGCTTTTCCTAACCTACGAATAATAATAAGTAACAGGTTTCTGTATATCGAAATTTCTATATATCGAATTTTTTCTTAGGAACCATCAAATTCGATATACAGAGGTCCTACTGTATTTAGATCTTGAAGTTCGTGTTGAAGTTAACCAAGTTATCGTCTAGTGTACTCGGCAGAGAATAATAGGCAATCCAAATAAACAAATACATATTTATAAGTTCATATAAAACATTACTTTATTACCAACCCTCGAAAATTCCACTCGCCAGTGGCGAGTGGGTTTTGACTGTGAAAAAAAGGAGAAAAGAGGAGAGAAAGAATGAAAAATGGAAAAAAGAAGGACGTCTATTAAACCAAAACACGTCATGTTTTTGTTTTAGTAAAGGCGCGTGTTGAAGTCGTAGGCCGTCAGTTAGCTGTCACCGTGTGAATTTTATAAACAAAACTGCTCTGTTGGATATAAACATCTTAAAACACGTCGAACAAAATAGTGTTGCTGAGAGAGGGGAGCGGAAATTTCACGCTGTTCTGCGCGGGCCACCGGCTGCCAGCCTTTGTCACTCCTTCCAAGTTGTACAGTCTGCTAATTATTGTTGAGTTGACCGGATGTGTTACGCGTGTGATTTATAGTTTCGTGTATTAAGAGTATTCTCAATTTCTAAGATCGTGTTCAGCGTGTATTTTATTTTTTGTGTGTTATTTTATTCATAATGAAACAGATTAAACTTAATTATTTCTTTAAAAAAAGTTCTACTGTCAGTACGACGATGCCTAGTGAGTCTGCGAGTGCGACGTCTACTGTTAGAGATGTAAATGCCGGGCCTAGTAGGGAAACTGAAATGCCTACTGTGGAAAACGCGAGTTCTGGTGGACTTAGGCCTACTCACGGTCCCTCTGGGAAACGAAAATTTCAAAGAGCTTGGCTGGATATCTTCCCCTGGCTAGCTTACGATTCCGACCGCGCAAAATGTACTATATGCGCTAAATACCCTTAAAATAGTGACCCAAAATGGGTAGCAGGATTTTCTGATTCCATGAAAAAGGAAACTTTTGTGTTTCATGGTAAAAGCCTAGTACATATGGACAATTTAACGTGGTTTGAAGTAGAGTCAGAACCAGGAAAAGCTCCTCTTGCCAAATGTATTAAGAAAATAGTCTTCTATGTTTGAGCATCTAACAACTTTATTCAACATAGCCTATTTTATAGGCATCAATGAAAAACCATTTACTGACTTCCCTAAGCAAGTTGCCCTTGCAACTAAATTAGGTGTAAATGTGGAGACAAAACAATATGTAAACAATAAAAACTGCCAAGTTTTCATTAATTTTATTGCTAAACAGTTACAAGAAGATGTGGTTCAAAAATTAAAAAATGCTCAGTGTTTCAGTATTTTAATTGATGGTTCCATGGACCGAAGTGCTGAGGAACATGTGATTGTTTATGCTCGTTATGTGTGTGAAGGGCAGATAAGAGAAGAACTTTTAGGCCTTGTGCCTCTCGAGAGCGGTAGGGCAGAGTCGTATTTCACTGCTGTTACTGGGCTCTTGGATAACTTAGGGCTTGATTGGAGAAGAGAAAAGTACATGGTTAGTGTAGGAACTGATGGGGTGTCGTCTATGATTGGCTCAAAGTCAGGTTTCATACTTCGTTTGAAAGAAGAAGCTCCGCATTTAATTAGCATTTACTGCGCCGCGCATCGTCTACAATTGGCCATACTTGATGCTGCCAATTCCATCCCTTACATAGAAAAGCTTGACGAAACTGTGAAGAACATATACAAATTTTACAAACGATCCTCAAAACGCCTCCATGAGCTTAAAAACACCGCGAAAACTTTAGAAAGTGAGATAGTAAAACTCAGAAATATTCACAATGTACGGTGGCTATGTAGTAAATCTGACGCTTTGAAAGCTTTGCGGTGTGATCTCGTACCTCTGGTCATCCATCTTGAGGATATAACGAACCGGAAAGCTACAACAGGAGAAGCTACGGATGCAGCTAGAGCAAAAGGCTATCTAAAAATCCTTATTACATCATACAAGTTTGTAAAAACATTAAACTTTTTGATTGACCTGTATGGGAAACTAAGAGCCATTTTGTAAAGTTTTACAGTTGAAAAGATCAGTACCTGGTCTCACAGGTACGATCGTCAATGATGGTAACGGTGGAAATGGTTCAGTTCTTTCTTTCATCTGAAGGATCCAGTGTGAAACAATTCCTTTCTGACACTTCAGACTCAGAGAAACTGAGTTGCTTAAAATACAATGGTGACCAAGGAATTGTTCTCACAAACACGTCTCAAGGGGAGGAATAATACAAATCAATCCGTAATAAGCTGATCGAAAGCACAGTTCATTACTTGAAGTGCCATCTTGATACACTTGAGACTGTAGTATGCACCAAGTGCCACGTTTTAATTTCTTGTGCCTTCCTCAAGATGACACCCTAACTGCATATGGCAATGAGGAGATTCTTCAATTGGCGCATGTTTTTATTACTGGTGATGTAAATGAGGATGTTTTGCTATCGGAATGGCTTCTATTAAAAATGATGGTTAAAGAAGAGCAAATAACTTCAAAAGGACTGGGTGAGCTATTAAAAACTCTGTACAAGTTTCCTGAGCGTTTTGGTGAGCTAAAGAAAGTATTTTACGGCGTTGCATGCATGGCAGTAACAACAGCATCTTGTGAACGGGGATATAGCTTTGTTAACAGGATAAAAGTGAAACAGACTTTCCCTGGACATCACTTCATTAGGAGATCTAATGCAGCTGGCAGTAAATGGACCACCCTTAGAAGATTTCAACCCTGGTGTAGCAATAGACAAATGGTATTTCTTGTCGGGACTTTGCCATGTTAGTGGCCACAAGAGGAAACACTCAGCCTAGTCCAGCTTGATTATTTTTAATCAATTATTTTTCATCTTCAACTCAATAAGGGACTATCAGAATATAAACTGGGCGAATGAATAATGTAGCGGTACATGCTAAATATTAAATAATAAAGTTTTATCCCCCCCCCCCCTGGGAAATGGTATCTGGCGAGTGGGAAGCGCCAGCAATTTTTGAGGGTTGTTTATTACGTTTAATCTGACGTTCTTGTTACATCACCATTCACATACGCAATTCATCCCCTTTTCTCTACATATTTTGTATTCTTACTCTCAACTCTATTACGGTCCACTATCGGACATTATTAAACTTAAATTGAATACATTTAAAACACCCTAGATATGAGGAAATTACATCTTAGATCATAATACTTCTTATAATTAGATTACATACTATATAAGGCAACCCAGCCTTGCTCATTCACACTTCCCATTCACACCTTTTACCCCAGTTTCATTTTCGAGCTCTTTTTTTTAATTTTGCATATTTATTTAATTAATTTTGAAATAGTTACTTCCTTTTGGTTATATCCGATAGTTTGTGGCAACACTTGTACTGTTTCGTTTTATTGGTAATAATAAAAGAAATAAAATGTGATTGATTTCAAATTTATTAAAGTTTTACTGTCTAACTTTGTCGGGCGCCATCTTGTATGAAGAAAGTATATTTACTTACCATTTTTTCGGGTCCTTTTCGGCGAACACAGGAGATCAGAATTGGTTGTTCAAAAATAAAGAAAACTTTATATTGTTTCCCATTAATATAGTTTTATTGGCATTTTATTAAAACTTTTATTGTTAAAACACTATCTCCTGACATCCTTTCTCTACTACAAATTCATATTGACAGAAGTTATTAAGCATATAATGGGATTTGAAACATAGTATATAAATTGCAAATAAACTTCTATAAAATTAAACATGACTAATATATACATTAAGACCTAACAACACAAACCAGCCTTCTTTGTTTACCTAGTTTCACTCACTCATGTACACACACACACACACACACACACACACACACACACACACACACACACACACACACACACAATTAATTTATAACCCGTGAGATCTCATAGTTTTTGAAAATGTTAAATTTTTAAATATTTAAACCAAAATTTTGAAAGTTCGTTTTATTGGATTCCGATGGATTACTTATCTGTTCATTTTTAGTCCAGAAGAAGTCACATTGCTTTCCGTGCGCACTTTCACTTTAATTCATAGTTTCCGAATTGTTATATTGCAAAGAAAACTGTTACTCACATTTTGAGTAAGACCTTTGATTTTAAGTCATTTTTTTAAATATATTATTCACATTTTGAAACAAATTTTTACATACGGGTGCCCATAATTTGCGTTCCGGAACTTTTACGTATACCACTCGCGAGAGTTGTTATTTCAGACTGGCAACAGGCCACCGGCACTATTTTATGAAGTCGCCGTGGTTGGATGATCAATTCTTATTGTTTTATGTTTGTATCACTACGCCAGCAGACTGTTTTGTTACATAACCGCATTCCACAGCGGTGATCGTCTCTGACGTAATATGGTCTGACGATCCGTTACATAATTTGTTATGCTGTTTTGTGTGTCATTGGTTGATCTTGGCACAATTCCAGCTTATTAATTCTGTTCGCTTCAATAATTTTCACGTATTTAATGTCAACAGCAGTGCTGCCACTGTCACTTCCGTCGCAACCACTAAATTTACCTTTCGTTTATACGTTTTGTCCCAATTATTGTAAAAAAAAAATGTTATTGTTTTATGAAAAAAAAATACAAACTGCTTTATTACCCCAAAATTAGGCCCGTTACAATACCTCCTCAATGAGATATTTTATGCCGAAGCATAAAAAATCTCATTGACACGTTCATACTTGCTAAAGGGATCAGCCAGGATATGTCACCACAACCCCCTGTATGATTTACAAAAAATATAATCAACTCACCCTTGGTCCGGTGACTGTGACCGCACCTGAATGACAATACTGGACTTCTCTCTCGAGAACCCAACACCGTAGAGTCAGACAGATACTTAACGCCCCTACTCTGACGCGCTGGCCAGCTCAGGTCCGCCGCCACAGCATCACCAAACACTGAAACAACAAATCGAAATATCAAATAGTGGCCTTATACAACACCATATCCCCAACTGATCTGTTTTCCCCTAGCGGTGCTGGTTTGCGCTAAGAAGCACTGGTTTTGTTTTCTACTTATTTCTAACATATATATCAAAATACCTAACAACACAATATAACATAAGGAAACATAGTACATTCATAATTCACATTATCGTTATCTTAAAGTAAACAATTTGTATTTAAAATTTACACTCTTTACATCATTAAATTTGCATATAAAATCATAAAATTACCTTTTAATAATAAAATACATAAATCTCCATTTAACTTTTATTAATTCGTTTCTCAAAAATTTTTTTTTTTTCAATCTTCGTTTTACACATCATTTCATTTATTATTCCCTTTCATTAATTTGGGTGATTCAACGTTATTCATTATAATTCACTTTATCAACTTGGCATTTACTCATAATCTTACCCCTTTTATTACTCTAACGCTCCCTTACAAAATCTTTGACTAGTATGACACCCCTCTATCAAAAAATCTACTAACCCTTCTCTACACCCAACTACTTACTACTTTAACTCAATTCGCCACCTTCTCTCAATATATAAAAAAAAATACTCTCTAACCCTTTGTACATAGGATACGTGTTTCCCCCCCCCCAAAAAAAACTCAATTCCCTTATTTGGTTCCTGGATTCTACCTAAGGCAACCCCTTCCCTACTAAATCGGTACCTAATCCCGTCCCAACTTATCATTATGTTGCGGACTCCCACATTACACTACCCCCTACTACAAAATTGCCATCCCCAAAAAATCTCAATCTCATTACCTTACTACAAATACAACAAAATAACAACATTAATTAATAACATCAATATATCACTCAACACTCCACATAAATTCTCCATTACTACTGTGTCTCCTCCCCAACATCAATACTTCTCAAAATTCTATAACATACATTAACTCAAAACAACATTACATTATTTTCATCCCTACTATTTCTTTAACTTTGACTTCAATTTGGACAGATCTATATGTCCCACAAATATTCATCACCCAAAAACTATCTCTTGCAACCCATTGAAAATTTTAACTATCACAACTTTATTTCATTTTATTTTAAAATCTATAAACACATTGAAAACGTATTATTATTTTTTTTTTTTATAATCCTTATTCCTAACAAACTACATGCAATTAACACAATAAGATATAATAAACGCAATATAGGAAGTATGTAGTGCATCTATTTTTCAAATCAAAACAAAATTATTTATTAGCGAGTCATCATTATTAAAATATAGCAAATTTCTAATTCGTTACCCCCCTGGATAACCTCCCTGCCACACACACTATGACCTTGTATAATACATTACATAACATAATACACAAATAGAAATTAACCTGGATTATTAGCATACATTAAACAAACAATTCTCTTTTAAATAATTTATATAAAACTTATAAACATTCTTGTTTAAAATATTTCATTAACTTTTTTATATATCACCACCATTTCATTATTTATCCTGTGCTGCAATTAGGTTTTCAAATTTATTATTAACATTTATTTTTAACCATTAAGTTATTCCACAAAATAAACCATTTAACATTCATTTATTTATTCATTAATTATTATTAAATTGAAATCTCATCAAACAATTTAAATACAAACATATAACATTCAATCACAATATTGAAACATCTCAAATTATTTACTTCAATTGATTATTAAAACACAACATATTTCCATTATTATCAAAAATTTAAAAATCATTAGTTATTGACTTCATAATTATTTTTATTATTTAGTTAGACTGCAAAATATTAATATTATTATTATTATCACAACATTTTTCTACTACATATACACATTATTTACCTAACATTTCATAATACACATAAATGAATTCACTACATTATTTACAAAGTATTCGTCAATAACTGTTCAATTGTTTCACACTTCATATGTCCAAATCTGCAAGGTCGTTACCAAAATTTACAATATCTAACAATGTCCATTCACTGATTTTTTTAGTTCAGCCTCCATCGTCATATAGATATCTAATATATTTGTAACATGCATCATTGTTATCCACATACCATTTATTATTATTATTATCATAATAATCCATTAACTCTATTTCATTCATTATGTCATTATAATTTATAGGGTTATTCCCTATAAATATTTCATAAACCTTGCCAACATAAGTCATTATTGTCCAGTCTCCATCAGTATTATTGGTCAACGTCAGGTAAGTTGTTTCATCATTTTTATATTCCTCTACCATTACATCAGGTAAGTCATTATCGTTTATAAAGATATTATCAAAATAATTCTCTATCTCTCTTTCCACAGGTAAGTATTTTATATGGTTCATCTTCACCCCTTCTAATATTTTTCTCAATTCATCATAATTTCTTTTTAACTTATATAATTATATCTCTCTCTCAATACACAACTCTCTCTCTTCATAACCCCACATCACACTCTCACAATTATTACAGACAGAGGGTACAACATTATACAACATCAATATACACTTCAATTCATCTACTAATACGGGTCTCTCGCCCTTCAAAAACAACATTTGTGAACACTCTGGTTCAGAAAAATAAAAGGGAAAATTTACCCTCTGCCCACATTCAACTACTATATTATTTTTCCACTCTCTCTCTACTTCATCAATACACCTTAACATCTCATAATCACATTCCACAAACTCATCAGTACTCTTTGATATAACATTTTCAATTATATTATTATTCTCATTACTTTCAACAACATCATTATTATTTATTAATTCTTTATCTGGCATCGTATTTTTACATTTGTCACTACAATTTTCATTTGTTTTATTTTTCTCAGTACATACACGCTCTCTTAACTCATTTGCTGCTCTTTTTGTTTCACTACGTATTTCATTCATTCGGTCATCAATGCTACACAGCGAATTAGTTAATACTTCAAACTTGGCATCATTCATATCAAAACGACTACTTATCATATTAAATTTGGTTTCAAAATTACTATTCATTTTCTCGAATTGACTGAGCATGATACTCATCATATCACTATTATTCTCTTTCTTAACTGAGGTCGGCGTCGATTGACTAGTGACGCCTTCCATTATTCTCGATTCAGTCTCGCTTAAATTTCTATTTATTTGACTCTCAGTTTGACTATCAGTAAAACTGACTTCATTGTTACTATTTTCATTAGTATTCATCATTTTTATTTAATTCTTACTTATTTATAATACACATCTATCAATCATATTATAACCTTACTACTTATGTTTATACATTTTTTAGTTACCTTAAACAACCATTCTGTTCTCCCAAGTAGGCCTATATTTTATATAAATTTCTTTATATAAAATTGTCCCTGTTCAGAAGCCACTTATACTGTTTCGTTTTATTGGTAATAATAAAAGAAATAAAATGTGATTGATTTCAAATTTATTAAAGTTTTACTTGTCTAACTTTGTCGGGCGCCATCTTGTATGAAGAAAGTATATTTACTTACCATTTTTTCGGGTCCTTTTCGGCGAACACAGGAGATCAGAATTGGTTGTTCAAAAATAAAGAAAACTTTATATTGTTTCCCGTTAATATAGTTTTATTGGCATTTTATTAAAACTTTTATTGTTAAAACACTATCTCCTGACATCCTTTCTCTACTACAAATTCATATTGACGGAAGTTATTAAGCATATAATGGGATTTGAAACATAGTATATAAATTGCAAATAAACTTCTATAAAATTAAACATGACTAATATATACATTAAGACCTAACAACACAAACCAGCCTTCTTTGTTTACCTAGTTTCACTCACTCATGTACACACACACACACACACACACACACACACAATTAATTTGTAACTCATAGTTTTTGAAAATGTTAAATTTTTAAATATTTAAACCAAAATTTTGAAAGTTCGTTTTATTGGATTCCGATGGATTACTTATCTGTTCATTTTTAGTCCAGAAGAAGTCACATTGCTTTCCGTGCGCACTTTCACTTTAATTCATAGTTTCCGAATTGTTATATTGCAAAGAAAACTGTTACTCACATTTTGAGTAAGAACTTTGATTTTAAGTCTTTTTTTAAATATATTATTCACAGTTTTAAACAAATTTTTACATACGGGCACCCGTAATTTGCGTTCCGGAACTTTTACGTATACCACTCGCGAGAGTTGTTATTTCAGACTGGCAACAGGCCACCGGCACTATTTTATGAAGTCGCCGTGGTTGGATGATCAATTCTTATTGTTTTATGTTTGTATCACTATGCCAGCAGACTGTTTTGTTACATAACCGCATTCCACAGCGGTGATCGTCTCTGACGTAATATGGTCTGACGATCCGTTACATAATTTGTTATGCTGTTTTGTGTGTCATTGGTTGACCTTGGCACAATTCCAGCTTATTAATTCTGTTTGCTTCAATATTTTTCACGTACTTAATGTCAACAGCAGTGCTGCCACTGTCACTTCCGTCGCAACCACTAAATTTACCTTTCGTTTATACGTTTTGTCCCAATTATTGTAAAAAAAAAAGTTATTGTTTTATGAAAAAAAAATACAAACTGCTTTATTACCCCAAAATTAGGCCCGTTACACACCCCCGTTTTGGTTTCTTGATCACGTAGTCCGAAATAGGTTTTTACTTATCAAATTTTGTTCACTATGTTGGTTGATGTTACACTGTCATAATACTGCTTTATCTTTTAATCACATTTTAATTATAGTTGACACACATTTGTAATACTTTGATTAAAGTTTAAGCTCGCGAGCTTGTACACTGAACCGTTCTTTACTTACACTTCTCTGATGGTCCGTCTACATTTTAGTGTATTTTAGGTGGACCGCACGCGCACGTAACTGCGCGGGTTAGATGTTACATGCCGACTAACGCTGACTTCGACGCTTCCAAGATGGCCAAACGTCCTCCTTGAGCGGCTACTTGCTATGAGATAGGCCGAGCGGGCGTCACGTGATATCTCCTTTAGCACGAGTCTTTTACCCTAAACTCACGCTCTCTGGCTCGCAAAAAAGTTCGTGACAATTACTATGTTCGCGCGGGCAGACGCGCACGCTTACACATTCCAACACACCAGGAATTGTCGCATGTTGCCGGTCTCACTGGACAAAGCGACAACTGGGTGTTCCACAAGTGAACGCTGATTGTTAAACCAGGCTCCGTGTGGGTAACTCCTTTTTTACCATTGACAAGTTAATAAAAGAAAACCCCTTAATTCTGTACCGTTACAATACCCCCCCCCCAATGAGTGGTTTCCTGCTGAAGCAGAAAAACTCTCATTGCTAAAACCTAAGAGGACCAGCGAGGATATGGTGCCAACGACGACCCCCCTTAATTCCTTAACAAACCATGGGTAATCTACCCCCCTAGTTCGGTGACTATGGCTGCACCTGAATGACTCCACTGGACTCCTCTGTTCGAGATCCCAACACCGTAAAATCAGACAGGCACTCACCACAGTATCACCCAACCTTGCAACATTTCAGATAAAAATCAATAACTGGCCTTATACCAAACCAGATCCTCAACCGATATATCTCCCCTTATACATACTGGATTGCCTTAAGCAAAGTACTGGGTGCGTACACATGTGCCCTAGTATCTTAAACATAATATCTCCAAATATTCATCATCAATTTCAAGTTCACATATTTACCTTTGAATATAATTCACTCCCATTTCTCAACTTTTAATTGTTTGTGTGACATTATCATTTCAAATCAAAATAAATTATTTGAATTTCATTCATTTATTAAAATAAATCTAAGCTCATTACCAAAAATTCACATTTAAGTTAATTTACATCATCTCTTTTAATTAATCATCTTAATTGCCTGATTTAAAACCACTCAGTGAATTTTAACCTCATTTTGCATTTATTTGCTTCATCATTTCATCCATGACCTTTAAATCAAACTTTCAAATTTACTTTCAAAATTCCTACCTTTTAATTGAATTGAATTTTCCTTATATATCCTCATAATTATATGTGGATCATTATTGTAAAATAAACAACTTATTACTATCGCCACCTCAATTACAACTACACTTGGTTACAAATATATAATATAAACACTGTAAATCAGCTGATACAACATAGCCTCACCTCATATAGCGAACATAAAAATAAAATACAATCTTTACTTCAAAGAATTTTTTTTTTTTTTTAAATGAATTTAATTTCCAGAAATATATATTTTGACAATTAATAAAAGGAAACAAAACTATTACTACCATCAATTCAACTGAACTTATGAATTAATTACATGAAACATACTATACATTTAACACCAGTCATCAGCTGATGTCTGATTACCAGGTGGACGACCTTACTCTAGACACACTGAATACAAGTAACACAAATACAAAAAATTATCCAATTTAAGTCATAAAATGTCCTTGCTGATTATAAATTTATTACAGCATTAAGTCTAGTATTTAAAATCATTTATTCTCATAAGTGAATGTTCATCACTAATCATTGAATTACAAAGCACATAGTAACCATTATAGAACAGTAATTGGGTCATCAATAACAAACTCTCTATTTAGAGCAAAGTAAACTTGACTTTACCACTGTTATGGTCATTTATCCTCACTGATTTCTCAGTTACTTCTCCTTCTACCTCATCATTTTTATTATACCCCCCTCTTTAACCCAGTTACAGTTAGGTACATCACCTGCCGGGTAAACGGGATCAAGCATTTACCTTGTGCACAGATGCGTTATCTGTGCCCCTGGCTTGTAACGGCCAGCTCCTTTTCCACACACACTATTTTTTCCTGATGGTGGACTGTAGCGCCCATTTGCATCCACAAGAACTGAAGTTTAATTAGGGTGTAGATGCTGCCTACACCGTTCTTGTTTCAGTGTTATAAAGAATTTGGCATTACTGATGTCCGAGGACACCAGTAATCCTACTAAATATTACTTATACACCCTTAACACGGCACTATCACCCCCTTCGATGATAGCCGCTGTTCCATAGTTCTGGTGATTTCCCATTATTTACCACCCGGTTAATTTCTAAAGTCACCAATTTTGAAAATAATAACAAGTATGGTTAGGATACAATCTGCCTAACCACACTTGCTACCAATAATCCAAATCCACGGTCAGGGTTCGGTAACGCCGTGACCGCCCGAAAGTAGGGAATCTATTAACAAACATATTATACATTTTTGAGATTCCTACACTCGAACATAATAAACATAATACAACGTAAACATTCATATAGAACATAAACCGCATTCCATTAAAATAAACATCTCATTTGCATCTGAATAAAATTTACAAACATTTCAATTTTAATTTTAATTGAACCTTTTATTTCTTAACCTTTGATTATTTATCAATTATTGTATCATTAAATTCTCCAAAAAATTCAAATCTATTATCAACATTCATTTTACATAATATTTCAAATTCAACTTTTACCAAAAACTTCACATGTTATCTAAATTAAATTCTTTCAGACTTATTTAATATCATTATAAGACTCTTTTATTTTACTTCAAAGTCATTATTAAATTCATACTTACATATGGTCAATCATAAACTCAAAACTACAAACATCCATCACAACAAATATAATGTACATAACCATATGTACCTTCTGATACATTATAACAACCATATGACATAACAACTACACACATTTTACATTTACTCATTTACTTGATTAATTCATCTCAAATTTATTTAATTCGATCAGTTTTTTAAAACACAAAGTTACTTTGATTCCATGACTCAAAACAATTACAATTCATTTATTATAAACTCTTGTTATTTATTTAGTCTGATAAAATATTATTATTATCATTATAAAATCAATTCACCTTGCATACATACACTGTTTACATGAAATACATAGTACCACATAACCTACTACACAAACACAATTAACCTCACTACAAATTTATTTACACTTTTCGTCATTTTATTTTATTGTTTACAATTCCTCATTTCATAATTTAGCCAAGTAATTACCATAAACTAAAATAATTAAATGTTCATTCACTGTTTATTTAACCACCATCATCGTATATTAGTCTTATCTTACGTTTACACCATTCATTTACAATTAAAGACATATTGCTATTATTATAATAACCCTCACCATTAGTTTCATCCATTGTATCAATATAGTAATTACAAACCTTATTGTATACTATTATTTCAAAATTCCTGTCGACATTTGTTATGGTAAATTCTCCCTTAGTATTTTCCGTAACATCAGGTAGGTTCTATCATCATATTCGTCTATTACATCAGTTACATCATAAGGTAAGTAATTAATATCACCAACCTTATCATCATTTGCTGCACTACCTATTTCGCAAGGTAAGTACTCAATAGTATTAACTCTCGCTATTATTATCTCTCTCTCTCTCTCTCTCTCTCTCTCTCTCTCTCGCTCTCGCTCTCGCTCTCTCTCTCTCTCATATAATCACTTTGCATTTCCATTAAAACTTCGTTGCCACTATTATTATTCACTTTACCTTCTAACACTACATTTTTAATTATATCATCATAATTACCACTAGTTTTAAATTCGTCACTTACCTTATTATCTGTACCTTCGTTATTTTTGTTCTCTTTACACTCGCCTGTAACTGTACTATTTTCTACCCCCTCTTCTCTTTTTCTACTTTCGTTTACTTCGTCTTGTATTTTATTTATATATATTTATAGTTATTTCACCTTTCATTCCAGCAATAATCTCACTCTGTTTCTCTAGTTTCTTATTTATTTCAACAAACTTCTCACTCACTCCGTTAAAACTCTCATTTATACTTTCAAATTGGCTGTTCATATTTAAATTCCTCATTTTGAGTTCATTTCTTATGTTTGCGAATTCGTTATTTGTCTACTAACTTCTCGTCTTGTTTGTTAAATCTATTTTACCTCTACACTACTTGCATTTATCTCTGATTTGATTTCCGTTTTAAACTCATTTAAACTCGTGTTCAAATTATCGTTATTCTTATCATTATTCTTATTATGTTGTTCAAACTTATTATTCATCTCTGACTTGATTTCAGTTTTAAATTCATTCAAACTTTCCATAATCATTGATAATTGCGTAAATATATTTACTTCGTTATTTCTACTACATTCGACTTTGACCGTTTCATTTACATTTGGTATTTCGCTTACGCTTTCATTAACATTTTCGTTCGTTGATACTAAATCGTCTTGTGTAACGTCTAATATTGACCCCCCCCCCCCCGCTATACTCTAACATAAATTTGCATTCGTATTTTTCTCTGCCATTTTGGACTAGGTTGTAAATTATTTAATTTTAATTTACAACGTCCCTGTTCGGGCGCCAACTGAAATAGTACTCAGTAATTAATGCTTAAATTTTATATTATCTTACCATTATTTGGACGTCAACTGACGTGTTAAGATCTTGAAGTTCGTGTTGAAGTTAACCAAGTTATCGTCTAGTGTACTCGGCAGAGAATAATAGGCAATGCAAATAAACAAATACGTATTTATAAGTTCATATAAAACATTACTTTATTACGTTTTACTCTGACATTCTTGTTACACCACCATTCACGTACGCAATTCATCCCCTTTTCTCTACATATTTTGTATTCTTACTCTCAACTCTATTACGGTCCGCTATCAAACATTATTAAACTTAAATTGAATACATTTAAAACACCTTAGATATGAAGAAATTACATCTTAGATTATAATACTTCTTATAATTAGATTGCATACTATATAAGGCAACCCAGCCTTGCTCATTCACACTTCCCATTCACACCTTTTACCCCAGTTTCATTTTTGAGCTCTTTTTTTAATTTTGCATATTTATTTAATGAATTTTGAAATAGTTACTTCCTTTTGGTTATATCCGATAGTTTGTGGCAACACTCCCGTTTTGGTTTCTTGATCACGTAGTCCGAAATAGGTTTTTACTTATTAAATTTTGTTCACTATGTTGGTTGATGTTACACTGTCATAATACTGCTTTATCTTTTAATCACATTTTAATTATAGTTGACACACATTTTTATTACTTTGAGTAAAGTTTAGCTCGCGAGCTTGTACACTGAACCGTTCTTTACTTACACTTTTCTGACGGTCGGTCTACATTTTAGTGTATTTTAGGTGGACCGCGTGCGCACGCAACTGCGTGGGTTAGATGTTATATGCTGACTGACGCCGACTTCGATGGTTCCAAGATGGCCAAACGTCCTCCTTGAGCGGCTACTTGCTATGGGATAGGCCGAGCGGGCGTCACTTGATATCTCCTTTAGCACGAGTCTTTTACCCTAAACTCACACTCTCTGGCTCTCAAAAAGGTTCATGACAATTACTCTGTTCGCGTGGGCAGACGCGCACGCGTACACATTCCAACGCACCAGGAATTGTCGTATGTTGCTGGTCTCACTGGACAAATCAACAACTGGGTGTTCCACAAGTGAACGCTGATTGTTAAAACTGAGGCTCCGTGTGGGTAACTCCTTTTTTTACCATTGACAAGTTAATAAAAGAAAACCCCTTAATTCTGTATCGTTACATGCACAAGACTTAATATTTTTTGCAAAAATTGTGATGTATCACAACTGCAAATAACTGAAGTAAGAGTTGCAATTTAGCAAACCACACACACACACACACACACACACACACACACAGTTTTCCATTTTTCCATAAAGAGTTTACGCAACATTTCAGCAGATACATCTCTGCCATCTTCAGGCTGATTCTACCTTGATTTCCTGAATTTCATCAAGGACATTGAAGAGAAATCAGTCTGAAGATTGCAGAGATGTACCTGCCAAAGTACTATGGTAAACCTGACTGGGGAAACAGTGAAAATCAATGCAGAACATTTTGTATCACATCCACAGAAATCTAAGAATTATTATCATATTTACTCATATAATATAAAACGTGATAAAGTAAGTAAATATAGAACTTGTACAAGGTAAAAAGGTGTGTGTTAGTGTGTGTGTGCGTGTGTGCATATTCAACTTTTAAAAAATTATACAAAATTGAATATTTATGGTATTTTGGTCTGGTGGATTTACACCAGACATGTTAGTAATATCTGTTGTCAACAATGTTTCCAAGTAATTTTTATCAACACCTAATAATATTCTTGGCAGCATTCAGTCCAATATTGTTGACAACTGATAACAATATTGGAAGCTCTGTTGTCCAGAAATTAAGAAATCTTAGCAGCAAACGTTCCCAATATCTGTTGGCGACCATTTTCTGTAAACCACTGTGACTCAGTCCAGATCAGAGAAGGCAACAAAATGTTGACCGTAATAAAAGGTCCACACTGAAGAAACATCACAAACATGTACTCTTCATGATTCTTGGATTATTGTAGCATTTTGGAATAATTGTGGAGTCTCATTTGTCTGAGCTAATATGGACTGACAACAGCTTGAAAACAAAGTATCTTGGATATAACTGAGAAGTTTTAAAAATATATAAACAACAAAATTTATTAATTATTTTTGATAAATTTAAATTTAGTGATATGTATGTATACCGCCAAAAAGAACAGGTTTGCTTATTTATTATATCATGTTTATTATACAAAGTGGTTTCAAAAAAGTCTTCTGTTTTAAAGTAGTTCTTTGCTTGTTTGCTGCTCTGTTTCTCTGTCTCTTAAGCGTTACGAATGAAGCAGATAGCGTGATATCTGCCTTTTGTCTCCAGAAATATGCCAGGATGAGAATCGTTTGTGTAAAAACCAGGCATTTCTTAACTCTCCTGTCTAATTTTTTTTTCTACAAAAACAAAGAACAAACCAAACATACAAATCTGAAAAGGATTTGTTCTTGGAAGTGTACATGCTAGTTGCACTTGCATAAAAAACGCAACATGTAGATTATTTATGAAAAAACTTTTATTTATATGAAAGTACAATTAAAGATCTACTTTTCTATAAAGTCCCCAAGTTTATTCAAACACTTATCATAGCGCGACACGAGCTTCTCTATTCCTTTGTTGAAAAAATCCCGTCCAACGTCTGATAACCATTCCTGCGTCACAATTTGGACTTCTTCATTGGTAAAATATCGCCGCTTTGCAAGGGCCTCTTTTATAGGACTGAACACGTGGAAGTCACACAGCGCAAGATCAGGACTGTAAGGAGGGTGTTCCCACTCCTCCCACTTAAACGTTTCAAGAAGTTCCTTCGTAATGCGTGCCGAATGAGGTGTTGCATTGTCATGCAGAAGCACAATTCCTTTTGTCAGTTTTCCGGGCCGTCAATCTTTAATCGCCTTTCTCAGCCTTTTTAAGGTTTCACAGTATGATACTGAATTAATCGTAGACCCCTTCGGCGTAAATTCAGTATGCACAACACCTTTGTTATCGAAGAAAATGGTCAGCATCACCTTTCCAACAGACGGAACCTTTCGGCACTTTTTTGGAGGTGGGGAATGAGGATGTTTCCACTCACGCGAACTTTGTTTCGTTTCGGGTGAAAAATGATGAACCCAGCATTCATCTCCGGTAACAATTTTGTCCAAAAAGTCATTACCTTCCTTCTCATATCGATCCAAAAACTTGAGAGCTGACAGAAAACGTTTTCCCTTGTGTTCTGTCAATAAATGAGGCACCCATCGAGCACAAATTTTTCGACATTGCAGTTTCTCAGAGATGATATAGTGTACACTTCCATGCGAAATACGCAATTCGGCTACAATTTCGTCTACTGTGATTCGCCTATTTGCAAGCACCAATTGGTGAACCCGTTCAACGTTGTCATCTGTAACCGAAGTTGACTGCCTTCCCTGCCGGTAATCGTCCTCCATATTCGTGGGGCCATTTGCAAACAACTCGCACCATTTTGAGATGGCCTGGCATGAAAATGCTATGTCACCATACACTTCTCTCAACTGACAATGAATTTCAGTAGGGTTGCACCCCTTTGCCCACAGAAAACGAGTCACTGCGCGTAATTCTAACTTGGATGCAACTTGCAAATGACGCGACATATTTGATGGCTAACAATGGACTAACTGTTCCAACCACGTAGACGCGTTAATAAAGTTGATGAAACGGAAGTTCAGACCAGTGTTGCCAACAACTTTCATCAAAATATCCCTTGTAGAAAAAAAATACGGTCCAGTGCAACTAACTTTTTGACTGCCCCTCGTATAATTATTTCTGATCTATGAACGTAGGACTTCACAGCAGGCCTTTATCAGTGTTGTACCTTTAGTTGGGCCATGCTAGTCAGTACTTTGGCCTTTCAGGATCTCAAAATCTGAGCATGACATCCTTATAAAACTGTGGAAACTACACCCACCAGTTTACCTTCCTGCAATGTGTTTTTGTCCTCTTTAATATCTTTCACAAACCACTATGCTTGCCCCTTTCTAGATGACATGGGTCAAGTCCTTATCCTTCTCTTCTTTCTTGTTCTGTATGAGCCAATAATTACCGTACAAGCTGCATCAAAAGCAACTTCAGCTGAAGTTGAAGTCGTTGTGACAAAATGTACACAGTTACTACAAGATTCAGCATTTGTTGCGATGTTATGAGGGTGGATCAAATGTAGACCAGGACTTTTTTTAATTTTATTGATTCATTGCAAAAATACAAAATATATCATTTTTCTATATAATTGCCTGATTTGGAACCAAATTTTTTTCTAATGAGTTGGGAATTTTTTGATCCCTTCCTCGAAGTAAGAAGAGATGCATGTTTGCAGCTAATTGCACACGAACTTCTCTACCACTGTATCATTGTCAAATTGCTGTCCTTCCAACGCTTCTGTTGGGATAGTCACAAGGCGATAAATCTGGACTGCAAAGGAAGGTGTTCTAGGACCATTCAGTGAAATTTTTTAGCTTCTCACAGTATGGAGCCTTACATTGTTGTGAAGGAGAATGAAGTAACGCATTCGTCACCAACATTGTTTGTTGTGATAGGCAGTTTTCGAACTTCCAGAAGCTTACAATAACAGGCAGCACTTACTGTTCTTTGTTAACGAAGAAACTGACAAGTGTGTTTTGGCCTTGACCAGTGCAACTTCCCTTTTATTCTGCCACTCCATGCTAGCTTGTTTTGATTTGGGGGTGTGATGGACCACGTTTCATCACAATAAAGTACGTTACAAAAATCTTCCCCTTCCTCCTCATAGCAAGTCATTAGGCTTTCACAAAATCCAGGTAAACTTGTTTTTGTTCCTGGGTAAGGAAACGAAGAACCCACCTGGCAGACTCTTTCTGATAGTTTTAAGTTTTTGTTGATGATTGATTAAATACTTCCATAGCTTATTCCCACTGATGAAGCAATTTATGAAATCTCTATACACCAACCTGAATCAGTAAATTTACGAACAGCGCGAATGTTTTCTTCTGCGACACTTGTTTGTGGTCAATGTTGGTGAGGTTGATTTTTCAACTTTTCCATCCAGTAAAAAATGTTTTGTGCCAATAAAACACTTGAGTCATATCTATCCTTGTAAAGGCTTACCAATATTTTAAAAGTTCAAATTCACACCAACTTATGCATAACATTGTTTACAATATTGTTATTAAAAATGTTGCTAACAATTAAAAGTACATGCCACAACATTTTTATTGTCATCATTGTTTTGATGGAAGCATCCGGTATAAATCCAGGTTTTTATGTGAACCTCAGATTAGCATGAAATGTTAGTTAAAAACCTCTAGTTGTAGTGACAGTTTTATTATCATCTTGATTGATCTGGAGTCTTTCTGATCAAGATCTAAACTGCGATAAGGAAATGGAACGTACAGATGAAACTCACCGTGTCTAAATATCCATACCTATCTGTTTTGTGTGGTAATGGAAACCAAATTATTAAAATTTAAGTTCGTATCTGTTTTATTTCAAGTATTTTTTATAATTCCTTACCTTTCATTTATAAGTTTTGTAATTTTACTTTGTGTAATTGTACTTTTGATAATTTTTGTGCACTCTAATCCAGCAGTCAGATAAATTCTGTTTTTACAAGATGAGGTCCTGGTCCCAGTAGATTTAATTGTGAATAATTTTCTACCTTTTTTTTAATTCATACATTAAACTAACATGAGTTATGATATTTAATCATTTCATGTTCATGTAGCATATTAATACACATTATCCAATTTTATTCTGCTCAGTTGTAAAATTGTAATTCATTAATTAAGTTGTAAAACATTAATTAATTAAAAATGCTTAGAAAATAAAATGACAAATTCCAGGAGAACTTCTTTGTGGCATAGTGTAATTGATGCCAAGACCTGGCACTTATGAAACACTGTTTCAAGATACCGTTGATTTCTTAATGTTGTATTTACTTCTTTTACAGTATGTTACCCCTTTTATGTGGAAGGTTAAGAACTCCATTATTTTCAAGGATCTTCTATCAGAGTCGCCGCTTTCTATTAAAGTTTGCGATTTCCTTTAAACAAGAGAACCAAGTTTTTTATCTTTTTCAGGAGAATCTAGTTTTCTGACAACCTAGAAATCTTTCAGGTATCTGATAGGAGAGCAGTTGTTTTTACTCTACACAGCTTATTTATGTTTGTCATTCTCCTTTCTTTCGTCTTTTTTTTCCAGCACAGTTGAAAAACACTGGTTCTGATCTGTTCCCAGTGTGCCAGTATAATGGAGTTGATATTGTGTCTTCTGTTTCTTAATTTGGTTTCATTCTGTTTGTGGTACAAGTGAGCGATCTTTGAATTTCTAAGAACAATGAAACTATGAGTACTAAAGTAGATTCTGAAATGCTTTACTAAGTAAAATGATAAGAGGTTAAGTTCTGTTACCTTTTGATTGTTTTACAGACATACTGTAACCAAAATATGTACTTTTTTTGTAGACACGGAAAAGACACGAGCAACGTCTACTCCACGGAACACTAACAGTAAAAATCCTTCTTCAACAAGTAGGTCTTCACCAGATTCAGAATTTTGTGCTCAGTCATGGGTCAATTTTAAGTTTGATAAGCAAGCTATACTACAGATATTTACAGATTAAAAAAAATACCAAAACAAACATCCAGCTGGTTATCATCAAACAAGTTGTAGAGTGATACATTATTTTTACTGTGTTAGAAACATCTCAGGAATGTAACATTTGATAATAAAAATGTGTGCTCGCTACAAAGATCTGTGGTAACCATAAGCGGTACTTGTAAAAGCTTTAATAATTCTGTATTTCAGTAGATAGTTTATATGCATGTATATAATATGAATTGTATGCATGTATTTTTGTACACAACAAGTCAGTAACATTGTACTGAAACAACCATATCAATACAAAATGGTGTGTTAGTAGAATGAGTATGTAAACACCCAATGCGCAGTGAGAATGTTAAATGCACCTTTGCGTAATTAACATGTTGCCTGAGAGCGATCTCATTGTTGTACAACATGGTATAGTTACATAAATTGTAATTAATTTTTAATGTTTTAAAGAATAGATTGTAATTATTGTATTGAAATGCTCATGGAGGAAAGAAAATTTGAAAATTACAGATTATTTTATTTTCTCTAATATTGTAATTTTTATTTATAACACTTGGATTTGTATCTGGCTGATAAATTGCCACGTTACAAGTTTTCAAAGTTTAACTGAATAAAAAATTGATGTGAAATGAATGCATGCACATTGTTTTTAATGATAGGTTCATGAAGTTATACTAATTCATGGTTTCACAAACTCCTATTCATAACCATAATAAGCTTCTTTCATTTATAAATAATTTCTATCTTAAGAATGTGTGAAACTTTAGAAGATTTTATTCTCATTATTGTCACATAAAATAATTTTTGAATGTTTTTAGTTTAGTGTCTACACTTAAGTAGTTTCTTGACAATGTAGGATTCAAAGTTTCAGTTGATATGGTGTAGGTGTTTTATTTTAAAAAGTATATATATACTTTCACTTTTACAATTTATTAAAAGCAGTTAAACTCAGATCGATTGTTTATTAAAACATGCATATTTTTATAGTTTCTGGCCTGTTTATAAAGATTGTCCTGGGAAGACAGACAGGTCTTCAAAATGGATTATGTGTTTCTTTGGTGCTACTAAATTGACAGTCAAATTACTTTTCTTAACAGTGTTCATAATTCTGGTCACAGATTATTGCTGAACTGCTAATCGCTTTATACTGGATGTGGCCATTTGGTGTCTCCACCATTATCAAGTCCTAAATAACTGTCCCAGTCCTGGTCATCTTTTAATACTTGATAATGATGGGAACAAGAAATAGACTCATCCAGTACAAAGCAATTAGTGATTTAGTAGTAACCTATGACAAAGTTGGATATTACTAATTGTTATTGAAAGTGTTATCAATTTTTCCAAAAGTGTCTGCTGTTCATGTTATTAAACCCCACTGTATATGTTCATAATATATAATATCCCCATAAGCAGGAGATAAACTTTGTGATACCTTGAACTAGTAAATTTGTAGAGTTCACATGTTCATACTAGTCATGTGAACGTTTAGATTTAGCAGCTATTATAATGTTATCAAGTACTGCAAGCAGTATTAATGGTCAGTTAATCAGTTATATACTAGAAAAGATTAGTCCTTATTTCTGAATGAACAATTTTTTTATATTATAAGATAAAAATGTAAATAGTTTTTTATTTGAATGTTATTTATTAGATCCTCAACAGATGTACTACAATTACATGTCTAGATTTTAGTATATTTGTATATAAGAATAGTGTGTATCTGCGTGCATATAAATTGCATTTGGTTTGAAAATGTTAAATGTAAGATCATAGTAATAGTAATGAATGTATATTATGGTTTGAACAATACATAGCCAAACTTCAGTCAACTTTATAAAAACGTTCCTTTTTTTTGTAACAGATATCTTAATTTTTAATGTGTGTCTGAGAAGATACGTAATGTCTCACATGTTCATATTCTCTTACCAGTGCCAAATGTTTGCCCATTCAGAGATTGTGAATTCTGTTGTATAAGTTATCTAATAAACAGATATCCTTCTGAAATTGAAAAATAAATAATTTAACTTTTTCCTTATGATATGTAACTGGAGATTAACAAATACAGGAACTAATAAAAAAGAAACTTTTACACACATCTTCATATGCCCAGAGATCAAATATTGTATGTGCTTAAAGTTTTGTGTTCACATAATACTTTGGTTATCCTGTGAATGGGCATGATGTTCATAGTTACTTTTATTTCACATGCACTTGTTCTTTATTAAAACTGATTTCAGAAAATAATGTATACCCTTGGTTAACAAATAAAAAGCCTACATTTACTTCTTGTTCTTTTTATGTGTTTCCATTCTTATTGTTCTCCGATGACACAATGTCTCCTGTAGATGTTCTCCACCACTGTCCAGTGTGAGTTGTCATTCAATATTGCGTCTTTTTTGTTTTCAGTCTTGATACTCCTGCGATGTCTGTTTGACAATCCACTAATATGTGCTGTAAGGTCTCCTCATGTTAATGACACAGTAGGCAAGTAGCAGTTTGGGTCAAGTTGAATTTGTACAAGTATGAGTGAGTTATGATGTGGCCAAGTTTTCCTCGAGAGTCAAAAGTTTGAATACTCTTAGGGTTGTTTCTGTATATGGAGACATCTTGTGTACTGATGTGCTGTTTTCTTTGGTGGAATTTAAAAATGCATCATTCCACGTCTCTGTGAGTCTTCTATGTTTACTTGATCATTATAGTTAAGTGTCACTGAATTCCACATTGCTTTATTAACATTCTAAAAGTCTGGCAAAGTTAATTCACTTCTGCATTATACACCACAAGATAATTTGCATTACATCTTTTATTCAGTATACAAAAATTCAGTGTATTGTAAGTCCTGGTAATTTATACAATATATGGTATGTAAGAAACATGTGATAAAAGTTGTACTAATCATTTGTTATTTTTAAATTTGGAGAAGAGTGTATCTTATTATTAGATATTAGGACTTTGTCTGATTCTAATCTTGTGTGCTAGATAATACGTTAAAATATCAGACATTGTATATCTAAATATTGTTTATATTAAGTATGTTATTTTTTTTTTCAAGATACAGTGATAGTTTGAATAGTTCTCAGACTAACACAGAAATAACAGTAAGAGTATCAAATGACTATAATTGGTCACAACTTCAGTCTCTGAGATTATGTACTATAACATTTAAAACAGGTGGTTTTAGTAGTTTAGTTGGAACAAATAGATTACACATACACATTTATCTCAGCTGACTTCCATATCTAAAGTGTATCTTTTAAAAGTAAGCAATTTATTTATATTTGGGAACAGAGAAGTCACTGGGAGCTAACTCTGGTGAGTACAGTCCATGTGGCAGTAATTCAAAGCAGTAGCATTGTTCTTGTGTGTGTTTTTTTTATGTGGAAGGTTTTTCTGCCTCACCTGTATTTGGCTACGGCCATCAGGAAACTTATTCCAAAATAATTTTATGTTTCAAAGTTTCAAATCCCATGTTTGTATTGTGAAAAACTCACACATATGTCTCTTAAACAATGGATACTTTAAAAGACAAATGCAACCCACTGATGAAGACTCATGCAACGTTAATAAAAAGGTTCAGTTTTAACCAACCGTATACTACTTAACATTCTTACCAAGGTTACTCTACTACATAAGGTTGGGCCTGAAGCGAAACGAATTGTTATTGGGTGCTAAAATGACATCACTGCAGTAGCACGAGCTGCACGGCAAATACCTCTCAATACAAATATGTTATTTTTTATCGAGTACAATTATTTTTGTTATTTATACTGTTACAACATTACAGACCAACACGCTATGTCTTTTTCGGCTATTCCAGTGGAATCCGGCTATAATGAGTGTGTGCGCAAAACAAATTTTTTCTATACAATGTACTAACAATAATTAGAAACATCATTAGAGGAATATAAGAGGCAAATTTACATTGTGTGCTGGTGTAAAAGTTTTTTGTGAGATAGCCACTGAGTTTTTATTGAAAATTTATTATACCAGTTGTGTTTTATAAATTCAGTATTCCATTGGTTGGGACAAGCAAACTGCTGCTCAGGTTGTGTATAAACGTTAATTTTCACAAGTAATGTGGTAAAAATTTGTATTTACGTCACAAGTATTAGCTACATAAAAAAGTTACTTTAAGTGTATTCTGTATAAAGTTTTATTGTAATATGAAAGTACTGAGAATGGTAAAGCAATTTCCACCATATAAAAAGTGGAAGCTTGTAACATATGGATGCCACTCTACTTGATGATTTCAATAATAATAAATGCATAATTTTTGTTATTATGTGATACTCAGTGTGAACAGTGATATTTAGTTTTCTGCATTTAGCTAGAGGTTGAAGTTGTTTGTAACTTACAGTAAAATATTTAGTATTATCTTATAAAATCTTTAAAATTCTTGAAATTAACATGGTAACGTAATGTTCAAGAGAAATGTTAGAAAATATTTGTCCTTGAAAATGTTATGGCAAAGTGAATGTGTTTTAAGAAAATATGAAAGTTTCTGGACTATGTACCATATAAGGGGTTTATACATGCTCAGTAATAGACATTTTGAAGAATTTTGAAATTGATACATCTTAAAAAAATAGAGTTAAAATTAGATCACAAAACAAATCTGAACCGTGTAAATTTTTCTTTGAAGTTAATTATTTTGTGGTTGTATGAACTATTTGTTACAACATTAAAGATAAAATGATAAAATATAGTTTATATTGTATCACAAATTGATGCAGGAAATATTAAAAATTGTGTAATCTAACGAGAAAACAGTGACACAGAAAATTCTATCATCTCTTAATTCTTTAAAATAATGTGGTGTAACAAGTTAGTTAATGCAAGTTTTGAATCAACTGCTTTTGAACGTTATCTGTAAGTTTACTAGCATTATATTAATTGTAAATATAGGTAAGATAGATTTAAGTTTGTTACACTGTTATTGTTAAAGCTGGTGGTTCCTATTGCATAATACGTGAAATTGTGCTGTGCTGTGATTGGCCCATCCATGAAGCGTGATTTTGTAAATAATATATATTACTGACATTGTTGAACAGTAAGGTTCAATAAAATGTATAACAGAAAATAAATACTTAAATTCTAATCAAATATTACATATAACAAAAATAATATTGTTATTATTATAAACAATGAAAAAATCAGCTAATTGTTCAGTATTTAGTGAACAGCTAAAAATTTGTTTCTATAACATTATAAACAAACGAGAAGATTATTTACTTGAGAAGATTATATCTTTTGTGTGTGTGCGCGCGCGCGCGCCCGTCCGTGCGCGTGCATAAATAACTTAAGCTTTTATGTACGTATCAAACAGACATGTGTTTATATCATATGCATGGCATCATTCTGGACTCTGTAACAGTTTTCTTGAAAATAAAAGAAGACAGTTGCCTGTAACATGGATCAGAACATACAAGTTTTGTACATACAAGCCTGAAGCAAATTTTATTGAAGGTAAAGATGTGTTTGAGAAGTAGACTTACATTGTCATGCCAAAAACTTTGGTGATATTGGTATGATGGTATTAATTTTTAGGACATGGATAAAATATATAATGTGTTTGAAACCTTGTAACGATTCCTTGCATCATGACTTCTCCAAGCCAGCAATTTATGCTGTTTCAGCTAAGTTTTATGCAACAGTCTTGGACTCTTACATGTGATAATAAAAATTAAAAGTAGGATTCAACTCAGTTAATTTTTTTCTTAGTCGTCGTGAAGAAAAAAAGGATCAAAAACAAGTAAATAGCCATATTAATGCTAAGTGTGTAAAAATGAGGAAAGTTTACAGTAATTGGGAAATTGAAAGGATGTTAGAGTTGTTGAATGGGTTAATTATATTTTGTTTAATACAGACAGTTTATAACAGACTGTAAGCCATAAAGTTTGATACTTGTATATCCAATTTATGTTTATATACACAAGTAATATATGGATACTTTGTTGGCCATGGATGGGCTATTTATGTAGCTGTGTGTGTGTATACGAGACATTTATATGTGTTACATAATTTATGTATAAGTATTGTGGTAGGTATTTGCACTCATTTTTTGATATGCTGGAAGATTTATTAAAATGTACTAATCATGTTATATTAAAATAATATATAGGTCATGTTTATTTTATATGTTTATAGTATAACATAATTAAGTGTAACAGCCATGTGAATGCGTGGGAATTAAAATGACTTGTTATAAAAACCATTATATTTTTGGAGGTTGCATTTGGTATACGAGTGCCAAATTATTTTAGTAACCTTTTCACATAGAATTAAGTGTTAAATTGGAAATTAGTTTATTGAATTCAAAATAAAATTAATACGTCATAATGTTCTGCCAAAATACAATGTTTATTACACTTCAACAATTATATACTAAATGAACAATCTTTCTGCACTTTTCCCTCACTGTGTCTTGTGTTCAATGCAAAATTAGATATAACACCAGACAATTCACTAAATAAACACTGTGTTTTGTAAATGAAATGAGAGTGGTGTAACCAACGGCACATGATTTTTGTTTTGTTTTCAATACTAACTTGAAGAGATTAAAATATATTTTGTTTTACATTATAAAAAAAGTTTTGTTTAGAATAGTAATATACAAATTTACAGGCATTGCACAAATGTAATGCACAGAGAAGGGCATTGAAAATGCTTAAATAAATCTAAAAAATATATATATATTTATGTTCATTCACCAATCAATGAATTCATTCTTCATTCACCAATCAATGAATTCATTCTTCATTTACCAATGTACAGATTATAAGTTAAATGTAGTCGCTTTCATAAGCGAAGTTTTATATGTGTACTACGTTATTGACAACAAAGAAGTAGTTTCTATGGAAACTCACCGGTTCCCATTTTCGATCACGCACCAGCGATCGGCCGCAAATGTGCGATACGTCCGTATAAACATTTTCAATGTTAACAATTAAACATATTTAAACAAATATACATTTCTACTGATTATAGTTGTATAAGAAAACATAATTTTTTTATAAAAATAAATTCATAGGCCAATAGGCATACTTTCCAAAATTACAACATTATCTTTTATGGTTTATTCACAAGTTTTTGAAATTATGTTTTCTATTATGGATTCTTCTTTTATTTCTATATATTTAAACAAATATCCGTTTCTACTGATTATAGTTGTATAAGTAAACATAATTTTTTTATAAAAATAAATTCATAGGCCAATAGGCATACTTTCCAAAATTACAACATTATCTTTTATGGTTTATTCACAATATAATTAAATTTTTAAAAATTTTTACCTTAATCCGTCTGTGTGACCGCTTGGTTTCTGTCTTCTTACGCGTTTCGGATTAATTTAATCCATCATCAGAGAGTAAAAATTCGTCGGTTATGACTTCGTTAAAACATTAAAATTGACACTAAAATACATTTATGTATATGTTCTACAAACACAGCGACGTACGCGGATGTGAGTGCGCACTCGACACGTGTTGACGACGTACTGCACAGTTTATTTAAGTTATCATGTTATCTATTGTTGTGTTGGGGCGTGTACTCTATGGTTATGTTATCTATAATCTTATCATATAGTGTGTGTGATTTAAATGCCAATTGTTCGTTTAGTATATTATTAGGATTATTTCTGAAGGCCCGGTAAATTTCGAACTCTTCTACTGCATCCATATATCTTCCCTTTTTGCAAATGTGTAAGGGTTTGCAATTTGCCTCAAAATTTGTGTAATTATGATTTAATGAAACGAGATGTTTAGCGTAATTTGATTTATTTATATTTGAAATGCTCATGGGTAAGTGTTCTTTATATCTTTAGAAAAAACCCCTACCAGTCTGACCAATGTAATGCATGTCGCAGTCATCATATATCATCTTGTATACGCCCGTTCTTTTTTCAGTTGATGTTCGTGTGGCATTATTTAACATTTTTTGGATATTGTTATTTGTTCTAAATGTGATGTGGATGTTATGTTTTTTAAATGTATTTCTAATGAGCATTGAGAAGTTGTTAGTATAATCAACCGCCCTATATATTGCGTCCATCGTGACACGGTGAGGGTTGTCAGTTCTGCGTTTGTGTCTAAGCATCAAGTGTTCAACTAATGAGCTGCGGTAACCGTTCGCAATTGCAGTGTGTTTAATTATATCTATTTCTTCCTTGTGGTTTGTTGGATCTAAAGGTACACTGTATAGTCTATGTATCAGACTGTTGAACGCGGCCATTTTTTGTGAGTGCGGGTGGAAAGAATCAGCATGTATGACACCATCAGTTGTGGTGGGTTTTCTGTATATACTGTATTGAAATTTATTATTGTGTTTCATAAAAGTTAAATCCCAAAAATTTATTGCGTTGTTTGACTCTATTTCGAGTGTGAACTGTATGTTTTTGGTGATGTTATTCATGTAATGTAACAGCATGTTTGCCTGTCTCGTTGTCCCGTCGAAGATAACAAATGTGTCATCTATGTATCTTTTATAAAATGTAATGTTATGTTGCCATTTATTATGTGGTGATAGCAAATATGTATTTTCGAAGTTATTCAGGAAAATGTCAGCCAACAAACCGGACAAGGGTGAACCCATTGCAAGACCCTCCTCTTGAATAAAAATTGTGTTACTGAATGTGAAATAATTTTGTTTCAATATTACGTCTAGTAAAAGTAACAATTCTGTTACTTCTTGTAGATTTAACTTTCCTGTTCGTATTAAATTATTTTTTAGAATGTCCAAGGTTGTCTATACTGGGACGCTTGTATAGAGGTTTACTATGTCAAAAGAGATTAACTTATACTGACTATTAATGTTAAGGTCTTTAGTTAATTTTATTAATTCAATGCTATTTTTTATAGAATGATTGTTGTCTATGGTTATATTATTTTTTATTAATTGGACCAATTTCTTGGATAATTTATAACCCGGGACTGTTGTGTAATTAACGAGAGGTCTTATCGGTATACCTGGTTTATGGATCTTAGGTAAACCGTTGAACATGGGTGCATGTGCGATTATGGGTTTCAACTGGCGGCGTGTAGTTTCATCGAAAAGGTGTGTGCATTTATTAATCGTTTGGTTGATATATTTTATATACTTTGTTGTGGGATCGGAATCTATGGCTCTTATGTTGTTGCTATGGATAAATTCATATACTTTTTGTTGATGCATGTCTATCGGTAAAATAACCATAGTGTTGCCCTTGTCTGATTTAGTGGCTAAGGCCTTATGTTCGTTTAGTTTATATAGGGCGGTTGATTATACTAACAACTTCTCAATGCTCATTAGAAATACATTTAAAAAACATAACATCCACATCACATTTAGAACAAATAACAATATCCAAAAAATGTTAAATAATGCCACACGAACATCAATTGAAAAAAGAACGGGCGTATACAAGATGATATGTGATGACTGCGACATGCATTACATTGGTCAGACTGGCAGGGTTTTTTTTGAAAGATATAAAGAACACTTACCCACGAGCATTTCAAATATAAATAAATCAAATTACGCTAAACATCTCGTTTCATTAAATCATAATTACACAAATTTTGAGGCAAATTGCAAACCCTTACACATTTGCAAAAAGGGAAGATATATGGATGCAGTAGAAGAGTTCAAAATTTACCGGGCCTTCAGAAATAATCCTAATAATATACTAAATGAACAATTGGCATTTAAATCACATACATTATATGATAAGATTATAGATAACATAACCATAGAGTACACGCCCCAACACAACAATAGATAACATGATAACTTAAATAAACTGTGCAGTACGTCATCAACCGGTGTCGAGTGTGCACTCACATTCGCGTACATCGCTGTGTTTGGAGAACATATACATAAATGTATTTTAGTGTCACTTTTAATGTTTTAACGAAGTCATAACCGACGAATTTTTACTCTCTGATGATGGATTAAATTAATCCGAAATGCGTAAGAAGACAGAAACCAAGCGGTCACATAGACGGATTAAGGTAAAAATTTTTAAAAATTTAATTATAATAATTGTGACGCGGATACCAGTACAATGACTTTAAAATTTATTCACAAGTTTTTGAAATTATGTTTTCTATTATGGATTCTTCTTTTATTTCTATTAGTTTCACATTCAATTTACATTTTAAAATTAGTCTTTAAGTAACTCACAACCTACAGGTTTAGTGTACAAAACCCTTAGAAATTTTCAATATAAGTGCCATTGTGATGTTACTCACCTTTATCACATTTAAATTATTAATAATACAGAATAAACTTACCTTACAGGCCAAGGTCCGTCACACGAACTGTGAACTATAAACGTGACTTGGGTTTACGTACGTCAATGACTACACACATTTTATAGTTAACTAACTCAACTTGATTTATTTATTTCTTATGTCATAATCTTTAATGACTCAATAAACATACTTCCTCCTTCTCTACAATTTTTGATGAACAAATTAATACTGGGATGTCAATCCCATCTGGCAAAATTACGGCCACATGGATACATAAAAACCATTTACACTTCTACCTCCATCATAATCTTAAATCATTTATTAGCTAATTAAGAAAAACAACCGAGTACTTGCGCACACACACATTCATTCAGAATTTAAATTATTCCCCCTTTAAAAAATAGAGCTCTTTATATTAAGATGGTTTATAATTATTTGGTCGTGTCAACTATCGGCGTCCCCACTAGCCACATGCCGCACTGCGTATGTGTCTGAAAATCGTTGCACTGTTCGAATTTTAAAAGTTTCTATTGATTAATTAGGTTCACTGATTCAAAAGTTCCATTCTGCACTGTTTTACTGTTTTAATTTCACATTCCTACAGTTAAAAGATTTTTTCTTTCGGGTCGCGAGCCTATTGTACAGCCGGCTGCGGCCATGGTTGTTAGACGACAACTGACGCTAACAAAGGCATCTCAAACGGCCACTTCCTCTACAGGTTCAGCAACTTGCTCTGTGATTCGTTAACAAAACCACGTGACAGGTTAATTAGTTACATTTCAGTTTACTTCCGTTATTAACTTTGGGTCCAAGAGTACAAACAGCGGCACACACGCGCGCTCGCACCCACATTCCAACGTTTTATCTTTCTCGTACCTGGTTCTGCCTGACACAGAGTGTTAAATAAATTAAGTTTTTGTGACAATAAATGGTGCCCAAACAGATTGGCCCCAAATTATTATAAAATTAAAAAATAGACCCTCCTCTTTATTCGCCCCGTTACACCATGAAGACTAGATGATTGTAAAACCAAAAGCCGTTCACTTTTATATTAATATAAATTAAATTTCATTTTGCAATATATGTCAAATAATGTGTTGTAAAATTGTGAATAAATATTTTGTATAAACCTTCACTCTAATAAAAACATTGTTTTTTTAAATCTTGACTCTTGTAACAAACTGTTTTTTCTTCTTTAATAACCATCATCTGGTGCATACATTTCTGTCATTTTTATCATGTTGTATCATGGTTTTAACATATGGGAGTTTGGTGCTCAACCCTCCTCCCAAATTTCCCACTCACCCAAAAGATTGTAATATTGCCGTTTTATTACTCTTTTTAAGTCAGACTTAACATTATGTATAATAAACAGTGTTAGTAGTTAATTCTTTTTGACCACAGAAGTGAGATGGGTGACCATAATACTCATTCCTTCCATTTTTTGTTGAATCCTCCCAAAAATGAAATTTTGCATGCACCCATTATTTTTATAAATCCGTTCACATAAAAATCCTTTTAACTGTGATCACAACCAGTACTAACACAGTTAATTCTCATGTAAGAATTTTAGGATAATCATAATTTGTTTCTGTTATGGAAGTTCTTATAGTATAGATTTGAATTTAAATTGAATCCCCAATTATCACATTCCTTCAGAAATTTATATGACAGTCCTAGTATACTACAATCACCTTAAACCAAGTACTGCATAGTACCAGATATCAGAATGTGTTGACTAACAGTTTAGTTTTGCTAAATTTGTTGGCCTGTGAACTTCTCCTTTGTGGCGTATAGGTTTTCATTATAGTCCATGACTATAGCCATTCGCAGTTGAGAACACGCAGAGGTAACTCCAACTTTGTCACTCCTTATTGCCACACTGCTAAATACTTTGTTCTTGACGAGGGATTTTGTTGTCTCCACCATCTTCAGGTCTTAAACAGGAAGATGGTTGTTTAAGACCTGAAGATGGTGGAGACACCGAAAGGCCTCGTCAAGAATGAAGTATTTAGCAGTGTGGCAATAAGTAGTGACAAAGTTGGTGTTAAGATGGCTGCTAATAAAACTAACAAAACTGGCTGAGGGAACTGTTGGGTAAAGCTTGTCTATTAACCATTCAGAAAGAAATCATACATGCTTACTGATACTCTACACTATAAAAATGTTAGAGCACCGGTACTGTACTTGACTACCATATTTGGATTATCAAGTAAAATATTAAACATTGTGTATTTTTGTATAAAACAAAATTTATTTACATTTAAATCTTGAATTAACATTGATTTAATACAAAAATTATGCTACAAATATCGAACAATCACAGCAAATTCCAAGCAGTTATTTACCAATATCAACTGTACACACTCACCTGGCTTATTGTACCAGTATTAAAAATTCTGTTCCAAGAATTAACTCAGTTTTTTTAACTTCTTCATTTAACTCTAATCACTGCTGTATCAACTTAAAACTTGTTATTATTAGTTTGCGTACACAATCATGATCAATATTGTTGTATTTATCTGTTATTTTTTTATCTCCATTAGTTGCAATAGATTTTAGACACCAACTCTGATTTCATCTTTTTTGTTTTGATGTATAACTAAAATGTAGTTATCATTTTGAAATTCCTGTGGAATGTGTTACATATCTTTTTACTTTATTAACTGCCATAATAAGCACTTATTTCAATTCCTGTTTAGAATTTTGTATTACACTGTTAGTAATCTCCATACTTTGACTGTGCAAAACTTGGCCCCTCCTACCAAGTTTCAGTTTTCATTTAAAATAATTATTATATACTACTTTTATAAGTAGAGGCCTGACAGTCGTTCCTGAACAGTAGGCCTACGCTGCACCTACTCAATGCCAGTGGCGGCTGGTGGTTGAAAATTTTGGGGGTTGCAGTTGTGGGTTGGATGGTATTAAATTGTTTAAATAGAAAATGCTAAAATATCACTAAGTTTATATGACTGAATAATAAAGTTAGTATTGTTTTATTTAATTCGAAATTATGACTTATATGGTAATATAACATTTTCTGTGTAACAGCATCCAAAAAATGTATTGAAATTATTTTGAAATTAGTTAACGTAATAACAGGCGTATTTATTTTAGTATTGATTCGCTTTAGATAAACTACTTTACTGTGTATACATAATTAATATTGAAAAACATAGTTATACTTGGGAATAATTTTGTCACTTACCCTTATTTGAAAAGAAAATCCATCCACCTTTCTTTCAGACGGGCAAATTTTTCAGTCACCTTCTGATTGAAATCAGGAATTTCCATGATCAGGTCTCTTTCTATTGAGAGCATGGCCAATGTAGACAATCTCTCTTGTGACATGGTGTTCCTTAGAAATGTCTTTATTCTTTTAAGCGTAGAAAAACATCTTTCTGCTTCAGAAGAGGTCATTGGTATTGTAATCAAAAATTCTAAGAGTTTTACAGCTTCACTAAAAGTTTCTTCTAACTTATTGTCTTTGAAAAAAGAGTACAAACTAACAGCCCCTGGCAGTCTTCTAAAATTCGTTGCACTATAGATTGTTGCAAGTTCTGTACAGAGTTTTTTAAAATTGATAAAATTGTAAGCATTGCATACAGTTTTTACAGTGTCTTCTGGAAATTTAGAATCATAATCTGGAAACTTTTCTGACATGAACAAAGATGCTCCTACGAGATGGCTCGTGAATCTAAACCGTTCCTTTATTTGGCATATAATCACATCACATACTTCCTTCACCTGTCTCTTCCACTCAGTTTTGTCAGTCTTCCTTACTTTGGAGGTGAAATTTGTGATGAATGTTGTGGCTCTCCAGTGTCTGTGTCAATATTATTTCTGATTTTCAACACATTTTCTTCAAAACTTGTAAGAGACCGTTTTATAACAGTGAGATCAATGTCTACTTTATGGAGCTGATTAAAGAGTATGTCAGTAAGTGGCATAATTTTTCTAAAAAGTGAGAGCCAAAAAATAAAGTTTTGACTTACTAAAACTTTTAAATGGCCAGAAGTCTGTAAAAGAGTACTGTCATTTTTTATGTGATCAGAATCTAATATTGTTTTCATGCACTGTATTAGGTCCTGCCTGTGACATAAATTGTTGTGACACTTCTCGATTGAAAGTTCCATCTGGTAGGTACAGATATGGGTAACCGCTTTTTTACTACTGCATCTAGTATTGATGTTCTTTGCGGACTAACTGAGAAAAAAGTGCAAAGACCTTGAACATTGGCAAAGTAAACTCGAACTCCCCTGTTTATTGATGCAGCTTTCATCACAACTAAATTCAGCTGATGTGCATGATAATGAACATATTGGGTATTGGCATAACAATTTTGTACAATTGCATGTACACCACTAGAAGTTCCAGCCATTACAGATGCTCCATCATATGTCTGTGCAATGAGCTTTTGGGGAGTTTCATTTATTTTGTGGTGTTTTAACTCATCAAGAATACATGATGCTAAGGCCCTGGCATCATGACGAGAAGGGTTAAGAAAAGTCCAGAATCTTTCTACAGGTCTGTTTTTTGCTATGTACCTATAGATAACAGCTACTTGGTATAAATTAGGCACATCGCTGGTTTCATCAGCAATAACAGCTAAAAAATTTGCTTGTTTAATTTCATCTGAAATTCTTTTGTGACAGACTTCTAGCATTATTTGTAGTAATTCATTTTGAATGGTTTTAGAAGTACCCGTAAATACTGTTGAAGTTTCAAGATGGTTTTCTAAAACTGTATCTAGTTCTGCATTAAAATCTATTAACCCTCTAAAAATTCCTGGATTATTTGATTCTTTAGACTCATCGTGGCCTCTTAAAGCTAGTTCAAACACACCACAGAAATGAATACAGTTGATAATAATACTTAGCACATATCTATTCTGCTTAACTTGTTCATTGTGAGCTACAATATTTCTCCTATAAGCTGTATCTAGTTGTTCTGCTATGTTAGTTGTTCCTAACAATGCTAACTGTAACTATTTTTTATGTGGGTACCTGAAGCCTCATGTTTTTTTAGTTCTGTCATTAAAATGGTTTAAGTCTTTAAATCCAGTCTTAGTCCAAGTCTCCTCCCCTCCAAACAATATACAAGGAAAGCAAAATAATGCAATTTTAGTGTCACACCCACATAACCAGGAATATTTATTGTATAAGTCTGTTTTAAATTTACGATTAAAAATTCTATTACCTGACTTTACAGTTTGTTTAAAACTTGAAAGATCTGGTGTAGGTCTACCTATTCTCTTAATTTCAGTTTTTTCCTCATTTGGACGTAAACTGAACGGTGTTTTCGTTAAGTTTTCGACAGAATTCATTGCGTCCTATGAGTTATATATAACGAATATCTGAATATCTTACACTACGACGCCTTAGTCCTTTAATATGCACTATTATTTATATTTAACAATGAATTATACTAACACTTAACTAACACTAACAATAAACTTCACAAAAAATTCGACCGACACTAATGAACTAATAAAACAACATAACCATACAAATTCCGACTGTCGCACCACATGTTATTTACCAACAAACTGGTGGCGCCGTGACTGACAAGTGGAGTTTGCAGTCCCTAATCACACCAGGCAAAGCTATAGCGATGTAATTTGAACACCCTAGTGTAGCCAGCCAGAACACAACTACACTGTGTTTCTCCATATACCAAGCGCGTCACAGCTGGTGTACACACCCGTAGTACACCGCGGCGAGAGCGTGTACGGTTTTTATTAAGTGCTCTGCACTTTTCAATCAACAAATGATTAATTACGATTATTTAGCTTGAAAACACTTATTAATTATTGTTTTTTTTCATAATTTTATAATTGTAAAATACAGTTTATGGGGGATTTAATGGGGGTTGTGCGACCATGCAACCTAAACACAGGCCGCCACTGCTCAATGAATTTCACCCACTTACAAGTATGGCTAAGTTATCTAGAGAGAAGAGAGGGGAAACAACGTGATAACAGTTCAATGTCTCACTTCCATATTATCTCCCTCTCTGTCACACACGTGCTTCCATTGTTCTTGCAGCCGATGTTCACACTATGAACACTGTACAAGACTGTTGTGTGCATGTTCGTGATAAATTAAAATTTTGTTAGCCTGACAATGGAGTGTTTGTACGCATACACAGTGCATCTCTAAGCCACTGTTCAATTTCTATTGTCAGGTTTCTAAGTCAGATTTATCTTCCTACATTACTCACTAGCTTAAAAAAACACTAAACAATGTAGATCACTATATACTACCAGAACTGTAGGAAATTGTTACAAAAACATAATTGCATAGTAACTATTTTGAACTGATACCAAAGTGTTGTTTGTCTGTGTTGTCATTTCCCCATTCCATGAAAACAGACGTTTTAATGTACACCTGCTCTTCTCAAAATGAAGTAGTCCACTACAGTCAAGGACCTTCTGTTCCTTTCTCTTTCGTCAATGCTGCACAGCTGTCAACAGCTTGTCACAGTCCTAAATGGGAATGCCTACTTTTGTGTTGCATTTAATTTCCTATCTGGTTTTATTTTAAATGTAATCAATGAGTTGGCTTAAGGAAGCAAATTCAGTACACAAAATATTATAATTCATGCAATCAACTTATTTTACCATACAGTCATCGCTTTAATAATTCTATATGCATTTTTCTGTTTTAAATATTGTTACAACAGTCTCACAGATCGTTGTAAGGTACAGTAAAAGTTAATCATTCTCTTCAAGTAATCAGAACAAAACTATTTCTGTTATTTACTAATTGTACGTCATTTTATTTCATTAACTCAGTAGTTAAATCATTTTTAGCTACTTTAAAGGTACGATTTCAAACCGCGCTGCCGTAGCAGCTCGCTGCATTTTCAGTAACTCTCCTTGCTCAACACAAGCGATAATTGTGGGGCTAATATCTTAGTGCCAGGTAAGAAATTATCTTTGGGGATATTGAATTCCCCGGCGGCAATCTTTTTGGCCCTGGCAGAATTTTTGAAAATACCACTGTCACCTTCTTTTCCATAAGAGCCTGTATCCACTGCAATAAATTTGTAATTTGCACTTACAAGAGCCAAAAGAACAATAGAAAAATGTTGTTTATAACTGAAAAACAGGGACCCGCTATTCTCAGGGCATTTAATACGGACGTGTTTACCATCAATTTTGCCAATACAGTTTGGAAAACCCACAGATTCCAGAAATCGTCTGATAAACGTTTGAAGTCCCTCTGTTGGATTAGGCATGAAAATTGGAATAAGTTTTTTGCTCAGTATTGGTAATGTTGTTTTCACGATTACACTAATGTATGACGCAGAAATGTGGTATGCAAATTCCATTGATTTGTACGATTCCCCAGTAGCCACAAATCTAAAACAAAACAATTTAAAATAATATTAGTGACTGCAAAATAATATTCATGTCAAGTACATTAATTTTTTTTTCAGGTGAAGACTGCAAGAAACGCTGGCAGTCATTATGCGATTCATATTTCCGGTATAAAAATAAAATGAAAAAGGGAACAGTTTCAGCTGCGACTAAAATACCAAAGTGACATCTATATGATAGATTGAGATTTTTAAGTGTGGTGCAGAGGGAGCGGGATAGTATGTCCAATATTGAAGAACCATCACAGGACATACTATCTGACCTGACGGTTACTAACGATGTACTGAATACGACGAACACTGAAGAACCTACGACAAACACTGAAGAACAACCAGCGTCGAGTCCCAAACAATTAAAAAAAACACAATATACGTGTAAAAAAAGAAAACGCGATTGTGATAATCAACACGTTGAATTGATTACGCTTTTAAAAATGAGAGAGGAGCAGAGACAACAAGATATACTGAATCTCACTAAATTTAATTCGTCAATCAAAACTTTTGGTGAACACGTTAAAACAGTGCTGAGCAGCCTACCTCCTTCAATGATGATCCAAGCAAAATCTGAAATGTTCAACATACTCACAAAATATGAACTTCGAAATGCGGCATCTACTCCATGGACTGAGGACTCGACGCCAGTCTACTCGCCAGCGAGTGCCGTATCAGCACACGACACCAACATACAAGACTTTTCTGGGACAGATCCAGTTCTACTTGAGAATGTAACAAATGAACAATACTTGGACTTTACTCATGACAAAATGTAATAAGCAAGTGAATTTTTGTATATTTTTATAATAAAAATTGAGATTTAATCGTGTGCATTTTATTAACTGTGGATTATGAATACAAAGTGGAAAAAGTGTGTAATGCATAAAAAACAAGTCCATATAAAACTCAAATTTTTACTGTCAAATACCATACAAACATACAGTGAAACTCGTGTATTTGTTGTGTTTATTAAATTAAGGAACTATTTTTAAGGAAAATAAGATCAAATTTTTTGTAGTAATCACATAGATAATTCCAGTCACATCCACCATTCATCCATCCATCCATACATACATTCATAGGTACATACGTACAGTATGATACATACATACTTACTACAGAATCGAATGAAAAACTGGGTGCATACGAGTTTGTATGTATTACCTACACATGTACATGATTGCATTACTTGTCGAATATCGTTTTATAAAGTAAAGTAAACAAGTTTACTTTCTTTTGACAAAGTTTACTTACCGTAGGGTTACGAAAAGTTTTTGTTGGGCACTAATACACTGTCGTGTTGTAGAAGGCTTCAAGTCTTCAGCAACCAAACTCAGCAGCATATCGAACTGATCATAATTGAGTCTGCAGTATTGTCTAAACAGCTCTTCATCCCGTTTTAAGTACCTTTCTATTAATATTTTAAAGCATCCTTCTTCTTCACGCCTTTTGAAGACTTCTTTGGTGGCTCTCCTTTTTCGTTTGTGGATAAATGAAGCTAACATTAGTAAAGTGTCATCGTCTTCTTCTTCTTGCAGTAATTTCATTAATTTTAGTTTTTTAGAAGCGATGAACGACATACTGATACTGTATACGTCAGTAAGAACTGCGCACTGAGCGAAATATGAATGTAGTATTATTATTTACTACAGCACTGCCGCCGCTTTGGCAGCGAGAAACGAAAACGCCAAACCCGCCGTGGCAGCGCCGCCAATGCTGCTCCGTCCTGGCAGCGGCAGCGAGCTGCCTTGGCGGCGAGTTTCGAAATTGTACCTTAAGTTGTAAACACTGCGTATAAAGAAAATGAAAACTTTGCCATTGGTTTACCTAGATATTGCGTCTTTTCATCTCATTATACCACCACTGTTGGTTAGCGCATTGACATCAGGATATGAAACTAGATTGGTAAACCTGATAGATTTTGAACAGTTGATTAGAAATCCGTAGTGGGCAAACACCTCGTTGTGAGGCTAACAAAATTTTAATTAATTTTGCACATGCGCACAACAGTCTTTCTTAGCATGAACAAGGCTGGCGAAAACGTTAGAAGCGTGTGTGTGTGTGTGTCTGTCGTGAAACGACAGTGTGACAGAGATCCAGGTGAGAGGGGCAGGAGGTTCACATGCCCCAGTGGACACACAAACAGCCGGAAGATGCACTGGGCGTCATGTGCCCTGGTTTGTGTGTGTGTTGTCCGGGCCGGAGCCCAATGAACATCAGGTTCAAGCGGCGCAGCATGGTCATTTGCTAGGTACACGGACTTAAGAGATACTGAGTGCGTTCCTGGTATACAGATTGGCGTGTACGAGTAGGGTTCAGAATTTTGCTACAGCCCATTTCCACACCGGAAACGCTATTCCTTGGCTCCCTAAGGCATCGTCCGCGGGAGCTTTGAGAAGCACTGATATGGTCGATAGGCTCGACTGCCTGTAGGTGAGTCGGCCGTAACGATGGGTTACCACATCAGGGGGATAGCTTCCGCAATAAGATACTTGTACATCTAATGGGTTTCCATGCTCGGGGTTTCAGCCCAGCCGAGTCAGAGCAGGTACTGATTATAGGAGGCGAAAACTGTCTGTCTGGCTTCTGGCAGACGCTAGAAGAGAGTTGCTTGGCTGGCACCAGGTAGGATTCAAGAATGCTCAGGCTGGTAGGGGAGGTTTTGTGGGATTCATGCAAAGCTTAAGAGGGATCGTGTAGCAACGCACCAGGGCGTCTGACGTGCGATGCGTTGTCCATACTGCCCAGTTGACGAATGTGCTGGAAGGAGGATTTGTCGCCCTTTGAGAACAAAATAGTTGCCAGGGACCAAACAAAAATCTCCAGGATAGGCACTTGAAAGCCCCGATGGATAGCGCCATTTCTGACATACCACGGCGTTCCCGAGAGGAACCGGAGGGTACGGTTTTGGATGGCAGACAGCATAGGCGTGTGCAGGACTTCAGTAGTGGTGGTGCCAAGAATGACTTCCGGGGGGGGGGGTCTGACGTCCTCCCCCGGAAGATTTTTGAAAATTTATTGCTTAAAAACGTGTTTTAATGCTATCTGGAGGCCATAAAAAACATTTTGAGAAGCGAAGTTTTTTGAGGGCCTTCAAATAAATTTTTACTTTTTTAAGGGACTCAACTCTTTGCACTTACTGGACCGATCAAAAGTTGACAACACACACATGTTTAACAAAGTAGCTTTAGAAATATCAATTTAGACGAATTTTGTCTTTTAATGAATGATCCAGTTAGCCTATCTGGTTAATTTGTATAACAAAACGGAAACAACTTTGACTTTTAGAATATTTATTTATATCCAATGTACAATATTAGTGAAAAAAAACACAGAATTGAAAAATTGATTAATTTGTACTGTAGACAAATAAAGCTGCAACAGGTTCAAGTTTAGTATTTAATAGTTAGTAGTGTCCAGAACAAAATATAAAAGTAAGGAAATATTTACATTACATTACAGGGTCATCCGACGGTCGAATGCAACACTGTTTTTGAAGTTGTTAATTACATCACATGTTCTTGCGTTAGCAACCAGTTCTTGTTCCACAAACGGAATCATCAAGTTTTCCAAAAGATCTTGACACATCGTAGGTCTGAGCTTGGATTTTATGATACTCAGCTGTGAGAAGGTTCTTTCACTTGTACAGCTAGTTACAGGCATCGTGGAAAATTATTAATAACAGCACTAAAGTTTTCAAAGCTTGAACTTAGCTGGAACTTCGATAACCAGTTAATCCAGTCCGGAACACTTTTAGGCGGAAAGTTTGAATCAGTTTCTCCACGCTTCTTTGATTTCAACAGCTTAAATTCTGCCTCTAGTTCTGCAGCATTGACATTGAATTGTTTTGAGAGAATTTCGACGTCCTTATTTTCACACTTGTAACAATCATTAAGATTCAATCCCATCAGTTTCCCTGTGGCAGAAATAACGTTTTTTGTTTCTTGAGCAAATCGAGAATTTAGATTTTCCACAAGGCGGTCCAAAACAGGATTGTATGTGAACAGTTTCAATTCCTCTTTTTTTGTGTCTGCGTAGAAAGCAGAAGAAGGGCAACTAGTGTCTTCTAAGAGGACTGATACTTTCCTTTTCCGAACATTAGGGATTTGAACATCTAATGTACTACACATTTCCTTTGTTTTGATAAAAATATCCTCAAACTCTTCTTCACTATTTCTCATTTCTACCAAAGCAAGAGCTAGGCTTTTAACATCTTCAACTGCCTGGCAAAGGTCTATTTTAGGACTTTGCAGAGCTTTGCTCACTTTCACCACAAGCTGAAGTACGGGATGCATAATTTGCAAAGACGCAATAAAATTAAAAGATTTTACTTGTAGCAAAATACCTTTACCTTGGGCCCGAACTTTTGAATCGGAAGTAGATTCCGTACACTCTTCAATGGCTTTTACAATTTCGTTTAATTGAACATAAATAACAGACACCGCTTCTGAACGGCAGGCCCATCTAGTGTCTGAAAGGGATTTTAGAGTCTTTAGTTTCATTGTAGTTTGTTTGACAATATCCTCAAAGACTGCGTGCCTCTTTGGACTACCTTCGATTAAGTTAAAAACTAGCTGGACTATTCCAAAGAAGTCGAAAATAATTGGATTTTCCTTGTGACTTGTGCAGCCACTTACCAAGGCAAGGTTCAAACAATGTGCATAACAGTGCATGTACATTATGGATGGATTGACTTCTTTACATCTGGCCTGTACTCCGGTAAATTCACCGGCCATTGCCGAAGCCCCGTCAAAACACACACAAACTACATCTCTCCACAGCACACAGTTTATTGCCTTAAATATGCTTTCCGCATCAGTAGACTTCAATTGCTGTAAGGGCACCAATCTCTCGACAGGATATGCATTTCCTTTCGGTATGTAGCGAAACACGACTGCTAATTGCTCGTGATGGCTCACGTCAGATGTTTCATCGCCAATAACTGCAAAGGGCTGTCCCTTGATTTCATCACTTAGTGTTTTCAGTATCACTGCTCTCAGTGACGATAAGATGTCATTTTGAATGAGGTTGCTAAGATAAGTACAGTTCTTAGGAGCATTTTTACGTAGTTTTGAAAAAAAGGGTCATATTTTTGCAAGATAGCAACAATTTCCAGGAAAAGACCTTTCTCTGTACTATCCTCGCTCTCGTCATGTCCCCTAAGAGGTTTTCCACCTTTAGCCAACAAACGGACAATATCGAAAAGCCGCGACATGTACTCACGATTTGCTAGGCGTTTTTTCTCCTTCTCTTTTAGTTCAGCTTCCTTAGCATCATCCAACATTACATCAACTGGTTTGCTAGTAACATAATTTTCCCAACTAACCATACTCGATACATGGCATCTACTTTTTTCATGGGCTCTGAACATTTCATTAGCTTTATGCCAAAAACTAAACTCTGTTGTTGTAAACGCATTTTCAACTAACCCAGGAAGTGAACTGTCATTTAAAGCAAAACAATAAGCAGTATCTTTTGCCATGCTGTACTCCAGCCATTCCTAATTTTCGAACCATTTGGGTTTAAACGATCTTTTCCTAGAATTTTTCCCCGTACCAACTTCTTTTGTAGGGTAGTTTGAAATTCGTGGTTGGTATGGTCCACGAGAAATCCTAGCTGACTTTTCTTGCCTGTTCTTTGGCAAGTCTTGACAAGGATCATCGAGCTCAGCTGCTCTCTTCACTGGCTCACCGACATCATCCTATTTTTCATCATCATCATTATAAATAATTTCCGAACTGGGACCAGCAACAGCATCTGAAAAGGGAACATACACTTAGGCTTAGGCCTATTTTTATCGCTTTAAAATATACTATGCTGTACAATTTACTATAGCCAACAAATCTTTCCTCTTAACGCTTCGTAATATGTGGATGGCCATTTATTGTAAATATAAACAAAATTGCATGTTAGGGGCACGTGAGTAATAGTGTACAATATATTGTACACTATTATTCACTCACATACAAAAAGTTAGTAAATTTAATTTTAATTTTGGATTAATTTAGCAAAAACAAAATTAATAATCGAAATATTTAAGCAAGAAGAAAGTAACACATTACAAGACAGACATGGCTGTACCTAATAAGTGTTTTACAAAATATAGTGAAAATAACTTACCGGTGTGTGATTGAGTGACCAAATCCTTGGTGGGCTCGGGTTTTTTAATCAGCCATTTATAGATCATAAAAATAAGCTTATTCAACAATTAAATAACATAATGAACAGTACTATCTTGTCTCCAAACTGAACGCCACTGGCCGACTGAGTCTCTCGTCTCAGTCTGACTGGCACCAGCACCGCGATAGCTGGCGCCGCCAGCCTGTCGCTCAGTAAGGCCTAAAAACACGGCAACTACACTATTCATGCAGCCGCTTCCCGACGCGACGGCCGACGCCAGATTATGTGACAAAAGCTATACGAAATTAAAGTTGATTAGATTCATATATTGTAACATGACATAAGGTAGTGAAGATCCAATTGTATTTAATTATAAAATAAAAAGCTGAAGATAAGAATAAGAGGCAAAAACTTATGAACTTAGAGATCAATAACCCAGTAACCCAAAAATGACAAATGACTATTAACCTGACAATGACCTGACACAGTAGATCGGATAAATACCAAAGGAACCAAAAGACAATGAAGAAGCAGCCGAGACCTAAGTGCAATCAAATAATCCCAAATAATGACCATTATATTGTAATTTAAATAATGAACTGATATTTGTAGTATATGAGATTTACCTAGGATAATAAGATTAATGGAAAGTAATAATGTCATGTATATTTTGTTGATAAAAGAATGTACTTATAATATAAGGTAGGGAGTTAGAAACTAACCATACCCAAACTAATAGTGATGATAATAGTCAAAGCCAATAAACGATGCTTTGAGCCAAACAAAAGCAATATTTAAGTAATAACTAAAAGTGATCAGAGTGATTTGAAAGTAAACTAGTTATTCATGACCCATAATCACACAGTGATATAAAATAATCAGACAAATCGTGTGAATAAACAAGTGAGTAAATTAAAAATGTGTGTAAAAATAAATAAGTGATGAAATGCTAGGTATAGCATATAATGGGAAAAAGTGATAGTGATAATAAATAAAGAAACCTTCTATGAAAGGAAAAGTGCAGTGGGGGTGTAGAACAAAGTATTTTATAAGCAGACTATAATAAACAGCTAAACAATTTTTGATAAACTTTATGTTAGCAAGTAAGATTAAACTGATTGTGCTATTATAAATTTAGGTAATAGGATGTCAGAATTATATAATAAGGTAAGAATTAAGTTATTAGAGTGAGTAGTAAAATAAGGACAGACACTGTATTTAAGTGAAGGGATTAGTAGATAAGACATATCGAGTAAGGCACAGTTTAACAGTAGTATTATAAGAGTTTTATTATTGTTCAAAAAACCATAGAATGTAGTAAATTGTAGGATAAGCAAGATAATAGTAAAAAACAGAAAAGGTAGTTGAAAGTTATTTCAGGCTAGAACCTGACAAGGAATATTTTTATAATAAGAGGTGGAGTTAGAAGTACTGATGTTTATTGCTTGTTTTGTTTATAAAATTGTATTAGAATTACCAGATATGTTATTAAGAAATGTTAGATGGGAGTAGAATAAAATCTAGGCTCTAGGCCTAACTGTTGAATATAAATTTAATAGATTTGAGAACAAATAATAGTCCAAAGTTAAAGCTGAGTATACCAAATGGTTAAACCAATTAAGGGAGTATTTCTAATACCAAGATATATGAATAACAACCAATTTTGAATAAAATATATGTAAAATATAAATATGGAAAATAGTAAAAATGTAATTAGCTATTCAAAAATGGGCATGAGGGATATCAAAATGATCATCATGAAAAATTAGGAAGAATGGTAATCATGTAATAACTCTAGCTATTAGTATAAGATAGAAATCTTCATTTGAAGATATTTTGGTAAAATTAGACTAAAAAAGACGTTAAAACATAACAATGACTTAAGTTAATGACCAATGAAAATTAGCATAATTTATTAGGTAACCATAGCAACCAGAAATTTATTGCCAAAAAACCGTTAGATTTTCATGACTGTATTATTGACCAACGCCGTGAGTGAATCGAGCAGCTCTCGCACTAAAATTTTATTATTAAAGTAAATTTTAACTTAATTTAAAACAGACGGAGATAATAACAATAGTCCAGGGAATCCTGAACAGAATTTTGTTTAATAAAAAATAATCAACAAACCATAATTATCTGAAGAAGACGGGAAGACGCAGTGAAGAAGAGAGACGACAACGGACACCGAATGAAGATCATCGGGACATCGATCATAGAAGAAGACGGACGATAACCGAAGGAATACGAGGCCTGAGTCAGCGAGGAAAACCGTCGGGACGAACTGTTACCATCTACTAAGGGCCAGGAGGAGTCGCTCGAAGACCTTCGAGATTGATGGGAAGAGAAAAATCGGTCGGCAACTTCAGGAAGCGTGGGCGGGTTATTGGATTTCGGTATCATGATGATGTTGGCAGTCTCCACAGGCGGGGAAGATACCGAAGATAGGTGTTGAACAGCTCTTAAAAAACGTTAGCTGCTGGAGCCGGTAGATTCAGCAACGCTGCGGCGCCGGGGGACTTTTATCTTCTTCTGCCGACTGAGGATCGACTCTAAGTCTTCTCGGTTGACAGAAATTGGATGGCCAGTTGGAGGGGTTGTGAATTATCCAGAAAGGAAGTCTCTGACTACACCGCGTGGGGTCAAAGACACCTCCATGGACGTTGAACTGTTCCTTGGTGCAGTTGGGCAAGATCTCAGCCTTGTCTTCTGCAGAGTATACAGTGTCGTCCAGGGTAGTCATGAGATGGCGAGTCCTCTTTTTGCCATTAAGTCTACCTGCCGCTCTCCAGACGGAGGGAGGCTTGGCCGACTTTCAGGGATTCCAAGTGATCTTCTATTTTACTTTGGGGGGGGGTCCAGTATCAGCTGAATTGGTAGAAACATCTTTCCTGAATGGATGACTGCCGCATCCCCAAACAACTCTGGAACTATAAGCCGAGGGGACGTCCGAGGAAGTGCTGGAGTGACCAGCTATAATCTTTGCCTATTTGAGACCGAAACAAACCATCCTTGGTTTATTGGTTTAATCCGTGAAGATGATAGTGATTATGACTTTAGGAGGGATGGAAAGCTTTTTTTTGTAAGAGTTATGAATCACCCAGAGGTGCGCAACGCTGAATCATGGGAGTCTGTAGAGACATTTCGGTTGAGAGACAAGAATTTCTGAACCACAACGGGACAAAGCGCCTCAAACCACCCCAGAAAAGATCTCTAGAGGCTGGCGTACGGCAATGCCAGGTTACGGGAGAGAACAGATGGGAAGGAAGTACTCACAAGAGTCGTCACTAGGCTCCCCTAAGGTAAGTGCAGCCTCTGATCTGTCTGCCGCCATGCTTCGGCGCTGACAGGGTGTTGGAGTGAGAGAAGGGAGGCAAAGTTTCGCAAGGTCGGCGGAATGGATAGAAGATAGCTTAGGGAGGGTCATCGAGCAGTGCTCGGAGGCGATTGTGTTTTTTCTTCATGGTGAGCCTTTTTACACCTGCAAACTTCATTAGGAACTTCCAAACAAAATATGGGATAAAATGGCAGTTCCCCTGTATCATTTGTTATATTTTCGATGAAACGTAATGTGACATCTGTATTGTTTCGTGACTATGTTGAACTTTAGATATCTATTATTAACATAACCCTTACAATCTTTTATTACAACAAAGTGAGATGCAGACAAGTAATAACACGTTCTTTTCTTTTAAGTTTTTGTAGTTTTATGCACAAAATTTAAACCCCGTTCAGAACTTTCAGAAGTAAATTCTAGCTGCGTTCTGTGCCGGTACAGATATAGTCGTATAAGCCGAATTAAATAATTAAGCCAATTAGGCTAGTTTAATGTAAGTACGAACATTTTAAATTCGTTACAATAGTAGCCATTTTACGAAAACGCCTCGCGCAAACATTAATATTTGTCCAGTGGTTGAGGGATACGGCGATTAATTAATTATGAGTTATTAATTAATCTTAATTAAATTTGGATTGATGATTAATTGATGTGTGGTGAACCTGACCACAGTTTACTGAGACTATATCTACTCTTGCCCTGCGTATGGTGCAATTGTTATTAGTGGTAATTATGCTAATTTGTCAATTAGTATAGATCACATCTGTAATAAACCTCACGTATTTAGTATTGACAATGAAGTTAACAAGACATAGCTTGGCGTTATAATATTCTTGTGATCATAATCATCATAGGGCAATAGTAATAATGAACGCTTAAGCGCATCTGGATTAGAATAGCAACTTATCGTTTATTAAACAATTCATAAATTACAATTATAGCTAACATTTCGTCATTCCTGAAATAAAATCACAAATACAACATACATAACATATAATGGCAACATCATTACTAGCCTACAACTGCAAACATATATGAATTAAGTATTACATTCAACAAATGTTATATCTATAATGCGTTCATAGTTCCGGATGGCAATATTTATTCATTACCGGTACTTTTAATTTATGGTTCATGATTATCTCGAAATTAACGTTCGTAATTATCTCAAAGAGTGGGGTCTTTGTGAGAAACAAGGTCAGTAGTAGTGATCAATAATAAATATTTTACATTACTTGGTGTATGTTATCCATTAGCATTGGGCTGCAACATCCCGTGATTCCCTGTGTCCAGTGATGTCGGCGTAACTTCGCATGTTGCTTGCAGATAATATCCACTTTCACAAAACACTACTAAATTTTCATGTAGGCGTACCGCTGGCTTGACTAACGTGAATGTTCGTGTAAATATTAAGTATCGATTTTCTGTGTGAAGATCATGCGTGTCTAGTTATTTGTCTGGGTAAGATCATCTTTGGTATGATAAATATGTGCTTCATACCACAATGTGAATTGACTACAAGTGATCAATGCAGTAGTTGGTAAACATTATTGTTACAGTTATACTTTGTATTTACGAGTGAATATTTATGTTAGTGAACTCGAATTATATTTATGAGTGACTCGAAATGTTTGTCGAGTGTTACATCACTATAATCACTGATTGTCGCGCACTGATCTTAAACGTCACTTGTTCTGTTGTTATTTATCATTGTTATTAACACTGATCAAAGTTCTAAGTTAAATTAAAATAGTCTGAATATCACATTTATGTAACTGTTCACTTTTGAAATCAACGAGCAAAATTCTAAGTTCAGAAAATGTAATTAGGCGACTGATCAACTGAGCGCGTCCGCACATTCAAAATAATTGAGTAAAATTTTAAGTTTGACTGACCGACTGACTAACCGATCGACTTCTCGACTGATCGCGTCCGCACGTCCAAAATAATTGAGTAAAATTTTAAGTTTGACTGACTGACTGACTAACCTCGTCCGCGTGGCAAGTAGATAGTTTTATTAACTTCACCCCTACCAGATTTCCTCGTCAGATTCCTTCCACAACATCGTCCTCTTCATCATTGGTCAGACCACTCGACTTCTTTGAACAATCACCCACCTTCTAGATTTCTCCTTGTGACTCTCTTCTGATTTGCCTCTGTCTTTCGTTGCCATGGGAACTCTCCCCTAGACTCGAGTCCTAGCTGAATTCTCTCTTCTGATAGGTCTTCTAACATCCCCGATATTCTTGCCAGTGTCGTTACCCTGTGTTCTAAGAAAAGTTGTAATTCCTCGCCTGTCGATCATCTTCTTTGTTCGACTCCTGTCCGAGCTTCGCCCCACTGATGGATGTTTTGTCACCCCAAGTTTTCTATGCCGTTGGCGTAATGAATCGTCACATTGTTTACCTTACATTCTCCTTTTGTACCAATTAATAATTCTTTGACAGACGTCTCCCAGTAAAGTTTCTCCAGCTCTCTCCTCGTAAATCGTATATGTCTCCTAAATGAGCAGTCCTGCTGTGTTACATCGTCGTCTCCTATTCACCTCGTATGTGCCTTATTGTCCCTGTGAGTTAAACTGTTGTGAACCCTTTTGTGTCCGGGTACGTTTTGTCATTGCACGTATGGTGTGATGCAACGCGCTTGTCATTCGCCTCGTTTCGTTGTATGAATGGAGTAGCGACTGCTTTTTTCTTATGTTATGAAGCAATAACTCCACGTAAACCCTCTTCTGACGGTTCAATTTTCAAATCAATTGTCTCAACTGCACGAAGTCTTCGCCTTTTCGCCGTGTTGTACACCAGTATTGTTTGACTGTCAGTTCATGTTCACCCCTTATTTATTGCTTTACTCGCCAGAAATTAACTGCCTCAATGTGTCTCTGAAGTTTGAGAAATTTTCAAAATTTTGCTCGCTATAGTGTCCCCAATTTGGATTCGATGAGATAAGTTCCAGAGTCCATTAGATCCAAATTTTCGCCCTATCCTATGTCACTCTATATCCATTTTCCACTGGTGAAGGTATAGTATGCTCGACATTTCCTCTAGTGACCCAATTTCACTAGAGATATACCCCCCTTTGACTTTAGGCTAGATCTCGAATTTATTGCTGCACATCTGGAATGTTTGAACGTATTTTGACACATAATTGTGCATTTGGCACCTATAAAATGCTTAAATTATGCTAATCATCTATCTATCATGATTCAATATTACAGAATTTTCAATTAATAATTCCTATCTGTCTAACATTCCTTTTATACCTCTGGAAAAGGATTTACACAATATTACCCTAAAACGTATTAATAATCAAATTACAGCAATTTCATCTAACATTCTTTAAGTCCTAACCACACGTTATTGACATTTTACCACAAAATAAAATTTACATTGTAATCACGACTGTATCGTTTTGATATACTTGTACCTAATGTCTACTAAATCCTCTTATTAATTGAATTATAGATAACTGTTAGACCTAATATAATTTCCTCCTTTACTCTCATTCATTTCTATTCGAATTTTAATTTACCAAGTATATATACATGTGTTCTACTCACAAATAAACTCCATTTAATATTCTACTATCTTAAGTATGCAAGTTTATACATATACTCATTATGTATTACAAACCCTATTCACTATGTTACCTCTATCTTACATGGAATTCTTATACGTAATAGTCTTTATTGTTAAAAAAAAATTCTTTGTAATTTATTGTTACACACAAGTCACTTGTAACAGACTGTTTTATCGCTATACAATATATATATAGTCTAATGAAAGTTCACGTCTCTATACAACAATTTAGTTATACTTGGTGTCACCCTTTAGATCAACACCTTTCTTTTTTTTTTTCATTACATGATTTCTTATGTTATTTGATTTACAATGGTTCTGTTAGGTTAAGTTAGCTTGAACGATTTAGCCGCGTCATTCATCCTAACCTAATGACATGCCCTAATCCATTCAGCTAGCCTACCTAATAATTGATATGCATAGACTAATGTATGCTTTGACTTCCGTCTATTTATCACTTTGTTCCTCCTTCTTCGGCGCAAAATATCTCTTCAATTGCCTGATATTGAATTTGCCACGAATTTTACTTTCATCGTAATCAACAAGTTTATATGTCGCGTCTCCCAAGATCTGCTGTATTTTGTAAGGACCACTGTATAACTTACAAAATTTATTGATCCGTCGTTGTATAGCATCTGATTGACAATACGTCCTGATCAGCACGTCATCACCTATCTCAAATCTTGTTATTCTGTTTGCTTCATTACATTTCTTCGCTTGTTTCTCCCTCATATTACGCATCCTCACAAAGATTTGACTGTTATCAGTCTGACGTTCACCTAGAATCTCTTTGTCTACATATTTCTCCCAAATCCATGTCGGTTTCTTTCCGAGGTGTGCCTCGTAAGGCATAATTTCAATTGTTTCATGAAATGTCTCATTGATACAACTCTCGATTGTTGTAACATAGCGTGACCATTTAGTATGTTGGTCGCTTACAAATATCCTAAACAAATTTCCGAGTTGCCTGTTGACTCTTTCGGCAAGATTTGCACAAGGATTTCTTATCGCTGTATATTTAGGTTTTATTTTCAATTCATTTAAACTATTTATCCACTGTTTGGACGTAAATTGAGTTCCATTATCCGTCAAAATTGCCCTCGGCGTTCCGAACTCTTCATAATACTGTCGGATCCTTCGTAATGTCGCTAAGGTTGTTGCCCTTCTCAATGTATACAACTTCACGTATTTAGTAAAATTGTCTATTACGACTAGCAGGTATTTCACTCCACCCGCGGAAGTAGGTAGTTGGCCATAAAAGTCAGCGCTTACTAGGTCATTCTTGTGTAACGGCAATAAGGGTCTCGTCCCTCCAAACAAGTTTTTGTTGTATGTATCTCTACACCTCTGACACTTGTCACACGTTCTCACATAATCCTTTATTCTCTTAGACATTCCGTCTAGGGTAAAATACTCCTGCATCTTCTTGGCGCACTTTTTTGTACCACGGTGACCATACATCTTGTGTATTTCAGCAATAATCATACTAGATACACTAGCAGGTATGTATAGCTTCCACTTCCCCTTGCATTTTCTATACAAGCTGTTGTTAATATAATTATAAAATTTACACAAGTCCTTATCCTGACATTTATCCCTTATCTTCTCTATTATACATTTAAGTTTACTGTCTCCTAGTTGGTATTTCCCTATGTTTTTAATTATTTTACTAACGTTCCTGTCCATTTTTATTACAACATGATTTATTAGGTATTCACAAACATCGTCGTTCACTTCTCCATCCGCAACATTTTCTGGGTGTCTACTTAAAATATCGGCAACTATATTATCCTTGCCCTTACAATGGATAATATCGAACTTATACTCCTGAATGCTCAAGATCCAACGAGTAATTCGCGAATTATTTAAGTGACATTTGTTCATAAAGTTTAATGCTTTGTTGTCCGTAATTACGGTCAGAGGTTGTCCGAGTATATAAATACGAAATTTCTCTATACATCGGACAATACTTAATAATTCTTTCTCCGTTGGGTAGTAGTTCTTCTCTGCTCCTTTGAACGTCTTACTGGTGAATGCAATGACGCCAATTTTCCCCTCGTCGTCCAGTTGATATAACTGTCCGCCGTATGCAAAATTGCTTGCATCACACTGCATATAATATCGTTGATTAACCCTTAGAAACTTCAGGATTACAGTTTCTACAAATAAGTCTTTTACTTCCTGGAAACACTTATTTAGCTCTGGTGTCCATGTGAATTTAATCCCTTTCTTTAATAAATTTAATAATGGTTGTGTCGTCTGAGCGTACTTATCCGTAAAGCGGTTGTAAAAGTTTGTTTATCCTAAGAAATCTTTCAATTGTTTTTGGTTCCTAGGTGCAGGAAAATTCCTAATCGCTGCTACTTTTTCTTCTGTTGCCTGGATCCCATTTGTTGTCAGGCGATACCCTAAATAAGCAATCTCCTGTCGGAAAAAGTGTGATTTTTCTAAATTGATCGTAAGGTTTGCCCTACGCAAATTATTCAATAATAGTTCTAAGTGTTGAAGGTGTGTTTCAAGATCATTCGAATAGCATAAACAATCATCCACATAAATATTCCTTTTCACATCTTTGTCTAGCACCATGTCTAAACCTCTTGTTAACGCCGCTGAGCTTGTGCTGAGACCAAATGGTGTTAGTAGGGGCGTTATAACAGTTCTACCCCGGATGTGACCTCACCCCCCCCTCTTTTGGTGCGAAATTCAAAAATTGTGGTGGTGGTTTTGATTCGTAAGTCGGCCACGTTGTGGTGCGGCGGCGCTGTGGTAAGGGGGGTATCCGTGCATTGATAGGTGGAGGCGTGCCGCGGTTCGCCGTCCGGCGGCGGCCTGGCGGTGTCCTGGTCGCCACCCGGAGTGGGGGGGGTCTGCGTCCATGTTGGAAAAGTCGTCGCGCGAGGTCATGTTGTCGGGGAAATAGTTGGGTCGGCCATGTTGGAAAAGTGTCGACTCGTACGTGTGTGCTGGTTAAGCGTCGGCATGCACGTTGTTACCAACTCATGCATGTGTTATAGTGTATGGGTTTGGATATGTACGCCACCGTCCGGATATCGTCGATGCGAAGAGAGGTGTATTGCATTGTTGCCAACTTGTGAACTGTGTGTTAAATTAGAACAGAATGCGTGTCTATGTGGTAAGTATATATATATATATATATATGTGTATTGTAAAAATAAAAAGATGATTCGGTCCTTCAGTTGAAAATCAATGCACATCATGTATGGAAAAAGAAAAGTTGAAAATAAACACTTATACAATGAAAATATGTACACGTTTATTTTAAATTACAAACAATTTTACAATACAAAATATACAATGACAAAAATCAGGATATAAATAATTTTACATTTAATATTTACAAATTAATACAACAAAATATAAATATTGTAAAGGTACATATAATCACCATATAGGTAAATACCCACATAAGATGTATTTAAAATAAAGAACTAACACTGAAGAGAAGAAAGGATGAAAGTGGTATAAAGAAATGTGTATTTTAATATGATTATCCGGTCAACTAAAGAAAAGTAATAATAAAAGCAACAGTTGAAAATAGAACAAGAGACCTAGAGAGCAAAACTTATAAAATCACAGTACAATATGATTTAACTCCAATGACCAATAGATGGTAAGTGAGAGGATACAAACACCAAATACTATAATCCCAACAAGGACCCAAGAACACCAATTATTATGATCCCACACGGACTAAGAAGACAGAAGAAGAGGATAGAAGAAAATGAAGAAAGAAGAACCAGTAGTGCCAGGACAATAAGTGTATATAAGTCGAGAATAGAGTTTACAAAGGAGTACCTTAAAACATAGTGAAACACATAAAGTATGACTAGTGACTTGACACTGACCTGTAAATATAAAAAGATGCTCAATAATAATGAAAGAAGAGAAAGACATAATGATTGTATAAAACCTTACTAATAGTAGGGTAATAGAGTCAAAATAAACTCGATGCATAATACCCCAAATGACATGCTAAGTAGACCAGCATTAATAGCTGATTATTCTATAAATAAACAAGATAAGAATGAGTAAGATAATAAATAATGACCAGATAAGACTAATGTGCAAATACCTGTGAGTGAAACTTGATAACTATAGCAAAATATAGAAATAACAGTAAATTTGCATGAATGCATTCTTGTCAACATACAGGGGTTACAACTAACCTTACATATGGTACAGAACCATGCGCAAATACTAATAAGTGGTAATAAAACCTGAAGTTTAGTAAGTAAATTACCATAATGAGAAAATACATTATAGAGGTAATCCCAATACTAAATGTTGTAACGGGGCATTTTTGGGCCTAATTTTGGGACAGTTTGTATTTTTTTTTTAATAAAACAAATAACATTTTTTCGATAATAGGGACAAACGTAAACAAAGGTAAATTCAGTGGTAGCGACGGTGGTAGCACTGCTGTGTGACAATTATTCATGAATATTGTATGTGAATTTCTAAAGCGACAGAATCAACGAGCTGGAATTGTGCCAAGGTCAACCAATGACACGCAAAACCGGCGTAAACAAATTATGTAACGGATCGTCAGGCGATGTTACGTCAGCGCTTTACATAACGAAGAATGTAGGTGTGTCAACGCCAGCAGCTTTGTCACACTCACAGAACAAAGCCAGTCGGCAAATAACATCTTAACACACCGGACGCGAGCTGTTGTGTGCGTCCGCCGGCTCGCTGGGTTTAGGCGAAGTTTTAGTCACCCGCAACATATAAAATGTAAAAATTTTTATATTTGATCATCTAAAACAGTATTTTTGAAACCGAGTAGATACAGTGAGAAAATAATAAGTAAATCATCATATAACAGTTCGGCAATAAATCAGTGCGGGTATACGAGAAGACATTGTAGGAGGGTACTTCCAGCGTAATAACAGGAAAGTAAACTAACAAATTTTATTATTTTCATACAGTACAAGAACAGAGGGGGGAAAATTAATTTGAAATATGAGCTCTAATGGGAATATAACTTGTCTAATGTGAAAGCGTGTGAGTGTGTATGGGTGAGTTTGAATTACGTAATTACAAAGGCACTGGTTTACGTTAAGAGAAGTTAGTTTAGTATTATTTCTTTACAGCATTTGTTTTAGTGTTCAACAGTTTAGTTATCAATAATATCTTGAAAGTTGTGGTCAGAATAAAGCATGTACACTGTCAATGTTAAAATAGTAAAAGTGTAAAAGATGGGAGGAGTAATCTGGTCATTGTCATTAATATGCAACAGTAAAACTAAATCATGAATAAACACAAGTTTGTTTGAATATAGTAGATCGAAGTAGTCATTTGAAAACAACCATATTTTTTTTTAACACGTCTAACGAGATCCTGGAAAATGGTAAGTATAGAGTTTGAGTTGGTCCTAGACAATATGGCTGCTGCACCAGCCGAAAGAGTAAAAGTAAACAAGGGATAGTATGGTATCGAATTTAATTATTAATAGAATTAATCAGTTAACAATGGCGCCCGACCAGCTGGACCGTTTGTGTTAATGTAATTATGCAAATGTGGACCTGTTGCAGAAATGATATGGTTGTTTGAAATAACAGAAACAATTTTTTTTTGAGGTACGTAAAATAGACGTAGATATGGGGTTATGTTTTGATAGTGTTATGTATATAGTGAATTATTTGTTTATGAGTATTGTGAGCTAATATGGGTAACTAGTGTGTATGAGGAGAGTTGTATTATATAAAGGGGTATTATATAATTCATTTTGAATATGGCTGAGACACGTGAAAATAAAGTAAGTGGATTAGGGGAGGCATGGAATAGTACGGAATTCATGCACGAGTTTGAAAGGGTTTTGAACAGAATGACTGAGGATGATTGGGGTAAATTCAATAATGAGCTTGAACAAATGAAAGAACAAAAAACAGGATTATACGCTTACGCTATCTTGGAACGAGAATAGTGATAACACTAGTAAAGTAAGTAATGAGGTAAGTGAAGGGGTTAGTGGAAGTAAAATAGTGGAAGTGGTAGAGTTAGAGAATAAAATACTAAATAGTGATGTTAATTACAATTCTGAGAGTATAGTGGGGGTAAAGAATAATGGAGAAACATATAATGAGGTGAGTAGGAGTGATAATTATGACAATATAAGTGAAAATATGATGTTAAAAAATAATGGGGTAAATATTGAAAATACTGATGAAGTTTTAGAATGTAAGAATGGAATGTTAGTGTGTGTTAATGGGTTAAAGAGCGTGGGTGAAGAGAGTTATATTGGGGGTATGAAGCAGAGGGTAAATTTTTTTTTAGGTGTTAAGGGGGGTGAAGAAAGGTCTTCACGGAGGTATTGGGTAGAAAAGTGTTCTACTAATAATTGTTTTTTATTGTTCCTGGAGAAAACAGGAAATGTTTTAATGATTTAGTACCCTCTGCATGGAGTGAGAGAGAAAGTGTGATATGGTGTTATGGTGAGGGAGATTTAGATAGAGAGTTGTGTATTGGGAGAGAGATAGAATTATATAAGTTAAAAAGAAATTATGATGAATTGAGAGAAAGGTTAGGAGGGGTGAAGATAAACAATATAAAATACTTACCTATTGAAAGAGAGATAGAGAATTATTCTGATGATATCTTTATAAACAATAAACACTTACAATTTCTTTTATGAATTTGCTAACTGCTATAATTTTTTGTTGTTCGACTAAGCTTTTCGTCATTACTGACATCTTCAGGTCTTAAACAACCTGAAGGTTGGCCTAACAAGAATAGGTCTTGTTAGGTTGTTTAAGACCTGAAGATGTCAGTAATGACGAAAAGCTTAGTCGAACAATAAAAAATTATAGCAGTTAGCAAATTCATAAAAGAAATTGTAAGGATGGCTGCTAATTTAAACAATACGAAGAATAAACACTTACCTGATGTAATAGTAGAGGAATATAAAAATGATAAAACAACTTACCTGACGTTGACCAATAATACTGATGGAGACTGGACAATAATAACTTATGTTGACAAGGTTTATGAAAAATTAATAGGGAATAACCCTATAAATTATAATGGCATAATGAATGAAATAAAGTTAATGGATTATAATAATAATAATAATAATAATGATAACAGATGGTGTGTGGATAACAATGATGTATGTTATAAATATGTTCGTTATATATACGATGATGGAGGTTGAAATAAAAAATCAGTGAATGGACAATTTAAATATTGTAAATTTTGGTAATGACCTTGCAGATTTGGACATATGAAGTGTGAAACAATTGAACAGTTATTGACGAATAATTTGTAAATAAGGTAGTGAATTCAATTGTGTGTATTATGAAATGTTAGGTGTATATGTAGTAGAAAAATGTTGTGATAATAATAGTAATATTATTAATAGTTTGCAGTCTAAATAAATAATAAAAATAATTATAAAGACAATAATTGATGATTTATAAAATTTTGATAATAATTGAAATATGTTGTGTTTTAATACTAAATTGAAGTAAATAATTTGAGATGTTTAAATATTGTGATTGAAGGTTATATGTTTGAATTTTATAATGAATTTAAATTATTTGATGAGATTTCAATTTAACGACAATTAATGAATAAATAAATGAATGTTAAATGGTTTCGTTTGTGGAATAGCATAATGGTTAAAAAATATAGATTAATAATAAATTTGAAAATCTTGAGGAACATAATGGCAACGAAGGATAAATAATGAAATGATGATATAAAAAAGTTAATGAAAAATTTCAAGCAAGAAAGTTTATCAGTTTTATATAAATTATGTAAAAGAGAATTGTTTGTTTAATGTATGCTAATAATCAAGGTTAATGTCTATTTGTGTATTATGTTATATTATATTATTATACAAGATGTGTGGGGATAATTTTGGGGGGTAGATTGGTGCTCAATGAAGTGATAGAACAATGGAGTGTGGAACTGCAATGGTAGAAAGTTTAGTTATCATTCTAATTAATTAGTTATTAAGTTGCTGTTGCTGGGGTGGCATGTGCCCCAGTAGATAGCATAAGGTGTTGGAGGTAACAGAGAGTGTTACCTCCATCGGAGGCCAACATGGCGAAAATGCACGGCACACCCTTTTCTACAATTTTATATTGTAACTCGATAAATTGCCGTGCCGTGCAAATTAATGATGACGAATACATGCTTGAAGGAAGAGATGATTTCCCCGACTTTTCGGGCGATTACTGCCTTACCAGCACTAATCGTGGTTTAGGCTAGCGGTCAGCTATGGCCATATCAAGTCCCTTGACCATAGCTGGCTTGAAATTGGTCTATATTAGAAATTAATGGGGGGTGAACTAGGGGAAATCCCGGCACTATGGAACAGCGGCTGCCACTCTGTTCGAGAAGGAACAGCAAAGCCAGGTGGTAGACCCGCATTAAGGGCGCATAACTATAGAACAAAGATATGTTGATATCTAAACCTTTCAAATGTAACGCAGAAGCAAGGACACGGAGATGTCACATTCCTCCAAAACTTCAGTCCTTGTGGACGCCACAGTCCACGGGGGTCATAGTGTGTGTGGCAGGGAGGTTATCCAGGGGGGTAACGAATTAGAAATTTGTTGTATTTTAATAATGATGACTCGCTACTAAATAATTTTGTTTTGATTTGAAAAAATAGATGCACTACATACTTCCTATATTGTGTTTATTATGTCTTATTGTGTTAATTGCGTGTAGTTTGCTAGGAATAAGGATTATAAAAATATAATAATATGTTTTCAATGTGTTTATAGATTTTAAAATAAAATGAAATAAAGTTGTGATAGTTAAAATTTTCAAGGGGTTGTAAAAGATAGAAGTTGGGTGATGAATATTTGTGGGACATATAGATCTGTCCAAATTGAAGTCAAAGTTAAAGAAATAGTAGAGATGAAAATAATGTAATGTTGTTTTGAGTTAATGTATGTTATAGAATTTTGAGAAGTATTGATGTTGACACAGTAGTTATGGAGAATAATTGTAGAGTTTTGAGTGAGATATTGATGTTTATAATTAATGATGTTGTTATTTTGTTGCAGTTGTAGTAAGGTAATGAGATTGAGATTTTGGGGATGGCAATTTTGTAGTAGGGGGTAGTGTAATGTGGGAGTCCGCAACATAATGATAAGTTGGGACGGGATAGGAACGATTTTAGTGGAAAGGGGTTGCCTTAGGTAGAATCCAGGAACCAGATAAGGGAATTGAGTTTTGGGGGGGGACACATATCCTATGTACAAAGGGTTAGAGAGTATTTTTTTTTATATAGAGAGAAGGTGGCAATTTGAGTTAAAGTAGTAAGTAGTTAGAGGTAGAGAAGGGTTAGTAGATTTTTGGTAGAGAGGGGTGTCATACTAGTTAAAGATTTTGTAAGGGAGCGTTAGAGTAATAAAAGGGGTAAGATTATGAGTAAATGCCAAGTTGATACAGTGAATTATAATGAATAACATAGAATCACCCAAATTAATGAAAGGGAATAATAAATGAAATGATGTGTAAAACGAAGATTGAAAAAAAAAAGAAAATTTTGAGAAACGAATTAATAAAAGTAAAGTGAGTTTAAAAGGTAATTTTATGATTTTATATGCAAATTTAATGATGTAAAGTGTGTAAGTTTTAAATACAAATTGTTTATTTTAAGATAATAATAATAATGTGAATTATGAAGGTACTATGTTTTCTTATGTTATATTGTGTTGTTAGGTATTCTGATCTATGTTAGAAGTAAGAAAAGAAAAAAAAAAAACCAGTGCTTCTTAGCGCAAACCAGCACCGCTAGGGGGAAACAGATCAGTTGGGGATATGGTGTTGTATAAGGCCACTAGTTGATATTTGATTTGTTGTTTCAGTGTTTGGTGATGCTGTGGCAGCGGACCTGAGCTGGCCAGCGCGTCAGAGCAGGGGTGTTAAGTATCTGTCTGACTCTACGGTGTTGGGATCTCGAGAGAGAAGTCCAGTATTGTCATTCAGGTGCGGTCACAGTCACCAGACCAAGGGTGAGTTGAGTATTTTTTTTGTAAACCATACAGGGGGTTGTGGTGACATATCCTGGCTGATCCCTTTAGCAAGTATGAATGTGTCAATGAGATTTTTTATGCTTCGGCATAAAATATCTCATTGAGGGGGTATTGTAACGGGGCATTTTTGGGCCTAATTTTGGGACAGTTTGTATTTTTTTTTTAATAAAACAAATAACATTTTTTCGATAATAGGGACAAACGTAAACAAAGGTAAATTCAGTGGTAGCGATGATAGCGACGGTGGTAGCACTGCTGTGTGACAATTATTCATGAATATTGTATGTGAATTTCTAAAGCGACAGAATCAACGAGCTGGAATTGTGCCAAGGTCAACCAATGACACGCAAAACCGGCGTAAACAAATTATGTAACGGATCGTCAGGCGATGTTACGTCACGCCTTACATAACGAAGAATGTAGGTGTGTCAACGCCAGCAGCTTTGTCACACTCACAGAACAAAGCCAGTCGGCAAATAACATCTTAACACACCGGACGCGAGCTGTTGTGTGCATCCGCCGGCTCACCGGGTTTAGGCGAAGTTTTAGTCGCCCGCAACATATAAAATGTAAAAATTTTGATATTTGATCATCTAAAACAGTATTTTTGAAACCGAGTAGATACAGTGAGAAAATAATAAGTAAATCATCATATAACAGTTCAGCAATAAATCAGTGCGGGTATACGAGAAGACATTGTAGGAGGGTACTTCCAGCGTAATAACAGGAAAGTAAACTAACAAATTTTATTATTTTCATACAGTACAAGAACAGAGGGGGAAAATTAATTTGAAATATGAGCTCTAATGGGAGTATAACTTGTCTAATGTGAAAGCGTGTGAGCGTGTATGGGTGAGTTTGAATTACGTAATTACAAAGGCACTGGTTTACGTTAAGAGAAGTTAGTTTAGTATTATTTCTTTACAGCATTTGTTTTAGTGTTCAACAGTTTAGTTATCAATAATATCTTGAAAGTTGTGGTCAGAATAAAGCATGTACACTGTCAATGTTAAAATAGTAAAAGTGTAAAAGATGGAAGGAGTAATCTGGTCATTGTCGTTAATATGCAACAGTAAAACTAAATCATGAATAAACACAAGTTTGTTTGAATATAGTAGATCGAAGTAGTCATTTGAAAACAACCATATTTTTTTTTAACACGTCTAACGAGATCCTGGAAAATGGTAAGTATAGAGTTTGAGTTGGTCCTAGACAATATGGCTGCTGCACCAGCCGAAAGAGTAAAAGTAAACAAGGGATAGTATGGTATCGAATTTAATTATTAATAGAATTAATCAGTTAACAATGTAATGGGATTAAGAGTGTTATTAGTGCATATAAAGTGTAAATACATGGGACTGACAGAGACAGCAAAAGTGTACACACACAAAACCACTTTAATTTAATTAACCAGGAAAAACCTATTGTATAGAAAGGTCAAATAACTCCTGTTACTACTATTACTGGGTAATACTAATGATATAAGATGATAAGCAAGTCAGAATAAATATAAATTCATGCAAGTGTCTGATCACACTAACTGTAAGAAGTAAAAACACTTCAATCAAGGTAAAACCTGTACAGTGGAAAACTTCCAATGTAAAACAACAACCAGTCTTATCCAATCATGATAACTATCAAGTATGAGGCATTAAAACATAAAACTAACTTAATTATTTGCAATTTTTGAGAAGGACCTATATCTAGGCCAATGACATACTTAGCTAAAAACATTCAAAATAAGAAATATATACAGTGTACACAAAATCTGAGGTGTACAAAACATATAAAAGACATGTCATAAGATTTATTTAACAAAAGAAATAATCAGAGTGGGTGAATTGTAGAAATAAATATGTAATTAAAACAGTCCCAAACATAGGCCATAAGAGCTTAGACCTAAAACTGACAAATCATTGTATTAAGACAAAAATAACAATTATAATTGTAATGCAAGTACATCTAAGGTTAAAGATGACCAATGTACAGCATATGCAAACCGAATAATGACAAATAAATGCTTATTGTAAATAAAATAAGTAAAAATAATAACGAAAAACTGTGGATTCGTTAATTTAACATACAGAGATGCCTTGTAAGGACTTAAAATAATCAGTACGGTAATGTAAATGCAAGTGCATGGTCTGGTCATATCTTTTGTAAATAGTAGTATAAGATTGTTCAATTAGTTTTAAGAAATCATGTGTAAATTGTGAAAAAAGAGACGCCTTACCGATATACTCTCAACACCAAAAACGGGGAGTAAGCTCACTCGTTAGAATGGATTACATAATTTTTGGGCCAATAAGAATCGAATAAATCATTGGGGAGTGTGTACGATTTACAGATCATCCCAAGCCCGCCGTGTGTGAAGGAATTATTATTGTTGTAACTCTGATAGACTGCGCGTCGCCAGCCAGAAGACAGAAGAAATACGTTGAACCCGCGATATCACCTGTGCAGGTATAAACAAACCAGTAGGGTTATGTAAGATAACCTCTTTTTTATCAGTGCGAATTATTAGTAATATCAGAAGAATTAACCTCACAATAACAGTGCGACATTGATTATACACTGCATAATCCAGTATAATCCCACGAAGTGAATTTATGAATTTTAATGGAAAAAGTGAATTACAAGGGAGTATGGTGTTTGACATTTTAGTTAATGACATGAACGATGATGACTGGTCATGATTAATTTTGCACATTATCACAATAAACAATAGAGGCAAGAACCTCGAGACAATTAATTTATTCTTTTTTTGTAAATTTTAAGAATGATAATTAAAACTTGCTTACCTAATATATAAACGTTTGTTATGAAAGCATATACGCTTTCTAATGTTGCTAATTAACTAATAACAAGTAACAACAACGGATTTCGAACCTTGTGTACAAATTTTAATGATGAATAATCAGATTTAATTTCTTTTTAAATATTTCGGTTCTGTAATTCAAGAACAATTATCATATGTAATGACATCAAGGTCAATCTGATCTATTTAAATGCCCTAGTCATAACAGGACTGAAGTTCACATTTTTTAATATAAAAAATATTTAACATTTTATAAAAGTATTTAATGAAGTTCACATTTAATAAGAATTATGGTATTAATGGACATAGTCCAAATTGTTAAAATACATTAATATTTTTTATTTATGCCTATATGGGATTGAACTACCCATGCCGAATTAAGGGCATATATAAATTGAAAATACCTTAACCATTATATGCTTCATGTTTACCACATTTTTCATGTGGAATGAGTGTTGATAATATCCAAACATATTATTTGTCTACAGACTAATTAGTTATCAATTATTTTTTGTTCAACCATAACCATGTTTAGTTTATAGATTGTAACCATTGTTTCTATCTGTTTTCTTGTATCTTGCAGACTACAGAAACCCATAACCTGTTAATGTTAATTAAGGACTAAATAATGTTGATTTAATTTTAATTATAACCAAATACCCTGAGATTGAGATTGCTCATTGCAAATCTAAGAATTTAATGTAAATGCAAGGCCATCAGCCGATTATTCAAAATCTAATTGTGAATAAACCATTCTTTTATTTGTTTACAAAAAACAGAGTTGACGAGCATCATTTATTAGAAATAATAAAACTTTTCAGGTACTCAGTTAATAAATTACAGGTGACATTACAGTTGAAAGTGACTGACTCCAACAGTAACTAACATCAGTGATTGACAACACCTGCAAGACTATCTGACAAGGTACTTGGTAAGTGAAGTGCGGAATATTCGTCAACGGCGATTCAGAATAAACAAAATAGATAAAATAAATAATAAAAAATTTTAACAAAAAACAAATAGAGTAATGACTGAATTCTGAAAAAGATAACGTTACAACGTGATGCCTACAACGTGTGGCTATTAAACACTCCGTGTAACAAGTATTATTACAATATATTGCGACAGTACAAATAAGTGATGTACTGAGCATTGAATATAAAAATTTAAATATACCTAATAAACTGTAAATAATTAATAATGTATTAGAAATAAGCATGTCAGGGATTGCAAGCTTGGCTCAGACAAAAATATGAACAGGTGTTTCGACCTGAATCGACGTGCACACACACACACAAATGTAACTGAAAGTGTGTACACCAGTATTTTGCTAGTGTGTGTGAACGCAGGTCTATGCAGGCGAGTTTACCACCCCAAGATGAATAATTGCATAATTACTGTTTTTCCGTAATTATTCATAAACTATAATTAAGAAGTAAAATCCAAAAACACAATAAAATGTAAGAAAATTTACTAAATACTGTGTGCGAATACCACGTGAAAGTGCCACACCGTACGAGTGTAATAGTGAAATAACTGTGTACAAATCGAAAGGGTTAAGTTGCAATGTCCAAAATTACAGTGAACATGTGTTGAAAAAAATAGTTATAAGTATAAGAGTATACTTACAGGACTCTGCAATTCGCAGAAATATAAGAAAAAGCAAAATTGACAAAGAGTGGGGAACTGAACTCTGAGACAGTTTCTGACATGTCGATTTCGTACCACTGCAGATGTTGACCAAGACATGGTTATAAATAGGACACACAAGCTACAGTGGTTCTCTTTCTTAATCATCCACGGTGCAGCGGGAGCTTCTGCCCGTCCGCACAGATTATTTAAATTTTTGTAAATAGTTTCATCCTTCCAGTTACATACAATTATGTAACTGGATTGTAAAACAAACAGTTTTTAAGTAGTAACAAAAATTACATAAGAAGATCAACTGACGTCCGAAACAGCACGAGGAGAAGTTCCAGAGAGTGATACGACACTGGACAGAGAGAGAGTCGACGCTGGACAAGAGGAGAAGAGAAAGGAGACGCTGGACAGAGAGAGAGTCGACACTGGACAAGAGAGGAAGTCGACGCTGGACAAGAGGAGAAGAGAGAGGCGACGCTGGACAAGAGGAGAAGAGAGAGGCGACGCTGGACAAGAGGAGAAGAGCGAGTGATGCTGAAGTTCGAGACGAGGATGATTACAGAGGGATCCAATGATTGAGTATGATTGACGACGATAAGGTGATAAACAACTTATTTATCTCTTAATCGAACAATTAACGTAAAGACAATTAAGGACATTCTTGTTCTATTTAAAATTAAGAGTCAATGTTTATTGTAAAATTAGAATTAAAATCATAGCTGTTATTGAAATAAGATTAACGTAAACAAGAGCTCAAATTAGTATTGAAATGAAAAGAATACAAAGCATTTAATTAAAAATTAGCGTTTGATATAAATCAGTACTGAGAAACAAAAGATAAATTCAGTAAATATTGATATTTTTGAGTTACATTGCAATATATAAGAAAATATTCAAATATTGATATTTTGAAACACACTAATTGACTGAGTAGTCTGGAAGTGAGATTTTTCGTTAATACAATAATTAGTAGAATAGAATTTTTAGTCAGTAAGGATGTATATAGCATAAGCCTTACGGCATAATAACGAAATAATAACGAATGTTTTAAGTCAAAGTAAGTGCCATGTGCACAAATTTTAATAATATCAAATACATTTGAAATACCGTTACAAGCTACATAGAGTTCTTATTACAGATACACCTGAAACCCAAATTAAATGTTATATTGTTACATAATTTGTCGCTCTTGAACGTGAGGCCAGATACGCCTATTTTTATGTATATCGTATCGTTGCATAAGAAATATCGCTTCCAACGTGGGGCATCAAAAATGTAAATTATATTATATATGCAACGTTATATCGTTGTAAAATATGTCGCCCTGGACGTGGGGCACGACATGCCTAAATTTATGTACAAAAATTTGTTACATAAATTGTAGCCCATGAACGTATGGCCCGATCCCCATCATTTAACTATTAAAATTTTTTATGTAGCTAAATGGTTGCTCTAAAATATAAAGAGTGTTAAATGAAAAATGTATAATATGTAATAATTATTTATATTAAACATTAACTGAATGTAATGTTAATTGTTGTGTAATCACACAGCTGGCGCCCACGAATAATATTGTTTGTCTATGTAACAGGTGTAACTGTAATGAGTATTAATAATAACTATTAATAAAAATAAAGAAATAAATAAATAAGTAGGGAACGGTTATCAATAATAATTGTTAAAGAATTACTACTAAATAAATATTTTAATAATACTTCAACATGACGACTCCAGGAAATTTAGACATAGAAGCATTCCAAACTATGATGCGTGCCTCTGGGGCGATGAATTAAGCACAAAACAGACAGAAAATTTAAATAAACAGACAGAAAATTTAAATGCTAGAATAGATGAATTAAAAGAATCTAATAAGAAACAATTAGAAGAACAAACTGAAAATTTTAGACAAGACACCATAAAAATTTCAGAAAGTCTAGAAGAGTTAAAAATTGATAATCTTGAAATAAAACAAAGTATAATTGACAGTAATGCACAATTAACCGAAAAAAATGGTGACACCAACATATGTATTGATACTCTAGAGAATAATTTTAAACAAACCTTACATGAGCAAGTTGAACGGATTGAAAATAAACAAAAAGAATTACGTCTCGAGTGGAGAAAAGATTTAAAAGAAACACATAAACAAATAAATGATACTTTAACTACTATAACACGAGAACATGATAATAAAATTCAAACTATTAATAATGTATCGCAAACAAATACCAGTAAACTTAGAGAAATAGAAACGCGTACTGTAGTTATTGAGAATAAAATTGAAGAAACTACGAAGGACCGTTCGGGAGACGTATCACATATGAAAGAAGAAATTCGAGAGGAAATGAACCAGCTACGAAGTGAGTTAAGAAGACGACAGAACCAAATGACCATATTTCCTTCACCAACGGAAGAAAGGAGCAGACTTAAGTTCTCAGGTGGTAAAGGGGAGAACAGTATGGAATTCCTAGCTAGAGTAGAGAAGGAAATAGAAAAAATTGGGAGTGCAATAAACAACGACGAGAAGATAGACTTCGTCACGCGATATCTTAGAGATTCAGCCAGCCAATGGTACTCTATTATTAGAAATAACGTCAGTACATATCAGCAGTTTCGTGAGGCATTCGAGAACCGATACTGAATCTACATACCCAACGACAAGTACGGGATCAACTCGAATATGGAAAGTTCAATGCACAAGGACACAGCAGAGTATTGAACAATACACAATTACGCAAATAGAACGTGTAAAGCATCTTAAACCTAAATGCTCAGAATACGAAATTGTTTCAAAATTATCTTACCATTTTCAGCGAGATATCCAGTTAGCAGTTTATACGCAAGGAATTAAAACCATAGAAGAATTTTTAATCCTTGTAACACAGTCAGAGAATATCAATAAAGGTAAGAACACACAATACTGGGAACAAAAACACGCAAATCACCACCATAATTATCACAGAGATAACAAGAAAGCAATACAAAACACTACACCGCACCGTGATAATTATAAAATAAATTATTCGCCACCAATGTACAACACTACAACACGCACAGCTAAAGAGACTGAACAAAATAATACAGCTAAACGACAAGGAGACGTTGTATGGTCGTCCAATCGTAAACAGTTTTCAAAACCAGCTGACAAACGCGTTGCCGCAGTACGAGGGTACGATGAGAAAAAATTGAAGAGAAATGGACGAGAAATGAATGAGATGGAGACAGTAACATTCCACAGCCGACCTTCTACATCAAAGGCGTCACAATGACTGAATAAACGGAAGCAAAAGTATAAAATAAACAACATATACCCCTGCGATATTAGGGAGCAATTATTAAACAATGAACAGGATATAAAGCAAGACGCGCAGCAAACACAATGCCCTATTGTGACAGTGAGTATAAACAGGTGTAAAATACGGATGCTAATTGACACTGGCAGCCAACTATCAGTTCTTAACGCTGCATGGGTCCAACGCAATAAGAAATATTTTAAAAATACTGCAATTTTGCCCATAAATAATTTAAATATTACAACAGCTACCAATAAAAAAGAAAGAGTTAAACAACAAGCATATGTAACTCTAACATATAAAAATCTAGAATTAGAACACCCCATGATAATTATGCATAAGTTAATTTATGATGGAATTTTAGGTATCGATATACTAAATGCAGTAAATGCTAAGATTAATGTTAATGATAATACAATGGTGTGTAATTATAAAAATGTCCAATATGAATTAATTATGAACAGCGAGGAAGAAGAGTGCAAGGTAAGTGAAACACCTATTACTTTGTGCAAGCCACAGATACAGTATGGTCCAACTCGACATATGAATAAGGTAGATGAAGGGATGACGACACAGGAAGAAGATAAACTGCACGAGTTAATAGAAGAATACAGTGAGGTATTTAGTGAAGTACCAACGCAGACGACAGTATACGAGCACTCTATAGTTGTGTCAGACCCTACGAAAGTCATTAGGAAGACACCCTATCCCAATGCGATATGAGGAAGAGGTTGAACTGAAAATTCGGCGTATGATCGAAAGTGGAGTCATAGAGCGATCGAACAGCAACTTCCTGAATCCTCTAGTGGTAGTGAAGAAGAAAAATGGTGAAATACGTCTATGCCTTGACATGAGGGAGCTGAACAGCATTGTATTAAAGGAGTATGACTGTGCACCAACTGCGGATGAATTATTTACTAAGTGTGAAGGAGCAAGGTATCTGACGAAGCTAGATTTACGCTCAAGTTTCTGGCAGATTCCAATTCGTGAAGAGAATAGAAAGTACACAGCTTTCCTGTATAAAAATAAATGCTACCAACACAGGGTAGTACCCTTCGGATTAAGCACGAGTTTAGCAGCCATCGTAAAGTGTCTAGAAAGAGCCCTAGGATCTGAAGTGGAACCCTACACTATGGTATTTGTAGATGATATCTTAGTTGTATCTAAAATGTTAGACGAACATATATAACATCTAAGCACGATATTCCACAAGTTTAGGCAAGCGAACATATCCCTTAACCTAAACAAATGTGAATTTATCAAATCCTCTATCCAATTCCTAGGTCACATTATTTCATCCTCTGGTATTCAACCCAATCCTATCAAAATTTCCAGCATAACTAATTTCCCTATACCCGGAAATCTCAAAGAGTTAAGAGCATTCTTAGGACTAACAGGATACTACAGAAGATTCTCACCATTATATGCAAGGTATACGCAACCACTTCTAGAGCTGACGAAGAAAGAAAAAAATGGAAGTGGGAGAAGAAACATCAAGATGCCTTTAACCAAGTGAAAGAGTTGTTCATCGAAAATATTATGTTACATCATCCTCAACGAGGAGGAAAATTCGTAATATACTCCGATGCTAGTGACTATGCAGTAGGAAGTGTACTGTATCAATAAGATACTATGGGAGAGCACCAAGTTATTGCCTACGCCAGTAGAGTCTTCAAAGGAGCTGAAAAACACTACTCCACATCAGAAAAAGAAATACTTGCTATAGTATACGCTCTTAAGCAATTCAGATATTATGTTTATGGTACTCATTTTGAGATACATACTGACCACCAAGCATTATCATTTCTATTGAAATGTAAAATAACAAATGCCCGATTATTAAGATGGATTTTAGCCATTAACGAATACTCATTCACCATTAATACTGTAAAGGTAAAGACAATATTATAGCTGATACACTAAGCCGATACATCAAAGAAGAATGTGAAGAAGTTTATGAGAGCGAAAAGAAAGAAGTACGATTGTTACCAATTAAATTCAAAGAGAATGATGAAGTAAAACAAATGCTGAAAAATGTAGCACAACAACAAGATTTGGACGTGACAATAAGGGAGATGAAGGACCAAGAACAGCTACCAAATCATTATAAGGTACTTAATGGAATTCTTTTCAGGTTAGTAAGACAAGACTGGAAGATAGTACTAACGAATGACATGTTACAAAAATTAAATCAACCAGCACATGAGAGTTTAGCACATGCTGCCGCTCTGAAATGTTATCTGAGTCTACGAGAAGATTTTATGATTAATAATATGTATCGAAAGATAAAGAAGGAGGTAAAGAAGTGTTATGAGTGTCAAACGGCGAAAGGACCGAATTTACACACATACATAGAAATGCAGAGCATCCAAAAGGTGAACAAGGGAGAGCTAATTGCAGTGGATTTTCTGGGACCACTACCACGATCAAGTCGAGGTGTGAAGCACATATTGGTATGTATCGATGTGTTTTCCAAGGCAGTCCGACTGTACCCAATTATGCGACCCACAACCAAAGTTGTTCTAAAGATACTACTGCAGAAATATATTCCGTCATATGGAAAAATGAAGAAGGTACTCAGTGATCAAGGTGTACAATTTCAGAGTGAAAAATGGGAGAGGACTTTAAGGGAAAATGGAATACAACCAGTACTCACATCCATAAGACATCCTCAAGGAAACCTTGCTGAGAGAGTTAACAAAGAATTAGGTAAATATTTACGAATATACTGCCATGATCAACACAATAAATGGGCAGAATATTTACCATTTCTTGAAAAAGCCATCAAGGAAAATTATAGTGAAGCAACAGGATATACTCCAATGGAATTAGAAGAAGATAAGAAGCCAAACAGATTTTGGACTAAGTATATAAACAAACCTAATAACCAGAATGTACCTGTACCAATAAGTGTGAAAAATGAATACGCAAAGCAACGAATAAGAGAAAGAGGTAACAAGAGAGTAGAAAGATTTAATTTAACTCACAAGCTAAAACAATTCAACGTAGGAGAAAGTGTACTACTCAAAGCTAATCCAGTGGGAAAACGGAGTGATAATACGGCGAAGAAATTCTTCAGACTTTATAATGGACCGTATACGTTAAGACAGCGAGTAGGACAACACACTTTCATCGTATATGATGAGATATAGAAGAAATAAATCGGTAAAAAAATACTTTTTTTTTACAAGTGTAATAATAATAAAAAAAATTTAATAAATAAATTTATTCAAATTTTTTTTTTGTTACCAAGCAGAGGGATAATGCGACAGTACAAATAAGTGATGTACTGAGCATTGAATATAAAAATTTAAATATACCTAATAAACTGTAAATAATTAATAATGTATTAGAAATAAGCATGTCAGGGATTGCAAGCTTGGCTCAGACAAAAATATGAACAGGTGTTTTGACCTGAATCGACGTGCACACACACACAAATGTAACTGAAAGTGTGTACACCAGTATTTTGCTAGTGTGTGTGAACGCAGGTCTATGCAGGCGAGTTTACCACCCCAAGATGAATAATTACTGTTTTTCCGTAATTATTCATAAACTATAATTAAGAAGTAAAATCCAAAAACACAATAAAATGTAAGAAAATTTACTAAATACTGTGTACGAAAACCACGTGAAAGTGCCACACCGTACGAGTGTAATAGTGAAATAACTGTGTACAAATCAAAAGGGTTAAGTTGCAATGTCCAAAATTACAGTGAACATGTGTTGAAAAAATAGTTATAAGATAAGTATAAGAGTATACTTACAGGACTCTGCAATTCACAGAAATATAAGAAATAGCGAAATAGACAAAGAGTGGGGGAACTGAACTCAGAGACAGTTTCTGACATGTCGATTTCGTACCACTGCAGATGTTGACCAAGACATGGGTATAAATAGGACACACAAGCTACAGTGGTTCTCTTTCTTAAATCATCCACGGTGCAGCGGGAGCTTCTGCCCGTCCGCGCAGAATATTTAAATTTTTGTAAATAGTTTCGTCCTTCCAGTTACATACAATTATGTAACTGGATTGTAAAACAAACAATTTTTAATTAGTAACAAAAATTACATAAGAAGATCCACATAAGAAGATCAACTGACGTCCGAAACAGCACGAGGAGAAGTTCCAGAGAGCGATACGACGCTGGACAGAGAGAGTCGACGCTGAACAAGAGAGGAAGTCGGCGCTGGACAAGAGGAGAAGAGCGAGTGATGCTGAAGTTCGAGACGAGGACGATTACAGAGGGATCCAACGATTGAGTATGATTGACGACGATAAGGTGATAAACAACTTATTTATCTCTTAATCGAACAATTAACATAAAGACAATTAAGGACATTCTTGTTCTATTTAAAATTAAGAGTCAATGTTTATTGTAAAATTAGAATTAAAATCATAGCTGTTATTGAAATAAGATTAACGTAAACAAGAGCTCAAATTAGTATTGAAATGAAAAGAATACAAAGCATTTAATTAAAAATTAGCGTTTGATATAAATCAGTACTGAGAAACAAAAGATAAATTCAGTAACTATTGATATTTTTGAGTTACATTGCAATATATAAGAAAATATTTAAATATTGATATTTTGAAACACACTAATTGACTGAGTAGTCTGGAAGTGAGATTTTTCGTTAATACAATAATTAGTAGAATAGAATTTTTAGTCAGTAAGAATGTATATAGCATAAGCCTTACGGCATAATAACGAATGTTTTAATTAGTAAAATAGTTTACCTTTTTCTTGTCCGTCTGGTGGCCTTTTCTCTATATTTCAATCAACGCGTTTCAGGGCATATGCCCCATCATCAGGATATCCCTTGTTAAAGTTCGTCGATGGTTAAAATATTAAAAACACTGCACACACAATTCTACACACAACAATAAATATAATACAAACATAAAAACACATAAAATGCCCAGATTTTAGACACACACGATATCGGTGGTGCGCACCACGACATGCTATAGTCGACTGCAGTGTTCATGTTGTTATATGTCGTGCACTATGGACCTTGTTCTGTATTCTTATCGCTGTGTTGTATAATAGATTGGACTGGAAATACAGCTGATCGTTAAGGATGACTTCTTCTGTTTTTTTATTTTTGTAAGCTTTATATATTTCGTATTCTTCGATAGCATTCATATAATTACCTTTTCTGCATATGTGGAGGGGTTGAAAGTTCGTTGTGAAATCAGTATAACTATGGTTGTTGTCCATCAGATGGACAAATGTTTTAAGTCGAAATAAGTGCCATGTGCACAAATTTTAATAATATCAAATAAATTTGAAATACCGTTACAAGTTACATAGAGTTCTTATTACAGATACACCTGAAACCCAAATTAAATGTTATATTGTTACATAATTTGTCGCTCTTGAACGTGAGGCCAGACACGCCTATTTTTATGTATATCGTATCGTTGCATAAGAAATATCGCTTCCAACGTGGGGCATCACAAATGTAAATTATATTATATATGCAACGTTATATCGTTGTAATATGTATACAAAATATACAATGTCACAATCGGGTATATTGTCAAATTAGGTAGGAATGCAATTTTACAAAATAATACAACAAAATATACAATGTCACAATCGGGTATAGTGTCAAATTAGGTAGGAATTTCCACACCTATGATTGTTTGTCCATCTGTAACAAGAAAAGAAACAGTATTAGTGACACGCAGTTGTTACAAGTAGGATGGGTTAGTAAAACCTTTATAAACACTGTAAGATACCTCAAATATGCATACGCCCATAGAAAGTCCGATTGGGCTTTCCAAATACATAGTGTCTACATTGTGGACATCCAGGCGGTGTCCCCTCCAACGCTACTGACTGAAACCAGTCGAGGACGCATCGGTAATGGTATGTGTGCCCACATACCAAACCGAGGAGCCTCTGCCCGTCGCTGTATGATTCAAGGCACACACTGCATGCAGTATGCGGAACCATACCTTGAACAGGGCAGGGCTCTCCGCGACGCCAACACCACGTTGGTAAGCTCCTTCTAAGAAGGAGCCTTATTGTCGTGGGATCATCGTGCGTCCTCGGTTCAGTGGCGTGTATGACGTCAAAGAAGACAGGTAGCGCGTCTTCTGGAGGGGTCCACAAACGAGGATCTCGCCGCAGATATAGCTGCTGCTGCTGTGGATGTATTGGTTGAGGTCGTGGCAAAGGTTTCGGGTCTATCGGCTGAGGCTGCGGTTGTATTTGCTGTGGCGGTGGCGGTGATTGTGGTGGTGTAAGTGGAATGTGTTGTCGTGGTGGAGGCACTGGTATCTGGTGAATGTTACTAGGAAAAAAAAAGACAAAAATTATGTATAGTCGCAAATAAAACAAGGCAGTATGTACGCATAAGAAGATGACTTACATGTTTACGTCGATAACTGGTACATCGTCATCAACATCATCATCATCATCATCGCTATCGCCGTCAGTTTCCATATTTAAATCTACGGTGTCGACATCACTCTGACTATTATCGTCCATATAATCCTCTGTGGACTCGACATTACTGAAAAAAGTACAAATTTAATACCAGATGTAAACGCAATAGTACAAGTGAATGTTAATGAAAACGAACGTACCGACTCGTGCCGGGTTGCTGAGATTGTGGTCGAGGGAGGAAGACCGTCGTCACTCCTTCAGCTTCAGCATCGCTGGAAAAAAAAGTATAAAATGAACACGAGAGGTAAACACAATATCACAAGAGTTTGTTAATGAAAACGGACTTACCGCCATTGACCACTTGTGAGCGCTAATATAGCACGTTTTAAACGTTGTACACTCTAAGGAGATAGGGGACGACATGCAGCAGCAGCATCAGTTGGGCCATCAGCATCACTGAAAAAAAAGTATAAATTGAACACCGGAGGTAAAACGCAAGAGTACAAGAGTTTATCAATGAAAATTGTCTTACCGACTCGAGCCGGGTTGTGGAGATAGGGGGGACCCACAGCAGCAGGTGGAGGTGGACCGTCAGCATCACTAAAAAAAAAGTATAAATTGAACACCGGAGGTAAAACGCAAGAGTACAAGAGTTTATTAATGAAAACTGTCTTACCGACTCGAACCGGGTTGTGGAGATAGGGGGGGACCCTCAGCAGTAGCAGCAGCAGGTGTGTCGTCGGCATCACTGAAAAAAAAGTATAAATTGAACACCGGAGGTAAACGCAATAGTACAATAGATTGTTAATGAAAACGGACTTACCGACTTGAGACGGGTTGAGGATGTCCCAGCAGAGCACGACGTAACCGTTGCGAACTATAAAAAAAACAGTATGTCAATCGAATGGAATATTCTGTTTGTACACATTAAATAAAGAAAAAATGTTGTATTTATCATCGTACTCGGCGTTGCTCCTCTGGCAGACGTTTTTCCACTTTGTTGTTCATTCTGTAAAACGTAACGAAAGTTGTAAAATAATTAGGTAAAGAACATAATGAAGTGTGTATGTGTGTGTATGTGTGATGCTGAACAACAACGTAAGTACTTACATGCAATGTGTAAAACAAAAGTCTTATATTTATATGCATATGCTCGGTTGGAGTCTACTATAGACAGAGTCCCCCACCCACACACACGCTGCGAGGTCAGACAACATCTTGTTAAAATTAAACGCATATGCCCCCTCCCTACCAAAGCTCACGACGATTACATCACCCACGGCTTGCTTCCTATTATTAAACAAATTTATGAACACATGAATAATACCCTTCCACCCTCACAACGTTCACACGCAACGATAACATATGCTCAGACAGCATCATGATGTAAGCAGTTATAAATAACTGCACGTGTGAATTATCTCAGCGGGAGTCGACTACATCAACTACGGCTTGCGCTCTGTTAAACAAATTAACTGTCGTCGTCTAGTCGCCTACCTCCCCCTATTTGAATTTAGTACTTTTCATACGTGAAATACGAGTTTATTCTTACCGTTAGTTATTGGTCCACGTACTTTCTCTTCTTTGCGTTAGGACCAGCAGCGTCGTCGGTTATTGCACTATCCTGTAATGCCCGTACGCGAGTGTACTTACACCGTCGTCCAGTACGTACCTCTTATCATCATAAGGAGACAGGGAAAGTTTTGTTATACGTTGCGTGTACAGCTTATGATGATTGCTTCGTATACACTCAGCAGAGGTGAAAACCGTACGACTATCAAAAAGACACTCGCTGTACAATCGATGACGTAACCTTTTTTTTTTTTTGCCGTCCTTGGCACACCTTTCACCACCTTTTTGTCGGTGCGGTCGGACAACAAGAGCGAGTAACATTTCGCCCTGAGTCCGACAAATTCCCTGATGGGTTTTCCATTGGCCTCATCCTTGAACTTCCCCACGACATTTTTGTTGTCGTCGCAATGACAAGGATGATCCGCGGGATAGTCTGACGTGTCGAAAAGGTGGAGATCCTCTTTCATATCTGCGTACACGACGTCAGTCCGTATGCTGTAAAGCAAACTGTCCGTGTCAGTCATTAGTAATGTCAATCGTCGTCCGTACTTGGCGACAGCGTTCCGATAATGAAAATCGTACATTATCAATTTTCTGACATCGAGTACTGTGAAGCCGACGTACACCGGACGGGAAAGGAATATCGTCCTGTTTCGTAAGGCCAGTCCTACCAAGTCATCGGTGTAGCGGATCATACGCTTTAGCCGAGGATTGGAAACAAGTTTCTGCAGCCGTCGTTCGTTAGATACTAGTTGGAAGTCTATTCGTTTCCTCACGTTCTCCAGCGATTTGCCATAGACGGCGTTGACCATCAGTTTAAAAAAAATCCTTTTCAAAACTGTTGGTGGCTGCTGCTCTATTTTGCGTGTTGAAATCGATAAACGGTTTCAACCACGCTTTCTGTTTAAAACTCAACACCTATCGCTTTCAATTCTAGGCCTCAAGACTCAGATAAAACTTTAAATTTCGAAAATGGAGAACGTATTTTTGCTTGTCGTCCAAAGTTGTCAGCAACTTGGGAACGGACGACGAAGGCGTTTCCGATCCGCTATACCCTTTTGTATAGTGCAGTCGTGTGTGGAGTCGTCGAGAGTACGGTGAAAGTATGTCAGGATTGACGCAGGAACGGACGGGCGCCAGTGGATAATCGGAGTGGAGGTCGTGAAGTTAGGGTGGATAGTGTAGGTCGACCTCGAGAATGTAGCCCGTGTCACCGTCATCGCTCAGAGTACGCACGTCCAGTGAGTCGATCTCGTTATGATCGAGCCATCTGAAGTCGGCGTAAGGGAGCGGTTGTGACATGGCCGCACCATAAAGGTTGTTGCAGTCGGTGTACAGTATGAAAGAGGTCGGCTTTGAAGCATCGTACTGATCGGCGATTAGCGGGGTTGTTGGCCTTGGCATGGCGGTTGGGTACCATGCTAACGCCACCGCGAACGGCCGATTCGATAAAGAGCTGATCTATATCCGTCAACAGCTCCAGTCGCACTCCGGTCATCTTTAACATCGCGTGCCAAGCGACGCCAGGAAGCGAGTAAAGATGAGCCGGATCGATCTGGTAGTACCGCATGGCCATCTCACGGAACGCCTCGAAGACGTCGGCCAGCAACAGTACGTCTGTTTTAAGATACGGATCGTGATATTCGCCCAGCATACGGATTCCGAAAGTCCGCCACACGTTCTGCGCGTAAGCGTAATCTTCGTCCGACACTGACGATTCACTCAACCTGTTGAAAAAGTGTTCGCGTGTGGGCAGACGTGTTTCGTCGAATTTCTCGCTACCCGACATGTAATCGTAAGGGTACACGCCCTTACGTAAGAGTAGCTCGAAGTGTTCTTCGAAACATTGCGTCGTTAAAGCGAAATCCGCACCGCTCGCGCGCAAGTTTCCAACAAGTGTGTCCAAGGACGTGTTGAGAAATTGAAGCGTGTCTACGAAACGCAGACCACACAACGAGACCGATACGAAGCGTTCACTAGTGGTAGCGATACAAGCGAGATTGTCGTATTTACCTAACCCTTGTACTAAGTGATGTGCATCGTAACCTCGTACGTTATAGGAAAAAGACGGGTATGTGTCGTGGAGTCTTGAAGTTAAGGTTACAGACGTTGTGAGCTGCGCCCAGGTATCGTCCTGTCAGATGACAATGGTTGCGCACCTTGTCGTCGTCGGTCAGTAGTTTTTCACAGAGATGACATAAGACGGCATTTGCGAAAGATAACACATCAGGGTCACTCATAGTCATAGGGACAATGGATCGGATGATCCTGAACAGTTCTCGCTCTTCAGCGACCAGTCTATCGAGAAAGGTGCCTACCACGTTATCGCCATGATAAACGACGTGGGGTTTGAAAATATTACGCTCATGGTGGACTATGAGGTAGAAGAAACCTGAAGGAAGATGTAACGACTCCGTTGTGGTGGACGGTGTGTGCGGAGGAGCGTCACAGCGATGGCAAGGGACGATAAATGATTCAAAGTCTGTGTATATCGCAAATGGGAACTTATGGCAGTAGGTGTAATTTCTGAAACACATCACCTTCTCTTCCTCCTTCATGGGTAAACGAATTTTCTGTTCGCCGTACGGTGAACAGTGGTGGACATGTTCGGTAAGGAGTCGTTCTTCGCAGAATCTATGGAGACAGTAATCGCAATAGAAAGAACGACCGTCGTGTTTGGTTAGTGAAGAGAGTAAGCGACTCGTATTTTTTATTAAACAGTAATGTTTTCGGTCGTCAGCGGTAAGAAGTAATAGATTAACGTGATGTCGTCTGCCACTGGAAGGAGTTATTCTTAAAGGGTAAATTTCATTTTCTTCGTAACCGAAAACATTTATAGAAACGTCAGAATTGTCTCGTTCGAACTTCACAATGTCACATAGTCAGGTGGGATAAGTTATACCAGAAGTAATGATACTGTGGATATGTGTTTTGTATTTGATACACGATTGTTGTGCGAGTGTTGAGGAAACAGAGCGGCCAACACTGACCATACGAAACACATTTGATCGCCTGTATTGTTCACGTTGATGATGGATTTAGTACGAGACAATTCGGGGGGTGTACGGATGAAACTGGAGGCGGCCAGCGGTTGGTACCGGGAGAGAACGAGTTCTAAAGAGATTATGTGATCTAACGCCCAACCGCTACCCTCACGTGTGAATTTATAAATCGATTCGATGATTTTTTCGTACGAAGCTTCTAAACGATCGGGCAATACGTCTCGGTCACCGATCAGCGTCGTATGACATCGTCCGTGAAAATAAGCTTCGGTCGTCACTTCTTCGTCCTCGTCCGTCTCAGCGTTGACGATGTTCTTGACAAATCTCGCTTTAACCGTTATATGCCACTTTATAGTAAGCAAACGTGTCAGTTCGTTTAGAATGTCTGTACGTAACGTAACGTGTCATCAAAAAAGGGTATGACATCGTTGACACATCCTTCGTCCTCCGTAACAGGCGTGCAAACGTACAAGACCAACGCGCCGCGCAACGAATGTCTACAATCAACAGCAAACGACTGCATTCTTTGTAAATATTAATAACAACAACAAAAAACGCGAAACTATAAAAAGCAAAACAATTACTTGCTCGCTTGAGGAACAATGTAAGACTGATACGAAGTTAGAAAATAATCAGCACTTTATATGCAGCACGAGAAAGCTAGTCTGCGCGAGACTCGAAGGTTAACTACAAAGTGAACGTCGACAGTGATCCTCTCTCCGCTTACACTACCAGCTGCGCGCGCAGCTATCCGCTCCCACCACCATGATACCGAACTATTGCCACCAACGATCTCCCACTACCAACTGCGCGCGCAGCTATCCCCTCCCCCTGTGATCACCTCTCCCGCTACCGGTTGTGCGCGCAGCTATCTCCGTGGAGGTGGAATATATCGTAGCAAACGAGCATTCTTGCTTCAGACATGGACGCGCACACACACTCTTTTGCAAACCGGCTAAAATGCTTTTATAATAGCCGTCGCCGAGGTAATATTAAATATTACCTTCGAAAATATCCGAATGCTAACGTGAAATTTTATGATTTGGTAAAAGCCGGGTTTATTTACGAAAGCGATGATGATGTCGTGAGGTGCTGTGTGTGCAAAATACGAATTATGGATTGGGCAGTGGGTGATGATCCCGTCCAAGTCCAAAGGCGTCTAAATGTGATTTCGTCCGCGAGCACTTGCAGAAGTGTGGACGCGTTTTACCTTTGTCAGACGTACAGTCAAGTGCCAAAACAGTTGGTTCGTGACAATGCCAATCTAATAGTATTGTTCTCAACTTGAAGCATGCGTACAACGATCACGTCAACACGGACATGAAATATGACACGTTTAAGAACATGTGCGCTGAAGCGTGGAAAGATCGTTACGGCTTTCTCGTTGTGGACAAGGATTCTTCTATCGACACCGCCAGGTACAGAGTCGGTTTTGACCGTTTCATAGTAGTCGCGCCTAACGATTAAACAAAAAAAAGTCATACGTTCAGCTACATACACATGTCCTCCTGTCAACGACTTTAGTTGTCGTACTGCCGTTATCAAGATAGATGAAAAGAAGAAACGACTAGCACGTGATATCGACACGATCAGTGATGACATACTGAAGAAATACCGTGCGTTAAAACATGGGATTCGTGAAGAAGAAGCAACGTTATCCAAAAGTTACAAACCGATTCTGGAACCGTTACAAAATATTTCGGAAGCGTTACTTGAAAAAAAAACGTAAAACAACAAATGAAAAGCCGATAAAAGTGAAAAAGATGAAACGTGAAGAGGAAGAGGAAGACGAGGAAGAGGCGGAGGAGGATCCGATGGGCGCAATTAGTAAGATCGATGTAGGAACACCACTTCGTTCCCGAACGAAGCCACGTTTCCTGAAAACGCCTGTGATAGCCGAAACATTGGGCGATGACGATGAGGACGATCCTAGTCTCAACATCGAAAAAATGTTAGACACACCGGAAGGAAGACGTGAAGCGCGTAGATATTTTCAGGACAAATACGACAGTGAATCGTTAACGAACAAGTACATGCGTATGATCGTTTCGTCCGAACGTGATCGTCTGAAGGACTATACGTACGGTGTAAGACACGAAAACGGAAAATGGATGATCGGTGATTCACCGTTCGAAATCGAAACGGACGATACGATTCTTATCAACGGTAAACGATACAAAGGTACACCAGGACTCTACGAACTCGTGTTCATGAAGCACCCTAAATAAAACGTTTACAACGATTCGGATCTAAAAGCGTACAAAGATATACTGCATGCCACCAACGCGCACAAGCAGTATTATTTAGCGAACGCACAGGTGAACGCGAACAGAGGTGTAAAGTATAAACGAATAATATCACAACTGTTTCCGTCGAAACGTATGGGACATGGACATAATAATATCGATACATCGTGTATGGCGCTGACGAGAAAAAAAAGACAAAATCGATTACGTGTACTGGGACGATCCGAACGAACTGGTGGACAGATTGCGACTGTTATTGGCGTCACACCGTGCCGGAAACAGTGGGCACACGAACAAAATCGTCTTTATAGTGGAAGAATTACGTGAAGCCGACACCATCGTATAACAAGAGCGGTATACATCATCATCTGTCATTAGCAGCAGCAGCGCCGTGATGGAATCGATCTTAAAGGACTCGTTAATGCCGCGTAAGCACATTAACGTTAACGAAATGGTCACTGCCAAACTGTATCCCTTGCACTATTTTGTGATCAAAGCGTCCGTTAAAAATAAATACAGAACGGACGCGATTGCTTTCGTAGTCGACGTCGAATCGGAGACGATGTACGTCCTGACCTTGGCACGGAAAGAATACATCAACGAAGAGCTGATCATGGAAAGACATCAAGGGTTACACACAGAACGAGGTTCGGTGTACTACTACACTCCGCGCGACGGTCTGTACGTTGTGAAGAAGAAGAAAGGATTTACAACACCGTTAGGATATACAAGGGTCGAAAGTAGCCAACGTGCTCCCTATTCGATTCTGAAAGCCAATAAAGTATAAATAATACCGTCATACACACGACGGGGACATTCCACGTTTGGTTGTGACAACATGGATATCGCGCTAGTGTTTATTTTCGTGTGCACAAGTGTCGTCGTCACATCGTCCGTTAACGCTAACGATGTAGATTTCGCTATAGATTACTTGGTGCGATATGGATACGTGCCCGACGATAGTTTACGACTCACGGACAACACCACCATCGATGTGGACGCCTACCTTCGCACGTTTCAAGTGAATTACAATTTAACCGTAAATGGAGAATTGAACAACGAAACGATGAATCTGATGCGAGCTCGGAGATGCGGTAACGAAGATTTCGTGTCGTACACCTTACGAACACCGTGGGCCAAGAGACGTCTGTCGTGGCGGTTCTTTCACGGCACCGCTAGCGTTATAGAAGCGTCACGACAAGCGTTCGCTGTATGGCGGAAACATTCGAATCTGGAATATTCGAATATCGACCCAACGACATAAACGCAGACGTGGTCATCGCTATGAAATATTTTAAACACAAGTGTCTGACTTCCAGGTGTACGATCTGCGGGTACGATTTGGACAAACGAGGAGGTATACTCGCTCACGCTTACTACCCGCCCGATTTACCGTATAACACTACCGAAATACACATGGACTACTACGAATCGTGGAATTATACGAACGCAACCGAAATACCGGACGATCAGACCAGTTTTCTTCAGGTGCTAACACACGAAATCGGACACGCGTTAGGGCTGTCTCATTCCCTCGAGAGGGATTCGATCATGTACCCTTTCTACGTACCACGTTTGGACGGACCGTTCGACCTGAGAGACGACGATATAAGAGGTATTCAACGCTTGTACGGGAAGCCGCCGCCCGCTACGACGACGTCGACAACGAAAGACACCGTCCGGACGACGACGACGGATTTATGTCGACTAAATAACGATAATCAATTTTTAATAATCAACAGACACCTGTATATAGTGCACGATAAATTTTTGTGGACATTGGATCTCGAGTCGAAGCATTCGGGTGGGAGTCCGCTTCTGTTAACGAATTGGTTGACGTTCTTACCGCTGACCGAAGAAGTGGTGCTCTTCATAGACAACTACGTATACATATTCGATATACACAGTCTGCAGCCGGTGAACGGGTATCCGCGTTCGATCACAACGCTCGGTGTTCGCACGATGACGACGAAGACGGACCGGTGGTAAAAAGGCTTCGGGACTCTACCTTCGTCCGTACCGAAAAAACTAATCAAAATACCCGTGCGTCCGTTGTCTGATCGAGATCTTTATGAGTACACGAAACGATTGCGTATACCTTATTTTAGAGGTGTGTACATGCGCGACGCACTTCCTCGTACATCACCGTGGGAGAACGAAAGCGCGATCGTGAATCTGGACGACGCTACCGGATCGGGCACGCACTGGGTATGCTACAAGAAGCGAGGCGACAGAGTCTGGTACTTTGACGGATTCGGCAATCTGGGCCCTCCTGTCGAGCTAATACGGTACTTTGGATCGAAAGTGACCGACGTTCATTACAATTACACGCGGAAACATCCGTCGGACACAGTCGTTTGCGGACATTTATGTTTGGAGTTTTTGACATCGAACGATCAGTAAACGACAAGATGTCTTCGCTTACGGTCACCGTCACGGGAACGGATCCACCACTTGAACTGCCGGACGGTGAATGGTAAGCGGGACTGCTGGACTTTACCACGAACAACTCTATACCGAACGTGGAAAGCGGAAGAAACAACGTCTTTCCCGTACTAAAGGGACCACGTAAAACGTTAGACCCTTGTCAATATATCGACCGGTGTGTACGAAATCAGCGAAGGTGTAACGCTGTACAAGGTTCGTACAAGGCGGGACGAAACGAGCATATACTGCACTCGTTCTATCCAACGGTTGAGCCAGGATTCAAGATAGTCGAAACACCTAGAAACGTCATTTATTTTCCGCTTAACGTACTACACTTGCGTAACGTTACAGTGTCCGTACACGAGTGGCCGGTGATATCGTGAATTTTCAAGGGGAAGTCATCACCGCACGTATACTTTTGAAACATCTGTAGTAATCATGGGAATTTATTTCACCGAAACCCTCATGATGAAGAGAGCGGTGGCAGCGACGGCTCGCACTGCAAGATAAAAGAGGACAACACTTTTGGAAAAGGTATCAGTAGACGTTCGTCGTTGGCACGATTAACAGCAACTAATCGACGCTACCTGATTTCACTAGGATTCAAACTCAAGAGAAACAAGTAACATGACGGACAGCGGTATAGTCTTATCGGTTGAACGTCGACCATTCTTTGAAGACAACATCACACATTACGAATATCATCCTCACGCACCGTAAGCGTCGGCGTCACGATACGGAAATAACGATGAGATACGCATACCTATCCTGCAACAGGAAGTCTTCACTTTACCGATGGAAAGTTTCCTGTACGTTGAAGGCAAGTTGACCAAAAAGACCGCCAGCACCGGTACTGTGAACGTGAAAATGGTCAACAACGCGATCGCGTTTCTCTTCGAAGAAATCCGTAACAAACTGGCCGGCGTGGAAGTGGATCGTACCAAGAGCGTCGGCATCACGTCCACTATTAAAACCGTGCTATCTGCCGGCAACCAGGACATTGTTTCGATGCAAAACGCCGGTTGGGTTGCTTCTACAGCTAACGAGCTAACGCCTACCGGCAAAAACGAAGAATTCAACTTCTGCATACCGTTGAGGATGCTGATGTGATTCGCTGAGGATTTCACGCACGTTATTTTAAACATGGAACAGGAGCTGATACTGTTGCGCACTTCCACCGACGTTAACGCTCTGTTCTCATCCACGGATGCGCCCGCTAACGCTGATATAGAACTGACCATAATCTCTTGGATGATTCCGTTCGTGTACGTGAACAACGAAGTACGGATACGATTGTTGGATATCATACGCAAGGACCTACCGATATTCTTACCGTTTCGTAGTTGGGAACTGCACGAGTACCCGGCTTTACCAATGACCGACAGACAGACTTGGACGGTGAGAACAACGACACAACTGGAGAAACCGCGGTACGTGATACTCACCTTCCAGACCGCCAGAAAGAACAATCTGAAAAAACACGCAGGCGAATTCGATCACTGCAATGTGACAAACGCGAGACTATTTGTGAACGACAAATACTACTCGTACGATAACCTGAACCTGGATATCGATAACGGACGTTACGCATTGCTGTACGACATGTATACACGATTTCAAAAATCGTACTACCACAGAAGTCAACCCAACGTACTTCTAACGCCTACTGAGTTCATAACAAAAGCACCGTTATTCGTCTTCGATTGTAGCAGACAGGATGAGTCGCTCAAGTCTTCACCAGTCGACGTCAGATTGGAATTCGAGTCATCGACCAATTTCCCCGCTCAGACCGCGGCCTACTGCTTGATACTGCATGATTCGCTCAACGTGTACACTCCGTTATCCAAGACGGTGCGCAGACACAATTAAACGCTTACTATATATTATTGTTTTTTGCTGTAAATAGAATGTTGCTTTTTAGAATGTAATGTGCAAATTGCATGTATGTGATTTTTTTTGTATTAAAAAAAATTTAATAAATTTTCACGTATTTTATTTTCCTGTAACCGTGGAGGGGGAAACGATTATCCTCTCCTCCTTATTCTTCGCTCAGTGTTTCATCATCCGTGCGACTCGCGAGAGGACGCACAAGATGCTTTCAAACGATCACGAGGATGACGATAACAATCCCAACAACAACCGCTATTTCAGACAATGCGGTGAAGCGACGACGACGATCAAGTCCTTATCACCAGACGATAAAGAAGTGCAGGTCATCTTAATTCAAAAATCACATCCCCGTACCCACGTTACAGAAGCTTGGGAAACCGTTAAAGAGTTTTAAAGAATGGCCTATATCGATAACGATAACGCCTAAAGAATTAGCAGAAACAGGTTTCTTTTACACTGGATGCAACGATAGAGTGATTTGTTTTTGCTGTGGAGGCGGTTTAAACAAATGGGAACGTGGAGAATATGCTTGGATGGAATACGCATGTTATTTCCCTGTGTGCTCTTACGTAATGTTAATGAAAGATAAAAACTTTATCATCCAGGCACTGGGTATCGTTACCGAACCGCAAGCAGCAGCAGCGACAGCAGAGAACGAACAACGCACCGACACGATCAAAGAGAAAGAGAATATAAAAAACGTAGAAGGAGGCTCGAATCGTGATACGATGTGCAAAGTCTGTTATGCACAAAACGTGGAAGTTTTACTTATTCCCTGTCGACATTTTATCCCGTGTGAATTGCGCCATAACCCTACATACGTGTCCCTTATGTAGAACTGCATACACCGCTTACATGAGAGCGTATTTCTAGTTCGTTTTCACTCTTTAATTTCATCTCGTAGTGACTACGAGGTTTGAAAATCTATGCTGCTGAGACAGAAGTGTTTATTCCGACCTCCGCTAATCTCGCATACCTCAGTGTTTGAACAGCACGCGTTGAAGACGAACGCATGGAGCTGTTATCTCCATACGAGTACATACGTTGCAGTGACTTAAAGCACACAATACTGTACCCTATAGAAAATTTTGTATACGACGTTTTGACATGCAAATTTGTTGCACTGATCCGTGACGAGAATATAAGGTACAAAATAAACGTTCCGAAAAAATTCTTTACGAACGTTTCACAACATACAACGTGTCTGTTCCGTAAGATGGACGGATCCGCAGCGTTCATAGTGACACCAAACACGTTGTTTGTAACGAAAAAAGGATGAGCGACGACAAGCTATCAGTCATACTTGACTTTCACTGTTTCATCGGCAACGATGGAAACGAACTCGTTAAGGAACTAGCCGTTATGCTAGCAGGCATTGCCAGCAGGCATTGGATATTTGCATCTCCAGCAGACACGATCGTTTCGAATCACAAACACGTGAGGGGAAACAGATGGTTAACGGACCATTATCATGGACTAGCGTGGATGGACGGGGACACGTCGTACGAACATCTTGTGTCGATATTATTAAAGTATACGTTTCCTTTTAACTTCGTGTTCGTAAAAGGATTGAAAAAAAAAAGATTTCTGCAGAAGCGTATCGTACATTTCAATATTATAAATTTAGAAGATTTCGGTTGTCCCAGACTCGAACAATTACAATCAATACATGGAACAGCCTGTCTCGCGCTCCGCTTATTTCCGGAAATATGTACAAATACTAGAGTACACGCTTACGCGAGTGGGTTGTATCAGATTTTAGACTAATCAATATGTTTCTGATAAATTACTAATTGGATACATTATTGTTTAGCGCTTACGTAAAAATAACAGCCGTCGCCTTTCTGTCGATTACATCACCCTGTCTAGACGTATAAAAAAAATTAGCGTCGACGACATGTTCGAACACGCACGAGTGCTGTCAATTACATCATCCTGTCTAGTCGTATAAAAATAACCGTCTCGCTTCCCCCCACCTACCCATCGAACATAGCGTGAGAAATCAGGTCGTATCCTGTTCACACGGTTAAAAATAAGCGCTTACTGTGCGTTGAGTGGTTCCCCCTCTCCATGCACTCTTTGGTTTCCCCCTCCACAACTACCTCCCTATTTATTCCGCTACGCACGAGTGTTATTCATTCAGACCTTGACAGACGCGTAAGCCAAATCTAAATTCTTCATTTTAAAATGGCATCATTCGCTGCAAAGTTTGCGACCATTAGCGCGATTGAATATAAAAAAATTAAGGAATTAATAATCTGCGTTAAATATCCAATAGAAGAATTACAGAACATAGACGCAAAGTACGGGAAGGCCATACTCGCCACTCTCCAAGATTACAGGGACACAAAACTAAAATATCGCGTATATCTGCCTAAGAGATACGCGGGCGTTTTCGATGATGAGGAATTAAAAAATTTAGTACCATGTTCACTGCAACTGGTTTATCGTGGAGAAAAGGATAGAGCTTAAATAGTAGACATTTTAGAGTAGGACCGAATGGACATTTTCATTTATCATGTATAATTGTCATTAGCTGCGCGTACGATTACATATTTATATTAACTTGTACTTAGTGTACTTAGTTGTATTTCATTTAATTTATTTTAATTATACACGATTGTGCGTGCGTTTACATAATATATTTTAACTTATAATATAATGTGCTTACACATATTTCATTTCATTTAATTGTATTCAATTGTCAATGTGATTATGTCTAGATAATAAAACAAGGCTTACGTGGTGTACATTTTAGAGTAAGCCCGGATAGATATCTTCAGAATTAACAAATATATTTGTATTTTGTATGTATTAATTAACATTATTAATTGTACATAATTGTCATTGCACGTGTTTACAAATGGTATTTTAACGTAAAATATAATGTGCTTACACTTATTTCAATTTGATTTAATTCTACGCAATTGTGTATGCGTTTACATAATGTATTTTTAAATTATAATATAATGTGCTTACACATAATTCATTTGATATAATTGTATACAATTGTATTTTGTAATTGTCACTAATGTGTGTGTTTACATATATTTTGCTTACACATATTTCATTTTTTGTACATATTTGTCATAGTGCACTTGTTTATTTTAACTTGTAATTAGTTTTACTTAGATGTATTTCGTACACAATTGTCATATTGCGCATGTTTACATATTATGTATTTTGTAATTGTCACTACTGTGTGCGTTTACATATTATGTATTTTAAATTGTAATATATTTTGATTACATGTATTTTAATTGTTTTTAATTAAACGGTATTGCTTTAATATTTTTATTGTATTTTAATTTCAAAAGTCCTTCGAACATTAACACTATTCATCACTCAATATTGTAATGGTACATATAACACTACCAACACCAATGTACCACAAATGAGTTGAAAGCCACTACAATTAAGAATACCTACAAGGTCAAGCATACAATCATGGATAAAGGAAGTATCATAAGCCAAAACAAGCGAATAAAATGAAGAAGGAACTACCAGTAAATGTACTACTAAAGAAGATAAAGCAAGACTAACGACGAGACGACATACATTATTACCCAATAGATCAAACAGTGAGAAGGAAACAAGTAAAACAACATCACGAAGAAACCTATAAACAGTGGGAAGGAAACCCATGAAAACAAAATCATGAAGAAACTTATCAAACATTGAGAAGGAAACCAGTGAAAACAACACTATGAAGAAACTTATTAACAGTGAGGAAAGTATCAGTGATGAGAAGAAGAAAAATATCCAGGTCAAACACAAAAAGGGAGACAACATGAATTATAATGAACTAATATATGCCAATAAAAGAATTATTATGAAAGAAAAATGTATAAATGGAATAAACAACATGATTTAAATCCCTAAGCTGTAAAATTGACACTGACCCAAACTTATTAAGTAAATACCTTCCTTGACAATGTAATGCAAACAGTACTCAATAAGGGTTAATTATTGAACATAGAAAGTAATAAAGAGAATGAATAATAGTATGAGTTATTCATAGCTAAATGATGTGTAAACTTGAAAAAAGGACTATGTCCAAAACACTAATGACAGATCGTAAAGTGGGATTGATATAATAAATAACCACTAATTACCAATAATAAAGACTGTAAAAGATAAACAAAATGCAATCTAATAATAAACAATAAATATACCAGTGCTACATAAAGGTAAATAAATCAGATATAATGTGGAAATACAAAATTGACAGTAATCCATTGTTGCATATTCAGAATATAACATAACCTAATCTGGTCAACTAGTTTTCACTAAAACTATAGAAAAATAAGGCTAAAGCAATATTAAACTAAAATGTTTTATAATGTGACATGAATAGATAATATAAGAAACATTTATTGTACAATAGATAAGATAATAAGTAAATATAAAAGCTGAATTAATGTAATTTAATATAACTATATGCCTGACATAGAATGGATACCACATGCAACAAAATTATCTTGTAAACTTTTCATAAAAGAGTAGGAACTCAACTAATAACATTGAATGAGGCAGAATACCGTTCAAATAAGTGAATTCAAGGATTATAGCTACCTAAATACTAATAATAACAATAATAATAAATAAACCATGTTGACAGCTAGATGCAAGTAATCTTGGTAACTGTAAACCAAAGCAATTATCAGTATAAATGCAGAAGGAACTACTGCACAATAATAACAATGTTACCTAAACACTGATAAGAGATATTCAAACAATATTGAGAATCATTTGAAGGGATTACAACTCATGTAAAAATGTAACCTTCTACTGTATAGTAAACTCACTTAACAAACTATAGTTAAGGTAATAAAACCATAAGATAAAGAAAAAGGACACTATCAGAAGTGACAATGACCAATGCAGTATGCCTAGGCCATAATAAAATGTTATTGACTATTACTGTTAGTATAATAGTATTGATAAACAAAATATGTAACAGTAAGCATAAGACTTGAACCTATGAAAATAGATATTGTATAATTATTAGTACATAACTAGAAGGGAAAAGTGAATAATACTGTAACAATATGTTATCACCACGAAAATATGGGATAAAAACAATGTATTTAAAGTATTAAATAACTTAAAAAGTATTATGAATTTATACCAAGTGCGGTTTTATCAACCCCAAATTTGAACTATATGATGAGGGTATGCAAATTACTCGTAATCAAAAAATAGAAACGATGGGATTGATAAAAATATTGTCAGTGTGATTATAGATAAGATATTTGACTTATAAGAAATAATTAAAAAGTGACAAGCCCTTGCGCGTGGGTATGTAACCGATAAATCATTATCTTGAACCCAGCTACTGACGCTATGCTAAGCGTCTATTTTGACGAATCTCACCGAGTGTACACGAAATAAAGACAATTAGCCAATAAGAGCTCATTAAAAAAAACGAAGTGTAGAATACCGACCAGGTAACTATAGCCAGTCTATCATCAACAACGAGAGATACTCCACGTTAGCCGAACGTCCAGAAAAACGTGGGTTTGACAGCCGACAGCTGTTAATACACAAGCTAACCTCGAAACTTCGAGTTGAGGTTAGGTCAACCCGAGAAGACAGTGCAGTCTATTTTTAAGTGTTCTATTACAGAGTTCATGCGTATAGTCAGTGTGTGAAGTGCATTTATGAAAATTAATTAAAAATATTAATTAATTATAAAAAGTTAAAAAGGTGTTAATTCTTCGAATCAACAGATTACGCAAGTACCAGTGCAAATGACCATTATATTATATATATATCAAATCATTCATTAATTAAAGAACGCTAATAGCGAATCTAATTTGTCTGAATTAATTGATAAATAACCCTAACTCCATAAGGAAGGGGACTTAGAAAAAATCAAATAAACAATAATCAAATTGAACGATTTTAATAACAACAATTTTAATTCTTTGATTGAATCAATTATATTTGTTTAAGAAAAGACATTGAAAGATCAATGAAGGGAAAATGAACCCTGACAATTAATAATTTAAAAATGTTTTTGTATTTAATTATAGTACTCGAACTCAGAGTCACACATGAGTGTAACCTAGTCGTAGCGAATTAATTTGAATTACCTGTTCTATTTATGTCCAATCTTAGAGATTATTCAGGAACATAACACTGAATTTAATAAATTATAATGATATACTAAATAAGTAATGCCTCAAAGAAGCATCAATTAATCAACTTTAAATAAGCAAGGTTACATGAACCACTGCTAACCTCAATTGTAAACAATGAACAATCGTTCATATTTTATGTTATGTTAAATCAACAATTAATATTTTTATTCTCCGCCTACTCGTGGTTACAGTAGTGCATGTTATTATAGAAGTGTATCTTGCAGACTCAAAGAACCTACTAATGTTGTAAAGCATCATAACCTAATTATTTACAAACAGAAAATAATCGACTTGCCAAATGCAGTCATACCACCCTGAGCATTTAATTATTTTAAGAGTCCATGTTCAATTTTAATTATTTTAAAAAAGGAAGATAAATAATAACATTGTAACAAAAACCATTTTACTTGAGTTAAATAAACAACTATTGTTTTATGAACAATTTAAAGTGTTATTGGAAAAAATAGAATTACAGCTTAGGTGAGTAACAAGAGACGGTTGGTACCAGAAGCCAGAGCGAACATTCAAATTGAATGATTATCACCAACCACATTATCTAATATTTTCAACATATTACGACTGATAGTAAGAATCATGTACATGTTGTGTTTATGTTGATGTCTATACAGGAAAGTACCGATCGACTCACCGCAGCTAGAGGCAAAAAAGTCAACGCAACTTCTTCAGATACTAACTCAAGATACTGAACAAAAAACATTATAAACAATCTAAACAAAATTAATAAACGACGTCACAGAGTAAGTGAACCGATTTATTCATATCGGATTCAATAATAGATTGAATTGGGTAGAATAAATCAATAAAACAAAACTTAATAATAAAAAACAAAACTTTAATAATAATAATAAAACAGACAACAAGATCCTACAATAGGACCTAACTTCGTCATATTACAAAGTGGCGAACAACGTTTGAGACGATTAATTAGGTGCAATCTCAACATCATTAACGGATAATAAATACACCGTACATTTCGTCTTATTACAATATACAAGCTAGAACGAGTGCTGCACAACGTGCATTCATGTGTTATTACATACAACTAATTTAAAAAATCAATTGTATTTAAAAATAATTGCTTGATTATAATACACTTTAGAAATTAAAGAATATTTAAAAATCAAACTCACCCTGTACGAGTTCTAGTTGAGTCTCGGCGAACGATGTGATGTTGAGAGCAATTCGTACAGCTTTTATACAATATCTCAAGGATGAACGCGAAAGAGATGGTAACAACTAATGCACGCCCAACGACAAAAAAAACTTTAGAGCTGCCAGACACAAAGTCGAGGACAGCCACTTAGCTTGGCTTGCGTTCTGTTTCACACGCTACTTTATGTACGTCTAAGTTGAATAAATCCCTCCGCCTTCACTACGTTCACACGCTGCGATAACAGATGGCCAGACAGCCTCAGCGGGAGTCAATAACATTATCAGCGGCTTGCGTTCTGTTATTAAACAAATTTATGTACGACTAAGTTGAATAAAGCCCCTCGCCTTCACTGTGTTCACACGCAACGATAACAGATGATCAGACAGCATCATGATGTAAGCGGATATAAATAAATCCACGTGTGAAGGTCTCAGCGGGAGTCGATTACATCATCTGCCACTTGTGCCTGTTATTCACATTAACTCACAGATATTACATACCCACCAGCGATAACAGATGGTCAGTCACCATTCTGATGTAAGCGGATATAAATAACTCCACGTGTGAAGGTCTCAGCGGGAGTCAATTACATCATATGTGGTGTCCTGTTATTCACATTAACTCACAGATATTACATACCCACCAGATTAATATAAACAGTAATTACTTTCCATGAGTGACGTGTGTTTTATATAAGTGAATTGACGTTCCATTATGCAGTGCATATCATGTGTGTTTCTTACAACAAATGTACACGACACTATACTTTTTTTTACGTTCGTGAGATAGAACTTACATATCAATAAGAATATAGTATACAGTTAATATTTATCTTCTATGCACGGATTTACGATATTCAATTTTACAAGTGAATCGATTTTCAACTGAAGGACCATGTCATATTTTTATTTTTACAATATATATATATATATATATTGGTACGAAATAACTCTCTAGCTTGTCGTTGTTAAAAATAATTAAATGTATTTTGATTTCAATTTAAAGTTAAGTTGTAGTTATAAATCGATTATAATGAATAATAAGTTATAATAATTTTAAACTGAACTCTTTTCTAAAATAATTGCAGTAATAATTAATAAATACTGTTTGATTAGTAATGGTTGATAAATATAGTGAATAAAGCGTTAATCGCTGGTCGACTGATAAATGTAGCCGTAGCGTCGATCTGGCAGCGGAACTCCTCTTCTAGGTTAAGTGTCGTCAGAGTACGTAACGTTAAGTCTCGTCTGGACAACAAAAATTTATAATAATATATTTTCACATACCTGATCGTGATACTAGACGTTCTGAAGTTCACTTAGCATAATTAATAAGCTGCCAAAAGGTATTTAATACCAGCTTGCTTTATTGACAAGGTTAGATCACTCCTTGTTTGATAAGGGCGCCACATGGGTTTATTTCGGGCAAATCCCCATGAAAAACCAATTAATGAGATTTAATCTTTGATAAGTTTTCTTTAAAATTTGTGTTAATGCTTATTGCTTTTACTCCAATTCAAATCTAACAAAATACAACCTCTATTCAGAGTTATCTTTGTATTCAAAGTTAATTACTAACTCACTATTTGAAATAAATAGAATCAAGGTTTATGCTGATAACAAACGGGTTTTATTTTACCCTTGAAAATAAATTCAAACAATTACAAATATAATCGATACATTAATATACAATTGGTATTACACCGTCCGCTTGCAATACGAACTAGTTCAGATAGAACAAATCAACTCTTATGGTTATTACCATATTAACTTTGAATTATATATTATTTTATATCTCATGCGTAGGCTCTTTTAAATACAAGAAAGAACTACTTTATGCCTAGACAGACGTTAATGACAATATTTACTAATTCGGCCTCTTTTTTAAAATTCGTACCTATTTTCAGGTTAGCGTTGGTCACGCTGACTTACTAGCAAATATTTTTATCACTTAAGACTAATACAAATCTTACATGGGATTGACAAATCCGCTAAATAAATTTGATCACAGTGTATCAGATAGAAAGTTTTGTTGGTTTTGCGTCAGTACAATTTTGTATTGAATAATTACAAGTGCACACAGATTAATAAAATGAATTGTCACAGTGTTACCTTTTTTTATTTTAATCTTATAGATTAAAATTAATTAAAACACTCCAGTGGTCGGATTATATTGACCCTGGTTAATTACACTTCACACGAACTAAGATCGGAGAGTAATTGCCCTCTTCTGGCTAAATTCGGGCTAAGTTAAATACTGATCATTAATCTTTCTCTCGTTCTGAATATCGCGCACAAATGAAAATATTTACTTTACATCGATGCACTTCCTGTTAATAAATTGTTGTGTAGTTATCTGTCTTGAAGAAACTGTCAAAGGGATTCACTATTTACATTATACGTTAAGTTGTTAAAAAATTGTGGTGACGAGCGACACCTTCTCGCTCGAGTGATGACAATAAAGTGTAACGAATTCGCTCCGTTTTTGATTATATACCCCCTTGCTTCACGGGGCTTAGGTGATGAGATCGTTTAATAAGCTATTTTTTGATTGGCTCTGACAGCCGTTACAAAAATGATGCATTGTTTTCTAACCGTCGTCTGGCGAACTTGATTGACAGTTGAGTGTGTTGTTAGTGTTACCCAACCAATTTCTCACTTTATAATAACGAATGATGCTAACGCACACTACGCACTTATTATAGTTGTGATCGCGAGTTTATTACTATCAAATTAAAGAATAGTTTATGAGCTTTAATTTGATATGACTTAACACTGGTTTTAATCGCATTTTCTTTGACACTGCTAATAAATAATGTTTAGAAACGTGGTTTCACATTGTCGTCTGCTAGCGATGCCAAATACAATCCTTCCCTATCTTTTTATGTTTAGTGCTTCACATCGCGTTTACTTTACAACGTCTTTGTTGGAACACTAACACATTTGTCGTTATACTTAATAGCTATTTATTGCTATACAATTATTAAATCTTAGCTTAACTATGGTGATACCTTATTATTAAGAAGCCTTATTTTCTAATTACATTTTGTTTCGCCTACTCAGCTTAATGTTACTCATTAATAATTGAGTGGTGATATTTCCTATTACATTTATTTATAGTGATTGTTCAGTAAATCTTATGTACACTAGGAGTCCTTTTTCCTTACTAATTTACTGACAAACGTTTATTTAGGCCTAGTCGAGACCTATCTTTAGCATCGGTTTATGTCTTAATAATTGTCACTAGTTACATTTTGTATAATGAGGAAGTTACTTATTCATATAAGGTTTCCTTTTATAAGTATTCTTACTTCTTAATATTACATTTGGGGTTTGCAATGCTAGTTTTAAATTTACATTGTGGCCATAGCTAGTCTAGTCATAAGCTCTGTTATTTACTGGTCATGGTTCATTTATTTTCAGCCAAATGCTGTTACTGATATTATATTATTCTCGTCATTATTTGATCAGTTTTATAAACATGTAACTTTACATTCATGTCATTGACTGGCTTGTTTGGCAGCTTATAGTGAACTTGGCTTGTCCATTAGTTAGAGTCAGTCATAGTATTTGTTGTAGGGTCATGCAGTGTATTCCTCACTGCTTCTTGGGATCCTCCTTCTTCTTTCTTCTTCGTTGGTCCTTCTCTTCTTTGCTACTTTCATCATAAATTATTCACTTATATTATTTCAGTGTACTTATTTATTCTTTTGGTACACGTCTAGGTTATGTAACATTTTGGTGGTGTTACATATACTCCCCTCTCAAAATCGATAATTTTAGAGAAATTTTACATTTGAGGAAATTATCATTTTAGTTTGGTTTTAATATACTATTACTGCTTCTTTTCTGCATTGAGTTTAATATTCTGTTAGTGTGTTGCACTAGATTGAGTTCTTGGCTAGTGATATATTTTTTTAGCTTACTAGTATTTTTTCCCAATTTTCTTATATTCTAAGTCATTTAGTTATAACATGTCTTATTTCTTAAACTAACAATTTCCTGTCTTACAATAATACATTTTTCTTTATCATTTAACACATCTTTATTCTCGTGATAAACTCCATTGTTCTTTCATTTTTACCTCACAGTGTTTGATTTATAATCCTTGATATATTACCATTTAATTCCCTAACATTTGTAGTGGGTTCGGAATCAGAGTGGCTCACTGTGGCATACATTCTCCGCCGTTCCTCATCTACACATCCTCAGAATCAGAGGAATCCTCATCTCTATCTGGGACAAAATAAAAATTGCACGTAGCAACAGTTGCACTATCACAACACATAAAATATAACATATCATTCATTTTTTCAATAATATAACATATTCAATATAACATTCAAGGTATTAGAGGTTTCATCGGTATCACTTTTCATGCTTTTATACTTTAGCTAACATACTTCTCTTCACAGGTCATTATTTTATTTCTGACTTGACATATTGGCTATGTTATTTATTAGTATTGTTGTTATTTTTCTATACTAGTTTGTAAGTTGTTTTGTTTATCTTAATATTCTTAAATTACACACTTAGATTTATCATTATACAATTATGCAGTTGTTCTTTAAACATTGAGTTCACAATACTTCACTCTTATTAATAGTTCACAAGCTTTACTCTCAACATTGCTTGTATATAGGTTTTTTAACATTTGGTTCCTTATCATCCTGGATTACCAGGGTCTACAATATTCACATAATAAACATTTTTGTTAGATACCATTTGATATATATTTTTGGTATATTCAATTAGATATTTTCTTCATCGTTCAATTAACATTCTTGTTCCTTAATAATAGTAGTATTATGATAACCACTTTTGTTATCTACACATAGACATTTTTCTTTTTTATACCATATAATAATCATTCTCGTTAATCGTTTACTTAACATGCTAAACAGTCTTGGTATATGCGATACGATACACATTTTTCTTTATTATAATATGATAAGTATTTTTATTTATCACTTAATTAATTATTCCCATTCCTTATTCAATCCATCTCCTTTCAATATTCGACGCTTTGTTGTTTTTCTTCTCTGCTCCTTCAAAGGTTCGATTGTTAACCCTTATTCTGGATGTTTATAATTGTCTCTTTTTGTGAAGCATACACTATTTGATAATTAAAATTCTTGTTACATACAGTATTCATTTAATAAACATTTTTCTCTTTCTTCCTTCCCTTATAATTGCCATCTCTCATATTACTCACTTTGGTTTCTTCCCCTCTACTCCTTCAAGTGATAGATTTTCTTGGATCACTTATTCTGGATGATTTAATTTCATATTTTGAAATTAATCACTTGAAGAGTCAGAGTAACATTATATCAATATTTTACATACATTTTCGTTATACAATATATTTTTGTTTTAGACAATACAATAGACATTTTTTCTTTATCATTTGATATGATAAACATTTTTCTTATTATAAAATTATTTAATTTATAATAAACATTCTTCCTTATCATTTAATATGATAAACATGGTTCTTATTTATGATATAATAGATATTCTTGGTATATATAACTATAATGCACATTCTTCTTTATGATACAATATGATAAACATTCTGGTTATATGCAATTAGACATTTTCAATACATTGAATATGATAAATGTTTTTCTTGATCATTCATTTAACTTTTCCATGGTAGACACTTTTATGATATTTGATATAATAAACACTGTTGTTAGAATCACAGTATGATAATATAGTTCACTCTTCTGTAATAATAAGTCCATCAATAGTCTATATGTGGGGTTCTCTCATGCTTCACCATTCTATTGGGTTCATTATGGGTCAATTACGTTTTCATAGATCCATTTTTGATAGCTGTTCATAGTACGACATATTTTATGATATTTAACATCTTACAATACATTTTATAATAAATTTCCTTACACATAATACTTCTTTAAAGATGCTTGGTTATAGTTACCCTTGACCTTTTTACTTATGGTATCTGTAATTTCATAAGTATTATTTTTATGGTCCTTTGTTATGGTATAAGGACCTATATACAGTACTAATAGCTTTTTGGTGATACCCTCCATGGTACTGGGTAACTCTCTATTTTTCAGTAGTACCTGATCTCCTACATTGTATTGTATGATTTTTGCTGGCCCTCGTTGTTGATATTTTCTTTTTCTCTGTTCTAATTTTTCCATAATCTTGTTATGGTAGTGAATTCTGTCAAACTGGTATTCTTGACTTTGAGGAAATTGAATTATATCACAAATTTCTCGAGGTGGAGGTTTCTCGAACATGGCGTTATAAGGTGTTGTTTCAATCGATTGGTGGTGTGCTAGATTAATAAAGTCTTCTGCAGCTGGGATGTATTCACTCCACTTCCTTTGTTGATTGGAACAATAGGTTCTGAGAATTCTTCCTACTTCCCTCAACACTGTTTCGGATGGATTACTGCTGGGATGGTACACTGAGGTTTTATAGGTTTTTACCCCCTGTTCCAGCAGTGTGTCTCTCCATCTTCGTCCCTTGAACTGGGTACCATGGTCCGTTATTATTGTCTTCGGACAGCCCACTTCCGGTATATAATTTAGTGTGATTATGTTAAGTATTTTGTTAGTAGTTGCACGATTTATCAGATACAACTTTATGAACTTGGTATAATGATCGAACATTATTAGGAAATATTTATATTGTCGTCGACCTCCACTTCTGGGGAATGGACCACGGATGTCCACAAAAACTTTCTCGAATTTGTCTGATGAGGTTATGGGGATCATCTGCCCCTCCTTTCTTTCGTTGATGCACTTCACCATTTGACATATACGACAACTTTTAATATAATTTCGCACCCTTCTGTTGATGTCTTTGATATACATGTGCTCTTCCAGTGCTTTTATTACTTTAACTGCTCCCATGTGTCCATAACGAATATGGTAGTCCGTTATGATATTTTTCTCTAATGTCCTGGGTATTACTAGTTTCCAGGTGTTATTGTGGTACTTGGTTTTGACAAATAATACATTGCTATGTACACAATAGTATGGGAGTATTCTATTGTCTTGATCGTTTAGTCTTCGGAAAATTTGCATCAATTTACTATCTTGCTTTTGGTGTTGTTCCACTTCCTTAACTATATCTTCCAATTCTGTCCGACTCTTTAGGATGTTGTAGACCTTCACAATTGTCTCCTTCTCCCCTTCATAGGTCTGGTTGGTGACATTGATACGTGACAGGGTGTCGGCTGCTATGTTCTTTTTCCCCGGGACATATTCCCAGCTGATGTTGTATTCCTGCAAGACCAGGGTCCATCTTGCTAAACGACCGTGACTTAGCTTACAGTTTTTTAAGAAGGATATGGATTTGTGATCCGTCCGAACTGTAATGGAATATCCTAAGATATAGGTTCAGAATTTTCCGCATGCGAATACCACACTTAAAAGCTCCTTCTCTGTTACGTTGTAATTCCTTTCGCATTTATTTAGGGTTCGGCTAGCGAAACTTACAACCAGATGGTTCCCGTCTTCATCCTCTTGGTACAGCGTAGAACCTAGGCTGATGTCACTTGCATCACAGTTGAGATAAAAAGGTTTGTTGAAGTCTGGATGATGTAGCATCACTGTCTCCAAGAATTTTGTCTTGATTTGTTGGAATATTGTATCTTGAGTTGGTCCCCATGTCCATTTGTCTTTTGAGGATAACTGTGGAGATAATTTGGTCGTTAACTCTGAGTAATTGTTCTGAAATTTGCGGTAATAATTACATAAACCTAAAAAGGACTGCAGTTGTTTTTTATTTCTGGGTGTGGGAAATTGTGGTATAGCCTCTATCTTTTCTTTAGATGGTGTTATTCCCAGTTCCGTCAATTGAAAGCCTAGAAATTGCACTTCTTTGGCAATGAGTTGGGACTTTTCTAGTTTTAACGTAATGTGGTTTTCAGACAATTTATTCAGTACATGGTCTACTCTCTGACAATGCTCCTTCCAGTTCGTAGATGTAATCAATAGGTCATCCACATAAACAGTAGTGAACTTGAGCGCTTCTTGACCCAATACTTGGTCCATACACTGTATAAATATCGCTACAGAATTTATTAATCCGAAGGGCAATCGTTTGAAGTGGTAGTTGCGCCCCTCGAATATAAATGTGACGTATTTCCAGCTGTGGGGGTGCAGTTCCACCTGGCAGTAGCCGCAGACAGTGTCCCACGAACTAATGAATTGTACTCCATGAAACTTCTTCAAAATCTCTTCGATCTCCCCAGGAGATGTCCGGTTATTGATTAAATTCTTATTTATCTCTCTAGCGTCTAGACAGAGTCTCACCTTCCCATTCTTCTTTTTGATTGCGACAATGGGGCTGGTATAATGTGATTGTCTGTACTCTGTAATATCGTCTTTTAATAATTGGTTAATTTCCGTTCGAACTGCTTCTTTTAGAGAATATGCAATTGGATACGATTTGCGATTGAAGTTGACAGGTTCCTTAAAACTTAACACACATTGATAGTTTTTCACTTTTCCAGGAACGTTTGAAAACACATGTCGGTATTGGTTATATATACCTACCAACATTTCAATTTGATCTGGACTTGGTGAGTGGGTTCTGGTGGTTGACTGGAATCGTCGTATCTTCTTGATCTTCTCCTCCCACAAGCTGTCATTGGTTGTCGGATACTCAATTTCATGACTAGGCATTTGATACCTTGGATTGCTTACTTCTCGGATGTGGTAAGTGGTTCGTTCTTGAGGAGATTCCATGCTCCCAATAATATCTGCCGTCCACTCCATATCTGACATATTTAGAGTTAATTTTTCTCTATTTAGATCGATAACAGCTGAGTATTTTCGCAAGATGTCGCAGCCAATTAAACTGCGAAATGGCAATCCTGTAGCTATCAAGAATATCATGGGTATTTTAACTCCCCGACTGGTTACTTCCAGACTAACTTGTTTCTTGACTGTCTTATTCTAGCGTCCAGTAGCTCCCACTAAGATGATATTAGTAATAGGTAGAGTTGGTATTACTGCTCTGCCTTCCTCCTGAATGCGGTTGAGTTCCGTACTGTCCATTAGTGACACATTCGCTCCCGTGTCAATCATCAATGTTGTTGTCACTCCATTAATTTGTGCCGTCACGTACGCTATGTCATGGGTGCACTGACGGTGATCAGTTCCTTCTTCTTCCAACAGCTCTTGTCTAATATTCTTGAGATAATGACTTCTTAATATAATGATTTTGTTCAAAGTTGTGTCGTAATTGTACCCAATAGAATGGATCAGCGAGGGGTCTACGTAGTTTCTCACTGCCGCGAGGCGTTTAAAGAGAGTTCACTCTCTTCATTGTGCCTGTCTTGTGTATCTACCGGGTTTCTTTCTTCTGTTTCAGGCCGTCCTCCATGATGATTCTGTTCATGGTTTGGAGCGAAGTGAACTTGCGGCCGATAATCATTGTTGCGGCTGTCGCCTTCGATACTATTACTTCTCCAACATCCACCCCTTGCATTCCTCCTGTCTCCACTGAAACTATCGCGCCGTGGGTAGTATCGCCTCCTACCTGGTTCATAGTCGGCTTGAACATAATTAGCCCTGCGGTACTGCTGCGGTGGGTTATTTCCGCCTTGGTTCTGGGGTTGGTTAGGATGGTTGTTATAATTCGGCCGTCTTGTATTATTATTGTTATAGTTACCAGTCGAATTATTGTTATTGTACTGGTTACTGGGCCTATAGTTATTTTCGTTATTATTGTTAGCATGATTCTGATTTGAATTATTAACATTAGTATTGAAATTACCTCGGTAATTTCGGAAATTCGAATGATTGTTATTGGTATTACCGCTCCTGTCCTGGAAGTTCTCGTTCCTTCGGCGGCTTCTTCTATAATAACCTTCATGCTCCTGGTCCTCAAGTAAGGCTGACATGGCTTGAATTGTCTTCACCTGTCCCCACTGCGCGTGCTTTGGCAACTCCCTCCTCGAAATGGTAAGCAAGTTTGGTAACCAGGCACTCCTCCGGTATTTTCGGTTCAAGGTTACGCGCCAGACACACCTTACCTAGGAAGTAAGAGGTTAGAGTAGCTCCTTTACTTGCGTCATACTTGCCGTGGCAGATGTTGTCACGCACTATATTCTGTGTGGCCTCCGACCAATACTTTGCACGGAATTGCGTCTTAAATTCTTCATAATTCTGGACTTCGTGGCGTGTGGCAGTCCACCAATTGTCGTAAATCTCTTTAAAGTACTCGTCGATCAGACTCCGTATCACCATCCATCTATTCTCTCGAATCCTGGTCAAGTTTTCATCTACACGTTCTAAGAACTCGATCGGATTTTTCTTGTAGTTTTTTAAGTTTATCACGTCACGGTTATCGGTTGGTTGGATGTATTGACCCTGTACTGGACGATTACGGATGATTTCTATCTCTTCCCTCATCTGCACGATCTCCCGTTGTCGTAGTTCTTCTATTTTCTCTCTGTTTGCAACTGTCAAGGTTCTTACGGTGTCCACCGACGCACTTATTTCTTCGCACCGTTCACCCACGTCTGTTCTCACTCGCTTGATCTCATCCTGGCTCATCTTCTTCAGTGACTCGATCCGGGCTTCATTTATTTCTTCGATGTTGTCAATTCTCCCATCAACCTCTTCTCTAGTCCGTTTTAAGTCTTGACCGTGTTGTTCACACCTCTCGTGCACTTCCGCGATCTCTCTTCTTACGACTATTATTTCCGTGTCTACTTTGGTGTTAATTTTCTCATTATTTTCCTCCATCTTCTTGCTGATATCATTTAATTTTGCATTCAAATCTTCTTTCAATGCTTTGTTGTTGTTGTCTAATTTATTATTCAATGCGTCCATGGATCTATTGGTATCGTCTATCTTCTTATTCAAATCTTCCTTCAATGATTCAATGTTCTTATTATTATTTTCTAATTTTGTATGTAGATCTTCTTTCAATAACTCCATATTTTTTTGACTATCTTCCTTCAGTGACTCGATGTTCTTATTATTATTGTCTAATTTGTTATTCAAACCTTCCATTACCTTCCTCATCCATTCCTGGAAGTCGGTCTCCCCTGGTTGTGTGGGCTTTCCAGGTTGTCTGGGTTGGTCGCCGACTCTTACTTCCACTTCCGGTTCTGCTGGAGGCGTTCCTTCTGGTCGGGTTTCCACATTATTATTTGTCGCGACTTCCATCTCGGACGTTGGTTGCGTCTCTTGTATCTCTGTATTTATTTCTGTATCTGTTTGTATATCTTCTACTCGGCTGGCCTTGTATCTCGTGTCGTGTTTGTGTGTATGTGGCATGGTTGTTTTCTTGTATTTGCCGGGCTTAATATTAATATTAAAAATTTGTTCGGTTAATATTTTTACAGCCTCACGTTGCTGGTCGCCAATTTGTAACGAAATAACTCTCTAGCTTGTCGTTGTTAAAAATAATTAAATGTATTTTGATTTCAATTTAAAGTTAAGTTGTAGTTATAAATCGATTATAATGAATAATAAGTTATAATAATTTTAAACTGAACTCTTTTCTAAAATAATTGCAGTAATAATTAATAAATACTGTTTGATTAGTAATGGTTGATAAATATAGTGAATAAAGCGTTAATCGCTGGTCGACTGATGACTATAGCCGTAGCGTCGATCTGGCAGCGGAACTCCTCTTCTAGGTTAAGTGTCGTCAGAGTACGTAACGTTAAGTCTCGTCTGGACAACAAAAATTTATTATAATATATTTTCACGTACCTGATCGTGATACTAGACGTTCTGAAGTTCACTTACCATAATTAATAAGCTGCCAAAAGGTATTTAATACCAGCTTGCTTTATTGACAAGGTTAGATCACTCCTTGTTTGATAAGGGCGCCACATGGGTTTATTTCGGGCAAATCCCCATGAAAAACCAATTAATGAGATTTAATCTTTGATAAGTTTTCTTTAAAATTTGTGTTAATGCTTATTGCTTTTACTGCAATTCAAATCTAACAAAATACAACCTCTATTCAGAGTTATCTTTGTATTCAAAGTTAATTACTAACTCACTATTTGAAATAAATAGAATCAAGGTTTATGCTGATAACAAACGAGTTTTATTTTACCCTTGAAAATAAATTCAAACAATTACAAATATAATCGATACATTAATATACAATTGGTATTACACCGTCCGCTTGCAATACGAACTAGCTCAGATAGAACAAATCAACTCTTATGGTTATTACCATATTAACTTTGAATTATATATTATTTTATATTTCATGCGTAGGCTCTTTTAAATACAAGAAAGAACTACTTTATGCCTAGACAGACGTTAATGACAATATTTACTAATTCGGCCTCTTTTTTAAAATTCGTACCTATTTTCAGGTTAGCGTTGGTCACGCTGACTTACTAACAAATATTTTTATCATTTAAGACTAATACAAATCTTACATGGGATTGACAAATCCGCTAAATAAATTTGATCACAGTGTATCAGATAGAAAGTTTTGTTGGTTTTGCGTCAGTACAATTTTGTGTTGAATAATTACAAGTGCACACAGATTAATAAAATGAATTGTCACAGTGTTACCTTTTTTTATTTTAATCTTATAGATTAAAATTAATTAAAACACTCCAGTGGTCGGATTATATTGACCCTGGTTAATTACACTTCACACGAACTAAGAACGGAGAGTAATGGCCCTCTTCTGGCTAAATTCGGGCTAAGTTAAATACTGATCATTAATCTTTCTCTCGTTCTGAATATCGCGCACAAATGAAAATATTTACTTTACATCGATGCACTTCCTGTTAATAAATTGTTGTGTAGTTATCTGTCTTGAAGAAACTGTCAAAGGGATTCACTATTTACATTATACGTTAAGTTATTAAAAAATTGTGGTGACGAGCGACACCTTCTCGCTCGAGTGATGACAATAAAGTGTAACGAATTCGCTCCGTTTTTGATTATATACCCCCTTGCTTCACGGGGCTTAGGCGATGAGATCGTTTAATAAGCTATTTTTTGATTGGCTCTGACAGCCGTTACAAAAATGACGCATTGTTTTCTAACCGTCGTCTGGCGAACTTGATTGACAGTTGAGTGTGTTGTTAGTGTTACCCAACCAATTTCTCACTTTATAATAACGAATGATGCTAACGCACACTATGCACTTATTATAGTTGCGATCGCGAGTTTATTACTATCAAATTAAAGAATAGTTTATGAGCTTTAATTTGATATGACTTAACACTGGTTTTAATCGCATTTTCTTTGACACTGCTAATAAATAATGTTTAGAAACGTGGTTTCACATTGTCGTCTGCTAGCGATGCCAAATACAATCCTTCCCTATCTTTTTATGTTTAGTGCTTCACATCGCGTTTACTTTACAACATCTTTGTTGGAACACTGACACATTTGTCGTTATACTTAATAGCTATTTATTGCTTACAGTTATTAAATCTTAGCTTAACTATGGTGATACCTTATTATTAAGAAGCCTTATTTTCTAATTACATTTTGTTTCGCCTACTCAGCTTAACGTTACTCATTAATAATTGAGTGGTGATATTTCCTATTACATTTATTTATAGTGATTGTTCAGTAAATCTTATGTACACAAGGAGTCCTTTTTCCTTACTAATTTACTGACAAACGTTTATTTAGGCCTAGTCGAGACCTATCTTTAGCATCGGTTTATGCCTTAATAATTGTCACTAGTTACATTTTGTATAATGAGGAAGTTACTTATTCATATAAGGTTTCCTTTTATAAGTATTCTTACTTCTTAATATTACATTTGGGGTTTGCAATGCTAGTTTTAAATGTACATTGTGGCCATAGCTAGTCTAGTTATAAGCTCTGTTATTTACTGGTCATGGTTCATTTATTTTCAGCCAAATGCTGTTACTGATATTATATTATTCTCGTCATTATTTGATCAGTTTTATAAACATGTAACTTTACATTCATGTCATTGACTGGCTTGTTTGGCAGCTTATAGTGAACTTGGCTTGTCCATTAGTTAGAGTCAGTCATAGTATTTGTTGTAGGGTCATGCAGTGTATTCCTCACTGCTTCTTGGGATCCTCCTTCTTCTTTCTTCTTCGTTGGTCCTTCTCTTCTTTGCTACTTTCATCATAAATTATTCACTTATATTATTTCAGTGTACTTATTTATTCTTTTGGTACACGTCTAGGTTATGTAACATTTTGGTGGTGTTACAATATATATATATATATATATATATATATATATATATATATATATATACTTACCATTCTGTTAACACAGTTCACAAGTTGGCAACAATGCAATATACGTCTCTTCACATCGACGATATCCCTTTTCCATACATGATGTGCTTTGATTTTCAACTGAAGGACCGAGTCATCTTTTTATTTTTTACAATATTGTAGTAAATCTTTACAAATCTCTTAAAGCCACACGTTGTGGACGTCTTTTTGTACCGACGCGACTCTTTACGACGCTACTTTCTGTATTTAATTATTCTGCCACACGTTGTTGGCGTCAATTTGTAACGATACGTCTCTGTCGTAATCTGTATAAGTGTCTTTTGTCGTGTGTTAGCCCCACACGTTGTAGTCGTTACTTTGTGTTTATTTCTAACAGTCGTACTTTTTCTAACTTCCCACGCTGACGATGTCCGTCGCGAACTCACGAATTACCAGTACCAATATCTCACGAGTGTAATCCTTACCTGTCCTTTAATGAGTAATTTTATTTCCCGGGTGGCGCCAAATTGTTTATGAAAACAATTAAAACAAGTTAAACTGAGCGGTCGTTCTATGCGGTGATGACTAACTCAAATTACCCTCGCAACTGGCGGGCACATCTCACTTGTAGTTCGTCGTGCTGCCGACGTCTAACGCTGGCAGACAATCTTGCTCATCGCTAAAGTACACAAACTTTATAATACAATTTCTAATGAAATAAAGGACGGTTATTACTACTCAGTACTAGTTTATTAACGTAAAATAGTTAATAGTTAATTAGTTAAATACAAAAATATACTGTTATTAAATAAGGTTGCTCCGGCAATAAATAGACACTATTCTCAGGTTGGCTAAGTTGATTGAACGTTTCTAAATCGACATGGCTGTCGTCAATGTTTATTTTCTACAGTTCGTTTAATCATTGAGTTCTTTTGATTATGAAAAAATATTAATAAGATGATAATAATGTACACTACCTTACATCAATGGTACTTATTTACTACTAGAGTTAAATACAATTCGTTTTTTAAGTGTTAAAAAGTGTGTGTTAATAATTCGTAATTTGTACATAGGTTATTTTATGTTTACGTACAAGTTTACTTTTTATTATCAATCAATCCTTGAAAGAAATTTAGTTACCAAGTTTGGAGTGAGAGTTATTTGTGTTGTGAGAAAAGTTAATTAGAATTTATTTCGTAAATTTGGGTAGTTCAAATATACTTAACAAATCTTGTTGAATTCTGTGAAGAGTCACTTAGTTCTTAGTTAGGTTGGGTCGATACGATCTTCAATCTTCCATCATTTATACTTTGGATTGCATCTGGCTTCTTTTTCAAATAATTTGGATAAAATAATTAATTTTGAATATTAAAATCTGGTCTATTATCTTTGTTGGTTTGACTAATTCTTCTTTAGACTTCTTGCATCCTCATCTCGTTAAATTTTGAAGTATTTATTATTATTTTAATTGAAAATTGAGTCGAATATGGTTTGGCTTCTGTATCTCTTGATCGTCAATAATGGACTAATGTTTTATAACGGAATTAAATTAAATAACGTTCCGTTGTTATGGCAGCTGTCTATACTCTCATTGGTTGATTACATTTATGTCTATTGTTATAATATTTGAATTTTAATTCAAAATGAATAAATATTTTCTGATGGGTATTATTCTTCTGCCTTCTTATCTATGTATTAGATATTATCACAACTGTTTCTATTTTCTTTCAAAGATCATTTTGAGATCCCACAAAGTTGGGATTGTTCACGTATTAACGTTTTGACAAAAATGTTAATATTATGTTATTACATTTCTTTCTTATTTTACGTTTTTAATCTAACTATGACATCTTAATATGTTCACTAATTGTACTTAATGAGTTACTTGCCCTGAATTTTCTAGTACAATAGTTAATTTCTTACAATTTGTCTATTTTGGGTTTATACAGTTAGGCATTTTATAGGCCTAAGTAGTAATTGGCTATATCTTCTTATTTTACACAAATTAAAGATTATTTTTCATTTACATATGTTTTGCTTGGTGTCACTTATGACTTATTTACATTTTGAATTAATTTGGGCTGTTTTACAATAATTGGATGTTCTTATTAATTTACAAAATCATTGCTTGTCTGTTATTCTCTTATTTCTTTTTCTGTCTTTACTCTAATGATTAATATTATGTTTGTACAATTTATCTCCGCTCTTATATCTATTTCCATTTCTTATAACTTATTTATCACTTAATATTGCTTATAAAACATAACACAAAAATTAGGTTTATGGTCTGTTTACTTTTCAGCCATATTCCTTCTTATAAACTTAATTTTTTTTATTGAACAAATAACAATTTTGGCGAATATTTTTATAACACCATCTATACTATTTTGATAATTATCCCTTTGAACATTTTTATTAACATAGGATGTTTTATTTATTTTGCACTCATATTATTTAGTTTATTCTTATCTAACACTATTAGATTGGTTGTCTATCTTTTAACATTTACTATCTATTTTTACTATTTAAAAACTGTAACAATAACATCCTTAATATCATTATGGGATTTTTACCCTGAATACAACTGTACTATTAACCTACTATCAATTCTAACTATATTAACAATATTCTGGTTACTCTTAGTTTTTTGGTACTTGGATTTCGTTGTCCATGACGTGTCCGTTACTTAACTAAATATCACTATAGTATTGACGACTCAGAACACTAAGTTTTTTAAAACTGTGCCGAGTCTGGCAGATTCGGCGAGCATTCACTATATAACAGCAGGAATAACGTTAAACGCAGTACTAATTTAGAGCGGTTTAATTAGTGCTGCACCCTTGCCATGGACATAAGAAATACTACAGGTGAATAGAGAAAGCTCGATTGGTGCTGCACTCTGGTGCCTGGCTCTGTAGGGAAGCGAGAAGGACAGGAGTTATTCTGTTTAACTTCGTCTTGCATCAACCATCGTCAAGTTTGGCCGCCTTGTTCTTCTCCGGTAAGATGAAGATATTAATACCTTTAAGCCTTCACACTATGTCAGGCTAGATAAATACACGACTGCGGTAAGTCTCGCCAATACTTTCATATTAATTGTATTTAATATTTCACTAAAGAAAACTGTTTTTAATAGGCCTAAATAAGTGGATTTCTGATAAACCTTGATGCACCGCGTGGCATTGTGCAATGAGTAATTTCAAGGTAGTATTTTTAAAAACCAATAAAACTATATTAAATTCACGTGTCCGAACTTCGGCACTAAAAGTCAAAGAAATTTAAATACAAAAATCTAAGTTTAAAATATACCTAACATGGATGTAAGGAGATTCCTATTAAGTACCTTGGTTATTGCACAATGCGTAATTCGGTTTAAATGGCATACAAGTTTTACTAGTATTGATAGTAAAACTTTATTCATATCAGGAAACTTACTGAGGCACCAATTGAAAGTCATATAATAACCAAATCGTATTAATTAATATAGTAAAGACCACTTCTTGTCTTTACTTCTTGACCACGTGGTACCAATATATTCAGACTATGTATAAAGCCTATTAAAATTGTAACAAACCATAATTCACTATTAAAAATTCAAACATGGTAACCCGCATGGGTGAAGTTATTATTATAAAGATTTACTGTACTAAATATTTTCAAATAGGGCCTGGTGGCCATATAACCTTGTCAAGTTTTATATTTGGGTAGCTCTAAAGCTATGTTAAGTTTATATATGGATTTTGGGGGGGTGTGCGAACTTCTCGGGGCAGTGTGTTTTGTACTCTGGCTGATATATATAATGTTGTGTAATTAGGGTCCACCGAACAAGTCGAGAGAAAGCCTAACAACATGACGTAGCTGTAACACCATAAAGCTCTCTTTTCGTCTACCGGAGGAATAGCCAGGAAGCCACACCAACACCTATAATGTAGACCACGAGATTGCCACCTCACCCCCATGGACAAAAATCAGGTGATTTCAAACCAATGTATTATGTACACGTAGAGTCAGCACTCAATAAGACCCAGTGAACCAGTTCTATCTATCAACCACAACACTTTCAAGTTTTTAAACATTTAATTGGATCCCCAATTAACGGGACAGTTTAGTGTGTGAACTGGGTGTAAAATTATTTGTAAATTTTATTAAATTTCTTGTAAAATTGTCAGCTCAGAGACTGGAGTGTATCTTAGACAGTTCAACATTCAAACGTATAATTCCCTCTTATTTCAGTATATGTGTTTCTTTACAGCTTTTAAGTCATTCATTTAATTGGTAATTTCTCGGGTTCAATCTAGTGTTCATTTTATATATATATTTTTCTAAATTTTAAATTCAGTTTGGTTCTTATGGTATAGAAATTTCTGGGGTAGTTAGGTGGATTTTCACAAGTTTAATCCTGAGGGGTTGCCTGTTCATACAGTATGGAACGTGTTGTTCTGACAGGTTAAATTATGCATCGACTGGCAAACGAACATGTCGGTCTCTGGGCCAAAAGTATTTTTTTTAAAAGGGTTATAATATCATGACATATTTCTATTGTCACTACTTAGCAATGTTTCTATATATATTGCGACAGTACAAATAAGTGATGTACTGAGCATGGAATATAAAAATTTTAATTTACTTAATAAACTGTAAATTATTAATAATTAATAATTAATAATATATTAGAAATAAGCATGTGAGGGATTGCAAGCTTGGCTCAGACAAAAATATGAACAGGTGTTTCGACCTGAATCGACGTGCACACACACACAAATGTAACTGAAAGTGTGTACACCAGTATTTTGCTAGTGTGTGTGAACGCAGGTCTCTGCAGGCGAGTTTGCCACCCCAAGATGAATAATTGCACAATTACTGTTTTTCCGTAATTATTCATAAACTAGAATTAAGAATTAAAATCCAAAAGCACCATAAAATGTAAATAAATTTACTAAATACTGTGTACGAAAACCACGCGAAAGTGACACACCGTACAAGTGCAATAGTGAAATAACTGTGTACAAATCGAAAGGGTTAAGTTGCAATGTCCAAAATTACAGTGAACATGTGTTGTAAAATTAGTTATAAGATAAGTATAAGAGTATACTTACAGGACTCTGCAATTCGCAGAAATATAAAAAATAGCGAATTTGACAAAGAGTGGGGGAACTAACGCCAGAGACAGTTTCTAACATGTCGATTTCGGATCACTGCAGGGTGTCGACCAAGACATGGGTATAAATAGGACACGCAAGCTGCAGTGGTTCTCTTTCTTGAATCATCCACGGTGCAGCGGGAGCTTATGCCCGTCAGCACGGTGTAATTATTTTTTTTCCGTAAACAGTTTAAATTTGCCAGTTACGTACAAATACGTAACTAAGCTGTAAAGACAATCATTTTAATTAATAACAGCACTACTTAATAAGATCCATTAATGATTCGACACTAGACAAGAGAAGAGTTCCAGAGAGAGATTCGACACTAGACAAGAGGAGAGTTCCAGAGAGAGATACGACGCTGGACAAGAGGAGAGTTCCAGAGAGAGATACGACGCTGGACAGCAGGAGAGTTCCAGAGAGAGAGAGATAGCCGACGCTGGACAAGAGGAGAAGAGAGACAGCCGACGCTGGAGACGAGACGAGGACGGACACCGATTGAACAAAAAATGATCGAGTATGATTGACGACAATAAGGTGATAGACAACTTATTCATATCTTAATCATACAAAGAATTCAAAGACAGTTGAAGACATTAATATTTTTTTTAAAAATAAGAGCAATGTTTCTTGTATAGTAGAGTTAAAATCATAGATGTTTTAGAAATACGATTAACGTAACAAGAGCTCAAATTAATATGATATAAAATGATTACAAAGCATTTAAATAAAAACAATTAGTATTTGAGAAAACAGTACTGAGAACAATAACTATTGATATTTTGAGTACGTTACAATATAGAAAAAAAGATTTAAATATTGATATTTTGAAACATATTAATAGACTGAGTAGTCTGAAAATGAGATTTTTCTTTTATATAATAATTAGTAGCATAGAATATTTAGTCAGTAAGGATGTATATATCTTAAGCCTTACGGCATAATAACAAATAATAACTAATGTTTTAAAATCGAAGTCAGTGCCATGTGCACATATTTTTTTATAGTATCAAATAAATTTTAATTACCGTTTCAAGTTACATAGAGTTCTTATTGCAGATACACCTGACCTCCAATTTAAATGTTATATTGTTTAAAGAAATTGTCAATCTTGAACGTGAGATCGTTCACGCCTATTTATGTATATGTAACGTTGCATAAATTTGGTGCTCCAAGATCGTGGGGCTCCACAAATTTAAATTAAATTAAATTTGCAATTTATTACGTTGCATAAATTTGTCGCCCTGCACGTGGGGCCCGACATGCCTAAATTTATGTACAAAAATTTGTGACATAAATGAATGACCCGATCCCCATCATTTAACTATTAAAATTTTTGTATGTAGCTAAATGGTTGCTCTAAAAAATATAAAGAGTGTGTTAAATGAAAAATGTATAATATGTAATTATTATTTATATTAAACAGTAACTGAATGTAATGTTAAATTGTTGTGTAATCACACAGCTGGCGCCCACAAATAATATTGTTGTCTATGTAACAGGTGTAACTGTAATGAGTATTAATAATAACTATTAATAAAAATACAGAAATAAATAAATAACTACGGAACGGTTATCAATAATAATTTTTAAAGAATTACTATTAAATAAATATTTTAATAATACTTCAACATGACGACTCCAGGAAATTTAGACGTCGAAGCATTCCAGATGATGATGCGTGCCTGGGTCGATGAATTAAGCACAAAACAGACAGAAAATTTAAATGCTAGAATAGACGAATTAAAAGAATCTAATAAGAAACAAACAGAAAGTTTAGAAAATAAATTAGCAAAACAAACAGAAAGTTTAGAAAATAAATTAGAGCTACAGTCCGAAAATTTTAGACAGGACACCATAAAAATTACAGAGAGTCTAGAAGAGTTAAAAATTGATAATCTTGAAATAAAACAAAGTATAATTGACAGTAATGCACAGTTAACCGAAAAAATTGGTGACACCAACATACGTATTGATACTCTAGAGAATAATTTTAAACAAGCCTTACATGAACAAGTTGTACGGATTGAAAATAAACAAAAATAATTACGTCTCGAGTGGAGAAAAGATTTAAAAGAAACGCATAAACAAATAAATGATACTTCAACTACTATAACGCGAGAACAGGATGATAAAATCCAAGCTATTAATAATGTATCCCAAGTAAATACCAGTAAACTTAGAGAAATAGAAACACGTACTGTAGTTATTGAGAATAAAATTGAAGAAACTACGAAAGACCGGTCGGGAGACGTATCACATATGAAAGAAGAGATTCAAGAGGAAATGAACCAACTACGAAGTGAGTTAAGAAGACGACAGAACCAAATGACCATATTTCCTACACCAACAGAAGAAAGGAGCAGACTTAAGTTCTCACGTGGTAAAGGGGAGAACAGTATGGAATTCCTAGCAAGAGTAGAGAAGGAAATAGAAAAAATTGGGAGTGCAATAAATGACGACGAGAAGATAGACTTCGTCACGCGATATCTTAGAGATTCAGCCAGCCAATGGTACTCTATTATTAGAGATAACGTTAGCACATATCAGCAGTTTCGTGAAGCATTCGAGAACCGATACTGGAATCTACATACCCAACGACAAGTACGGGATCAACTCGAATATGGAAAGTTCACTCCACAAGGACAGCAGAGTATTGAACAATACACATTTACACAAATAGAACGTGTAAAGCATCTCAAACCTAAATTCTCAGAATAAGAAATTGTTTCAAAATTATCTTACCATTTTCAGCAAGATATCCAGTTAGCAGTTTATACACAAGGGATCAAAACCATAGAAGAATTTTTAATCCTTGTAACACAGTCGGAGAATATCAATAAAGGTAAGAACACACAATACTGGGAACAAAAACACGCAAATTATCACCATAATTATCACAGAGATGACAAGAAAGCAATACAAAACACTATACCGCACCGTGATAATTATAAAATAAATTATTCGCCACCAATGTACAACACTACAACACGCACAGCTAAAGAAACTGAACAAAATAATACAGCTAGACGACAAGGAGACGTTATATGGTCATCCAATCGTAAACAGTTTTCAAAACCAGCTGACAAATGCGTTGCCACAGTACGAGGGGACGACGAAAAAAAATTGAAGAGAGAAGGCCAAGGAATGAATGAGACAGTAACATTCCACAGCCGACCGTCTACATCAAAGGCGTCACAATGACTGAATAATCGGAAGCAAAATTATAAAATAAACAACATATACCCCTGCGATATTAGGGAAGACTTATTAAGCACCGAACAGGATATAAAGCGAGACGCGCAGCAAACACAATGCCCTATTGTGACTGTGAACATAAACAGGTGTAAAATACGAATGCTAGTTGATACCGGCAGCCAGCTGTCTGTTCTTAACGCTGCATGGGTTCAACGCAACAAGAAATATTTTAAAAATACTGCAATTTTGCCCATAAATAATTTAAATATTACAACAGCTACCAATAAAAAAGAAAGAGTTAAACAACAAGCATATGTAACTCTAACATATAAAAATCTAGAGTTAGAACACCCTATGATAATTATGCATAAATTGATTTATGATGGAATTTTAGGTATCGATATACTAAATACAATAAATGCTAAGATTAATATTAATGATAATATAATTATGTGTAATTATAAAAATGTTCAATATGAAGTAAACATGAACGGTGAGGAAGAAGAGTGCAAGGTAAGTGAAACACCTATTACTTTGTACAAGCCAAAAATACAATATGGTCCAACTCGACATGTGAATGCGGTAGATGAAGGGATGACGACACAGGAAGAAGAGAAACTGCACGAATTAATAGAAGAATATAGTGATGTATTTAGTGAAGTACCGATGCAGACGACAGTATACGAACATTCTATAGTTGTGTCAGACCCTACAAAAGTCATTAGGAAGACATACCCTATCCCAATGCGATATGAGGAAGAGGTTGAACTCGAAATTCGGCGTATGATCGAAAGTGGAGTCATAAAGCGATCGAACAGCAACTTCCTGAATCCTCTAGTGGTAGTGAAGAAGAAAAATGGAGAGATACGTCTATGTCTTGACATGAGGGAGCTGAACAGCATTGTATTAAAGGAGTATGACTGTGCACCAACTGCGGACGAACTATTTACTAAGTGTGAAGGAGCAAGGTATCTGACGAAGCTAGATTTACGCTCAAGTTTCTGGCAGATTCCAATTCATGAAGAGAATAGAAAGTACACTGCTTTCCTGTATAAAAATAAATGCTACCAACACAGGGTAGTACCCTTCGGATTAAGCACGAGTTTAGCAGCCATCGTAAAGTGTCTAGAAAGAGCCCTAGGACCTGAAGTGGAACCCTACACCATGATATTTGTAGATGATATCTTAGTTGTATCTAAAACATTAGATGAACATATAAAACATCTAAGCACGATATTCCAAAAGTTTAGGCAAGCGAACATATCCCTTAACCTAGACAAATGTGATTTTATCAAAACCTCTATCCAATTCCTAGGTCATATTATTTCATCCTCTGGTATTCAACCCGATCCTATCAAAATTTCCAGCATAACTAATTTCCCTATACCCGGAAATCTCAAAGAGTTAAGAGCATTCTTAGGACTCACAGGATACTACAGAAGATTCTCACCGTTATATGCAAGGTATACGCAACCGCTTCTAGAGCTGACGAAGAAAGAAAAAAAATGGAAGTGGGAGAAGAAACATCAAGATGCCTTTAACCAAGTGAAAGAGTTGTTCATCGAAAATATTATGTTACATCATCCTCAACGAGAAGGAAAATTCGTAATATACTCCGATGCTAGTGACTACGCAGTAGGAAGTGTACTATATCAACAAGATACGATGGCAGAGCACCGAGTTATTGCCTACGCCAGTAGAGTCTTCAAAGGAGCTGAAAAACACTACACCACATCAGAAAAAGAAATACTTGCTATAGTATACGCTCTTAAGCAATTCAGATATTATGTTTATGGTACTCATTTTGAGATACATACTGACCACCAAGCATTATCATTTTTATTAAAATGCAAAGTAACAAATGCCCGATTATTAAGATGGATTTTAGCCATTAGCGAATACTCATTTACCATTAAATACTGTAAAGGTAAAGACAATATTGTAGCGGACACACTAAGCTGATACATCAAAGAAGAATGTGAAGAAGTTTATGAGAGCGAAAAGAAAGAAGTACGATTGTTATCAATTAAATTCAAAGAGAATGATGAAGTAAAACAAATGCTGAAAAACTTAGCACATCAACAAGATTTGGACGTGACGATAAGGGAGATGAAGAACCAAGAACAGCTACCAAATCATTATAAGGTACTAAATGGAATTCTTTTCAGGTTAGTAAGACAAGACTGGAAGATAGTACTAACGAATGACATGCTATAAAAATTAATTCGACCAGCACATGCTGCCGCTCTGAAATGTTATTTGAGTCTACGAGAAGATTTTACGATCAATAATATGTATCGAAAGATAAAGAAAGAAGTAAAGAAGTGTTATGAGTGTCAAACGGCGAAAGGGCCGAATTTACACACATATGTAGGAATGCAAAGTATACAGAAGGAGAACAAAGGAGAGCTAATTGCAGTGGATTTTCTGGGACCATTACCACGATCAAGTCGAGGGTTGAAGCACGTATTGGTATGTATCGATGTGTTTTCCAAGGCAGTCCGACTGTACCCAATTATGCGACCCACAACCAAAGTTGTTCTAAAGATACCACTGCAGAAATATATTCCGTTATATGGAAAAATGAAGAAGGTACTCAGTGATCAAGGTGTACAATTCCAAAGTGAAAAATGGGAGAGGACGTTAAGGGAGAATGGAATACAACCAGTACTCACATCCATAAGACATCCTCAAGGAAACCTTGCGGAGAGAATTAACAAAGAATTAGGTAAATATTTACGAATATATTGCCATAATCAACACAATAAATGGGCAGAATATTTACCATTTCTTGATAAAGCCATTAACGAAAATTAGAGTGAAGCAACAGGATACACTCCAATGGAATTAGAAGAAGATAAGAAGCCAACCAGATTTTGGACTAAATATATAAACAAACCTAATAACCAAAATGTACCTGTACCAATAAGTGTGAAAATTGGATACGCAAGGCAACGGATAACAGAAAGGGGTAACAAGAGGGTAGAGATATTTAATCTAACTCACAAGCTACAACAATTCAACGTGGGAGAAAGTATACTACTCAAAGCAAATCCAGTGGGAAAACTGAGTGATAATACGGCAAAGAAATTGTTCAGACTTTATAATGGACCGTATACATTAAGACAGCAAGTAGGACAGAACACTTTCATCGTATATGATGAGATACAGAAGAAAGAAATTGGTAAATTCCACTCATTTAGGAAGTTCTACACATTAAAACAGAGGTCAATGAAACCAGTCAAATCAGCTGTTTGTAAAGCCACCCTACAACAAGGTCGCGAGCAGTGAGCGTACGAAGAGGGCAGGTAAGACATTTGTATACACTCCAATTAAGGGTGAAATGACGAATATTATTCTTTATTATTTGTTACATTTTTTTTGCAAATAATAGTAATAAATAAATTTTAAAAAAAATTATAATAAATAAATTTATTAAATTTTTTTTTGTTACCAAGCAGAGGAATAATGCAACAGTACAAATAAGTGATGTACTGAGCATGGAATATAAAAATTTTAATTTACTTAATAAACTGTAAATAATTAATAATATATTAGAAATAAGCATGTGAGGGATTGCAAGCTTGGCTCAGACAAAAATATGAACAGGTGTTTCGACCTGAATCGACGTGCACACACACACAAATGTAACTGAAAGTGTGTACACCAGTATTTTGCTAGTGTGTGTGAACGCAGGTCTCTGCAGGCGAGTTTGCCACCCCAAGATGAATAATTGCACAATTACTGTTTTCCGTAATTATTCATAAACTATAATTAAGAATTAAAATCCAAAAGCACCATAAAATGTAAATAAATTTACTAAATACTGTGTACGAAAACCACACGAAAGTGACACACCGTACAAGTGCAATAGTGAAATAACTGTGTACAAATCGAAAGGGTTAAGTTGCAATGTCCAAAATTACAGTGAACATGTGTTGTAAAATTAGTTATAAGATAAGTATAAGAGTATACTTACAAGACTCTGCAATTCGCAGAAATATAAAAAATAGCGAATTTGACAAAGAGTGGGGGAACTGACGCCAGAGACAGTTTCTAACATGTCGATTTCGGATCACTGCAGGGTGTCGACCAAGACATGGGTATAAATAGGACACGCAAGCTGCAGTGGTTCTCTTTCTTGAATCATCCACGGTGCAGCGGGAGCTTATGCCCGTCAGCACGGCGTAATTATTTTTTTCCGTAAACAGTTTAAATTTGCCAGTTACGTACAAATACGTAACTAAGCTGTAAAGACAATCATTTTAATTAATAACAGCACTACTTAAGAAGATCCATTAATGATTCGACACTAGACAAGAGAAGAGTTCCAGAGAGAGATTCGACACTAGACAAGAGGAGAGTTCCAGAGAGAGATACGACGCTGGACAAGAGGAGAGTTCCAGAGAGAGATACGACGCTGGACAAGAGGAGAGTTCCAGAGAGAGAGAGAGATAGCCGACGCTGGACAAGAGGAGAAGAGAGACAGCCGACGCTGGAGATGAGACGAGGACGAACACCGATTGAACAAAAAATGATCGAGTATGATTGACGACAATAAGGTGATAGACAACTTATTCATATCTTAATCATACAAAGAATTCAAAGACAGTTAAAGACATTAATATTTTATTTAAAAATAAGAGCAATGTTTCTTGTATAGTAGAGTTAAAATCATAGATGTTTTAGAAATACGATTAACGTAACAAGAGCTCAAATTAATATGATATAAAATGATTACAAAGCATTTAAATAAAAACAATTAGTATTTGAGAAAACAGTACTGAGAAACAATAACTATTGATATTTTGAGTACGTTACAATATATAAAAAAAGATTTAAATATTGATATTTTGAAACATATTAATAGACTGAGTAGTCTGAAAATGAGATTTTTCTTTTATATAATAATTAGTAGCATAGAATATTTAGTCAGTAAGGATGTATATATCTTAAACCTTACGGCATAATAACAAATAATAACTAATGTTTTAAAATCGAAGTCAGTGCCATGTGCACATATTTTTTTATAGTATCAAATAAATTTTAATTACCGTTTCAAGTTACATAGAGTTTTTATTGCAGATACACCTGACCCCCAATTTAAATGTTATATTGTTTAAAGAATTTGTCAATCTTGAACGTGAGATCGTTCACGCCTATTTATGTATATGTAACGTTGCATAAATTTGGTGCTCCAAGATCGTGGGGCTCCACAAATTTAAATTAAATTAAATTTGCAATTTATTACGTTGCAATATATATTCTATTAATTAATTATGATAACTGGGGGGGGGTTCATTGTTTTATAAATCTTTATTTCTCACAGTAATAGAGCCCAGTGGGGCAGAATTTTATAACAGTATTAGGCACTTGGCCAAACATTGGAATTTATTATGTCCTGGGGACTACTGAAGTGCATAAGCATTATCTAAAACACATGTCATGTGTTATGAACCAATTAAGTTTTGTAATCCTAACCTAGATGTCCGTAAAAGAATTATTAATATACCTCATGGGGGGGTAAGAAAAGGGCGTGGCAAGAGATCTTTGTATAATTGTATTGTATTGTGGAACATGTAATGTATTGTACATTTGTGTGTGTATTTTGGGGGGTTATATGTATTGTACATTTAGATGTATTTTTGGAGGGGAGTTAAGATATAGTGTTTTTAGAAAAGCAAAATGAAACATAGGATTATATATCCTTTTAATTTTAATAGCAAGTATTTATTCTATCTCAATTAATTTTGCTGAATATTTTCTTCTAAGAAAGTAATTATTTTAATTAACTTGAATAACAAGGATGTGGATTTGTCACTATTTAATTTTTAATTAATTTGTTTGAGAACTTGTTTGTATAATTAATATTATCAAAAAGTCTATAAAATTATCTCCATTAAGTTCAATGGATCATTTTAAAGAGAATATAAATAATAAATTTTATATTATTAATATTTTACAGGAAACTTTATTTCAAGAATGGTAATGATTTTAAATTTTAATTCATTTTAAAGAGAGATAGCAACAATATTTTAATTGTGTTAATAAATATTTTCAGGTGACCTTGTTGAAAGAGTATAAATTATTTTAATTGACAATTTAAGGGAATAATAGATTCTGACTTATGTTTATTGATTTTGTTATTAATTTTGTTTACCAAGCGAGATAGAATAATAAAAGGGATTTATTAATTGTTTAATTTATGAGTTTTCATTGCAAGTCCCGTCTCACTGGATCCAGCGCATTTTTGGCTTCTCTAGGCTTTGGTCTAGTTCTAATTAACTTGTGGCCCCTCTTTTCAAAAAAAAAAAAAAAAATAATAATCTTTTTTTTAACTGCCTAAGTTAAAGAGGGGTTACAAAACTTTACGTTTTTACTTATAAAAAACTTAGTGTTCAGAGTCGTCAATACTATAGTGATATTTTTTGGTACCTTTCATCCTTAAACTATAGTGTTAATCACTGGTTTTGGTGTCTTTACCTATATGTTGTGTTTTATATTTACTTGTTCACTCTCACTTCTATATGAGTTCTGATTTATAATTCTGGTTGTTTATCTCTATTTTGGGTTACACTTGCACTTTGTACTTTTTTACTGCACTTAGTGTTAATAGTGGTTATTCCCTAATATTTATTTCTTTTACTCACTTCTAACACTTACACTGTTAATCACTTTCACTTCCTACCTATCTCTTACTTTTGGGGTTTGTATTGTTTTATACACAATTGATAGTTAGTCTGTTAACAATTTTATGTTTTGCTTTTCTTATCATCATAGAGTTATTACTAACATATAATATCTATTACTCTGGTTAGTGTACTTTAACTGAGATTATATTATTTAATTTTAATACTTGTTACTAGACATTTATTATTTGTTTGTGTCTTTTTCATCATTATTTGAGTTTATACCTTCTCATTTTATTTTCTTTATTGGGTCAATCTCTTGGGTTGGGTCATAGTCATTTGTCTCGTCATAGTCATTGTCTTTTCCTTAGTTTAATATAGTTAATTCATTATAAATTTTTCTCTGGTATTGGGGCGGCTTTTTGTGTTGTGTATATATTGTCACGACACAAATAGCCAACCCCGTACCAGAGATAAAAAAAATATTTATAATTGTAAAAATACTTCTTATCAAATGACTGTGATTTTAAATAAAAGCATAAGGAATATAACACGACAATACGACGACTTTAACCCAACCCAAGTGATTGAGACAAAAACACAAACATAAAGAAGGGAACCACGGAACATACTTAGTAAAATGTAAATATTTTAAAGTGATTGAGACAAAAATACAAACATAAAGAAGGGAACCACAAATAAACAACGAGAATGAGAAAATAATAAACCTAAGCCACAAGGAAACAAGTTTATGGGTTTAAATGACCCCAAAATGTCCCAAGAAACGGATGAAAGGACCTAATATATTAAACGAACAAGGAAAATGAAGAAGGAGGGAGACGAGCAAAAGTGAAAACCAAGAATGGTTCACCAAAATAAGTAAAATAGCACTCACCAAGAACATTGAAACCAAAACAAGGGTTACCAGGAGGAAGAAGAGATAACGGTTACTACCCATTAAAAAGGCAACCAGAAACCACAAATTAGAATTGTTATTAGTCAGTAAGTATTAGTTATTAAGTATTAATTGTCATTAGGATTAAGTCATGAAAGAGAAATAAGTATAGGGGTCACCCACTATCAAACAAATGATATAAACAGTGATATAGTGTAATAGTGTAGGTGTAAGAACCCCAAAGTGAAGTGTGACACTAGTGAAATTGTAATTAACAATAAGTGATTTACAAGTGAAGGTAAGGTAAAAGTTGGAAATAAACAGTGCATAGATAACTGATAAATAAGTAGTATTAAGAGTGAATTATAGTATAAGGGATAGAAAAACACTAGAAGTGATAATGACTTTTTATTTAAAAAGATGTTCAATAGAGTTAAGTTAACTATAGCCAGTAGTAAGTAAAAAGGGAGGATTCCAGAATAGAATAAATTGAAGGTGTTACCATGGAGGGAATATAAAAATTGTTTAGAGACTGAGAAGTCAAAAAACTAACAAAGATACCTAATTTATAAAGGACTATTATTAATTTAATAACAAGTGATGTTGTTTATCACAACACAGATAATATGTGTTATAAACTAAAAAATTAGCAAATAAGGATAAGTTAGGAGTGAGTGATGATATCTCTTAATCAAAACAATAACTCTAATAACTTATAAAAAATTGTGTTCATGTTATTGTTAGAAGAGGATATGGCTGAATGCAATGTGCAGTCCATAAACCTAATGTTATATTTTTAAGATTGAAATAAGGAGAGCAATATTGAATAATAAACAAAACACCTACAGACTCAAAACACAACCCAACTAATAAAAATAACAAAGTAAGCCCAATAGGCTGAAACAAAATGTGATTTGAACGAAATAAGTAAATTATTATAATGGCTACTTAGGCCTAGAAAAAACATAACTGTCAGAACCAAACATACAAAGATTATAACAAATTGAATCAGAATTTAGAAAATCTGAGGTGAAGGAATCACCAAGGATAAATTGTAGATCATTTATAACACAAAATATTGTAATAGGCATTATTATATAAAAAGAAATGTAATTAACAAGCATTAACATAATTGTAAAAACTTAAAATCTGAAAATACCCAAGCTTGTGGGGTATCAAAATAATCTATGAACGAGAATAAATACTATAGTGACAATATTTATTAACCAGGAAGGAAGATGGAGGAATAACAGTAATCAGAAGATATACGAAGGATTCGAAGTTTCGATAACAATACATCAACTCAAAAGAAGCCTATTCGAAAAATACCGTTACTATGGAAACAGCGGTTGTTGACAGAAAAATACCGTTAGAAATTAGTAGAGAGAAAAAAAAGAAGCGAAGCGTCATCAAGCCATACAGATGCAGAAGTCCGGAAGAAAGTTTTTTCAGTGTAAATCATGAAAATAATAGTATAAAGTTGCTGAAAACTAATCGTCAAAGAAGCAGATGACCACTACAACCAATATTACAAGACCCAAGACCTGAATAAACGGAAATTATCCATAAATAGAACGTCCAAACACAAGACGAAAGGACGCCACATTTTAATGAAGCCCAAAATCCAAGAAAACTGATTTTATGCAGCCAATTCCTATCTCGAACCAACTACCGAGGCCTATACACGTCGAATTGTTAAGTAATATCCAATTATTTATTTTCCACCAACCCTAATCACTTTAAATAATTTTGAAAGGTAAAATTACCACACTATAAAGATAGTATTTCTCTTTCATAGAGTATTTAAGCAAATTAAAACATAATGAAACATTGTTAACATAAAATAACCTAAGAATTGAACACGAACTTACAGAACACCTTTACAACACTACACAACAGATTGTAACAGCACACTTTATATTTCCTGTACTCTTAGATTAAGGTAATTTGTATTTTTATTGTAACCATTGTAGTTCTCTAACTCATAGTCAAAAGAATCCACGGATTTTGAAACCAAAATATTGTAATACGCCTAACGTAAACAGATGCTAGGTTAAATGGTTTCTAAATTAATTCGCCGCCCTGAAGATAAGATCTCATGTAATCAAACGATAATTATTTTGTTGTAATTGTAAATGTTTCCAGTTATCACCATTAAAAAAATATTCATTACAGGGAGTAACAAGCGTTATCATTTCTTAGGGAGTGCTAGATAATAATTACTTGTATTGAAGAATAAATTGTAGCAGTAAGCTAGTTGCCAGTTAGTCGTCAGAAGCGACGATTGAGACGGCTGTGCGAGCGGGAACGATTCGAATACACCAACCCGCTACGCTGATAACTTGTTCAAATACGGTTTTTAGTTGTTTTGTAAAACGACTTGGCGCCACCCGGGATTATCCCCACCCCCTAAGAATAACAGGTAAGGTTACTGCCGTAATATACAGGTGATCAGAACTACGCTACGAACATCGCTAGCCACCAAAATTACTGTAACGACCCGGTGCGAGGCGAACGCACTAATCATCCAAAACACATTATTTTATGTACACATTTTGCAGGTACGCTCAAAGTATCTAGTTACAGATTGGCGACCAACCGGTGAGGCTGTAAAAGAAGGCCCACGGCGGCTATGAAGAGACATTCAATGTTTACCAGACAGGATAAAAAGAAAGAAATTGAAAGTGAAGGCCAGCCAGAAGAGATGGAAGAAATTGAAGAAATAATCGGGGAGTTAGTCGAAGAGGACGTTCAGGAAAACCAACCTGAAAATCCAGTTCAACCAGAACCGGAAGTGGAAGTAATGATAGGGGACCAACCACTCAAACCAACGGAAGAAACGAAGTTAGATCACATGCTGAACTTCATGATGGAACAATTTGGACAATTGAATAAAAAATTGGAGTCAACCAACACAAAATTAGAGTCAACCAGCACAAAATTAGAATCAACCAGCACAAAATTAGAGTCACTGCAAGAGGGAAGGAAGCAAGATAGAGAAGAATTGAATAAAAAATTGGAGTCAGACAAAGAAGAATTGAATAAAAAGTTGGACCAAAATAAGGAAGAATTGAAGAAGCAATTCAAGGAGGACTTAGAGATCCTGAATAACAAAATGGAAAACAACCGAGAGGCGTTGGAAAAGAAGAGTGAGGAGTTGAAGAAACAAATAAAAAAGGATCTTGAAGTGTTAAATGACAAGATTGAAAACAACTGTGAGACACTCCTACAGCAAATAAAGGAAGATGGTGAGAAGAACAGAGAAGAATTAAGATTTATGCTAGTAGAGTTTTGTGAAGAAGTTAAACCGGCAAAAACGGGGATGAATAAGAGATGGGAAGAAACAAATTACCCAGTAAATCACCTTCAAGAAACTTTAGATAGTGATTTCAACCAATTGAGTGAAACACTAGACAGCACTTCTGGAAGCATCAAAGAAACGTTGGATGAGAACATGGAACCAGGGAATCAGAAAATAACACAGAAGGAGATGGAAATTGTAGAAGAAACAAATATATTGTTTTCTGAACATACAGATAACAATGACACCAAGAGAATCAAACACATAAAAACCAACCACAGAAGAGGAAGAAAGAAGAACCGAATAATTAAGAAAATTAAGAAAACAGAGGAATTAAGAAAGGTATATAAGAGGAAACTCATCAAAACACGAGAAGAAGTGGAGATGATGAAGAACGGACTGATCGATGTGTTTAATTTGCCCATTACCTACCAAAGCAAATTAATAAAGTACAAAGATTGTAGGAGGACTCTGAGGGAAATTATAAAAGGAATTCAGAACCAAACAGCGGATGAAAAATTCAACAAATCAATACTTGGATGGAAGAGGCCAGGAATAGAAATGACTGACAACAAAACAGAGTATAACAGATCAAGAAGGTCAATAAAATACTGGAGCACACCAGAAATGGAAATACCAAATAAAAAAGCAAGGATAATATTAATGAGAGATGCACAATTAACTTCTCTGATTAATGGACAAAATAATCAAATGTTTGCGGTAAACATAAAGACTACAGAACATATGGTATTAGAGGAATTATGGTACAAGACGGAGGAGACCTATTTCACCAGTAAGAAAACAGTTCTACACTCCAGAGTTATCCGAACCATAAGGGCAGAGGAACTGATGGACCATGGGTAAACTAAGTGAAGATACCACAAACCAAGAAAAGGGACGGATCTTCAAGTTACCAGCCGAGCAACCCAATGGAATAGAAGAAAAAATTAAACTGTAACAGACTTAAAATAACCATTATCCAGAATAAATGTCACCCATCAGACATTTGAAGGAGAAGAGGAGCAAGACAACAAAGAGTGTAATAAGAAAGAGAAGGCAATAATGAAGGAAAGAAAAGGAGAAGTCGACTTACAAAAATATAATTAACAAGGTCCAACGTATAATAATAAATGAACCATATGTCATCACCAAGGACAATGGAAACAACACTTACGAGATAAGTAATATAACCACCAAAAAAGTAAAAGGAGTGTACAACCAAGCTTCCATAAAGAAGTTCTATGAAGAAAACTAAATAACTGGAATACGTTCATCCAGAATAAGTGTGACTATCATACACTTGAAGGAGAAGAGGTGCATAATAACGAAGTGTCGAACAAAAAGGAGAAGGCTATAATATGGAATGGAAATGATAATATAATAAATCCACAACCATGAGAATTGAATTGATACCAAAATAAAATTATATATTATAAAATGTACGGCCATATGTCATCACGAAGGACAAGTAACTGTAAATAAAATACAGATACCAAAATTTAAAAATTATGTGTACACAACTTGCAACAACAGATCGATGACTTATGAGGCCTAAAACAAAATAAAAAATATCAAAACAGAGGAATGAGATACATAAATTCCTACTAAGTGAAATCAACTTACAATATATTAAAAGTTGATGTGTGAAGTATATGAAATAATTAAACAAAATGTACCAAAATAGGAATACGCTACACAAATTCCTATGGTGTAGGAAAATTAACTTACAAAGAATTAATACAAACTGAAATATACAAAAATAAAATCAGACCAAACCTGATAAGATAAGTACATGAAATTATAATAATGAATCAAAGATATTTATCTGTAAAATAAAAAATCTAAACTGGTACAAAGAAAGAGAGAAGTTATGTATGAATCAAATATACAAGCTATGGCTAAAGCAAAATATTGCTAATTAACTGAGAAAGGTATACCAATGTCTAAGATAATTAAAATGATCACAATGAGAATTGAAAACCGAAAAATGAAAAGTTAATGATGAAATTAACATATAAATAAATAAAAAACAATCAATGTATGAGCAAATGATAGTATATAGTCAAGGTACAGCGGAAGGAAGAATGAGTAAAAGGCCAAAGTGATCTAAAAACAAACCACAAGGTGGACAATCCCAAAATATATTATTGTTATTAAGTCACAAGTTGACAAAAAAGGTATTTATGATTGACTGTTGAAAAGTCCAGCAATCAAATAAACTGAGCAGAGATGACGTGCCTCTGGTCTCAGAAAAATGAGTAGTAATGGGAGAAACCAGCTACTAAAGTTAGGGAAAAAATTGTGTAAGGGAGAACACACCAATGGAAATAAAAAGAAAAACAGATCCAAATAAAATGGAATGAATTCAGTAAGAAGAGAAATAAAGAATGGAGAAACGACCAAGAAAGAAAAGGAAAAAGATTATGTATAACTGATAATTTCATAAAAAACTATACTAGTGTTTTATCAAAATGATCAATTTTAAAGGAGAGGCATTATGTCACGACACAAATAGCCAACCCCGTACCAGAGATAAAAAAAATATTTATAATTGTAAAAATACTTCTTATCAAATGAACTGATTGATTTTAAATAAAAGCATAAGGAATATAACACGACAATACGACGACTTTAACCCAACCCAAGTGATTGAGACAAAAACACAAACATAAAGAAGGGAACCACGGAACATACTTAGTAAAATGTAAATATCTTAAAGTGATTGAGACAAAAACACAAACATAAAGAAGGGAACCACAAATAAACAACGAGAATGAGAAAATAATAAACCTAAGCCACAAGGAAACAAGTTTATGGGTTTAAATGACCCCAAAATGTCCCAAGAAACGGATGAAAGGACCTAATATATTAAACGAACAAGGAAAATGAAGAAGGAGGGAGACGAGCAAAAGTGAAAACCAAGAATGGTTCACCAAAATAAGTAAAATAGCACTCACCAAGAACATTGAAACCAAAACAAGGGTTACCAGGAGGAAGAAGAGATAACGGTTACTACCCATTAAAAAGGCAACCAGAAACCACAAATTAGAATTGTTATTAGTCAGTAAGTATTAGTTATTAAGTATTAATTGTCATTAGGATTAAGTCATGAAAGAGAAATAAGTATAGGGGTCACCCACTATCAAACAAATGATATAAACAGTGATATAGTGTAATAGTGTAGGTGTAAGAACCCCAAAGTGAAGTGTGACACTAGTGAAATTGTAATTAACAATAAGTGATTTACAAGTGAAGGTAAGGTAAAAGTTGGAAATAAACAGTGCATAGATAACTGATAAATAAGTAGTATTAAGAGTGAATTATAGTATAAGGGATAGAAAAACACTAGAAGTGATAATGACTTTTTATTTAAAAAGATGTTCAATAGAGTTAAGTTAACTATAGCCAGTAGTAAGTAAAAAGGGAGGATTCCAGAATAGAATAAATTGAAGGTGTTACCATGGAGTGAATATAAAAATTGTTTAGAGATTGAGAAGTCAAAAAACTAACAAAGATACCTAATTTATAAAGGACTATTATTAATTTAATAACAAGTGATGTTGTTTATCACAACACAGATAATATGTGTTATAAACTAAAAAATTAGCAAATAAGGATAAGTTAGGAGTGAGTGATGATATCTCTTAATCAAAACAATAACTCTAATAACTTATAAAAAATTGTGTTCATGTTATTGTTAGAAGAGGATATGGCTGAATGCAATGTGCAGTCCATAAACCTAATGTTATATTTTTAAGATTGAAATAAGGAGAGCAATATTGAATAATAAACAAAACACCTACAGACTCAAAACACAACCCAACTAATAAAAATAACAAAGTAAGCCCAATAGGCTGAAACAAAATGTGATTTGAACGAAATAAGTAAATTATTATAATGGCTACTTAGGCCTAGAAAAAACATAACTGTCAGAACCAAACATACAAAGATTATAACAAATTGAATCAGAATTTAGAAAATCTGAGGTGAAGGAATCACCAAGGATAAATTGTAGATCATTTATAACACAAAATATTGTAATAGGCATTATTATATAAAAAGAAATGTAATTAACAAGCATTAACATAATTGTAAAAACTTAAAATCTGAAAATACCCAAGCTTGTGGGGTATCAAAATAATCTATGAACGAGAATAAATACTATAGTGACAATATTTATTAACCAGGAAGGAAGATGGAGGAATAACAGTAATCAGAAGATATACGAAGGATTCGAAGTTTCGATAACAATACATCAACTCAAAAGAAGCCTATTCGAAAAATACCGTTACTATGGAAACAGCGGTTGTTGACAGAAAAATACCGTTAGAAATTAGTAGAGAGAAAAAAAAGAAGCGAAGCGTCATCAAGCCATACAGATGCAGAAGTCCGGAAGAAAGTTTTTTCAGTGTAAATCATGAAAATAATAGTATAAAGTTGCTGAAAACTAATCGTCAAAGAAGCAGATGACCACTACAACCAATATTACAAGACCCAAGACCTGAATAAACGGAAATTATCCATAAATAGAACGTCCAAACACAAGACGAAAGGACGCCACATTTTAATGAAGCCCAAAATCCAAGAAAACTGATTTTATGCAGCCAATTCCTATCTCGAACCAACTACCGAGGCCTATACACGTCGAATTGTTAAGTAATATCCAATTATTTATTTTCCACCAACCCTAATCACTTTAAATAATTTTGAAAGGTAAAATTACCACACTATAAAGATAGTATTTCTCTTTCATAGAGTATTTAAGCAAATTAAAACATAATGAAACATTGTTAACATAAAATAACCTAAGAATTGAACACGAACTTACAGAACACCTTTACAACACTACACAACAGATTGTAACAGCACACTTTATATTTCCTGTACTCTTAGATTAAGGTAATTTGTATTTTTATTGTAACCATTGTAGTTCTCTAACTCATAGTCAAAAGAATCCACGGATTTTGAAACCAAAATATTGTAATACGCCTAACGTAAACAGACGCTAGGTTAAATGGTTTCTAAATTAATTCGCCGCCCTGAAGATAAGATCTCATGTAATCAAACGATAATTATTTTGTTGTAATTGTAAATGTTTCCAGTTATCACCATTAAAAAAATATTCATTACAGGGAGTAACAAGCGTTATCATTTCTTAGGGAGTGCTAGATAATAATTACTTGTATTGAAGAATAAATTGTAGCAGTAAGCTAGTTGCCAGTTAGTCGTCAGAAGCGACGATTGAGACGGCTGTGCGAGTGGGAACGATTCGAATACACCAACCCGCTACGCTGATAACTTGTTCAAATACGGTTTTTAGTTGTTTTGTAAAACGACTTGGCGCCACCCGGGATTATCCCCACCCCCTAAGAATAACAGGTAAGGTTACTGCCGTAATATACAGGTGATCAGAACTACGCTACGAACATCGCTAGCCACCAAAATTACTGTAACGACCCGGTGCGAGGCGAACGCACTAATCATCCAAAACACATTATTTTATGTACACATTTTGCAGGTACGACCGAAGTATCTAGTTACAATATATATATATATATGTATTGTGATGGCAGCGGTATGCGAACATCTGCTCTCCGGTACCAGCGGTGGACACAGCGAGCCAATCCGGCATCAACAGCCGCCGAGACGTGACCAACTGCGTGTTCGGAGCTAGCGAATCAGCGATCCCGGTTAGTTAATAAAACCCGGGCCGGCAGAAAATTTTGAGCACTCTTCATCGCCAAGCCATCGGACGCACTTCATCTCCTCTCCTCTCTCGGACGACATCGAGGCAGAGTCAGCCGGAAGGAACAGCCGAAGAATAGAACCGCCGCCGTTCTTGCGTCTTCGCACTCCCGTTCCGTGCCAGCGATGGATTTTGCTGGGCCGGCAGCCGACTCTACAACCGGTGCCGAAAGAAGAGGAGGACTGTAGTACGCCACGAACAGCGGGCGCAGCCACCGAACATCTTAGCGCGGCACGACCAACATCAGCCTTCTCGCCACAAGGTCCTTTTTAGGGCCACCAAAAACACTAGAGTGTATGATTGGCGCCATTTGTCATGCGGCAAGCCTTTTGTCCGGTGACAGTATATATATAGTTACAACACAAATAAGCCACCCCAATACCAGGGATGAAAAAGATGATTCTGAATATAAAATAATACTTCATATAAAATAAAATGTTTAATATAAAGAAATATAAAGACAATGACACAACAAACGACGACATGACCTAACCCAAGTGATTGACCCAACAAAAGGAAACAAATGAAGAAGAGAACCACAAAAAGCAAACGAGGATAAAACCAAATGAAGAAGAAAGTGATTAACCAAACCAAATGAAGAAGGGAACAAATCAAAACCAAACAAAAATGAAACAAATTCATGGAATTGAATGACTCAATGCAACATATTAAAATGAACCCAAAGGAGAAGGTGGAAAACCAAGGTATTAACCGAATACAATGAAAATGAAAAAGAGACAAACCCAAGATAGAAGGGAAATAAATAAAAATGAAAACAAATGATAATACACAAACAAGTAATAAAGAATATGAGCAGGAGAAATAATACACTCACATGTAATATTGGAAAAAAGACCAATAATTAACCTATGTAAAAAAGTAAATATTATTATCAATTAAGGGATAAAAAAATAAATGACAATTGAAAGAAACCCAATTAAACAATGTTAAATATAAAAAAGCAAACTAACCCACAAATTAGAGTTAGATGTAATAATAAAATATAAAGACATACAATTGTTAATATTATTAATGATATTTGTAATGAAAGAGATAGTACGGTAGTGAGATAGTAATTAGAGGGATTACCCATTTAGAAACACGTAAAAAACAAAAACATTTGTGAAGTGCAAAATGAAAGTGTAAAAACCCCAAAGTATAGTGATGAAGGAAAAACACTAAATAAATTATAATAAACTATAAATAATTTAAAAGTGAAGGTGATGATTAAATGAGAATAGTGTAAAATAAAGAATGTTAATATTGTGAAAAATAGTGAATGATAAAAGCATAAACACTTAATAAATCCAAAGGAAACACTAAATGATTAAATGTGAAGAATAGTAGCAATTAAGAATAGTAGTAAGTATAAACAGTTACTTAAGGTATAATGAACCCTGAAAGGTGATGAAGACAGTATTTAGTTAAGAAAGAATATTATTGTTAAATTTAATTGAATGTAGTTATAATTAAAAGGGAGAATACCCTGAAAGAGAAAACAGATAGCGTTAAAAGATTGTTTAAAAAATTAAGGAGTTAAAACAAATCAATAAACACCCATGTTATAAGGGAACATTATTAAAGTAAGTTCATAAAAAGTGATGTTGTTTATCACACAAAAAATGATATAAAATGAGATGAATTGTAAACAAATATTAGCAAATAATAGTTAAATAATTATTTAAGCAAGTTTATGAATAGGATATGGCTGGAAGAATTATACAGACCATAGGCCTAGATGTTGTATTTAATGTGATCAAGAAATAGTAAATAATAGCCACATTGTTATTATTGGCAAATTAAATAAGTAAAAAAATTAAGAAATGTATGACTCAGAAAACGAGGAAACCAGATAGTAAACTATTAGCAATTCATGATGTATAAAATAATGGTGACAAAATAATAACACATAAACAGACCCAAAACACAACAATAAATAACACAACCAATTATAATAACAAAATAAAGCCCATTAGGCTAAAATGAGATGTAATTTGAAGGAAATAAGTCAAATACCATAATGGCTACTTAGGCCTATGAAAATGCCTGTCAAAAACATACAACTACAAATTATAACAAATTAACAAAGAAATTAACAAATCCGAGGCGAATGACTCACCAAGGATAAATTGTAAATCATTTTTAAGACAAAATATTATAATAAGTATTTGAATTCAAAAAGAAATGTAATTAACAAGTATTAAAATAATTGTAAAAACATAATACCTAAAATAATCCAAACTTGTGGGGTATCAAATTAATCTATGAAAGGAAATACATACTATAGTGACAATATTTAATATTTAGGAAGGAAGATAGAGGAATAACAGCAAACAGAAGATATACGAGGATTTCGAAAAGCATTCAAATTTTGATAACAATGGGTTTATAGCCAAATTAGCCAATCAGAATTATTTGGTAACCATAGAAACGAACGTTGGTGGCAAAATTACCGTTGAATATCGTTACTCGTAAAGCGTCACTTTAACAGAATAGAAGCCGAATTACGGAAGACCAATTTTTAATTAAAAAATGTGAAAACAGTGAACCAAATTCAAAACCATGACTGAATAAGAAGCAGACGAACCATTGGAGCAGTTAACTAAAGACCAAGGACCATATTACCAGGAAAATAAAAGAAAAATATGGCCACATCCAATACGAAAAGGACGCCAGACCTACTTAAGTCCAAAGATTAATGAAAATAGAACTTATTGCAGCCCAATCCTCTTCCGAACCAATGAATGATAACACCAAGTCAACTGATGTGTTAAGTACCATTGAATTACCTTATTTCCAAAAATAAAATCACTCTAAATTTTACACAAAGTAATTTGATCTCTCACTGTAATCCGAATATTCTCTTTCAAAGATTAATTAAGAAAAATAAACACACTGAAAATTTGTTGACATAAAATATAACCTATTATTTAAATACGAACTTTCGAAACACATTTAACGACACTACAGAACAGATTGTAACCACACACCATATTATTTATGTACACTTAGAGTAAGGTAAAGTACTTTTATTGTTATCATAGGAATTCTTTGCCTTGTATTCAAAAGAATCCCCGATTTTGAAACGAAATTAATTATAATAACTAAACGTTCCGCAGACATGCTGATGTGAGCACATCGTTTCCAGAATCGATTCGTCATCCTGAGTATAATTGTTTCATGTAAAAAGTCGGTGCAAATTTGTTAATCAACCAATATAATTTAATTGTCTTATTGAAAATTTTACTTATCAAACATTAAAATAACTAGTACAGGGAGTAACCGTTGTTGTTATTTCATAGGGAGTGCATTATATTACTTGTATTTATTTACGAAAGCTAGATTTGACGAGCAGCGCTCAAGTTGCAATTCGTACAACTACCTACTCGATTCAGAAGGCTGAACGAGCAGGAATTATTTGAACGCCTCGACCGTCATAGCTGAGAACACCCTATTAATAAGTTTAATTGTTTTAATAAACAATTTGGCGCCACCCGGGATTAACATACCCCTACATAAGAACAGGTAAGGTTACGCCCGTGTTATACTGGTAATCATAACATCGCTACGGACATCGTTAGCGCAAAATAGATGTAACGACCCCAGTGCGAGACGAACGCACTACTACACAAATATAAAACTGGTACACATTGGACAGAGACACACCAGTCTAATCGTTACAATATATATATATATATATATATATATATATATATATATTTCAATCACTTACTGCTACAGTCCGTTTCTTGATGTATATAATACATTTAACATTTATACATAAATTTACCTCAAGATGTTATTTTCCTATTTGGAACATGTTTCGGGTACTATCTTGTACCCATCCTCAGCCTTCCGGTTGTTTTGTCTGGTGAAGTACATATGTGTTGTTGGCTGACTATTATTATTGTGGCTTCCTGTTGGCTTCTGGTATTTCAAGTTGGTTTTATTGTGTGTGATTGTGGTGTATGTGTTAGTTTTTTGTGTATTTTCAATGTTGAGTGCTTTGAATATTGTGTCATGTTTTGTATTGATTTGTATTTGTTCAGGTATTAGTTTGTTTTCTGTTTTATGTTTGTATATTTGTAAATTTTCCCATATGTTCATTATGGTGCCTTTGTGTGGTATATGTTTTATTAGTGTTACATTGGTTATGTCTGGGAACGTTATTTTGAACACCTAAATGCATACAAAAAACCAAAAATATAAAAATCCAATTTAGCCACACATGCAATAAACACAGGACATGAATTCCCAGACATAACCAATGTAACACTAATAAAACATATACCACACAAAGGCACCATAATGAATATATGGGAAAATTTACAAATATACAAACATAAAACAGAAAACAAACTAATACCTGAACAAATACAAATCAATACAAAACATGACACTATATTCAAAGCACTCAACATTGAAAATACACAAAAAACTAACACATACACCACAATCACACACAATAAAACCAACTTGAAATACCAGAAGCCAACAGGAAGCCACAATAATAATAGTCAGCCAACAACACATATGTACTTCACCAGACAAAAAAACCGGAAGGCTGAGGATGGGTACAAGATAGTACCCGAAACATGTTCCAAATAGAAAAATAACATCTTGAGGTAAATTTATGTATAAATGTTAAATGTAATATATATATATATATATATATATATATATATATATATATATATTGTAAAAGAACGGTGTGTGGGTTTATTTTATATAAGTTACTTACTTTGTCGTTCGTTTAAATAGTAACGAGTCGTTTATTACTTTTTCTAAATACTTACGAAGTCGACCGTATTCTCGCCGTTCAGTTTAAATTCTCCGCCTCGCCGTCTGATTGCTTCACACTGTCTGGCAGATTCGAATTTGTCAAGTAATGTATTTTTATTATTTATTTATCCCGAACTCTTACATTAATCCTTGAATTAATCAAACATACAGTTTTTGATAGGTAAGAGGATTTATTAACACTTTATGTAATTTGGTCAATTACAATTCGGAAATATAACATACATTTATCATAGCGCCGGCGTTTACGAGTTGCGTAGTTGGCGGTCTGCTCAGTTCGGTGTGTATAGGCTTGATAATGGCGTCTATTTATTCGTTGGTTTGTTATAATATCTCAGGGAAACGTTCTTTGGACTACAGAATGTTGGTTTACAGACTAATAAATGCACAAAATTTTATAATATACCTTACAACTAATACATAATCTGTGATATCTTTAAATATGAAAAGTAAGTTACCGCAGATGAGAATTAGGTTACTGTTAGACTAATGTTTACTTAGCAAGTTTACGTTTTCTAAAACCTATTAATATAAAATCAAAATTCAGTGATAGTTTTGGTTTATCAAAGGTGATTATTTAATAAAGTTCAGTTCGAAAAGTTATTTTAAGTAACTGGTGAAGTTAAAATAAAATTGTTCAGTGACGGTTGGTTATTTAAAGTTTTAATTTTGGTGAAGTATTTAAATTATACTCAACACTCCCTTAATGCTGCTTCTCTTGGGCGATCCTCTTCTTCTGGAATACGTCTAATGGTCCCTTCTTGTATGGATTGATTGAGATCCAGGTTCAAATGATCTAAATTCAAGGTTCAGCTTCCATCAGTCTTGCAGATTCAGATGTATCCTCAGGTTGAGTTAGGTTTCTCCTGTTCTTCCTTCAGTAGTTGGTCATCTATGAAATTGGTTCGCTTCTTCCAAGTTTTTGATATAATATTTATTATATAATTGGTTTAGTTATTGTATATCTCATCAGTAGTTAACTTATGTTTGCTTATTGTATCTTCTTCATCCCAATTTAGTAAAACTTAATGATTTTATGATTTATTTGTCTTCATGGGCTACATACGTCCGCCCTCTATGCTGGTCAATAATGGAATAATTAAATTTCAATGGTCAAACATGTAACAAGCTTTTGTTGTCATGGCAACTCTTCAAAATACTCTAATCCTCATTGGCTAATACCTTGTAACATTGTTATATTCTAACGTTTTATTTCGGTTCAAATTTATAAAAATCCTTTAAATTATAATTACTTTCTTATGTTAGCAGTAATCTTAATTACACTAACACCATTGTTTTGTTTTTTTGTTAAAGATTATTTTGATATCACTTATAGTTACCTTTGGTTCATTATTAAAATATTTCTTATTTTTCCTATTGATATTTCTTTATGTAATTATCTTTAAACTAAACATTATGTATACATTTTTGTACCTGATATTCTTACTTGAATACCTAAACTTGAATACACTAGCGATGGTTCTTATTTATCACAATCACTCGTCGCACTTTCACACGTAAGAGGTTAGTTACTCTGTTTAGGTTAGATTGCTAAACTATACTGGGTAACGCGCACAAATTTGAAAATATCTTGCTGACTGTCACACGTTCCACTCGCCGTGATGGTTCCAGGACAATTAATTCTTCTTGGCGAAGTTGTCTCTGGCGTCTAGTAAAATTAGGTCATCTCATTGGTTGGTTGAAAAGTCTTTAATCTCAACCCCAAACGCTTTAGTTACTTTAAAACTTTTAATTTTTGGCGTCCGTCTTTGGGTTAGAGGCTAGACTGTGACGCGTTCATTCCTTTTTGGAAATGATAGGAAATTTGTTATTGTACATAACTTTCTTATGCCTCGTCTGATTAATAAATGAATAGTCTCATTATTCTGCGGATACTTGGGTCTTTCTATTAAGTCCAAACAAGCTACAAATCCGTTCATAAATAACCTGATTCACTTCACAAAATTCACTTATAGTGGTTCTTATTATAAATAAGTTTTTTCCACTTTATTTCGATATAATCTGATTCTAATATTCATAATTAGGTGTTTAAGAGTCCATTTCTCTCACTAATTAATACTAAATATTAAGATATCTATGATTTTAGCAAAATGCATTCTTGGCGTGTAAGCCATACATGTCCTAGCATTTGTATTTGCTTATTTTAACAATATATCTTATTCTAATATACCCTTCCGGTATTCATATGGTACTTAATATATTTTTACATCTTTGTATAAACTTTACTCCAGTAAATGGTGCTTCATTTATTCATATAGTATTGTTTATCTACACCATGCTATAATTTCGTTATTTTGACATCTTTATTTTGTCATTGTTAGTATTTGATACATGTATATTTATTTATTAAAGTGTACCTAGACATTGTACATTGTCTGTCTAGTGTTTGTACTAACTTCTGGCTGGTTTAAATATCTTAAAATTTCAATAGAGAGGTTATTTGCATCTAGTCCTACTGGTCAAGTATATTGGTTTATCATTAAATTGTTATTAATTTACTCATCTAATGGTTGTTAAGTATACCCATAGAGGAATTGAGTATTCTACTTACTACTGGTAAACAATTTTCCTCTCTGTTATCAAGTTTTAATAGTGTTTTACTTCCATATTTCTTAAGGAATGGAAGTATGGTGATGGCAAAAAAAATCGTGTTCGAGATTATTGCAGATTCTGATTCTACTACACTCAAAACATGAAAAAAAGTCGTTTTCCGAAAAGTGTCTATGTGTCTGTCTGTCTGTCTGTGTGTGTGTCTGTCTGTCTGTAGATTTTTTTTCTATGGCAAACGATAACTGCCGCAAATTCAAACAGAATCAAATAATTTTTTGCATACAGCCCTGATTTGCAGAGTACTCGCGACCTATTGTTTTTGGTGAAGATCGGTTGAGGGAAAGGGGTAGTTTACCTGCAACGGTTTTTTTTTAGCAAGGGTAATTTTGTTTGTTTGGCAAACGATAACAGCCGCAAATTCAAACAGAATCAAATAATGTTTCGCATACAGCCCTGAATTGCAGAGTTCTCAAGATCTGCTGATTTTGGTGAAGATCGGTTAAGGGAAAGGGGTAGTTTACCTGTAACGTTTTATGTTTTAACAAGGGTATTTCCTATGGCAAACGATAACAGCCGCAAATTCAAACAGAATCAAAAGATTATTTGCATACAGCCCTAAATTGTAGAGTTCTCAAGACCTATTGTTTTTTGGTGAAGTTCGGTTGAGGGAAAGGGGTAGTTTACCTGCCACGTTTTTTGTTTTATCAAGGGTATTTTCTATGGCAAACGATAACAGCCGCAAATTCAAACAGAATCAAATAATGTTTTGTATACAGCCCTGATTTGTAGAGTACTCACGACCTATTGTTTTTGGTGAAGATCGGTTAAGGGAAAGGGGTAGTTTACCTGTAACGTTTTATGTTTTAACAAGGGTATTTCATATGGCAAACGATAACAGCCGCAAATTCAAACAGAATCAAAAGATTATTTGCATACAGCCCTAAATTGTAGAGTTCTCAAGACCTATTGTTTTTGGTGAAGATAGGTTGAGGGAAAGGGGTAGTTTACCTGCAACGTTTTTTTAACAAGGGTATTTTCTATGGCAAACGATAACAGCCGCAAATTCAAACGGAATCAAATAATGTTTTGCATACAGCCCTGATTTGTAGAGTACTCAAGACCTATTGTTTTTGGTGAAGATCGGTTAAGGGGAAGGGGTAGTTTACCTGCAACGTTTTTTTATCAAGCGTATTTTCTATGGCAAACGATAACACCCGCAAATTCAAACAGAATCAAATAATGTTTTGCATACGTCCCTGAATTGTAGAGGTCTCAATGACTTTCGATTTTGGTGAAGATCGGTTAAGGGGAAGGGGTAGTTTACCTGCAACCTTTTACGTTTTAACAAGAGTAAAGTACTTGAAAATTTATTTAAACTTTTTGAAACAATGGTAATTGTTAAAAATAAAATAATTTTGTTGCCAGGCAATAAAATTATAATTTTTTCATTTTAATGTAATATAATATTTTTCATTTAATACAGCAATAAAAAGGCAGGTAAGACACAGCCTGGCTGTTTGGCTGAAAATGATTTTAAATATAAATCTTAGAATATGGAAGTCATGTATGGTTCTCCATACCGATATTTTACTTCCATATTCCTTAAGGAATGGAAGTATGGTGATGGCAAAAAAAATCGTGTTCGAGATTATTGCAGATTCTGATTCTACTACACTCAAAACATGAAAAAAAGTCGTTTTCCGAAAAGTGTCTGTGTGTGTGTGTCTGTGTGTGTGTGTGTGTCTGTAGATTTTTTTTCTATGGCAAACGATAACTGCCGCAAATTCAAACAGAATCAAATAATTTTTTGCATACAGCCCTGATTTGCAGAGTACTCGCGACCTATTGTTTCTGGTGAAGATCGGTTAAGGGAAAGGGGTAGTTTACCTGCAACGGTTTTTTTTTTATCAAGGGTAATTTTGTTTGTTTGGCAAACGATAACAGCCGCAAATTCAAACAGAATCAAATAATGTTTCGTATACAGCCCTGAATTGTAGAGTTCTCAAGATCTGTTGATTTTGGTACAGATCGGTTAAAGGAAAGGGGCAGTTTACCTGCAACGTTTTATGTTTTAACAAGGGTATTTCCTATGGCAAATGATAACAGCCGCAAATTCAAACATAATCAAATAATGTTTTGCATACTGCCCTGAATTATTGAGTTCTCAAGACCTTTTGGTTTTAGTGAAGATCGGTTAAGGAAAAGGGGTAGTTTACCTGCAACGTTTTATGTTTTAAAAGGGTATTTTCTATGGCAAACGATACGAGCCGCAAATTCAAACAGAATCAAATAAGTGTTTGCATACAGCCCTGATTTCTTGAGTACTAAAGACCTATTGTTTTTGGTGAAGATCGTTTGAGGGAAAGGGGTAGTTTACCTGCCACGTTTTATTTTGTTTTATCAAGGGTATTTTGTATGGCAAACGATAACAGCCGCAAATTCAAACAAAATCATATAATATTTTACATACAACCCTGAATTGTAGAGTTCTCAAGACCTATCGTTTTTGGTGAAGATCGGTTAAGGGAAAGGGGTACTTTACCTGCAACGGTTTTTTATCAAGGGTAATTTTACTTCCATATTCCTTAAGGAATGGAAGTATGGTGATGGCAAAAAAAATCGTGTTCGAGATTATTGCAGATTCTGATTCTACTACACTCAAAACATGAAAAAAAGTCGTTTTCCGAAAAGTGTCTGTGTGTCTGTCTGTCTGTGTGTCTGTCTGTCTGTCTGTCTGTGTGTCTGTCTGTCTGTAGATTTTTTTTCTATGGCAAACGATAACTGCCGCAAATTCAAACAGAATCAAATAATTTTTTGCATACAGCCCGGTTTTGCAGAGTTCTCGCGACCTATTGTTTTTGGTGAAGATCGGTTGAGGGAAAGGGGTAGTTTACCTGCAACGGTTTTTTTTTAGCAAGGGAAATTTTGTTTGTTTGGCAAACGATAACAGCCGCAAATTCAAACAGAATCAAATAATGTTTCGCATACAGCCCTGAATTGTAGAGTTCTCAAGACCTATTGTTTTTGGTGAAGATCGGTTAAGGGAAAGGGGTAGTTTACCTGTAACGTTTTATGTTTTAACAAGGGTATTTCCTATGGCAAACGATAACAGCCGCAAATTCAAACAGAATGAAAAGATTATTTGCATACAGCCCTAAATTGTAGAGTTCTCAATACCTTTTATTTTTGGTGAAGATCGGTTAAGGGAAAGGGGTAGTTTACCTACAACGTTTTTTTAACAAGGGTATTTTCTATGGCAAACGATAACAGCCGCAAATTCAAACAGAATCAAATAATTTTCTGCATACAGCCCTGATTTGTAGAGTACTCAAGACCTATTGTTTTTGGTGAAGATCGGTTGAGGGGAAGGGGTAGTTTACCAGCAACGTTTTTTATCATGCGTATTTTCTATGGCAAACGACAACTGCCGCAAATTCAAACAGAATCAAATAATTTTTTGCATACAGCCCTGATTTGTAGAGTACTCGCGACCTATTGTTTTTGGTGAAGATCGGTTGAGGGGAAGGGGTAGTTTACCTGCAACGGTTTTTTTTATCAAGGGAAATTTTTTTTTTTTTTGGCAAACGATAACAGCCGCAAATTCAAACAGAATCAAATAATGTTTCGCATACAGCCCTGAATTGTAGATTTCTCAAGACCTATTGTTTTTGGTGAAGATCGGTTGAGGGAAAGGGGTAGTTTACCTGCAACGTTTTTTTAACAAGGGTATTTTATATGGCAAACGATAACAGCCGCAAATTCAAACAGAATCAAATAATGTTTTGCATACAGTCCTGATTTGTAGAGTACTCAAGACCTATTGTTTTTGGTGAAGATCGGTTAAGGGGAAGGGGTAGTTTACCTGCAACCTTTTACGTTTTATTTTCTATGGCAAACGATAACAGCCGCAAATTCAAACAGAATCAAATAATGTTTTGCATACAGCCCTGATTTGTAGAGTACTCAAGACCTATTGTTTTTGGTGAAGATCGGTTAAGGGGAAGGGGTAGTTTACCTGCAACGTTTTTTTATCAAGCGTATTTTCTATGGCAAACGATAACAGCCGCAAATTCAAACAGAATCAAATAATTTTTTGCATACGTCCCTGAATTGTAGAGGTCTCAATGACTTTCGATTTTGGTGAAGATCGGTTAAGGGGAAGGGGTAGTTTACCTGCAACCTTTTACGTTTTAACAAGAGTAAAGTACTTGAAAATTTATTTAAACTTTTTGAAACAATGGTAATTGTTAAAAATAAAATAATTTTGTTGCCAGGCAATAAAATTATAATTTTTTCATTTTAATGTAATATAATATTTTTCATTTAATACAGCAATAAAAAGGCAGGTAAGACACAGCCTGGCTGTTTGGCTGAAAATGATTTTAAATATAAATCTTAGAATATGGAAGTCATGTATGGTTCTCCATACCGATATTTACTTCCATATTCCTTAAGGAATGGAAGTATGGTGATGGCAAAAAAAATCGTGTTCGAGATTATTGCAGATTCTGATTCTACTACACTCAAAACATGAAAAAAAGTCGTTTTCCGAAAAGTGTCTGTGTGTCTGTCTGTCTGTCTGTCTGTCTGTGTGTCTGTAGATTTTTTTTCTATGGCAAACGATAACCGCCGCAAATTCAAACAGAATCAAATAATTTTTTGCATACAGCCCTGATTTGTAGAGTACTCACGACCTATTGTTTTTGGTGCAGATCGGATGAGGGAAAGGGGTAGTTTACCTGCAACGGTTTTTTTTTATCAAGGGTAATTTTGTTTGTTTGGCAAACGATAACGGCCGCAAATTCAAACAGAATCAAATAATGTTTCGCATACAACCCTGAATTGTTGAGTTTTCAAGACCTATTGTTTTTGGTGAAGATCGGTTAAGGGGAAGGGGTAGTTTACCTGTAACGTTTTATGTCTTAACAAGGGTATTTCCTATGGCAAACGATAACAGCCGCAAATTCAAACAGAATCAAATAATGTTTTGCAAACCGCCCTGATTTGTAACGTACTCAAGACCTATTGTTTTTGGTGAAGATCGGTTAAGGGGAAGGGGTAGTTTACCTGCAACGTTTTTTTAACAAGGGTATTTTCTATGGCAAATGATAACAGCCGCAAATTCAAACAGAATCAAATAATGTTTTGCATACAGCCCTGATTTGTAGAGTACTCAAGACTTTTTGTTTTTGGTGAAGATCGGTTAAGGGAAAGGGGTAGTTTACCTGCAACGTTTTTTTAACAAGGGTATTTTCTATGGCAAACGATAACAGCCGCAAATTCAAACAGAATCAAATAATGTTTTGCATACAGCCCTGATTTGTAGAGTACTCAAGACCTATTGTTTTTGGTGAAGATCGGTTAAGGGGAAGGGGTAGTTTACCTGCAACATTTTTTTATCAAGCGTATTTTCTATGGCAAACGATAACTGCCGCAAATTCAAACAGAATCAAATAATATTTTGCATACGTCCCTGAATTGTGGAGGTCTCAAGGACTTTTGATTTTGGTGAAGATCGGTTAAGGGGAAGGGGTAGTTTACCTGCAACCTTTTACGTTTTAACAAGAGTAAAGTACTTGAAAATTTATTTAAACTTTTTCAAACAATGGTAATTGTTAAAAATAAAATAATTTTGTTGCCAATCAATAAAATTAAAATTTTTTCATTTTAATGTAAATCATGTATAAGAGAAAATATATCGCGCTTGGCAGGCGATATTAAGATTTAAATATAAATCTTAGAATATGGAAGTCATGTATGGTTCTCCATACCGATATTTTACTTCCATATTTCCTTAAGGAATGGAAGTATGGTGATGGCAAAAAAAATCGTGTTCGAGATTATTGCAGATTCTGATTCTACTACACTCAAAACATGAAAAAAAGTCGTTTTCCGAAAAGTGTCTGTGTGTGTGTCTGTGTGTCTGTCTGTCTGTGTGTGTCTTTAGATTTTTTTTCTATGGCAAACGATAACTGCCGCAAATTCAAACAGAATCAAATAATTTTTTGCATACAGCCCTGATTTGTAGAGGACTCGCGACCTATTGTTTTTGGTGAAGATCGGTTGAAGGAAAGGGGTAGTTTACCTGCAACGGTTTTTTTTTATCAAGGGAAATTTTTTTTTTTTGGAAAACGATAACAGCCGCAAATTCAAACATAATCAAATAATGTTTCGTATACAGCCCTGAATTGTAGAGTTCTCAAGACCTTTAGTTTTTGGTGAAGATCGGTTAAGGGAAAGGGGTAGTTTACTTGTAACGTTTTATGTTTTAACAAGGGTATTTCCTATGGCAAACGATAACAGCCGCAAATTCAAACAGAATCAAAAGATTATTTGCATACAGCCCTAAATTGTAGAGTACTCGAGACCTATTGTTTTTGGTGAAGATCGGTTAAGGGAAAGGGGTAGTTTACTTGTAACGTTTTATGTTTTAACAAGGGTATTTCCTATGGCAAACGATAACAGCCGCAAATTCAAACAGAATCGCATACAGCCCTAAATTGCAGAGTTCTAAAGACCTATTGTTTTTGGTGAAGATCGGTTAAGGGAAAGGGGTAGTTTACCTACAACGTTTTTTTAACAAGGGTATTTTCTATGGCAAACGATAACAGCCGCAAATTCAAACAGAATCAAATAATTTTCTGCATACAGCCCTGATTTGTAGAGTGCTCAAGACCTACTGTTTTTGGTGAAGATCGGTTGAGGGGAAGGGGTAGTTTACCTGCAACGTTTTTTATCAAGCGTATTTTCTATGGCAAACGATAACTGCCGCAAATTCAAACAGAATCAAATAATTTTTTGCATACAGTCCTGATTTGTAGAGTACTCGCGACCTATTGTTTTTGGTGAAGATCGGTTGAGGGGAAGGGGTAGTTTACCTGCAACGGTTTTTTTTATCAAGGGAAATTTTTTTTTTTGGCAAACGATAACAGCCGCAAATTCAAACAGACTTAAATAATGTTTCGTATACAGCCCTGAATTGTAGAGTTTTCAAGACCTATTGTTTTTGGTGAAGATCGGTTAAGGGAAAGGGGTAGTTTACCTGTAACGTTTTATGTTTTAACAAGGGTATTTCCTATGGCAAACGATAACAGCCGCAAATTCAAACAGAATCAAACGATTATTTGCATACAGCCCTAAATTGTAGAGTTCTCAAGACCTATTGTTTTTGGTGAAGCTCGGTTGAGGGAAAGGGGTAGTTTACCTGTAACGTTTTATGTTTTAACAAGGGTATTTCTTATGGCAAACGATAACAGCCGCAAATTCAAACAGAATCAAATAATGTTTTGCATACAGCCCTGATTTGTAGAGTACTCATGACCTGTTGTTTTTGGTGAAGATCGGTTAAGGGGAACGGGTAGTTTACCTGCACCGTTTTTTTATCAAGCGTATTTTCTATGGCAAACGATAACAGCCGCAAATTCAAACAGAATCAAATAATTTTTTGCATACATCCCTGAATTGTAGAGGTCTCAAGGACGTTCGATTTTGGTGAAGATCGGTTAAGGGGAAGGGGTAGTTTACCTGCAACCTTTTACGTTTTAACAAGAGTAAAGTACTTGCAAATTTATTTAAACTTTTTGAAACAATGGTAATTGTTAAAAATAAAATAATTTTGTTGCCAGGCAATAAAATTAAAATTTTTTAATTTTAATGTAATATAATATTTTTCATTTAATACGGCAATAAAAAGTCAGGTAAGACACAAACACACAATTCACGTTATTTCTGGCCTCACTCATGTTTATTTTCTTACGTTTGCACGCTTTTTAAATGGAAAGCGCCGAAACCCACACCAACATAACGCGTGCAAGCCGAAAAAATGGACATCAATTTGCTTACTGGCGAAGCTAGTAGTTAATGAATGGGTAGGCAAAAATCTTATCTTAAATTTTTTTTAAGGAATCACTAAAAGGACGGTGGGTCAAATCGGACGCTGAGGTAGAGTTTGCTGTAACCGAATGGTTCCACAAACAGCCGTAAGAATTTTACTAGCAGGGAATCTACAGGTTAGCGCAACAGTGGAACTCATGTCTTAATGTTATTGGAGACTTCTTTTAAAATCGTTGAATAAAAAATGCTTTACAGCTCTATACGTGTGTCTATTGAACAATCCTTGTGTTAGTCATACACAATAATACAACTGATTGAACTTCAAATTTTTAAACTTGGTTAGTTTCTATATATATGTTTAATGTTACAAATAATTCAAATAACAATCTTGATCATCTGTTAGTTCAGCGGAATAACAGTGACACTTTTAATAACCGCATAAAATAAACACTTAGAAACAACACAGGCGCTTTAACTTAACTGTTTGGACCACAGAAGTGAGGCATGCCTCAACGCTCTATGTGTACAGCGCGGGACAATCCCCCCTCCCTACACTTCCCTATCACACCACTACATTGCTTACATACGATGTATACAAAAAACGCTGAGGCAAGTTCAGGTTGCCTCATTCGCTTTAAACGAACTATGCCGAATCTCACCTGTCACCATCTAGCGGTCGCTCAATAAAGCACGTTTCGGTTTAATAAATTTGACAGTCACAGTAACAATGTATAATCTTTACGTTATGTAGTTCATACGTATTTATAATTTTTATTCTACAGAATTTGTTAGGGTAGGCATTGCCTCAATTGCCTCCATGTAACTTCGCCACTGATATATATGTGTACAACGTTATCGGCAACAAAGAAGTAGTTTTTGTTAAAATTCCTTCCCGGGATATTTGGCCGTAGTCCAATGTTTTCTACAAAACCAGACATTTCGGCAATGCCATCGACTTCCATCATCAGTGAAAATCGAGTGCGATAACGTGAGGTGGTATACGTTAGTGACCACAGTACTGTGGTTAAGACTGAAGCAGTAAGTAGAAAGAAGTAGTTTCTATGGTAATATTTCATTTCAAAAATGATTTTAAATATAAATCTTAGAATATGGAAGTCATGTATGGTTCTCCATACCGATATTTGTATAAATCTAATAGTCACTTTGTGTTTAGGCTGATTTTGCTATTGTTTGTAACAATAATTTGATTTATATAATTGTGTTTCTCATCTTATACTGTGTTCATTATCTTATTCATCTGTCCTTGTTTGGTTTTTGCTTTGTACAATTACTTTTGATTGCTTTATCTAATTATTATGTTTGATTGTATGTTGTAGGTCCTGCTCAAATGAGGTTATGTGTTACTGATTTGACAACAATATGCATCTTAATTTGTTCAACATTCTGCTTAAATATTATAATCTTATTATGACATGTTGTTACTATTGTCTATTACAATGTTCTACACTATTTGTACACATTTTATACTATCTGTTTATACAACAATACTTAATTTTTTACTTATCTATGTCACACACTTTATGGGTTTGTATTTTGGTTTGTATACATGGTTTTGTCTCTCTATAACAAATTGTTTTATTTATAACACATTAGTTATCATATTATTCATATTTTGTCCTGTGTTATTCTGACATTCAGGCATATTTCTTATCAAGGATTTTAATAGTTTATTTCAGCAGTCTTTTGAGTAATTATTTCTCTTTTTTTATTTTCAACATATTGGTGGTATTACTAAGTTTGTCTGTGTTACAATCTTGGTTTACAACTTGTACACTGAATGTTTGTGTATCTTATTTGGTAATCACTGGTTTTATTTGTTAACACTCTTTTTATCTCCCTCTCCTATAAACATTTCACTTTCATTGTCTGTGGTGCTTATTTGGGGTAGTGTTATTATATTATGTATCGGTGCACTCATATAAGGTATTCACTATCATTGTCTGTGGCTACTTAATAAGTTTTCGACACTTGATTCTCCGTCATTTGGTCTTCATTGTATCCTTCCTTGTTGTATGGTATTATAACAATTAATCTGGCAGTTATTACACTTATCTTATTCTTTCTTGTTCGTGATGCCTTCCTTACTTTGGGAATGCTGGTGTCTTCTTCTTGCTACATATTCTTCATTATGCATGATACATTTCTTCTTCTTCTTCTTCTTCTTCTTCTTCTTCTTCTTCTTCTTCTTCTTCTTCTTCTTCTTCTTCTTCTTCTTCTTCTTCTTCTTCTTCTTCTTCTTCTTCTTCTTTACACTTCCTCTTCTAGTTATCTGGTTTCTTCTTTTCCATATTTAATTTTTATCACTTACAGGGTATCTTTTGTTCCCTCACTTGTATGATAAATCATATCATATTTATAACATTATTATTTATATCATATTCATATTTATTTGTCACAATTCACATTTATTTTGCTTAGTTAATATGTCTCATCACTATTATGATAATATAATATGTCCCTTCATTTTTATAGTCTATTGGCATGTCCTCTCATTTTTATGATAATTGGTTAATATATCCCCTCACTATTATGATCTATTGGGCCTATGTTGCTAACGTATTGGCTTGATCTTTTATCTTCTATTCTCCTCCTCTCACTTTGATGATACTTTTATTATAGTTCTTCTTTCTTCTGCGTTGGCTTGCTTTGACATTATTCATATATAGATACACATTTGGCTTTATACTTCAGTTATTCTTTCTCACCTTTTGATTAAATATGTTCGTGGTACACTATTAGTCGACGTTTTATATTATTTATATGTAACGACAATTTTGTTACGTTACAATATGTAAAAAATTATTTGATTCTGTTTGAATTTACTGCAGTTATCGTTCATCATGAAAACATTTCTCTTGTTACAACATAAAATATTGCAGGTAAACTACCCCTTTCCATTAACCGATCTTCACCAACATCAACAGGCCTTGAGTACTCTACAATTTAGGGATGTATGCAAAAACGTATTTGATTATGTTAGAATTTATGGCAGTTATCGTTCGTCATAGAAAAAATTAACCTTGTTATCACATAAAAGGTTGCTGGTAAACTACCCCTTTCTCTTAACTAATCTTCACCAAAAACAATAGGTCTTGAGAACTCTACAATTCAGGGCTGTATGCGAAACATTATTTGATTCTGTTTGAATATGCGGCAGTTATCGTTTGCCACAGAAACAATTAATCTTGTTAAAACATTAAAAGTGGCAGGTAAACTACCCCTTTCCCTTAACCAATCTTCACCAAAAATCAACAAACGTTGAGTTCTCTATAGCTCAGGATGGTATGCAAAACATTATTTGATTCTGTTTGAATTTACGGCAGTTACCTTTCTTCATGGAAAACGTTCTCGTGTTACAACATAAAATGTTGCAGGTAAACTACTCCTTGCCCTTAACCGATCTGCAACAAAATCAACAAACGTTGAGCTATCTACAATTGAGGAATGTATGCACAAAATTATTTGATTCTGTTTAAATGTGCGGCAGTTATCGTTCGTCATAGAAACAATTTCTCTTGTTACAACATAAAATATTGCAGGTAAACTACCCCTTTCCCTAAACCGATCTTCACCAAAGTCAACAGACCTTGAGTTCTCTACAATTTAGGAACTCATCCAAAAACGTATTTTATTATGTTAGAATTTATGGCTGTTGAATGCTTAACGCTCACGAAAATTTCTAGAGTTGGTGTTGCACTCTGAAAGTTGCTGGTATAGGAGTCAGAAAGTGTTTGAAAGAATAAGTGGACTGTATGAACTGAGTTAAGTTGCGTTTATTGTGACATTATGAGAAGAAGCACAGGCCCAAGCAATTAGTATGGCGATACATCGCCGAAATACAATTACGTGTGGCGTAAACTGCCGTAATACATAACGTATAGTATAGAAAAATAAACTGTATGTGAAATTACATGATAAAATTTTACATTGCCGCGGCTAGCAAAGAGGAAGAATGTAGTGTACGGTTGAAGAGTTGAGTCTTAACTAACTCGATCGCAGCAGCTGGCGACGCGTGCCGTACTGCGACGGATGACGTAAGTGCGTGGGCAGGTTGCGCATGAGCAAGTAAGTAAATACAATGCGTTAACATACTGCCCGCCCAAAATCGAGCGATTTTGACATAGTTTACAGTACAAAAAAAAAACAAGGTTACTCAAAAACACACAAGTATACATTAATAAGTTGCAAATCTGAAAGATGTGAGAATACATGATACATGAACATTGGCATAAATACAAATACACCATAAACAAATGTAAATACATTATTAATTAATGCTCACCAAAAGATATATAATAATAGTCCAAAGGCTTGAATGTGTGATAAAACATAATAAGAATAATAACAATAATGCATGGCAATAAGGACATTGTAAGTAGCATCGTACAATAATTAAAGAAATCCAACAAATTTAACAATAACGGCGTGACATTTAGTGCATAATAAGCAGTATTACATAATAATACAAAAGGCAATATACCTAAAAAAATTCATTATAATAATAGACAAGAAATATACCCAAATATTCACTATGATAATATACAATAGAAATATACCCAAAAAAATTACTATAATAATATACAATAGAAATATACCCAAAAAATTTACTATAATAATATACAATAGAAATATACCCAAAAAATTTACTATGATAATAGACACTGCACCAAACAGTACACAATAACTGACATCACACTAAGAAAAAGGAGAAACGTTTAAATGTTTAGTAATGCACAGATACATAGCGTACATTAATTGATACAAATAAATACAAATGCATAAATAAGTACATTTAACATTGTACTTAGTAAAGGTAGAGCACGTGCTCGTCCGGAAATGTCCCGGGCATGAAGCACCGAGATGTCAATCAGTCTGATGCCACCGGAAGTGGGCACAGCTTGTGAATAGGTCTATGCAGGATGCCGTTAGCAGTACGGACGTCCGCGACGCGTACTAACGAATCCTGCCCTAGATAAGTCTGAGTGACAGTACCACGTTTCCACTGCAATGGTGGTGTATTGTCTTCTAAGATAAGGACTAGCTGTCCTATAGACAAATTTTTGGAATGCCTTTTCCATTTATTTCTCTGCTGCAGCTGGTGCAGATAGTCTCTAGACCAACTCTTCCATATAGAGCGGGTAAATCTCTGCAAAAGCTGCCATCTCCCCAAGCGACCCATATTTGTATCCGAGTAATCGGGTTCCGGGAGCGCGGTAAGGGAGGAACCAACCAAAAATTGCGCTGGAGTCAAAGGCTCGGGATCCCCAGCATCATTTGACATAGTGAACAAGGGACGCGAATTCAAACAAGCTTCAACTTGAGTCAAAACAGTGGAAAACTCTTCGAAGTTGAGGGGCGTACAGCCTATAACGCGCCGCAAGTGGAACTTAACGCTTTTGACACCGCTCTCCCACAAACCGCCGAAATGAGGGGCTGACGGAGGTATGAAAGACCACTTAATTCCACGTGGACTGGCGAAGTCTTGAGCGGCTTTTTGTAATTCGTCCTGCTGAAAGAGCTTGTACAGTTCGTGTAATATAGTGCCAGCACGACGGAAGTTGGTACCGTTATCGGAAAATATTTGCGCGGGGATGCCCCTGCGGGATATGAAACGTTTCAAGGCAGCCAGAAAGGCGTCTGCAGACAAATCTGAAACCAATTCAAGGTGAATTGCCTTGGTGGACATGCAAATGGAAAGAGAAATATAAGCCTTTGTAAAAGATTTGGACCGCTGCCCGCCCTGACGTAGAAACATAGGACCAGCGTAGTCGACGGCGCATTGTGAAAATGACTTGGAGGGAGTGACCCTGGGCGCAGGTAATTGACCTAAAAGTTGGCTTGAACCAGTTGCGCGAAATCGAAAACAAGTGATAAATTTGTGGATCACTGAGCGTATGTAAGATTTGTCGTTTATAATCCAATACCTTTGGCGCAGATAACACTGCGTTAGTTGTACTCCAGCGTGGAGTAGTCGAGTATGTTCATATTCGATGATTAGTCTATTAAGGTGAGCCTGAGGGTGAAGTATGATTTGGTGCTTATTGTTGTAGTTTAGCTGAGACTGTTGAAGGCGTCCGCCTACATGTAGTATACCAGCGTTGTCTATGAACGGATTGAATGAAAAGGTTTTACTATTAGTAGGTACAGGGCGATGTGCCTGGAGCTCTTTAATTTCGATATTGAAATGCGAAAACTGGGCTTGGCGTATAAAGACCAAAAGCGCGCTGTGTAGCTCTTGCGCAGTCAAGAAGGAAGTGTTTCTGTTAGAAGCGGGAGACTTAGCGTTCCGAATGAAACGCAGGCAGTAAGCAAAGACGCGGAGAAGCCTAGAGAGAGAAGAGTAATCTTCAACGTAGCTCGAAGAGGACGAAGCAGCAGCCAGAGCGAGGAGAGCCTGATTCCGTTCTTCCTTGTCCAAATCCGGATGAGCGTAGGAGGAATTGGAATCAAAAGGACGGATGGGCCAGTCTGAAGACTCCTTTAACAACCAGTAAGGACCATGCCACCATTGCTGGTGGCGGTGTAACAAAAGGGGTAAACAGCCGCGGGATTATCATGCGACGAGACATGATACCAATTGCCCTTGATAGTGAGCTGCTGAATCTCCGAGACGCGGTTGGCAACAAATACCTTCCACCTCGACGACTGTCGGTGAATCCAGTGTAAGGCAATCGTGGAATCAGAATAAAGATACAGCTCGCTGAAATTGTAGGTCACAGCGTGGACAACATTATAAACCAGCTGCGCTAATAATAAACAGGCGCAAAGTTCAAGGCGAGGTAAAGATATCTGCTTTAAAGGGGCGACTCTTGATTTAGAACACAATAAGTGAGATGAAATACTGTTGTCGGAATATACCGTGCGCACATAAATACAGCATGCGTAACCTTTTACTGACGCGTCGGCAAACCCGTGTAATTGAAAGGAAATAATTGACGAATTAGATGAATCTTTTATAGCTCTCGGGATCCTAAAATGAGTGTCCGTAATCAATTGAGCGTAAAGCTCGGCCCATTTAACTGATAATGAGTCAGAAAGCGGGTCGTCCCGGTTAGCACCCGAAGACCAAAGCGTTTGCATAAAGTGCTTGCACCAAAACGTAATAGGCCCAATTAGACCCAATGGGTCGTATATTCCAGCGATGACCGATAACACCTTTCTTTTGTTGAATAGATCAATTTTAAAATTCTTTGGATATTGTAAACAAAGCTGTCAGCATGAACGTCCCACTGAATACCTAAGGTGCGGACGGTTTGGTCCTTGTTGAAGTCCAGGGACGAGTTGTTACGTGAAGATGTTATATTCCGGTCATTAGAAGACCATTTGTGAAGAGTGAAGCCGTAACGGCTTAACAACTCAGAAATGTCAGTGTTCAGTTGGGTTAGGACGTGTGAGCTATCGGAACCGGTAAGGAGGTCGTCGACGTAAAAGTCGTTAGCAATGACCGAGCAGGCCAGGGGGTACTGAGTACTATTTTCCTGGGCGATTTGTTTTAAACATCTAGTTGCTATAAATGATGCGCTGACAGTCCCGTATGTGACTGTTCTCAGAGCATAGTGTTTGAGTTCCTTGTGGGGAGCGTCACGCCATACAATTCTTTGTAAGTTAGAATCCCTCGGGGATACCAAAATTTGGCGATACATTTTCTCGATGTCAGCAATGAAAGCGTACCGATGGGTTCTAAATCTGGCCATAATGGCGAAAAGATCCTGCTGGATCGTAGGGCCAACCATAAGGGTGTCGTTTAACGACAAATCGTTGGACGTTTTGGCCGAACCGTCAAAAACAACGCGAAGTTTGGTGGTTGTGCTAGTAATCTTAAAGACAGCATGGTGAGGTAAGTAAAAAATGTTTGACTTGTTAATTGATAAATCATATGAATCAAGCGGAGACATATGGCCAAGATTTAAATATTCTTGCATAAAGCTAGTATACTCCTTGTGCAAAGACTGGTTTTGCCTAAACTTGAGTTCAAGGGTTTGAAACCTACGAACCGCTCCGGGAAGAGAATCACCGAGGCACTCTGTACCGCGAGGCAGCGACACAACGAACCTACCACTATCGTTCCGATAGGTGTTTGCAAGAAAATGATCTTCACACTCCGTGTCCTGAGCTGAGGGAGTACGGCACGAAACATCCTCCAACTGCCAAAAGGTTTTCAATTGCAACGAGATAGCATTATTGTCGTCGCGTGCTATGAACGAAGAGACCGGCTTAGTCATGTCTACGTTGTACGTTGAAGGGTAAATTCCCGGCGAGTATAAACCCTAGCTTTGTTTCCTGGATTATAGGAAAGTGCGGACTACGAACAAATTTAGTCGGCTCAATCAACTGCAAAAAATACTGTGCCCCGAGTAATATGTCAATTTGTGACGAATGATTAAGTTGCGGGTCGCCTAAAAATATCCCCTTTGGAATTTTCAACGATGCCATGTCAAAGGATTCTGTTGGGAGGTTATTTGTGATTCTGGGCAGAACAGCGCAGTGGGCATTTAAAGTGAAATCCTTATAGCGTGAGTTTAGGCGCACCCGTGTGCTAAAATTGGCTTGACATAGTGAGTTATTTATGCCCGTGATAGGCAGCTCGGATTTGTTTAGTTTTAAGCCCATGCGGCGGGCGAAACCCATTGTACAAAAATTCGCTTGCGACCCTGAATCCAGCAGGATTCTTATCGGGCGCTTGTTACCGGCATGATCGGTGGTGATGCATACGGCGGTGGACAATAAAATCGATTTGTTAGTTTGTAGCTTCAGGGAGCATTGCTTATTGCTCCTGTTGGTCGAGTTATTTATTGAAACGTGTATCATGGTGTGATGCCTTTTCGAGCATGCTTTGCAGGAAAATTTAGAAGGGCAATGCGAGCTTTCATGGCCCGAGCGTGTGCAATTCAGGCAGAGTTTGTTACTTATTAAAACCTCTCTACGTTGCGTAGGTTGTAAAGCTATGAATTGTGGGCATTCGAGCAATTTGTGATTACCACGACACAGCTGACAAAATTTATTGCTTGTTTGAGTGTGTATTAGTGACCCAGTGAACTCCGCGCATTTAGTTGATTTGCGATAAGAAGCATTATCGCTAACCTGTCTGCCGCCAGACGAACCAGTCGGAGCATTTACGTTTTGTAACAGCTGACGTCTTGAATTTAAAAATTTAATAAAATTATCGTAAATTGGAAGCTGTTTTTCGCCTAAAGTTTCCTTCTACAATCTGCACGTATGTTCGTCAAGCTTTTGGGCGAGAAAATGCACAAAAATAAGCTCAAATGTATTTACTGATAGGTTCAATGAGTTCAGCGCATTTATATTGGCGGTGAGCTCATCTATAAATTTAGAAATGCTGAGCACGGACTCCCGTTGCATGTGCCTCATGCCCAAGACATTAGCCGCATGATACGTGGTAACAATCAATTTACTGTCATACCGGGCCTTTAACAAGTCAATGGCCACCGTGTAATTTTCGTGCGTGATAGGGAGCGATTTTATGACATTCAGCGCCTCATCCCTTAATGATAAATGCAAGTAATGCAGTTTTTGGACGCCAGTCAGGTCCGTTCGGACATGAACTAACTCCAAAAACATATTGTAAAAATGTTGCCATTCAATTATATCACCTGCGAAACAGGGTAGCTTAATCGGTTGCAACTGAATGGGAGGCGTGCTGAATGTGACTACATCGGATGGACTTGTTGCCTTCCTGCTCATCTCCTCGGCATGGTCTATTAAATTTTGCAGCTTGCATTCTATGCTGCATAAGTCATCTTCGGTCTGAACCCTATCGCTCGCGGATGTAAAGTCAGAGTCCTCAGACTCAATTTGTGTTTGAATTTCATCATATTTGGCTGATAGCTCCATAAGGTGGCGAAGCTTTATTTTTAATGCATGATGGTCATGCGTATCGTGATCGAAATTGTCTGCGTATGTATTTATGCGAGATATAGAGGCCTTGATCGTGCCACGTTTCTTGATCAGCGCCTTCATATCCGTCATGATTGGGTATGAGAAAAATAATTCAAATGATAATACGTCAAAAAAACCAAGTGAATGCAAAGCGATGAGCAAGACCAGGCAGGAGATGCAAATTATACAGTCACGCAATGACACGGTAATCCTTACTTAACACATCTTAAACTAGTTTTATATGATAATAAATACTGATTTAGGCAGTACAACCAATATAGCAGTATAATCACTAATGATGTGAATGCTATTTGAAAGGTATGACTTATAATTAAAGAAAATGTTTGTTGAGTTCGCAAAAAAAATTACACGTTCATATTCAAATGAAACCGATTTAAAAAATTATATTATTATTTTTAATACTGCTTCCTTCACTTTAATGCCATTGAGAAAAAATATGCAAATCATGCAAATGAAAAACTAATATAAAACATGAGTTTATAGTCACTTGACATGGTACTTATCGGCACGTTCTAGAAGGCATCAAAGTTTGTCGAAACCTTTGTAGTCGTGTCAGGTACCCATGAATAGATTATGAGGACATGGTCGCTGCCTGTCCGGTGATGTCCGATGCGGTCGAATCCTGTCTAGATAGGCTGCTCTGGATTTTCCCACATGCTGAATGCCACGTGCTAAGTGCTCATATGCTGCAATGATGCTTCAATGCTCCGGTTGGCGAAATATGACGTCCCCAATGTCGTGCGACACGAGCTCCAAATGTGGCGATAATTAGGAGTTGTTGAATTGAATCATGAAGAAAAAAATGCTGATAGGCCTGCTTAATAAACTGATCCATGAAACGAATTGTCCATGAAGTTAGTCACGTCCGTGAAATACATATCCGCTGCCCGGAGGACCACATGTTGAATGCTTAACGCTCACGAAAATTTCTAGAGTTGGTGTTGCACTCTGAAAGTTGCTGGTATAGGAGTCAGAAAGTGTTTGAAAGAATAAGTGGACTGTATGAACTGAGTTAAGTTGCGTTTATTGTGACATTATGAGAAGAAGCGCAGGCCCAAGCAATTACGTATGGCGATACATCGCCGAAATACAATTACGTGTGGCGTAAACTGCCGTAATACATAACGTATAGTATAGAAAAATAAACTGTATGTGAAATTACATGATAAAATTTTACATTGCCGCGGCTAGCAAAGTGGAAGAATGTAGTGTACGGTTGAAGAGCTGAGTCTTAACTAACTCCATCGCAGCAGTTGGCGACGCGTGCCGTACTGCGACGGATGACGTAAGTGCGTAGGCTGGTTGCGCGTGAGCAAGTAAGTAAATACAATGCGTTAACAATGGCAGTTATCGTTCGTCATAGAAAAAAATTAACCTTGTTATCACATAAAATGTTGCTGGTAAACTACCCCTTTCTCTTAACTGATCTTCACCAAAAACAATACGTCTTGAGAACTCTACAATTCAGGGCTGTATGCGAAACGTTATTTGATTCTGTTTGAATGTGCCGCAGTTATCGTTTCCCACAGAAACAATTACTCTTGTTAAAACATTAAAAGTGGCAGGTAAACTACCCCTTGCCCTTAACCGATCTTCACCAAAAAAATAGGTCTTGAGAACTCTACAATTCAGAGCTGTATCCAAAACATTATTTGATTCTGTTTGAGTTTGCGGCTGTTATCGTTTGCCATACAAAATACCCTTGTCAAAACAAAAAACGTTGCTGGTAAAATACCCCTTTCCTTTAACCGATCTTCACAAAAAAAAAAAAAAAAAAAAATTCATTTTGATTGAATTTACGGCAGTTATCATTCGTCATAGAAAAGTAAAAAATTACCCCTGTTAAAACATTAAATGTTGCAGGTAAACTACCCCTTCCCTTAACCGATCTTCACAAAAAAAAAATAGGTCTTGAGAACTCTACAATTCAGAACTGTATCCACAAAATTAGATTATGTTTGAATTTGCGGCTGTTATCGTTTGCCATACAAAATATCCTTGTTAAAACAAAAAACGTTACTGATAAACTACCCCTTTCCCTTAACCGATCTTCACCAAAAACAACAGGTCTTGAGAATTCTACAATTCAGAGTTGCATGCAAAAATTATTTGATTATGTTTGAATTAGCGGCTGTTACCGTTTGCCATAGAAAATACCCGAGTTAAAACATAAAATGTTGCAGGTAAACTACCCCTTTCCCTTTACCGATCTTCACCAAAACAATAAGTTTTGAGAACTCTACAATTTAGGACTGTATGCGAAATATTATTTGATTCTGTTTGAATTTGCGGCTGTTATCATTTGCCATAGAAAAAAAATTACACTTGATAAAAAAAAAGTTGCTGTAAACTACCCCTTTCCATTGACCGATCTTCACCAAAAACAATAGGTCTTGAGAACTCTACAATTTAGGGCTGTATGCAAAATTTTATTTGATTATGTTTGAATTTGCGGCTGTTATCGTTTGACATAGAAAAATATCGGTATGGAGAACCATACATGACTTCCATGTTCTAAGATTTATATTTAAATCATATTCGAAATGAAATATTTCCATAGAAACTACTTCTTTCTACTTATTGCTTCAGCCTTAATCACAGTACTGTGGTACTGTGGTCACTAACGTATACCACCTCATGTTTTCGCACTCGATTTTCACTGATGATGGCAGTCGATGGCATTGCCGAAAAGTCTGGTTTTGCAGAAAACATTGGAATACGCCTAAACAGCCTGGGAAGGAATTTTAACAGAGAACTACTTCTTTGTTGCCGATAACGTAGTACACATATAAAAAATTCTCCCCTCCCCCTTCAACTATAATTTTCATTAATAGAAAATTACCCCCCGATCACCTAACCTCTTCATTTATAGATATTTCATTTACGTTTCTACAGTGGATTATTATGAGCTTCTTATCAGGATACTTTATTTATCAAAATTAAGTACTTTACTCTTGTTAAAACAAAAAGCGTTGCTGGTAAACTACCCCTTTCTCTTAACCGATCTTCACCAAAATGAATAGACCTTCAGTCCTCTACAATTCAGGGATGCATGCAAAAAAATATTTGATTCTGTTTGAATGTGCGGCAGTTATCGTTCGTCAAGAAAACATTTCTCTTGTTACAACATAAAATGTTTCTGGTAAACTGCCCCTTTCCCTTAACCAATCTTCAACAAAATCAACAGGCCTTGAGGTCTCTACAATTCAGGATGGTATACAAAAAAGTATTTGATTCTCTTTGAATTTACGGCAGTTATCTTTCGTCAAAAAAAAATTACCCTTGTTAAAACCATAAAATGTTGCTGGTAAACTACCCCTTCTGCTGAACCGATCTTCAACAAAAGGAAAAGACCTCGAGTTCTCTATAATTCAAAAAGGTATGCAAAAACTTATTTGATTATGTTAGAATTTATGGCAGTTATCGTTCGTCATAAAAAAATGAACCTTGTTATCACATAAAAGGTTGCTGGTAAACTACCCCTTTCTCTTAACTAATCTTCACCAAAAACAATAGGTCTTGAGAACTCTACAATTCAGGGCTGTATGCAAAACATTATTTGATTCTGTTCGAATATGCGGCAGTTATCGTTTGCCACAGAAACAATTACTCTTGTTAAAACATTAAAAGTGGCAGGTAAACTACCCCTTTCCCTTAACCAATCTTCACCAAAAATCAACAAACGTTGAGTTCTCTATAGCTCAGGATGGTATGCAAAACATTATTTGATTCTGTTTGAATTTACGGCAGTTATCTTTCTTCATGGAAAACGTTCTCGTGTTACAACATAAAATGTTGCAGGTAAACTACTCCTTGCCCTTAACCGATCTGCAACAAAATCAACAGACTTTGAGCTATCTACAATTGAGGAAGGTATGCACAAAATTATTTGATTCTGTTTAAATGTGCGGCAGTTATCGTTCGTCATAGAAACAATTTCTCTTGTTACAACATAAAATATTGCAGGTAAACTACCCTTTTCCCTAAACCGATCTTCACCAAAATCAACAGACCTTGAGTTCTCTACAATCTAGGAACTCATGCAAAAACGTATTTGATTATGTTAGAATTTATGGCAGTTATCGTTCGTCATAGCAAATATTAACCTTGTTATCACATAAAAGGTTGCTGGTAAACTACCCCTTTCTCTTAACAGATCTTCACCAAAAACAATAGGTCTTGAGAACTCTACAATTCAGGGCTGTATGCGAAACGTTATTTGATTCTGTTTGAATGTGCCGCAGTTATCGTTTCCCACAGAAACAATTACTCTTGTTAAAACATTAAAAGTGGCAGGTAAACTACCCCTTGCCCTTAACCGATCTTCACCAAAAAAATAGGTCTTGAGAACTCTACAATTCAGAGCTGTATCCAAAACATTATTTGATTCTGTTTGAGTTTGCGGCTGTTATCGTTTGCCATAGAAAATACCCTTGTTAAAACAAAAAATGTTGCTGGTAAAATACCCCTTTCCTTTAACCGATCTTCACCAAAAAAAAATATATATATATAGATCAGGTATAGATCAGGTAAATATGATCTACCTCTATAGATCAGGTAGGTATGAAAAACATTATTTCATTCTGATTGAATTTACGACAGTTATCATTCGTCATAGAAAAGTAAAAAATTACCCATGTTAAAACATAAAATGTTGCAGGTAAACTACCCCCTTCCCTTAACCGATCTTCACATAAAAAAAATAGGTCTTGAGAACTCTACAATTCAGAACTGTATCCAAAAAATTAGATTCTGTTTGAATTTGCGGCTGTTATCGTTTGCCATAGAAAATATCCTTGTTAAAAGAAAAAACGTTACTGATAAACTTCCCCTTTCCCTTAACCGATCTTCACCAAAAACAACAGGTCTTGAGAATTCTACAATTCAGAGTTGCATGCAAAAAATTATTTGATTATGTTTGAATTAGCGGCTGTTACTGTTTGCCATAGAAAATACCCGAGTTAAAACATAAAATGTTGCAGGTAAACTACCCCTTTCCCTTTACCGATCTTCACCTGTTCAGAGATAAAACCTGAATAATGATGATAACAGTTGAACAGGCCACAGTTGGCTTACAAACTGATTTATACGTGAGTATAAATGCAAGAATTAGCAATGTATTGCTAATATATATTGTATGTATACAATATAAGACAATATAAAACATGAATAATGAATAGTTTGACAATGTTTGATGATGAATAATCGGTGACTCATCACATGATGGGCCCGATACAAATTGCAAATATTTTATGCAAGTCATGATGGTTAGCTTGAACCAGTCAAGGCCAGTTGACCTATACAATAGTATTGAGTGTAAAATGAACAGACAAAATTATTATAAAATTATACATGTAAAGACATAGATTTAGCATAACGCTTTATAATAATTGAACGATGCATGCTGTACCTGAAGTTTCAGGAATGTACAATAAATTGTCATGTTAAAACAGTTTATACATTGTTGAATGATTGCAAGCACAAAGTGTAATGACATGTATGTCATAATTAAAGCATGAATAATAATTGTGCAATACGTGATCACAAAGTACAAAATACACAGTATAAAAATATATGCGTGGCGTATGGTTATAGACAGTAGATGCGGGTAAACCAATGTGTTTTACATAGATACAAGTTATACATAATAAATACAATAGAAATCGGTTTAGATAATTACAAATACATGAATACAAGGCACAATAGCATAAGTGACAAGTACAACAAATGTGTTTATACAAAATGTACTACATGTGTTGAACAATTGCAAGTAATAAATTCATAGAGTAATAAAATATCACACATATTGACAAAAAATGTGCAAGAAAATGCATACATGGTTTGTATAGCTGCAGACCATGCGAATATTATATAACAAAATTTTTACATAAGAACAATACTAAGCAAAGACATGAGGCATAAATCAAATGTTGCATACACGAAAATACAAAAAATAATTGAAGCTTTGCATATTAAATAAACTGACACTTGCTTGAGTAAAACAAACAGTTTCTGAATCAAAAATATACAAATTAAAGCTTATGCTAAAAACAAAGGTGCTTATAACTAACAAAATCTTCTCAGAACATCTGATTTATGTGTGTTTGACAAGTATATACAAAGGAAAATAAACTCCTTTTTACTGTTCGTCCCTCGCAGGGACCAAACATAATTTATGAATTGGTCTGCGATAGATGCCAGTAGGCGTGCGAATGTCTACTACTCTAATTAAGTTGTCTGGGCCGGGAAATGTGGCGGTAATTATACCAAATTTCCACGCTAATGGAGGTAAGTTATCCTCGATCAGCAAAACCAGGTCACCAATGGAAACGTTTTCCTTAGCGAATTTCCATTTGTGACGTTGTTGTAATTGATGTAAGTAGTCGCGAGACCAAGCCTTCCAAATGACTTGGACAAACTTCTGGAGAAGTTGCCAACGTCCAAGACGAGAGAAGGGAACGTGAGATATGTCAGGATCAGGTATCGCCGTTAATGGTGCGCAAATTAAAAAATGGCCTGGTGTAAGTGGCACTGGATCATTTACATCGGATGAAACGGCAAATAATGGACGTGAGTTTAGACATGCCTCTATCTGAGACAAAACCATCGTGAACTCCTCGAAAGTGAGTATAGACTTGCCGACCATGCAGCGCAAATGATACTTTAAACTCTTTATACCGCTCTCCCAAAGACCACCAAAATGAGGTGACGAGGGCGGAATAAATGACCATGTAATACCATGAGTGGTCGTAAAGGATTGGATTGATGAGGTGGCATCCTTATTATCCCAAAGATTGTAAAGGTCATGCAAAACGTTGCGGGCCTTCCTAAAGTTCGTGCCATTATCAGAATATAACTGGCTGGGTATACCCCTACGGGCCATGAAACGACGTAAGGCAGCTATAAACGCATTGGCCGTAAGGTCGGAAACCAATTCCAAATGAATGGCCCTGGTCGCTAAGCAAATGAACAAAGACACATAGGATTTTGACAGAGTCCTAGATTTCTGCCCGCCATGACGAATCACGAAGGGACCACCATAATCAACTGCGCAGAATAGAAACGGCCGCGAAGGAGTGACTCTAGGAGATGGCAAAATACCAAGCCTTTGAACCTGATGTTTGGCACTAAACCTGAGACACTTGACGCATCTACGAATGATGGAACGAATGACTATCTTGGCGTTAATGATCCACCAACGTTGACGAAGTGAATGATGCACGAGTTGAGCACCAGCGTGGAGTAGACGAATGTGTTCGCGTTCAATAATAAGGCGAGTGATATGAGCCGATTGATGCAAGACAATAGGATGCTTATTGTCATAAGGTAGTTGCGACTGCTGTAAGCGTCCGCAGACGCGTATGACGCCAGACTCATCAAGAAACTGGTCCAGAGAAGACAACTTACTCCTGATAGAGACAGAAGACCCATTACGAAGGCAATTAAGCTCAGCAGCGAAGTGGATGGACTGGGATTGTTTTATGAAGAAATTAAGAGTGGAATGAATTTCAACGGGGGTAAGAGCGCCCGAAATTTTCTCAGCCCTGGAGAATCTAATATTTTTGATGAATCGAAAGCAATCAGAATGATCAATATTGCACACCACTATATAAAAATTATTCCGATTAGCGCTTTCAAGCTTCACAGCTCATCGTCAGATCAGGAATAGACAGGAAATATGTAAAACCCAACCATTCACCCCTCTCCCCCACCCTGCTCACCCACAACAAACTAAAAATTAATGACCCTTCCCCACCCCCTAAACTCTGTCTCACCATCTGTACAGTTACATATTTTTCTAGTAAATTCCTTGTGTTTCAGTGTGTGTGTGTGTGTGTGTGTGTGTGTGTGTGTGTGTGTGTGTGTGTGTGTGTGTGTGTGTGTGTGTGTGTGTGTGTGTGTGTGTGTGTGTGTGTGTGTGTGTGTGTGTGTGTGTGTGTGTGTGTGTGCATCCTTTTAAACTACCCTCTTCCTCTCCACACACGTGGGTCAGTCACACACCCTTATTTTAAAACAACCAATTAGTACTATGAAATATAATTCTTAATCTTATCTATCTGCCCTCTCTCATTTACTTCTTAATCATGTTATAAAATATTTCTTCATTATCAAATTTAATTTTAATATTAATTAAATTGTCTAACCCTTTTTCTCTTTCTTTCAATATTTCTAACTCCTCTCTAAGCTTCCTTTCAACTGTGTTATTTACTACTTTTACAATTTCGTATTCTTCCAAAGGATTAACAAACTTGTGGTTGTCTTCTATGAAATGTCTTGCATATAACGAATTGGTTGTTCTATTACCTTCTCCACGTTTGTGGTCAGACAACCTGCATACGAATTTTCGTCCTGTCTCCCCTAGGTACACTTTGTTGCAGTCTTTACATTTTAATTTATAAATTCCGCTTTTCTGTAATATTGGAATTTTTTCTATATTCTTATTCCTTATCGTATCAAATACCGTTTCACGTTTTTTAATAGCTATATCTACTCCATATTTATTAAAACATTTTATAATTTTTCTAGTATGTGAACCTATGTATGTCAATGACCCTGCATAATTCTTTTGTTCTGGTTCTATTTTAGCTTTTTGTATGTTGACCCTTTTCATAACTTTATCCACTATGTTGGTGCTATAATTATTATTCCTTACAATTCCCTTTATCGTTTTTAACTCCCTATCTTTTGATTCAGTCTCTTTTAAACACTTCTGAGCTCTGTAACAAAAAGAATTGATTGCCGCCATTTTATATCTGTATGGGTGGTAAGACTCTCTTGGTATAATTATATCAGAATACGACTCTTTCCTAAATATCCCAAACTGTAGTTTCTCATTATCTTTAATTTCTATGTTTAAATCTAAGTAATTTATTTGCTTACCTCCTATCTCTTCCTTAAATTGTAAGTTTTTATCCTTATTATTTACCTCCTTTATAAACTGATGCACTTCTTCTATGCTCCCTTCCCAAATTACTAATACATCATCAACGTATCTAGACCATAATTTTATATTGTCTTTATACTTAGTGGAAGTTATTAATTGCTTTTCAAAATCATTCATGTATATTTCAGCAAGAATAGGGGATAATGAAGACCCCATAGGTAAACCTTTTTTCTGTATATAAAACTTGTTATTAAACCTAAAATAGTTCTGATTTACACATTCTTTAATTACTTTCATCAACTGCTTTTTATACCTGTATTCTCCCATATTATTATCGCTTATTAATTTAATAACTTTATTTACTGTGATATTAGTAAACATGTCCTTAACATCCAGTGATATCAATTTTGTATTTCCATTAATGTTAATATTTTCTAATTTTTCTATCAATTTTATATTATTCTCTATGTTGTATTTTGTCCCAAATTCATATTTATCTTTCAGTACTCTGCTAACTTCCTTTGATAATTTATAAATAGGTGCATTAATAAAAGAAACAATCGGTCTAATTGGTTTTCCTTCTTTATGTATCTTAACCTGACTTTTAAAAGTTGGTGCTGTTGGATTACTTTTCCAATAAATACTTTTTCTTATTTTCTTCTATAAATGTTATCTGTTTCATCATTTGTTTTATCCTTGACTGGTACTTACTTGTATAATCATACTTTATTTCCTCGTATGGTCCTTCCCTTATAAATTCTTCCGTTTTCTTTATGTATTCTTCCTTTCTCATTAGTATCATTGTATTTCCTTTATCCGCCTTCGTAACTATAATATCATTCTTCTTTATTTTATTCTTTAGTTTAGTTACAGTTGCTTTGATTTTTTGTTCATTCTTTGAATTATACAAACTTTTCTTAAATATTTTATCTACTACATTCCCTACTTCCCACCTTATTCTTTTTTTATCATTTTCATTTCCTAGTTTTTGTATTATGCTTTCGCATTCAATAATCGTTTTTTCTTGATTTAATTCTGGTGGCGGTGCGTATTTTAAGCCTTTCGCTAACATTTCTTTTTCTTCCGTATTGAAATTTACCTCTGTAAGGTTTATTACTCTTTTTTCATAGTTATTCTTAGAGAGGTGTTCCCTTTTTACTTCGTTCTTTCTTATTAATTTATTTAACTTATCTACCATTTTTTTATTTTTATTTTCCAATTTCTTTTCTACGTACCCCAAACCAAAATTATATAATATTTCTTCTAACTCTACATACGAGTATATTCTTAATAATTCTATGTGTCTGTCATATAACTCCCTATTATATCTATTGATTAAGCCATAGAGTGACCTTATTTCCAGTTTTATCCACAACTTCTCGCTTTGTTCTTTTACTTTTTTGGCTACACTGTTCTTATTTTTAATTTTAACTTGAGCGTACTTTGTGATGACATTATTATCCAGACATTGTTTATTAAACCATATATTTTACTTAAAACCCTCTTCAATTTAACTTTTAACTTAAGATATTTAAAAACTTTATTTACCTTATTGTTGTCGTTTATTACCTCATTGTTGTTGTCCATTACCTGTAGTCGATTGCACATCTTAACAGACGTTTAATGAAGAAATTTGTGTTAGTGGTTGAAATCACAATCAGAATTTCTGATTGTGATTTCAACCACTAACACAAATTTCTTCATTGAATCGAAAGCAATAAGCGTATACGCGAGTCAGACGGTGCAACGAAGAAAAGTCCTTTGAGATATCAATAGATAGGGTAGATATTAGAGAAAGTTTGGGGGTTTGTTTCTCCTCCACAGTGCATTCAGGAGACGACAGATTAGAAGGTAAAAAAGGTGAAAAAAGATTGGACTCGGAAGATTGAGACAAACAAGCGGGACCATGCCACCAAAGCGAACAATCGCGCAAAACGTCGGTGTGACATCCCCTAGAAATAATGTCAGCAGGATTATGTTGTGAATTGATATGATGCCATGTGTAGGCTTCAGTGAGACGCTGAATCTCGGCAACACGATTAGCGACGTAGGTCTTCTACCTAGAAGACTGGGCATGAATCCAGTGAAGGGACACCATGGAGTCAGAATACAGGTGAACACTATTGATAAGGGAATGAAGAGCAGGGGTGACTTTGAATAAGAGTCGCGATAACAACAAGCAACCGCAGAGTTCAATGCGGGGTAATGACACCTGTCGTAGGGGGGCCACGCGAGATTTGGAACACAGAAGGTGACAAGAGGCCGATTAATCTTGATAAATGACTCTAACGTAAACACAACACCCATAGCCCCTTTCAGAAGCATCCGCAAACCCATGTAATTCAACTATCTTTGCCTTAGACTTGCAGCGAATAGAACGTGGGACAATAATTTTACCGATTAGACATAATTTATCGCATAATGAACGCCAATGCAAGTGTAATTGCCCGGAGATTGGCTCATCCCAACCAAGATTGCACAGCCATAGTTGCTGCATAAACTGTTTGTAAAGGAAAACAATGGGACCAACGAGTCCGAGTGGGTCGTATATACCCGCGATAATCGATAGGATTTTCCTCTTAGAGATGCTTGATTCAACTGGGAATGACTTGATGTCAAACAAAAATGAATCTGTAGAGTTATTCCAAAGAATGCCGAACGTACGCACATTACCTTGTTTGTTTAACGGAAGTGATAAATTATTATGATCTGCGACCACACTGGGTTCATTTGATGCCCATTTATGCAGAGTGAGGCCGTATTGACTCAACAACGTACCTAAGTCAGATTTCAACTTGGTCAGATTAGAAATAGTGTCTGCACCGGTTAACAAATCATCGACATAGAAATCATTAATTATAGCTGACGCAGCGTCAGGAAAAGAAGCTTCATGATCCTTACCAATCTGAATAAGACAGCGAGTAGCCAAAAACGAAGCACTAGCAGTACCGTATGTTACAGTTCGCAATACAAAATGTTTAAACTGTTCGAAGGAAGAGTTACGCCACAGAATACGTTGATAATGACAATCCTTATCAGATACCAGAATTTGTCGATACATCTTCTCGATGTCGGCTATGAGAACATAGTTGTGCATACGAAATCGCAAAAGAATAGAAAAAAGATCTTGTTGGACGTTTGGGCCTACCAACAAAATATCATTGAGAGAAAAGCCATTGGTAGTTTTGGCCGAGCCATCAAAAACGACGCGAAGTTTTGTCGTAGAACTAGAATGTTTAAAGACGGCATGGTGAGGCAAATAGTAGGTATTTGAAACCACGGAATTGATAGAACAATCGTCGACAAGCGTCATGTGGCCAAGATCCTTATACTCCTGAATAAAGTTTGCGTATTCGCGCGCAAGCTCAGAATCACGCATGAACCGTCGTTCTAAACTCAAGAATCTCGCTTCAGCGTTAGCATAGGACTCACCCAACTGGGGATTGTCAGACTTAAATGGTAGCGAAACAATGAACCTACCCTCATTATTGCGATGAGTGGACTTAACAAAATGCTCCTCACAAGCTGAATCGTTACTAATGGGTGCATTATCAGGGATAGTTTCGGTCTCCCAAAATTTCTCAAGAGACGCCAAAATTTGACTGTCGTTGTTCCTAGCCAGGAACGAAACAGCAGGACCCTTATAACGGCAGTGTTTGGGCAGATTGCTTGCTAGAATGTAGCCTAACTTTGTTTCTTGTATAATAGGAAAGTGAGAACGGCGTACATATTTGTTAGCTAAAATTAAATCTAAATAAAATTGCGCTCCTAACAGTATGTCGATATCAGCTGATATGTTGAAATGTGGATCGGCGAGAAAAACGTTATCTGGGACGTTAAAATGATTTATGTCGAAAGATTGTGCTGGCAGTTTATGGGTTAATGCAGATAAGACCGCACATGTTGCTTCAAAGCTGAATCTTTAATAGCGAGAAATAATGCGAATAGACGCCAAGTTAGTGGCACAACACGCCGCATTATTAATACCTGTAATCGGTATGTTAGATTTAGTCAGGTTAAGCCGTAATTTCTTAGCAAATGATTCCGTACAAAAATTCACTTGTGACCCAGCATCCAATAGAACTCTTGCAAGTTGTCTGTTACCAGCCCGGTCGATAACAAACACAAGTGCTGTCGATAAGAGAACATTGTTTGTAGACTGTAACTTAAGTGAACAATAATTGCTACTGCTGGCAGAACCTGGTTTTGACACATTATTTATGTGCAGCAATGTATGGTGTCGTTTTGAACAGATCTTACATGATTGTTTGACCTTACAATTAGATGCAAAATGATCTGGTCTTAAACAATTGGTACAGCGTTTATGATTTAATACAAATTGCCCTCGTTCTGATGTGCTTAATGCACGAAATTTGTCACACATGTAAATTGGATGACTAGATTTGCAGCATGGGCATAAATAATTATTTGAAGCTGAGTGATAACTTTTAAATGCAGTGCTGCCAGCAGAGTTTCGTAATTTATGTTTGTCAGATTTATTATTGAACCTTAAAGTTAGCTTGTTGAGCTGCTGTCCGGCATCGATCGGTAATGTATTTTCTAACAACTGTCTACGTGCGTTTAAAAACTGAGTAAAGCTTTGAAAGTTAGGAAGATTATCGGGATCTATAGACTCCTTCCATAATTTAAACGTGGAATGGTCCAGTTTTGCTGACAATAATTGTACAGTAATAAGCTCAAATGAATCTACTGACAGTTGCATGGCCGCCAGCGAATTAACTGAAGACGTTATTGTATTTATGAATTCTGCCAAACTTTGGACAGAGTCCTTGGTTGTTGACTTTACTTCAAGCAAATTTTGAATATAATACTTCGCCAATATGAATTTGTTATCATATCTAGCGGACAGCAAACTCAACGCTATGGAATAGTTCTCATTACAAATAGGTAATGCCTTAATTAGATCTAGTGGCTCATTTTTAAGAGATGAATACAAAGAATGTAATTTCTGCACTGACGTTAAATCAGATCTGGCGTGTACCAAGTCCAGAAATATTGAATAAAAGTGCTGCCATTCTAAAATATTGCCTGTGAAGCAGGGCAAACTTATAGGTTTTAATTGCATATTGCTCATTAATACTGGAGATACAGTCTGAACGTTGAAAGTTTCTATTAATTGCAAGATATTGGCTTCTGTTGAATATAACAACTCTTCAAACTCAATTCGGTCTTCTTGAGCAGCGTTTATGTCCTTAGAAATGAGTTCAATTTCAGACTGTACCTCATCGTATTTTGTTGCCAAACATTGTAGACTTTCGAGTCTAACCGTTAAAAAATGTTGTGTATTAATGTTTTTACCAAAGTTAGTTATAGCCGAATTGATTCGCACTATGGCAGACTTTAAGCCGCCTCTCTTTCTAACCAACACTTTGAGGCCTTCTTCAGCCATTGTACGCACCTGTTAATGATGTCGTTGACGTCGTACCTGGTATGCGATGTCCTGGAGCGTCGAGGCCGTGGAATAGATGGCAGACACGCACGGACTGAATAGATGACTGCTCAATCTGGTGTGTAGACGCTAGCACATGGATGGTCTTGCAGTGGTGTCGTCACGAGGCTCAATGGCGACGAAAGAAATGCTGACTAAGTCCCGACACGGTCGGATCAGCGAATATGCTGAATCGCCCGTGATGGCCAGAAATTGGGGCAGAAAAATGATGAAGACCGCTCTAAAAGGTTTCAGAACAGTAAAATGACGAATCCAGGCACGGAGCGACCAAAAAATCTTAGAGGTTTCGTCCCGTAGGACCCTTAAATGTTAGGAAGAATGATGCTTCATGAAGTTATTGCCAGGATGCAGAATAATGACGATCGTGGACTGTATTTGATACATTTATTAAATTTCGTATTACAATTAAATCAGCATGCTAAGGTTGGCTATGTCTGAAAGACATTTAAATTTTGAATAAACCAAGTCGGTTACGAAAGCTACATGGCAAATGAGGCGCAAATGTGCAACACTCCACACTCATAAAAATGTTAAAGCCTAAGGCCTAGATAAATTGTCGTATGAATTGAGGCGCGAGTACACGGCACTCTAAGCTACATGAGAACAAGAATTAGCAATGTATTGCTAATGTATATTGTAAGTATACAATATAATGTTGTAGGGCCTAAAGCCTACATAGATTGTCTGACGACAAGAAAAATTATGAATGACAGAACAAGCCAGCAAAGGTTATGACGTCTGCCGCCTGCCGACGCACGTTGAACTGTGACGATGCATGACCCTGATATACGCAATTTAGAAAGTACAGATTAGCCAACCTTTAAATGCGAAAATTACCACATTACTGTCCACATTTCCGGCTGTTATCGTTTGCCATAGAAAATACCCTTGTTAAAATATAAAATTTTGCTGGAAAACAATCCCTTTCCCTTAACCGATCTTCACCAACACCAGCAGGTGTTGAGAACTCTAGAATACAGAGTTGTACGCAAAACATTATTTGATTCTATTTGAATTTGCGGCTGTTACCGTTTGCCAAAAAAAAAAATTACCCTTGATAAAAAAACCGTTTCTGGTAATCTACCCCTTTCCCTTAACCGATCTTCACCGAAACTAAAAGGTCTAGAGAACTCTACAATTCAGGACTGTATGCAAAACATTATTTGATTCTATTTGAATATGCGACTGTTACCGTTTGCCATATATAATACCCTTGTTAACAGTGGTGCCCACAGGGGGGGGATCATAGCGCAAGTTGCGCATTGAGAATTTTTGGGGGGGATTTTTTCAAGAATAACATTTTAAATCAACATTGATGGAAATTTTTACCGTGTTTGTGCAAGAAACTAAGCTATTAGTAAAAAACTAAAGCAATTGCATATCTTTATGATTGTTTTAACGAACTGGCGGCATAAATGTCTCTACCAGTACAACTAATAGTAAATTTTGTTTTGGAAATCTGACCCTGGCAGCCTGCAGCAGCATCCTGTCAATAAGTCAGAGTCCGTGACCGTGAATGTAAAAATGTGTGCGTGTGCTAAGCTTGTAGACCGGCGGGCAGTGGAGTAAAGGGAGCGGGTCCTCAGTTCTTATCTCTGGTCCACCAGCCGCGCGCGGCGGCAGTCTGCCCGTGAGTTTTACTCTGTAATGCGGTGCTTTGTTTGTGTGAGTTGGGGTTGAATGTAATCTCGTGTTTCTTGATAGTTGTCAAAATGCCGAAACAACTGAAACAATCGTTTAAGAATAAGTGTATGGAGGTTATGTGTAACACAACTCATCGAAAAGACAAGTGGTTAGAACATTGTAAGAAGAAACACGTCTATAAATTTAGACATAACCTAAACATTAGTTTTAAAATGGTTGAAGTGAAGTCCGGTGACGGCCCGATGCTGAATCTTCTGCTGACCCCAGTACCAGTCAACACCATAGTTTAGATTCTAGGTATGTAAAATATAATTATTTTTGTCTCGTTCAGTTACCGTTTGAATAGGCCAAAATACAAACATCTTTATATAAGATACAAAGGAATCGCTTTATTGCGTAATTTTTATTCGGGCTTATTAACATTTTTGTACTACCGGTAACATTTTATTATATTTGTTGTTCTGTTATTTCCACTAATACGGCAAACATTAAAAATAATAAAATAAAGCAAACAATAAAATAAAAACTTTGGGGAGGGGAGAGTTCTAAAATCGTTGTATTTTTTTAGATCGAACGTAACCAGTGATGTTGCTAACGATGACCCTACAACTGAGGACATGGATGTACCATCAACTTCAAGTGCGAAACCCCCAGACGAGTCCCAAGATATAAATCCAACATTTGATATCGTGGAGGGTGGAAATGAAGACAAAATGCAAGCTAAAGCACCTCCTTCGTTTGTGACTTCAAATTTAAATACTAAATTATCGTTACCGTCAAATGTAGAGATAGAAATCAGTAGCCCTTCAGGCTCAGATCTGAGTCCAGAACACATTCAAGCAGATAATGCAGACCCATTACCTGGTGTTCATGATGTAGAAGACCCTGCATCGTTTGCCAACATCAAACTATCGGCGGAGGAGATAAATTTGGGTCTTCGACTAGAAAATCAAGATTTGTCTTCGATGAGTTTCCCTTCAACAGGCGGAAGAAAATTTAATCCAGCTTGGAAAATCAGCACTTTACCTGATGGGACTAGAAGTAAAAGAAACTGGCTAGTTTATAGTCCGATGAAAGATGCGGTTTTTTGCCTGCATTGCACTCTATTTGCTCTGCCAGGAGAAAGAACGGTAACTGGCTAGTTTATAGTCCGATGAAAGATGCGGTTTTTTGCCTGCATTGCACTCTATTTGCTCTGCCAGGAGAAAGAACGGTATGGGGTACAACTGGCTGCAGAGGTTGAACTGAGCATCGAGGCAAGCGCTACACAGAACAGCATGAACAGTCAAAACAGCATTTATCTTCCCAAGTCGCTAGAATCCAGTGGATATCGCAGAAAAGAATAGACTCCTCACTTGCAGAAGAATCTGACCAACTCGTTCATCACAACAGAGAAGTGTTGTCGGTAATAATTGATTGTTGTCGGTATTTAGGTGAAGAAATGCTAGCATTCAGAAAAAAGGATGTTTCAGAAGGGAAATGGGTGAAACTGTTCTCACTGATAGCTAAGTATAATCTTGATGCCAGAGTGTACCTTGAAAAGATAGAAAAAATCAGAAACCAAAAGGGAAAATTGGGGTCAAATTTTCTCAGTTATCGAAATGTATTTGACTTGATTAATGTTATGAGTAACATTGTAGTCTCAAAAATAGTCAACAACATAAATTTAAGTAACACCTACTCAGTCATGCTGGATTCAATACAAGACATAAGCAAAAAAGAATGCACAGCGGTTTTGCTCCAATATGTTGAGCACCTAGATGAGCAAGGAGCTCCGAACAATCCAGTAAAACCGGAAGAACGGTTGATCAAAGTGTTCACAAGTGGCGACACAACAGGGGAAAACCTAGCCTATGAATTAATGAACACTCTAAAATCCATAGGAATCAACCCTAATGGCATGGTGGGGCAAAGCATGGACGGAGCAGGGAACATGAGAGGTCGGTACAATGGCTTAAAATCTGTTGTCCTTAGAGAGAGTCCCCGAGCATTTTATGTATGGTGTTGTTCTCACCGGTTTGCATTAGTGGTAGAAAAGTCTATTGATGTTTGCCCTCAAAAGCGAAACATGTTCTCCCTCCTTCAAGAGATGTACGTTTTCACGTCTGGGCATCGAGGTCACCACATGTTTATCGACAATTTGAAAAAGGGCCTAGCACAAAACAAAATGAAAAGAGTAAAACGAGTGCAGACTACAAGATGGTCGAGTAAGAGTGATGCTCTCAAAACTGTGCTAACATGTTACAAAACCATCAAAGAGACCCTCAAAGAAATCTGTCTTGACAAGAAATCTGACAATGATACTAAAGCGTCTGCAAAAGTACTGATCAACAGTATGTCAGATTATGAAAATATATGTGCCATGCACACTGCTTCAACTATATTTAAAGTTCTTTCTCCAATCACAATTTGCTTATAAGCCAAATCAGTTGATTATGGCATGATACCAGCAGTTATCTCAGAGACGAGGGCGAAACTGAAGACATTAAGAAGTGAAAAAGAGTGGGACAAACTTACAAGTTCAATAACACAATTTTCTGATCAGCACAACGTCTCGCAAGTCCGAACTCAGCGAAACCGAAAATGGAAACGCCTCATAGACGAACTTTCGATAGACGAAAATATTGATGACCCTGTAAAGAGAATGAAGGTTGAGGTTTATTTCCTAGTCTTAGACTCATTATTGTCTCAACTGAATGATCGTTTCCCGGACAGCTCGCTTGCCATGGTTAAACAAATGTCTTATTTTTCTCATGGAGGAATTATGAAAATCGCACATGAATTGGAGACTGGAAAAGACTTCAACCCCGATAAGATAAAAGAGCTGTGTGATTATTACAACCTGGACAATGACCTAATTGCTTCAGAATTGAAGACGTTTTGCAATGTGTACAAAGTCACTCACGCAGACATCGACATATCAGACATGTTACATTCCCCTGAAGCTGAAAGGATGGAGATAATAGAGGATGAAGTGCAAATCCCGGCGGTGGCAGAGGATCAAGATGGCACTAAAAATGAGGAGGTAAAGGAAGGAAATTTACAAAGTGAGAAACATAGGATGATGGACCAATGGATAATGAGAGGATTCATTAGACCATTCAGGTGTGTCCTTAACCTTTCGGCTCTACCTAATCTGACAGTGATGTACCGAATATTGTTATCTCTTGTCGTGACCAGCTGCTCTGCAGAGAGAACGATGAGCCGTTTGAAAATAGTGAAAAATCGGCTTCGGAACAGCATGGGAGACTCTTGGCTGTCAAGTTTGTTGATTCTATCCTGTGAAAACAACGTACTGAGCCAGATACAAAACGAAGAAATCATTAACCAATTTGCAACCACAAATGTACAAAGCAAAAAGCTGCTTTTGTACAAGACATTTAAACAAGGTGATAACTAATGTAAATGTATATTTTTGCACAAACATATTTTTCCTATCATAATTCAAACTATATTGTACGTCGTTTTTGCGTCATTTCATTGTATTGGTTTTAATAGTACAATTATTTAAAATGCATTTTTAGTTTAGCAACACATTTGTTAAATACAATTTGCTAAGTACAATATTTGCTTGGTTTTTAATTACTCCAATACCCTTTGAATCTAGCCTGTTTTGTTCAAAGTAATGACATACAAAACTTCTAAACAATATTATTAGGGCTAATGATAAAATTCTGTAAGCCTAAACTGGCCATCCACGTTCCAATATGACCAATATGTTTTAAAATATATCTCTCAAATGTCTTTGCTTCTCATCCACACCCACACCAGTGTAGCGCCTTATCTTTTAAAACAATGATACAATTTAAAACAACTTAACAAGTGTAATAATTATCGTAACTGTAGTGTAGGATCTTGTTTTGTTTTTCATGACTTTTTTAAATAAAATAATTTGTATAGGCTTCAATTGGGGGGGGGGGGAGTGCTGAGACTTTTTGTGGGGGATTTGCGCATTGGGCCTTGGGGGGGTGGGTACCACTGCTTGTTAAAACAAAAAAGTTGCTGGTAAACTACCCCTTTCCTTTAACCGATCTTCACCAAAAACAATAGGTCTTGAGAACTCTACAATTTAGAGTTGCATGCAAAAAAATTATTTGATTATGTTTGAATTTGTGGCTGTAATCGTTTGCCATAGAAAATACCCTTGTTAAAACATAAAACGTTCCTGGTAAACTACCCTTTCCCCTTAACCGATCTTCACCAAAATCAAAACGTCTTGAGAGCTCTACAAGTCCGGGCTGTATGCAAATAATTATTTGACTCTGTTTGAATTTGCGGCTGTTATCGTTTACCATAGAAAATACCCTTGTTAAAACATAAAACGTTGCTGGTAAACTACCCCTTTCCCATAACCGATCCTCACCAAAAACAATAGGTCTTGAGAACTCTACAATTCAGGGCTGTATACAAAATATTATATGATTCTGTTCGAATTTGCAGCTGTTATCGTTTGCCATAGAAACAAATTACCCTTGATTAAAAAAAAAGGTTACTGGTAAACTACCCCTTTCCCTTAACCGATCTTTACCAAAAACAAAAGGTCTTGAGTACTCTACAAATCAGAGCTGTATGCAAAACATTATTTGATTCTGTTTGAATTTGCGGCTGTTATCGTTTGCCATAGAAAAAATCTACACACACACTTTTCGAAAAATGACTTTTTTTCATGTTTTGAGTGTAGTACAATCAGAATCTGCAATAATCTCGAACACGATTTTTTTGCCATCACCATACTTCCATTTCCTTAAGGAACATGGAAGTAAAAAAATTGCCATTGACAAAAAAACGTTGCTAGTAAACTACCCCTTTCCATTAACCGAGCTTCACCAAAAACAATAGGTCTTGAGTACTCTACAATACAGGGCTGTATGCAAAAGAGTAGTTGATTCTGTTTGAATTTGCGGCTGTTATCGATTGCCATAGAAAACTCTTACCCTTGATTTAAAAAAAACTGTTGCAGGTAAACTACCCCTTTCCCTCAACCGATCTTCACCAAAAACAATAAGTCGTGAGGTGAGTACTCTACAAATCAGGGCTGTATGCAAAAAATGATTTGATTCAGTTTGAATTTGCGGCTGTTATCGTTTGCCATAGAAAAAAATCTATAGACAGATAGACACACAGACACACACACACACACACACACACACTTTTCGAAAAATGACTTTTTTCATGTTTTGAGTGTAGTACAATCAGAATCTGCAATAACCTAGAACACGATTTTTTTTGCCATCACCATACTTCCATTTCCTTAAGGAACGTGGAAGTAAAAAATTACCCTTGATTAAAAAAAAGGCTGCTAGTAAACTACCCCTTTCCGTTAACCGATCTTCACCAAAAACAATAGGTCTTGAGTACTCTACAAATAAGGGCTGTATGCAAAACATTATTTGATTCTGTTTGAATTTGCGGCTGTTATCGTTTGTTATAGAAAAAAAAATCCACACACACACACTTTTCGAAAAATGACTTTTTACTTCCATGTTCCTTAAGGAAATGGAAGTATGAACGTTCCTTAAGGAAATGGAAGTATGGTGATGGCAAAAAAATCGTGTTCGAGATTATTGCAGATTCTGATTGTACTACACTCAAAACATGAAAAAAAGTCATTTTTCGAAAAGTGTCTGTGTGTGTGTATGTCTGTCTATGTGTCTATCTGTGTGTCTATAGATTTTTTTTTCTATGGCAAACGAAAAGAGCCGCAAATTCAAACAGAATCAAAAAATTTTTTGCATTCAGCCCTTATTTGTAGAGTACTCAAGACCTGTTGTTTTTGGTGAAGATCGGTTAAGGGAAAGGGCTAGTTTACCTGCAACGGTTTTTTTTTTAATCCAGGGTAATTTTTATCTATGGCAAACGATAACAGCCGCAAATTCAAACAGAATCAAATAATGTTTTGCATACAGCCCTCAATTGTAGAGTTCTCAAGACCTATTGTTTTGGTGAAGATCGGTTAAGGGAAAGGGGTAGTTAACCAGCAACGTTGTATGTTTTAAAAGCGTATTTTTTATGGCAAACGGTAACACCCGCATATTCAAATAGAATCAAATAATGTTTTGCATACAGCCCTGATTTGTAGAGCACTCAAGACCAATTGTTTTTGGTGAAGATCGGTTAAGGGAAAGGGATAGTTTACCGGCAACGCTTTTTTATCAAGATTAATTTTTTTCTATGGCAAACAATAACAGCCGCAAATTCAAACAGAATCAAATAATGTTTTGCATACAGCCCTGTATTGTAGAGTTCTCAAGACCTATTGGTGTTGGTGAATATCGGTTAAGGGAAAGGGGTAGTTTACCTGCAACATTTTATGTTTTAACAAGGGTAATTTTTTATATGACGAACGATAACTGCCGTAAATTCAAACAGAATCAACTACATTTTTGCATACCTTTTTGAATTATACAGAACACAAGGTCTGTTGATTTTGTTGAAGATCGGTTAAGGGAAAAGGATAGTTTACCGGGAACGTTTTATGTTTTAACAAGGGTGATTTTTTATATGACGAACGATAACTGCTATAAATTCAAACAGAATCAACTACATTTTTGCACACCTTTTTGAATTATACAGAACACAAGGTCTGTTGATTTTGTTGAAGATCGGTTAAGGGAAAAGGATAGTTTACCGGGACTGTTTTATGTTTTAACAAGGGTGATTTTTTCTATGACGAAAGATAACTGACTTAAATTCAAAGAGAATCAAATAATGTTTTGCATACAGCACTGAATTGTAGAGTTCTCAAGATCTATTGTTTTTGGTGAAGATCGGTTAAGGAAAAGGGGTAGTTTACCAGCAACGTTTTATGTTTTAACAAGGGTATTTTTTATGGCAAACGATAAGAGCCGCAATATCAAACAGAATCATGTAATTTTTTGCATACACCACTGAATTGTAGAGTACTCGAGCCCTGTTGTGTTTGGTGAAGATCAGTTAAGGGAAAGGGGTAGTTTACCTACAACATTTTATGTTTTAACAAGGGTAATTTTTTCTATGGCCAACGATAACAGCCGTTAATTCAAACAGAATCAACTTCTTTTTGCATAGGTACCTTTTTGAACTATAGAGAACTCAAGGTCTGTTGATTTTGTTGAAGATCGGTTAAGTGAAAAGGGTAGTTTACCAGAAACGTTTTATGATTTAACAAGGGTAATTTTTTTTATTTACGAACGATAACTGCCGTAAATTCGAAGAGAATCAATTAATTTTTTGCATACCGTCATGAATTGTAACGAAGTGATGGCTTGTTGATTTTGGTGTAGATCGGTTAAGGGAAAGGTGTAGTTTACCTGCAACACTTTATGTTGTAACAAGAGAACTGTTTTCATGACGAACGATAACTGACGCACATTCAAACAGAATCAAATATTGTTTTGCATACATCCCTAAATTGTAGAAGTCTGAAGGCCTATTGATTTTGGTGAAGATCGGTTAAGAGAAAGGGGTAGTTTACCTGCAACGTTTTATGTCTTAATAAGAGTTAAGTACTTAATTTTGATAAACAAAGTATCCTGATAAGAAGCTCATAATAATCCACTGTAGAAACATAGATGAAATATCTATAAATGAAGAGGCTAGTTGATCGGGGTGGGGGTAATTTTCTATTAATGAAAATTATAGTTTAAGAGGGAGGGGAGAATTTTTTATGTGTACTACGTTATCGGCAACAAAGAAGTAGTTTTTTGTTAAAATTCCTTCCCGGGCCGTTGTCCAATGTTTTCTTCAAACCACACATTTCGGCAGTGCCATCAACAGCCATCAGTGAAAATCGGGTGCGAAAACGTGAGGTGGTATATGTTAGTGACCACAAGTACTGTGGTTAAGGCTGAAGCAATAGAAAGAAGTAGTTTCTATGGAAATATTTCAAATCGAATATGATTTTAAATATAAATCATAGAACGTGGAAGTCATGTATGGTTCTCCATACCCATATTTTCGCAATGTGTGTGTGTGTGTGTGTGTGTGTGTGTGTGTGTGTGTGTGTGTGTGTGTGTGTGTGTGTGTGTGTGTGTGTGTGTGTGTGTGTGGATTTTTTCCTATGGCAAACGATAGCCGCAAATTCAAACAGGATCAAAAAATTTTTTGCATACAGCCCTTATTTGTAGAGTACTCAAGACCTATTATTTTTGGTGAAGATCGGGAAGGGGAAAGGGGTAGTTTACCAGCAACGTTTTTTTTTTAATCAAGGGTAATGATTTTCTATGGCAAACGATAACAGCCGCAAATTCAAACAGAATCAAATAATTTTTTGCATACTGCCCTTATTTTTAGAGTACTCAAGACTTATTGTTTTTGGTGAAGACCGGTTAAGGGGAAGGGCTAGTTTACCTGCAACGTTTTATGTTTTAACAAGGGTATTTTCTATGGCAAACATAACAGCCCCAAAATCAATCAGAATCAAATAATGTTTTGCATACAGCCCTGAAATGTAGAGTTCTCAAGACCTGTTGTTTTTGGTGAAGATCGGTTAAGGGAAAGGGATAGTTTACCTGCATCACTTTATGTTTTAAACAAGGGTTTTTTCTATGGCAAACGATAACAGCCGCAAATTCAAACAGAATCAAATAATGTTTTGCATACAGCCGTGAGTTGTATAGTGCTCAAGTCTTATTGTTTTTGGTGAAGATCGGTTAAGGGAAAGGGTAGTTTACCTGCAACGTTTTGTGTTTTAACATGGGTATTTTCTATGGCAAACGATAACAGCCGCAAAGTCAAACAGAATCAAAAAATGTTTTGCACACAGCCCTGAACTGTATAGTTCTCAAGACCTATTGTTTTTGGTGAAGATCGGTTTAAGGGAATGGGGTAGTTTACCCAGGGGCGGTCCAAGGGGCGGGCCAAGGGGGCCACGGCCCGGGGCGCTGGCTATGGGGGGGGCGCTAAAATGATAAAAAATTAGATTTTTAGTAAAAATGGTAGGTCTACATTCCCTTATAAAAAAAACACATTCTTTGCGCATATGGCTTTTCAAGGGTTGTGTAACTGTGAGTTATATGTAAATATTATTAATTTTGTTATTGTGAATACGTTTGACAAATTTACAATTAATTCTGTACTACATGTTTTCGTGTGGCAGCTCTCAACTAACAGCGCTGTTCGGGATCGCTGAGGCTCGGTGACAACAATCGTTTGTGTTCGGTAAATATAAGGATTCCGATTATAACCCCTGCCCCTCCTTAACATTACAGGCTCACAGCTGCCGTTTTCATGTCCAAGTTTGTTTGCATGACCTTCAATCCTGAAACATCTGATTATTCGCCTCAGTCCATTAGTCAGTGAGTCAGAAGTGTGTGTTGTCATTCTTTGAAAGTGTGTAGTGTAGTAGTTCATTGTTAATATTGTGCAGTGTTTTTTATTTATTTTATTCATTAACCAGACGTAATATTAAGGTACGGTTACTAAGGTACAGTAAATGTGCACTGTTATGTTATCGCCTCATTATTTCTATATTCTAAAGAATGTAATTGCACTGCATTTTCAAAAATAGTATTTTAATTTTATTAATTGAACAAAGCATTGGGACAAAAAGTACAATGTGTTCTTGTTACAGAGGACAGTGGTGAAACATCTAAAAAAACTAAAAAGCCTTCTAAAGGTGAAAGCCGGTTTAGGCTGTAAGGTAAAACTTTACGTTTTTACTTATAAAAAACTTAGTGTTCCGAGTCGTCAGTACTATAGTGATATTTAGTTAAGTAACGGACACGTCATGGACAACGAAATCCAAGAATCTAAAAAGACTCCAACTGAAGATTTGAGTGATCATACAAATGAAATTCCACTGAATGAAAATGACTTAAATGATATTGGACAATGGCCTGTTCTCACTACCCAAATACGAGACCAAATAATAAAAAATGACCCGTGTAAAATAGTTGGCCCCGATTCTCGATTTCCTGTTGATACTCCAAAAGATTGCGGTAGTAAATCTTCAAGGATTAGAAATTTTTCTTTATTTCACTTTACAAGAAAATTGCCTAACAATGAGGCTTCTTACCGGACATGGCTTCAATATTCAGATAAAACAAATCGAGTTTTCTGCTTTTGCTGCTTACTGTTTGGTAATAACCAATCACAATTAGGCCAAAGTGGAATTAACAATTGGAAGCACATTGGTAAATATTTAATGCAGCATGAAACATCTAGCGAACCCTTTATTTGCTATGGTAAATGGAGAGATGCTGAAAAGAACCTTCTTGGTAACAAAGGTATTGATAGTGAACTTCAAGCTGCAATTCAAAAAGAGGCAGAACACTGGAAAGGGGTTTTAGAATGACTACTTCAAATAACGATGTTCTTGTCTGAACATAACCTGGCATTCAGAGGAAGTCAAGAAAAGCTCTATGCTAACAACAATGGTAATTTTCTAAGTCTGATTCAACTTCTTGATAAATATGACACGGTGTTAGCTGAGCATATACAATGAATTCAGTCAAAGGAAATCCATGATCACTATCTCGGAAAGACTATTCAAAATGAACTTATTACTCTCCTTGGAACACAAGTAAGAAATGAAATCATTGACAGAGTCAAGAAAGCAAAATACTTCTCTCTTATACTTGACTGTACGCCTGATGTGAGCCATCAAGAACAGCTGTCATTCACTTTTAGATTTGTCGACTGTACCACTAATGATGTTAAAGTTAAAGAGCATTTTTTGTCATTTCGTCCGATTTGTGAGTCGACAGGGGAAGGCCTGATGAACTCCCTTCTGCAGGAAATAGAAAATACTTGTGGCCTTGACATGAACAATTGGAGAGGTCAGGGCTATGATAACGGTGCCAACATGGTTGGAAAAAATAAAGGTATTCAATCTAGAATTCTAAAAATGTTTCCCCGAGAATTTTTCAACCCATGCGGATGCCACTCCCTAAACCTATTGTCGGTGATGCTGCTTCATCATCTGTTAAAAGTATATCCTTATTTGGTGTCTTGCAACGCCTTTTTGTGCTCTTTTCTTCTTCCACCAAAAGATGGAAAATACTCCAAGACAGTGATATTAACCTAACTATTAAAGAGGTTTGTAAGATGAGGTGGGAATATAGAATTAATAGTCTGAAAGCAGTTCAATACCAGTTGGTACAAATATGCGAGGCATTAGCCTCAATGCAAGAAGAATTAAATGATCACAAAGCTACATCAGAGGCAAAATCCCTAGAAACACATCTATCCTCTTATGATTTTATAGTAACATTGGTAGTTTGGTATGATGTTTTATTTCAAATCAACTTAGTTAGCAAAAATATGCAAAGGGTTCTTACTGATTTGCCAACTGTTGTATCCCTTTTGAAGAAATGTGAACAGTACTTAAAAGACTACCGTGAAACTGGTTATTCTGGCGCCGGTGCTGCAGCTAAAGATATTGCAGAGGAGCTTGGCATTGAATCCAAGTTCAAGAAAATATCAAGAAGGAAGAAAAAAAGGCAGTTTAACTATGAAGCACCAGATGAAAGTGAAGCTCTATCTGAGCCGGAGAGTTACTTTAAAGCCACAGTTTTTTATCCACTTATTGACAGCGCTTTAACTTCTATTCAAGAGAGGTTCTGCCAGCTTGACAACCACAATGAAGTGTGGGGCTTCCTATATGATATAAAAAACCTACCAGACTCTTCCATTTTGAAAGCCAAGTGCATCACTCTTCAAGAAACACTTGTAGATGCAAACACTGGAGAAAGTGATGTAACCGGTCAGCAGTTGTGCGATGAAATGATGCATTTTCAGGCACTGTTGAAAAACACTGAAGTAGAAACTCCTGCGCATTACTTAAACTTTATTTTAAAGAATAATATGGAAGACTGTTTCCCAAACACATGGATATGCCTGAGAATACTTCTGACAATTCCCATTTCCGTGGCAAGTGGAGAGCATAGTTTTAGTAAACTAAAACTAATCAAAACATATTTGCGTTCCTCAATGACCCAAGAACGTTTGTCAGCATTAGCTATAATATCAATTGAGAGTGACATTGCTAGAAGCCTAGACCTCTCTTCTGTTATTGAAAAATTTGCTGAAAGTAAAGCTAGGCGTCGAAAATTTAAGTAAACGCTATTGGTTGTTGTTCCTGAACCGACTCTCAAAAGTTTAATATAATCTAAGTAAATTAAACAATTTAAATTTCTATTGTATCATTAATTGGAATATTATTACATACATCTTTAATATCATATTGGTGTTAAAATATTTTGTGACGTAAAAAAAATAATTTTTTATTTGATATATTTTTTATAAATGTAATGTGTATGTTAAATGTAATGAGTATGTACAACAATTATTTGAAAGTACAATAAGTATTTTTTTTTTTGAAAGTATGAAATGTGAAAGCGGAATGTTTACGGGCATAGCATTTATGATCCAAGCGAGCTATGGAGACCATCTGTGTTAGTGTTCAGTGTTAGTGTCGCCTAGATTGGATAACACGAAGGTGATCAGGGAACATTGGTATCGTAAAGCAATATTTTTATATGTCAACTCTATTAAATAACTCAAAAGCTCAAATTTAAAGAGACCAAAGAATCCATATAAATCAATTGGGATTCCTTGAGATAAAGTCTAACAAACATGCTCAACTCAAAGACTGTTGTCGTATATTAATAAATTAATAAATAAATCGTAAATCAAATCAATTGCATTATATTAAAATTGAGACATTAAAATAGTAGTAATAAGAATCAAAAGCAATACGTGTCAATTAGAATAAAGTCTACAAATGAGAATTAATAAATAATCAATTATCTTTCTAAATTTGTATAAGTATTTGAGTAAACCCTTTTCATTTACCACAAATCAAGTTAAATTTTGGTTGGCGGCCTGGCAAAAAGAGAATACGCATAACAGATCTTGCAAGCAGAAGACAGTTCCAAGTAAGTAGACACAAGTTAAATACACACAAACCAGTTACTTATTTGTGTCATCAAATAAATTAAGTACTATTTACAAAGTACCATCTTTTGCATAAATAATAGTATTCAATTAAAAAACACCAACAACGTAAAAAGTTGTAATTTACACATTTTCAAATGACAATTATATGCTTTACATATTAAATTTTCTTTGATACTACATAAATTATTAATTTAATTTTTTAAAAACAATAGGTCTTGAGAACTCGATAATTCAGGGCTGTATGCGGAACATTATTTGATTCTGTTTGAATTTGCGGCTATCGTTTGCCAAAAAAAAAATCTATAGACACACAGACAGACACACAGATAGATAGACAGACAGACACTTTTCGAAAAATTACTTTTTTCATGTTTTGAGGGTAGTAGAATCAGAATCTGGAATAATCTTGACCATGATTTTTTTTGCCATCACCATACTTCCATTTCCTTATGGAACTTGGAAGTAAAAATGGTATCTTAATTATTATCCGAAATTTTGGTTATCCGAAACCGCCTTCCTCCCTTTCTTTCGGTTAACTGAGGCGTTATACTGTACTGTTTTATGACTTTGTTAAATTTATATACATATATAAATGTGACCCTTATGCTTCCACACTTACATCCTTGAATAGAACAAAATTAATAACAAATAACAACTTATTTTTCTTTTAATTTTTTTAGTTTTGTTCACAAAAATTTTAAACCTCCCAGAGCCTGCTTGAAGCATCCCCCCTTCCATATGAGGAAATCGTGGTACATGAATACTGGAAGGAAAAAACATTTGCATGTGGTTAATTCAGTGGCGAGATGGCCGGTTATTGGGAGCTTCGGCAATACAAAGCAAATGGAGTGAAGGGGAAGTGTTACTGTATCAGATTTTGAGAGCAAAGCAGACGAAATTTTACGAAAATGTACGAGTCTAGTCATAGCTGGCTTGAGCGAATCTCTTGTTCGCTTTCTCTCACACGTTCTTGTTGGGTTTTTTGTTTTTGGTTTTTAAGTACACTACTTACATAATTTGTATTTCTCGTACTATATTAAACTAGTATGATCCTTGACCTGCAGAAATCGGTCACTATTTTGAACGAAGTACATTTATTATTACATAATTTTAGTATTAGATAATTATGAAAAACATTAGGTCTACAACAGTCACTATTACTTTACTATTTCTTTAGTAATATAACAGTAGTAGAGCACACAATCCAATCATACAATAAACACAGTGGCGGCTCGTCGTTATGAACATGGGAGGGGCTCTTTCATAAGGTCGAAACTATCTCTACACAAACACACACGCACGCGAATGCGCACACACAGATACACACACTCATTCACTTTCTTGTATGTATTTTTATAAATTTATAAAATTGTCAAAATTAGTATACTCATAACATTTGATTTTACTGTAAGTATTTTATTTTTAAGATATGTGAATAATAAGAGTGGAAATTCAAAATATTTTATAGAACAGAAGTACATAGCTATATACCACAGGGCAAATGTGAAAGCTATATTTTTAAAATTAGACCAAGCATCAGAATTCAGGAGGAAGTTGTATTAAGTAGCAAGGTATTAATCTTCTACCACTTGAAATATACTTAGTCACATTTAATATCAAAAATAAATTAATCTACGACTGAAAATTCATACCTTTAGTTATATTGTTTGTAGCAGAAGTCCATCCTCCTATCCTCCTCTCCTTCTGTGCAGCGAAGTGGTTGATCACATGTTCATTGAAATTGGGGGTAGATAATAATTTCTTTTCAGTTGAACACATGGCGAGTGCACTGAGTCTACCTTCTTTCATTGTGCTCCTGGTAAAAGTCTTTATTCGCTTTAAAGTTGAAAAACATCTTTCACTTTCTGCAGTGGTCATTGTGCAGATGATCTGAAGTAATTTCACTGATTCGGGGAGCACATCTCTCAGATTATTATCATAAATAAAATTAAGCAACCGTAATGAGCCTGTTGCCTCAGAAAAATCACTTCTACTGTATATTACTACCAACTCTTGTTTCAGTTCTATTTTATTCAAGTGGAATAAATTTACAGCAATTTCTAATTCATTTTCAGGAAATTTATTTTTGAACTCAGGAAACAAACTTGGCTGAAATAACTTGGCTACCGACAAATGATCTAAGAAATTAAAGCGATTGTCAATTCCAGTCATGATAACATCACACACTTCTTTTGCCACAATGTGTCTTCTATCATCAAATCGGCCACGTTTTCTACTGGGGCCTGAACAAGATAAATCATTTTCAGTTCCATCAAGTTCGCTAGAACTGGGCTGGTCAACCTCAGGCAAGTTTCTTACTTTTTGGATTATAGACTTAAATTCGCCTATATATTTTAAGACCTTGATGCAGTCGATTGCCTTGTTCTGAAGCTCGTTGTACAAAATATCACAATGGGGCATTATTTTATTAAAAAATGTTACCCAGAAAATGAAATCGTTGTCTTTAAGAAGGTTGCTTAAACCAACTGCTTTGTTTACAGTTGTATAATCATTGCTGTCATCGTCTAATATTTTATTTAAGCATTCTTCTATTTCATTTTTATACTTAAATAATGTGCTGACAATTCTAGACTTGAAGTTCCAACGAGTGCCAGAGCTCTTTGGTATTCGTTTTTTCATGTCGTCAAGTACTGCTGTTCTTTTAGTCGATTGTGAAAAAAAGGATGAAAATGCTTCAACATTACTGAAAAATATTTTTATCTGTTTATTTTGTGTTGCGCAGCGTTCAATGATCAAATTTAGTTGATGCGCGTAACAGTGTACGAAATGTGCATTTTTGTACACAGCTTTGACTCTTGCCTGCACACCTGTGTGCTGGCCACTCATGACAGAAGTGCCATCGTAGCTTTGAGCAATCACTCTTTCAGGTGTTTTGTCAATTTTTAGCTTTTCCAGCTCGTTAAAAATTGCTTCACTAACAGATGCTGCGTAATGACCTTTGGGTACTACAAAACTAACAAATCTTTCATTTACAACCCCATTTAACTCGTATTTGACAACAAACACTAGCTGAGACAATGTAGCACAGTCAGTTGTCTCATCGGCTTCAATAGCAATATATTTAGTTTGAGTAATTTCGTCGCATATAATTTCCAAGCACACGGCATATATGGAATCAAGTAAATCATTTTGGATGGTTTTGGAAAGCCCTAAAAACACTCGGTTATTGCTTTTTTCAATATGTTGTTTTAATGTAGAGTCTAACTCTGCCATTAGGTTGACAAGACCACGAAATATGCCAGGGTTGTTAGATGTGTCAGTGCCACTTTCGTCATGCCCCCTTAATGCAAGTTCAAAAGCTCCACAAAACTTCACAGCATCAATCAACTCACTTAAAATGTACCGATTTTTTGATACTTCCTCATTTAACTTTTGAATTCTTAATCTATATGCACTGTCTAACTGAGATCCAATGTCAACCTTCCCAAGTACTGCATACTCGATACACGCATTTATATGTTTTTCACTTAATTTATGTTTTTTAAGTTTTTCACTCAAATGCTTAATATCCGAGACACCATCTACAGTCCAGGTGGGATCCTGTACGCCCATTACTATGCACGGGTAACAGAAAAATGAGTTTTTTATTCCACACCCACACAACCAATCAGCATAATTATACAAATGAATACTAAATTTCCGATTGTAGCTATTCCTACTCTTAGTGGATTTTTGTACTTGATTAATCACCATATTAGGCCTAGGAGGCCCTAATCTTTTAAGTTCAACCCTGTGCTCTAAGTTCTTTATCCCTTGGCTAATAATTTTACTTACATCATTCGTAATTACAAAGTTAGAATCCGTGTTATTCATTATGACACACATTACCCCACTAAACACAATAAGTCTGTTTGCAAACAAGGAGTGCCAATAACTGCTACACTGCTGGCCGCTGGCGCTGGCTGAGATGATTTGCGCATGCGTGGCCAAGGATGGAGTCCCAGCATGTCCGTAAGAACACAGCTGATTGACGTCACCGCACGGTTAGAGCTGTATGCTGTATTTTCCATTTACACTGCACACAGTAGCTTTGGGCTCTATGGCCAACGCCCGCAACTCAACTCCGGACTTTAAACGTCAAATGTTTTCCGTTGTATTATTGTTTTGATGCGTATAGGAACTTTTTTAATTGATTTGGTGAAAAATTAATAATTAATTATTACTTTTTATTTTATTGGGAGGGCTGCGCCCGAGAGCCCTTATGGGCAAGCCGCCACTGAATAAACACAACAAAATTGGAAACATTCGGATTTGGATTATGATTCCTTATACTCCCACTGTTTGCTGTATTTTCACAATTTTTTTTTTAATTTTGTCTTTTTTGGCCCTGGAGTACCAAGATTTTGAAATTTCCTAAACTTAACAGTACATTCAGATGCAAGTTAAAATTATTTTTAAGTTTAAAAATTCACCACATGAATTTCTGAGATTTTATAAAAATTTTAACCCGTTTAGATCCTTGAGGAACGCCTGCGGATACGGGGCGGATTAAATAGCACACTCCGTAGACGCTCACTCTGAAGGTTTTGTCGGTAGGCCAGTTTGTGAGTAGGTCTTCGAGCCAGACTTTGTAAAAGGCTTTGCCCACGTCTAACAGGACAGCGCTGGTGGACTAATGCCTGCTAGTTGTGTAATGACACTCAGTAGTCGTGTGCGCCTGCCGGCAGAGTCGCTCGACATTGCTGGCAAGAGCGATATAGGAAGGAAGCTATTGCGGCTTGTTGCAGCACTCACGCGCAGTGTCGGATTTACCACTAGGCCGTCTAGGCCGCAGGGTCAGAGGGGGCCGCAAGCTACACATTCTTTTTTTAACGGAAGTAGTTTTATAAAAGTAGGAGGCAATTTGATTTATTTAAGTATGATTTTTTGAAATTAAATGATCAGTTCTTGTTAATAATACAAATGGAATACAGTTCTTATTTAAATATTGCGCACTTATTTTTAAAACGTTGGCATGCTTGAAAACTAATCTGCGCATACGAATTTTGAACGTCCGCTATATTGCCCCCGAATTTACACGACCGTGGTACCACCGTACCACCCTTGTTTGTTATCATTGTTTATCTGGGTTGTGGCTGAACGGTTTGCGATTTGAGGTTATGTTTTTATTTTATGTTGAATATAAAGAAAGTGTTTAGCTTTGGTTAGTGGGCAGCGTGTTCTTTCGTTGATATTTATTAGCGTGAAAACTTTATGAACATGTAATTGAATCCGTCCACTAAACGTATTCATCATGAACATGAACATTCACACGGCTAGTGGACCCTACAAACGTAAGCTAAAAAAAAATAAATAAAGAGGAAGCTCATTTGGAAACAATAAAAAAACTTGGGGGCCGCTCAGAAAACTTGGCCTAGGGCTTCAAAAATCTTAAATCCGGCATTGCACGCGTTCAGTTATTTTCGGGTGGAATGCTTGTTGAAGAAGCTATTTTATCTGCGATGTCTGTAACGTAATTTTATTATTGGTCGAGTCTTCTCCGAAAGCCTTCTTAACCTTTGTGATAGTTTCTGCGGACGAATGTTCGTAAAGTTTAATACAAATTCGCTGATCTAGTCGATCACACATTATGAATACGACAGCCACAGATAACACGTGTTTACACAACGTATCTCACTGAATAGTCCAATACATTATTGAACATTCACGCATGCACCGAAAGGTCCCGTCGTATTGGCTATGGAGTTACAATCCAGTTGTACAGCCCATTCGCGTAATATTCAAAACAGTCAGACACTTTTCGGTCAGACCTCGAATATACTGAAATTTGAAAAAGAAATGAGAATGACAAGTAAATTGATGTAGTGAGTGAGACTCCCTCGGCCAAAGGGTTGACAATTGGACCTTTGATGTAAAAATGTAATCTTAATTGTGCGGCACTTCTCGACACTGTCTATCTGCACCAATCAGATTGCACCGTCAGTAAGATGAAATTACCGGATTGAGTCTCCACATTGCTACTGTGTTGCTAAAATTCGCAGCCTGTGACCTTCAATTGAGCTGACCAGCTCCGGTCACGTCGTCATTTTTCTGTCGGTAGGCCTATATAGCCGTCGTTTAGTATAACGTACAGAAACACGTCAACGATATAACTACGCTAATGCGAGATAAAAAGTTATTTACCACCAATAGCAGTTGCTTTGATAACAACTGCATACTCTTGGCCGAGGGAGAGAGTATCAAATAAAAGAAATTCCGACCGATTACATTTGCGGTTTTGTATGTATTGTACTTATTAAAATCGTGCTCCAAAATGTAAAGACCTCTGAATAAAAGTCTTTAAAACAAAGTCTCGTTTTCTCACACATTATTCTGAACATATTGTATTAATATCATATCGGTTCTATGAAGGCGCTCATGGGCGTAGAATTTGGGGGCCGCAGAGGCAAGGGTCCCTCCAATGTTGAAAATATTTTTATCACTTCATTAGGCTACAATACAATACAAAAGTGTTCATATAATACTAAACGTATTTGGCACCCAAGGCGACTTAGAAATGTTTACGAACTGCAATACTGTAAGCTACACGCAAGGACATTACAGATGTCCTTGATCTTCAGAAAGCTGTAAACATCTTAACGTCCTTTAATGAAAACTGTAGATGAATTTTTCCTTTATACAAGTGAATACTCTTTTATTCTTGTTTTTACAACTGGACTGTATTACATTACTTGAGAATTAAGAATTTAATTTAACGATCTGAATAAAAGTTGGTCATTTAATAATAATTAATTATAACAAACATGTTTTGTGAATGTATGATGTATCGTATCAAATCATAAAATTATCAGTTTTCAAAAATAAAATTATGATTGGATGCTGGTATATACCGGTACTGTATATTTTTCTAAAAATTTCGACTTGATTTTACTATCCAAACCCAATTATGTATATATATTTCTACTTTTTATATAATATTTCTACGTTTTACCCATCGGTGAATTTAGATTGCAACTTGACACCCATGAAAGTAGGCAGGACCGTCTCTACCCAGGGGTGCAAGTGGTGCAGCGCACCCGGGCGCCGAGGCATCAGGGGCGCCTCGGCGCCGGAGGTGCCGAGAAATTATTTTACTCAGCTCAAATTTACCTACATTCATCATTGTACCTACCTATATACAGTACCTATAATTATAATTATTTAAAATCTAACAAACAGTAATTTTCGAACATTAAATGAACCGCATGCAAGCGATATTGAATCTAAAGTGAGTGCTTTAACGATCAATTTACTTTCCAAAACAAACTGCCGCGCTGCAACGGCCGGCCGGCACTGACAGTGGACAGTAGGTAGGCAGTCAGTCTTACTCTATGCGAGCCAAATTAAATGTAAACTCCGCGCGATAAAGCATATTATTCTACTGAACGCGCGGTGGCAGTGATATTGACTGAACTTTCTTTGATTTGCCGCTCGACCTTTGTCGGCCGGCGCCGCGTCAAGTCTACGAACTATGAACATTGCAAATTCAGAGATTGAGATCATTCGACAAAATTATTGTATTTATTTGTGTTGTGAGACTTGTGAGTTGTGAATGTTGTGATACTTACGAATTGGCTGGAATCTAAAGCCGACTTGGACTCAGCTTATATGCTCAGCAAAACTTAGCCGGAAGGTGAGTAAAACCTACCTGTTGATTTATTGAGTGTTTTTTGTTTTGTTTTACTTTTTAGGTTAGGTATAAGGTAGTGTTTTTATCTATCTACGGTAGCCTTACAAGTGGGTAGGACCTACCTACCTGCTACTGTGACTGAACGGATTTTTTCTGGTTTTCACCATTCGATAGGTTGATTCAAGAGGAAGGTTTAAATTGATTATTATTTTGTGAATTTTTATGTAAACATATCGAATTATCCCGTGCGAAGCGGGGGCGGGTCCGCTAGTTACCACATAAATGGAGGTCAGTGCAAGAGTCTCACTCAGATCAATGTTTTTATTAAGTAACTAGCCACCCCGCCGCGCTTCGCACGGGCTGAGTCGATAAGCTTACACAAAATAAAATAATCATCGAAGAACACGGTAGTGTGATTGGTTCAGGAGGTAAAGTCGAGCCTGAAGACTACCGTGTTATTATACATTGAATTGTTCGTTTTTAACCTCCAAGAAAATTTCAATATTTTTTTAATCTTTTATTCTCATACTTATTCCAATATAAAAATATGGGAACATATGCTTATTATATTCCCAGTCAAAAAAATGCATGGCTCTATAACAAATAGATTATTTGAAAAAAAATAGTGAATTTTTAAGAGCTCTAATTTATTTCAGTTTTACTATTATGATTATTTTAAGACTAAATAAAATACCTGAGTTACCTGACCTACCTAAAGTATGAAGTTTATAAAAAATAAAATAATCATGTTTTTTTTTAGATGTCCAAAGGCGAAAGAAAGAAGAGAAAACTTTCCGGTGCACAGAACCGAAGAAAAAAACAGGAGAAAGAAGAAAATGTTAAGAAGGTTACTAGTTCCATAGAAAGATTTCTTCAACCCGGTAAGTGGTTTTGCACTCATTGTTGATCGAAAACTATAATGGCTGCTACGCATAGCGCCCGGCTAGATACTTAGCACGTATCAATTAAAAAAAATTAACCATTTCTATAATTTATTCCTTATTTTTGTTTAACAGACTCATCTTCGGCTTCCGAAAATCTGGTGGTATTAGAAGAAAATCAAAATGAGACCGATTCCGCAGAGCCTTCTTCGCCGTCGCCGATAACTAGCCCTGCAGAACGTGTTGATGAAACGGTTTCCGCAGAGCCTTCTGTGCCGTCGCCGATAACTAACTCCGCAGAACGTGTCGACGACGCGGACGACGTAGTATCCTCGGAAGAGATTATTTCCAAAGATGCGATCAATGACGTTGCTTTATGGCCTCAAGTAATAAGAGATAATCATAGAATAATTTTACTAGATCATGGACCAGTACAGATATTTAATTTTTTGTATCCAACAAATAGTAACAAAAGATCATTTTCAGATATATATTATAAAAAAAAGTTACCTAATAATGAAATCGTCAAAAGAGACTGGCTAGTTTATTCAAAATCAACTGATTCTGCTTATTGTTTCTACTGCAAACTTTTTAATACGGATGTCAATGCTTTTAATGATAAAATCGGTTACAAATATTGGCAGCACTTGACTAGAAGCATAGAACGGCATGAAAAAAGTGGCGGGCATTTAATGATCGTTAAAAATTGTTTAAACTTAAGAACTGACATATCAAAAGGAAAGACTATAGACTCTGAAAACCAAATGATAATTGAACGCGAAAAAAAGAGATGGGTAGCTGTAATTGAAAGATTAATTCATCTTATTTATTTCCTAGCAAGGCAATGTATAGCACTAAGAGGTACATCGGCAAAACTTTTTGATCCTAATAATGGCAATTTCTTGAAAATAATTGAATCTGTTTCTAATTTTGATGATATCTTAAATGAACATATTTCTCGGATCCAAAAATCTCAGAATCGCATGACTCATTATTTAGGTCATAACATTCAAAACGAAATTGTAACTTTAGTGGGAGAAAAAATAAAAAAGACAATAATTTTAGACCTAAAGCAATCAAAATACTATTCTATCATTTTGGATTGCACTACAGATGTGGCTCATGTAGAACAGATCACAATCATTGTTAGATTTGTTTTTCTTAATGCCTCTACAAGGAAGGTTGAAGTTAGAGAACATTTTCTGGGTTTTGTTCCTATAACATATACTACTGGTGAGCAGTTAATGACATTTATATTAGAATATTTGTCATCGTGTGATATCGATTTACAGGATATGCGTGGTCAAGGCTATGATAATGGTGCCAATATGAGAGGGAAAAACATAGGGCTCCAGAAAAGAATACTGAATATAAACCCATGCGCATTCTTTATCCCTTGTGCGGCACATAGTCTTAATTTAGTTGTAAACGATGCCGCTAAATGTTCTCTTGAAATATCGAATTTTTTCTCCATTGTTCAAGAAATAATGTATTTTTTGCTGCATCAACCGCACGTTGGCAATTACTCATAAACGAAATGCCTTCTTTAACTTTAAAGCCCTTATCCACTACCCGATGGGAGAGCAGAGTTGATGCGCTAAGAGCCCTTGATTTAATTTAGGAAAAGTATATGACGCGTTATACAAAATTTACTGTGATAACACCAGAGATTCCGGAACAAGAAACACAGCAAATTCCTTAATATCAAAATTAATGTCTTTCAAATTTATATGCTCAATAGTAATTTGGTACGACATTCTCAGTAAAATAAATATCGTTAGCAAAGCGTTGCAGAAATCAGACGTTATTCTCTCAGTTGCAGCAACAATGCTTAATAAAGTGAAAGATGAACTGACAGAAATACGATCAAAGTCCGCGTTTAGAGAAATGGTCACTACCGCCAAAATGGTGGCCGAAGAGGTCAATGCTGCTACAGCCACAGTATTTCCCGAAACGACCCGTCCCCGTGCTAGGAGAAGAATGTTTGACTACGAGGCTGTAGATGAACCAGTAACTGACCCAGAAACTCATTTTAAAGTACATTTTTATTATTACCTATTAGACACAGCAATTAATCAATTTAGCGGACGCTTCAAGCTTTTAAACGATAGTAATACAGATTTTTCTTTTCTGCAAAATTTACAGAATTGGAGTGATTTTGATGCTCAACAAAAAAAGACGCTCTGTAACAATTTACAAAACAAATTGAGCAATGGTTTAAATTCCGATATCAATAAAGACGATCTCTTCGACGAAATCAATATTTTACCAATTTTCGTCAGCGATTGCACAACCCCACTAGTTATATTGGATTATTTATTAGCAAATAATCTGATTTCCCTCTTTCCGAATTTAAGCACTGCAATAAGAATTTACTTAACATTACCAGTGACAGTAGCACAAGGTGAAAGATCTTTTCCCAAGCTAAAATTAATCAAAAATTATTTGAGGTCAACGCTATCGCAAAATAATTTAACAAATTTAGCCATAATAAGTATTGAACATGACATCAAGATTGAAACCCGGGAGATAGTGAATGATTTTGCTGCTCGTAAAGCAAGAAAAATTAATCTAGTATAGTAATTTAATAATAAGGTTAGGTACCTTTTGAGGATCACAAAATGTCTGTAAAGAGACTTTCTTAATTTGCTACTTAAAATTCTTTATCATAGTTATATCCTGTTACTTTGTTGTTGATTGTTGTGTAAGTTAGCAAAATAGCAAGAAGTGAATATTTTATAATAAATAAATGGTAATAGCATTAAAATTGCATATTTTTACTGTGTAACAACCCTCCCTTCCTCCTTCTGCTGTCCTCCTTATAACTGCTACACACTGCCCGGCTGCACAGCCGCTGGCAGTCAGCCACGCTTTGATAACCGCCTGCAAGCCGCCGGGCACTGTGTGTAGCAGCCATTACCAAACCTACACCACTGATGGGGGGGGGGGTGCTGAAATGGTTAGGGGGCGCCAGATAAGCTAGAGACGGCTCTGAAAGTAGGCCTACTGTTGGGTAGGCTTACTATGGAAAATACAACAAAATGTACATCGATACTACTCATTTTTTTTTGTCTTTTTACTAACAGTAATATCTGTCGTTCCTTGTGATTTTCAGTTTATATTTGTTTATAATTATTAAATCAAAATATCAAAAACAAGTTAGCATGTAAGGTTAAAATTCGGTTTAAACAGTTAATTTAAAGATGTTATACATTTAATTCAGCTACTGACTGGAACGAACGTCATGTATAATAATAAATATTGAATGAAATGACTTTTGTCAATCAGTCTTTCATTAGCTTTCAAGGCCTTATCGAGTGAGATTTATCTTCCCGGTCTATTCTCTGTTTAAAATGGTTCGCGTTGAGATTATTTTAGCATCACAATGTTTACAATAGATGCAGGCACAGAGTACGAATAGATGCAGGTATTCGTAACAGGCGTGTGTTTTGGGTACCGTAAGTTGTAGATATAAGTCGGAGCAGTGTGATAACGTGAGAACAAGTGTTGCTTTTGTTTGCGTACGCAATTCGTAATTATATTGAGAGTACTGCATTATACTGAAGTAGATATCATTAATGAAGACATAATGAATCGAGCGTGTACTGTCAAGTATATTTAGTTAGCTTGAACCGAATTGTCAAAAACTTACAGTACTGTATATTGTTTTGTAAAGTGGCGACCTTGGATTTAAGATCAGTAGTTCCAAGATGGCGGCTGCTCTATCTGCTGAACATGAGCAAGTAAGATTAAAATACATTATTTGAAGTTTTTGAATGTAAAATAGGGAACATACATTATATTTGCTATCTTAATGTGTAATAATGAGCCCGTAATGATAAGAGCCAATCGTATGATGTACTCTTAGAAATGCAAGTGTTTTAGTTTCCATAAAGTTATAAACGTGTGGGAGTGTACATTGCAATGTGACAGCTGAATAAAAATATATTCTGGCGTATTAAGTAGTAGTAAGAAAAATGAACCCGAAACGACTCGTAATTTAGCTCTGAAAAAATAAACATAATTTTTGACACTTCAACTCATGTGTATGTCGAGACTCAAGCCTTTAATCCTTTTTGTTTATAACCTAAATTTGACAGTTCATGTTCGTATTTCTTTCGTACGACCAGGAATGTTCACTTAATGATAGGAAATTGTATGTTCCGATCTTTGATCTTTGATTACTAGGTGAAAAATAGATGACACCATAAAGATGTTGGGCATTGATAGTACTATAGCACTGCTGTACTTAACCTGTATTCTATTGGGCAATGCTGGAGCACGTCTGAAAATATTTAAGCCTTTGTAGTTATCAGTTTTATAATTGTGAGGACTAGGAATAGTAAGAAATGACATATTTAATGCTTCTTATGCACTTTATATTTAGTAAATTTGGTACTGGAATTCTTACGTCAAATATGAAATTTGGTGCTGGCTGATTTCCAATAATATTTTACTGTTTTATTAAGGCCTTTTGTATGAGTCAGTCATATTTGAAGTATCATTTATCAGTATTAAAAATTATTTCTTAAAAAGAAATATGAACCACTAAAATATATTCGGCTGTGAGGAAAAAAGAAGTATAAGAAGTAAACATTGTTAATGAAAGTTGCAATACTGTTTATAAAGTTATGAATCAAAATTAGTTTTCCATTAGTGTAAACAATATTGTTGAGCATTCTTATGTCTCAAAAAAATTAAATATTATTATTGGGCAGATTTTTATAAATCTGTGTGCAGTTGTATGTGTAATATGGGAAAATGTTTATTCATTAACAGACATGAATATAGTGTCATATGTTTTGTGACGTGTTCGTACACTAACACAAAAATGCCAGATGTTAATGTAAGTACAATTAATAAATAATTTTAAACAATATAAAGTTGAAGATTTATTGCTAACTTGTAAATTAAGTTGTAAGTTGATAGTAGCTAGAAAGAAAAAAAGACACCAGTGAAATTGTTTTCACTTGCAGTCCCATTATATAGTAGGCAACTATTTTCAGTTAACTGATTAGAGACAGTTCTGTTAAATACCAACAGATACATAATACCCGTACACTTTCATATAACTGTGATTAAATGCATTAGTACTAATTTTTCAAGTACAATCATTTTTACACAAGTTTAGATAGTTTTGGTTTTATTAGCTTTTTATCCCAAAAACCAATAAACATTTTAGTAAAAAACTATTGATGTTTTTTGTTTTATTTATTCTGGAATGAGAATAAATGGAGATTATGATCTGGGTTCTAACAGTCTATAAAACTGTAACTGTGAATAGAATAAATGATGTTTGCTATACCTGGTCACCGTCAATTACAAAATTTACAAAAACATTTTTAGGTGTACATAATTTCACAAAAAATTAGTTATTTTATTTGCTTGTTGTGAAAAGATTTATATAGTTAGAAGCAGCAATTCAGCATTAAAATGTAAATCAGGGATTTAGAGAATATATTATCCAAATTTCAAGTATATTCTATATTAACTAATAATTTGATGCTCTTTTACTAGATGTATCAAAAATAATGAATGTTTACATTTAAAAAAGGCTAGGTATGGTAAAGTATGGTTATGAAAATTCTTAACTGTTTTTAGTATATATGAAAAAGTTTAGTAAATAAGTAGTATATAAAAAAAGTGTACAAAAATGAGAAAGATTAGGTAAAATTAACATCACTATTTATACTCAGACTTTTAGGCTGAAACAATGCTTACAGAAATTTTGGTCTTTTCCAAGAAAAAAAACTTTATTTGGAAAACTATAGAAAACAAACACACATGTACAAAATGTAAAGCGTCGATCCATTCCAAGTGGTCCAGAAAAAAATTAGTTGGTTGCCTGACCATTTCAGACAAAAATTATTTTTTGTGTATCCATTCCCTTAGTGCGTATGGTTTGGTAGTTCAAAATGTAATTTATTTTATTTTTATTGCTTTGGGTTTACAAATAGCAGCCATTTTTGTTCTGTGGTGTTTTTTCCATTAGTGGACATTTATGGTATTTTTAAATTTCTCAGGGCTGGGTTCGTGTAGCCCTTCAAATAAACAAATAAATAAATAGGCCTTTATTGTTTTCAATACACTTTAACCTAAATTTGGAGCCCCATTTACAAATCTAGTACATTTCTCTATGGGTGTCTTAGTATCTGAAGGTACACGAAGTTGTTAAACAAGAATGAATAAAATTCAGTGTTCGTAGTGTAATTTGTCAAGGAAAGAAAAGAACGTCAACCTTAATTTCTTTATATGCGTATTTATATACAAGTATAGTGAATTTATATAAAGTCTCAGTGGTGAGTAAAATTACAGCCTCTTAAAAATTGAGATTTTTTATTTTTTTTTTGAAATTTAAGCTTTGGTATCTCTGTTGGAGGACCATGGAAAAATAGTAAAACTTCACACATAAAAGTGCTCTATGGTAGAAAACTTAAGTATAAATTTCAACTTTGAGATTCAACTCACAAGAGAGAAAACATTTTTATGCTAACAACCATAGAGTGTTTAGTCACAATTGTTTAATGTTTATTTAACAGCTGTGATAACCCAGATCTGGCCCTTTTCTTTTTTATGAAACAAAGTTCTTGGCCCAGGTGGATGGTAAAACGTAACATGAACATCTTTGTTTTGATCACTTATGTCGTTAACTTCAGCGAGCCACCACTGCCTATCATAAACACAAGCAACTGTGTCTTTATTTTGGAATGTTAACCGCACAGCTTTGATAACTTGACATACCTCACATTCAAATGATGAAGATGTGTAATTATATTTTAATGAACTTTCTGATTCTGATGTGAAATAATGAAAGGATATAGTACCTTTAATTTTCTTGCAAATGTGGTACCTTTCCTCTTAAGAGATTACAACTGAGTTCTACGGTTTCTTCAGTTTTCACAAAAGTATAGGTGGTGGTTCACTTAATAAATATTTTCTTTGCAGAATGTAAAAGCTTGTTCAGGTGTAGTGAATTGATCCCCATAAGGTCGTTGTAGTCTAGCCTTTGTATCTCCTGTAGGCTAGAATTGTGTCTCCTTGGCACCATAATTAAGTCAACCATTTTTTGTAAAGTCACATTCACCAACCAGTTGCTACCTGATAAATTTAAATTGGTCATTGATTATATATTAAGAAATATTTTATAGAAATAGTTATCCTCACTGTAATTTTATATATTTAAACATTTAATATATTGACGTGTACACTTAACAAAATTTACACTTACGATTTTATTTACATTTCTACACTTATGTAGATTTCGTTTAATTTTTTATCAATAATGAGTTAATTGAGTCTCTTTTTCTTAAAAGTACTGTTTTTCCACCAATAACCTAAGTGGTAAACAACTGTTATTAACTAAGTGCTGTTTCAGACTACATTTTTGAATTTAAGATACCGGATTTTGTTACAGTATTTAGACCTAACTTTTAATCTAAAAAAGTTTTAAGTTCTATAATATTATATGCCTATTTAGAACAGAGAGCTTAATGTAGGACTATATTTGGAAGAAATATAGTTATCTTAGTTTAACAGATCCGAATGATTGATTTATTGCTTATTCTCACTGATTCCCTGTGCGGAAAACAATTTTTACTTGATTTTCAAACATTTTTTCTCTGCTCTGAATTGAATCTCAAAGTTTAAATTTATAGGCCTACTGAAATTTTCTATCATAGAGACCTTTCATGTTTGAAGTTTTCAGATTTCCCTCTGGGCCCCACCAGATATCTTTTGAAAAAAAAATGAAAAATTCTATTTTTAAGAGAGTGTCATTTTTAAATGCTACCTTACTCACCATTGATACTTTCTATACGTTAACTATACTCATACGTAAGTAATCATATTAAAAAATAAGGCTAACATTGTCTTCCTTTTTGAGAAATTACACTATGAGAATTGAATTTTATTCATTTTTATTTGACAGCTTCGGATATAAAGATCACCTGTACAGAAAAATACTAGGTTGGTAAACAGGGCTATACCAAATTGTATGTTAAAATGTATTGAAAACAAGGAAGTTTGTTTAAAAGACCTAGGAAAACCCAGTCCTGATAAATTTAGAATACTGTGAATGAACTACCAAAACATAAGAGAATAGACACACAAAAATGGATTTTTTCTGAAAAAGTTAGGCAACCAGTGGTGGGTGAATGGATTTACCCCAAAAGTAGTTTTTTTATGAGTTTTTCTAAAATTTTTGGGCAGATTCAATGTGCAAATAATTTGTTGTGTCCTTGTTTAGTCCTGTAGTACACAAAGAATGAAAAAACGGTTTTTGCAATTTCAGCAGCAGTGAAGGACTGGGTAGTGACTGTTAACAATTTCTCTAAAAGTAATTAAATTTTTATATTTTATTAATTTTTGATATTTACCCACTTTTGTAACGAATTCACCTTATTTATATGGGAAGTATAAGTATAGAATAGATATAATGTAGTATGTATTTTAGAATAGTATCAAATTATGTGTAATTAATTTTTGAACTTGCAGATGTTAAACAACTGCAGTGAGAGGAAATTAGGAATTAGGAAGTAGCCAAAGTTAAAATGATTGTTGTATAAGTCAGTTATACTTTTCTGTTGGATGTAGGCATAATTGTGTGTATTTAACAATGTAAAAATAAGTAATGATAATAGTTTTTTTCATTTATACAGTCAAAGAATAAATGATAAACTTTTTCTGATATATTCTCTATGTTGTAGGGGTTATGTGCTTTTCCTGAAAGATTAAATGACATATTGTCACGTATTCCTGAAAGATACCGAACCGAAATGTGGGTATATATTGCTATATTTGTTGCATCTTTTTCAGTGTTATTGTTCTTTACAATGAACTCACTGGCATTTTTAAGCATATTGATTTTTTCAGGGCTTGTATCCCTATTAGTATTAAAGCTTTATGGAATAGGTCCTCTGGCTGGTGATGATTATATAGGAACAGAAGATATGTAACCATTAAAAATTGCAAAATACATAAACAAAACATGTATGACTCTGTAATAAACAAATTTACAAAATAAATTAAGTTTTCTAATTAATTAATGTTTACATAATTTTAAGATTAGAAGTTAATTTTTTTTAATGGAATGCCTAAATAAGATATTGGAGTGAAGTAAATCACTCTCTTTCAGTTACTTATTGTTTTTAGATAAATGTAAATTATATTATCAATTTTTTTCTTTTAAATTGGATGTGTATCATAAGCTTTATAATATTATCCAGGTTATATAATATCTGAAGCAGGGTGTGTAAGTTTTGTGATATAAGCAACTTTTCAGGAGCTGGTTGTCTTAATAAGAGAAAGTAATCATTAAAGTGAACCAATTTCTTATAGTACTTTGTAAAAAAAATTAAATTAATGTAATTTGCAGTTAATCCAATACAACACTTTTCTTTTAGTATATTTTTAATAACAAAGCAGAATTATAGAATGAACTCACTTTAGTTAGTGGTAATACTATTAAATACTGTATACTTTGTATTCTAAACAACTAATTCCCATAACTCCCAATTAGATTTATCTGATCTGATTAGCAATCATTTAATCAAATCTAATTATGAGCTGAGAGGCTTGAAAGCTGTAATCGAGAGTTATGGGAATTAATGGTTTGTAATATATAGTGTAGTGTGTTTGAAACCGTAATTATTTTTAAATATATGTATTTAATTATATACATGAGAACATAGTTTATGAAAAACAAGTGTTGGTAACAACAGTGGCGTAGCTAGGCTTTTTGTGGCCCGGGGCAAGGAGATCGTCGGCCGCCTCACCTTCACAATTAAAGGGGGACAAAAGACCAAAAATGAAGGCTCATTCAATGAACAAAGTACTTAATAAATGCAGATGTATAGATTTTTGTATGAAAGCACGTCCAGAAAACGTCTTAACAATATTTGTTAAGTCAAAATTAAGAGATTACATATTATAATATTACCGGTGTTCAGTTTGATATATTTATTATTAACAAATGTAGACTATAAAAAAATGTAGTAATATAAAAAAGTTATAACGAAAAAATGTTCTAATAACATGTAAATTCCTTATAGGTCTAAAGCGCATCGTCAAAACAATATCCTAAAGCAACATAAAGTTAAACAAAGAATTAAATTACAAGTAATAAAATAAATCATTTACCATTATAGGTTAATGGTTCCGTCTTCTATTAATAAACACTTAATATTTATTTTTAATATTTAATAAATATTTAAAAGGAGACGTTTTAAAATGTAACTTTCTTGGTCTTAATTGCTACAAAGTGGGTTATTAAATCGCTATAATCTAAAGACAAAGCAATGTCGTTTTCAATTGAAAGTATCGCTAGATTTGATACCCTGCCTTGAGATATTGTTGATCGCAGGTACGATTTAATCAATTTAAGCTTACTAAATGATCTTTCACAAGAAGACGCATACACTGGTAAAGTACTGTAAGAAAAATTTTGAAAGCTGATGCTAGTGTTTTGTAGGCTTTCAATCTCATTGAAGAAATGTATTGTAGCAGTCCCTGAGGTGTAAATTTTTTTGTTCTCCGTTAACGTTTTCCCTTTTAAATAAAAGTATGAAGTCTTTCAAGTCATTGAACAATTCTTCACTGTTTAAGTCATGTGGATACAGTTTTGCAAGCACTGTGCACTTAATATTGATCTATGAAAGGTGTTCCTTAAAATGTATGTACCCATCATTTATGTACACCTCAAATTTACAGAGGAACCCAAAGTGTTCTTCTAACTCTTTTATGTTAGAGAAATGGCTTGAAATTTCAACTGACAGTTTGTCCAAATTTCTATTAGAGAACGTCACATTTCTTGCCGAATGGTTAATGCAGAATCGTCTGCACACTCCCCTGGCATTGTGCGCTTCCTTCATATCCTTCATGTTGTACTGAACTCCATTCATTACATACCTGCTCTGCCTTAGTAACAACATTGCCACACAGCTCATTCCTCCAAACTTTTAATTTGTCCATTAGTGTCTCCAGAAGTGTCACTGCTTTATTTATTCAAAGCATAACAAAGTATTTTAACACGTTACGCACAAACTATATTTTTATACGTTAAAAATTTATCCAAGTATTTTAACAAAGCCAGAAAGTTTCCAGGATTTGGATTGTTAGTAATTGACTCTTATCAGCCCTGTCAGTGCCAGATTTTATTCTGCCAGAGTTTGTACTGTGGCAATGACCCGTTCGAGGACTTCTTTCCATGTCCAACTGCTTTACTCAGTTGTTCCTGAAGTAGATCATCAATAAGTCCCTCTATGTTTAAAGAACGTTCCAATTCCTTCCATTCAGAAAACGGAGAGCGATGATCAGGACTATTTGTCTGAATATGGGTATTTAACTTTCGCGACGACGAAAACCCATTTTTCCTATTGAAAATAATGTGCAACAAAAGTAAAATAGAGATTTTTAGTTGGAGAAACAGATCCAAGCATTATTTCCACCATTTTGCAAGGTTTTATCAAACCAATACTTGTTTAAGGGGTGTCTGTAAGGCATTTTGGCCAAAAAATTCGATTTTTATTTTTGTGTCAAAATTTTTGTATGGAATATCTGCTTTCATTTGATATTAATTTAAAATTAATCGGACAACTAGAAAAATTTTACGATTTTTTTAGGTGATGATGTCAGGGATATACTCAGTCCAATATGTCATCGATTCGAGCTGATGCATATTTCGATTTGTTGTAGTACACAGAAATATTGCTTTTTGTTCTTATTTCTGTTCGTATATTACACATATGGATGAACATAAACCTATATTTAGAACCCTAGCTAACCCAGAACTTTTAAAAAAGTGTCTCCATGGTAAAAATAAAAATCTCAGCGAGTCGGTAAACAACATAATTTGGTCGCGCATTCCTAAAACTCTTTTCTTTCCCTACAAACATCGAAATTTGGGATTTATGATGCAGTTTCATGCTTTAATAGAGGTTACTTAACCAGGTGCTTTGTGGTGAAACAACTAGGCATGTCAGTAGGAAAGAACTGTGCTGAAATTAAGTTGGGTACTGATATGAAACGAGTGCGGACAGCTGAACAAGCAACTGCAGAACAACAGAAAGAAGCCAGGCAGAAGAGAGCAATGGCAAAAAAGAAGTTGGAAGAAGAATTTCAAGCTGTAGAAGACCCAGATAAACCTTCATATGCATCAGGACTTTATTAGGCAGTGCATACAAATTCGTTATACTGATGATTAATCTTCAATTGCTGTTTTCCGAAAATTGTTATTTTTCACACAAGTGACCCATTATCTCAGGAACTACTAGAGATACAAAGCTCAAATTTTCTGTACATGTGTATGGCAAAAGGGTACAACTTTTAACACAGGGATTTTTTGATACAATGTGTCTGTCACGAGAACAAAATTATAATATGCGATTTTTTTGAAGTGTTAAACATTGCATTTGATTAAAATTTCTAAAACGGCTCAACGTAAGCATATCCTAAAACCCCCGTGTTAAAGTTTCTACTAAGGACCAATTAATCAGTGGTAAAAGATTCAAACAGCTCAGTTAATTAGTGTTTGAGAAAACGGGTCATGAAATCTAGTAAATTAACATGGGCGACATAGGGCTTACAAACACCCCTTAAGGATCGTCCAACTTCGTCTTCAGGAAAATGGCTGTCCTTGTTCTGCAACTGACATGTTTTTCTATTCACCATTGTATCTCAGAAGGATTGAGATTTCTCGCTTGGCCAAGCTCCCATATCTTGTAGAGAAGTACTGGGAACATGGTCTACATTGTTGTTAATAATGTTCTGTCCTTCAATGCCTGTAATTTCAAGACTGCACGATGGATAACAAACCAGCATTGTTACAACCAACAATTCTAGAACCAACTGAATCTTGTAATTGTACTTTGACACTTTCACAGTTTGAAGTATTCATGTCGTTTACTGTATTCATGAACAGCCTCGTCGCTAATAACATCTATTTTACAGTATGATCGCAAGTTGATTCCTTGTTAATTGTAATATTTTGACACTCAGGGTTCGATTATCCTTGAATAAAAGACTTCATAAACTCTTTGGAACCTGTTGTAGTTCTTAATCTTATATTAAGAAAATCTTATATTCCTGTAGTTGTTAAGTAATAGTCATATAAAAGAAACAAGTTGTTTGTAGTTTTATAAACTGAAAACAATTTTTTCAAGTCAATGCTCACTTTGTCGCCCTCCTGGCTATGCCGCCTGGGGTGGCTGCCCCGTTGGCACCCCCCTAGTGGGGTAACAAGTATAAAAATGGTACTGATTTTTAATGTGAAAGGTACCCATGTATGAATTTTAAATTTAAAGTTGTTTAATGGGAATTGTTTGTAAGGAACTTGAAAAAGAAGCATGTTCATAATTCAGAATAATTTTTAAAATAAATCATTATGTACACTATAAACGTAGGCATACTGTAAACAAAAAATATCAAATAATTTAAAATATTCAATCATATAAATATATGACGTGTTATGGTAATGCTGTTCCTGTACTAAAAATTACATTATAGTGTTTTATAAGGAAATAATTTTTCTAAGTAGGTTGTCACTTCTCTTTGATGTTCAACTTATTGTAACATATGACATCTACTTATGCACTTTTGTATCTTACCATTATCAATTGGGTAGTTAAAGTATTTTAACATGTAACATCTGGTATAATTATATTTCAATGTTTAAAAAATAGCATACCCACAATTATAGTACCATTACAGTTGAAGAAAATTGTAGTGTATATATGAATTAACTTATATACATTATATATGTATACAGTGAAATCAGACTCAATATTTGTACATACAGGACAAATCGGTATTTCTCTTAGGTACAACATCAGATGTTTATTTTAATGTCCAAATATGAGGGAAAGTATTGTTTCATTAAAAGAGGACAGTATAATAAATAAAGTCAATTTATAAATAAATAATACTTAAATAAATAAATAAGTCAATTTAAATACTTCATAAATAAAGTCAATTTAATGGCATGGTACATCTGTGTATTTTAATAACAGATTTTTTATGCCAGCATATTCTTATGGTAACTTCAAATATTTAACACTTTAAAGGTAGCATTCACATTCAAGGAAAGAACACTTTTAGGTAGTAATAGTTAATAATAGGAATTCACAGTTAAATTTTGAATTTTTTCATTATCTATGATGTTGGCAGTTTTTGGAGGTAGAAGAATTGAATTTTAGTAATAGTTCATAATACCTTGTGAAATTCAGGTAAAGGTGGACATTGAATATAACATTGACACTTAAACATTTTAAATATTTCTATATTGAGAACGTCAGTTTCTATAAAAATTTAATTTTGTTACTTCAAACAAAAATTGATAATTTGATATTGAATATCAAACTAATTAAATCATTTTTGAATATCTGATGTCATGGCAAATGATAATCTCTCTGAAGTATAAGCAGATGGCAATGTACAGAACTGATGATATGGAGACATATTACAATTTTTGGTCTTGTTTGAACATGTGTAATCATTAAATATTATATTATACCAAATTGGCATTTTAAAAAATTTCAAGAAGTATTTTTCTTTTAGAGGTTTTTTATATTATTGGCCATCTAATTTAACCAATGATAATCCTGGAAATTACAACAATAACCATGCATATTACAATAATAAAAAAAAAATTAAGTAACTGGCATTATGTGTTTGAATTTTTTTTTAGATATACATTTCAAATACATAAAGTAATATGTTTTGATAATAACTTATATTCTTTGTTTCCAGTTATGTTAAGATGATGTACACTATGATATGTAGGCTTATTCTAAAAACGTGTTAATATATGCCAATTTATTACAATATCCTATAATATTTGTATGTGCTTTTTGTGCAGTTTTTAAAACATCACATACAGGACCTTTATAAAGTACCCCACTTATAGCACTCCAATCCCTCGTAATGCACTATTTTGAGTAAAAGTTGTTTAACACAGAATTGTATAAAATCTACTCCCACATATGTACTTTACTGTGACCGTGGGAATATTTAATTTTCTCAGTATGTTTGTATTTATGTTTACGCAGTATAATTGAAAGCTGCTTGATTACTAAACCTGAAATATTGTACAGAATCTGTAAACATCCGTTGTACTCTATTAGCTTAGCTAAAGAATGTGAAAAATTAGATATTAATGTTGAATGTGACGTGTGATGTGTGCTGGCAGATCAGCAGTGATGTCACTGACACACATTTTTCTGACACTTTTTAATTCATACCTTTGCAGTAATACATTTCTGAATCTAACCCCTGCTGTGCATGAAAACGTGGGAGACCTTCACTTGGATTTTGTATAGGCCTATATAATGTTTGTACATGCATAAGTAGTAACTTCAGAAATACTCAGTGTAGACGATACACCCATGATACACATAAAGAAATTTATCAGTACTTCATCTGACGAAATGTCAGTTCATGTGAATTAGTATTTAAACTGCATAGAATATGATAGTATTACTTACAGTTTTGTATGTATATATGCCATTTGGTAATACGCTTTGCTTAATACGCGTTTTTGATGAGGTGCCTTGATAAGCGTCTTAATGGGGGTTTTACTATATTAACTGTATACTTTGAATAAGCAGCTAATATTGATAAAGAATTTTCATCACTTTATGCCCTTTTTATTACAATTGCAACTATGGAATTTGGATATCCACAGTGATCGTGCCACCTAAATCCACGGATAATTGGAAGTTTACTGTAGATATTTTATCTATGCTGTCCTAGGTTAGTGTGTTTGGTGGAGCTTCCATCCATTCACTCTCTTGAATATATATTTGATAGTGTTTATGTCTCATATTTACACGCTTAGTTGAATATTCCATTATACTTTTCTCACCTATGGGTGCCATAATTCTATTTTCTCACAATTTATCTAACATAGATAGAGATACAGTCTACTTTCAATAATGAGTAGATTTTTTTAAGGTCGTTTTTCTTGTTAGCCAGAATGTTCTGTAGACTGTCATCTGTATGGTGGTTATTTCACTTCCTGCTTTTTCTGTTATAAGATTATCTACCGTACAAAGATCAATAATCTGTTTAATGTGATTTTGATTAGTAGCCGTGACAATTAAACCCTCGTCATCCCTTTTTTCTTATCTTCTGTCTTATTACATTTGTGTATATGGAGCTGAGGGGTGAATGATTGAGATATAAAGTAAGAACCATAGAATTATACGATATGTGTAGATGTTTATAATTTAATACAAGAAAGTAAAATTTGAACTGAAGAAATATGGAAACAGAAGGGCATAACTTGACTATTACAAAGTTCATAGAAAATAAGCCACTACAATGGTACAGGCTTGTGAATCGAGTGGATGAACTTAGATGGCCCAAAAAATATTAGCAAACAAGTTAAAAACTGTCGCACAGGAGGTCTGACCGAAAAGTATCAGACTGTTTTAGTATTACGCGAAGTGGTTGTGTGCAACTGCATTGTAACTCATTAGCAAATCGGACAGAAATTTTTAATCATGCATGAACATTAACGTATTGGAATTTTTAGTCAGACTCTGTTTTGTAAATACGTGTTGTCTGTAATTGTCGTATTCATAATATGTAAGAGACTAGATCAACGAATTCATATTGCATTTTGCATAAAACTGAAACGTTCATCTGCAGAAACTGTTAGAGATTAAGAAGGCTTTCAGAGAGGACTCAGTGAGTGATACACAGTGAAATTATAGTACAGACACTTTACAGATGGCCAGGATCCATTGAATGTGATCCACATTCTGGAAGGCCTTTAAGAAGCAGAACACCCAAAAAATGTTGAACGCTTGTGGGGGTGCAATAGATAAGAATTGATGGCTGACAATTGGAGAATTAGAAGATCTGGGAATTCTGTAGACTGGTATTTCATAGATTTTGACAGATCTTTGAGTCAAATGTGTGGCAGCAAATAGCTTTGTAAACTTTGCAGGCAGGCTTTCTGTACTGCAGTTTGGTCACATCTGCATTATTTGAAATTTTAATTATTTGAAATCACCACCAATTCGCCACATTTACACAAATCCCCACCATTTCCCCACTTACCATTTTGAGGCTTCAAATTTCACCAGTGTGGGGAAAAATCCCCACACCTGGCAACCTTGAATTGAATAGTTCAATACGTTAATGCATGTTCACGCATGTGTTTAAAGGTTACGGATATGATTGGTTACGGAGTTACAGTGCGGTTCCACAACTGGTTTCCATACCTTTCAGACTGGTCGGATACTTTGCAAGTCACACCTCATGTGCACAACTGGTTTCCATAACATTCAGAATGGTCGGATACTTTGCAAGTCACACCTCATGTGCACAACTGGTTTCCATAACATTCAGAATGGTCGGATACTTTGCAGTCACACCTCATGTGCACAACTGATTTCCATAACATTCAGAATGGTCGGATACTTTGCAGTCACACCTCATGTGCACAACTGGTTTCCATACCATTCAGAATGGTAGGATACTTTGCACTTCATGTGCACAATTCCGATTAGCGCACTTGAACCCCCAGTGATAAAGCCAAAGAAGAAGAACTGTTTGAGTTGAATCCAGACATTTGTATTGTGTACGATCAGTTAACACTTTTATAGGTCACATGTGGAATGGGGCGCAGCTATTTTTCTGCCACAATATTGTAAACACTAAACAGTGAAAATTTTGATAGACAGTTCTGAAATTGTGAAATTATAATTTTCACATATATAAATGAATTTACTTTTCCACCAAATAGTCCATCATCATAAGAGGGTGATTACTATACTCGAAACAAACATAATTGCCTAAACATTATGTAACCCAAGACGTTTGTCCATAAAATTGATAAAATTGTGAACAAATGTCAGAAGCATTATTCTCCTCATGAAAAACTCTACTACAGTTGTCAGGATTATTTATCGTTGTATTCATTGTAAGTGACTCATACGTGATAATGACTGTCTGATTGGTTGATAGATAACACTTGAATCCTATAATGACATTGCACTGTGCAATCATACTTCCTAGCTTCAGTTGCCAATAATTTTAATATAGGGCTTATTTAAAATCATGCTTTGTGTTTTGATGTTTGTAGCACACAGCATAATTCTTTTTATTAACTTTATCTGTTCCCATCATATTATGTGTTTTATTTATACTTAAATTGTCTTTAAATGATTCCAGACTTATGCATGTATTTGGCGTTATAAGTATAGAATCTAATATTGCTTGAGAGGGTCAACCACTGGTTCTTCCTTTTGTACTTAGGGGCACAGTGTGAATCTTATATTGCTTTTCTATGAATTCCTACAATTTTAATCACTATAATGCATGTATCAATAACAGATTTTAATACTTTGGGGTCCACAACAAAAAAGTAAAAAAAAGTTTTCTTCTCTTATAACATGAAAATTGTAAAAATGAAACATCTCTATTTTCATGCGCGTGCGCGCGCGCGTGCACACACACACACACACACACACACACACAGAAATGTTTTTATATTTATTTTAGTATAATAATTGACATGGAGTCAGGACTTTAAATAAAAGACATGATAATTCATTTATGCTTTGCTCACAAAAAAATTTTGTACTACAAATGTTTGGAGAGTGAAATAAAAAAAAAACTCGAAACTTAAAAACCATTTAATGGGAACTAATATCACAGTAGCAGATTTTAATAGCATTGTGGTATTTTAATATGCAATACAGTAGTCTTATAACTATATGATTATATAACTACATAACTTAAAGGCTTTCTTGTTTTACAGTTGTGTTGTGTTCTGTAAATGTTCAGCTTCCACAAATAGAAAATTATACTTTCTGGTTTTCCATAACCAGAGTTTAATCTCTCTTATTGTGCATTTTTGACTGTAAAGGCTGTGATCCACAGTTAGAACCCCCCCCCCCCCCCGACACACACAAGCACAGATTTTTATATTTTTCTTAATATCAAATAATAAGTATTTTATTAAGTTTTAGTTACATGTACAATAATCCTTCTTTTTGTTGACTTTTCCAATGAAACCAGTCGCTGTAAAAATACAAGGCACTTTGAATAAAAGAGGTGAGTCGCACTGTGAGAAACGTTCGTAGTGATGTTACTGTAGCCCAAGATGTGGCTGCATTCCAGCGGAAGGATATAACATAGTCAACATTCCTGTGTCATGCCTGTAATGTTTGTTTATAATTATATAATTTGAATCTTTTTGTTCTGTCTTACCATTATATTTCATCATCATCATAATCAGATGTGGCTTTACAACCCTTGGTGGGCCTTGACCTGCTTCAAGAGTCGACTCCATTCTTCCCTATTGCATGCCCTGGTTTTCCAGTTTCTACTGTTCAGCTTTCTGAGGTCCTCCACTATCAGATCTTTGAATCTACTTCGTTGCTTATAGTTCCATCCGAATTTTTTCTGTTGAGCATTCACAACAATAGCTTTTCACAGGGTGAGGTCGTCAGCCTCACACCCAACCCCCAACCTGGAGGTCCAGGTATTTTGATTTTGAGGTGTTCTTCCCTAGACAGGCTGCCTTCACCACGGCTATAGGGTCCTGTCCACCCTCGCAGTTCGCCTGCCCTCCACCAGCTCCGCCCAGTGATGTTCAGCTATGGGCCAGCTGACTACTACCGTCTTCGGTCCCATGCCAATACTGGTGGGTGCTGCTGCCCTCCACCAGGGATGTTTCTCAACTTCCCAGTCTAGATCCATACTGTTAATCCGTACTATTGTATGTAATATTTGGCAATATTATCTTTATAGTATTTACATCGTGTCTGATTAAATCACATGTGGATACTGTATGTGAAATTTATATGAAAAAGCTGAATGTGAAAAAAGTGTAGTAAATGACAAAAGTGTAGTACTATCATTTTAAAAGGTTAATTGGTGTCTGCTGATTTTTAAGATGAAGTGCCTGGAATGCAATGTGCTGTGGCTGCGTGTACTAACTTGTGTTTTAAAATGAAAGACAGACTCGATGGCATTTCTTATTGTTTTATTACTCATTTATTATTACTTCCTGAAGAATGAAAAGCTAAAAAAATTTGGGTAGAACAGTGTAACAGAAAAGATGGTTTGAATCCGAATATGTCATTTGTTTGTTCTGATCATTTCAAAGCAGAGGATTTTATTAAAAATATTAGGGCTTAACTTATGGAATTGAAACAAAGTTTATTGAGGAAAGCGATCTTCAAAATTTTTACCTAATGAAGATAAACAAGAAAATAAACTAGAGAAAAGACAGAAGTAAGGAATGTAAATAAGTGATTCATGGTTTGTTAAACAATGCATCTGAGAAAGCTGAAGAAATATTGGGTGCAGGATCAAGTTTTGACAAACTTGGGTAACACTAATGTTGACTATAAATTAGAATTTTTGAAACTGAAATAGTCTTTTGAGAAATATAAAATTCAACAAGATTTAAAAATTAAAGAATTAGGAATATAATGTGTTTTTGAAAAAATAAAGACATTTAAGAGGGGTTATCAGAAACACAAAGTGATAGTCTCTTAAATAGAAAGAAAGAAGAAAGTAAAATTCTGGAGTAGTGAAGACATTAACAAAGCTTTTGCTATGTGCTCTTTAAGTAAAAGGTACTAACTACATTCATATAAGAAATAAAATGCATAAACCACTACAGTGCTTAACTACATTAACAGTGGGTAGCAAAATTTTTGTTTTCTTAGCGGTGTTCTGACTAGAGTTCTTAATGTGGTGGTAGTTGCTACAATTAAAATGAAGAGTTTTGAAAAGGTTGTCGTGTTACAGTTTGACAAAATGAAAGTTATGTCTGTTATGAGGATGATGCTGTAAATGGTAGTGTTGAGCCCGCATATCAGAAACAGGTTGTAATAGTGAACTCTTTTCTGTATGGAAGCAACCTGTTTTTGTAGACTGATGTAGAGATGACAAAAATATTAGAAAGAAAAACAACATAGAATTACAAGAAAATAATAGAAATAAAGTTAGGTATATAGCATCAGAATATGGTAACACCCTACCCAAAATTTTAGACAAAGTATTCAGTGAGATGAATATAAAAATGGCTTTCCGAACTAATAACAACGTTAATAAGATACTCCTACCTAAACATTCAAAATCAGTTGAGGACAAGATGGGCGTTTATAAGATAATGTGCAATAACTGTGATAGATACTACATTGGCCAAACTGGTAGACCCTTTAAAAAACGCTTTAAAGAACATTTACCTAAAAAAGAATTTAGTAAAACTGTGTCAAATTACGCGCGCCATCTGATGGACAAAAACCATAGTTATACCGATTTCACGACAAACTTTCAACCCCGCCACGTATGCAGAAAAGGAAGTTATATGAATGCTGTTGAAGAATTCGAAATATATAAGGCGTATAAAGATAAAAACACAAAAGAGGTCCTTCTTAATGAACAATTGAATTTCCAATCAAATCCACTATACGACACAGCGATAAGAATACAAAACAAGGTCCATAGTGCGCGACTTATAGGATGAGCACAGCAGTCGACTAGTATTTCGTGGTGCGCACCAGCGATATCACGTGTGTTCTCATGTTTGGGGCTTTTATATATATTTTGTGTTTATATTTATATTTATTGTGATGTGTGTAAAATTGTATATAAAGTTGTTTTTAATATTTTAATAATTGACGAACTTCACCAAGGGATATTCCTGATGATGGGACATATGTCCCAAAACGCGTAGGTATTCATAAAGGATAAAGGCCACCAGACGGAAAAGAAAAAAGGTAAAACTATTTTACTATTTATAGACAAAAATATATTTAGGATGGTATAATTAAAAGACTTTATATTATTGGTTTCAATATTGTTGCAATTGTCTCGGATTGTGGAGGTGGTAATATTGGTGACTGAAAAGAGTATAATGTTTCTCATGAACACGTTTTTTTTTGTTTTTTTTTTTTTTTTTCCAGAAATAACAAAAAGAAATTTTGGTGTTGTTTTTTTGCTGGCAATCCTCATCTCTTAAAACTGATATGCAACTGTATGCAACTGGTTCATTGATGGAGGTTTGTTTTGCCAAATAGGATGCATCAAAACTCAGTATTGAAAATGCTAGTTAACAATACAAACAAATTAGAATTATTATCATGCGATAAACTGAATCCAAAACATATTAATTGTGAAGAATTTCAATGGACAAACGTTTTGCTAGCTGAGTAGGTGATGTCTAATAGAACAGCATGTGCTTTAAAAAGATACTTTTTATACCCATGGTAAATTTTATAGAGTCAACAATTAGTTTGATAAAATAAACAGTAGAACTCCAAATGCAAGCCCTGACCATCAGCGTGGTTGTGGGTTGCATCTCAACAAAAAACAACATTATACAGTACATTCAGACAATGCAAGAAATTAAGTGCGTAAATAACAAGGCAATACAGAATATTCACTAAAGAGTAATAATTACTCTTTAATATTTACACAATTATTGTGTCAACTAAATATCTAATCCACCTTTTTGGTATTCTGAATGCTAATTATAAAATATCTTATATTTTAACGTCAAGACAATCAAGCCAACCTAGAAAACTTTCTCTTGTCATAGGAAATGGAGGATGTAATGATCACCCCTTTGGAATGCCTGTATTAGATAAGGTTAATCATCCGAGGAAAAAACAGTGAATCTTTACAAGTCAACTGTAATACCCACCAAACCGAGCATGAGTTTATCATAAACAAGGTGTTAGTAGCAACTTTTGTTCGAATAGAAGCAAAGTCAGCAGAATAAACAGACTGCACAAGAGAAGGCGACTCAAAAGAAGAGTGTGGCTCAACAGAAAACAAAAATTCTGTTACAAACGAAAATTTAGAACATCAAAGTAAAAGATTAACTTGTATTGGGGAAGATATGACCTCAGATGGTTTGAGTTATATTTGTGGCTGGATGGCTAAACAGTTGAAGAAAAAGTATCTCCATCTGGCTGACCCCATAAGAATTCACCTGCAAGCATAAAAGGGAATGGTATTGGATTAATGAGTTATATGTTGGAGGACTGGCCGAGCTAACATTGATTTTGAAAGCACTGTCTTGAGGTTAGAAGAAATATTCAAAAAATTAATTGGGGAAGGTCCACATAAATATAAAAGAATATGTGCATGGAAAATTAATAAACAAATTAAAAGGAATTGCCACAGACATACCAGCTGATTTTATAGACCTGTATGTTAAAAGTAGAGTTATAATGAGACTAAAGTAAGAAACTCAAAAAAGCCTTGACTTGAACATGTGTATCATGTAGAATTTATTTACTTTCTACTATATGTAAAAATAGTTTTTTGTGAAGAATGATAATTGTTTTCATACCTAAATATTTAAACAATATATATAAAAAGTAATGTATAAAATATTTATCAGTAAACTAAGAGCAAAGTCATTATTACAAAATATTTTATTTACCATACCACTGAGACAACTGGACTGGAATACCATACCATGTGTGGGGACTGGAATGCATACTTAACAAAATCAAACAGTTCATGTTTCTGTGGTTCCCTTATGTAAAAGTAAACAGTGTTAAATTTTATTAATGAAAGTGGTGAGTGTGTTATCAGTACATAATTATAAAATACAATATTTAGTTTAGGATAGTTGATCTTACCATAATACATTTATTTATGTTCAAATCTAATTTAATTAAAATTAAAATAATTTTGTTAAATTCAATATTAATTTTTTTTACATAGTCTTTAAGGTCATGTCCATTAGGTAAACTTCTTGGGGTAAAACAGTTCTTGTCCAGCAAACATCAAGAATAAAATTAAATAATGGTACTATTTCAATTGTTTAATTTATTCTTGGATTTCGTTGTCCATGATGTGTTCGTTACTTAACTAAATATAATTATTTCACTACGACTCGGAACACAAAACTCTTTATGGGTAAAAACGTAAAAGTTTTACCTTATAACATGAACCGGTTTTCACTTTTTAAAAGCGGAGTTAAGGGGAGTTAATTCTGTAAGAGATTGACTATGAAAGATGAATTTATTGACTGTAGAAACAAGAAAACATGCCAGCTGAGATAAAATTCCTTTCAACACAGTGATTTTGTGCATACCAGTTTTTTTAATAATTTTATTAAGTACCAGATATTAATAAAGTTGAAACATATTGGATAGATGTTTATAGATATACATTTAATTATAACATACAATATTGTGGTCATTTGTTAGTGTGAAATTGGTGGATTGTTCATTCCCTAAAATAGATACCTTTACATGTTTTCAGCTATTTTAGAGATTGTTAATCTGATTGCTCAGGGAGAGTCTGTACTCTATACATGTGTATTGTGTGTGTTTTAGCATGTGTTCATGTTGGCATTGTTGTGATAAATATAATTTGGTTGAGATTTTAACAGGACTTACAATCAGTCTTTTATTGTAGTGGGTCAAAAAAAAAAAACTACCATCTCAGATTTTGATGAAACTTGGCTTATTTGTTCTCCCTACAGAGATAAGTAACCACACCAAATTTTAACCCTCTATTTATCTCCATTTTCTTTGTATAGGCTTTCAAAGTTTTGAAATGTTGGTGTTTTAACAATCGGATGTCACGAAACGAGACTTGCTAACCTTTTGAAAATAATTTGTAAATTTTTTATTTATCATCCAATCTTTGTGAAATTTTGTAGTTATATACTCTAAAGTATAGATAGAATTTTGTAATTGTATACAAAAATACTAGTATATTATATTATTGACTAGTAATGACAAATTATTATTTATTATAAAGACAAATCAAACACACTGGAGAAAAATGGAGTTTATGAAATACACTGTGCAGAATGCGATGCTATTTATATCGGACAATGTGGCCGTGCTCTAAAACATCGCATTTCTGAACATAAGAAGGCGATTTTAACCAATACAGCCAATACAGGTTTTGCAGATCATTGCATACAACACAATCACTTCATAGATACAAAAAACATAACACTACTCCACAACATACAAAAAGGTAAAAAAATGGATTTGTTAGAATTCTAGAAATTAAAAAAGCAATAAAAAATAACAAAAATTTAACAAATGAACAAACTGAATTCTGTGTATCCCCTTTAGTAAATGCTGTTATTTAGTTTAGTTAATTATATATTTTACATTCAGATTATATTATTTAGTTTAGTTAATTTTATATTTTGCATTCAGGTTATATTTAGTTTTTACAGACACTTGGACTTTCTCTTAGCTCCTGCAACCCCCTCCCCATCATTACCCCTCGCACTGTTCCCACAACACATACCCTAAACAGATGTCCACCTTACACCTGTGTTTAGTCTTCATTCATCGCTTTGACAATGACTTAAGAGGTCAAAACAGCTGTCAGAGTTAAATAAAATCTGTGAAACGTACCAAGTGTTTTTATATATTTTACAAAACCTTTGTATTAATATGTTTCACCAAGTGCCCAACGAGTCATCAATTAATATTAGTTAAACAACTCGATAAAAACTTGCTTGAAATTCGTACATTTAACAGAAAAAACAACAACAAAGGAATGAAAACCCCATCAATTTTATTTTTTCATATGATAGTCGATGTATTGAGGATAATTTTGAAAAAAGGTTTTTGTGATTATCACTTTCCCTTTCTGTGATATTCAATTTAATGTTAAACCATGTTTTTTATATAAAAAACTACAAAGGTATTGTGTATTTTTTTATAGAATCTTTATATTTTAGAGTATATAACTACAAAATTTCACAAAGATTGGATAATAAATAAAAAAGTTACAAATTATTTTCAAAAGGTTAGCAAGTCTCGTTTCGCGACATCTGATTGTTAAAATCATCAAAATTTCTAAACTTTGAAACCCTATACAATGAAAGGGAGAGAGATAGAGGGTTAAAATTTGGTGTGGTTACTTATCTCTGTAGGGAGAACAAATAAGCCAAGTTTCATCAAAATCTGAGATGGTGGGTGAGATGGCCTGGTTGAACTGACATGGAATGACCCTAGTGTTTAAGTGCATATGTATTCTCCCCCTTCTCGTTCTCACTCACTCACTTACTCTTTCTAAAAAACACACACACACACAATAATTTATATATAGTAATTGTATATTACACGTTTTGTGCGCTTGTAGAAAGATGTGAATATATTAGTGTTTGCCATTGGTCACTTAGGTATGCCGGAATTTTTTATTCAGTGCATATGGATGAATAAAAGTGAACTGTATGTGTCGCACTATGATTGTGTGTTTTTTTAATCATTTGTAGTTTCCAAATGTAGCAAAAACATAAGATGCGTTTGATATTTTTCTGTATCTGCTGCGGTCTTGTAATTATGTGGTTTTCTGGTGTGTGTGTGTGTGTGTGTGTGTGTGTGTGTGTGTGTGTGTGTGTGTGTGTGTGTGTGTGTGTGTGTGTGTGTGTGTGTGGCATGCGGGTATGAACAAATGAAAATTTCAACATTTGAATGCGCAGATAGATTTAATTTTCTTTATGCAGTTTGTCCCTCTTGATCTATTAATTTAATTTTTCTTGGATTTTCTTCTCCATGACGTGTCCGTTGATTAACTAAATTTTAAGTACAATACTACTGACTCGGAACACTTAAGTTTTTATTGGTAAAAATGTAAAATTTCTACCTTATAGCCTGAACCAGTTTTCGCTTATTATAAGCTTTGTCAGAGGCTGCCACTAGGAGCACTGTCCGTGTTGTTCTTGGTGACGACACTGTCATTTAAAAGATCGATGTTGTGTGTGTATGGTGTGATATGTTCGAATAGTACGTGCGATTTGAATTCTGCCTGTTCATTTAGGATGTCGTTTTTATGTGTTTTTGTGTGTTTGTATATTTCTAGTTGTTCAAGAGTGTCTAGTTTTTGACCTTTTGTGTGTATGTGTAGAATATCCATTTTGCTGTTTATGTTTCTGTATGTGTGTGGTTTGCTTCAATGAGGTGGTTTGCAAAGGCGGATTCGGTGGATTCGACATTAAAAACCTATACACAAACATCCCTATCTCTGAAACAATCACCAGCCTACAAAACAAACTCAAACAGAACAACACACCAGAAGAACTAATCACAGAAATAACAGAGACTCCTAACATAATCACAAAATATAACTACTTCACATATAACAGTAAATTTTACACGCAGAATGATGGTCTATCCATAGGCTCACCCATATCCAGAATATTAGCAGAAGTCTTCCTACAACACTTATAAAAACAAGAATCCTCACAAACAATGACAAGACACTCACATAAAATACTATATTGGCACAGATACGTTGACGACATCATAATTCTATACAAGGGAAACAAAAGACAATGCGAACAGCTACTAACACACATAAACAAAATTCACAAAAGCATAACCTTCACTACTGAATACGAGCACAACAATAGCATAAACTTCCTAGACCTCACCATCACAAAATTTGAACACAGACACAAATTCAGTATATACAGGAAACCCACTACAACTGACACATGATACATTATTAAACAAACTGATATTTGATAAACCTAAGGGATTTGGTTATTTAATTCAAGTATTTACTAAATAGCTCCTTCGAGCGCCATCTTGTTACCAACTGTAATAAGAAAATTACCAAGGTTCGTTTCAGCGAACTAGGAGAACAGAATGTGGTTGCTGAAATAATAACAATCATTTATGTTCATCAATAATTAAATATTATTAATACTTTATTACTATTCATATTTCATATTAATAAAATCGTACAGACAAAATTTGTTCGTGAATAATAGTTGTTAATTACTTTGAATCTCTTTTAATTTACTTACTCGCAATACCATAACAGATTCTTGAAATACATTTATCAAGAATGATAACGGGAACGCAAACCAGCCTTCTTATTACGATAAACTATAATAATACCATATTCTCACATACACACACAACACACACAAAGCTACTTTAGAGATCTCATTTTTAAATATTTTATACTTTCTTCAACATTTATTTCCCCATTTTATTTAATTTTTTAAAAAAAAGAAAAAACCAGCATTTTTAATTCTTATTTTGAATGTCTACTTTCCTGTTTACGAGTAGAAGTTCGACTCCTGGGGTGTCTCCTCATGGCGTGCACTGTTTTACTGTTTTATAATTCGCACTATCACATTTTACTGCCGAACTGTTAATTTTGGATGTGTATTGGCCGGAAAACTGTTTGTATTTTAGATGTACATATAAAGATTCACATTTTTTATTGTATGCGGGCCCGCACTTACGTTTCGAAACTTTGTATCGGTGTTGCTCGCGCGAGCATGGAATTTTGACTGGGCAGAATTACAGGCGCTACTTTGTGAAGCAGCTGTTGTTCGTTCAATTCTGATTGGTGTTCAGTTTGTATCCTTGCGCCAGTGGACTGTTTTTTGCTTGTTGACAAAACTGGTGACACACATCGTTACATAATTTGCTGACGCAACGCATCGCCTGATGTCTGGTTGTGTAACGTGTTTACAGATCTTGTTCGTCATTGTCCTTGAACTTGGTTTGGTACAGTTGCCGGTTATTATAACGGTCCACACAACATTATTAAACAAGTCTGTATTCACAAGGTCAACAGCAGTGCAGCCACGTTGCGATCGTTTCAAAATAACAAATTTACCCAAGTCTATAATTTCTGTCCCTATCACTCAACAAGGGATAAAGTTATTATTATTTTATTATATAAAAAAAATACAAATTATGTTATTTATTATCAATAAAATATAAACTTCTTTACATTGTCTCAGGTAGGCCCCAAAAATGCCCCGCTACAATACCCCCTCAATGAGATATTTTATGCCGAAGCATAAAAAATCTCATTGACACATTCATACTTGCTAAAGGGATCAGCCAGGATATGTCGCCACAACCCCCTGTATGGTTTACAAAAAAAAGAATAATCAACTCACCCTTGGTCCGGTGACTGTGACCGCATCTGCATGACAATACTGGACTTCTCTCTCGAGATCCCAACACCGTAGAGTCAGACAGATACTCAACGCCCCTGCTCTGACGCGCAGGCCAGCTCAGGTCCGCCGCCACAGCACCACCAAACACTGAAACAACAAATCAAAATATTAAATAGTGGCCTTATACAACACCATATCCCCAACTGATCTGTTCCCCCCTAGCGGTGCTGGTTTGCGCTAAGAAGCACTGGTTTTGTTTTACTCACTTATTACTAACATGTATATATCAGAATACCTAACATAACTTAACATAAGAAAACACAGTACATTAATAATTCATTTTAAAATAAACAACTTACAATTAAAATGTTACACACTTTACATCATTAAATTGGCATATAAAATCAAAAAATTACTTTTAAACTTGATTTACTCTTATTAATTCGTTTCTCAAAATTACAAAATTTTTTTTATTTTATTTTTTTTTTTTTTTCATGGCCATCATTATTCCATTTCATTACTTTGGGTGATTCTACGTTATTCATTATTTCATTATAATTTACTTCATCCATTTGGCATTTATTCATAATCTTACCCCTTTTATTACTCTAATGCTCCCTTACAAAATCTTTAACTAGTATGACACCCCACTATCAAAATTTTACTAACCCTTCTCTACCTCTAACTACTTACTATTTTAACTCCAATCGCCACCTTCTACTCTTATATAAAAAAAAATACTCTCTAACCCTTTGTACATAGGATACGTGTTTCCTTCCCAAAACTCATTCCCTTATGTTGGTCCCTGGACTCACCCTAGGTAACCCTTTCCGGCGCCAATCGGTCCCTATCCCGTCCCAACCCTTGTTGCGGACTCCCCAAATACACTACCACTACTACAAAATTACCATCCCCAAAAAATCTCAATCTCATAACCTCACTACAATTACAACAAATTAACATCAACAAATAAACAATATATCGCTCCAAACTCTACATAAAATCTCCATAACTACTGTGTCTCCACTTATACTTCTCAAATTCTATAACATTACATTAACTCAACACAACATTGCATTATTTTCATTTCCACTATTACTTTAACTTTTACTTCGATTTGGACAAATCTATGTCCCACAAAATTCAACTTGAACTGACTCAAACATTTTATTCAACTAATTACTATCACCCATTTCTATCTTTTACAACCCATTGAAAATTTTACTTATTACAACTATTTTTCATTTTATTTTAAAATCTGTAAACACATTGAAAACATATTATTATATTTTTATAATACTTATTCCTAACATACTAAATGCAAACAACACCATAAGACACAATAACACAATATAAGAAGTATTTAGTGCATCTAATTTTTAAATTCAAACAAAACTATTGAGTAGCAAATCATCATTATTAATTAAAATATATCAAATTTTTAATACGTTATCCCCTTGGATAACCTCCCAGCCACACACACTATTATAATACATTACATAACATAATACACAAATAGCAATACACCTGGATTATTAGCATACATCAAACAAACAATTCTCTTTTAAATAATTTATATAAAATTTATAAACATTATTATTTAAAATTTTTCATTAACTGTTTTTATTTATCAGAATTTATCACAAAATTCCACAAAATAAACCATTTAACATTATTATTATTAATTATTATTAAATCAGAATCTCATTACACAATTTACATTCATTATAAGATTCAAACACATAACATTCAATCACACTATCTAAACATCTCAACTTATTTAATTCAATTGATTATTAAAATAACATATTTCAATTATTATCAACATTCTACAAATCATTAACTATTGTCTTCATAATTATTTTGTTATTTAATTAGAGTGCTAAAATATTAATAATATTATTATTATTAATACAACATTTTCTAAAACATATACACATTACTTATCTAACATTTCACAATACACACAAATGAATTCAATATTATTTACAAAATATGCGTCAAAACTGTTCAAGTGTATCTCACTTCAGATGTCCAAATCAGCAAGGTCATTACCAATAATTCACAATATTTAAAAATGTCCCAACACTGATCTTTTAACTCACCCTCCATCGTCATATATATATCTAGTGTATTTGTAACATTCATCATTTTTATCAACACACAAATTATTATAATTGTTACTATCATAATAATCCATCAATTCTATTTCATCCATTGTACCACTATAAATCTTGTCACCATAGGTTAGGATTGTCCCGTCTATATCAGGGTTGTTTGTTAATGTCAGGTAAATTTTCTCATCTTTGTATTCCTCAACTACTACGTCAGGTAAGTCATTATAGTCAGGTAAGATATTATCAAAATTATTCTCTGTCTCTCTTTCAACAGGTACGTATTTCACATGATTCATCATCACCCCTTTTATTAATTTTCTCAATTCATCATACTTTCTTTCTAACTTGTATATTTCTATTTCATTCTCAACATATAACTCTCTTTCTTCATAGCACCACATCACACTCTCACAATTATTTCGGACAGAGGGTACAACATTATACAACATTACTTCATTTAACAATAAGGGTCTCTTGCCCTGAAAAAACAACATTAAATCATCATCATCATTATAAACAATAAGGGGAAAATTTGCCCTCTGTCCCCATTCAATTACTACATTATTCTTCCACTCTCTCTCTACTTCATAAACACTCATTAACATTTCATTATCGCATTCTAAAACTTCATCAGTACTCTTTGTTATTAAATTTTCATCATTATTCTTCACCCCCTCTATACTCTCAGTATTGTCTACTATTTCGTCATTTTTACATTTTGTCTTACTTAAAACATTGTTACCTAATTTCTCGAACTTCTGTTCTAACTTATTTAAACCGTTTCTTATTATTTCGTTAGTGCTTTCTAAATGTTTATTCATTTCTTGTATCTCACGTTTCAACTCTTTATTCTGATTTTTTAATAACTCTTCAAAACTATTCTTTTGGATATCGAACTTTTCATTGATACTACTTTTGAACTCTTGCATATCGTTTTTCTGTTCATTAAAAAGCAATTTCATCATCTTAATCATATCATTATCTTCAGCCGTTTTATTCGCGACTGGTGTTGAGTGAACACCTTCATGCATGATTTGAGATTCAGTTATGCTTATCTGGCTTTCATCTACACTGTCAGTGACGCTGACAGTTTCATGATTGTCTGCCATTTTTCTTAAAAAAAAATTTTTTATATATATATCTTCCTATAATCTTATTATACGTAACATATACTTATTGAAAAATATTCTACTCACCAATATCAAACATAACCTTTAACGTCCATCTTACGTATATACGTAAATACAAACTCCAAACAACCATTCTGTTCTCCCCGTAGGCTTAAATTTATATAATTATATTATATAAATCGTCCCTACGTTCGGATGCCACTGATACATTATTAAACAAACTGATATTTGATAAACCTAAGGGATTTGGTTATTTAATTCAAGTATTTACTAAATAGCTCCTTCGAGCGCCATCTTGTTACCAACTGTAATAAGAAAATTACCAAGGTTCGTTTCAGCGAACTAGGAGAACAGAATGTGGTTGCTGAAATAATAACAATCATTTATGTTCATCAATAATTAAATATTATTAATACTTTATTACTATTCATATTTCATATTAATAAAATCGTACAGACAAAATTTGTTCGTGAATAATAGTTGTTAATTACTTTGAATCTCTTTTAATTTACTTACTCGCAATACCATAACAGATTCTTGAAATACATTTATCAAGAATGATAACGGGAACGCAAACCAGCCTTCTTATTACGATAAACTATAATAATACCATATTCTCACATACACACACAACACACACAAAGCTACTTTAGAGATCTCATTTTTAAATATTTTATACTTTCTTCAACATTTATTTCCCCATTTTATTTAATTTTTTAAAAAAAAGAAAAAACCAGCATTTTTAATTCTTATTTTGAATGTCTACTTTCCTGTTTACGAGTAGAAGTTCGACTCCTGGGGTGTCTCCTCATGGCGTGCACTGTTTTACTGTTTTATAATTCGCACTATCACATTTTACTGCCGAACTGTTAATTTTGGATGTGTATTGGCCGGAAAACTGTTTGTATTTTAGATGTACATATAAAGATTCACATTTTTTATTGTATGCGGGCCCGCACTTACGTTTCGAAACTTTGTATCGGTGTTGCTCGCGCGAGCATGGAATTTTGACTGGGCAGAATTACAGGCGCTACTTTGTGAAGCAGCTGTTGTTCGTTCAATTCTGATTGGTGTTCAGTTTGTATCCTTGCGCCAGTGGACTGTTTTTTGCTTGTTGACAAAACTGGTGACACACATCGTTACATAATTTGCTGACGCAACGCATCGCCTGATGTCTGGTTGTGTAACGTGTTTACAGATCTTGTTCGTCATTGTCCTTGAACTTGGTTTGGTACAGTTGCCGGTTATTATAACGGTCCACACAACATTATTAAACAAGTCTGTATTCACAAGGTCAACAGCAGTGCAGCCACGTTGCGATCGTTTCAAAATAACAAATTTACCCAAGTCTATAATTTCTGTCCCTATCACTCAACAAGGGATAAAGTTATTATTATTTTATTATATAAAAAAAATACAAATTATGTTATTTATTATCAATAAAATATAAACTTCTTTACATTGTCTCAGGTAGGCCCCAAAAATGCCCCGCTACACACACTAATACACAGCTCCTCCAATCACCCAATACAACACAAACTAGCTGCCTTCAGAACTATGATACACAGACTAAACAACATCCCACTGGATGAAAATGACTACAAAGACGAACTAAACACGATAAAATATCTAGCAGAAACCAACGGATATAACAGAACAATAATCAGTAAACTCCTACACAAAACAAACAACAGACAGACAGAAAAAAAGAAGTTCATAACACTAACATACATTAATAACCACGCTGAAAAAATAGCCCACAAATTAAAAAAGCAGGATACAGAATCGTGTTCAAAACTACAAACAAAACAGAACACACACTATCAAAAAACACACACACAAAATAAAACGTATGTGATTTACCTGGTGTTTACAAACTAAACTGTTCAGACTGTAACAAATTCTACATAAGCCAGACAGGACATTGCTTTAAACAGAAATACATTGAAGACACAAAGGTACTACACTCCACCACCCAATCTACCTTTGCAAACCACCTCATTCAAGCAAACCACACATACACAAACATAAATAATAAGATGGATATTCTACACGTACACACAAAAGGCCGAAAACTAGACACTCTTGAACAACTAGAAATATACAAACACACAAAGACACATAAAAACGACATCCTAAACGAACAGACACAATTCAAATCACACTTACTATTTGAACATTTCACACCGCATACACACAACATCGATCTTTCAAATGATGGTGCTTTCACCAAGAACAAGACGGACAGTGCTACTAGTGGCAGCCTCTGACGAAGCTTATAATAAGAGAAAATTGGTTGAGGCCAATAAAGCAAAAATTTTACATTTTTACCAATAAAAAACTTAGCGGTCCGACTCAGTAGTATTGTACTTATAATTAGTTAATTTTTCTCTATTGTCCCAGATAAAGGTATTCTGAAAAATCAGACCGTATTAAATTAGTTAATTTGTGTGTAGATTTCCACAACCCACTGTATTATTGGTGTTATTGGCTGTCCAAATGTTACTGCATTTTTCCACTTCATGCTTTCTTCTTTGTTTCCAAAATGTTCAGAAGAGAGGAAAAATTCAGAAAAAAAAACTGTTCCTGAATTTAGGGACATTAAATATCAATACTTTTTTTTACCTCACTGGAATAGACAAAATCTACACAACTACTACAGTATATCTTGATATAGGCCTATATAAAATGTTAAGACAGTTTATGAAATATTTTGTTAATAAATATTTACATTGAGATATAATTTTAGAATAAGTCTATAGGCTTATAGAATTTTTAGTAAGAGAAGGTAAAATTACTAAGACTTTGATGATGATAAGAGGATGCAAAAAAAATTTGTACTGAAGATGAAAAGAGTGCCATTTTTTACACAAGTTTGTATGGATATATTGGAAGAAATGTTTGTATACGTGTACTTTGTATTGCAAGACAGGTATTGAAAGGCCAAAGTTAAGCTTTAGCTTTATAAAATAAGAATTATTAAATGAATTAACAAAGCACATCCTTATTACAAAAATAAAAAATAAAAGTAGCGTTTATGCCTGTAAAATAACAATTTTTTTAATAATAGTAATATTGTGTTTATAAACATAGTAATATTTCTCACTATTGATATGACATTATTAGATTTGTATGTGCTAATTTAACTTGATATATTTTTTCAGTTTTAAATGCTGTTGGGTATATCCAAAAGTATAGAGATCATATACAGGTATTGTTCAGTAAACCTGTTTTATATTCATTGTATTCAACACGATTTTAGTGTTATGCAAAGATGAATGTAGTCTCAAGAATGTAAAAAATTGAAAACACAGTTTTTGGCATTTCCTTTGAGCACGGATAAATATCCAAAAATATCTGCTGTGTGTTTACTCACAGCCCACGTTGCTAGAGTAGAAATCCAATTAACACTGAATGGGCAGCACAAGAGTAGAGCAAAGAACACCTTTAAGCAAGCAAACTACTTAGTATGTAAAGACAGTTGTGTGTGTGTGCGTGTGTGTTTCCTGTCCCTCATCTGGTGGTGGGCACATTCAGTTGGTGATGACAGTTCACTGTGACTTGTCTGTTTCTTACTCACAGTGTGATTTTATCTATGTACATTGCGGCTGTAAGTTTTTGTTTTCGGACATACCTGTTTTTGTTTGGTCGATTTTTCAGTTTGAATTGTATCTAAAAGTTGGATTAAGTGCCTATTAGAAATAGTGTATATGTTGAAATTGAGAGTTATTGGAAGAATTAATCAAGGGTTGTAAAATTCATTTGCGTCTGTGTGTTATAATTCTCGGTCTGTTTTCTCTTTGTCCGTTCCCCCACACGCATTCTCTCTTTTACTCTCATTTTCTCTCATTCTTTCATACAAGTACACATATATTTAATTATTATGAAATGATTTCAGCATGTACACACATAAAGTGTGAATATATATAAAATATTACTTATATAAGACGATCCACCGTTTGCATTGACAGGCTCTGATGATCGAATATAGATAGTTCCCGGTTAGTGATATATTTCAGTGAGTATGTGTATATCATGAATGAGTCACGTATAACTTTGTTTGTCATGTTTGTGTATTCTGTTTTTTGTGTCACTGAGTGCATTTAGTCTAATGCATTACAAATGGATGAATGAATCAATTCAGATTCTTTTATTGTGAAGAACAACAGGTTTGCGTCATGTAAATTTATATGAGTGGATTCATACTTGATAGTATAGCAAAGTGCATGTACAACCATGTGTGTGTGCATGCTCATATACATACACACACATTGTATACAATCAGGAAAAAGAAATAAATATGATTGGATACAAAGAAGCTTGTCCAAAGCTGGAACAAGTTTGTAAAATGTAAAGACACTTTAAACAGATTCTTACACTTGTAGGTAGAAAGGGGGCTGATTTTATATATATATATATATATATATACGTAAGGTGAGTGGTAAATCTTATTTCAAAGTTTCTTGCAGTTATGATATACAACAATTATTACAGGTGTTTGTTATTTCTTCTCCAAGTGTATTTTTTGTCTAACAAAAATTAAAGAAAATAAATGATTTTATTTTCATTAATGATTTTGGTTACATTAATGATTATTAAAGATTAACATGTTGTATTTGTTTTTGCTTATGTACATAATTGATAGTGTATACTTAATAAACAACAATAATTACAAGAATACAGTTTACTAAACTTTGTTCTGAAAATAAAAACTTATGAAATAAAAAAAATGTGCAATTTATGAAATATGTGTTTAACCTAGTTGCATCAAATGTAAATAATGTAAATACATTAAACACATGTTTGAGTACATAGTATAATAAAACAGTAGAATGCTTGCACGAAGAGCAGAAGTTAATGGGGGGGGGGGGGGGTCAACAAGAAATGGAGCAGAATATTGTGGTCACCCATTTGTAACAATATTTCTGTAAATACATAAAGTTATTTATTAAGTTTATTATAACTAAATTTTAAGCCTATCTTAAAATGACACAATATTGTGTTTTTTTTTAGCTGACTGGGAAATTTGGAAGGCGTTTGAACACCCACAAAACCTCTCTTTTACTACATCTATTAAAAATGTATTATTTACATATATAACACAAAAATGTATACATGCTTTTATATGTGCCATATTTTGTAGTTTAAATTGGATTTAGTTCGGTAATTCTATACAGTAGTAACATTTCTTGTGATACAAGCATACAGCATATTATTTGAAGTGTACAGCATATGCATAAATTGTTATTGGGAGTTTTAATGATACACCCCCCAACACACACAAACACATTTGTTGTCACTACATGTTTTACACTATTTTGATTTAAATTATTAATTTAATAACCACTTGTCAAGAAATGACTTTGTTTAAATTCCATGTTATGTCTTTTTATACAAATGTTATGTATAAGAAATATACAAAATGAACTTTATAAATAATGATGAAGGTCATCTTAGACTAAAGTAAAGTTTACAATATAGAACGCCCCCTGTATGAAATAAAAGTGATGTTGGTGAGACGGTAAAACCAATAATTAATCACTGCTTTAAACAAATCGTTTTCCTTAAACCAGCAGTATACTAATCAAACTAGCATCCTATACTACAAACCAAAATACCCTTAAAATGATTTAAAAAACAAACTCAAAAATAAATACAAAAAGATAAAAATGGATGTCTTAAAAAACCCTAAAATATGTGAAAATCTTAACACAAGTAGTCCGTAATTCCAAAATAAATAACAAATTAACAAATCTGTCACACACATGTGCGCATGCGTGCACACACACACACATACACACACAACACACACACATGTATATGAAGACAGTTGAATTGTCAGTAGCAGGGGCAAGAGAAGAATGAGCAAGCATTGTGCTGACTGTGGCATGGCGAGTTGTAGTGATGTTAGACATATGCCTGAATAATGGACTGAACTCAATTTTGAGAATTTGTACAGGATTGTAGAAGTGATAGAAGCAAATAGAAAAAGAAACCATAGAAAATAGAAAAAAGTGTGTAAAGTAACCAAGATGTGCGGAAACCCTATAGATTGTTTGAAAATTATGACTATACTAGAAGTAAACAGGATTGGTGAGAACATGTACAGCAAAACAATAGACTGAAAATCACAATAAAAGCAAAAATGGATTGTTTAACAGCAGGTTATTACCTAAGCAATTCAGTCAGACTGATTGAAGTGGGTGATGGAAAGAATTTTTTTTTTATTAGCTGCTACAGTCTATGCTGCATCCCGCATTTTGATCTCCATTTCTCCCTATGCTTCCAGTCATCATCTTCAATAGCTGGATCTCTCATGCTTTTCCCGAAACTTTTAGCACTTTATGTTGTTTTATAAATGACGAGTCGCTGGCACATCGATTCAACCTTCAGACTTGCAGGGCCAGGATTTTCTGTAGGGGTTTTCTCCCTTAGCTGATATGCTCCAGATATTTGTAGAGCGCCAGAGACTCGCCCTTCACCCTCTCTCGTTTGCTACATAACACACACCCATTGTATTCCATGTACCCAGCAGCTGCACGAGATACGTGTATCTCTACGAGGACGTGAGAGTAGGATTTGTTGGCAGAACTGAATTTGATTTCTCGAACCCCTGACTCGTTTGTCAGGAATCCAGTGGGAATTTCTTGGAGTTTTGGTACTGTATAGACATCAGCAGTCTATACAGCTCCCAAGACCTTTTACCAACCTTTAGCTGCTTGAAAGAAAATAACTTGTTATTTAATTGGTTATTTTATGTAAAGTGTAGTGTTTTACATTGTATGTATAAGATTTTCAGTATACATTGGGCATTCTGTATTGTGAGCAATATCCAAAGATGTGTACAGTGAGGTAACTATGGAGGGGGGCATATCCCCCCAGAGATTTTAAAAATTCAACTGAAATTTCATTAATCAGTAATGTAGGCCTATTTGTAAGCCAGTCTAAGTTTTAGACTTTATAAATAATTGTAGAAACAAAAATTATAGATTTTGCAAGTTAATAAAATAGAGTTTTCTTAATAGTGACAATTACTCAACAATTAGTAAATAAGAATATATTTGCAGCCATACAAAAAACAGTTATGCATGTTCCAGAAAATGAACGCAGAGCCTATTTTATTATTGCTACATTTGTTTTTTCTGAGATACACTTCCCCTTAAAAGGTTGTCTTATGTCATGACTCCTCTAGTTTAATCTCTCTATGGTTTGAACCACCGTTTTAGTCTAGAAATACTAGCAGTTACTTGACTTAAATTCAGTGAAATTAAAAGATCTTATTGCTGGATTTTACATTAAAAAATTCTTATCTTGATCAATTTTGTGAAAATTCAAACTTTTAAAAGTATTTTGTTTTAAAGTGGCTTTTTATTCATTGAACCCCTAATTTAAGATGTTATCCCAACAATTTTTAACAAAAATGTTACAACATACTATACATCATTTTTAATGTATAGTAGGAATAAAATCTTTATTCTGTTTTGCCAAATTAATATGTCCCTTCTTTGTATAGTAATTAAAGGCAAGTGGCAGGATATTTCTGTTGGTAAGGTAAATTTTGTTTTTGTGCAGATGAGCATCTTGGGTCTGACGGGGTTTTAGATGATGTTGCAGAGAATTCATGAAAAATTTATCTTGTTGATTAAACAAAATAATAATTGTAGTTTATTTTCAAATAAATGTATTAAAGTCAACCTTTCTAGTATAAGTTATTTCATGTTTTTCCCAAAGTAGAATTTTATACGATAAATGTTTGATAAGTAATGTAGGACATTTGTCATAATTTGATGGAAAGAATAAAGACACAGCAGAAATTTGTTCAGATTTGCAAAGAAAACTTCAATGTCCTAAACAAATTAAAGACTGTAAATCGTTGACAATGTATTTTAGTTTTTGTTAGATTAGGCTGAAATCTTTAAGCATGTAAATACTTTATGAAATAGTTAAGTCAATATTATGGACCTTTGGACATGATACTGATACTTCGTATACCCAATTATAATTGAGTATTTATAAAATTATTGGGAAAAATCATGAATACCTCATTTGTTCTGAAGAAAATGGGTGGTGAGTCCAGCCTTCAAAGTAGTCTCATCCCCCCTCCCCCAGAAGCAACTCCTAGTTATGCCACTGCATGTGTATAATATCAGTGCTGGAATGTACTCCTTCAACTGAATTGCAATTATTTTGGAACGTTGCCTATAGAAAAATACAGCATAGAATTAAATCCATAGTATAATTCTTTGCAGTGTAAACTATAATTCAGATAGGGGAATCCATTGTGTTAGACCACAGGCTGCCAGCTCGTGGCATTGCTTGTGGCAATGACTGTAGTTGGTTATAGGAAATCCAGTGAGAAATTTGTTTGAACACAAGGTCTTGAGGAAAATGTCTGTAATGAATTCAAAACGGATATGTAAAATTACTGCAACAAACCAACCATTAATTTAGTACAATGATAACATTTTTAAATTAACAAAGCAGTTACAGAAATGCATATGACAAAATACCTATTACAGTATTTCACCTACCAATGGAGCCAGTACTTCTATATACGGATTTACTATAATGAAGTTTTCAAAACTAAAATTATTAAGTGATAGGTTATATTCTGTAACGTCATGCTTTTATGTGAGGCACTTTAGCGAAACGTACACCTTTAGTCAAGCCCCAAATGTTGGGTTCGCCAATTCTGTAACGTACCGCTTAATGTGAGGTGTGCACTTGCGAAAGTGTTATTATATGCCTCACGCAGTATGCGTCACTTTTGAATTATACTAACTGACGTTTTAAAAGGTATAAATAAAGGATTTTGTTTATCTTGTTTTACTCAATCTAAAAGAAATCGAGAGTGTGTGATTTGGAGTCAAGGAGGTAATTTGTTCAGCCTTATGCAGAAGAGAGAGTAAGTATCATTATTGCCCCTCAGTTGTGACGATTTCTTCCGTATGTTGTGCTGAAATTTTCTTTAACTACCCACTACAATAAATTATAACACGTTATAATTCAATATTAATTTTCAATAATATTGCTTTATTGATTATTGACTTTTGTCTCCTGCCACCAAAATATAGGTATCACAATTAATCTTTTTTTTTTTAAAAAAAAACATCATCTCGACTTTACCGAGTAAACATAGATCTGTCTAAGGAACAAAACATATATGTTGTTATTTACCCAATATTACGCTATAATAAAATACATCAGTTATTACATAATTCTTAGTAATTCCCCAGGGTTCAGGGTGAATTCTTTGTGTTATGAGAGTGTCAGAAATGGATAATTGCTACGCTTTACAAATATCAAAAAATTAATAAATAATTTTGTTTATTTTTCAAATATTACGTAGTTTCCGGAATTGCCGTAAGAGAGTAGCATGTATTTGTTTACTTTGAAAGAAACATGATAAACTGAATATTTTTTGTTCTATTTCACTGTTAAAAAACGAGTTTTTTTCTGGACTTATTACGAAAAATGTTTATATTACCTCGCTCCGTGTTGTCCTTACTGGATTGAAGTTTTATTCTGTGATGAGGTACGTCTTGCGTTATTATTTCCTTTTCGTTTGGAGTATTTTCTAATTGTCTACTGGAAGTAGGCCGAACTATATTGGATCCTCAGAATGTTTTCATCCACTGGTTTTTAATGTATATCACCATTTAATTTGGATTCCTCAGGTATAATTAGTTAGTATTCACTTTGTTTATTACTCTTGCGTGAATTTCGCCTCCTCCAACGTCCAAAAAAGGTTTTATTTATAATTTTTGTCGCATCGTTTCTTCAACTCCCCGGTTTAGTTCAAAATTTTTATATCTTATTAACAATACTTGTTATTTTTCATCACTCTTAGTAACACATAGTATTTTTATTATGTAGGCAGTTTGTGATTATTATAAATTTATATTTTATTTATGGAAAAATAATTCCCTTCCATTCCGGTTTCTTTACTAATTTAATTTACATAATATGTTTTGGTTAATTTTTTTATAACATTGTATATAAATATTTTATCATTTTATTATCATTAAATAAATTTATATATTATGTATTTAGTCTCGAATAGTGTTCATACCCGGTACTACTTCCTGTTGCCATTTCCTTCATAGGATTATTTTAATTTTATATTATCTTTGGTAGTTAAAATTTTTATGTCTTTTAAAATTAACCCTGGGTTTTCTTACAATCTAACACAATTATTTGAAACAATATAATATTAACTTGGGTATAACAAATTGTGGTTCATACAATATAAATTACAATAAATAAATAAAATTACAAAAATCAATTAGTATTATTACATACTACTTCCATAGTTTTATCCTATCCAACACATACAGCACAGTTTGGTAATACATTAATTTCACTTTGGTTTGTCACCTCAATGGGTACACTAGAACTCACTTCGCACTATATACCACTCGAATTGTTTATTATGTTGAGTGATATAATTAAATTTTGAGCGAGCTTTAGTTTTACCCATTTCTGACTTTTATTCTCATGATTTACTTTATTGGGACCGGGTTATGTACCGTTACATAAAGCCCCCCCACTAGAACAAATTTATTTTAGTTCAACTCGTTGATAGAAATAAATTGTTGATTGGTTCAAGTCTCCTAATGGTCTTGACTTTATTTTCATAATAGTGTTTTATTTCTGACTGATTATACACTCCGGTAATTCAGACTTGTGGTAATTGCTGTTTTCTTACTTAACTCTCTCTCTCTTGGAGGCAAATTCATCAATTATTTCTCTGGGTAGTAGTACTTCCACATTTTATTTGATAAGGACTGGTCACACTAATCATATTAAACTTGTTTTAACACTCATTTCTATTTACTTTTATATACTCGCTTTATCAATTAAGCATTGGTCTGCTATCTTCCTTCTATTTTCTTCATTTATACTTCTGGAATCTAATATCAATCTTTTCAGCTATTTTATAGTTATTATCCCTTAAATATTCAATTTCCCTAACATTTTTCCCTATCTTGTGCGGTGGTTCCAGTCGGGTGGCCACTCTGGGTCCATACACCGCTGTCCATCCTTACACCTTCTGAGACCAGGGGAACATCATCCCTGCTCATAAAAATTATTGCCGGAACATTTCTACGGTCAATACATAAAAATAAAAAAATTATAAGTAGTAGTCAATTAGCGACTAGTACCAAACACTTTTGGGATTCTTCATACTGTAGCTGTTTGTATTTATTTATATATTTCTTCTTCTCCTTGATTCCTTCTTCTTTTCCATCAACTAATAGCATATAACATTATTGATAGGCCATATATGTTAAAATTCTTTTGACTTTACTTCTTGTGACATATTTCTCCGTATCATTTCTTCTTATATAATCTTCAATTCCGAGAAATTCAAATTTTTGTTGTATTAATTATCATCCTCCTTCAGTTTCATTGGAGTCATTAAATTATTCTTTATTCTTCTTATCTGAGCACATTACCATTCAACATATAATTCTTTTTCTGTTTGTTACCATTAAAAATATTACTTTTCCTATTATTTCAGTTTAAATCAGTTATTTATAATTAAATTATATAATCTGTTCTTACATTTTCTTAGTGGTTTGTTGTTTGTTAAATTATATGGTTTTAAAATAACTTGAGTAAGATGTCCTTACATGCTTTTTGAATTTTGGGGTTTTAGTCTCTTCACTTTATATTATATTGTTCGAAATAACTTGAGTAAGTTGTCCTTACAGTTTTTTAGAATTTTGGGGTTTTTATATTTACACTGGGTTGCTTGGTCCTGTATCCATAAAATCCGTCCCTTTTTTCTGGTTTGTTTGGAGTCTGTTTAACCGTGGTCCATTATTTCAGGTACTCCATGTTCTCGGATTGCTGGGGTGTTCGTAATTAATTCTCTTCTTGATAATCTTCTTACCATCCGGCTCTCCCACTTTGCTGCTATTAAACTTTCACTTAAGTACCGGTCTTCCGTTATATTTCGTTCCTTTTTAACTAACCAGTATTGTACCTCCTCAAACATAACATAGTTGCTCATATTTAATCTCATTTCATTCCCTTTTACCTCTGAATTATTTGCCAAATATTTGAATGTTATATTCCGTCTTGATAATCTGACTAATATCTTCTGATGCACTTCAATCATCGACACATTTAACTGGGATGTAAACTTAATTAACTCCCTCTGTTCCTTAATTGGAAGGTTAAATAGATTAATTAATCCACCTGTAATCATCTCCCATTCTTCCTTGGTATTTATTATTTTCTTTCTACTTGTTTTTATTATTTCCTTGGTCTTCTTTTCCACGGTTTGAACATCCTTTTTGTTGTGGCTATTTTTATTTTCAGATGGCATTACACCTTGGTATTCTGTAATTTCTATTTCCTTCCTCCTCTCTTCTGTATTCGGACTTACTTTAATACCTTCTGAAGTGCTGTCCAATGTTTCATCCAAATTATTGGAACTATGGTCCATTTGTTTATTTGTCTCCTCTTTGTATGTATCTGCTTTTTGGATACGCGTATTAACATTTTCAAACTTCTCTCCGAAAGTTTTCCATATCTCCTTATTGACATTCTCCATTTTACACTCAAATTGTTTTAAATTCTTATTATTCTCTTCAAATTTTGCATTCATCTCTTCCCTTTGTCCTTCAATAGTTTCTTTCAGTTCATTGTATTGTTCATTCATGGTTTGTTTGATATTTCCATGAATGGTTTCTATTTTTTCATTTAGTTGTTTGACTAAATTTTCCTGAATGCTATCTATTTTCTCATTGGTCTGTCTATTTTGTTCCTCCTGTTTCTTAAAATTCTCCTTATTTTCCTCATTGGTTTGTCTATTTTGTTCCTCCTGTTTCTTAAATTTTTCGTCTATTTTATCATTGGTTTGTTTATTGCTTTCCATAATAATTCTCAACATCTCCTGCATGCTCATGTCTTCTTTTTGGGTGGATTTATCTGGTTGGTCCCCTTGGGCATCCTCTTCCACTATTTCCTTTTCCGTATCCATAACTACTTCGGTTTCTTCTGTATCACCTGTCTGTTGGTCCATTTCACTGTCCGTGACTAACTCTATTTCTTGTTCCTGTCCACCTTCTTCAATCTCCTTTTCTTCTGCCCTCTTCTTCGATTTTCCTCGGGTATTAGGCATTTCTTGTTTTCTCATAACTGCCAACGATAATTAGATTTTTTGATATATCTTTTTTATTAAATATCGAAATTCTTTTCTAATTACCGCCCTTTTACGTTGAGCGCCAAATCTGTAACGTCCTGCTTTTATGTGAGGCACTTTAGCGAAACGTACACCTTTAGTCAAGCCCCAAATGTTGGGTTCGCCAATTCTGTAACGTACCGCTTAATGTGAGGTGTGCACTTGCGAAAGTGTTATTATATGCCTCACGCAGTATGCGTCACTTTTGAATTATACTAACTGACGTTTTAAAAGGTATAAATAAAGGATTTTGTTTATCTTGTTTTACTCAATCTAAAAGAAATCGAGAGTGTGTGATTTGGGGTCAAGGAGGTAATTTGTTCAGCCTTATGCAGAAGAGAGAGTAAGTATCATTATTGCCCCTCAGTTGTGACGATTTCTTCTGTATGTTGTGCTGAAATTTTCTTTAACTACCCACTACAATAAATTATAACACGTTATAATTCAATATTAATTTTCAATAATATTGCTTTATTGATTATTGACTTTTGTCTCCTGCCACCAAAATATAGGTATCACAATTAATCTTTTTTTTTTTAAAAAAAAACATCATCTCGACTTTACCGAGTAAACATAGATCTGTCTAAGGAACAAAACATATATGTTGTTATTTACCCAATATTACGCTATAATAAAATACATCAGTTATTACATAATTCTTAGTAATTCCCCAGGGTTCAGGGTGAATTCTTTGTGTTATGAGAGTGTCAGAAATGGATAATTGCTACGCTTTACAAATATCAAAAAATTAATAAATAATTTTGTTTATTTTTCAAATATTACGTAGTTTCCGGAATTGCCGTAAGAGAGTAGCATGTATTTGTTTACTTTGAAAGAAACATGATAAACTGAATATTTTTTGTTCTATTTCACTGTTAAAAAACGAGTTTTCTTCTGGACTTATTACGAAAAATGTTTATATTACCTCGCTCCGTGTTGTCCTTACTGGATTGAAGTTTTATTCTGTGATGAGGTACGTCTTGCGTTATTATTTCCTTTTCGTTTGGAGTATTTTCTAATTGTCTACTGGAAGTAGGCCGAACTATATTGGATCCTCAGAATGTTTTCATCCACTGGTTTTTAATGTATATCACCATTTAATTTGGATTCCTCAGGTATAATTAGTTAGTATTCACTTTGTTTATTACTCTTGCGTGAATTTCGCCTCCTCCAACGTCCAAAAAAGGTTTTATTTATAATTTTTGTCGCATCGTTTCTTCAACTCCCCGGTTTAGTTCAAAATTTTTATATCTTATTAACAATACTTGTTATTTTTCATCACTCTTAGTAACACATAGTATTTTTATTATGTAGGCAGTTTGTGATTATTATAAATTTATATTTTATTTATGGAAAAATAATTCCCTTCCATTCCGGTTTCTTTACTAATTTAATTTACATAATATGTTTTGGTTAATTTTTTTATAACATTGTATATAAATATTTTATCATTTTATTATCATTAAATAAATTTATATATTATGTATTTAGTCTCGAATAGTGTTCATACCCGGTACTACTTCCTGTTGCCATTTCCTTCATAGGATTATTTTAATTTTATATTATCTTTGGTAGTTAAAATTTTTATGTCTTTTAAAATTAACCCTGGGTTTTCTTACAATCTAACACAATTATTTGAAACAATATAATATTAACTTGGGTATAACAAATTGTGGTTCATACAATATAAATTACAATAAATAAATAAAATTACAAAAATCAATTAGTATTATTACATACTACTTCCATAGTTTTATCCTATCCAACACATACAGCACAGTTTGGTAATACATTAATTTCACTTTGGTTTGTCACCTCAATGGGTACACTAGAACTCACTTCGCACTATATACCACTCGAATTGTTTATTATGTTGAGTGATATAATTAAATTTTGAGCGAGCTTTAGTTTTACCCATTTCTGACTTTTATTCTCATGATTTACTTTATTGGGACCGGGTTATGTACCGTTACATAAAGCCCCCCCACTAGAACAAATTTATTTTAGTTCAACTCGTTGATAGAAATAAATTGTTGATTGGTTCAAGTCTCCTAATGGTCTTGACTTTATTTTCATAATAGTGTTTTATTTCTGACTGATTATACACTCCGGTAATTCAGACTTGTGGTAATTGCTGTTTTCTTACTTAACTCTCTCTCTCTTGGAGGCAAATTCATCAATTATTTCTCTGGGTAGTAGTACTTCCACATTTTATTTGATAAGGACTGGTCACACTAATCATATTAAACTTGTTTTAACACTCATTTCTATTTACTTTTATATACTCGCTTTATCAATTAAGCATTGGTCTGCTATCTTCCTTCTATTTTCTTCATTTATACTTCTGGAATCTAATATCAATCTTTTCAGCTATTTTATAGTTATTATCCCTTAAATATTCAATTTCCCTAACATTTTTCCCTATCTTGTGCGGTGGTTCCAGTCGGGTGGCCACTCTGGGTCCATACACCGCTGTCCATCCTTACACCTTCTGAGACCAGGGGAACATCATCCCTGCTCATAAAAATTATTGCCGGAACATTTCTACGGTCAATACATAAAAATAAAAAAATTATAAGTAGTAGTCAATTAGCGACTAGTACCAAACACTTTTGGGATTCTTCATACTGTAGCTGTTTGTATTTATTTATATATTTCTTCTTCTCCTTGATTCCTTCTTCTTTTCCATCAACTAATAGCATATAACATTATTGATAGGCCATATATGTTAAAATTCTTTTGACTTTACTTCTTGTGACATATTTCTCCGTATCATTTCTTCTTATATAATCTTCAATTCCGAGAAATTCAAATTTTTGTTGTATTAATTATCATCCTCCTTCAGTTTCATTGGAGTCATTAAATTATTCTTTATTCTTCTTATCTGAGCACATTACCATTCAACATATAATTCTTTTTCTGTTTGTTACCATTAAAAATATTACTTTTCCTATTATTTCAGTTTAAATCAGTTATTTATAATTAAATTATATAATCTGTTCTTACATTTTCTTAGTGGTTTGTTGTTTGTTAAATTATATGGTTTTAAAATAACTTGAGTAAGATGTCCTTACATGCTTTTTGAATTTTGGGGTTTTAGTCTCTTCACTTTATATTATATTGTTCGAAATAACTTGAGTAAGTTGTCCTTACAGTTTTTTAGAATTTTGGGGTTTTTATATTTACACTGGGTTGCTTGGTCCTGTATCCATAAAATCCGTCCCTTTTTTCTGGTTTGTTTGGAGTCTGTTTAACCGTGGTCCATTATTTCAGGTACTCCATGTTCTCGGATTGCTGGGGTGTTCGTAATTAATTCTCTTCTTGATAATCTTCTTACCATCCGGCTCTCCCACTTTGCTGCTATTAAACTTTCACTTAAGTACCGGTCTTCCGTTATATTTCGTTCCTTTTTAACTAACCAGTATTGTACCTCCTCAAACATAACATAGTTGCTCATATTTAATCTCATTTCATTCCCTTTTACCTCTGAATTATTTGCCAAATATTTGAATGTTATATTCCGTCTTGATAATCTGACTAATATCTTCTGATGCACTTCAATCATCGACACATTTAACTGGGATGTAAACTTAATTAACTCCCTCTGTTCCTTAATTGGAAGGTTAAATACATTAATTAATCCACCTGTAATCATCTCCCATTCTTCCTTGGTATTTATTATTTTCTTTCTACTTGTTTTTATTATTTCCTTGGTCTTCTTTTCCACGGTTTGAACATCCTTTTTGTTGTGGCTATTTTTATTTTCAGATGGCATTACACCTTGGTATTCTGTAATTTCTATTTCCTTCCTCCTCTCTTCTGTATTCGGACTTACTTTAATACCTTCTGAAGTGCTGTCCAATGTTTCATCCAAATTATTGGAACTATGGTCCATTTGTTTATTTGTCTCCTCTTTGTATGTATCTGCTTTTTGGATACGCGTATTAACATTTTCAAACTTCTCTCCGAAAGTTTTCCATATCTCCTTATTGACATTCTCCATTTTACACTCAAATTGTTTTAAATTCTTATTATTCTCTTCAAATTTTGCATTCATCTCTTCCCTTTGTCCTTCAATAGTTTCTTTCAGTTCATTGTATTGTTCATTCATGGTTTGTTTGATATTTCCATGAATGGTTTCTATTTTTTCATTTAGTTGTTTGACTAAATTTTCCTGAATGCTATCTATTTTCTCATTGGTCTGTCTATTTTGTTCCTCCTGTTTCTTAAAATTCTCCTTATTTTCCTCATTGGTTTATCTATTTTGTTCCTCCTGTTTCTTAAATTTTTCGTCTATTTTATCATTGGTTTGTTTATTGCTTTCCATAATAATTCTCAACATCTCCTGCATGCTCATGTCTTCTTTTTGGGTGGATTTATCTGGTTGGTCCCCTTGGGCATCCTCTTCCACTATTTCCTTTTCCGTATCCATAACTACTTCGGTTTCTTCTGTATCACCTGTCTGTTGGTCCATTTCACTGTCCGTGACTAACTCTATTTCTTGTTCCTGTCCACCTTCTTCAATCTCCTTTTCTTCTGCCCTCTTCTTCGATTTTCCTCGGGTATTAGGCATTTCTTGTTTTCTCATAACTGCCAACGATAATTAGATTTTTTGATATATCTTTTTTATTAAATATCGAAATTCTTTTCTAATTACCGCCCTTTTACGTTGAGCGCCAAATCTGTAACGTCCTGCTTTTATGTGAGGCACTTTAGCGAAACGTACACCTTTAGTCAAGCCCCAAATGTTGGGTTCGCCAATTCTGTAACGTACCGCTTAATGTGAGGTGTGCACTTGCGAAAGTGTTATTATATGCCTCACGCAGTATGCGTCACTTTTGAATTATACTAACTGACGTTTTAAAAGGTATAAATAAAGGATTTTGTTTATCTTGTTTTACTCAATCTAAAAGAAATCGAGAGTGTGTGATTTGGGGTCAAGGAGGTAATTTGTTCAGCCTTATGCAGAAGAGAGAGTAAGTATCATTATTGCCCCTCAGTTGTGACGATTTCTTCTGTATGTTGTGCTGAAATTTTCTTTAACTACCCACTACAATAAATTATAACACGTTATAATTCAATATTAATTTTCAATAATATTGCTTTATTGATTATTGACTTTTGTCTCCTGCCACCAAAATATAGGTATCACAATTAATCTTTTTTTTTTTAAAAAAAAACATCATCTCGACTTTACCGAGTAAACATAGATCTGTCTAAGGAACAAAACATATATGTTGTTATTTACCCAATATTACGCTATAATAAAATACATCAGTTATTACATAATTCTTAGTAATTCCCCAGGGTTCAGGGTGAATTCTTTGTGTTATGAGAGTGTCAGAAATGGATAATTGCTACGCTTTACAAATATCAAAAAATTAATAAATAATTTTGTTTATTTTTCAAATATTACGTAGTTTCCGGAATTGCCGTAAGAGAGTAGCATGTATTTGTTTACTTTGAAAGAAACATGATAAACTGAATATTTTTTGTTCTATTTCACTGTTAAAAAACGAGTTTTCTTCTGGACTTATTACGAAAAATGTTTATATTACCTCGCTCCGTGTTGTCCTTACTGGATTGAAGTTTTATTCTGTGATGAGGTACGTCTTGCGTTATTATTTCCTTTTCGTTTGGAGTATTTTCTAATTGTCTACTGGAAGTAGGCCGAACTATATTGGATCCTCAGAATGTTTTCATCCACTGGTTTTTAATGTATATCACCATTTAATTTGGATTCCTCAGGTATAATTAGTTAGTATTCACTTTGTTTATTACTCTTGCGTGAATTTCGCCTCCTCCAACGTCCAAAAAAGGTTTTATTTATAATTTTTGTCGCATCGTTTCTTCAACTCCCCGGTTTAGTTCAAAATTTTTATATCTTATTAACAATACTTGTTATTTTTCATCACTCTTAGTAACACATAGTATTTTTATTATGTAGGCAGTTTGTGATTATTATAAATTTATATTTTATTTATGGAAAAATAATTCCCTTCCATTCCGGTTTCTTTACTAATTTAATTTACATAATATGTTTTGGTTAATTTTTTTATAACATTGTATATAAATATTTTATCATTTTATTATCATTAAATAAATTTATATATTATGTATTTAGTCTCGAATAGTGTTCATACCCGGTACTACTTCCTGTTGCCATTTCCTTCATAGGATTATTTTAATTTTATATTATCTTTGGTAGTTAAAATTTTTATGTCTTTTAAAATTAACCCTGGGTTTTCTTACAATCTAACACAATTATTTGAAACAATATAATATTAACTTGGGTATAACAAATTGTGGTTCATACAATATAAATTACAATAAATAAATAAAATTACAAAAATCAATTAGTATTATTACATACTACTTCCATAGTTTTATCCTATCCAACACATACAGCACAGTTTGGTAATACATTAATTTCACTTTGGTTTGTCACCTCAATGGGTACACTAGAACTCACTTCGCACTATATACCACTCGAATTGTTTATTATGTTGAGTGATATAATTAAATTTTGAGCGAGCTTTAGTTTTACCCATTTCTGACTTTTATTCTCATGATTTACTTTATTGGGACCTGGTTATGTACCGTTACAATATGTACAATTTTGTCTAATTACTTGTGATATAACATTTATCACCATATATACTTGTAATTTGTTTGTTGACCTGAGAGCTGAAAAATGTACCTTGATTTTATAATGCGCCTGGGAATTGAAATTGAAATTTTTTACAAACAGAATTATCACTGTTGCACACCACTATAGAAAAATTATTCCGATTAGTGCTTTCAAGCTTCTCAGCTCGTCAGATCGGAATTAACAAGCAGACGTAAGACCAAACCCTTCACCCGCACCCCCCTGACCACACACAACAAGCTATAATTCAAATGTCCCTTCCCAACCTCCAAGCCCTGTCACCCCCCTCGTCTGGACCTTTACATATTTTTCTAGCACATTCCTTGTGTGTGTGTGTGTGTGTGTGTGTGTGTGTGTGTGTGCGCGCGCGCGCGCGCGCGCGCATGCGCATTCCTTTAAAACCTAATGTTGCACCACCTTTCTCATTCACACTTGTGGGCGGGGTCACACACCATAGTCTTCCCTTATTTTAAAAACATCCAATTAGTCCTATGCAATTTAATTCTTAATCTTATCTATCCATCCTCTAGCTTTTACTTTTTAATTATATTATAAAATATTTCTTCATTATCAAATTTAGTTTTAGTATTCATTAAATTGTCTAACCCTTTTTCTCTTTCTTTCAATATTTCTAACTCCTCCCTAAGTTTCCTTTCAACTGTGTTATTTACTACTTTTACAATTTCATAGTCTTCCAAAGGATTAACAAACTTATGGTGCTCTTCTATGAAATGTCTTGCAGCATATAACGAATTCGTTGTTCTATTACCTTCTCCACGTTTGTGGTCAGACAACCTACATACACATTTCCGTCCTGTATCACCTAGGTACACTTTGTTGCAGTATTTACATTTTAATTTATACATTCCGCTTCTCTGTAATACTGAGATTTTTTCTATATTTTTATTCTTATCGAATACCGTTTCACATTTTTTAATACCTATATCTACTCCGTATTTATTAAAACATTTTATAATTTTTCTAGTGTGTGATCCTATGTATGTCAATGACCCTGCATAATTCTTTTGTTCTGGTTCTATTTTAGCTTTTTGTATGTTAATACTTTTCATAACTTTATCCACTATGTTGGTGTTATAGTTATTATTCCTTATAATTCCCTTTATCGTTTTTAACTCCCTATCTTTTGATTCATTCTCTTTTAAACACTTCTGAGCTCTATAAAAAAATTAATTGATTGCCGCCATTTTATATCTGTAAGGGTGGTAAGAGTCTCTTGGTATAATTATATCATAATACGATTCTTTCCTAAATATCTCAAACTGTAGTTTTCATTATTTTTAATTTCTATGTTTAAATCTAAGTAATTTATTTTCTTACCTCCTATCTCTTCTTTAAACTGTAAGTTTTTATCCTTATTATTTACCTCATTTATAAACTCATGCAGTTCTTCTATGATTCCTTCCCAAATTACTAATACATCGTCAATGTATCTAGTTCATAATTTTATATTGTCTTTGTACTTAGTGGAATTTATTAATTGCTTTTCAAAATCATTCATGTATATTTCTGCAAGAATAGGGGATAATGAAGATCCCATAGGTAATCCTTTTTTCTGTATATAAAACTTGTTATGAAACCTAAAATAGTTCTGATTTACACATGAAGGGTTTGGTCTTACGCTGCTTGTTAATTCCGATCTGACGATGAGCTGAGAAGCTTCAAAGCGCTAATCGGAATAATTTTTCTATAGTGGTGTGAAACAGTGATAATTCTGTCTGTGATTTTAACCACTAACACGACTTTCTTTATTAAAATTCTGAAATTTTTTTATCATACCAGCACCTCTTCAATAGTACAGTAGAGTCTCGGTTCCGTGTAATTCGAGCTGGAAAAAAAATAATAAATACAGTCAGTAAATATAAACAACATTCCCGCCATATCGTGACTCATGCCAGACCAAGTGTCTACAGCATGAAACGCTAAAAATAAATACGTAAATAAATCAGTAGCGGACTGACTGCCTCAGCTGATACAAGTGTTGTACCTGTGCGTTACTACTAAGCTTCGTTACTAGTGTTTGCTTGTTGTTTTAGTTATTTTACTGTACAGTATATTCAACGTTTAGTTTTTCACTACAGTAAATTGTTATTTATACTGTATATAATGAGTTACAAGAGTAGGCCTAAGAAGAAGTTTGTGCCACTAAGTGTTAAATTGGAAGCCTTAAAAAGATTAGACAGAGGTGAAACGCTAAAAAAACTTGCTGCTGATTATGGAGTCGGCGAAGTGACTGTTGGTGACTGGCGTAGGAACAGAGACAAGATTGAAAACTATTCTTCTAAAAAGTGTATAGGGATTTTAACCTGTGAACGCAAATCGATGAAGAAATCTGATTATGAAAAAACGAGTGCAGCTTTGTTCACTTGGTTTAGTCAACAGAGGTAAAAAGGAAGTCCTATTTCAGGCCCAATGTTGCAAGAAAAAGCAATGTTTTTCAGGAACCAGTTTAAGGAAGGCGAGGATGATTTTACAGCAAGTTCAGGATGGTTGGATAGATGGAAAAAACGATACGGCGTAAGGCAGCTTGAAATGTGTGGTGAAAAGCTATCTGCGGATTCTGAGGCTGTCACACAGTTCTGTGAGAGATTTAAAAAAATTATAGAAGAAGAAAAACTTACTCTCGATTAGTTGTACAACTGTGATGAGACAGGACTAAATTTTAAAATGCTGCCTACTAAAACTTTAGCTTCAAGGGAAGAAAATGCTGCGCCAGGCCACAAAAAATCTAAAGAAAGAGTGACAGTTCTTGCTGGATCGAATGCAAGTGGAGAACATAAACTGAAGCTAATGTTAATAGGCAAGTCTGCAAAGCCTAGAGCTTTAAAAAACATCACTCCGTCTGCGCTTCCTGTTACATACATTAACCAGAAATCTGCTTGGATGGATAAAAATATTTTTAAGAAGTGGTTTTTTGAAAGTTTTGTTCCTGAGACCAAAAAGTACCTAAAGGAAAAGAACTTGCCTCCCAAAGCAATATTAACCCTTGACAACGCTGGATCACACCCTGACGAAGAAGAACTGAAATGTGGCGAAATTAGAGCATTGTTCTTACCCCCAAACGTGACGAGTTTAATATAGCCGATGGACCGAGGCGTTTTTGAGTGCTTGAAAAAGAAGTATCGTCGTCGTCTGCTGCAGAGGCTCCTACAAACTACAGAAGGCGAGGGAACCATAGTGGAATTTCTAAAGAATACTACAAGGAAAGACGTAGTTTACTGGGTGGCGGAATCATGGGATGACAAAGACAGAAACACTAAAGAAGTCTTGGAACAAGATTTTAAAAGAAGAAAATAACAGTTGTAACACCACAGACGAACATGACTTGGTCTTAGCACGACTGATAAAAAAACTTCCTGGTTGTGAACAGTCAAATGAAAATGATGTTTCAGAATGGTTGAATAGTGATGAACAGTTTGAAGAGACTGATGATTCAATCGTTGAAATGCTGAATGAAGCGGCAGAAGAAAATAGTGATGAAGACGTGACTGCAGAGACTGTACCCGTGATGACTCACGCCGAGGGGTTGGCAGCGCTAGACACTGCATTGCGTTATGTCGAACAGCAAGCAGAAGCTACACCGACGGACACGATGCTGCTTAGAAGATGGCGTGACATTGCTGCTAAAAAACGAGGCTCTATTTTAAAACAAAAGACTCTGGACAATTTCTTTAAAAAATAAATTTGTGTGCCTTTTATCTTTTGAGTTTAAACTAGTTCAGGTATGTACTACATTGTTTGTGTTTTCTTATCCGTAAGCAATAAACGTTTATTTATACATTACTCTTTGTTTTTTTCTTCATCCGTATAATCCGAGTTTTTCCAATTCGAGGTTGCCTCAGCCCCAATTAACTCGAATTACCGAGACTCTACTGTAGTTGAAATGATATTCTCCTTGATTAAAAATGTACATGTAAGTCAGTACCTCAAGCAGTGAAAGCTGTTATATGAACATGCTCACATGCACACAAAATTTGACTTGCTCAGACTTAGAACTTTTTCTTTTTACTCAAGTAAATTTGGAACTTCTCCCTGACATAAACAAATAGGATTTCTATATCTAATTTGACGTAAAGGTATCAAATAGGATTTCCATTATCAGAATTATTTCGTGTTATTTGAGAGTATCAAATCTGTTGTACACTACTTAAGTAGAACGTAAAATTTATATCGTCTGTCACTTAAAAAAAATTTTTTTTTTTTTTTTTTAAATACACTGAATTTATATTTCAATACTAGCAGATACCCGTGGCTTCACATGGGGATATTTTTAATATGTATTTTAATTATCTGTGTCTATATTTAATATGCAGTGAGCAGTACTAAGAGATCCATTACTTTTTTACTTCCATGTTCCTTAAGGAAATGGAAGTATGGTGATGGCAAAAAAAAATCGTGTTCGAGATTATTGCAGATTCTGATTGTACTACACTCAAAAATATCGGTATGGAGAACCATACATGACTTCCATATTCTAAGATTTATATTTAAAATCATTTTCAGCCAAACAGCCAGGGAAGGAATTTTAACAAAAAAATACTTCTTTGTTGCCAATAACGTAGTACACATATAAAAAAAATTATCCCCTCCCCCTTCAACTATAATTTTGATTTATAGAAAATTACCCCCAGCCCGTTCAACTAGCCTCTTCATGTATAGATATTTCATCTACGTTTCTACAGTGGATTATTAAGATCTTATCAGGATACTTTATCAAAATTAAGTACTTTACTCATGTTACAACAAAAAATGTTTCAGGTAAACTGCCCTTTCCCCGTAACCGATCTTCACCAAAATCAACAGACATTGAGTTCTCTATTGCTCAGGCACATATGTAAAAAATTATTTGATTCTGTTTGAATTTACGGCAGTTATGGTTCGTCATATAAAAAATTACCCATGTTAAAACATAAAACATGAGATTTATAAAACATTTCTAAGATTTATATTTAAAATCATTTTTGAAATAAAATATTTTCATAGAACCTACTAACGCTGGGGAAATCTGAGGAGCCAATCAGAGTTGGGCCTACCTGTCACTCTGCTGAATTTGGTGGAAAGCCCTGTCACTGTCGTCAAAGTATCAGCCTTGACAGGGTCCTCTTTTTCTGCAAAATGGGAGAGGCTTGAGATGGAGTGAGTGACATGGTCCCCACCTCAATGAAGAACCCATTGTTTTATAAAAATATATTTAAATTTTGAAAACTGAAAATTCTTTTCTTGTTGTAAATATTTATATTTTATAATCAAAATGACTTTATTTTTGTTACCTGGCAACAAAATTATTTTATTTTCAACAATTACCATTGTTTCAAAAAGTTTAAATAAATTTTCAAGTACTTTACTCTTGTTAAAACGTAAAAGGTTGCAGGTAAACTACCCCTTCCCCTTAACCGATCTTCACCAAAATCTAAAGGCCTTGAGACCTCTACAATTCAGGGATGTATGCAAAAAATTATTTGATTCTGTTTGAATTTGCGGCAATTATCGTTTGCCATAGAAAAAAAAAGTTGCTGGTAAACTACCCCTTCCTCTCAACCGATCTTCACCAAAAACAATAGGTCTTGAGTACTCTACAAATCAGAGCTGTATGCAGAAAATTATTTGATTCTGTTTGAACTTGCGGCTGTTATCGTTTGCCATAGAAAATACCCTTGTTAAAAAAACGTTGTAGGTAAACTACCCCTTTCCCTTAACCGATCTTCACCAAAAACAATAGGTCTTGAGAACTCTACAATTTAGGGCTGTATGCAAATAATCTTTTGATTCTGTTTGAATTTGCGGCTGTTATCGTTTGCCATAGGAAATACCCTTGTTAAAACATAAAACGTTACAGGTAAACTACCCCTTTCCCTTAACCGATCTTCACAAAAAACAATAGGTCTTGAGAACTCTACAATTCAGGGCTGTATGCGAAACATTATTTGATTCTGTTTGAATTTGCGGCTGTTATCGTTTGCCTAAAAAAAAAAAATTTCCTTTGATAAAAAAAAAACCGTTGCAGGTAAACTACCGCTTTCCCTCAACCGATCTTCACCAAAAACAATAGGTCGCGAGTACTCTACAAATCACGGCTGTATGCAAAAAATTATTTGATTCTGTTTGAATTTGCGGCAGTTATCGTTTGCCTACAGACAGACACACACACAGACACTTTTCGGAAAACGACTTTTTTTCATGTTTTGAGTGTAGTAGAATCAGAATCTGCAATAATCTCGAACACGATTTTTTTTTCCATCACCATACTTCCATCCCTTAAGGAATATGGAAGTAAAAATCGGTATGGAGAACCATACATGACTTCCATATTCTAAGATTTATATTTAAAATCATTTTCAGCCAAACAGCCAGGGAAGGGAAGGAATTTTAACAAAAAAATACTTCTTTGTTGCCAATAACGTAGTACACATATAAAAAAAATTATGCCCTCCCCCTTCAACTATAATTTTGATTTATAGAAAATTACCCCCAGCCCGTTCAACTAGCCTCTTCATTTATAGATATTTCATCTACGTTTCTACAGTGGATTATTAAGATCTTATCAGGATACTTTATCAAAATTAAGTACTTTACTCATGTTACAACAAAAAATGTTTCAGGTAAACTACGCCTTCCCCTTAACCGATCTTCACCAAAATCAAAAGTCCTTGAGGTCTCTACAATTCAGGGATGTATGCAAAAAATTATTTGATTCTGTTTGAATTTGCGGCTGTTATCATTTGCCATAGAAAATACGCTTGATAAAAAAAACGTTGCTGGTAAACTACCCCTTCCCCTTAACCGATCTTCACCAAAAACAATAGGTCTTGAGTACTCTACAAATCAGGGCTGTATGCAAAACATTATTTGATTCTGTTTGAATTTGCGGCTGTTATCGTTTGCCATAGAAAATACCCTTGTTAAAAAAACGTTGCAGGTAAACTACCCCTTTCCCTCAACCGATCCTCACCAAAAACAATAGGTCTTGAGAACTCTACAATTTAGGGCTGTATGCAAATAATCTTTTGATTCTGTTTGAATTTGCGGCTGCTATCGTTTGCCATAGGAAATACCCTTGTTAAAACATAAAACGTTACATACCGTTTTATGTAAACGGTAACATAAACTTAACCGATCTCACCAAAATCAACAGATCTTGAGAACTCTACAATTCAGGGCTGTATGCGAAACATTATTTGATTCTGTTTGAATTTGCGGCTGTTATCGTTTGCCAAACAAACTAAATTACCCTTGCTAAAAAAAAAACCGTTGCAGGTAAACTACCCCTTTCCCTCAACCGATCTTCACCAAAAACAATAGGTCGCGAGTACTCTGCAAATCAGGGCTGCATGCAAAAAATTATTTGATTCTGTTTGAATTTGCTGCAGTTATCGTTTGCCATAGAAAAAAAATCTACAGACACACAGACAGACACACACACAGACACTTTTCGGAAAACGACTTTTTTTCATGTTTTGAGTGTAGTAGAATCAGAATCTGCAATAATCTCGAACACGATTTTTTTTGCCATCACCATACTTCCATTCCTTAAGGAATATGGAAGTAAAAACATGAGATTTATAAAACATATCTAAGATTTATATTTAAAATCATTTTTGAAATAAAATATTTTTATAGAACCTACTAACGCTGGGGAAATCTGAGGAGCCAATCAGAGTTGGGCCTACCTGTCACTCTGCTGAATTTGGTGGATAGCCCTGTCACTGTCGTCAAGTCCCCACCTCAATGAAGAACCAATTGTTTTATAAAAATATATTTAAATTTTGAAAACTGAAAATTCTTTTCTTGTAAATATTTATATTTTATAATCAAAATGACTTTATTTTTGTTACCTGGCAACAAAATTATTTTATTTTCAACAATTACCATTGTTTCCAAAAGTTTAAATAAATTTTCAAGTACTTTACTCTTGTTAAAACGTAAAAGGTTGCAGGTAAACTACCCCTTCCCCTTAACCGATCTTCACCAAAATCGAAAGTCCTTGAGACCTCTACAATTCAGGGATGTATGCAAAAAATTATTTGATTCTGTTTGAATTTGCGGCAGTTATCGTTTGCCATAGAAAAAAAACGTTGCAGGTAAACTACCCCTTCCCCTCAACCGATCTTCAACCAAAAACAATAGGTCTTGAGTACTCTACAAATCAGGGCTGTATGCAGAAAATTATTTGATTCTGTTTGAACTTGCGGCTGTTATCGTTTGCCATAGGAAATACCCTCGTTAAAAAAACGTTGTAGGTAAACTACCCCTTTCCCTTAACCAATCTTCACCAAAAACAATAGGTCTTGAGAACTCTACAATTCAGGGCTGTATGCGAAAAATTATTTGATTCTGTTTGAATTTGCGGCTGTTATCGTTTGCCAAAAAAAAAAAATTTCCCTTGATAAAAAAAAACCGTTGCAGGTAAACTAACCCTTTCCCTCAACCGATCTTCACCAAAAACAATAGGTCGCGAGTACTCTACAAATCAGGGCTGTATGCAAAAAATTATTTGATTCTGTTTGAATTTGCGGCAGTTATCGTTTGCCATAGAAAAAAAATACAGACAGACAGACAGACAGACACACAGACACTTTTTGGAAAACGACTTTTTTTCATGTTTTGAGTGTAGTAGAATCAGAATCTGCAATAATCTCGAACACGATTTTTTTTGCCATCACCATACTTCCATTCCTTAAGGAATATGGAAGTAAAAATTACCCTTGATGAAAACCGTTGTATGTAAACTACCCCTTTCCCTTAACCGATCTTCACCAAGAACAATAGGTCTTTAGTACTCAACAAATCAGGGCTGTATGCAAAAACTTATTTGATTCTGTTTGAATTTGCGGCTCTTATCGTTTGCCATAGAAAATACCCTTGTTAAAACATAAAACGTTGCAGGTAAACTACCCCGTTCCCTTAACCGATCTTCACCAACACCAATAGGTATTGAGAACTCTACAATACCTTGATGTATGCAAAACATCATTTGATTCTGTTTGAATTTGCGGCTCTTATCGTTTGCCATAGAAAATACGCTTGATAAAAAACGTTGCAGGTAAACTACCCCTTCACCTTAACCGATCTTCACCAAAAACAATAGGTCTTGAGTACTCTACAAATCAGGGCTGTATGCAGAAAATTATTTGATTCTGTTTGAATTTGCGGCTGTTATCGTTTGCCATAGAAAATACCCTTGTTAAAAAAACGTTGTAGGTAAACTACCCCTTTCCCTTAACCGATCTTCACCAAAAACAATAAGCCTTGAGAACTCTACAATTTAGGGCTGTATGCAAATAATCTTTTGATTCTGTTTGAATTTGCGGCTGTTATCGTTTGCCATAGGAAATACCCTTGTTAAAACAAAAAACGTTACAGGTAAACTACCCCTTTCCCTTAACCGATCTTCACCAAAAACAATAGGTCGTGAGTACTCTACAAATCAAGGCTGTATGCAAAAAATTATTTGATTCTGTTTGAATTTGCGGCAGTTATCGTTTGCCATAGAAAATATCGGTATGGAGAACCATACATGACTTCCATATTCTAAGATTTATATTTAAAATCATTTTCAGCCAAACAGACAGGCTGTGTCTTACCTGCCTTTTTATTGCTGTATGAAATGAAAAATATTATATTACATTAAAATGAAAAAATTATAATTTTATTGCCTGGCAACAAAATTATTTTATTTTTAACAATTACCATTGTTTCAAAAAGTTTAAATAAATTTTCAAGTACTTTACTCTTGTTAAAACGTAAAAGGTTGCAGGTAAACTACCCCTTCCCATTAACCGATCTTCACCAAAATCGAAAGTCATTGAGACCTCTACAATTCAGGGACGTATGCAATAAAATTATTTGATTCTGTTTGAATTTGCGGCTGTTATCGTTTGCCATAGAAAATACGCTTGATAAAAAAGCGTTACAGGTAAACTACCCCTTTCCCTTAACCGATCTTCACCAAAAACAACAGGTCTTGAGCACACTACAAATAAGGGCTGTATGCAAAACATTATTTGATTCTGTTTGAATTTGCGGCTGTTATCGTTTTCCATAGAAAATACCCTTGTTAAAAAAACGTTGCAGGTAAACTACCCCTTTCCCTCAACCGATCTTCACCAAAAACAACACGTCTTGAGAACTCTACAATTTAGGGCTGTTTGCAAATAATCTTTTGATTCTGTTTGAATTTGCGGCTGTTATCGTTTGCCATAGGAAATACCCTTGTTAAAACATAAAACGTCACAGGTAAACTACCCCTTTCCCTTAACCGATCTTCACCAAAATCAGCAGATCGTGAGAACTCTACAATTCAGGGCTGTATGCGAAACATTATTTGATTCTGTTTGAATTTGCGGCTGTTATCGTTTGCCAAACAAACAAAATTACCCTTGCTAAAAAAAAACCGTTGCAGGTAAACTACCCCTTTCCCTCAACCGATCTTCACCAAAAACAATAGGTCGCGAGTACTCTGCAAATCAGGACTGTATGCAAAACATTATTTGATTCTGTTTGAATTGCGGCAGTTATCGTTTGCCATAGAAAAAAATCTCAAGACACACAGACACTTTTCGGAAAACGACTTTTTTTCATGTTTTGAGTGTAGTAGAATCAGAATCTGCAATAATCTCGAACACGATTTTTTTTGCCATCACCATACAAAATACAAAATTATTTTATTTTTAACAATTACCATTGTTTGAAAAAGTTTAAATAAATTTTCAAGTACTTTACTCTTGTTAAAACGTAAAATGTTGCAGGTAAACTACCCCTTCCCCTTAACCGATCTTCACCAAAATCGAAAGTCCTTGAGACCTCTACAATTCAGGGACGTATGCAAAAAATTGTTTGATTCTGTTTGAATTTGCGGCAGTTATCGTTTGCCATAGAAAATACGCTTGATAAAAAAACGTTGCTGGTAAACTACCCCTTCCCCTTAACCGATCTTCACCAAAAACAATAGGTCTTGAGTACTCTACAAATCAGGGCTGTATGCAAAACATTATTTGATTCTGTTTGAATTTGCAGCTGTTATCGTTTGCCATAGAAAATACCCTTGTTAAAAAAACGTTGCTGGTAAACTACCCCTTTCCCTCAACCGACCTTCACCAAAAACAATACGTCACGAGTACTCTACAAATCAGGGCTGTATGCAAAAAATTATTTGATTCTGTTTGTATTTGCGGCAGTTATCGTTTGCCATAGAAAAAAAATCTACACACACACACAAACACACACACACACAGACACTTTTCGGAAAACGACTTTTTTTCATGTTTTGAGTGTAGTAGAATCAGAATCTGCAATAATCTCGAACACGATTTTTTTTGCCATCACCATACTTCCATTCCTTAAAAAATATGGAATTAAAAAGTAAAATAAATGAAAAATATTATATTACATTAAAATGAAAAAATTATAATTTTATTGCCTGGCAACAAAATTATTTTATTTTTAACAATTACCATTGTTTCAAAAAGTTTAAATAAATTTTCAAGTACTTTACTCTTGTTAAAACGTAAAAGGTTGCTGGTAAACTACCCCTTCCCCTTAACCGATCTTCACCAAAATCGAAAGTCATTGAGACCTCTACAATTCAGGGACGTATGCAAAACATTATTTGATTCTGTTTGAATTTGCGGCTGTTATCGTTTGCCATAGAAAATACGCTTGATAAAAAAACGTTGCAGGTAAACTACCCCTTCCCCTTAACCGATCTTCACCAAAAACAATAGGTCTTGAGTACTCTACAAATCAGGGCTGTATGCAAAACATTATTTGATTCTGTTTGAATTTGCGGCTGTTATCGTTTGCCATAGAAAATACCCTTGTTAAAAAAACGTTGCAGGTAAACTACCCCTTTCCCTCAACCGATCTTCACCAAAAACAACACGTCTTGAGAACTCTACAATTTAGGGCTGTTTGCAAATAATCTTTTGATTCTGTTTGAATTTGCGGCTGTTATCGTTTGCCATAGAAAATGCCCTTGTTAAAAAAACGTTGCCGGTAAACTACCCCTTTCCCTCAACCGATCTTCACCAAAAACAATAGGTCTTGAGAACTCTACAATTTAGGGCTGTATGCAAATAATCTTTTGATTCTGTTTGAATTTGCGGCTGTTATCGTTTGCCATAGGAAATACCCTTGTTAAAACATAAAACGTTACAGGTAAGCTACCCCTTTCCCTTAACCGATCTTCACCAAAAACAATAGGTCTTGAGTACTCTACAAATCAGGGCGGTATGCAAAACATTATTTGATTCTGTTTGAATTTGCGGCTGTTATCGTTTGCCATAGACAATACCCTTGTTAAAAAAACGTTGTTGGTAAACTACCCCTTTCCCTCAACCGATCTTCACCAAAAACAATAGGTCTTGAGAACTCTACAATTTAGGGCTGTATGCAAATAATCTTTTGATTCTGTTTGAATTTGCGGCTGTTATCGTTTCCCATAGGAAATACCCTTGTTAAAACATAAAACGTTACAGGTAAACTACCCCTTTCCCTTAACCGATCTTCACCAAAAACAATAGGTCTTGAGAACTCTACTATTTAGGGCTGTATGCGAAACATTATTTGATTCTGTTTGAATTTGCGGCTGTTATCGTTTGCCAAACAAACAAAATTACCCTTGCTAAAAAAAAACCGTTGCAGGTAAACTACCCCTTTCCCTCAACCGATCTTCACCAAAAACAATAGGTCGTGAGTACTCTACAAATCAAGGCTGTATGCAAAAAATTATTTGATTCTGTTTGAATTTGCGCCAGTTATCGTTTGCCAAAGAAAATATCGGTATGGAGAACCATACATGACTTCCATATTCTAAGATTTATATTTAAAATCATTTTCAGCCAAACAGACAGGCTGTGTCTTACCTGCCTTTTTATTGCTGTATTAAATGAAAAATATTATATTACATTAAAATGAAAAAATTATAATTTTATTGTCTGGCAACAAAATTATTTTATTTTTAACAATTACCATTGTTTCAAAAAGTTTAAATAAATTTTCAAGTACTTTACTCTTGTTAAAACGTAAAAGGTTGCAGGTAAACTACCCCTTCCCCTTAACCGATCTTCACCAAAATCGAAAGTCATTGAGACCTCTACAATTCAGGGACGTATGCAAAAAATTATTTGATTCTGTTTGAATTTGCGGCTGTTATCGTTTGCCATAGAAAATACGCTTGATAAAAAAGCGTTACAGGTAAACTACCCCTTTCCCTTAACCGATCTCCACCAAAAACAACAGGTCTTGAGCACACTACAAATAAGGGACGTATGCAAAAAATTATTTGATTCTGTTTGAATTTGCGGCTGTTATCGTTTGCCATAGAAAATACGCTTGATAAAAAAGCGTTACAGGTAAACTACCCCTTTCCCTTAACCGATCTCCACCAAAAACAACAGGTCTTGAGCACACTACAAATAAGGGCTGTATGCAAAACATTATTTGATTCTGTTTGAATTTGCGGCTGTTATCGTTTTCCATAGAAAATACCCTTGCTAAAAAAAAACCGTTGCAGGTAAACTACCCCTTTCCCTCAATCGATCTTCACCAAAAACAATTGGTCGCGAGTACTCTGCAAATCAGGACTGTATGCAAAACATTATTTGATTCTGTTTGAATTTGCGGCAGTTATCGTTTGCCATAGAAACAAATCTACAGACACAGACACTTTTCGGAAAACGACTTTTTTTCATGTTTTGAGTGTAGTAGAATCAGAATCTGCAATATTCTCGAACACGATTTTTTTTGCCATCACCATACAAAAAAATCAGGGCTGTATGCAAAACATTATTTGATTCTGTTTGAATTTGCGGCTGTTATCGTTTGCCATAGAAAATACGCTTCATAAAAAAACGTTGCAGGTAAACTACCCCTTCCCCTTAACCGATCTTCACCAAAAACAATAGGTCTTGAGTACTCTACAAATCAGGGCTGTATGCAAATAATCTTTTGATTCTGTTTGAATTTGCGGCTGTTATCGTTTGCCATAGGAAATACCCTTGTTAAGACATAAAACGTTACAGGTAAACTACCCCTTTCCCTTAACCGATCTTCACCAAAAACAATAGGTCTTGTGTACTCTACAAATCAGGGCGGTATGCAAAACATTATTTGATTCTGTTTGAATTTGCGGCTGTTATCGTTTGCCATAGAAAATACCCTTGTTAAAAAAACGTTGCTGGTAAACTACCCCTTTCCCTCAACCGATCTTCACCAAAAACAATAGGTCTTGAGAACTCTACAATTTAGGGCTGTATGCAAATAATATTTTGATTCTGTTTGAATTTGCGGCTGTTATCGTTTGCCATAGGAAATACCCTTGTTAAAACATAAAACGTTACAGGTAAACTACCCCTTTCCCTTAACCGATCTTCACCAAAATCAACAGATCGTGAGAACTCTACAATTCAGGGCTGTATGCGAAACATTATTTGATTCTGTTTGAATTTGCGGTTGTTATCGTTTGCCAAACAAACAAAATTACGCTTGGTAAAAAAAAACCGTTGCAGGTAAACTACCCCTTTCCCTCAACCGATCTTCACCAAAAACAATAGGTTGCGAGTACTCTGCAAATCAGGGCTGCATGCAAAAAATTATTTGATTCTGTTTGAATTTGCGGCAGTTATCGTTTGCCATAGAAAAAAATTTACAGACAGACAGACAGACACACATACACACTTTTCGGAAAACGACTTTTTTTCATGTTTTGAGTGTAGTAGAATCAGAATCTGCAATAATCTCGAACACGATTTTTTTTTGCCATCACCATACTTCCATTCCTTAAGGAATATGGAAGCAAAAAATCTACAGACACACACACAGACACTTTTCGGAAAACGACTTTTTTTCATGTTTTGAGTGTAGTACAATCAGAATCTGCAATAATCTCGAACACGATTTTTTTTGCCATCACCATACTTCCATTCCTTAAGGAAATATCGGTATGGAGAACCATACATGACTTCCATATTCTAAGATTTATATTTAAATCTTAATGTCGCCTGCCAAGCGCGATATATTTTCTCTTAAACATGATTTACATTAAAATGAAAAAATTTTAATTTTATTGCCTGCCAACAAAATTATTTTATTTTTAACAATTACCATTGTTTGAAAAACTTTAAATAAATTTTCAAGTACTTTACTCTTGTTAAAACGTAAAAGGTTGCTTGTAAACTACCGCTTCCCCTTAACCGATCTTCACCAAAATCGAAAGTCCTTGAGACCTCTACAATTCAGGGACGTATGCAAAAAATTATTTGATTCTGTTTGAATTTGCGGCAGTTATCGTTTGGCATAGAAAATACGCTTGATAAAAAAACGTTGCAGGTAAACTACCCCTTCCCCTTAACCGATCTTCACCAAAAACAAAAGGTCTTGAGTACTCTACAAATCAGGGCTGTATGCAAATAATCTTTTGATTCTGTTTAATTTGCGGCTGTTATCGTTTGCCATAGGAAATACCCTTGTTAAGACATAAAACGTTACAGGTAAACTACCCCTTTCCCTTAACCGATCTTCACCAAAAACAATAGGTCTTGAGAACTCTACAATTCAGGGCTGTATACGAAACATTATTTAATTCTGTTTGAATTTGCGGCTGTTATCGTTTGCCAAAAAAAAATATCGGTATGGAGAACCATACATGACTTCCATATTCTAAGATTTATATTTAAAATCATTTTCAGCCAAACAGCCAGGCTGTGTCTTACCTGCCTTTTTATTGCTGTATTAAATGAAAAATATTATATTACATTAAAATGAAAAAATTATAATTTTATTGCCTGGCAACAAAATTATTTTATTTTAAACAATTACCATTGTTTCAAAAAGTTTAAATAAATTTTCAAGTACTTTACTCTTGTTAAAACGTAAAAGGTTGCAGGTAAACTACCCCTTCCCCTTAACCGATCTTCACCAAAATCTAAAGGCCTTGAGACCTCTACAATTCAGGGATGTATGCAAAAAATTATTTGATTCTGTTTGAATTTGCGGCAATTATCGTTTGCCATAGAAAAAAAAAGTTGCTGGTAAACTACCCCTTCCTCTCAACCGATCTTCACCAAAAACAATAGGTCTTGAGTACTCTACAAATCAGAGCTGTATGCAGAAAATTATTTGATTCTGTTTGAACTTGCGGCTGTTATCGTTTGCCATAGAAAATACCCTTGTTAAAAAAACGTTGTAGGTAAACTACCCCTTTCCCTTAACCGATCTTCACCAAAAACAATAGGTCTTGAGAACTCTACAATTTAGGGCTGTATGCAAATAATTTTTTGATTCTGTTTGAATTTGCGGCTGTTATCGTTTGCCATAGGAAATACCCTTGTTAAAACATAAAACGTTACAGGTAAACTACCCCTTTCCCTTAACCGATCTTCACAAAAAACAATAGGTCTTGAGAACTCTACAATTCAGGGCTGTATGCGAAACATTATTTGATTCTGTTTGAATTTGCGGCTGTTATCGTTTGCCTAAAAAAAAAAATTTCCTTTGATAAAAAAAAAACCGTTGCAGGTAAACTACCGCTTTCCCTCAACCGATCTTCACCAAAAACAATAGGTCGCGAGTACTCTACAAATCACGGCTGTATGCAAAAAATTATTTGATTCTGTTTGAATTTGCGGCAGTTATCGTTTGCCTACAGACAGACACACACACACAGACACTTTTCGGAAAACGACTTTTTTTCATGTTTTGAGTGTAGTAGAATCAGAATCTGCAATAATCTCGAACACGATTTTTTTTTCCATCACCATACTTCCATCCCTTAAGGAATATGGAAGTAAAAATCGGTATGGAGAACCATACATGACTTCCATATTCTAAGATTTATATTTAAAATCATTTTCAGCCAAACAGCCAGGGAAGGGAAGGAATTTTAACAAAAAAATACTTCTTTGTTGCCAATAACGTAGTACACATATAAAAAAAATTATGCCCTCCCCCTTCAACTATAATTTTGATTTATAGAAAATTACCCCCAGCCCGTTCAACTAGCCTCTTCATTTATAGATATTTCATCTACGTTTCTACAGTGGATTATTAAGATCTTATCAGGATACTTTATCAAAATTAAGTACTTTACTCATGTTACAACAAAAAATGTTTCAGGTAAACTACGCCTTCCCCTTAACCGATCTTCACCAAAATCAAAAGTCCTTGAGGTCTCTACAATTCAGGGATGTATGCAAAAAATTATTTGATTCTGTTTGAATTTGCGGCTGTTATCATTTGCCATAGAAAATACGCTTGATAAAAAAAACGTTGCTGGTAAACTACCCCTTCCCCTTAACCGATCTTCACCAAAAACAATAGGTCTTGAGTACTCTACAAATCAGGGCTGTATGCAAAACATTATTTGATTCTGTTTGAATTTGCGGCTGTTATCGTTTGCCATAGAAAATACCCTTGTTAAAAAAACGTTGCAGGTAAACTACCCCTTTCCCTCAACCGATCCTCACCAAAAACAATAGGTCTTGAGAACTCTACAATTTAGGGCTGTATGCAAATAATCTTTTGATTCTGTTTGAATTTGCGGCTGCTATCGTTTGCCATAGGAAATACCCTTGTTAAAACATAAAACGTTACATACCGTTTTATGTAAACGGTAACATAAACTTAACCGATCTCACCAAAATCAACAGATCTTGAGAACTCTACAATTCAGGGCTGTATGCGAAACATTATTTGATTCTGTTTGAATTTGCGGCTGTTATCGTTTGCCAAACAAACTAAATTACCCTTGCTAAAAAAAAAACCGTTGCAGGTAAACTACCCCTTTCCCTCAACCGATCTTCACCAAAAACAATAGGTCGCGAGTACTCTGCAAATCAGGGCTGCATGCAAAAAATTATTTGATTCTGTTTGAATTTGCTGCAGTTATCGTTTGCCATAGAAAAAAAATCTACAGACACACAGACAGACACACACACAGACACTTTTCGGAAAACGACTTTTTTTCATGTTTTGAGTGTAGTAGAATCAGAATCTGCAATAATCTCGAACACGATTTTTTTTGCCATCACCATACTTCCATTCCTTAAGGAATATGGAAGTAAAAACATGAGATTTATAAAACATATCTAAGATTTATATTTAAAATCATTTTTGAAATAAAATATTTTTATAGAACCTACTAACGCTGGGGAAATCTGAGGAGCCAATCAGAGTTGGGCCTACCTGTCACTCTGCTGAATTTGGTGGATAGCCCTGTCACTGTCGTCAAGTCCCCACCTCAATGAAGAACCAATTGTTTTATAAAAATATATTTAAATTTTGAAAACTGAAAATTCTTTTCTTGTAAATATTTATATTTTATAATCAAAATGACTTTATTTTTGTTACCTGGCAACAAAATTATTTTATTTTCAACAATTACCATTGTTTCAAAAAGTTTAAATAAATTTTCAAGTACTTTACTCTTGTTAAAACGTAAAAGGTTGCAGGTAAACTACCCCTTCCCCTTAACCGATCTTCACCAAAATCGAAAGTCCTTGAGACCTCTACAATTCAGGGATGTATGCAAAAAATTATTTGATTCTGTATGAATTTGCGGCAGTTATCGTTTGCCATAGAAAAAAAACGTTGCAGGTAAACTACCCCTTCCCCTCAACCGATCTTCAACCAAAAACAATAGGTCTTGAGTACTCTACAAATCAGGGCTGTATGCAGAAAATTATTTGATTCTGTTTGAACTTGCGGCTGTTATCGTTTGCCATAGGAAATACCCTCGTTAAAAAAACGTTGTAGGTAAACTACCCCTTTCCCTTAACCGATCTTCACCAAAAACAATAGGTCTTGAGAACTCTACAATTTAGGGCTGTATGCAAATAATCTTTTGATTCTGTTTGAATTTGCGGCTGTTATCGTTTGCCATAGGAAATACCCTTGTTAAAACATAAAACGTTACAGGTAAACTACCCCTTTCCCTTAACCGATCTTCACCAAAAACAATAGGTCTTGAGAACTCTACAATTCAGGGCTGTATGCGAAAAATTATTTGATTCTGTTTGAATTTGCGGCTGTTATCGTTTGCCAAAAAAAAAAAATTTCCCTTGATAAAAAAAAACCGTTGCAGGTAAACTAACCCTTTCCCTCAACCGATCTTCACCAAAAACAATAGGTCGCGAGTACTCTACAAATCAGGGCTGTATGCAAAAAATTATTTGATTCTGTTTGAATTTGCGGCAGTTATCGTTTGCCATAGAAAAAAAATACAGACAGACAGACAGACAGACACACAGACACTTTTTGGAAAACGACTTTTTTTCATGTTTTGAGTGTAGTAGAATCAGAATCTGCAATAATCTCGAACACGATTTTTTTTGCCATCACCATACTTCCATTCCTTAAGGAATATGGAAGTAAAAATTACCCTTGATGAAAACCGTTGTATGTATACTACCCCTTTCCCTTAACCGATCTTCACCAAGAACAATAGGTCTTTAGTGCTCAACAAATCAGGGCTGTATGCAAAAACTTATTTGATTCTGTTTGAATTTGCGGCTCTTATCGTTTGCCATAGAAAATACCCTTGTTAAAACATAAAACGTTGCAGGTAAACTACCCCGTTCCCTTAACCGATCTTCACCAACACCAATAGGTATTGAGAACTCTACAATACCTTGATGTATGCAAAACATCATTTGATTCTGTTTGAATTTGCGGCTCTTATCGTTTGCCATAGAAAATACGCTTGATAAAAAACGTTGCAGGTAAACTACCCCTTCACCTTAACCGATCTTCACCAAAGACAATAGGTCTTGAGTACTCTACAAATCAGGGCTGTATGCAGAAAATTATTTGATTCTGTTTGAATTTGCTGCTGTTATCGTTTGCCATAGAAAATACCCTTGTTAAAAAAACGTTGTAGGTAAACTACCCCTTTCCCTTAACCGATCTTCACCAAAAACAATAAGCCTTGAGAACTCTACAATTTAGGGCTGTATGCAAATAATCTTTTGATTCTGTTTGAATTTGCGGCTGTTATCGTTTGCCATAGGAAATACCCTTGTTAAAACAAAAAACGTTACAGGTAAACTACCCCTTTCCCTTAACCGATCTTCACCAAAAACAATAGGTCGTGAGTACTCTACAAATCAAGGCTGTATGCAAAAAATTATTTGATTCTGTTTGAATTTGCGGCAGTTATCGTTTGCCATAGAAAATATCGGTATGGAGAACCATACATGACTTCCATATTCTAAGATTTATATTTAAAATCATTTTCAGCCAAACAGACAGGCTGTGTCTTACCTGCCTTTTTATTGCTGTATGAAATGAAAAATATTATATTACATTAAAATGAAAAAATTATAATTTTATTGCCTGGCAACAAAATTATTTTATTTTTAACAATTACCATTGTTTCAAAAAGTTTAAATAAATTTTCAAGTACTTTACTCTTGTTAAAACGTAAAAGGTTGCAGGTAAACTACCCCTTCCCATTAACCGATCTTCACCAAAATCGAAAGTCATTGAGACCTCTACAATTCAGGGACGTATGCAATAAAATTATTTGATTCTGTTTGAATTTGCGGCTGTTATCGTTTGCCATAGAAAATACGCTTGATAAAAAAGCGTTACAGGTAAACTACCCCTTTCCCTTAACCGATCTTCACCAAAAACAACAGGTCTTGAGCACACTACAAATAAGGGCTGTATGCAAAACATTATTTGATTCTGTTTGAATTTGCGGCTGTTATCGTTTTCCATAGAAAATACCCTTGTTAAAAAAACGTTGCAGGTAAACTACCCCTTTTCCTCAACCGATCTTCACCAAAAACAATAGGTCTTGAGAACTCTACAATTTAGGGCTGTATGCAAATAATCTTTTGATTCTGTTTGAATTTGCGGCTGTTATCGTTTGCCATAGAAAATACGCTTGATAAAAAAACGTTGCAGGTAAACTACCCCTTCCCCTTAACCGATCTTCACCAAAAACAGTAGGTCTTGAGTACTCTACAAATCAGGGCTGTATGCAAAACATTATTTGATTCTGTTTGAATTTGCGGCTGTTATCGTTTGCCGTAGAAAATACCCTTGTTAAAAAAACGTTGCAGGTAAACTACCCCTTTTCCTCAACCGATCTTCACCAAAAACAATAGGTCTTGAGAACTCTACAATTTAGGGCTGTATGCAAATAATCTTTTGATTCTGTTTGAATTTGCGGCTGTTATCGTTTGCCATAGGAAATACCCTTGTTAAAACATAAAACGTTACATACCGTTTTATGTAAACGGTAACATAAACTTAACCGATCTTCACCAAAATCAACAGATCTTGAGAACTCTACAATTCAGGGCTGTATGCGAAACATTATTTGATTCTGTTTGAATTTGCGGCTGTTATCGTTTGCCAAACAAACTAAATTACCCTTGCTAAAAAAAAACCGTTGCAGGTAAACTACCCCTTTCCCTTAACCGATCTTCACCAAAAACAATAGGTCTTGAGAACTCTACAATTTAGGGCTGTATGCAAATAATCTTTTGATTCTGTTTGAATTTGCGGCTGTTATCGTTTGCCATAGGAAATACGTTACATACCGTTTTATGTAAACGGTAACATAAACTTAACCGATCTTCACCAAAATCAACAGATCTTGAGAACTCTACAATTCAGGGCTGTATGCGAAACATTATTTGATTCTGTTTGAATTTGCGGCTGTTATCGTTTGCCAAACAAACTAAATTACCCTTGCTAAAAAAAAACCGTTGCAGGTAAACTACCCCTTTCCCTTAACCGATCTTCACCAAAAACAATAGGTCTCGAGAACTCTACAATTTAGGGCTGTATGCAAATAATCTTTTGATTTCGTGTGAATTTGCGGCTGTTATCGTTTGCCATAGAAAAAAATCTACAGACACACAGACACTTTTCGGAAAACGACTTTTTTTCATGTTTTGAGTGTAGTAGAATCAGAATCTGCAATAATCTCGAACACGATTTTTTTTGCCATCACCATACAAAATACAAAATTATTTTATTTTTAACAATTACCATTGTTTGAAAAAGTTTAAATAAATTTTCAAGTACTTTACTCTTGTTAAAACGTAAAATGTTGCAGGTAAACTACCCCTTCCCCTTAGCCGATCTTCACCAAAATCGAAAGTCCTTGAGACCTCTACAATTCAGGGACGTATGCAAAAAATTATTTGATTCTGTTTGAATTTGCGGCAGTTATCGTTTGCCATAGAAAATACGCTTGATAAAAAAACGTTGCTGGTAAACTACCCCTTCCCCTTAACCGATCTTCACCAAAAACAATAGGTCTTGAGTACTCTACAAATCAGGGCTGTATGCAAAACATTATTTGATTCTGTTTGAATTTGCAGCTGTTATCGTTTGCCATAGAAAATACCCTTGTTAAAAAAACGTTGCAGGTAAACTACCCCTTTCCCTCAACCGATCTTCACCAAAAAAATAGGTCACGAGTACTCTACAAATCAGGGCTGTATGCAAAAAATTATTTGATTCTGTTTGTATTTGCGGCAGTTATCGTTTGCCATAGAAAAAAAATCTACAGACACACACACACACACACACACAGACACACACACACACACACAGACACTTTTCGGAAAACGACTTTTTTCATGTTTTGAGTTTAGTAGAATCAGAATCTGCAATAATCTCGAACACGATTTTTTTTGCCATCACCATACTTCCATTCCTTAAAGAATATGGAAGTAAAAAGTAAAATAAATGAAAAATATTATATTACATTAAAATGAAAAAATTATAATTTTATTGCCTGGCTACAAAATTATTTTATTTTTAACATTTACCATTGTTTCAAAATTTTAAATAAATTTTCAAGTACTTTACTCTTGTTAAAACGTAAAAGGTTGCTGGTAAACTACCCCTTCCCCTTAACCGATCTTCACCAAAATCGAAAGTCATTGAGACCTCTACAATTCAGGGACGTATGCAAAACATTATTTGATTCTGTTTGAATTTGCGGCTGTTATCGTTTGCCATAGAAAATACGCTTTATAAAAAAACGTTGCAGGTAAACTACCCCTTCCCCTTAACCGATCTTCACCAAAAACAATAGGTCTTGAGTACTCTACAAATCAGGGCTGTATGCAAATAATCTTTTGATTCTGTTTGAATTTGCGGCTGTTATCGTTTGCCATAGGAAATACCCTTGTTAAGACATAAAACGTTACAGGTAAACTACCCCTTTCCCTTAACCGATCTTCACCAAAAACAATAGGTCTTGTGTACTCTACAAATCAGGGCGGTATGCAAAACATTATTTGATTCTGTTTGAATTTGCGGCTGTTATCGTTTGCCATAGAAAATACCCTTGTTAAAAAAACGTTGCTGGTAAACTACCCCTTTCCCTCAACCGATCTTCACCAAAAACAATAGGTCTTGAGAACTCTACAATTTAGGGCTGTATGCAAATAATCTTTTGATTCTGTTTGAATTTGCGGCTGTTATCGTTTGCCATAGGAAATACCCTTGTTAAAACATAAAACGTTACAGGTAAACTACCCCTTTCCCTTAACCGATCTTCACCAAATCCAACAGATCGTGAGAACTCTACAATTCAGGGCTGTATGCGAAACATTATTTGATTCTGTTTGAATTTGCGGTTGTTATCGTTTGCCAAACAAACAAAATTACCCTTGGTAAAAAAAACCGTTGCAGGTAAACTACCCCTTTCCCTCAACCGATCTTCACCAAAAACAATAGGTTGCGAGTACTCTGGAAATCAGGGCTGCATGCAAAAAATTATTTGATTCTGTTTGAATTTGCGGCAGTTATCGTTTGCCATAGAAAAAAATTTACAGACAGACAGACAGACACACACACAGACACTTTTCGGAAAACGACTTTTTTCATGTTTTGAGTGTAGTAGAATCAGAATCTGCAATAATCTCGAACACGATTTTTTTTGCCATCACCATACTTCCATTCCTTAAGGAATATGGAAGTAAAAAATCTACAGACACACAGACAGACACACACACAGACACTTTTCGGAAAACGACTTTTTTTCATGTTTTGAGTGTAGTACAATCAGAATCTGCAATAATCTCGAACACGATTTTTTTTGCCATCACCATACTTCCATTCCTTAAGGAAATATCGGTATGGAGAACCATACATGACTTCCATATTCTAAGATTTATATTTAAATCTTAATATCGCCTGCCAAGCGCGATATATTTTCTCTTAAACATGATTTACATTAAAATGAAAAAAATTTAATTTTATTGCCTGCCAACAAAATTATTTTATTTTTAACAATTACCATTGTTTGAAAAACTTTAAATAAATTTTCAAGTACTTTACTCTTGTTAAAACGTAAAAGGTTGCTTGTAAACTACCCCTTCCCCTTAACCGATCTTCACCAAAATCGAAAGTCCTTGAGACCTCTACAATTCAGGGACGTATGCAAAAAATTATTTGATTCTGTTTGAATTTGCGGCAGTTATCGTTTGCCATAGAAAATACGCTTGATAAAAAAACGTTGCAGGTAAACTACCCCTTCCCCTTAACCGATCTTCACCAAAAACAAAAGGTCTTGAGTACTCTACAAATCAGGGCTGTATGCAAATAATCTTTTGATTCTGTTTAATTTGCGGCTGTTATCGTTTGCCATAGGAAATACCCTTGTTAAGACATAAAACGTTACAGGTAAACTACCCCTTTCCCTTAACCGATCTTCACCAAAAACAATAGGTCTTGAGAACTCTACAATTCAGGGCTGTATACGAAACATTATTTAATTCTGTTTGAATTTGCGGCTGTTATCGTTTGCCAAAAAAAAATATCGGTATGGAGAACCATACATGACTTCCATATTCTAAGATTTATATTTAAAATCATTTTCAGCCAAACAGCCAGGCTGTGTCTTACCTGCCTTTTTATTGCTGTATTAAATGAAAAATATTATATTACATTAAAATGAAAAAATTATAATTTTATTGCCTGGCAACAAAATTATTTTATTTTAAACAATTACCATTGTTTCAAAAAGTTTAAATAAATTTTTAAGTACTTTACTCTTGTTAAAACGTAAAAGGTTGCAGGTAAACTACCCCTTCCCCTTAACCGATCTTCACCAAAATCGAAAGTCATTGAGACCTCTACAATTCAGGGACGTATGCAAAAAATTATTTGATTCTGTTTGAATTTGCGGCTGTTATCGTTTGCCATAGAAAATACGCTTGATAAAAAAACGTTGCAGGTAAACTACCCCTTCCCCTTAACCGTTCTTCACCAAAAACAATAGGTCTTGAGTACTCTACAAATCAGGGCTGTATGCAAAACATTATTTGATTCTGTTTGAATTTGCGGCTGTTATCGTTTGCCATAGAAAATACCCTTGTTAAAAAAACGTTGCAGGTAAACTACTCCTTTCCCTCAACCGATCTTCACCAAAAACAATAGGTCTTGAGAACTCTACAATTTAGGGGTGTATGCAAATAATCTTTTGATTCTGTTTGAATTTGCGGCTGTTATCGTTTGCCATAGGAAATACCCTTGTTAAAACATAAAACGTTACATACCGTTTTATGTAAACGGTAACATAAACTTAACCGATCTTCACCAAAATCAACAGATCTTGAGAACTCTACAATTCAGGGCTGTATGCGAAACATTATTTCATTCTGTTTGAATTTGCGGCTGTTATCGTTTGCCAAACAAACTAAATTACCCATGCTAAAAAAAAACCGTTGCAGGTAAACTACCCCTTTCCATTAACCGATCTTCACCAAAAACAATAGTTCTTGAGAACTCTACAATTTAGGGCTGTATGCAAATAATCTTTTGATTCCGTTTGAATTTGCGGCAGTTATCGTTTGCCATAGGAAATACCCTTGTTAAAACATAAAACGTTACAGGTAAACTACCCCTTTCCCTTAACCGATCTTCACCAAAATCAACAGATCTTGAGAACTCTACAATTTAGGGCTGTATGCAAATAATCTTTTGATTCTGTTTGAATTTGCGGCTGTTATCGTTTGCCATAGGAAATACGTTACATACCGTTTTATGTAAACGGTAACATAAACTTAACCGATCTTCACCAAAATCAACAGATCTTGAGAACTCTACAATTCAGGGCTGTATGCGAAACATTATTTGATTCTGTTTGAATTTGCGGCTGTTATCGTTTGCCAAACAAACTAAATTACCCTTGCTAAAAAAAAACCGTTGCAGGTAAACTACCCCTTTCCCTTAACCGATCTTCACCAAAAACAATAGGTCTTGAGAACTCTACAATTTAGGGCTGTATGCAAATAATCTTTTGATTCCGTGTGAATTTGCGGCTGTTATCATTTGCCATAGAAAAAAATCTACAGACACACAGACACTTTTCGGAAAACGACTTTTTTTCATGTTTTGAGTGTAGTAGAATCAGAATCTGCAATAATCTCGAACACGATTTTTTTTGCCATCACCATACAAAATACAAAATTATTTTATTTTTAACAATTACCATTGTTTGAAAAAGTTTAAATAAATTTTCAAGTACTTTACTCTTGTTAAAACGTAAAATGTTGCAGGTAAACTACCCCTTCCCCTTAGCCGATCTTCACCAAAATCGAAAGTCCTTGAGACCTCTACAATTCAGGGACGTATGCAAAAAATTATTTGATTCTGTTTGAATTTGCGGCAGTTATCGTTTGCCATAGAAAATACGCTTGATAAAAAAACGTTGCTGGTAAACTACCCCTTCCCCTTAACCGATCTTCACCAAAAACAATAGGTCTTGAGTACTCTACAAGTCAGGGCTGTATGCAAAACATTATTTGATTCTGTTTGAATTTGCAGCTGTTATCGTTTGCCATAGAAAATACCCTTGTTAAAAAAACGTTGCAGGTAAACTACCCCTTTCCCTCAACCGATCTTCACCAAAAAAATAGGTCACGAGTACTCTACAAATCAGGGCTGTATGCAAAAAATTATTTGATTCTGTTTGTATTTGCGGCAGTTATCGTTTGCCATAGAAAAAAAATCTACAGACACACACAGACACACACACACAGACACTTTTCGGAAAACGACTTTTTTTCATGTTTTGAGTGTAGTAGAATCAGAATCTGCAATAATCTCGAACACGATTTTTTTTGCCATCACCATACTTCCATTCCTTAAAGAATATGGAAGTAAAAAGTAAAAATATCGGTATGGAGAACCATACATGACTTCCATATTCTAAGATTTATATTTAAAATCATTTTCACCCAAACAGCCAGGCTGTGTCTTACCTGCCTTTTTATTGCTGTATTAAATGAAAAATATTATATTACATTAAAATGAAAAAATTATAATTTTATTGCCTGGCAACAAAATTATTTTATTTTTAACAATTACCATTGTTTCAAAAAGTTTAAATAAATTTTCAAGTACTTTACTCTTGTTAAAACGTAAAAGGTTGCTGGTAAACTACCCCTTCCCCTTAACCGATCTTCACCAAAATCGAAAGTCATTGAGGCCTCTACAATTCAGGGACGTATGCTAAAAATTATTTGATTCTGTTTGAATTTGCGGCTGCTATCGTTTGCCATAGAAAATACGCTTGATAAAAAAACGTTGCAGGAAAACTACCCCTTCCCCTTAACCGATCTTCACCAAAAACAATAGGTCTTGAGTACTCTACAAATCAGGGATGTATGCAAAACATTATTTGATTCTGTTTGAATTTGCGGCTGTTATCGTTTGCCATAGAAAATACCCTTGTTAAAAAAACGTTGCAGGTAAACTACCCCTTTACCTCAACCGATCTTCACCAAAAACAATAGGTCTTGAGAACTCTACAATTTAGGGCTGTATGCAAATAATCTTTTGATTCTGTTTGAATTTGCGGCTGTTATAGTTTGCCATAGGAAATACCCTTGTTAAAACATAAAACGTTACAGGTAAACTACCCCTTTCCCATAACCGATCTTCACCAAAATCAAAAGACCTTGAGAGCTCTACAATTCAGGGCTGTATGCGAAACATTATTTCATTCTGTATGAATTTGCGGCTGTTATCGTTTGCCAAACAAACAAAATTACCCTTGCTAAAAAAAAACCGTTGCCGGTAAACTACCCCTTTCCCTCAACCGATCTTCACCAAAAACAATAGGTCGCGAGTACTCTGCAAATCAGGGCTGCATGCAAAAAATTATTTGATTCTGTTTGAATTTGCGGCAGTTATCGTTTGCCATAGAAAAAAAATCTACAGACAGACAGACAGACAGACAGACAGACAGACAGACACACAGACACTTTTCGGAAAACGACTTTTTTTCATGTTTTGAGTGTAGTACAATCAGAATCTGCAATAATCTCGAACACGATTTTTTTTGCCATCACCATACTTCCATTCCTTAAGGAATATGGAAGTAAAAAAATCTACAGACACACAGACAGACAGACAGAGAGACAGACACACACACAGACACTTTTCGGAAAACGACTTTTTTTCATGTTTTGAGTGTAGTAGAATCAGAATCTGCAATAATCTCGAACACGATTTTTTTTGCCATCACCATACTTCCATTCCTTAAGGAACAAGTACTTTACTCTTGTTAAAACGTAAAAGGTTGCTGGTAAACTACCCCTTCCCCTTAACCGATCTTCACCAAAATCGAAAGTCATTGAGACCTCTACAATTGAGGGAAGTATGCAAAAAATTATTTGATTCTGTTTGAATTTGCGGCTGTTATCGTTTGCCATAGAAAACACGCTTGATAAAAAAACGTTGCAGGTAAACTACCCCTTCCCCTTAACCGATCTTCACCAAAAACAATAGGTCCTGAGTACTCTACAAATCAGGGCTGTATGCAAAACATTATTTGATTCTGTTTGAATTTGCGGCTGTTATCGTTTGCCATAGAAAATACCCTTGTTAAAAAAACGTTGCAGGTAAACTACCCCTTTCCCTCAACCGATCTTCACCAAAAACAATAGGTCTTGAGAACTCTACAATTTAGGGCTGTATGCAAATAATCTTTTGATTCTGTTTGAATTTGCGGCTGTTATCGTTTGCCATAGGAAATACCCTTGTTAAAACATAAAACGTTACAGGTAAACTACCCCTTTCCCTTAACCGATCTTCACCAAATACAATAGGTCTTGAGTACTCTACAAATAAGGGCTGTATGCAAAACATTATTTGATTCTGTTTGAATTTGCGGCTGTTATCGTTTGCCAAACAAACAAAATTACCCTTGCTAAAAAAAAACCGTTGCAGGTAAACTACCCCTTTCCCTCAACCGATCTGCACCAAAAACAATAGGTCGCGAGTACTCTGCAAATCAGCACTGAATGCAAAGAATTATTTGATTCTGTTTGAATTTGCGGCAGTTATCGTTTGCAATAAAAAAAAAATCTATAGACAGACAGACACACAGACAGACAGACAGACAGACAGACAGACACACACACAGACATTTTTCGGAAAACGACTTTTTTTCATGTTTTGAGTGTAGTAGAATCAGAATCTGCAATAATCTCGAACACGATTTTTTTTGCCATCACCATACTTCCATTCCTTAAGGAATATGGAAGTAATATCGGTATGGAGAACCATACATGACTTCCATATTCTAAGATTTATATTTAAAATCATTTTCAGCCAAACAACCAGGCTGTGTCTTACCTGCCTTTTTATTGCTGTATTAAATGAAAAACATTATATTACATTAAAATGAAAAAATTATAATTTTATTGCCTGGCAACAAAATTATTTTATTTTTAACAATTACCATTGTTTCAAAAAGTTTAAATAAATTTTCAAGTACTTTACTCTTGTTAAAACGTAAAAGGTTGCAGGTAAACTACCCCTTCCCCTTAACCGATCTTCACCAAAATCGAAAGTCATTGAGACCTCTACAATTCAGGGACGTATGCAAAAAATTATTTCATTCTGTTTGAATTTGCGGCTGTTATCGTTTGCCATAGAAAATACGCTTGATAAAAAAACGTTGCAGGTAAACTACCCCTTCCCCTTAACCGATATTCACCAAAAACAATAGGTCTTGAGTAATCTACAAATCAGGGCTGTATGCAAAACATTATTTGATTCTGTTTGAATTTGCGGCTGTTATCGTTTGCCATAGAAAATACCCTTGTTAAAAAAACGTTGCAGGTAAACTACCCCTTTCCCTCAACCGATCTTCACCAAAAACAATAGGTCTTGAGAAATCTATAATTCAGGGCTGTATGCGAAACATTATTTGATTCTGTTTGAATTTGCGGCTGTTATCGTTTGCCAAAAAAAAAAAATTTCCCTTGATAAAAAAAACCGTTGCAGGTAAACTACCCCTTCCCCTCAACCGATCTTCACCAAAAACAATAGGTCGCGAGTACTCTACAAATCAGAGCTGTATGCAAAAAATTATTTGATTCTGTTTGAATTTGCGGCAGTTGTCGTTTGCCATAGAAAATACGCATGATAAAAAACGTTGCTGGTAAACTACCCCTTCCCCTCAACCGATCTTCACCAAAAACAATAGGTCTTGAGTACTCTACAAATCAGGGCTGTATGCAGAAAATTATTTGATTCTGTTTGAATTTGCGGCTGTTATCGTTTGCCATAGAAAATACCCTTGTTAAAAAAACGTTGTAGGTAAACTACCCCTTTCCCTTAACCGATCTTCACCAAAACCAAAAGGTCTTGAGAACTCTACAATTTAGGGCTGTATGCAAATAATCTTTTCATTCTGTTTGAATTTGTGGCTGTTATCGTTTGCCATAGGAAATACCCTTGTTAAAACATAAAACGTTACAGGTAAACTACCCCTTTCCCTTAACCGATCTTCACCAAAAACAATAGGTCTTGAGAACTCTACAATTCAGGGCTGTATGCGAAACATTATTTGATTCTGTTTGAATTTGCGGCTGTTATCGTTTGCCAAACAAACAAAATTTCCCTTGCTAAAAAAAAACCGTTGCAGGTAAACTACCCCTTTCCCTCAACCGATCTTCACCAAAAACAATAGGTCGCGAGAACTCTGCAAAACCGGGCTGTATGCAAAAAATTATTTGATTCTGTTTGAATTTGCGGCAGTTATCGTTTGCCATAGAAAAAAAATCTACAGACAGACAGACACACAGACAGACAGACACACAGACACACAGACAGACAGACAGACACACAGACACTTTTCGGAAAACGACTTTTTTTCATGTTTTGAGTGTAGTAGAATAAGAATCTGCAATAATCTCGAACACGATTTTTTTTGCCATCACCATACTTCCATTCCTTAAGGAATATGGAAGTAATAAATGAAAAATATTATATTACATTAAAATGAAAAAATTATAATTTTATTGCCTGGCTACAAAATTATTTTATTTTTAACAATTACCATTGTTTCAAAATTTTAAATAAATTTTCAAGTACTTTACTCTTGTTAAAACGTAAAAGGTTGCTGGTAAACTACCCCTTCCCCTTAACCGATCTTCACCAAAATCGAAAGTCATTGAGACCTCTACAATTCAGGGATGTATGCAAAACATTATTTGATTCTGTTTGAATTTGCGGCTGTTATCGTTTGCCATAGAAAATACGCTTGATAAAAAAACGTTGCAGGTAAACTACCCCTTCCCCTTAACCGATCTTCACCAAAAACAATAGGTCTTGAGTACTCTACAAATCAGGGCTGTATGCAAAACATTATTTGATTCTGTTTGAATTTGCGGCTGTTATCGTTTGCCATAGAAAATACCCTTGTTAAAAAAACGTTGCCGGTAAACTACCCCTTTCCCTCAACCGATCTTCACCAAAAACAATAGGTCTTGAGAACTCTACAATTCAGGGCTGTATACGAAACATTATTTAATTCTGTTTGAATTTGCGGCTGTTATCGTTTGCCAAAAAAAAAATATCGGTATGGAGAACCATACATGACTTCCATATTCTAAGATTTATATTTAAAATCATTTTCAGCCAAACAGCCAGGCTGTGTCTTACCTGCCTTTTTATTGCTGTATTAAATGAAAAATATTATATTACATTAAAATGAAAAAATTATAATTTTATTGCCTGGCAACAAAATTATTTTATTTTAAACAATTACCATTGTTTCAAAAAGTTTAAATAAATTTTCAAGTACTTTACTCTTGTTAAAACGTAAAAGATTGCAGGTAAACTACCCCTTCCCCTTAACCGATCTTCACCAAAATCGAAAGTCATTGAGACCTCTACAATTCAGGGACGTATGCAAAAAATTATTTGATTCTGTTTGAATTTGCGGCTGTTATCGTTTGCCATAGAAAATACGCTTGATAAAAAAACGTTGCCGGTAAACTACCCCTCCCCCTTAACCGATCTTCACCAAAAACAATAGGTCTTGAGTACTCTACAAATCAGGGCTGTATGCAAAACATTATTTGATTCTGTTTGAATTTGCGGCTGTTATCGTTTGCCATAGAAAATACCCTTGTTAAAAAAACGTTGCAGGTAAACTACCCCTTTCCCTCAACCGATCTTCACCAAAAACAATAGGTCTTGAGAACTCTACAATTTAGGGCTGTATGCAAATAATCTTTTGATTCTGTTTGAATTTGCGGCTGTTATCGTTTGCCATAGGAAATACCCTTGTTAAACCATAAAACCTTACATACCGTTTTATGTAAACGGTAACATAAACTTAACCGATCTTCACCAAAATCAACAGATCTTGAGAACTCTACAATTCAGAGCTGTATGCGAAACATTATTTGATTCTGTTTGAATTTGCGGCTGTTATCGTTTGCCAAACAAACTAAATTACCCTTGCTAAAAAAAAAACCGTTGCAGGTAAACTACCCCTTTCCCTCAACCGATCTTCACCAAAAACAATAGGTCGCGAGTACTCTGCAAATCAGGGCTGCATGCAAAAAATTATTTGATTCTGTTTGAATTTGCTGCAGTTATCGTTTGCCATAGAAAAAAAATCTACAGACACACAGACAGACACACACACAGACACTTTTCGGAAAACGACTTTTTTTCATGTTTTGAGTGTAGTAGAATCAGAATCTGCAATAATCTCGAACACGATTTTTTTTGCCATCACCATACTTCCATTCCTTAAGGAATATGGAAGTAAAAACATGAGATTTATAAAACATATCTAAGATTTATATTTAAAATCATTTTTGAAATAAAATATTTTTATAGAACCTACTAACGCTGGGGAAATCTGAGGAGCCAATCAGAGTTGGGCCTACCTGTCACTCTGCTGAATTTGGTGGATAGCCCTGTCACTGTCGTCAAGTCCCCACCTCAATGAAGAACCAATTGTTTTATAAAAATATATTTAAATTTTGAAAACTGAAAATTCTTTTCTTGTAAATATTTATATTTTATAATCAAAATGACTTTATTTTTGTTACCTGGCAACAAAATTATTTTATTTTCAACAATTACCATTGTTTCAAAAAGTTTAAATAAATTTTCAAGTACTTTACTCTTGTTAAAACGTAAAAGGTTGCAGGTAAACTACCCCTTCCCCTTAACCGATCTTCACCAAAATCGAAAGTCCTTGAGACCTCTACAATTCAGGGATGTATGCAAAAAATTATTTGATTCTGTTTGAATTTGCGGCAGTTATCGTTTGCCATAGAAAAAAAACGTTGCAGGTAAACTACCCCTTCCCCTCAACCGATCTTCAACCAAAAACAATAGGTCTTGAGTACTCTACAAATCAGGGCTGTATGCAGAAAATTATTTGATTCTGTTTGAACTTGCGGCTGTTATCGTTTGCCATAGGAAATACCCTCGTTAAAAAAACGTTGTAGGTAAACTACCCCTTTCCCTTAACCGATCTTCACCAAAAACAATAGGTCTTGAGAACTCTACAATTTAGGGCTGTATGCAAATAATCTTTTGATTCTGTTTGAATTTGCGGCTGTTATCGTTTGCCATAGGAAATACCCTTGTTAAAACATAAAACGTTACAGGTAAACTACCCCTTTCCCTTAACCGATCTTCACCAAAAACAATAGGTCTTGAGAACTCTACAATTCAGGGCTGTATGCGAAAAATTATTTGATTCTGTTTGAATTTGCGGCTGTTATCGTTTGCCAAAAAAAAAAATTTCCCTTGATAAAAAAAAACCGTTGCAGGTAAACTAACCCTTTCCCTCAACCGATCTTCACCAAAAACAATAGGTCGCGAGTACTCTACAAATCAGGGCTGTATGCAAAAAATTATTTGATTCTGTTTGAATTTGCGGCAGTTATCGTTTGCCATAGAAAAAAAATCTACAGACAGACAGACAGACAGACACACAGACACTTTTTGGAAAACGACTTTTTTTCATGTTTTGAGTGTAGTAGAATCAGAATCTGCAATAATCTCGAACACGATTTTTTTTGCCATCACCATACTTCCATTCCTTAAGGAATATGGAAGTAAAAATTACCCTTGATGAAAACCGTTGTATGTAAACTACCCCTTTCCCTTAACCGATCTTCACCAAGAACAATAGGTCTTTAGTACTCAACAAATCAGGGCTGTATGCAAAAACTTATTTGATTCTGTTTGAATTTGCGGCTCTTATCGTTTGCCATAGAAAATACCCTTGTTAAAACATAAAACGTTGCAGGTAAACTACCCCGTTCCCTTAACCGATCTTCACCAACACCAATAGGTATTGAGAACTCTACAATACCTTGATGTATGCAAAACATCATTTGATTCTGTTTGAATTTGCGGCTCTTATCGTTTGCCATAGAAAATACGCTTGATAAAAAACGTTGCAGGTAAACTACCCCTTCACCTTAACCGATCTTCACCAAAAACAATAGGTCTTGAGTACTCTACAAATCAGGGCTGTATGCAGAAAATTATTTGATTCTGTTTGAATTTCCGGCTGTTATCGTTTGCCATAGAAAATACCCTTGTTAAAAAAACGTTGTAGGTAAACTACCCCTTTCCCTTAACCAATCTTCACCAAAAACAATACGCCTTGAGAACTCTACAATTTAGGGCTGTATGCAAATAATCTTTTGATTCTGTTTGAATTTGCGGCTGTTATCGTTTGCCATAGGAAATACCCTTGTTAAAACAAAAAACGTTACAGGTAAACTACCCCTTTCCCTTAACCGATCTTCACCAAAAACAATAGGTCGTGAGTACTCTACAAATCAAGGCTGTATGCAAAAAATTATTTGATTCTGTTTGAATTTGCGGCAGTTATCGTTTGCCATAGAAAATATCGGTATGGAGAACCATACATGACTTCCATATTCTAAGATTTATATTTAAAATCATTTTCAGCCAAACAGACAGGCTGTGTCTTACCTGCCTTTTTATTGCTGTATTAAATGAAAAATATTATATTACATTAAAATGAAAAAATTATAATTTTATTGCCTGGCAACAAAATTATTTTATTTTTAACAATTACCATTGTTTCAAAAAGTTTAAATAAATTTTCAAGTACTTTACTCTTGTTAAAACGTAAAAGGTTGCAGGTAAACTACCCCTTCCCATTAACCGATCTTCACCAAAATCGAAAGTCATTGAGACCTCTACAATTCAGGGACGTATGCAATAAAATTATTTGATTCTGTTTGAATTTGCGGCTGTTATCGTTTGCCATAGAAAATACGCTTGATAAAAAAGCGTTACAGGTAAACTACCCCTTTCCCTTAACCGATCTTCACCAAAAACAACAGGTCTTGAGCACACTACAAATAAGGGCTGTATGCAAAACATTATTTGATTCTGTTTGAATTTGCGGCTGTTATCGTTTTCCATAGAAAATACACTTGTTAAAAAAACGTTGCAGGTAAACTACCCCTTTCCCTCAACCGATCTTCACCAAAAACAACACGTCTTGAGAACTCTACAATTTAGGGCTGTTTGCAAATAATCTTTTGATTCTGTTTGAATTTGCGGCTGTTATCGTTTGCCATAGGAAATACCCTTGTTAAAACATAAAACGTTACAGGTAAACTACCCCTTTCCCTTAACCGATCTTCACCAAAATCAGCAGATCGTGAGAACTCTACAATTCAGGGCTGTATGCGAAACATTATTTGATTCTGTTTGAATTTGCGGCTGTTATCGTTTGCCAAACAAACAAAATTACCCTTGCTAAAAAAAAACCGTTGCAGGTAAACTACCCCTTTCCCTCAACCGATCTTCACCAAAAACAATAGGTCGCGAGTACTCTGCAAATCAGGACTGTATGCAAAACATTATTTGATTCTGTTTGAATTGCGGCAGTTATCGTTTGCCATAGAAAAAAATCTCAAGACACACAGACACTTTTCGGAAAACGACTTTTTTTCATGTTTTGAGTGTAGTAGAATCAGAATCTGCAATAATCTCGAACACGATTTTTTTTGCCAAAACCATACAAAATACAAAATTATTTTATTTTTAACAATTACCATTGTTTGAAAAAGTTTAAATAAATTTTCAAGTACTTTACTCTTGTTAAAACGTAAAATGTTGCAGGTAAACTACCCCTTCCCCTTAACCGATCTTCACCAAAATCGAAAGTCCTTGAGACCTCTACAATTCAGGGACGTATGCAAAAAATTGTTTGATTCTGTTTGAATTTGCGGCAGTTATCGTTTGCCATAGAAAATACGCTTGATAAAAAAACGTTGCTGGTAAACTACCCCTTCCCCTTAACCGATCTTCACCAAAAACAATAGGTCTTGAGTACTCTACAAATCAGGGCTGTATGCAAAACATTATTTGATTCTGTTTGAATTTGCAGCTGTTATCGTTTGCCATAGAAAATACCCTTGTTAAAAAAACGTTGCTGGTAAACTACCCCTTTCCCTCAACCGACCTTCACCAAAAACAATAGGTCACGAGTACTCTACAAATCAGGGCTGTATGCAAAAAATTATTTGATTCTGTTTGTATTTGCGGCAGTTATCGTTTGCCATAGAAAAAAAATCTACACACACACACACACACACACACACACACACACACACACACACACACAGACACTTTTCGGAAAACGACTTTTTTTCATGTTTTGAGTGTAGTAGAATCAGAATCTGCAATAATCTCGAACACGATTTTTTTTGCCATCACCATACTTCCATTCCTTAAAGAATATGGAAGTAAAAAGTAAAATAAATGAAAAATATTATATTACATTAAAATGAAAAAATTATAATTTTATTGCCTGGCTACAAAATTATTTTATTTTTAACAATTACCATTGTTTCAAAAAGTTTAAATAAATTTTCAAGTACTTTACTCTTGTTAAAACGTAAAAGGTTGCTGGTAAACTACCCCTTCCCCTTAACCGATCTTCACCAAAATCGAAAGTCATTGAGACCTCTACAATTCAGGGACGTATGCAAAACATTATTTGATTCTGTTTGAATTTGCGGCTGTTATCGTTTGCCATAGAAAATACGCTTGATAAAAAAACGTTGCAGGTAAACTACCCCTTCCCCTTAACCGATCTTCACCAAAAACAATAGGTCTTGAGTACTCTACAAATCAGGGCTGTATGCAAAACATTATTTGATTCTGTTTGAATTTGCGGCTGTTATCGTTTGCCATAGAAAATACCCTTGTTAAAAAAACGTTGCAGGTAAACTACCCCTTTCCCTCAACCGATCTTCACCAAAAACAACACGTCTTGAGAACTCTACAATTTAGGGCTGTTTGCAAATAATCTTTTGATTCTGTTTGAATTTGCGGCTGTTATCGTTTGCCATAGAAAATGCCCTTGTTAAAAAAACGTTGCCGGTAAACTACCCCTTTCCCTCAACCGATCTTCACCAAAAACAATAGGTCTTGAGAACTCTACAATTTAGGGCTGTATGCAAATAATCTTTTGATTCTGTTTGAATTTGCGGCTGTTATCGTTTGCCATAGGAAATACCCTTGTTAAAACATAAAACGTTACAGGTAAACTACCCCTTTCCCTTAACCGATCTTCACCAAAAACAATAGGTCTTGAGTACTCTACAAATCAGGGCGGTATGCAAAACATTATTTGATTCTGTTTGAATTTGCGGCTGTTATCGTTTGCCATAGACAATACCCTTGTTAAAAAAACGTTGTTGGTAAACTACCCCTTTCCCTCAACCGATCTTCACCAAAAACAATAGGTCTTGAGAACTCTACAATTCAGGGCTGTATACGAAACATTATTTAATTCTGTTTGAATTTGCGGCTGTTATCGTTTCCCATAGGAAATACCCTTGTTAAAACATAAAACGTTACAGGTAAACTACCCCTTTCCCTTAACCGATCTTCACCAAAAACAATAGGTCTTGAGAACTCTACAATTTAGGGCTGTATGCGAAACATTATTTGATTCTGTTTGAATTTGCGGCTGTTATCGTTTGCCAAACAAACAAAATTACCCTTGCTAAAAAAAAACCGTTGCAGGTAAACTACCCCTTTCCCTCAACCGATCTTCACCAAAAACAATAGGTCGTGAGTACTCTACAAATCAAGGCTGTATGCAAAAAATTATTTGATTCTGTTTGAATTTGCGCCAGTTATCGTTTGCCAAAGAAAATATCGGTATGGAGAACCATACATGACTTCCATATTCTAAGATTTATATTTAAAATCATTTTCAGCCAAACAGACAGGCTGTGTCTTACCTGCCTTTTTATTGCTGTATTAAATGAAAAATATTATATTACATTAAAATGAAAAAATTATAATTTTATTGTCTGGCAACAAAATTATTTTATTTTTAACAATTACCATTGTTTCAAAAAGTTTAAATAAATTTTCAAGTACTTTACTCTTGTTAAAACGTAAAAGGTTGCAGGTAAACTACCCCTTCCCCTTAACCGATCTTCACCAAAATCGAAAGTCATTGAGACCTCTACAATTCAGGGACGTATGCAAAAAATTATTTGATTCTGTTTGAATTTGCGGCTTTTAACGTTTGCCATAGAAAATACGCTTGATAAAAAAGCGTTACAGGTAAACTACCCCTTTCCCTTAACCGATCTCCACCAAAAATAACAGGTCTTGAGCACACTACAAATAAGGGCTGTATGCAAAACATTATTTGATTCTGTTTGAATTTGCGGCTGTTATCGTTTTCCATAGAAAATACCCTTGTTAAAAAAACGTTGCAGGTAAACTACCCCTTTCCCTCAACCGATCTTCACCAAAAACAACACGTCTTGAGAACTCTACAATTTAGGGCTGTTTGCATATAATCTTTTGATTCTGTTTGAATTTTCGGCTGTTATCGTTTGCCATAGGAAATACCCTTGTTAAAACATAAAACGTTACAGGTAAACTACCCCTTTCCCTTAACCGATCTTCACCAAAATCAGCAGATCGTGAGAACTCTACAATTCAGGGCTGTATGCGAAACATTATTTGATTCTGTTTGAATTTGCGGCTGTTATCGTTTGCCAAACAAACAAAATTACCCTTGCTAAAAAAAAACCGTTGCAGGTAAACTACCCCTTTCCCTCAATCGATCTTCACCAAAAACAATTGGTCGCGAGTACTCTGCAAATCAGGACTGTATGCAAAACATTATTTGATTCTGTTTGAATTTGCGGCAGTTATCGTTTGCCATAGAAACAAATCTACAGACACAGACACTTTTCGGAAAACGACTTTTTTTCATGTTTTGAGTGTAGTAGAATCAGAATCTGCAATATTCTCGAACACGATTTTTTTTGCCATCACCATACAAAAAAATCAGGGCTGTATGCAAAACATTATTTGATTCTGTTTGAATTTGCGGCTGTTATCGTTTGCCATAGAAAATACGCTTCATAAAAAAACGTTGCAGGTAAACTACCCCTTCCCCTTAACCGATCTTCACCAAAAACAATAGGTCTTGAGTACTCTACAAATCAGGGCTGTATGCAAATAATCTTTTGATTCTGTTTGAATTTGCGGCTGTTATCGTTTGCCATAGGAAATACCCTTGTTAAGACATAAAACGTTACAGGTAAACTACCCCTTTCCCTTAACCGATCTTCACCAAAAACAATAGGTCTTGTGTACTCTACAAATCAGGGCGGTATGCAAAACATTATTTGATTCTGTTTGAATTTGCGGCTGTTATCGTTTGCCATAGAAAATACCCTTGTTAAAAAAACGTTGCTGGTAAACTACCCCTTTCCCTCAACCGATCTTCACCAAAAACAATAGGTCTTGAGAACTCTACAATTTAGGGCTGTATGCAAATAATCTTTTGATTCTGTTTGAATTTGCGGCTGTTATCGTTTGCCATAGGAAATACCCTTGTTAAAACATAAAACGTTACAGGTAAACTACCCCTTTCCCTTAACCGATCTTCACCAAAATCAACAGATCGTGAGAACTCTACAATTCAGGGCTGTATGCGAAACATTATTTGATTCTGTTTGAATTTGCGGTTGTTATCGTTTGCCAAACAAACAAAATTACCCTTGGTAAAAAAAAACCGTTGCAGGTAAACTACCCCTTTCCCTCAACCGATCTTCACCAAAAACAATAGGTTGCGAGTACTCTGCAAATCAGGGCTGCATGCAAAAAATTATTTGATTCTGTTTGAATTTGCGGCAGTTATCGTTTGCCATAGAAAAAAATTTACAGACAGACAGACAGACACACATACACACTTTTCGGAAAACGACTTTTTTTCATGTTTTGAGTGTAGTAGAATCAGAATCTGCAATAATCTCGAACACGATTTTTTTTTGCCATCACCATACTTCCATTCCTTAAGGAATATCGGTATGGAGAACCATACATGACTTCCATATTCTAAGATTTATATTTAAATCTTAATGTCGCCTGCCAAGCGCGATATATTTTCTCTTAAACATGATTTACATTAAAATGAAAAAATTTTAATTTTATTGCCTGCCAACAAAATTATTTTATTTTTAACAATTACCATTGTTTGAAAAACTTTAAATAAATTTTCAAGTACTTTACTCTTGTTAAAACGTAAAAGGTTGCTTGTAAACTACCGCTTCCCCTTAACCGATCTTCACCAAAATCGAAACTCCTTGAGACCTCTACAATTCAGGGACGTATGCAAAAAATTATTTGATTCTGTTTGAATTTGCGGCAGTTATCGTTTGCCATAGAAAATACGCTTGATAAAAAAACGTTGCAGGTAAACTACCCCTTCCCCTTAACCGATCTTCACCAAAAACAAAAGGTCTTGAGTACTCTACAAATCAGGGCTGTATGCAAATAATCTTTTGATTCTGTTTAATTTGCGGCTGTTATCGTTTGCCATAGGAAATACCCTTGTTAAGACATAAAACGTTACAGGTAAACTACCCCTTTCCCTTAACCGATCTTCACCAAAAACAATAGGTCTTGAGAACTCTACAATTCAGGGCTGTATACGAAACATTATTTAATTCTGTTTGAATTTGCGGCTGTTATCGTTTGCGAAAAAAAAATATCGGTATGGAGAACCATACATGACTTCCATATTCTAAGATTTATATTTAAAATCATTTTCAGCCAAACAGCCAGGCTGTGTCTTACCTGCCTTTTTATTGCTGTATTAAATGAAAAATATTATATTACATTAAAATGAAAAAATTATAATTTTATTGCCTGGCAACAAAATTATTTTATTTTAAACAATTACCATTGTTTCAAAAAGTTTAAATAAATTTTCAAGTACTTTACTCTTGTTAAAACGTAAAAGGTTGCAGGTAAACTACCCCTTCCCCTTAACCGATCTTCACCAAAATCGAAAGTCATTGAGACCTCTACAATTCAGGGACGTATGCAAAAAATTATTTGATTCTGTTTGAATTTGCGGCTGTTATCGTTTGCCATAGAAAATACGCTTGATAAAAAAACGTTGCAGGTAAACTACCCCTTCCCCTTAACCGATCTTCACCAAAAACAATAGGTCTTGAGTACTCTACAAATCAGGGCTGTATGCAAAACATTATTTGATTCTGTTTGAATTTGCGGCTGTTATCGTTTGCCGTAGAAAATACCCTTGTTAAAAAAACGTTGCAGGTAAACTACCCCTTTTCCTCAACCGATCTTCACCAAAAACAATAGGTCTTGAGAACTCTACAATTTAGGGCTGTATGCAAATAATCTTTTGATTCTGTTTGAATTTGCGGCTGTTATCGTTTGCCATAGAAAATACGCTTGATAAAAAAACGTTGCAGGTAAACTACCCCTTCCCCTTAACCGTTCTTCACCAAAAACAATAGGTCTTGAGTACTCTACAAATCAGGGCTGTATGCAAAACATTATTTGATTCTGTTTGAATTTGCGGCTGTTATCGTTTGCCATAGAAAATACCCTTGTTAAAAAAACGTTGCAGGTAAACTACTCCTTTCCCTCAACCGATCTTCACCAAAAACAATAGGTCTTGAGAACTCTACAATTTAGGGCTGTATGCAAATAATCTTTTGATTCTGTTTGAATTTGCGGCTGTTATCGTTTGCCATAGGAAATACCCTTGTTAAAACATAAAACGTTACATACCGTTTTATGTAAACGGTAACATAAACTTAACCGATCTTCACCAAAATCAACAGATCTTGAGAACTCTACAATTCAGGGCTGTATGCGAAACATTATTTCATTCTGTTTGAATTTGCGGCTGTTATCGTTTGCCAAACAAACTAAATTACCCATGCTAAAAAAAAACCGTTGCAGGTAAACTACCCCTTTCCATTAACCGATCTTCACCAAAAACAATAGTTCTTGAGAACTCTACAATTTAGGGCTGTATGCAAATAATCTTTTGATTCCGTTTGAATTTGCGGCAGTTATCGTTTGCCATAGGAAATACCCTTGTTAAAACATAAAACGTTACAGGTAAACTACCCCTTTCCCTTAACCGATCTTCACCAAAATCAACAGATCTTGAGAACTCTACAATTTAGGGCTGTATGCAAATAATCTTTTGATTCTGTTTGAATTTGCGGCTGTTATCGTTTGCCATAGGAAATACGTTACATACCGTTTTATGTAAACGGTAACATAAACTTAACCGATCTTCACCAAAATCAACAGATCTTGAGAACTCTACAATTCAGGGCTGTATGCGAAACATTATTTGATTCTGTTTGAATTTGCGGCTGTTATCGTTTGCCAAACAAACTAAATTACCCTTGCTAAAAAAAAACCGTTGCAGGTAAACTACCCCTTTCCCTTAACCGATCTTCACCAAAAACAATAGGTCTTGAGAACTCTACAATTTAGGGCTGTATGCAAATAATCTTTTGATTCCGTGTGAATTTGCGGCTGTTATCATTTGCCATAGAAAAAAATCTACAGACACACAGACACTTTTCGGAAAACGACTTTTTTTCATGTTTTGAGTGTAGTAGAATCAGAATCTGCAATAATCTCGAACACGATTTTTTTTGCCATCACCATACAAAATACAAAATTATTTTATTTTTAACAATTACCATTGTTTGAAAAAGTTTAAATAAATTTTCAAGTACTTTACTCTTGTTAAAACGTAAAATGTTGCAGGTAAACTACCCCTTCCCCTTAGCCGATCTTCACCAAAATCGAAAGTCCTTGAGACCTCTACAATTCAGGGACGTATGCAAAAAATTATTTGATTCTGTTTGAATTTGCGGCAGTTATCGTTTGCCATAGAAAATACGCTTGATAAAAAAACGTTGCTGGTAAACTACCCCTTCCCCTTAACCGATCTTCACCAAAAACAATAGGTCTTGAGTACTCTACAAGTCAGGGCTGTATGCAAAACATTATTTGATTCTGTTTGAATTTGCAGCTGTTATCGTTTGCCATAGAAAATACCCTTGTTAAAAAAACGTTGCAGGTAAACTACCCCTTTCCCTCAACCGATCTTCACCAAAAAAATAGGTCACGAGTACTCTACAAATCAGGGCTGTATGCAAAAAATTATTTGATTCTGTTTGTATTTGCGGCAGTTATCGTTTGCCATAGAAAAAAAATCTACAGACACACACAGACACTTTTCGGAAAACGACTTTTTTTCATGTTTTGAGTGTAGTAGAATCAGAATCTGCAATAATCTCGAACACGATTTTTTTTGCCATCACCATACTTCCATTCCTTAAAGAATATGGAAGTAAAAAGTAAAATAAATGAAAAATATTATATTACATTAAAATGAAAAAATTATAATTTTATAGCCTGGCTACAAAATTATTTTATTTTTAACAATTACCATTGTTTCAAAATTTTAAATAAATTTTCAAGTACTTTACTCTTGTTAAAACGTAAAAGGTTGCTGGTAAACTACCCCTTCCCCTTAACCGATCTTCACCAAAATCGAAAGTCATTGAGACCTCTACAATTCAGGGATGTATGCAAAACATTATTTGATTCTGTTTGAATTTGCGGCTGTTATCGTTTGCCATAGAAAATACGCTTGATAAAAAAACGTTGCAGGTAAACTACCCCTTCCCCTTAACCGATCTTCACCAAAAACAATAGGTCTTGAGTACTCTACAAATCAGGGCTGTATGCAAAACATTATTTGATTCTGTTTGAATTTGCGGCTGTTATCGTTTGCCATAGAAAATACCCTTGTTAAAAAAACGTTGCCGGTAAACTACCCCTTTCCCTCAACCGATCTTCACCAAAAACAATAGGTCTTGAGAACTCTACAATTCAGGGCTGTATACGAAACATTATTTAATTCTGTTTGAATTTGCGGCTGTTATCGTTTGCCAAAAAAAAAATATCGGTATGGAGAACCATACATGACTTCCATATTCTAAGATTTATATTTAAAATCATTTTCAGCCAAACAGCCAGGCTGTGTCTTACCTGCCTTTTTATTGCTGTATTAAATGAAAAATATTATATTACATTAAAATGAAAAAATTATAATTTTATTGCCTGGCAACAAAATTATTTTATTTTAAACAATTACCATTGTTTCAAAAAGTTTAAATAAATTTTCAAGTACTTTACTCTTGTTAAAACGTAAAAGATTGCAGGTAAACTACCCCTCCCCCTTAACCGATCTTCACCAAAATCGAAAGTCATTGAGACCTCTACAATTCAGGGACGTATGCAAAAAATTATTTGATTCTGTTTGAATTTGCGGCTGTTATCGTTTGCCATAGAAAATACGCTTGATAAAAAAACGTTGCCGGTAAACTACCCCTTCCCCTTAACCGATCTTCACCAAAAACAATAGGTCTTGAGTACTCTACAAATCAGGGCTGTATGCAAAACATTATTTGATTCTGTTTGAATTTGCGGCTGTTATCGTTTGCCATAGAAAATACCCTTGTTAAAAAAACGTTGCAGGTAAACTACCCCTTTCCCTCAACCGATCTTCACCAAAAACAATAGGTCTTGAGAACTCTACAATTTAGGGCTGTATGCAAATAATCTTTTGATTCTGTTTGAATTTGCGGCTGTTATCGTTTGCCATAGGAAATACCCTTGTTAAACCATAAAACCTTACATACCGTTTTATGTAAACGGTAACATAAACTTAACCGATCTTCACCAAAATCAACAGATCTTGAGAACTCTACAATTCAGAGCTGTATGCGAAACATTATTTGATTCTGTTTGAATTTGCGGCTGTTATCGTTTGCCAAACAAACTAAATTACCCTTGCTAAAAAAAAAACCGTTGCAGGTAAACTACCCCTTTCCCTCAACCGATCTTCACCAAAAACAATAGGTCGCGAGTACTCTGCAAATCAGGGCTGCATGCAAAAAATTATTTGATTCTGTTTGAATTTGCTGCAGTTATCGTTTGCCATAGAAAAAAAATCTACAGACACACAGACAGACACACACACAGACACTTTTCGGAAAACGACTTTTTTTCATGTTTTGAGTGTAGTAGAATCAGAATCTGCAATAATCTCGAACACGATTTTTTTTGCCATCACCATACTTCCATTCCTTAAGGAATATGGAAGTAAAAACATGAGATTTATAAAACATATCTAAGATTTATATTTAAAATCATTTTTGAAATAAAATATTTTTATAGAACCTACTAACGCTGGGGAAATCTGAGGAGCCAATCAGAGTTGGGCCTACCTGTCACTCTGCTGAATTTGGTGGATAGCCCTGTCACTGTCGTCAAGTCCCCACCTCAATGAAGAACCAATTGTTTTATAAAAATATATTTAAATTTTGAAAACTGAAAATTCTTTTCTTGTAAATATTTATATTTTATAATCAAAATGACTTTATTTTTGTTACCTGGCAACAAAATTATTTTATTTTCAACAATTACCATTGTTTCAAAAAGTTTAAATAAATTTTCAAGTACTTTACTCTTGTTAAAACGTAAAAGGTTGCAGGTAAACTACCCCTTCCCCTTAACCGATCTTCACCAAAATCGAAAGTCCTTGAGACCTCTACAATTCAGGGATGTATGCAAAAAATTATTTGATTCTGTTTGAATTTGCGGCAGTTATCGTTTGCCATAGAAAAAAAACGTTGCAGGTAAACTACCCCTTCCCCTCAACCGATCTTCAACCAAAAACAATAGGTCTTGAGTACTCTACAAATCAGGGCTGTATGCAGAAAATTATTTGATTCTGTTTGAACTTGCGGCTGTTATCGTTTGCCATAGGAAATACCCTCGTTAAAAAAACGTTGTAGGTAAACTACCCCTTTCCCTTAACCGATCTTCACCAAAAACAATAGGTCTTGAGAACTCTACAATTTAGGGCTGTATGCAAATAATCTTTTGATTCTGTTTGAATTTGCGGCTGTTATCGTTTGCCATAGGAAATACCCTTGTTAAAACATAAAACGTTACAGGTAAACTACCCCTTTCCCTTAACCGATCTTCACCAAAAACAATAGGTCTTGAGAACTCTACAATTCAGGGCTGTATGCGAAAAATTATTTGATTCTGTTTGAATTTGCGGCTGTTATCGTTTGCCAAAAAAAAAAATTTCCCTTGATAAAAAAAAACCGTTGCAGGTAAACTAACCCTTTCCCTCAACCGATCTTCACCAAAAACAATAGGTCGCGAGTACTCTACAAATCAGGGCTGTATGCAAAAAATTATTTGATTCTGTTTGAATTTGCGGCAGTTATCGTTTGCCATAGAAAAAAAATCTACAGACAGACAGACAGACAGACACACAGACACTTTTTGGAAAACGACTTTTTTTCATGTTTTGAGTGTAGTAGAATCAGAATCTGCAATAATCTCGAACACGATTTTTTTTGCCATCACCATACTTCCATTCCTTAAGGAATATGGAAGTAAAAATTACCCTTGATGAAAACCGTTGTATGTAAACTACCCCTTTCCCTTAACCGATCTTCACCAAGAACAATAGGTCTTTAGTACTCAACAAATCAGGGCTGTATGCAAAAACTTATTTGATTCTGTTTGAATTTGCGGCTCTTATCGTTTGCCATAGAAAATACCCTTGTTAAAACATAAAACGTTGCAGGTAAACTACCCCGTTCCCTTAACCGATCTTCACCAACACCAATAGGTATTGAGAACTCTACAATACCTTGATGTATGCAAAACATCATTTGATTCTGTTTGAATTTGCGGCTCTTATCGTTTGCCATAGAAAATACGCTTGATAAAAAACGTTGCAGGTAAACTACCCCTTCACCTTAACCGATCTTCACCAAAAACAATAGGTCTTGAGTACTCTACAAATCAGGGCTGTATGCAGAAAATTATTTGATTCTGTTTGAATTTCCGGCTGTTATCGTTTGCCATAGAAAATACCCTTGTTAAAAAAACGTTGTAGGTAAACTACCCCTTTCCCTTAACCAATCTTCACCAAAAACAATACGCCTTGAGAACTCTACAATTTAGGGCTGTATGCAAATAATCTTTTGATTCTGTTTGAATTTGCGGCTGTTATCGTTTGCCATAGGAAATACCCTTGTTAAAACAAAAAACGTTACAGGTAAACTACCCCTTTCCCTTAACCGATCTTCACCAAAAACAATAGGTCGTGAGTACTCTACAAATCAAGGCTGTATGCAAAAAATTATTTGATTCTGTTTGAATTTGCGGCAGTTATCGTTTGCCATAGAAAATATCGGTATGGAGAACCATACATGACTTCCATATTCTAAGATTTATATTTAAAATCATTTTCAGCCAAACAGACAGGCTGTGTCTTACCTGCCTTTTTATTGCTGTATTAAATGAAAAATATTATATTACATTAAAATGAAAAAATTATAATTTTATTGCCTGGCAACAAAATTATTTTATTTTTAACAATTACCATTGTTTCAAAAAGTTTAAATAAATTTTCAAGTACTTTACTCTTGTTAAAACGTAAAAGGTTGCAGGTAAACTACCCCTTCCCATTAACCGATCTTCACCAAAATCGAAAGTCATTGAGACCTCTACAATTCAGGGACGTATGCAATAAAATTATTTGATTCTGTTTGAATTTGCGGCTGTTATCGTTTGCCATAGAAAATACGCTTGATAAAAAAGCGTTACAGGTAAACTACCCCTTTCCCTTAACCGATCTTCACCAAAAACAACAGGTCTTGAGCACACTACAAATAAGGGCTGTATGCAAAACATTATTTGATTCTGTTTGAATTTGCGGCTGTTATCGTTTTCCATAGAAAATACCCTTGTTAAAAAAACGTTGCAGGTAAACTACCCCTTTCCCTCAACCGATCTTCACCAAAAACAACACGTCTTGAGAACTCTACAATTTAGGGCTGTTTGCAAATAATCTTTTGATTCTGTTTGAATTTGCGGCTGTTATCGTTTGCCATAGGAAATACCCTTGTTAAAACATAAAACGTTACAGGTAAACTACCCCTTTCCCTTAACCGATCTTCACCAAAATCAGCAGATCGTGAGAACTCTACAATTCAGGGCTGTATGCGAAACATTATTTGATTCTGTTTGAATTTGCGGCTGTTATCGTTTGCCAAACAAACAAAATTACCCTTGCTAAAAAAAAACCGTTGCAGGTAAACTACCCCTTTCCCTCAACCGATCTTCACCAAAAACAATAGGTCGCGAGTACTCTGCAAATCAGGACTGTATGCAAAACATTATTTGATTCTGTTTGAATTGCGGCAGTTATCGTTTGCCATAGAAAAAAATCTCAAGACACACAGACACTTTTCGGAAAACGACTTTTTTTCATGTTTTGAGTGTAGTAGAATCAGAATCTGCAATAATCTCGAACACGATTTTTTTTGCCATCACCATACAAAATACAAAATTATTTTATTTTTAACAATTACCATTGTTTGAAAAAGTTTAAATAAATTTTCAAGTACTTTACTCTTGTTAAAACGTAAAATGTTGCAGGTAAACTACCCCTTCCCCTTAACCGATCTTCACCAAAAACAATAGGTCTTGAGTACTCTACAAATCAGGGCTGTATGCAAAACATTATTTGATTCTGTTTGAATTTGCAGCTGTTATCGTTTGCCATAGAAAATACCCTTGTTAAAAAAACGTTGCTGGTAAACTACCCCTTTCCCTCAACCGACCTTCACCAAAAACAATAGGTCACGAGTACTCTACAAATCAGGGCTGTATGCAAAAAATTATTTGATTCTGTTTGTATTTGCGGCAGTTATCGTTTGCCATAGAAAAAAAATCTACACACACACACACACACACACACACACACACACACACACACACACACACACACACACACACACACACACACATACACTTTTCGGAAAACGACTTTTTTTCATGTTTTGAGTGTAGTAGAATCAGAATCTGCAATAATCTCGAACACGATTTTTTTTGCCATCACCATACTTCCATTCCTTAAAGAATATGGAAGTAAAAAGTAAAATAAATGAAAAATATTATATTACATTAAAATGAAAAAATTATAATTTTATTGCCTGGCTACAAAATTATTTTATTTTTAACAATTACCATTGTTTCAAAAAGTTTAAATAAATTTTCAAGTACTTTACTCTTGTTAAAACGTAAAAGGTTGCTGGTAAACTACCCCTTCCCCTTAACCGATCTTCACCAAAATCGAAAGTCATTGAGACCTCTACAATTCAGGGACGTATGCAAAACATTATTTGATTCTGTTTGAATTTGCGGCTGTTATCGTTTGCCATAGAAAATACGCTTGATAAAAAAACGTTGCAGGTAAACTACCCCTTCCCCTTAACCGATCTTCACCAAAAACAATAGGTCTTGAGTACTCTACAAATCAGGGCTGTATGCAAAACATTATTTGATTCTGTTTGAATTTGCGGCTGTTATCGTTTGCCATAGAAAATACCCTTGTTAAAAAAACGTTGCAGGTAAACTACCCCTTTCCCTCAACCGATCTTCACCAAAAACAACACGTCTTGAGAACTCTACAATTTAGGGCTGTTTGCAAATAATCTTTTGATTCTGTTTGAATTTGCGGCTGTTATCGTTTGCCATAGAAAATGCCCTTGTTAAAAAAACGTTGCCGGTAAACTACCCCTTTCCCTCAACCGATCTTCACCAAAAACAATAGGTCTTGAGAACTCTACAATTTAGGGCTGTATGCAAATAATCTTTTGATTCTGTTTGAATTTGCGGCTGTTATCGTTTGCCATAGGAAATACCCTTGTTAAAACATAAAACGTTACAGGTAAACTACCCCTTTCCCTTAACCGATCTTCACCAAAAACAATAGGTCTTGAGTACTCTACAAATCAGGGCGGTATGCAAAACATTATTTGATTCTGTTTGAATTTGCGGCTGTTATCGTTTGCCATAGACAATACCCTTGTTAAAAAAACGTTGTTGGTAAACTACCCCTTTCCCTCAACCGATCTTCACCAAAAACAATAGGTCTTGAGAACTCTACAATTCAGGGCTGTATACGAAACATTATTTAATTCTGTTTGAATTTGCGGCTGTTATCGTTTCCCATAGGAAATACCCTTGTTAAAACATAAAACGTTACAGGTAAACTACCCCTTTCCCTTAACCGATCTTCACCAAAAACAATAGGTCTTGAGAACTCTACAATTTAGGGCTGTATGCGAAACATTATTTGATTCTGTTTGAATTTGCGGCTGTTATCGTTTGCCAAACAAACAAAATTACCCTTGCTAAAAAAAAACCGTTGCAGGTAAACTACCCCTTTCCCTCAACCGATCTTCACCAAAAACAATAGGTCGTGAGTACTCTACAAATCAAGGCTGTATGCAAAAAATTATTTGATTCTGTTTGAATTTGCGCCAGTTATCGTTTGCCAAAGAAAATATCGGTATGGAGAACCATACATGACTTCCATATTCTAAGATTTATATTTAAAATCATTTTCAGCCAAACAGACAGGCTGTGTCTTACCTGCCTTTTTATTGCTGTATTAAATGAAAAATATTATATTACATTAAAATGAAAAAATTATAATTTTATTGTCTGGCAACAAAATTATTTTATTTTTAACAATTACCATTGTTTCAAAAAGTTTAAATAAATTTTCAAGTACTTTACTCTTGTTAAAACGTAAAAGGTTGCAGGTAAACTACCCCTTCCCCTTAACCGATCTTCACCAAAATCGAAAGTCATTGAGACCTCTACAATTCAGGGACGTATGCAAAAAATTATTTGATTCTGTTTGAATTTGCGGCTTTTATCGTTTGCCATAGAAAATACGCTTGATAAAAAAGCGTTACAGGTAAACTACCCCTTTCCCTTAACCGATCTCCACCAAAAATAACAGGTCTTGAGCACACTACAAATAAGGGCTGTATGCAAAACATTATTTGATTCTGTTTGAATTTGCGGCTGTTATCGTTTTCCATAGAAAATACCCTTGTTAAAAAAACGTTGCAGGTAAACTACCCCTTTCCCTCAACCGATCTTCACCAAAAACAACACGTCTTGAGAACTCTACAATTTAGGGCTGTTTGCATATAATCTTTTGATTCTGTTTGAATTTTCGGCTGTTATCGTTTGCCATAGGAAATACCCTTGTTAAAACATAAAACGTTACAGGTAAACTACCCCTTTCCCTTAACCGATCTTCACCAAAATCAGCAGATCGTGAGAACTCTACAATTCAGGGCTGTATGCGAAACATTATTTGATTCTGTTTGAATTTGCGGCTGTTATCGTTTGCCAAACAAACAAAATTACCCTTGCTAAAAAAAAACCGTTGCAGGTAAACTACCCCTTTCCCTCAATCGATCTTCACCAAAAACAATTGGTCGCGAGTACTCTGCAAATCAGGACTGTATGCAAAACATTATTTGATTCTGTTTGAATTTGCGGCAGTTATCGTTTGCCATAGAAACAAATCTACAGACACAGACACTTTTCGGAAAACGACTTTTTTTCATGTTTTGAGTGTAGTAGAATCAGAATCTGCAATATTCTCGAACACGATTTTTTTTGCCATCACCATACAAAAAAATCAGGGCTGTATGCAAAACATTATTTGATTCTGTTTGAATTTGCGGCTGTTATCGTTTGCCATAGAAAATACGCTTCATAAAAAAACGTTGCAGGTAAACTACCCCTTCCCCTTAACCGATCTTCACCAAAAACAATAGGTCTTGAGTACTCTACAAATCAGGGCTGTATGCAAATAATCTTTTGATTCTGTTTGAATTTGCGGCTGTTATCGTTTGCCATAGGAAATACCCTTGTTAAGACATAAAACGTTACAGGTAAACTACCCCTTTCCCTTAACCGATCTTCACCAAAAACAATAGGTCTTGTGTACTCTACAAATCAGGGCGGTATGCAAAACATTATTTGATTCTGTTTGAATTTGCGGCTGTTATCGTTTGCCATAGAAAATACCCTTGTTAAAAAAACGTTGCTGGTAAACTACCCCTTTCCCTCAACCGATCTTCACCAAAAACAATAGGTCTTGAGAACTCTACAATTTAGGGCTGTATGCAAATAATCTTTTGATTCTGTTTGAATTTGCGGCTGTTATCGTTTGCCATAGGAAATACCCTTGTTAAAACATAAAACGTTACAGGTAAACTACCCCTTTCCCTTAACCGATCTTCACCAAAATCAACAGATCGTGAGAACTCTACAATTCAGGGCTGTATGCGAAACATTATTTGATTCTGTTTGAATTTGCGGTTGTTATCGTTTGCCAAACAAACAAAATTACCCTTGGTAAAAAAAAACCGTTGCAGGTAAACTACCCCTTTCCCTCAACCGATCTTCACCAAAAACAATAGGTTGCGAGTACTCTGCAAATCAGGGCTGCATGCAAAAAATTATTTGATTCTGTTTGAATTTGCGGCAGTTATCGTTTGCCATAGAAAAAAATTTACAGACAGACAGACAGACACACATACACACTTTTCGGAAAACGACTTTTTTTCATGTTTTGAGTGTAGTAGAATCAGAATCTGCAATAATCTCGAACACGATTTTTTTTTGCCATCACCATACTTCCATTCCTTAAGGAAATATCGGTATGGAGAACCATACATGACTTCCATATTCTAAGATTTATATTTAAATCTTAATGTCGCCTGCCAAGCGCGATATATTTTCTCTTAAACATGATTTACATTAAAATGAAAAAATTTTAATTTTATTGCCTGCCAACAAAATTATTTTATTTTTAACAATTACCATTGTTTGAAAAACTTTAAATAAATTTTCAAGTACTTTACTCTTGTTAAAACGTAAAAGGTTGCTTGTAAACTACCGCTTCCCCTTAACCGATCTTCACCAAAATCGAAACTCCTTGAGACCTCTACAATTCAGGGACGTATGCAAAAAATTATTTGATTCTGTTTGAATTTGCGGCAGTTATCGTTTGCCATAGAAAATACGCTTGATAAAAAAACGTTGCAGGTAAACTACCCCTTCCCCTTAACCGATCTTCACCAAAAACAAAAGGTCTTGAGTACTCTACAAATCAGGGCTGTATGCAAATAATCTTTTGATTCTGTTTAATTTGCGGCTGTTATCGTTTGCCATAGGAAATACCCTTGTTAAGACATAAAACGTTACAGGTAAACTACCCCTTTCCCTTAACCGATCTTCACCAAAAACAATAGGTCTTGAGAACTCTACAATTCAGGGCTGTATACGAAACATTATTTAATTCTGTTTGAATTTGCGGCTGTTATCGTTTGCGAAAAAAAAATATCGGTATGGAGAACCATACATGACTTCCATATTCTAAGATTTATATTTAAAATCATTTTCAGCCAAACAGCCAGGCTGTGTCTTACCTGCCTTTTTATTGCTGTATTAAATGAAAAATATTATATTACATTAAAATGAAAAAATTATAATTTTATTGCCTGGCAACAAAATTATTTTATTTTAAACAATTACCATTGTTTCAAAAAGTTTAAATAAATTTTCAAGTACTTTACTCTTGTTAAAACGTAAAAGGTTGCAGGTAAACTACCCCTTCCCCTTAACCGATCTTCACCAAAATCGAAAGTCATTGAGACCTCTACAATTCAGGGACGTATGCAAAAAATTATTTGATTCTGTTTGAATTTGCGGCTGTTATCGTTTGCCATAGAAAATACGCTTGATAAAAAAACGTTGCAGGTAAACTACCCCTTCCCCTTAACCGATCTTCACCAAAAACAATAGGTCTTGAGTACTCTACAAATCAGGGCTGTATGCAAAACATTATTTGATTCTGTTTGAATTTGCGGCTGTTATCGTTTGCCGTAGAAAATACCCTTGTTAAAAAAACGTTGCAGGTAAACTACCCCTTTTCCTCAACCGATCTTCACCAAAAACAATAGGTCTTGAGAACTCTACAATTTAGGGCTGTATGCAAATAATCTTTTGATTCTGTTTGAATTTGCGGCTGTTATCGTTTGCCATAGAAAATACGCTTGATAAAAAAACGTTGCAGGTAAACTACCCCTTCCCCTTAACCGATCTTCACCAAAAACAGTAGGTCTTGAGTACTCTACAAATCAGGGCTGTATGCAAAACATTATTTGATTCTGTTTGAATTTGCGGCTGTTATCGTTTGCCGTAGAAAATACCCTTGTTAAAAAAACGTTGCAGGTAAACTACCCCTTTTCCTCAACCGATCTTCACCAAAAACAATAGGTCTTGAGAACTCTACAATTTAGGGCTGTATGCAAATAATCTTTTGATTCTGTTTGAATTTGCGGCTGTTATCGTTTGCCATAGGAAATACCCTTGTTAAAACATAAAACGTTACATACCGTTTTATGTAAACGGTAACATAAACTTAACCGATCTTCACCAAAATCAACAGATCTTGAGAACTCTACAATTCAGGGCTGTATGCGAAACATTATTTGATTCTGTTTGAATTTGCGGCTGTTATCGTTTGCCAAACAAACTAAATTACCCTTGCTAAAAAAAAACCGTTGCAGGTAAACTACCCCTTTCCCTTAACCGATCTTCACCAAAAACAATAGGTCTTGAGAACTCTACAATTTAGGGCTGTATGCAAATAATCTTTTGATTCCGTTTGAATTTGCGGCTGTTATCGTTTGCCATAGGAAATACCCTTGTTAAAACATAAAACGTTACAGGTAAACTACCCCTTTCTCTTAACCGATCTTCACCAAAATCAACAGATCTTGAGAACTCTACAATTTAGGGCTGTATGCAAATAATCTTTTGATTCTGTTTGAATTTGCGGCTGTTATCGTTTGCCATAGGAAATACGTTACATACCGTTTTATGTAAACGGTAACATAAACTTAACCGATCTTCACCAAAATCAACAGATCTTGAGAACTCTACAATTCAGGGCTGTATGCGAAACATTATTTGATTCTGTTTGAATTTGCGGCTGTTATCGTTTGCCAAACAAACTAAATTACCCTTGCTAAAAAAAAACCGTTGCAGGTAAACTACCCCTTTCCCTTAACCGATCTTCAACAAAAACAATAGGTCTCGAGAACTCTACAATTTAGGGCTGTATGCAAATAATCTTTTGATTCCGTGTGAATTTGCGGCTGTTATCGTTTGCCATAGAAAAAAATCTACAGACACACAGACACTTTTCGGAAAACGACTTTTTTTCATGTTTTGAGTGTAGTAGAATCAGAATCTGCAATAATCTCGAACACGATTTTTTTTGCCATCACCATACAAAATACAAAATTATTTTATTTTTAACAATTACCATTGTTTGAAAAAGTTTAAATAAATTTTCAAGTACTTTACTCTTGTTAAAACGTAAAATGTTGCAGGTAAACTACCCCTTCCCCTTAACCGATCTTCACCAAAATCGAAAGTCCTTGAGACCTCTACAATTCAGGGACGTATGCAAAAAATTGTTTGATTCTGTTTGAATTTGCGGCAGTTATCGTTTGCCATAGAAAATACGCTTGATAAAAAAACGTTGCTGGTAAACTACCCCTTCCCCTTAACCGATCTTCACCAAAAACAATAGGTCTTGAGTACTCTACAAATCAGGGCTGTATGCAAAACATTATTTGATTCTGTTTGAATTTGCAGCTGTTATCGTTTGCCATAGAAAATACCCTTGTTAAAAAACGTTGCAGGTAAACTACCCCTTTCCCTCAACCGATCTTCACCAAAAAAATAGGTCACGAGTACTCTACAAATCAGGGCTGTATGCAAAAAATTATTTGATTCTGTTTGTATTTGCGGCAGTTATCGTTTGCCATAGAAAAAAAATCTACAGACACACACACACACACAGACACTTTTCGGAAAACGACTTTTTTTCATGTTTTGAGTGTAGTAGAATCAGAATCTGCAATAATCTCGAACACGATTTTTTTTGCCATCACCATACTTCCATTCCTTAAAGAATATGGAAGTAAAAAGTAAAATAAATGAAAAATATTATATTACATTAAAATGAAAAAATTATAATTTTATTGCCTGGCTACAAAATTATTTTATTTTTAACAATTACCATTGTTTCAAAATTTTAAATAAATTTTCAAGTACTTTACTCTTGTTAAAACGTAAAAGGTTGCTGGTAAACTACCCCTTCCCCTTAACCGATCTTCACCAAAATCGAAACTCATTGAGACCTCTACAATTCAGGGACGTATGCAAAACATTATTTGATTCTGTTTGAATTTGCGGCTGTTATCGTTTGCCATAGAAAATACGCTTTATAAAAAAACGTTGCAGGTAAACTACCCCTTCCCCTTAACCGATCTTCACCAAAAACAATAGGTCTTGAGTACTCTACAAATCAGGGCTGTATGCAAATAATCTTTTGATTCTGTTTGAATTTGCGGCTGTTATCGTTTGCCATAGGAAATACCCTTGTTAAGACATAAAACGTTACAGGTAAACTACCCCTTTCCCTTAACCGATCTTCACCAAAAACAATAGGTCTTGTGTACTCTACAAATCAGGGCGGTATGCAAAACATTATTTGATTCTGTTTGAATTTGCGGCTGTTATCGTTTGCCATAGAAAATACCCTTGTTAAAAAAACGTTGCTGGTAAACTACCCCTTTCCCTCAACCGATCTTCACCAAAAACAATAGGTCTTGAGAACTCTACAATTTAGGGCTGTATGCAAATAATCTTTTGATTCTGTTTGAATTTGCGGCTGTTATCGTTTGCCATAGGAAATACCCTTGTTAAAACATAAAACGTTACAGGTAAACTACCCCTTTCCCTTAACCGATCTTCACCAAATTCAACAGATCGTGAGAACTCTACAATTCAGGGCTGTATGCGAAACATTATTTGATTCTGTTTGAATTTGCGGTTGTTATCGTTTGCCAAACAAACAAAATTACCCTTGGTAAAAAAAACCGTTGCAGGTAAACTACCCCTTTCCCTCAACCGATCTTCACCAAAAACAATAGGTTGCGAGTACTCTGGAAATCAGGGCTGCATGCAAAAAATTATTTGATTCTGTTTGAATTTGCGGCAGTTATCGTTTGCCATAGAAAAAAATTTACAGACAGACACACACACAGACACTTTTCGGAAAACGACTTTTTTCATGTTTTGAGTGTAGTAGAATCAGAATCTGCAATAATCTCGAACACGATTTTTTTTGCCATCACCATACTTCCATTCCTTAAGGAATATGGAAGTAAAAAATCTACAGACACACAGACAGACACACACACAGACACTTTTCGGAAAACGACTTTTTTTCATGTTTTGAGTGTAGTACAATCAGAATCTGCAATAATCTCGAACACGATTTTTTTTGCCATCACCATACTTCCATTCCTTAAGGAAATATCGGTATGGAGAACCATACATGACTTCCATATTCTAAGATTTATATTTAAATCTTAATATCGCCTGCCAAGCGCGATATATTTTCTCTTAAACATGATTTACATTAAAATGAAAAAAATTTAATTTTATTGCCTGCCAACAAAATTATTTTATTTTTAACAATTACCATTGTTTGAAAAACTTTAAATAAATTTTCAAGTACTTTACTCTTGTTAAAACGTAAAAGGTTGCTTGTAAACTACCCCTTCCCCTTAACCGATCTTCACCAAAATCGAAAGTCCTTGAGACCTCTACAATTCAGGGACGTATGCAAAAAATTATTTGATTCTGTTTGAATTTGCGGCAGTTATCGTTTGCCATAGAAAATACGCTTGATAAAAAAACGTTGCAGGTAAACTACCCCTTCCCCTTAACCGATCTTCACCAAAAACAAAAGGTCTTGAGTACTCTACAAATCAGGGCTGTATGCAAATAATCTTTTGATTCTGTTTAATTTGCGGCTGTTATCGTTTGCCATAGGAAATACCCTTGTTAAGACATAAAACGTTACAGGTAAACTACCCCTTTCCCTTAACCGATCTTCACCAAAAACAATAGGTCTTGAGAACTCTACAATTCAGGGCTGTATACGAAACATTATTTAATTCTGTTTGAATTTGCGGCTGTTATCGTTTGCCAAAAAAAAATATCGGTATGGAGAACCATACATGACTTCCATATTCTAAGATTTATATTTAAAATCATTTTCAGCCAAACAGCCAGGCTGTGTCTTACCTGCCTTTTTATTGCTGTATTAAATGAAAAATATTATATTACATTAAAATGAAAAAATTATAATTTTATTGCCTGGCAACAAAATTATTTTATTTTAAACAATTACCATTGTTTCAAAAAGTTTAAATAAATTTTTAAGTACTTTACTCTTGTTAAAACGTAAAAGGTTGCAGGTAAACTACCCCTTCCCCTTAACCGATCTTCACCAAAATCGAAAGTCATTGAGACCTCTACAATTCAGGGACGTATGCAAAAAATTATTTGATTCTGTTTGAATTTGCGGCTGTTATCGTTTGCCATAGAAAATACGCTTGATAAAAAAACGTTGCAGGTAAACTACCCCTTCCCCTTAACCGTTCTTCACCAAAAACAATAGGTCTTGAGTACTCTACAAATCAGGGCTGTATGCAAAACATTATTTGATTCTGTTTGAATTTGCGGCTGTTATCGTTTTCCATAGAAAATACCCTTGTTAAAAAAACGTTGCAGGTAAACTACCCCTTTCCCTCAACCGATCTTCACCAAAAACAACACGTCTTGAGAACTCTACAATTTAGGGCTGTTTGCATATAATCTTTTGATTCTGTTTGAATTTTCGGCTGTTATCGTTTGCCATAGGAAATACCCTTGTTAAAACATAAAACGTTACAGGTAAACTACCCCTTTCCCTTAACCGATCTTCACCAAAATCAGCAGATCGTGAGAACTCTACAATTCAGGGCTGTATGCGAAACATTATTTGATTCTGTTTGAATTTGCGGCTGTTATCGTTTGCCAAACAAACAAAATTACCCTTGCTAAAAAAAAACCGTTGCAGGTAAACTACCCCTTTCCCTCAATCGATCTTCACCAAAAACAATTGGTCGCGAGTACTCTGCAAATCAGGACTGTATGCAAAACATTATTTGATTCTGTTTGAATTTGCGGCTGTTATCGTTTGCCATAGAAAATACGCTTCATAAAAAAACGTTGCAGGTAAACTACCCCTTCCCCTTAACCGATCTTCACCAAAAACAATAGGTCTTGAGTACTCTACAAATCAGGGCTGTATGCAAATAATCTTTTGATTCTGTTTGAATTTGCGGCTGTTATCGTTTGCCATAGGAAATACCCTTGTTAAGACATAAAACGTTACAGGTAAACTACCCCTTTCCCTTAACCGATCTTCACCAAAAACAATAGGTCTTGTGTACTCTACAAATCAGGGCGGTATGCAAAACATTATTTGATTCTGTTTGAATTTGCGGCTGTTATCGTTTGCCATAGAAAATACCCTTGTTAAAAAAACGTTGCTGGTAAACTACCCCTTTCCCTCAACCGATCTTCACCAAAAACAATAGGTCTTGAGAACTCTACAATTTAGGGCTGTATGCAAATAATCTTTTGATTCTGTTTGAATTTGCGGCTGTTATCGTTTGCCATAGGAAATACCCTTGTTAAAACATAAAACGTTACAGGTAAACTACCCCTTTCCCTTAACCGATCTTCACCAAAATCAACAGATCGTGAGAACTCTACAATTCAGGGCTGTATGCGAAACATTATTTGATTCTGTTTGAATTTGCGGTTGTTATCGTTTGCCAAACAAACAAAATTACCCTTGGTAAAAAAAAACCGTTGCAGGTAAACTACCCCTTTCCCTCAACCGATCTTCACCAAAAACAATAGGTTGCGAGTACTCTGCAAATCAGGGCTGCATGCAAAAAATTATTTGATTCTGTTTGAATTTGCGGCAGTTATCGTTTGCCATAGAAAAAAATTTACAGATAGACAGACAGACACACATACACACTTTTCGGAAAACGACTTTTTTTCATGTTTTGAGTGTAGTAGAATCAGAATCTGCAATAATCTCGAACACGATTTTTTTTTGCCATCACCATACTTCCATTCCTTAAGGAATATGGAAGCAAAAAATCTACAGACACACACACAGACACTTTTCGGAAAACGACTTTTTTTCATGTTTTGAGTGTAGTACAATCAGAATCTGCAATAATCTCGAACACGATTTTTTTTGCCATCACCATACTTCCATTCCTTAAGGAAATATCGGTATGGAGAACCATACATGACTTCCATATTCTAAGATTTATATTTAAATCTTAATGTCGCCTGCCAAGCGCGATATATTTTCTCTTAAACATGATTTACATTAAAATGAAAAAATTTTAATTTTATTGCCTGCCAACAAAATTATTTTATTTTTAACAATTACCATTGTTTGAAAAACTTTAAATAAATTTTCAAGTACTTTACTCTTGTTAAAACGTAAAAGGTTGCTTGTAAACTACCGCTTCCCCTTAACCGATCTTCACCAAAATCGAAACTCCTTGAGACCTCTACAATTCAGGGACGTATGCAAAAAATTATTTGATTCTGTTTGAATTTGCGGCAGTTATCGTTTGCCATAGAAAATACGCTTGATAAAAAAACGTTGCAGGTAAACTACCCCTTCCCCTTAACCGATCTTCACCAAAAACAAAAGGTCTTGAGTACTCTACAAATCAGGGCTGTATGCAAATAATCTTTTGATTCTGTTTAATTTGCGGCTGTTATCGTTTGCCATAGGAAATACCCTTGTTAAGACATAAAACGTTACAGGTAAACTACCCCTTTCCCTTAACCGATCTTCACCAAAAACAATAGGTCTTGAGAACTCTACAATTCAGGGCTGTATACGAAACATTATTTAATTCTGTTTGAATTTGCGGCTGTTATCGTTTGCCAAAAAAAAATATCGGTATGGAGAACCATACATGACTTCCATATTCTAAGATTTATATTTAAAATCATTTTCAGCCAAACAGCCAGGCTGTGTCTTACCTGCCTTTTTATTGCTGTATTAAATGAAAAATATTATATTACATTAAAATGAAAAAATTATAATTTTATTGCCTGGCAACAAAATTATTTTATTTTAAACAATTACCATTGTTTCAAAAAGTTTAAATAAATTTTCAAGTACTTTACTCTTGTTAAAACGTAAAAGGTTGCAGGTAAACTACCCCTTCCCCTTAACCGATCTTCACCAAAATCGAAAGTCATTGAGACCTCTACAATTCAGGGACGTATGCAAAAAATTATTTGATTCTGTTTGAATTTGCGGCTGTTATCGTTTGCCATAGAAAATACGCTTGATAAAAAAACGTTGCAGGTAAACTACCCCTTCCCCTTAACCGATCTTCACCAAAAACAATAGGTCTTGAGTACTCTACAAATCAGGGCTGTATGCAAAACATTATTTGATTCTGTTTGAATTTGCGGCTGTTATCGTTTGCCATAGAAAATACCCTTGTTAAAAAAACGTTGCAGGTAAACTACCCCTTTTCCTCAACCGATCTTCACCAAAAACAATAGGTCTTGAGAACTCTACAATTTAGGGCTGTATGCAAATAATCTTTTGATTCTGTTTGAATTTGCGGCTGTTATCGTTTGCCATAGAAAATACGCTTGATAAAAAAACGTTGCAGGTAAACTACCCCTTCCCCTTAACCGATCTTCACCAAAAACAGTAGGTCTTGAGTACTCTACAAATCAGGGCTGTATGCAAAACATTATTTGATTCTGTTTGAATTTGCGGCTGTTATCGTTTGCCGTAGAAAATACCCTTGTTAAAAAAACGTTGCAGGTAAACTACCCCTTTTCCTCAACCGATCTTCACCAAAAACAATAGGTCTTGAGAACTCTACAATTTAGGGCTGTATGCAAATAATCTTTTGATTCTGTTTGAATTTGCGGCTGTTATCGTTTGCCATAGGAAATACCCTTGTTAAAACATAAAACGTTACATACCGTTTTATGTAAACGGTAACATAAACTTAACCGATCTTCACCAAAATCAACAGATCTTGAGAACTCTACAATTCAGGGCTGTATGCGAAACATTATTTGATTCTGTTTGAATTTGCGGCTGTTATCGTTTGCCAAACAAACTAAATTACCCTTGCTAAAAAAAAACCGTTGCAGGTAAACTACCCCTTTCCCTTAACCGATCTTCACCAAAAACAATAGGTCTTGAGAACTCTACAATTTAGGGCTGTATGCAAATAATCTTTTGATTCCGTTTGAATTTGCGGCTGTTATCGTTTGCCATAGGAAATACGCTTGTTAAAACAAAACGTTACAGGTAAACTACCCCTTTCTCTTAACCGATCTTCACCAAAATCAACAGATCTTGAGAACTCTACAATTTAGGGCTGTATGCAAATAATCTTTTGATTCTGTTTGAATTTGCGGCTGTTATCGTTTGCCATAGGAAATACGTTACATACCGTTTTATGTAAACGGTAACATAAACTTAACCGATCTTCACCAAAATCAACAGATCTTGAGAACTCTACAATTCAGGGCTGTATGCGAAACATTATTTGATTCTGGTTGAATTTGCGGCTGTTATCGTTTGCCAAACAAACTAAATTACCCTTGCTAAAAAAAAACCGTTGCAGGTAAACTACCCCTTTCCCTTAACCGATCTTCACCAAAAACAATAGGTCTCGAGAACTCTACAATTTAGGGCTGTATGCAAATAATCTTTTGATTCCGTGTGAATTTGCGGCTGTTATCGTTTGCCATAGAAAAAAATCTACAGACACACAGACACTTTTCGGAAAACGACTTTTTTTCATGTTTTGAGTGTAGTAGAATCAGAATCTGCAATAATCTCGAACACGATTTTTTTTGCCATCACCATACAAAATACAAAATTATTTTATTTTTAACAATTACCATTGTTTGAAAAAGTTTAAATAAATTTTCAAGTACTTTACTCTTGTTAAAACGTAAAATGTTGCAGGTAAACTACCCCTTCCCCTTAGCCGATCTTCACCAAAATCGAAAGTCCTTGAGACCTCTACAATTCAGGGACGTATGCAAAAAATTATTTGATTCTGTTTGAATTTGCGGCAGTTATCGTTTGCCATAGAAAATACGCTTGATAAAAAAACGTTGCTGGTAAACTACCCCTTCCCCTTAACCGATCTTCACCAAAAACAATAGGTCTTGAGTACTCTACAAATCAGGGCTGTATGCAAAACATTATTTGATTCTGTTTGAATTTGCAGCTGTTATCGTTTGCCATAGAAAATACCCTTGTTAAAAAAACGTTGCAGGTAAACTACCCCTTTCCCTCAACCGATCTTCACCAAAAAAATAGGTCACGAGTACTCTACAAATCAGGGCTGTATGCAAAAAATTATTTGATTCTGTTTGTATTTGCGGCAGTTATCGTTTGCCATAGAAAAAAAATCTACAGACACACACAGACACACACACACACACAGACACTTTTCGGAAAACGACTTTTTTTCATGTTTTGAGTGTAGTAGAATCAGAATCTGCAATAATCTCGAACACGATTTTTTTTGCCATCACCATACTTCCATTCCTTAAAGAATATGGAAGTAAAAAGTAAAATAAATGAAAAATATTATATTACATTAAAATGAAAAAATTATAATTTTATTGCCTGGCTACAAAATTATTTTATTTTTAACAATTACCATTGTTTCAAAATTTTAAATAAATTTTCAAGTACTTTACTCTTGTTAAAACGTAAAAGGTTGCTGGTAAACTACCCCTTCCCCTTAACCGATCTTCACCAAAATCGAAACTCATTGAGACCTCTACAATTCAGGGACGTATGCAAAACATTATTTGATTCTGTTTGAATTTGCGGCTGTTATCGTTTGCCATAGAAAATACGCTTTATAAAAAAACGTTGCAGGTAAACTACCCCTTCCCCTTAACCGATCTTCACCAAAAACAATAGGTCTTGAGTACTCTACAAATCAGGGCTGTATGCAAATAATCTTTTGATTCTGTTTGAATTTGCGGCTGTTATCGTTTGCCATAGGAAATACCCTTGTTAAGACATAAAACGTTACAGGTAAACTACCCCTTTCCCTTAACCGATCTTCACCAAAAACAATAGGTCTTGTGTACTCTACAAATCAGGGCGGTATGCAAAACATTATTTGATTCTGTTTGAATTTGCGGCTGTTATCGTTTGCCATAGAAAATACCCTTGTTAAAAAAACGTTGCTGGTAAACTACCCCTTTCCCTCAACCGATCTTCACCAAAAACAATAGGTCTTGAGAACTCTACAATTTAGGGCTGTATGCAAATAATCTTTTGATTCTGTTTGAATTTGCGGCTGTTATCGTTTGCCATAGGAAATACCCTTGTTAAAACATAAAACGTTACAGGTAAACTACCCCTTTCCCTTAACCGATCTTCACCAAATTCAACAGATCGTGAGAACTCTACAATTCAGGGCTGTATGCGAAACATTATTTGATTCTGTTTGAATTTGCGGTTGTTATCGTTTGCCAAACAAACAAAATTACCCTTGGTAAAAAAAACCGTTGCAGGTAAACTACCCCTTTCCCTCAACCGATCTTCACCAAAAACAATAGGTTGCGAGTACTCTGGAAATCAGGGCTGCATGCAAAAAATTATTTGATTCTGTTTGAATTTGCGGCAGTTATCGTTTGCCATAGAAAAAAATTTACAGACAGACAGACAGACACACATACAGACACTTTTCGGAAAACGACTTTTTTCATGTTTTGAGTGTAGTAGAATCAGAATCTGCAATAATCTCGAACACGATTTTTTTTGCCATCACCATACTTCCATTCCTTAAGGAATATGGAAGTAAAAAATCTACAGACACACAGACAGACACACACACTGACACTTTTCGGAAAACGACTTTTTTTCATGTTTTGAGTGTAGTACAATCAGAATCTGCAATAATCTCGAACACGATTTTTTTTGCCATCACCATACTCCATTCCTTAAGGAAATATCGGTATGGAGAACCATACATGACTTCCATATTCTAAGATTTATATTTAAATCTTAATATCGCCTGCCAAGCGCGATATATTTTCTCTTAAACATGATTTACATTAAAATGAAAAAAAATTAATTTTATTGCCTGCCAACAAAATTATTTTATTTTTAACAATTACCATTGTTTGAAAAACTTTAAATAAATTTTCAAGTACTTTACTCTTGTTAAAACGTAAAAGGTTGCTTGTAAACTACCCCTTCCCCTTAACCGATCTTCACCAAAATCGAAAGTCCTTGAGACCTCTACAATTCAGGGACGTATGCAAAAAATTATTTGATTCTGTTTGAATTTGCGGCAGTTATCGTTTGCCATAGAAAATACGCTTGATAAAAAAACGTTGCAGGTAAACTACCCCTTCCCCTTAACCGATCTTCACCAAAAACAAAAGGTCTTGAGTACTCTACAAATCAGGGCTGTATGCAAATAATCTTTTGATTCTGTTTAATTTGCGGCTGTTATCGTTTGCCATAGGAAATACCCTTGTTAAGACATAAAACGTTACAGGTAAACTACCCCTTTCCCTTAACCGATCTTCACCAAAAACAATAGGTCTTGAGAACTCTACAATTCAGGGCTGTATACGAAACATTATTTAATTCTGTTTGAATTTGCGGCTGTTATCGTTTGCCAAAAAAAAATATCGGTATGGAGAACCATACATGACTTCCATATTCTAAGATTTATATTTAAAATCATTTTCAGCCAAACAGCCAGGCTGTGTCTTACCTGCCTTTTTATTGCTGTATTAAATGAAAAATATTATATTACATTAAAATGAAAAAATTATAATTTTATTGCCTGGCAACAAAATTATTTTATTTTAAACAATTACCATTGTTTCAAAAAGTTTAAATAAATTTTTAAGTACTTTACTCTTGTTAAAACGTAAAAGGTTGCAGGTAAACTACCCCTTCCCCTTAACCGATCTTCACCAAAATCGAAAGTCATTGAGACCTCTACAATTCAGGGACGTATGCAAAAAATTATTTGATTCTGTTTGAATTTGCGGCTGTTATCGTTTGCCATAGAAAATACGCTTGATAAAAAAACGTTGCAGGTAAACTACCCCTTCCCCTTAACCGTTCTTCACCAAAAACAATAGGTCTTGAGTACTCTACAAATCAGGGCTGTATGCAAAACATTATTTGATTCTGTTTGAATTTGCGGCTGTTATCGTTTGCCATAGAAAATACCCTTGTTAAAAAAACGTTGCAGGTAAACTACTCCTTTCCCTCAACCGATCTTCACCAAAAACAATAGGTCTTGAGAACTCTACAATTTAGGGCTGTATGCAAATAATCTTTTGATTCTGTGTGAATTTGCGGCTGTTATCGTTTGCCATAGGAAATACCCTTGTTAAAACATAAAACGTTACATACCGTTTTATGTAAACGGTAACATAAACTTAACCGATCTTCACCAAAATCAACAGATCTTGAGAACTCTACAATTCAGGGCTGTATGCGAAACATTATTTCATTCTGTTTGAATTTGCGGCTGTTATCGTTTGCCAAACAAACTAAATTACCCATGCTAAAAAAAAACCGTTGCAGGTAAACTACCCCTTTCCCTTAACCGATCTTCACCAAAAACAATAGTTCTTGAGAACTCTACAATTTAGGGCTGTATGCAAATAATCTTTTGATTCCGTTTGAATTTGCGGCAGTTATCGTTTGCCATAGGAAATACCCTTGTTAAAACATAAAACGTTACAGGTAAACTACCCCTTTCCCTTAACCGATCTTCACCAAAATCAACAGATCTTGAGAACTCTACAATTTAGGGCTGTATGCAAATAATCTTTTGATTCTGTTTGAATTTGCGGCTGTTATCGTTTGCCATAGGAAATACGTTACATACCGTTTTATGTAAACGGTAACATAAACTTAACCGATCTTCACCAAAATCAACAGATCTTGAGAACTCTACAATTCAGGGCTGTATGCGAAACATTATTTGATTCTGTTTGAATTTGCGGCTGTTATCGTTTGCCAAACAAACTAAATTACCCTTGCTAAAAAAAAACCGTTGCAGGTAAACTACCCCTTTCCCTTAACCGATCTTCACCAAAAACAATAGGTCTTGAGAACTCTACAATTTAGGGCTGTATGCAAATAATCTTTTGATTCCGTGTGAATTTGCGGCTGTTATCATTTGCCATAGAAAAAAATCTACAGACAGACAGACACTTTTCGGAAAACGACTTTTTTTCATGTTTTGAGTGTAGTAGAATCAGAATCTGCAATAATCTCGAACACGATTTTTTTTGCCATCACCATACAAAATACAAAATTATTTTATTTTTAACAATTACCATTGTTTGAAAAAGTTTAAATAAATTTTCAAGTACTTTACTCTTGTTAAAACGTAAAATGTTGCAGGTAAACTACCCCTTCCCCTTAGCCGATCTTCACCAAAATCGAAAGTCCTTGAGACCTCTACAATTCAGGGACGTATGCAAAAAATTATTTGATTCTGTTTGAATTTGCGGCAGTTATCGTTTGCCATAGAAAATACGCTTGATAAAAAAACGTTGCTGGTAAACTACCCCTTCCCCTTAACCGATCTTCACCAAAAACAATAGGTCTTGAGTACTCTACAAGTCAGGGCTGTATGCAAAACATTATTTGATTCTGTTTGAATTTGCAGCTGTTATCGTTTGCCATAGAAAATACCCTTGTTAAAAAAACGTTGCAGGTAAACTACCCCTTTCCCTCAACCGATCTTCACCAAAAAAATAGGTCACGAGTACTCTACAAATCAGGGCTGTATGCAAAAAATTATTTGATTCTGTTTGTATTTGCGGCAGTTATCGTTTGCCATAGAAAAAAAATCTACAGACACACACAGACACACACACACACAGACACTTTTCGGAAAACGACTTTTTTTCATGTTTTGAGTGTAGTAGAATCAGAATCTGCAATAATCTCGAACACGATTTTTTTTGCCATCACCATACTTCCATTCCTTAAAGAATATGGAAGTAAAAAGTAAAATAAATGAAAAATATTATATTACATTAAAATGAAAAAATTATAATTTTATTGCCTGGCTACAAAATTATTTTATTTTTAACAATTACCATTGTTTCAAAATTTTAAATAAATTTTCAAGTACTTTACTCTTGTTAAAACGTAAAAGGTTGCTGGTAAACTACCCCTTCCCCTTAACCGATCTTCACCAAAATCGAAAGTCATTGAGACCTCTACAATTCAGGGATGTATGCAAAACATTATTTGATTCTGTTTGAATTTGCGGCTGTTATCGTTTGCCATAGAAAATACGCTTGATAAAAAAACGTTGCAGGTAAACTACCCCTTCCCCTTAACCGATCTTCACCAAAAACAATAGGTCTTGAGTACTCTACAAATCAGGGCTGTATGCAAAACATTATTTGATTCTGTTTGAATTTGCGGCTGTTATCGTTTGCCATAGAAAATACCCTTGTTAAAAAAACGTTGCCGGTAAACTACCCCTTTCCCTCAACCGATCTTCACCAAAAACAATAGGTCTTGAGAACTCTACAATTCAGGGCTGTATACGAAACATTATTTAATTCTGTTTGAATTTGCGGCTGTTATCGTTTGCCAAAAAAAAAATATCGGTATGGAGAACCATACATGACTTCCATATTCTAAGATTTATATTTAAAATCATTTTCAGCCAAACAGCCAGGCTGTGTCTTACCTGCCTTTTTATTGCTGTATTAAATGAAAAATATTATATTACATTAAAATGAAAAAATTATAATTTTATTGCCTGGCAACAAAATTATTTTATTTTAAACAATTACCATTGTTTCAAAAAGTTTAAATAAATTTTCAAGTACTTTACTCTTGTTAAAACGTAAAAGATTGCAGGTAAACTACCCCTTCCCCTTAACCGATCTTCACCAAAATCGAAAGTCATTGAGACCTCTACAATTCAGGGACGTATGCAAAAAATTATTTGATTCTGTTTGAATTTGCGGCTGTTATCGTTTGCCATAGAAAATACGCTTGATAAAAAAACGTTGCCGGTAAACTACCCCTTCCCCTTAACCGATCTTCACCAAAAACAATAGGTCTTGAGTACTCTACAAATCAGGGCTGTATGCAAAACATTATTTTATTCTGTTTGAATTTGCGGCTGTTATCGTTTGCCATAGAAAATACCCTTGTTAAAAAAACGTTGCAGGTAAACTACCCCTTTCCCTCAACCGATCTTCACCAAAAACAATAGGTCTTGAGAACTCTACAATTTAGGGCTGTATGCAAATAATCTTTTGATTCTGTTTGAATTTGCGGCTGTTATCGTTTGCCATAGGAAATACCCTTGTTAAACCATAAAACCTTACATACCGTTTTATGTAAACGGTAACATAAACTTAACCGATCTTCACCAAAATCAACAGATCTTGAGAACTCTACAATTCAGAGCTGTATGCGAAACATTATTTGATTCTGTTTGAATTTGCGGCTGTTATCGTTTGCCAAACAAACTAAATTACCCTTGCTAAAAAAAAACCGTTGCAGGTAAACTACCCCTTTCCCTCAACCGATCTTCACCAAAAACAATAGGTCTTGAGAACTCTACAATTTAGGGCTGTATGCAAATAATCTTTTGATTCCGTTTGAATTTGCGGCTGTTATCGTTTGCCATAGGAAATACCCTTGTTAAAACATAAAACGTTACAGGTAAACTACCCCTTTCCCTTAACCGATCTTCACCAAAATCAACAGATCTTGAGAACTCTACAATTTAGGGCTGTATGCAAATAATCTTTTGATTCTATTTGAATTTGCGGCTGTTATCGTTTGCCATAGGAAATACGTTACATACCGTTTTATGTAAACGGTAACATAAACTTAACCGATCTTCACCAAAATCAGCAGAACTTGAGAACTCTACAATTCAGGGCTGTATGCGAAACATTATTTGATTCTGTTTGAATTTGCGGCTGTTATCGTTTGCCAAACAAACTAAATTACCCTTGCTAAAAAAAAACCGTTGCAGGTAAACTACCCCTTTCCCTTAACCGATCTTCACCAAAAACAATAGGTCTTGAGAACTCTACAATTTAGGGCTGTATGCAAATTATCTTTTGATTCCGTGTGAATTAGCGGCTGTTATCGTTTGCCATAGAAAAAAATCTACAGACACACAGACACTTTTCGGAAAACGACTTTTTTTCATGTTTTGAGTGTAGTAGAATCAGAATCTGCAATAATCTCGAACACGATTTTTTTTGCCATCACCATACAAAATACAAAATTATTTTATTTTTAACAATTACCATTGTTTGAAAAAGTTTAAATAAATTTTCAAGTACTTTACTCTTGTTAAAACGTAAAATGTTGCAGGTAAACTACCCCTTCCCCTTAGCCGATCTTCACCAAAATCGAAAGTCCTTGAGACCTCTACAATTCAGGGACGTATGCAAAAAATTATTTGATTCTGTTTGAATTTGCGGCAGTTATCGTTTGCCATAGAAAATACGCTTGATAAAAAAACGTTGCTGTTAAACTACCCCTTCCCCTTAACCGATCTTCACCAAAAACAATAGGTCTTGAGTACTCTACAAATCAGGGCTGTATGCAAAACATTATTTGATTCTGTTTGAATTTGCGGCTGTTATCATTTGCCATAGAAAATACCCTTGTTAAAAAAACGTTGCAGGTAAACTACCCCTTTCCCTCAACCGATCTTCACCAAAAACAATATGTCTTGAGAACTCTACAATTTAGGGCTGTATGCAAATAATCTTTTGATTCTGTTTGAATTTGCGGCTGTTATCGTTTGCCATAGGAAATACCCTTGTTAAAACATAAAACCTTACATACCGTTTTATGTAAACGGTAACATAAACTTAACCGATCTTCACCAAAATCAACAGATCTTGAGAACTCTACAATTCAGGGCTGTATGCGAAACATTATTTGATTCTGTTTGAATTTGCGGCTGTTATCGTTTGCCAAACAAACTAAATTACCCTTGCTAAAAAAAAACCGTTGCAGGTAAACTACCCCTTTCCCTTAACCGATCTTCACCAAAAACAATAGGTCTTGAGAACTCTACAATTTAGGGCTGTATGCAAATAATCTTTTGATTCCGTTTGAATTTGCGGCTGTTATCGTTTGCCATAGGAAATACCCTTGTTAAAACATAAAACGTTACAGGTAAACTACCCCTTTCCCTTAACCGATCTTCACCAAAATCAACAGATCTTGAGAACTCTACAATTTAGGGCTGTATGCAAATAATCTTTTGATTCTGTTTGAATTTGCGGCTGTTATCGTTTGCCATAGGAAATACGTTACATACCGTTTTATGTAAACGGTAACATAAACTTAACCGATCTTCACCAAAATCAACAGATCTTGAGAACTCTACAATTCAGGGCTGTATGCGAAACATTATTTGATTCTGTTTGAATTTGCGGCTGTTATCGTTTGCCAAACAAACTAAATTACCCTTGCTAAAAAAAAACCGTTGCAGGTAAACTACCCCTTTCCCTTAACCGATCTTTACCAAAAACAATAGGTCTTGAGAACTCTACAATTTAGGGCTGTATGCAAATAATCTTTTGATTCCGTGTGAATTTGCGGCTGTTATCGTTTGCCATAGAAAAAAATCTACAGACACACAGACACTTTTCGGAAAACGACTTTTTTTCATGTTTTGAGTGTAGTAGAATCAGAATCTGCAATAATCTCGAACACGATTTTTTTTGCCATCACCATACAAAATACAAAATTATTTTATTTTTAACAATTACCATTGTTTGAAAAAGTTTAAATAAATTTTCAAGTACTTTACTCTTGTTAAAACGTAAAATGTTGCAGGTAAACTACCCCTTCCCCTTAGCCGATCTTCACCAAAATCGAAAGTCCTTGAGACCTCTACAATTCAGGGACGTATGCAAAAAATTATTTGATTCTGTTTGAATTTGCGGCAGTTATCGTTTGCCATAGAAAATACGCTTGATAAAAAAACGTTGCTGTTAAACTACCCCTTCCCCTTAACCGATCTTCACCAAAAACAATAGGTCTTGAGTACTCTACAAATCAGGGCTGTATGCAAAACATTATTTGATTCTGTTTGAATTTGCAGCTGTTATCGTTTGCCATAGAAAATACCCTTGTTAAAAAAACGTTGCAGGTAAACTACCCCTTTCCCTCAACCGATCTTCACCAAAAAAATAGGTCACGAGTACTCTACAAATCAGGGCTGTATGCAAAAAATTATTTGATTCTGTTTGTATTTGCGGCAGTTATCGTTTGCCATAGAAAAAAAATCTACAGACACACACACACACACACAGACACACACACACACACACTTTTCGGAAAACGACTTTTTTTCATGTTTTGAGTGTAGTAGAATCAGAATCTGCAATAATCTCGAACACGATTTTTTTTGCCATCACCATACTTCCATTCCTTAAAGAATATGGAAGTAAAAAGTAAAATAAATGAAAAATATTATATTACATTAAAATGAAAAAATTATAATTTTATTGCCTGGCTACAAAATTATTTTATTTTTAACAATTACCATTGTTTCAAAATTTTAAATAAATTTTCAAGTACTTTACTCTTGTTAAAACGTAAAAGGTTGCTGGTAAACTACCCCTTCCCCTTAACCGATCTTCACCAAAATCGAAAGTCATTGAGACCTCTACAATTCAGGGACGTATGCAAAACATTATTTGATTCTGTTTGAATGTGCGGCTGTTATCGTTTGCCATAGAAAATACGCTTGATAAAAAAACGTTGCAGGTAAACTACCCCTTCCCCTTAACCGATCTTCACCAAAAACAATAGGTCTTGAGCACTCTACAAATCAGGGCTGTATGCAAAACATTATTTGATTCTGTTTGAATTTGCGGCTGTTATCGTTTGCCATAGAAAATACCCTTGTTAAAAAAACGTTGCCGGTAAACTACCCCTTTCCCTCAACCGATCTTCACCAAAAACAATAGGTCTTGAGAACTCTACAATTTAGGGCTGTATGCAAATAATCTTTTGATTCTGTTTGAATTTGCGGCTGTTATCGTTTGCCATAGGAAATACCCTTGTTAAAACATAAAACGTTACAGGTAAACTACCCCTTTCCCTTAACCGATCTTCACCAAAAACAATAGGTCTTGAGTACTCTACAAATCAGGGCGGTATGCAAAACATTATTTGATTCTGTTTGAATTTGCGGCTGTTATCGTTTGCCATAGAAAATACCCTTGTTAAAAAAACGTTGCTGGTAAACTACCCCTTTCCCTCAACCGATCTTCACCAAAAACAATAGGTCTTGAGAACTCTACAATTTAGGGCTGTATGCAAATAATCTTTTGATTCTGTTTGAATTTGCGGCTGTTATCGTTTGCCATAGGAAATACCCTTGTTAAAACATAAAAAGTTACAGGTAAACTACCCGTTTCCCTTAACCGATCTTCACCAAAATCAACAGATCTTTAGAACTCTACAATTCAGGGCTGTATGCGAAACATTATTTGATTCTGTTTGAATTTGCGGTTGTTATCGTTTGCCAAACAAACAAAATTACCCTTGGTAAAAAAAACCGTTGCAGGTAAACTACCCGAATAATCTCGAACACGATTTTTTTTGCCATCACCATACTTCCATTCCTTAAGGAAATATCGGTATGGAGAACCATACATGACTTCCATATTCTAAGATTTATATTTAAAATCATTTTCAGCCAAACAGCCAGGCTGTGTCTTACCTGCCTTTTTATTGCTGTATTAAATGAAAAATATTATATTACATTAAAATGAGAAAGTTATAATTTTATTGCCTGGCAACAAAATTATTTTATTTTTAACAATTACCATTGTTTCAAAAAGTTTAAATAAATTTTCAAGTACTTTACTCTTGTTAAATCGTATAAGGTTGCAGGTAAACTACCCCTTCCCCTTAACCGATCTTCACCAAAATCGAAAGTCATTGAGACCTCTACAATTCAGGGACGTATGCAAAAAATTATTTGATTCTGTTTGAATTTGCGGCTGTTATCGTTTGCCATAGAAAATACGCTTGATAAAAAAACGTTGCAGGTAAACTACCCCTTCCCCTTAACCGATCTTCACCAAAAACAATAGGTCTTGAGTACTCTACAAATCAGGACTGTATGCAAAACATTATTTGATTCTGTTTGAATTTGCGGCTGTTATCGTTTGCCATAGAAAATACCCTTGTTAAAAAAACGTTGCAGGTAAACTACCCCTTTCCCTTAACCGATCTTCACCAAAAACAATAGGTCTTGAGAAATCTACAATTTAGGGCTGTATGCAAATAATCTTTTGATTCTGTTTGAATTTGCGGCTGTTATCGTTTGCCATAGGAAATACCCTTGTTAAAACATAAAAAGTTACAGGTAAACTACCCGTTTCCCTTAACCGATCTTCACCAAAATCAACAGATCTTGAGAACTCTACAATTCAGGGCTGTATGCGAAACATTATTTGATTCTGTTTGAATTTGCGGTTGTTATCGTTTGCCAAACAAACAAAATTACCCTTGGTAAAAAAAAAACCGTTGCAGGTAAACTACCCGAATAATCTCGAACACGATTTTTTTTGCCATCACCATACTTCCATTCCTTAAGGAAATATCCGTATGGAGAACCATACATGACTTCCATATTCTAAGATTTATATTTAAAATCATTTTCAGCCAAACAGCCAGGCTGTGTCTTACCTGCCTTTTTATTGCTGTATTAAATGAAAAATATTATATTACATTAAAATTAAAAAATTATAATTTTATTGCCTGGCAACAAAATTATTTTATTTTTAACAATTACCATTGTTTCAAAAAGTTTAAATAAATTTTCAAGTACTTTACTCTTGTTAAAACGTATAAGGTTGCAGGTAAACTACCCCTTCCCCTTAACCGATCTTCACCAAAATCGAAAGTCATTGAGACCTCTACAATTCAGGGACGTATGCAAAAAATTATTTGATTCTGTTTGAATTTGCGGCTGTTATCGTTTGCCATAGAAAATACGCTTGATAAAAAAACGTTGCAGGTAAACTACCCCTTCCCCTTAACCGATCTTCACCAAAAACAATAGGTCTTGAGTACTCTACAAATCAGGACTGTATGCAAAACATTATTTGATTCTGTTTGAATTTGCGGCTGTTATCGTTTGCCATAGAAAATACCCTTGTTAAAAAAACGTTGCAGGTAAACTACCCCTTTCCCTTAACCGATCTTCACCAAAAACAATAGGTCTTGAGAAATCTACAATTCAGGGCTGTATGCGAAACATTATTTGATTCTGTTTGAATTTGCGGCTGTTATCGTTTGCCAAAAAAAAAAAATTTCCCTTGATAAAAAAAACCGTTGCAGGTAAACTACCCCTTCCCCTCAACCGATCTTCACCAAAAACAATAGGTCGCGAGTACTCTACAAATCAGGGCTGTATGCAAAAAATTATTTGATTCTGTTTGAATTTGCGGCAGTTGTCGTTTGCCATAGAAAATACGCATGATAAAAAACGTTGCTGGTAAACTACCCCTTCCCCTCAACCGATCTTCACCAAAAACAATAGGTCTTGAGTACTCTAAAAATCAGGGCTGTATGCAGAAAATTATTTGATTCTGTTTGAATTTGCGGCTTTTATCGTTTGCCATAGAAAATACCCTTGTTAAAAAAACGTTGTAGGTAAACTACCCCTTTCCCTTAACCGATCTTCACTAAAAACAAAAGGTATTGAGAACTCTACAATTTAGGGCTGTATGCAAATAATCTTTTCATTCTGTTTGAATTTGCGGCAGTTGTCGTTTGCCATAGAAAATACGCATGATAAAAAACGTTGCTGGTAAACTACCCCTTCCCCTCAACCGATCTTCACCAAAAACAATAGGTCTTGTGTAGTCTACAAATCAGGGCTGTATGCAGAAAATTATTTGATTCTGTTTGAATTTGCGGCTGTTATCGTTTGCCATAGAAAATACCCTTGTTAAAAAAACGTTGTAGGTAAACTACCCCTTTCCCTTAACCGATCTTCACTAAAAACAAAAGGTATTGAGAACTCTACAATTTAGGGCTGTATGCAAATAATCTTTTCATTCTGTTTGAATTTGCGGCTGCTATCGTTTGCCATAGGAACTACCCTTGTTAAAACATAAAACGTTACAGGTAAACTACCCCTTTCCCTTAACCGATCTTCACCAAAAACAATAGGTCTTGAGAACTCTACAATTCAGGGCTGTATGCGAAACATTATTTGATTCTGTTTGAATTTGCGGCTGTTATCGTTTGCCAAACAAACAAAATTACCCTTGCTAAAAAAAAACCGTTGCAGGTAAACTACCCCTTTCCCTCAACCGATCTTCACCAAAAACAATAGGTCGCGAGAACTCTGCAAAACCGGGCTGTATGCAAAAAATTATTTGATTCTGTTTGAATTTGCGGCAGTTATCGTTTGCCATAGAAAAAAAATCTACAGACAGACAGACACACAGACAGACAGACAGACAGACACACAGACACTTTTCGGAAAACGACTTTTTTTCATGTTTTGAGTGTAGTAGAATCAGAATCTGCAATAATCTCGAACACGATTTTTTTTGCCATCACCATACTTCCATTCCTTAAGGAATATGGAAGTAAAAATCGGTATGGACAACCATACATGACTTCCATATTCTGAGATTTATATTTAAAATCATTTTCAGCCAAACAGCCAGGGAAGGGAAGGAATTTTAACAAAAAAATACTTCTTTGTTGCCAATAACGTAGTACACATATAAAAAAAATTATCCCCTCCCCCTTCAACTATAATTTTGATTTATAGAAAATTACCCCCAGCCCGTTGAACTAGCCTCTTCATTTATAGATATTTCATCTACGTTTCTACAGTGGATTATTAACATCTTATCAGGATACTTTATCAAAATCAAGTACTTTACTCATGTTACAACAAAAAAATGTTTCAGGTAAACTACCCCTTCCCCGTAACCGATCTTCACCAAAATCGAAAGTCCTTGAGGTCTCTACAATTCAGGGATGTATGCAAAAAATTATTTGATCTGTTTGAATTTGCGGCTGTTATCATTTGCCATAGAAAATACGCTTGATAAAAAAACGTTGCTGGTAAACTACCCCTTCCCCTTAACCGATCTTCACCAAAAACAATAGGTCTTGAGTACTCTACAAATCAGGGCTGCATGCAAAACATTATTTGATTCTGTCTGAATTTGCGGCTGTTATCGTTTGCCATAGAAAATACCCTTGATAAAACAAAAAACATGGCTGGTAAACTACCCCTTTCCCTTAAACGATCTTCACCAAAAACAATAGGTCTTTAGTACTCAAGAAATCAGGGCTGTATGCAAAAACTTATTTGATTCCGTTAGAATTTGCGGTTGTTATCGTTTACTATAGAAAAAAATTACCCTTGATAAAAAACCGGTTCAGGTAAACTACCCCTTTCCCTTAACCGATCTTCACCAAAAACGACATGTCTTAGGTACTCTACAATTAAGGCCTGTATGCAAAGAATTATTTGATTTAGTTTGAATTTGCGGCTGTTATCGTTTGCCATAGAAAACACCCTTGATAAAACATAAAACGTTGCTGGTAAACTTCCCAATTCCATTAACCGATCTTCACCAAAAACAATAGATCTTGAGAACTCTACAATTCAGGGCTGTATGCAAAACATTAGTTGATTCTTTTTGAATTTACGGCAGTTATCGTTCATCATAGAAAAAATACCCTTGTTAAAACATAAAACGTTGCAGGTAAACTACCCCTTTCCCTTAACCGATCTTCAACAAAATCAACAGACCTTGAGTTCTGTATAATTCAAAAAGGTATGCAGAAGAGTAGTTGATTCTGTTTTAATGTACGGCAGTTATCGTTCGTCAAAAAAAAATTACCCATGATAAAACATAAAATGTTGCTGGTAAACAACCCTATTTCCTTAACCGATCTTCACCAAAACCAACAGGTCTCGAGAACTGTACATTTCAGGGCTGTATGCAAAATATTATATGATTCTGTTTGAATTTGCGGCTGTTATCATTTGCCATATAAAATACCCTTGATAAAACAAAAAACGTGTCTGGTAAACTACCCCTTTCCCTTAACCGATCTTCACCAAAAACAATAGGTCTTTAGTACTCAACAAAACAGGGCTGTATGCAAAAACATATTTGATTCTGTTTGAATTTGCGGCTCTTATCGTTTGCCATAGAAAATACCCTTATAAAACAAAACGTTGCAGGTAAACTACCCCTTTCCCTTAAACGATCTTCACCAACACCAATAGGTATTGAGAACTCTACAATACAGGCCTGTATGCAAAAAATCATTTGATTCTGTTTGAATTTGTGGCTGTTATCGTTTACCATAGAAAAAATATCGGTATGGAGAACCATACATGACTTCCATATTCTAAGATTTATATTTAAAATCATTTTCAGCCAAAAAGCCAGGCTGTGTCTTACCTGCCTTTTTATTGCTGTATTAAATGAAAAATATTATAATACATTAAAATGAAAAAATTATAATTTTATTGCCTGACAACAAAATTATTTTATTTTTAACAATTACCATTGTTTCAAAAAGTTTAAATAAATTTTCAAGTACTTTACTCTTGTTAAAACGTAAAAGGTTGCAGGTAAACTACCCCTTCCCCTTAACCGATCTTCACCAAAATCGAAAGTCATTGAGACCTCTACAATTCAGGGACGTATGCAAAAAATTATTTGATTCCTTTTGAATTTGCGGCTGTTATCGTTTGCCATAGAAAATACGCTTGATAAAAAAACGTTGCAGGTAAACTACCCCTTCCCCTTAACCGATCTTCACCAAAAACAATAGGTCTTGAGTACTCTACAAATCAGGGCTGTATGCAAAACATTATTTGATTCTGTTTGAATTTGCGGCTGTTATCGTTTGCCATAGAAAATACCCTTGTTAAAAAAACGTTGCAGGTAAACTACCCCTTTCCCTCAACCGATCTTCACCAAAAACAATAGGTCTTGAGAACTCTACAATTTAGGGCTGTATGCAAATAATCTTTTGATTCTGTTTGAATTTGCGGCTGTTATCGTTTGCCATAGGAAATACCCTTGTTAAAACATAAAACCTTACATACCGTTTTATGTAAACGGTAACATAAACTTAACCGATCTTCACCAAAATCAACAGATCTTGAGAACTCTACAATTCAGGGCTGTATGCGAAACATTATTTGATTCTGTTTGAATTTGCGGCTGTTATCGTTTGCCAAACAAACTAAATTACCCTTGCTAAAAAAAAACCGTTGCAGGTAAACTACCCCTTTCCCTTAACCGATCTTCACCAAAAACAATAGGTCTTGAGAACTCTACAATTTAGGGCTGTATGCAAATAATCTTTTGATTCCGTTTGAATTTGCGGCTGTTATCGTTTGCCATAGGAAATACCCTTGTTAAAACATAAAACGTTACAGGTAAACTACCCCTTTCCCTTAACCGATCTTCACCAAAATCAACAGATCTTGAGAACTCTACAATTTAGGGCTGTATGCAAATAATCTTTTGATTCTGTTTGAATTTGCGGCTGTTATCGTTTGCCATAGGAAATACGTTACATACCGTTTTATGTAAACGGTAACATAAACTTAACCGATCTTCACCAAAATCAACAGATCTTGAGAACTCTACAATTCAGGGCTGTATGCGAAACATTATTTGATTCTGTTTGAATTTGCGGCTGTTATCGTTTGCCAAACAAACTAAATTACCCTTGCTAAAAAAAAACCGTTGCAGGTAAACTACCCCTTTCCCTTAACCGATCTTCACCAAAAACAATAGGTCTTGAGAACTCTACAATTTAGGGCTGTATGCAAATAATCTTTTGATTCCGTGTGAATTTGCGGCTGTTATCGTTTGCCATAGAAAAAAATCTACAGACACACAGACACTTTTCGGAAAACGACTTTTTTTCATGTTTTGAGTGTAGTAGAATCAGAATCTGCAATAATCTCGAACACGATTTTTTTTGCCATCACCATACAAAATACAAAATTATTTTATTTTTAACAATTACCATTGTTTGAAAAAGTTTAAATAAATTTTCAAGTACTTTACTCTTGTTAAAACGTAAAATGTTGCAGGTAAACTACCCCTTCCCCTTAGCCGATCTTCACCAAAATCGAAAGTCCTTGAGACCTCTACAATTCAGGGACGTATGCAAAAAATTATTTGATTCTGTTTGAATTTGCGGCAGTTATCGTTTGCCATAGAAAATACGCTTGATAAAAAAACGTTGCTGTTAAACTACCCCTTCCCCTTAACCGATCTTCACCAAAAACAATAGGTCTAGAGTACTCTACAAATCAGGGCTGTATGCAAAACATTATTTGATTCTGTTTGAATTTGCAGCTGTTATCGTTTGCCATAGAAAATACCCTTGTTAAAAAAACGTTGCAGGTAAACTACCCCTTTCCCTCAACCGATCTTCACCAAAAAAATAGGTCACGAGTACTCTACAAATCAGGGCTGTATGCAAAAAATTATTTGATTCTGTTTGTATTTGCGGCAGTTATCGTTTGCCATAGAAAAAAAATCTACAGACACACACACACACACACACAGACACACACACACACACACTTTTCGGAAAACGACTTTTTTTCATGTTTTGAGTGTAGTAGAATCAGAATCTGCAATAATCTCGAACACGATTTTTTTTGCCATCACCATACTTCCATTCCTTAAAGAATATGGAAGTAAAAAGTAAAATAAATGAAAAATATTATATTACATTAAAATGAAAAAATTATAATTTTATTGCCTGGCTACAAAATTATTTTATTTTTAACAATTACCATTGTTTCAAAATTTTAAATAAATTTTCAAGTACTTTACTCTTGTTAAAACGTAAAAGGTTGCTGGTAAACTACCCCTTCCCCTTAACCGATCTTCACCAAAATCGAAAGTCATTGAGACCTCTACAATTCAGGGACGTATGCAAAACATTATTTGATTCTGTTTGAATTTGCGGCTGTTATCGTTTGCCATAGAAAATACGCTTGATAAAAAAACGTTGCAGGTAAACTACCCCTTCCCCTTAACCGATCTTCACCAAAAACAATAGGTCTTGAGTACTCTACAAATCAGGGCTGTATGCAAAACATTATTTGATTCTGTTTGAATTTGCGGCTGTTATCGTTTGCCATAGAAAATACCCTTGTTAAAAAAACGTTGCCGGTAAACTACCCCTTTCCCTCAACCGATCTTCACCAAAAACAATAGGTCTTGAGAACTCTACAATTTAGGGCTGTATGCAAATAATCTTTTGATTCTGTTTGAATTTGCGGCTGTTATCGTTTGCCATAGGAAATACCCTTGTTAAAACATAAAACGTTACAGGTAAACTACCCCTTTCCCTTAACCGATCTTCACCAAAAACAATAGGTCTTGAGTACTCTACAAATCAGGGCGGTATGCAAAACATTATTTGATTCTGTTTGAATTTGCGGCTGTTATCGTTTGCCATAGAAAATACCCTTGTTAAAAAAACGTTGCTGGTAAACTACCCCTTTCCCTTAACCGATCTTCACCAAAAACAATAGGTCTTGAGAACTCTACAATTTAGGGCTGTATGCAAATAATCTTTTGATTCTGTTTGAATTTGCGGCTGTTATCGTTTGCCATAGGAAATACCCTTGTTAAAACATAAAAAGTTACAGGTAAACTACCCGTTTCCCTTAACCGATCTTCACCAAAATCAACAGATCTTTAGAACTCTACAATTCAGGGCTGTATGCGAAACATTATTTGATTCTGTTTGAATTTGCGGTTGTTATCGTTTGCCAAACAAACAAAATTACCCTTGGTAAAAAAAACCGTTGCAGGTAAACTACCCGAATAATCTCGAACACGATTTTTTTTGCCATCACCATACTTCCATTCCTTAAGGAAATATCGGTATGGAGAACCATACATGACTTCCATATTCTAAGATTTATATTTAAAATCATTTTCAGCCAAACAGCCAGGCTGTGTCTTACCTGCCTTTTTATTGCTGTATTAAATGAAAAATATTATATTACATTAAAATGAGAAAGTTATAATTTTATTGCCTGGCAACAAAATTATTTTATTTTTAACAATTACCATTGTTTCAAAAAGTTTAAATAAATTTTCAAGTACTTTACTCTTGTTAAAACGTATAAGGTTGCAGGTAAACTACCCCTTCCCCTTAACCGATCTTCACCAAAATCGAAAGTCATTGAGACCTCTACAATTCAGGGACGTATGCAAAAAATTATTTGATTCTGTTTGAATTTGCGGCTGTTATCGTTTGCCATAGAAAATACGCTTGATAAAAAAACGTTGCAGGTAAACTACCCCTTCCCCTTAACCGATCTTCACCAAAAACAATAGGTCTTGAGTACTCTACAAATCAGGACTGTATGCAAAACATTATTTGATTCTGTTTGAATTTGCGGCTGTTATCGTTTGCCATAGAAAATACCCTTGTTAAAAAAACGTTGCAGGTAAACTACCCCTTTCCCTTAACCGATCTTCACCAAAAACAATAGGTCTTGAGAAATCTACAATTTAGGGCTGTATGCAAATAATCTTTTGATTCTGTTTGAATTTGCGGCTGTTATCGTTTGCCATAGGAAATACCCTTGTTAAAACATAAAAAGTTACAGGTAAACTACCCGTTTCCCTTAACCGATCTTCACCAAAATCAACAGATCTTGAGAACTCTACAATTCAGGGCTGTATGCGAAACATTATTTGATTCTGTTTGAATTTGCGGTTGTTATCGTTTGCCAAACAAACAAAATTACCCTTGGTAAAAAAAAAACCGTTGCAGGTAAACTACCCGAATAATCTCGAACACGATTTTTTTTGCCATCACCATACTTCCATTCCTTAAGGAAATATCCGTATGGAGAACCATACATGACTTCCATATTCTAAGATTTATATTTAAAATCATTTTCAGCCAAACAGCCAGGCTGTGTCTTACCTGCCTTTTTATTGCTGTATTAAATGAAAAATATTATATTACATTAAAATGAAAAAATTATAATTTTATTGCCTGGCAACAAAATTATTTTATTTTTAACAATTACCATTGTTTCAAAAAGTTTAAATAAATTTTCAAGTACTTTACTCTTGTTAAAACGTATAAGGTTGCAGGTAAACTACCCCTTCCCCTTAACCGATCTTCACCAAAATCGAAAGTCATTGAGACCTCTACAATTCAGGGACGTATGCAAAAAATTATTTGATTCTGTTTGAATTTGCGGCTGTTATCGTTTGCCATAGAAAATACGCTTGATAAAAAAACGTTGCAGGTAAACTACCCCTTCCCCTTAACCGATCTTCACCAAAAACAATAGGTCTTGAGTACTCTACAAATCAGGACTGTATGCAAAACATTATTTGATTCTGTTTGAATTTGCGGCTGTTATCGTTTGCCATAGAAAATACCCTTGTTAAAAAAACGTTGCAGGTAAACTACCCCTTTCCCTTAACCGATCTTCACCAAAAACAATAGGTCTTGAGAAATCTACAATTCAGGGCTGTATGCGAAACATTATTTGATTCTGTTTGAATTTGCGGCTGTTATCGTTTGCCAAAAAAAAAAAAATTTCCCTTGATAAAAAAAACCGTTGCAGGTAAACTACCCCTTCCCCTCAACCGATCTTCACCAAAAACAATAGGTCGCGAGTACTCTACAAATCAGGGCTGTATGCAAAAAATTATTTGATTCTGTTTGAATTTGCGGCAGTTGTCGTTTGCCATAGAAAATACGCATGATAAAAAACGTTGCTGGTAAACTACCCCTTCCCCTCAACCGATCTTCACCAAAAACAATAGGTCTTGAGTACTCTAAAAATCAGGGCTGTATGCAGAAAATTATTTGATTCTGTTTGAATTTGCGGCTTTTATCGTTTGCCATAGAAAATACCCTTGTTAAAAAAACGTTGTAGGTAAACTACCCCTTTCCCTTAACCGATCTTCACTAAAAACAAAAGGTATTGAGAACTCTACAATTTAGGGCTGTATGCAAATAATCTTTTCATTCTGTTTGAATTTGCGGCAGTTGTCGTTTGCCATAGAAAATACGCATGATAAAAAACGTTGCTGGTAAACTACCCCTTCCCCTCAACCGATCTTCACCAAAAACAATAGGTCTTGTGTACTCTACAAATCAGGGCTGTATGCAGAAAATTATTTGATTCTGTTTGAATTTGCGGCTGTTATCGTTTGCCATAGAAAATACCCTTGTTAAAAAAACGTTGTAGGTAAACTACCCCTTTCCCTTAACCGATCTTCACTAAAAACAAAAGGTATTGAGAACTCTACAATTTAGGGCTGTATGCAAATAATCTTTTCATTCTGTTTGAATTTGCGGCTGTTATCGTTTGCCATAGGAACTACCCTTGTTAAAACATAAAACGTTACAGGTAAACTACCCCTTTCCCTTAACCGATCTTCACCAAAAACAATAGGTCTTGAGAACTCTACAATTCAGGGCTGTATGCGAAACATTATTTGATTCTGTTTGAATTTGCGGCTGTTATCGTTTGCCAAACAAACAAAATTACCCTTGCTAAAAAAAAACCGTTGCAGGTAAACTACCCCTTTCCCTCAACCGATCTTCACCAAAAACAATAGGTCGCGAGAACTCTGCAAAACCGGGCTGTATGCAAAAAATTATTTGATTCTGTTTGAATTTGCGGCAGTTATCGTTTGCCATAGAAAAAAATCTACAGACAGACAGACAGACAGACACACAGACACTTTTCGGAAAACGACTTTTTTTCATGTTTTGAGTGTAGTAGAATCAGAATCTGCAATAATCTCGAACACGATTTTTTTTGCCATCACCATACTTCCATTCCTTAAGGAATATGGAAGTAAAAATCGGTATGGACAACCATACATGACTTCCATATTCTAAGATTTATATTTAAAATCATTTTCAGCCAAACAGCCAGGGAAGGGAAGGAATTTTAACAAAAAAATACTTCTTTGTTGCCAATAACGTAGTACACATATAAAAAAAATTATCCCCTCCCCCTTCAACTATAATTTTGATTTATAGAAAATTACCCCCAGCCCGTTGAACTAGCCTCTTCATTTATAGATATTTCATCTACGTTTCTACAGTGGATTATTAACATCTTATCAGGATACTTTATCAAAATCAAGTACTTTACTCATGTTACAACAAAAAATGTTTCAGGTAAACTACCCCTTCCCCGTAACCGATCTTCACCAAAATCAAAAGTCCTTGAGGTCTCTACAATTCAGGGATGTATGCAAAAAATTATTTGATTCTGTTTGAATTTGCGGCTGTTATCATTTGCCATAGAAAATACGCTTGATAAAAAAACGTTGCTGGTAAACTACCCCTTCCCCTTAACCGATCTTCACCAAAAACAATAGGTCTTGAGTACTCTACAAATCAGGGCTGCATGCAAAACATTATTTGATTCTGTCTGAATTTGCGGCTGTTATCGTTTGCCATAGAAAATACCCTTGATAAAACAAAAAACATGGCTGGTAAACTACCCCTTTCCCTTAAACGATCTTCACCAAAAACAATAGGTCTTTAGTACTCAAGAAATCAGGGCTGTATGCAAAAACTTATTTGATTCCGTTAGAATTTGCGGTTGTTATCGTTTACTATAGAAAAAAATTACCCTTGATAAAAAACCGGTTCAGGTAAACTACCCCTTTCCCTTAACCGATCTTCACCAAAAACGACATGTCTTAGGTACTCTACAATTAAGGCCTGTATGCAAAGAATTATTTGATTTAGTTTGAATTTGCGGCTGTTATCGTTTGCCATAGAAAACACCCTTGATAAAACATAAAACGTTGCTGGTAAACTTCCCAATTCCATTAACCGATCTTCACCAAAAACAATAGATCTTGAGAACTCTACAATTCAGGGCTGTATGCAAAACATTAGTTGATTCTTTTTGAATTTACGGCAGTTATCGTTCATCATAGAAAAAATACCCTTGTTAAAACATAAAACGTTGCAGGTAAACTACCCCTTTCCCTTAACCGATCTTCAACAAAATCAACAGACCTTGAGTTCTGTATAATTCAAAAAGGTATGCAGAAGAGTAGTTGATTCTGTTTTAATGTACGGCAGTTATCGTTCGTCAAAAAAAAATTACCCATGATAAAACATAAAATGTTGCTGGTAAACAACCCTATTTCCTTAACCGATCTTCACCAAAACCAACAGGTCTCGAGAACTGTACATTTCAGGGCTGTATGCAAAATATTATATGATTCTGTTTGAATTTGCGGCTGTTATCATTTGCCATATAAAATACCCTTGATAAAACAAAAAACGTGTCTGGTAAACTACCCCTTTCCCTTAACCGATCTTCACCAAAAACAATAGGTCTTTAGTACTCAACAAAACAGGGCTGTATGCAAAAACATATTTGATTCTGTTTGAATTTGCGGCTCTTATCGTTTACCATAGAAAATACCCTTATAAAACATAAAACGTTGCAGGTAAACTACCCCTTTCCCTTAAACGATCTTCACCAACACCAATAGGTATTGAGATCTCTACAATACAGGCCTGTATGCAAAAAATCATTTGATTCTGTTTGAATTTGTGGCTGTTATCGTTTACCATAGAAAAAATATCGGTATGGAGAACCATACATGACTTCCATATTCTAAGATTTATATTTAAAATCATTTTCAGCCAAAAAGCCAGGCTGTGTCTTACCTGCCTTTTTATTGCTGTATTAAATGAAAAATATTATAATACATTAAAATGAAAAAATTATAATTTTATTGCCTGACAACAAAATTATTTTATTTTTAACAATTACCATTGTTTCAAAAAGTTTAAATAAATTTTCAAGTACTTTACTCTTGTTAAAACGTAAAAGGTTGCAGGTAAACTACCCCTTCCCCTTAACCGATCTTCACCAAAATCGAAAGTCATTGAGACCTCTACAATTCAGGGACGTATGCAAAAAATTATTTGATTCCTTTTGAATTTGCGGCTGTTATCGTTTGCCATAGAAAATACGCTTGATAAAAAAACGTTGCAGGTAAACTACCCCTTCCCCTTAACCGATCTTCACCAAAAACAATAGGTCTTGAGTACTCTACAAATCAGGGCTGTATGCAAAACATTATTTGATTCTGTTTGAATTTGCGGCTGTTATCGTTTGCCATAGAAAATACCCTTGTTAAAAAAACGTTGCAGGTAAACTACCCCTTTCCCTCAACCGATCTTCACCAAAAACAATAGGTCTTGAGAACTCTACAATTTAGGGCTGTATGCAAATAATCTTTTGATTCTGTTTGAATTTGCGGCTGTTATCGTTTGCCATAGGAAATACCCTTGTTAAAACATAAAACCTTACATACCGTTTTATGTAAACGGTAACATAAACTTAACCGATCTTCACCAAAATCAACAGATCTTGAGAACTCTACAATTCAGGGCTGTATGCGAAACATTATTTGATTCTGTTTGAATTTGCGGCTGTTATCGTTTGCCAAACAAACTAAATTACCCTTGCTAAAAAAAAACCGTTGCAGGTAAACTACCCCTTTCCCTTAACCGATCTTCACCAAAAACAATAGGTCTTGAGAACTCTACAATTTAGGGCTGTATGCAAATAATCTTTTGATTCCGTTTGAATTTGCGGCTGTTATCGTTTGCCATAGGAAATACCCTTGTTAAAACATAAAACGTTACAGGTAAACTACCCCTTTCCCTTAACCGATCTTCACCAAAATCAACAGATCTTGAGAACTCTACAATTTAGGGCTGTATGCAAATAATCTTTTGATTCTGTTTGAATTTGCGGCTGTTATCGTTTGCCATAGGAAATACGTTACATACCGTTTTATGTAAACGGTAACATAAACTTAACCGATCTTCACCAAAATCAACAGATCTTGAGAACTCTACAATTCAGGGCTGTATGCGAAACATTATTTGATTCTGTTTGAATTTGCGGCTGTTATCGTTTGCCAAACAAACTAAATTACCCTTGCTAAAAAAAAACCGTTGCAGGTAAACTACCCCTTTCCCTTAACCGATCTTCACCAAAAACAATAGGTCTTGAGAACTCTACAATTTAGGGCTGTATGCAAATAATCTTTTGATTCCGTGTGAATTTGCGGCTGTTATCGTTTGCCATAGAAAAAAATCTACAGACACACAGACACTTTTCGGAAAACGACTTTTTTTCATGTTTTGAGTGTAGTAGAATCAGAATCTGCAATAATCTCGAACACGATTTTTTTTGCCATCACCATACAAAATACAAAATTATTTTATTTTTAACAATTACCATTGTTTGAAAAATTTTAAATAAATTTTCAAGTACTTTACTCTTGTTAAAACGTAAAATGTTGCAGGTAAACTACCCCTTCCCCTTAGCCGATCTTCACCAAAATCGAAAGTCCTTGAGACCTCTACAATTCAGGGACGTATGCAAAAAATTATTTGATTCTGTTTGAATTTGCGGCAGTTATCGTTTGCCATAGAAAATACGCTTGATAAAAAAACGTTGCTGTTAAACTACCCCTTCCCCTTAACCGATCTTCACCAAAAACAATAGGTCTTGAGTACTCTACAAATCAGGGCTGTATGCAAAACATTATTTGATTCTGTTTGAATTTGCAGCTGTTATCGTTTGCCATAGAAAATACCCTTGTTAAAAAAACGTTGCAGGTAAACTACCCCTTTCCCTCAACCGATCTTCACCAAAAAAATAGGTCACGAGTACTCTACAAATCAGGGCTGTATGCAAAAAATTATTTGATTCTGTTTGTATTTGCGGCAGTTATCGTTTGCCATAGAAAAAAAATCTACAGACACACACACACACAGACACACACACACACACACACACTTTTCGGAAAACGACTTTTTTTCATGTTTTGAGTGTAGTAGAATCAGAATCTGCAATAATCTCGAACACGATTTTTTTTGCCATCACCATACTTCCATTCCTTAAAGAATATGGAAGTAAAAAGTAAAATAAATGAAAAATATTATATTACATTAAAATGAAAAAATTATAATTTTATTGCCTGGCTACAAAATTATTTTATTTTTAACAATTACCATTGTTTCAAAATTTTAAATAAATTTTCAAGTACTTTACTCTTGTTAAAACGTAAAAGGTTGCTGGTAAACTACCCCTTCCCCTTAACCGATCTTCACCAAAATCGAAAGTCATTGAGACCTCTACAATTCAGGGACGTGTGCAAAACATTATTTGATTCTGTTTGAATTTGCGGCTGTTATCGTTTGCCATAGAAAATACGCTTGATAAAAAAACGTTGCAGGTAAACTACCCCTTCCCCTTAACCGATCTTCACCAAAAACAATAGGTCTTGAGTACTCTACAAATCAGGGCTGTATGCAAAACATTATTTGATTCTGTTTGAATTTGCGGCTGTTATCGTTTGCCATAGAAAATACCCTTGTTAAAAAAACGTTGCCGGTAAACTACCCCTTTCCCTCAACCGATCTTCACCAAAAACAATAGGTCTTGAGAACTCTACAATTTAGGGCTGTATGCAAATAATCTTTTGATTCTGTTTGAATTTGCGGCTGTTATCGTTTGCCATAGGAAATACCCTTGTTAAAACATAAAACGTTACAGGTAAACTACCCCTTTCCCTTAACCGATCTTCACCAAAAACAATAGGTCTTGAGTACTCTACAAATCAGGGCGGTATGCAAAACATTATTTGATTCTGTTTGAATTTGCGGCTGTTATCGTTTGCCATAGAAAATACCCTTGTTAAAAAAACGTTGCTGGTAAACTACCCCTTTCCCTCAACCGATCTTCACCAAAAACAATAGGTCTTGAGAACTCTACAATTTAGGGCTGTATGCAAATAATCTTTTGATTCTGTTTGAATTTGCGGCTGTTATCGTTTGCCATAGGAAATACCCTTGTTAAAACATAAAAAGTTACAGGTAAACTACCCCTTTCCCTTAACCGATCTTCACCAAAAACAATAGGTCTTGAGTACTCTACAAATCAGGGCGGTATGCAAAACATTATTTGATTCTGTTTGAATTTGCGGCTGTTATCGTTTGCCATAGAAAATACCCTTGTTAAAAAAACGTTGCTGGTAAACTACCCCTTTCCCTCAACCGATCTTCACCAAAAACAATAGGTCTTGAGAACTCTACAATTTAGGGCTGTATGCAAATAATCTTTTGATTCTGTTTGAATTTGCGGCTGTTATCGTTTGCCATAGGAAATACCCTTGTTAAAACATAAAAAGTTACAGGTAAACTACCCGTTTCCCTTAACCGATCTTCACCAAAATCAACAGATCTTGAGAACTCTACAATTCAGGGCTGTATGCGAAACATTATTTGATTCTGTTTGAATTTGCGGTTGTTATCGTTTGCCAAACAAACAAAATTACCCTTGGTAAAAAAAACCGTTGCAGGTAAACTACCCGAATAATCTCGAACACGATTTTTTTTGCCATCACCATACTTCCATTCCTTAAGGAAATATCGGTATGGAGAACCATACATGACTTCCATATTCTAAGATTTATATTTAAAATCATTTTCAGCCAAACAGCCAGGCTGTGTCTTACCTGCCTTTTTATTGCTGTATTAAATGAAAAATATTATATTACATTAAAATGAGAAAGTTATAATTTTATTGCCTGGCAACAAAATTATTTTATTTTTAACAATTACCATTGTTTCAAAAAGTTTAAATAAATTTTCAAGTACTTTACTCTTGTTAAAACGTATAAGGTTGCAGGTAAACTACCCCTTCCCCTTAACCGATCTTCACCAAAATCGAAAGTCATTGAGACCTCTACAATTCAGGGACGTATGCAAAAAATTATTTGATTCTGTTTGAATTTGCGGCTGTTATCGTTTGCCATAGAAAATACGCTTGATAAAAAAACGTTGCAGGTAAACTACCCCTTCCCCTTAACCGATCTTCACCAAAAACAATAGGTCTTGAGTACTCTACAAATCAGGACTGTATGCAAAACATTATTTGATTCTGTTTGAATTTGCGGCTGTTATCGTTTGCCATAGAAAATACCCTTGTTAAAAAAACGTTGCAGGTAAACTACCCCTTTCCCTTAACCGATCTTCACCAAAAACAATAGGTCTTGAGAAATCTACAATTTAGGGCTGTATGCAAATAATCTTTTGATTCTGTTTGAATTTGCGGCTGTTATCGTTTGCCATAGGAAATACCCTTGTTAAAACATAAAAAGTTACAGGTAAACTACCCGTTTCCCTTAACCGATCTTCACCAAAATCAACAGATCTTGAGAACTCTACAATTCAGGGCTGTATGCGAAACATTATTTGATTCTGTTTGAATTTGCGGTTGTTATCGTTTGCCAAACAAACAAAATTACCCTTGGTAAAAAAAAAACCGTTGCAGGTAAACTACCCGAATAATCTCGAACACGATTTTTTTTGCCATCACCATACTTCCATTCCTTAAGGAAATATCCGTATGGAGAACCATACATGACTTCCATATTCTAAGATTTATATTTAAAATCATTTTCAGCCAAACAGCCAGGCTGTGTCTTACCTGCCTTTTTATTGCTGTATTAAATGAAAAATATTATATTACATTAAAATGAAAAAATTATAATTTTATTGCCTGGCAACAAAATTATTTTATTTTTAACAATTACCATTGTTTCAAAAAGTTTAAATAAATTTTCAAGTACTTTACTCTTGTTAAAACGTATAAGGTTGCAGGTAAACTACCCCTTCCCCTTAACCGATCTTCACCAAAATCGAAAGTCATTGAGACCTCTACAATTCAGGGACGTATGCAAAAAATTATTTGATTCTGTTTGAATTTGCGGCTGTTATCGTTTGCCATAGAAAATACGCTTGATAAAAAAACGTTGCAGGTAAACTACCCCTTCCCCTTAACCGATCTTCACCAAAAACAATAGGTCTTGAGTACTCTACAAATCAGGACTGTATGCAAAACATTATTTGATTCTGTTTGAATTTGCGGCTGTTATCGTTTGCCATAGAAAATACCCTTGTTAAAAAAACGTTGCAGGTAAACTACCCCTTTCCCTTAACCGATCTTCACCAAAAACAATAGGTCTTGAGAAATCTACAATTCAGGGCTGTATGCGAAACATTATTTGATTCTGTTTGAATTTGCGGCTGTTATCGTTTGCCAAAAAAAAAAAAATTTCCCTTGATAAAAAAAACCGTTGCAGGTAAACTACCCCTTCCCCTCAACCGATCTTCACCAAAAACAATAGGTCGCGAGTACTCTACAAATCAGGGCTGTATGCAAAAAATTATTTGATTCTGTTTGAATTTGCGGCAGTTGTCGTTTGCCATAGAAAATACGCATGATAAAAAACGTTGCTGGTAAACTACCCCTTCCCCTCAACCGATCTTCACCAAAAACAATAGGTCTTGAGTACTCTACAAATCAGGGCTGTATGCGGAAAATTATTTGATTCTGTTTGAATTTGCGGCTTTTATCGTTTGCCATAGAAAATACCCTTGTTAAAAAAACGTTGTAGGTAAACTACCCCTTTCCCTTAACCGATCTTCACTAAAAACAAAAGGTATTGAGAACTCTACAATTTAGGGCTGTATGCAAATAATCTTTTCATTCTGTTTGAATTTGCGGCTGTTATCGTTTGCCATAGGAACTACCCTTGTTAAAACATAAAACGTTACAGGTAAACTACCCCTTTCCCTTAACCGATCTTCACCAAAAACAATAGGTCTTGAGAACTCTACAATTCAGGGCTGTATGCGAAACATTATTTGATTCTGTTTGAATTTGCGGCTGTTATCGTTTGCCAAACAAACAAAATTACCCTTGCTAAAAAAAAACCGTTGCAGGTAAACTACCCCTTTCCCTCAACCGATCTTCACCAAAAACAATAGGTCGCGAGAACTCTGCAAAACCGGGCTGTATGCAAAAAATTATTTGATTCTGTTTGAATTTGCGGCAGTTATCGTTTGCCATAGAAAAAAAATCTACAGACAGACAGACACACAGACAGACAGACAGACAGACACACAGACACTTTTCGGAAAACGACTTTTTTTCATGTTTTGAGTGTAGTAGAATCAGAATCTGCAATAATCTCGAACACGATTTTTTTTGCCATCACCATACTTCCATTCCTTAAGGAATATGGAAGTAAAAATCGGTATGGACAACCATACATGACTTCCATATTCTAAGATTTATATTTAAAATCATTTTCAGCCAAACAGCCAGGGAAGGGAAGGAATTTTAACAAAAAAATACTTCTTTGTTGCCAATAACGTAGTACACATATAAAAAAAATTATCCCCTCCCCCTTCAACTATAATTTTGATTTATAGAAAATTACCCCCAGCCCGTTGAACTAGCCTCTTCATTTATAGATATTTCATCTACGTTTCTACAGTGGATTATTAACATCTTATCAGGATACTTTATCAAAATCAAGTACTTTACTCATGTTACAACAAAAAATGTTTCAGGTAAACTACCCCTTCCCCGTAACCGATCTTCACCAAAATCAAAAGTCCTTGAGGTCTCTACAATTCAGGGATGTATGCAAAAAATTATTTGATTCTGTTTGAATTTGCGGCTGTTATCATTTGCCATAGAAAATACGCTTGATAAAAAAACGTTGCTGGTAAACTACCCCTTCCCCTTAACCGATCTTCACCAAAAACAATAGGTCTTGAGTACTCTACAAATCAGGGCTGCATGCAAAACATTATTTGATTCTGTCTGAATTTGCGGCTGTTATCGTTTGCCATAGAAAATACCCTTGATAAAACAAAAAACATGGCTGGTAAACTACCCCTTTCCCTTAAACGATCTTCACCAAAAACAATAGGTCTTTAGTACTCAAGAAATCAGGGCTGTATGCAAAAACTTATTTGATTCCGTTAGAATTTGCGGTTGTTATCGTTTACTATAGAAAAAAATTACCCTTGATAAAAAACCGGTTCAGGTAAACTACCCCTTTCCCTTAACCGATCTTCACCAAAAACGACATGTCTTAGGTACTCTACAATTAAGGCCTGTATGCAAAGAATTATTTGATTTAGTTTGAATTTGCGGCAGTTATCGTTTGCCATAGAAAACACCCTTGATAAAACATAAAACGTTGCTGGTAAACTTCCCAATTCCATTAACCGATCTTCACCAAAAACAATAGATCTTGAGAACTCTACAATTCAGGGCTGTATGCAAAACATTAGTTGATTCTTTTTGAATTTACGGCAGTTATCGTTCATCATAGAAAAAATACCCTTGTTAAAACATAAAACGTTGCAGGTAAACTACCCCTTTCCCTTAACCGATCTTCAACAAAATCAACAGACCTTGAGTTCTGTATAATTCAAAAAGGTATGCAGAAGAGTAGTTGATTCTGTTTTAATGTACGGCAGTTATCGTTCGTCAAAAAAAAATTACCCATGATAAAACATAAAATGTTGCTGGTAAACAACCCTATTTCCTTAACCGATCTTCACCAAAACCAACAGGTCTCGAGAACTGTACATTTCAGGGCTGTATGCAAAATATTATATGATTCTGTTTGAATTTGCGGCTATTATCATTTGCCATATAAAATACCCTTGATAAAACAAAAAACGTGTCTGGTAAACTACCCCTTTCCCTTAACCGATCTTCACCAAGAACAATAGGTCTTTAGTACTCAACAAAACAGGGCTGTATGCAAAAACATATTTGATTCTGTTTGAATTTGCGGCTCTTATCGTTTGCCATAGAAAATACCCTTATAAAACATAAAACGTTGCAGGTAAACTACCCCTTTCCCTTAAACGATCTTCACCAACACCAATAGGTATTGAGAACTCTACAATACAGGCCTGTATGCAAAAAATCATTTGATTCTGTTTGAATTTGTGGCTGTTATCGTTTACCATAGAAAAAATATCGGTATGGAGAACCATACATGACTTCCATATTCTAAGATTTATATTTAAAATCATTTTCAGCCAAAAAGCCAGGCTGTGTCTTACCTGCCTTTTTATTGCTGTATTAAATGAAAAATATTATAATACATTAAAATGAAAAAATTATAATTTTATTGCCTGACAACAAAATTATTTTATTTTTAACAATTACCATTGTTTCAAAAAGTTTAAATAAATTTTCAAGTACTTTACTCTTGTTAAAACGTAAAAGGTTGCAGGTAAACTACCCCTTCCCCTTAACCGATCTTCACCAAAATCGAAAGTCATTGAGACCTCTACAATTCAGGGACGTATGCAAAAAATTATTTGATTCCTTTTGAATTTGCGGCTGTTATCGTTTGCCATAGAAAATACGCTTGATAAAAAAACGTTGCAGGTAAACTACCCCTTCCCCTTAACCGATCTTCACCAAAAACAATAGGTCTTGAGTACTCTACAAATCAGGGCTGTATGCAAAACATTATTTGATTCTGTTTGAATTTGCGGCTGTTATCGTTTGCCATAGAAAATACCCTTGTTAAAAAAACGTTGCAGGTAAACTACCCCTTTCCCTCAACCGATCTTCACCAAAAACAATAGGTCTTGAGAACTCTACAATTTAGGGCTGTATGCAAATAATCTTTTGATTCTGTTTGAATTTGCGGCTGTTATCGTTTGCCATAGGAAATACCCTTGTTAAAACATAAAACCTTACATACCGTTTTATGTAAACGGTAACATAAACTTAACCGATCTTCACCAAAATCAACAGATCTTGAGAACTCTACAATTCAGGGCTGTATGCGAAACATTATTTGATTCTGTTTGAATTTGCGGCTGTTATCGTTTGCCAAACAAACTAAATTACCCTTGCTAAAAAAAAACCGTTGCAGGTAAACTACCCCTTTCCCTTAACCGATCTTCACCAAAAACAATAGGTCTTGAGAACTCTACAATTTAGGGCTGTATGCAAATAATCTTTTGATTCCGTTTGAATTTGCGGCTGTTATCGTTTGCCATAGGAAATACCCTTGTTAAAACATAAAACGTTACAGGTAAACTACCCCTTTCCCTTAACCGATCTTCACCAAAATCAACAGATCTTGAGAACTCTACAATTTAGGGCTGTATGCAAATAATCTTTTGATTCTGTTTGAATTTGCGGCTGTTATCGTTTGCCATAGGAAATACGTTACATACCGTTTTATGTAAACGGTAACATAAACTTAACCGATCTTCACCAAAATCAACAGATCTTGAGAACTCTACAATTCAGGGCTGTATGCGAAACATTATTTGATTCTGTTTGAATTTGCGGCTGTTATCGTTTGCCAAACAAACTAAATTACCCTTGCTAAAAAAAAACCGTTGCAGGTAAACTACCCCTTTCCCTTAACCGATCTTCACCAAAAACAATAGGTCTTGAGAACTCTACAATTTAGGGCTGTATGCAAATAATCTTTTGATTCCGTGTGAATTTGCGGCTGTTATCGTTTCCCATAGAAAAAAATCTACAGACACACAGACACTTTTCAGAAAACGACTTTTTTTCATGTTTTGAGTGTAGTAGAATCAGAATCTGCAATAATCTCGAACACGATTTTTTTTGCCATCACCATACAAAATACAAAATTATTTTATTTTTAACAATTACCATTGTTTGAAAAAGTTTAAATAAATTTTCAAGTACTTTACTCTTGTTAAAACGTAAAATGTTGCAGGTAAACTACCCCTTCCCCTTAGCCGATCTTCACCAAAATCGAAAGTCCTTGAGACCTCTACAATTCAGGGACGTATGCAAAAAATTATTTGATTCTGTTTGAATTTGCGGCAGTTATCGTTTGCCATAGAAAATACGCTTGATAAAAAAACGTTGCTGTTAAACTACCCCTTCCCCTTAACCGATCTTCACCAAAAACAATAGGTCTTGAGTACTCTACAAATCAGGGCTGTATGCAAAACATTATTTGATTCTGTTTGAATTTGCAGCTGTTATCGTTTGCCATAGAAAATACCCTTGTTAAAAAAACGTTGCAGGTAAACTACCCCTTTCCCTCAACCGATCTTCACCAAAAAAATAGGTCACGAGTACTCTACAAATCAGGGCTGTATGCAAAAAATTATTTGATTCTGTTTGTATTTGCGGCAGTTATCGTTTGCCATAGAAAAAAAATCTACAGACACACACACAGACACACACACACACACACACACACACACTTTTCGGAAAACGACTTTTTTTCATGTTTTGAGTGTAGTAGAATCAGAATCTGCAATAATCTCGAACACGATTTTTTTTGCCATCACCATACTTCCATTCCTTAAAGAATATGGAAGTAAAAAGTAAAATAAATGAAAAATATTATATTACATTAAAATGAAAAAATTATAATTTTATTGCCTGGCTACAAAATTATTTTATTTTTAACAATTACCATTGTTTCAAAATTTTAAATAAATTTTCAAGTACTTTACTCTTGTTAAAACGTAAAAGGTTGCTGGTAAACTACCCCTTCCCCTTAACCGATCTTCACCAAAATCGAAAGTCATTGAGACCTCTACAATTCAGGGACGTATGCAAAACATTATTTGATTCTGTTTGAATTTGCGGCTGTTATCGTTTGCCATAGAAAATACGCTTGATAAAAAAACGTTGCAGGTAAACTACCCCTTCCCCTTAACCGATCTTCACCAAAAACAATAGGTCTTGAGTACTCTACAAATCAGGGCTGTATGCAAAACATTATTTGATTCTGTTTGAATTTGCGGCTGTTATCGTTTGCCATAGAAAATACCCTTGTTAAAAAAACGTTGCCGGTAAACTACCCCTTTCCCTCAACCGATCTTCACCAAAAACAATAGGTCTTGAGAACTCTACAATTTAGGGCTGTATGCAAATAATCTTTTGATTCTGTTTGAATTTGCGGCTGTTATCGTTTGCCATAGGAAATACCCTTGTTAAAACATAAAACGGGTAAACTACCCCTTTCCCTTAACCGATCTTCACCAAAAACAATAGGTCTTGAGTACTCTACAAATCAGGGCGGTATGCAAAACATTATTTGATTCTGTTTGAATTTGCGGCTGTTATCGTTTGCCATAGAAAATACCCTTGTTAAAAAAACGTTGCTGGTAAACTACCCCTTTCCCTCAACCGATCTTCACCAAAAACAATAGGTCTTGAGAACTCTACAATTTAGGGCTGTATGCAAATAATCTTTTGATTCTGTTTGAATTTGCGGCTGTTATCGTTTGCCATAGGAAATACCCTTGTTAAAACATAAAAAGTTACAGGTAAACTACCCGTTTCCCTTAACCGATCTTCACCAAAATCAACAGATCTTGAGAACTCTACAATTCAGGGCTGTATGCGAAACATTATTTGATTCTGTTTGAATTTGCGGTTGTTATCGTTTGCCAAACAAACAAAATTACCCTTGGTAAAAAAAACCGTTGCAGGTAAACTACCCGAATAATCTCGAACACGATTTTTTTTGCCATCACCATACTTCCATTCCTTAAGGAAATATAGGTATGGAGAACCATACATGACTTCCATATTCTAAGATTTATATTTAAAATCATTTTCAGCCAAACAGCCAGGCTGTGTCTTACCTGCCTTTTTATTGCTGTATTAAATGAAAAATATTATATTACATTAAAATGAGAAAGTTATAATTTTATTGCCTGGCAACAAAATTATTTTATTTTTAACAATTACCATTGTTTCAAAAAGTTTAAATAAATTTTCAAGTACTTTACTCTTGTTAAAACGTATAAGGTTGCAGGTAAACTACCCCTTCCCCTTAACCGATCTTCACCAAAATCGAAAGTCATTGAGACCTCTACAATTCAGGGACGTATGCAAAAAATTATTTGATTCTGTTTGAATTTGCGGCTGTTATCGTTTGCCATAGAAAATACGCTTGATAAAAAAACGTTGCAGGTAAACTACCCCTTCCCCTTAACCGATCTTCACCAAAAACAATAGGTCTTGAGTACTCTACAAATCAGGACTGTATGCAAAACATTATTTGATTCTGTTTGAATTTGCGGCTGTTATCGTTTGCCATAGAAAATACCCTTGTTAAAAAAACGTTGCAGGTAAACTACCCCTTTCCCTTAACCGATCTTCACCAAAAACAATAGGTCTTGAGAAATCTACAATTCAGGGCTGTATGCGAAACATTATTTGATTCTGTTTGAATTTGCGGCTGTTATCGTTTGCCAAAAAAAAAAATTTCCCTTGATAAAAAAAACCGTTGCAGGTAAACTACCCCTTCCCCTCAACCGATCTTCACCAAAAACAATAGGTCGCGAGTACTCTACAAATCAGGGCTGTATGCAAAAAATTATTTGATTCTGTTTGAATTTGCGGCAGTTGTCGTTTGCCATAGAAAATACGCATGATAAAAAACGTTGCTGGTAAACTACCCCTTCCCCTCAACCGATCTTCACCAAAAACAATAGGTCTTGAGTACTCTACAAATCAGGGCTGTATGCAGAAAATTATTTGATTCTGTTTGAATTTGCGGCTTTTATCGTTTGCCATAGAAAATACCCTTGTTAAAAAAACGTTGTAGGTAAACTACCCCTTTCCCTTAACGGATCTTCACTAAAAACAAAAGGTATTGAGAACTCTACAATTTAGGGCTGTATGCAAATAATCTTTTCATTCTGTTTGAATTTGCGGCAGTTGTCGTTTGCCATAGAAAATACGCATGATAAAAAACGTTGCTGGTAAACTACCCCTTCCCCTCAACCGATCTTCACCAAAAACAATAGGTCTTGTGTACTCTACAAATCAGGGCTGTATGCAGAAAATTATTTGATTCTGTTTGAATTTGCGGCTGTTATCGTTTGCCATAGAAAATACCCTTGTTAAAAAAACGTTGTAGGTAAACTACCCCTTTCCCTTAACCGATCTTCACTAAAAACAAAAGGTATTGAGAACTCTACAATTTAGGGCTGTATGCAAATAATCTTTTCATTCTGTTTGAATTTGCGGCTGTTATCGTTTGCCATAGGAACTACCCTTGTTAAAACATAAAACGTTACAGGTAAACTACCCCTTTCCCTTAACCGATCTTCACCAAAAACAATAGGTCTTGAGAACTCTACAATTCAGGGCTGTATGCGAAACATTATTTGATTCTGTTTGAATTTGCGGCTGTTATCGTTTGCCAAACAAACAAAAATATCGGTATGGAGAACCATACATGACTTCCATATTCTAAGATTTATATTTAAAATCATTTTCAGCCAAACAACCAGGCTGTGTCTTACCTGCCTTTTTATTGCTGTATTAAATGAAAAATATTATATTACATTAAAATGAAAAAATTATAATTTTATTGCCTGGCAACAAAATTATTTTATTTTTAACAATTACCATTGTTTCAAAAAGTTTAAATAAATTTTCAAGTACTTTACTCTTGTTAAAACGTAAAAGGTTGCAGGTAAACTACCCCTTCCCCTTAACCGATCTTCACCAAAATCGAAAGTCATTGAGACCTCTACAATTCAGGGACGTATGCAAAAAATTATTTCATTCTGTTTGAATTTGCGGCTGTTATCGTTTGCCATAGAAAATACGCTTGATAAAAAAACGTTGCAGGTAAACTACCCCTTCCCCTTAACCGATATTCACCAAAAACAATAGGTCTTGAGTACTCTACAAATCAGGGCTGTATGCAAAACATTATTTGATTCTGTTTGAATTTGCGGCTGTTATCGTTTGCCATAGAAAATACCCTTGTTAAAAAAACGTTGCAGGTAAACTACCCCTTTCCCTCAACCGATCTTCACCAAAAACAATAGGTCTTGAGAAATCTACAATTCAGGGCTGTATGCGAAACATTATTTGATTCTGTTTGAATTTGCGGCTGTTATCGTTTGCCAAAAAAAAAAAATTTCCCTTGATAAAAAAAACCGTTGCAGGTAAACTACCCCTTCCCCTCAACCGATCTTCACCAAAAACAATAGGTCGCGAGTACTCTACAAATCAGGGCTGTATGCAAAAAATTATTTGATTCTGTTTGAATTTGCGGCAGTTGTCGTTTGCCATAGAAAATACGCATGATAAAAAACGTTGCTGGTAAACTACCCCTTCCCCTCAACCGATCTTCACCAAAAACAATAGGTCTTGAGTACTCTACAAATCAGGGCTGTATGCAGAAAATTATTTGATTCTGTTTGAATTTGCGGCTGTTATCGTTTGCCATAGAAAATACCCTTGTTAAAAAAACGTTGTAGGTAAACTACCCCTTTCCCTTAACCGATCTTCACCAAAAACAAAAGGTCTTGAGAACTCTACAATTTAGGGCTGTATGCAAATAATCTTTTCATTCTGTTTGAATTTGCGGCTGTTATCGTTTGCCATAGGAAATACCCTTGTTAAAACATAAAACGTTACAGGTAAACTACCCCTTTCCCTTAACCGATCTTCACCAAAAACAATAGGTCTTGAGAACTCTACAATTCAGGGCTGTATGCGAAACATTATTTGATTCTGTTTGAATTTGCGGCTGTTATCGTTTGCCAAACAAACAAAATTACCCTTGCTAAAAAAAAACCGTTGCAGGTAAACTACCCCTTTCCCTCAACCGATCTTCACCAAAAACAATAGGTCGCGAGAACTCTGCAAAACCGGGCTGTATGCAAAAAATTATTTGATTCTGTTTGAATTTGCGGCAGTTATCGTTTGCCATAGAAAACAAATCTACAGACAGATAGACAGACAGACAGACAGACACACAGACACACAGATACTTTTCGGAAAACGACTTTTTTTCATGTTTTGAGTGTAGTAGAATCAGAATCTGCAATAATCTCGAACACGATTTTTTTTGCCATCACCATACTTCCATTCCTTAAGGAATATGGAAGTAATTACCCTTGCTAAAAAAAAACCGTTGCAGGTAAACTACCCCTTTCCCTCAACCGATCTTCACCAAAAACAATAGGTCGCGAGAACTCTGCAAAACCGGGCTGTATGCAAAAAATTATTTGATTCTGTTTGAATTTGCGGCAGTTATCGTTTGCCATAGAAAAAAAATCTACAGACAGACAGACACACAGACAGACAGACAGACAGACACACAGACACTTTTCGGAAAACGACTTTTTTTCATGTTTTGAGTGTAGTAGAATCAGAATCTGCAATAATCTCGAACACGATTTTTTTTGCCATCACCATACTTCCATTCCTTAAGGAATATGGAAGTAAATATCGGTATGGAGAACCATACATGACTTCCATATTCTAAGATTTATATTTAAAATCATTTTCAGCCAAACAGCCAGGCTGTGTCTTACCTGCCTTTTTATTGCTGTACTAAATGAAAAATATTATATTACATTAAAATGAAAAAATTATAATTTTATTGCCTGGCAACAAAATTATTTTATTTTTAACAATTACCATTGTTTCAAAAAGTTTAAATAAATTTTCAAGTACTTTACTCTTGTTAAAACGTAAAAGGTTGCAGGTAAACTACCCCTTCCCCTTAACCGATCTTCACCAAAATCGAAAGTCATTGAGACCTCTACAATTCAGGAACGTATGCAAACAATTATTTGATTCTGTTTGAATTTGCGGCTGTTATCGTTTGCCATAGAAAATACGCTTGATAAAAAAACGTTGCAGGTAAACTACCCCTTCCCCTTAACCGATCTTCACCAAAAACAATAGATCTTGAGAACTCTACAAATCAGGGCTGTATGCAAAACATTATTTGATTCTGTTTGAATTTGCGGCTGTTATCGTTTGCCATAGAAAATACCCTTGTTAAAAAAACGTTGCAGGTAAACTACCCCTTTCCCTCAACCGATCTTCACCAAAAACAACAGGTCTTGAGAACTCTACAATTTAGGGCTGTATGCAAATAATCTTTTGATTCTGTTTGAATTTGCGGCTGTTATCGTTTGCCATAGGAAATACCCTTGTTAAAACATAAAACGTTACAGGTAAACTACCCCTTTCCCTTAACCGATCTTCACCAAAAACAATAGGTCTTGAGTACTCTACAAATCAGGGCTGTATGTAAAACATTATTTGATTCTGTTTGAATTTGCGGCTGTTATCGTTTGCCATAGAAAATACCCTTGTTAAAAAAATGTTGCAGGTAAACTACCCCTTTCCCTCAACCGAACTTCACCAAAAACAATAGGTCTTGAGAACTCTACAATTTAGGGCTGTACGCAAATAATCTTTTGATTCTGTTTGAATTTGCGGCTGTTATCGTTTGCCATAGGAAATACCCTTGTTAAAACATAAAACGTTACAGGTAAACTACCCCTTTCCCTTAACCGATCTTCACCAAAATCAACAGATCTTGAGAACTCTACAATTCAGGGCTGTATGCGAAACATTATTTGATTCTGTTTGAATTTGCGGCTGTTATCGTTTGCCAAACAAACAAAATTACCCTTGCTAAAAAAAAACCGTTGCAGGTAAACTACCCCTTTCCCTCAACCGATCTTCACCAAAAACAATAGGTCGCGAGTACTCTGCAAATCAGGGCTGTATACAAAAAATTATTTGATTCTGTTTGAATTTGCGGCAGTTATCGTTTGCCATAGAAAAAAAATCTACAGACAGACAGACAGACACACAGACACACAGACAGACAGACACGCAGACACTTTTCGGAAAACGACTTTTTTTCATGTTTTGAGTGTAGTAGAATCAGAATCTGCAATAATCTCGAACACGATTTTTTTTGCCATCACCATACTTCCATTCCTTAAGGAATATGGAAGTAAAAAAACAATAGGTCTTGAGAAATCTACAATTCAGGGCTGTATGCGAAACATTATTTGATTCTGTTTGAATTTGCGGCTATCGTTTGCCAAAAAAAAAAAATTTCCCTTGATAAAAAAAACCGTAGCAGGTAAACTACCCCTTCCCCTCAACCGATCTTCACCAAAAACAATAGGTCGCGAGTACTCTACAAACCAGGGCTGTATGCAAAAAATTATTTGATTCTGTTTGAATTTGCGGCAGTTGTCGTTTGCCATAGAAAATACGCATGATAAAAAACGTTGCTGGTAAACTACCCCTTCCCCTCAACCGATCTTCACCAAAAACAATAGGTCTTGAGTACTCTACAAATCAGGGCTGTATGCAGAAAATTATTTGATTCTGTTTTAATTTGCGGCTGTTATCGTTTGCCATAGAAAATACCCTTGTTAAAAAAACGTTGTAGGTAAACTACCCCTTTCCCTTAACCGATCTTCACCAAAAACAAAAGGTATTGAGAACTCTACAATTTAGGGCTGTATGCAAATAATCTTTTCATTCTGTTTGAATTTGCGGCTGTTATCGTTTGCCATAGGAAATACCCTTGTTAAAACATAAAACGTTACAGGTAAACTACCCCTTTCCCTTAACCGATCTTCACCAAAAACAATAGGTCTTGAGAACTCTACAATTCAGGGCTGTATGCGAAACATTATTTGATTCTGTTTGAATTTGCGGCTGTTATCGTTTGCCAAACAAACAAAATTACCCTTGCTAAAAAAAAACCGTTGCAGGTAAACTACCCCTTTCCCTCAACCGATCTTCACCAAAAACAATAGGTCGCGAGAACTCTGCAAAACCGGGCTGTATGCAAAAAATTATTTGATTCTGTTTGAATTTGCGGCAGTTATCGTTTGCCATAGAAAAAAAATCTACAGACAGACAGACACACAGACAGACAGACACACAGACAGACAGACAGACAGACACACAGACACTTTTCGGAAAACGACTTTTTTTCATGTTTTGAGTGTAGTAGAATCAGAATCTGCAATAATCTCGAACACGATTTTTTTTGCCATCACCATACTTCCATTCCTTAAGGAATATGGAAGTAAAATCGGTATGGACAACCATACATGACTTCCATATTCTAAGATTTATATTTAAAATCATTTTCAGCCAAACAGCCAGGGAAGGGAAGGAATTTTAACAAAAAAATACTTCTTTGTTGCCAATAACGTAGTACACATATAAAAAAAATTATCCCCTCCCCCTTCAACTATAATTTTGATTTATAGAAAATTACCCCCAGCCCGTTGAACTAGCCTCTTCATTTATAGATATTTCATCTACGTTTCTACAGTGGATTATTAACATCTTATCAGGATACTTTATCAAAATCAAGTACTTTACTCATGTTACAACAAAAAATGTTTCAGGTAAACTACCCCTTCCCCGTAACCGATCTTCACCAAAATCAAAAGTCCTTGAGGTCTCTACAATTCAGGGATGTATGCAAAAAATTATTTGATTCTGTTTGAATTTGCGGCTGTTATCATTTGCCATAGAAAATACGCTTGATAAAAAAACGTTGCTGGTAAACTACCCCTTCCCCTTAACCGATCTTCACCAAAAACAATAGGTCTTGAGTACTCTACAAATCAGGGCTGCATGCAAAACATTATTTGATTCTGTCTGAATTTGCGGCTGTTATCGTTTGCCATAGAAAATACCCTTGATAAAACAAAAAACATGGCTGGTAAACTACCCCTTTCCCTTAAACGATCTTCACCAAAAACAATAGGTCTTTAGAACTCAAGAAATCAGGGCTGTATGCAAAAACTTATTTGATTCCGTTAGAATTTGCGGTTGTTATCGTTTACTATAGAAAAAAATTACCCTTGATAAAAAACCGGTTCAGGTAAACTACCCCTTTCCCTTAACCGATCTTCACCAAAAACGACATGTCTTAGGTACTCTACAATTAAGGCCTGTATGCAAAGAATTATTTGATTTAGTTTGAATTTGCGGCTGTTATCGTTTGCCATAGAAAACACCCTTGATAAAACATAAAACGTTGCTGGTAAACTTCCCAATTCCATTAACCGATCTTCACCAAAAACAATAGATCTTGAGAACTCTACAATTCAGGGCTGTATGCAAAACATTAGTTGATTCTTTTTGAATTTACGGCAGTTATCGTTCATCATAGAAAAAATACCCTTGTTAAAACATAAAACGTTGCAGGTAAACTACCCCTTTCCCTTAACCGATCTTCAACAAAATCAACAGACCTTGAGTTCTGTATAATTCAAAAAGGTATGCAGAAGAGTAGTTGATTCTGTTTTAATGTACGGCAGTTATCGTTCGTCAAAAAAAAATTACCCATGATAAAACATAAAATGTTGCTGGTAAACAACCCTATTTCCTTAACCGATCTTCACCAAAACCAACAGGTCTCGAGAACTGTACATTTCAGGGCTGTATGCAAAATATTATATGATTCTGTTTGAATTTGCGGCTGTTATCATTTGCCATATAAAATACCCTTGATAAAACAAAAAACGTGTCTGGTAAACTACCCCTTTCCCTTAACCGATCTTCACCAAAAACAATAGGTCTTTAGTACTCAACAAAACAGGGCTGTATGCAAAAACATATTTGATTCTGTTTGAATTTGCGGCTCTTATCGTTTGCCATAGAAAATACCCTTATAAAACATAAAACGTTGCAGGTAAACTACCCCTTTCCCTTAAACGATCTTCACCAACACCAATAGGTATTGAGAACTCTACAATACAGGCCTGTATGCAAAAAATCATTTGATTCTGTTTGAATTTGTGGCTGTTATCGTTTACCATAGAAAAAATATCGGTATGGAGAACCATACATGACTTCCATATTCTAAGATTTATATTTAAAATCATTTTCAGCCAAAAAGCCATGCTGTGTCTTACCTGCCTTTTTATTGCTGTATTAAATGAAAAATATTATAATACATTAAAATGAAAAAATTATAATTTTATTGCCTGACAACAAAATTATTTTATTTTTAACAATTACCATTGTTTCAAAAAGTTTAAATAAATTTTCAAGTACTTTACTCTTGTTAAAACGTAAAATGTTGCAGGTAAACTACCCCTTCCCCTTAGCCGATCTTCACCAAAATCGAAAGTCCTTGAGACCTCTACAATTCAGGGACGTATGCAAAAAATTATTTGATTCTGTTTGAATTTGCGGCAGTTATCGTTTGCCATAGAAAATACGCTTGATAAAAAAACGTTGCTGTTAAACTACCCCTTCCCCTTAACCGATCTTCACCAAAAACAATAGGTCTTGAGTACTCTACAAATCAGGGCTGTATGCAAAACATTATTTGATTCTGTTTGAATTTGCAGCTGTTATCGTTTGCCATAGAAAATACCCTTGTTAAAAAAACGTTGCAGGTAAACTACCCCTTTCCCTCAACCGATCTTCACCAAAAAAATAGGTCACGAGTACTCTACAAATCAGGGCTGTATGCAAAAAATTATTTGATTCTGTTTGTATTTGCGGCAGTTATCGTTTGCCATAGAAAAAAAATCTACAGACACACACACACACAGACACACACACACACACACACACTTTTCGGAAAACGACTTTTTTCATGTTTTGAGTGTAGTAGAATCAGAATCTGCAATAATCTCGAACACGATTTTTTTTGCCATCACCATACTTCCATTCCTTAAAGAATATGGAAGTAAAAAGTAAAATAAATGAAAAATATTATATTACATTAAAATGAAAAAATTATAATTTTATTGCCTGGCTACAAAATTATTTTATTTTTAACAATTACCATTGTTTCAAAATTTTAAATAAATTTTCAAGTACTTTACTCTTGTTAAAACGTAAAAGGTTGCTGGTAAACTACCCCTTCCCCTTAACCGATCTTCACCAAAATCGAAAGTCATTGAGACCTCTACAATTCAGGGACGTATGCAAAACATTATTTGATTCTGTTTGAATTTGCGGCTGTTATCGTTTGCCATAGAAAATACGCTTGATAAAAAAACGTTGCAGGTAAACTACCCCTTCCCCTTAACCGATCTTCACCAAAAACAATAGGTCTTGAGTACTCTACAAATCAGGGCTGTATGCAAAACATTATTTGATTCTGTTTGAATTTGCGGCTGTTATCGTTTGCCATAGAAAATACCCTTGTTAAAAAAACGTTGCCGGTAAACTACCCCTTTCCCTCAACCGATCTTCACCAAAAACAATAGGTCTTGAGAACTCTACAATTTAGGGCTGTATGCAAATAATCTTTTGATTCTGTTTGAATTTGCGGCTGTTATCGTTTGCCATAGGAAATACCCTTGTTAAAACATAAAACGTTACAGGTAAACTACCCCTTTCCCTTAACCGATCTTCACCAAAAACAATAGGTCTTGAGTACTCTACAAATCAGGGCGGTATGCAAAACATTATTTGATTCTGTTTGAATTTGCGGCTGTTATCGTTTGCCATAGAAAATACCCTTGTTAAAAAAACGTTGCTGGTAAACTACCCCTTTCCCTCAACCGATCTTCACCAAAAACAATAGGTCTTGAGAACTCTACAATTTAGGGCTGTATGCAAATAATCTTTTGATTCTGTTTGAATTTGCGGCTGTTATCGTTTGCCATAGGAAATACCCTTGTTAAAACATAAAAAGTTACAGGTAAACTACCCGTTTCCCTTAACCGATCTTCACCAAAATCAACAGATCTTGAGAACTCTACAATTCAGGGCTGTATGCGAAACATTATTTGATTCTGTTTGAATTTGCGGTTGTTATCGTTTGCCAAACAAACAAAATTACCCTTGGTAAAAAAAACCGTTGCAGGTAAACTACCCGAATAATCTCGAACACGATTTTTTTTGCCATCACCATACTTCCATTCCTTAAGGAAATATCGGTATGGAGAACCATACATGACTTCCATATTCTAAGATTTATATTTAAAATCATTTTCAGCCAAACAGCCAGGCTGTGTCTTACCTGCCTTTTTATTGCTGTATTAAATGAAAAATATTATATTACATTAAAATGAGAAAGTTATAATTTTATTGCCTGGCAACAAAATTATTTTATTTTTAACAATTACCATTGTTTCAAAAAGTTTAAATAAATTTTCAAGTACTTTACTCTTGTTAAAACGTATAAGGTTGCAGGTAAACTACCCCTTCCCCTTAACCGATCTTCACCAAAATCGAAAGTCATTGAGACCTCTACAATTCAGGGACGTATGCAAAAAATTATTTGATTCTGTTTGAATTTGCGGCTGTTATCGTTTGCCATAGAAAATACGCTTGATAAAAAAACGTTGCAGGTAAACTACCCCTTCCCCTTAACCGATCTTCACCAAAAACAATAGGTCTTGAGTACTCTACAAATCAGGACTGTATGCAAAACATTATTTGATTCTGTTTGAATTTGCGGCTGTTATCGTTTGCCATAGAAAATACCCTTGTTAAAAAAACGTTGCAGGTAAACTACCCCTTTCCCTTAACCGATCTTCACCAAAAACAATAGGTCTTGAGAAATCTACAATTTAGGGCTGTATGCAAATAATCTTTTGATTCTGTTTGAATTTGCGGCTGTTATCGTTTGCCATAGGAAATACCCTTGTTAAAACATAAAAAGTTACAGGTAAACTACCCGTTTCCCTTAACCGATCTTCACCAAAATCAACAGATCTTGAGAACTCTACAATTCAGGGCTGTATGCGAAACATTATTTGATTCTGTTTGAATTTGCGGTTGTTATCGTTTGCCAAACAAACAAAATTACCCTTGGTAAAAAAAAAACCGTTGCAGGTAAACTACCCGAATAATCTCGAACACGATTTTTTTTGCCATCACCATACTTCCATTCCTTAAGGAAATATCCGTATGGAGAACCATACATGACTTCCATATTCTAAGATTTATATTTAAAATCATTTTCAGCCAAACAGCCAGGCTGTGTCTTACCTGCCTTTTTATTGCTGTATTAAATGAAAAATATTATATTACATTAAAATGAAAAAATTATAATTTTATTGCCTGGCAACAAAATTATTTTATTTTTAACAATTACCATTGTTTCAAAAAGTTTAAATAAATTTTCAAGTACTTTACTCTTGTTAAAACGTATAAGGTTGCAGGTAAACTACCCCTTCCCCTTAACCGATCTTCACCAAAATCGAAAGTCATTGAGACCTCTACAATTCAGGGACGTATGCAAAAAATTATTTGATTCTGTTTGAATTTGCGGCTGTTATCGTTTGCCATAGAAAATACGCTTGATAAAAAAACGTTGCAGGTAAACTACCCCTTCCCCTTAACCGATCTTCACCAAAAACAATAGGTCTTGAGTACTCTACAAATCAGGACTGTATGCAAAACATTATTTGATTCTGTTTGAATTTGCGGCTGTTATCGTTTGCCATAGAAAATACCCTTGTTAAAAAAACGTTGCAGGTAAACTACCCCTTTCCCTTAACCGATCTTCACCAAAAACAATAGGTCTTGAGAAATCTACAATTCAGGGCTGTATGCGAAACATTATTTGATTCTGTTTGAATTTGCGGCTGTTATCGTTTGCCAAAAAAAAAAAAATTTCCCTTGATAAAAAAAACCGTTGCAGGTAAACTACCCCTTCCCCTCAACCGATCTTCACCAAAAACAATAGGTCGCGAGTACTCTACAAATCAGGGCTGTATGCAAAAAATTATTTGATTCTGTTTGAATTTGCGGCAGTTGTCGTTTGCCATAGAAAATACGCATGATAAAAAACGTTGCTGGTAAACTACCCCTTCCCCTCAACCGATCTTCACCAAAAACAACAGGTCTTGAGTACTCTACAAATCAGGGCTGTATGCAGAAAATTATTTGATTCTGTTTGAATTTGCGGCTTTTATCGTTTGCCATAGAAAATACCCTTGTTAAAAAAACGTTGTAGGTAAACTACCCCTTTCCCTTAACCGATCTTCACTAAAAACAAAAGGTATTGAGAACTCTACAATTTAGGGCTGTATGCAAATAATCTTTTCATTCTGTTTCAATTTGCGGCTGTTATCGTTTGCCATAGGAACTACCCTTGTTAAAACATAAAACGTTACAGGTAAACTACCCCTTTCCCTTAACCGATCTTCACCAAAAACAATAGGTCTTGAGAACTCTACAATTCAGGGCTGTATGCGAAACATTATTTGATTCTGTTTGAATTTGCGGCTGTTATCGTTTGCCAAACAAACAAAATTACCCTTGCTAAAAAAAAACCGTTGCAGGTAAACTACCCCTTTCCCTCAACCGATCTTCACCAAAAACAATAGGTCGCGAGAACTCTGCAAAACCGGGCTGTATGCAAAAAATTATTTGATTCTGTTTGAATTTGCGGCAGTTATCGTTTGCCATAGAAAAAAAATCTACAGACAGACAGACACACAGACAGACAGACACACAGACACTTTTCGGAAAACGACTTTTTTTCATGTTTTGAGTGTAGTAGAATCAGAATCTGCAATAATCTCGAACACGATTTTTTTTGCCATCACCATACTTCCATTCCTTAAGGAATATGGAAGTAAAAATCGGTATGGACAACCATACATGACTTCCATATTCTAAGATTTATATTTAAAATCATTTTCAGCCAAACAGCCAGGGAAGGGAAGGAATTTTAACAAAAAAATACTTCTTTGTTGCCAATAACGTAGTACACATATAAAAAAAATTATCCCCTCCCCCTTCAACTATAATTTTGATTTATAGAAAATTACCCCCAGCCCGTTGAACTAGCCTCTTCATTTATAGATATTTCATCTACGTTTCTACAGTGGATTATTAACATCTTATCAGGATACTTTATCAAAATCAAGTACTTTACTCATGTTACAACAAAAAATGTTTCAGGTAAACTACCCCTTCCCCGTAACCGATCTTCACCAAAATCAAAAGTCCTTGAGGACTCTACAATTCAGGGATGTATGCAAAAAATTATTTGATTCTGTTTGAATTTGCGGCTGTTATCATTTGCCATAGAAAATACGCTTGATAAAAAAACGTTGCTGGTAAACTACCCCTTCCCCTTAACCGATCTTCACCAAAAACAATAGGTCTTGAGTACTCTACAAATCAGGGCTGCATGCAAAACATTATTTGATTCTGTCTGAATTTGCGGCTGTTATCGTTTGCCATAGAAAATACCCTTGATAAAACAAAAAACATGGCTGGTAAACTACCCCTTTCCCTTAAACGATCTTCACCAAAAACAATAGGTCTTTAGTACTCAAGAAATCAGGGCTGTATGCAAAAACTTATTTGATTCCGTTAGAATTTGCGGTTGTTATCGTTTACTATAGAAAAAAATTACCCTTGATAAAAAACCGGTTCTGGTAAACTACCCCTTTCCCTTAACCGATCTTCACCAAAAACGACATGTCTTAGGTACTCTACAATTAAGGCCTGTATGCAAAGAATTATTTGATTTAGTTTGAATTTGCGGCTGTTATCGTTTGCCATAGAAAACACCCTTGATAAAACATAAAACGTTGCTGGTAAACTTCCCAATTCCATTAACCGATCTTCACCAAAAACAATAGATCTTGAGAACTCTACAATTCAGGGCTGTATGCAAAACATTAGTTGATTCTTTTTGAATTTACGGCAGTTATCGTTCATCATAGAAAAAATACCCTTGTTAAAACATAAAACGTTGCAGGTAAACTACCCCTTTCCCTTAACCGATCTTCAACAAAATCAACAGACCTTGAGTTCTGTATAATTCAAAAAGGTATGCAGAAGAGTAGTTGATTCTGTTTTAATGTACGGCAGTTATCGTTCGTCAAAAAAAAATTACCCATGATAAAACATAAAATGTTGCTGGTAAACAACCCTATTTCCTTAACCGATCTTCACCAAAACCAACAGGTCTCGAGAACTGTACATTTCAGGGCTGTATGCAAAATATTATATGATTCTGTTTGAATTTGCGGCTGTTATCATTTGCCATATAAAATACCCTTGATAAAACAAAAAACGTGTCTGGTAAACTACCCCTTTCCCTTAACCGATCTTCACCAAAAACAATAGGTCTTTAGTACTCAACAAAACAGGGCTGTATGCAAAAACATATTTGATTCTGTTTGAATTTGCGGCTCTTATCGTTTGCCATAGAAAATACCCTTATAAAACATAAAACGTTGCAGGTAAACTACCCCTTTCCCTTAAACGATCTTCACCAACACCAATAGGTATTGAGAACTCTACAATACAGGCCTGTATGCAAAAAATCATTTGATTCTGTTTGAATTTGTGGCTGTTATCGTTTACCATAGAAAAAATATCGGTATGGAGAACCATACATGACTTCCATATTCTAAGATTTATATTTAAAATCATTTTCAGCCAAAAAGCCAGGCTGTGTCTTACCTGCCTTTTTATTGCTGTATTAAATGAAAAATATTATAATACATTAAAATGAAAAAATTATAATTTTATTGCCTGACAACAAAATTATTTTATTTTTAACAATTACCATTGTTTCAAAAAGTTTAAATAAATTTTCAAGTACTTTACTCTTGTTAAAACGTAAAAGGTTGCAGGTAAACTACCCCTTCCCCTTAACCGATCTTCACCAAAATCGAAAGTCATTGAGACCTCTACAATTCAGGGACGTATGCAAAAAATTATTTGATTCCTTTTGAATTTGCGGCTGTTATCGTTTGCCATAGAAAATACGCTTGATAAAAAAACGTTGCAGGTAAACTACCCCTTCCCCTTAACCGATCTTCACCAAAAACAATAGGTCTTGAGTACTCTACAAATCAGGGCTGTATGGAAAACATTATTTGATTCTGTTTGAATTTGCGGCTGTTATCGTTTGCCATAGAAAATACCCTTGTTAAAAAAACGTTGCAGGTAAACTACCCCTTTCCCTCAACCGATCTTCACCAAAAACAACAGGTCTTGAGAACTCTTCAATTTAGGGCTGTATGCAAATAATCTTTTGATTCTGTTTGAATTTGCGGCTGTTATCGTTTGCCATAGGAAATACCCTTGTTAAAACATAAAACGTTACAGGTAAACTACCCCTTTCCCTTAACCGATCTGCACCAAAATCTTCAGATCTTGAGAACTCTACAATTCAGGGCTGTATGCGAAACATTATTTGATTCTGTTTGAATTTGCGGCTGTTATCGTTTGCCAAACAAACAAAATTACCCTTGCTAAAAAAAAACCGTTGCAGGTAAACTACCCCTTTCCCTCAACCGATCTTCACCAAAAACAATAGGTAGCGAGTACTCTGCAAATCAGGGCTGTATGCAAATAATCTTTTGATTCTGTTTGAATTTGCGGCTGTTATCGTTTGCCATAGGAAATACCCTTGTTAAAACATAAAACGTTACAGGTAAACTACCCCTTTCCCTTAACCGATCTTCACCAAAATCAACAGATCTTGAGAAATCTACAATTCAGGGCTGTATGCGAAACATTATTTGATTCTGTTTGAATTTGCGGCTGTTATCGTTTGCCAAACAAACTAAATTACCCTTGCTAAAAAAAAAAACCGTTGCAGGTAAACTACCCCTTTCCCTCAACCGATCTTCACCAAAAACAATAGGTCGCGAGTACTCTGCACATCAGGGCTGCATGCAAAAAATTATTTGATTCTGTTTGAATTTGCTGCAGTTATCGTTTGCCATAGAAAAAAAATCTACAGACACAGACAGACAGACAGACAGACACACAGACACTTTTCGGAAAACGACTTTTTTTCATGTTTTGAGTGTAGTAGAATCAGAATCTGCAATAATCTCGAACACGATTTTTTTTGCCATCACCATACTTCCATTCCTTAAGGAATATGGAAGTAAAATATCGGTATGGAGAACCATACATGACTTCCATATTCTAAGATTTATATTTAAAATCATTTTCAGCCAAACAGCCAGGCTGTGTCTTACCTGCCTTTTTATTGCTGTATTAAATGAAAAATATTATATTACATTAAAATGAGAAAGTTATAATTTTATTGCCTGGCAACAAAATTATTTTATTTTTAACAATTACCATTGTTTCAAAAAGTTTAAATAAATTTTCAAGTACTTTACTCTTGTTAAAACGTATAAGGTTGCAGGTAAACTACCCCTTCCCCTTAACCGATCTTCACCAAAATCGAAAGTCATTGAGACCTCTACAATTCAGGGACGTATGCAAAAAATTATTTGATTCTGTTTGAATTTGCGGCTGTTATCGTTTGCCATAAAAAATACGCTTGATAAAAAAACGTTGCAGGTAAACTACCCCTTCCTCTTAACCGATCTTCACCAAAGACAATAGGTCTTGAGTACTCTACAAATCAGGGCTGTATGCAAAACATTATTTGATTCTGTTTGAATTTGCGGCTGTTATCGTTTGCCATAGAAAATACCCTTGTTAAAAAAACGTTGCAGGTAAACTACCCCTTTCCCTCAGCCGATCTTCACCAAAAACAATAGGTCTTGAGAACTCTACAATTTAGGGCTGTATGCAAATAATCTTTTGATTCTGTTTGAATTTGCGGCTGTTATCGTTTGCCATAGGAAATACCCTTGTTAAAACATAAAACGTTACAGGTAAACTACCCCTTTCCCTCAACCGATCTTCACCAAAAACAATAGATCTTGAGTACTCTACAAATCAGGGCTGTATGCAAAACATTATTTGATTCTGTTTGAATTTGCGGCTGTTATCGTTTGCCATAGAAAATACCCTTGTTAAAAAAACGTTGCAGGTAAACTACCCCTTTCCCTCAACCGAACTTCACCAAAAACAATAGGTCTTGAGAACTCTACAATTTAGGGCTGTATGCAAATAATCTTTTGATTCTGTTTGAATTTGCGGCTGTTATCGTTTGCCATAGGAAATACCCTTGTTAAAACATAAAACGTTACAGGTAAACTACCCCTTTCCCTTAACCGATCTTCACCAAAATCAACAGATCTTGAGAACTCTACAATTGAGGGCTGTATGCGAAACATTATTTGATTCTGTTTGAATTTGCGGCTGTTATCGTTTGCCAAACAAACAAAATTACCCTTGCTAAAAAAAAACCGTTGCAGGTAAACTACCCCTTTCCCTCAACCGATCTTCACCAAAAACAATAGGTCGCGAGTACTCTGCAAATCAGGGCTGCATGCAAAAAATTATTTGATTCTGTTTGAATTTGCGGCAGTTATCGTTTGCCATAGAAAAAAAATCTACAGACAGACAGACAGACAGACAGACAGACAGACACACACACAGACACTTTTCGGAAAACGACTTTTTTCATGTTTTGAGTGTAGTAGAATCAGAATCTGCAATAATCTCGAACACGATTTTTTTTGCCATCACCATACTTCCATTCCTTAAGGAATATGGAAGTAAAATCGGTATGGAGAACCATACATGACTTCCATATTCTAAGATTTATATTTAAAATCATTTTCAGCCAAACAGCCAGGGAAGGGAAGGAATTTTAACAAAAAAATACTTCTTTGTTGCCAATAACGTAGTACACATATAAAAAAAATTATCCCCTCCCCCTTCAACTATAATTTTGATTTATAGAAAATTACCCCCAGCCCGTTCAACTAGCCTCTTCATTTATAGATATTTCATCTACGTTTCTACAGTGGATTATTAAGATCTTATCAGGATACTTTATCAAAATCAAGTACTTTACTCATGTTACAACAAAAAATGTTTCAGGTAAACTACCCCTTCTTCGTAACCGATCTTCACCAAAATCAAAAGTCCTTGAGGTCTCTACAATTCAGGGATGTATGCAAAAAATTATTTGATTCTGTTTGAATTTGCGGCTGTTATCATTTGCCATAGAAAATACGCTTGATAAAAAAACGTTGCTGGTAAGCTACCCCTTCCCCTTAACCGATCTTCACCAAAAACAATAGGTCTTGAGTACTCTACAAATCAGGGCTGTATGCAAAACATTATTTGATTCTGTCTGAATTTGCGGCTGTTATCGTTTGCCATAGAAAATACCCTTGATAAAACAAAAAACATGGCTGGTAAACTACCCCTTTCCCTTAAACGATCTTCACCAAAAACAATAGGTCTTTAGTACTCAAGAAATCAGGGCTGTATGCAAAAACTTATTTGATTCCGTTAGAATTTGCGGTTGTTATCGTTTACTATAGAAAAAAATTACCCTTGATAAAAAACCGGTTCAGGTAAACTACCCCTTTCCCTTAACCGATCTTCACCAAAAACGACAGGTCTTAGGTACTCTACAATTAAGGCCTGTATGCAAAGAATTATTTGATTTAGTTTGAATTTGCGGCTGTTATCGTTTGCCATAGAAAACACCCTTGATAAAACATAAAACGTTGCTGGTAAACTACCCTATTCCATTACCGATCTTCACCAAAAACAATAGATCTTGAGAACCCTACAATTCAGGGCTGTATGCAAAACATTAGTTGATTCTTTTTGAATTTACGGCAGTTATCGTTCATCATAGAAAAAATACCCTTGTTAAAACATAAAACGTTGCAGGTAAACTACCCCTTTCCCTTAACTGATCTTCAACAAAATCAACAGACCTTGAGTTCTGTATAATTCAAAAAGGTATGCAGAAGAGTAGTTGATTCTGTTTTAATGTACGGCAGTTATCGTTCGTCAAAAAAAAATTACCCATGATAAAACATAAAATGTTGCTGTTAAACAACCCTATTCCCTTAACCGATCTTCACCAAAACCAACAGGTCTTGAGAACTGTACATTTCAGGGCTGTATGCAAAATATTATATGATTCTGTTTGAATTTGCGGCTGTTATCATTTGCCATATAAAATACCCTTGATAAAACAAAAAACGTGTCTGGTAAACTACCCCTTTCCCTTAACCGATCTTCACCAAAAACAATAGGTCTTTAGTACTCAACAAAACAGGGCTGTATGCAAAAACATATTTGATTCTGTTTGAATTTGCGGCTCTTATCGTTTGCCATAGAAAATACCCTTATAAAACATAAAACGTTGCAGGTAAACTACCACTTTCCCTTAAACGATCTTCACCAACACCAATAGGTATTGAGAATTCTACAATACAGGGCTGTATGCAAAAAATCATTTTATTCTGTTTGAATTTGTGGCTGTTATCGTTTACCATAGAAAAAATATCGGTATGGAGAACCATACATGACTTCCATATTCTAAGATTTATATTTAAAATCATTTTCAGCCAAACAGCCAGGCTGTGTCTTACCTGCCTTTTTATTGCTGTATTAAATGAAAAATATTATATTACATTAAAATGAAAAAATTATAATTTTATTGCCTTGCAACAAAATTATTTTATTTTTAACAATTACCATTGTTTCAAAAAGTTTAAATAAATTTTCAAGTACTTTACTCTTGTTAAAACGTAAAAGGTTGCAGGTAAACTACCCCTTCCCCTTAACCGATCTTCACCAAAATCGAAAGTCATTGAGACCTCTACAATTCAGGGACGTATGCAAAAAATTATTTGATTCTGTGTGACTTTGCGGCTGTTATCGTTTGCCATAGAAAATACGCTTGATAAAAAAACTTTGCAGGTAAACTACCCCTTCCCCTTAACCGATCTTCACCAAAAACAATAGGTCTTGAGTACTCTACAAATCAGGGCTGTATGGAAAACATTATTTGATTCTGTTTGAATTTGCGGCTGTTATCGTTTGCCATATAAAATACCCTTGTTAAAAAAACGTTGCAGGTAAACTACCCCTTTCCCTCAACCGATCTTCACCAAAAACAACAGCTCTTGAGAACTCTACAATTTAGGGCTGTATGCAAATAATCTTTTGATTCTGTTTGAATTTGCGGCTGTTATCGTTTGCCATAGGAAATACCCTTGTTAAAACATAAAACGTTACAGGTAAACTACCCCTTTCCCTTAACCGATCTTCACCAAAATCAGCAGATCTTGAGAACTATACAATTCAGGGCTGTATGCGAAACATTATTTGATTCTGTTTGAATTTGCGGCTGTTATCGTTTGCCAAACAAACAAAATTACCCTTGCTAAAAAAAAAACCGATGCAGGTAAACTACCCCTTTCCCTCAACCGATCTTCACCAAAAACAATAGGTCGCGAGTACTCTGCAAATCAGGGCTGTATGCAAAAAATTATTTGATTCTGTTTGAATTTGCGGCAGTTATCGTTTGCCATAGAAAAAAATCTACAGACAGACACACAGACAGACAGACACACACACAGACACTTTTCGGAAAACGACTTTTTTTCATGTTTTGAGTGTAGTAGAATCAGAATCTGCAATAATCTCGAACACAATTTTTTTTGCCATCACCATACTTCCATTCCTTAAGGAATATGGAAGTAAAATATCGGTATGGAGAACCATACATGACTTCCATATTCTAAGATTTATATTTAAATCTTAATATCGCCTGCCAAGCGCGATATATTTTCTTTTATACATGATTTACATTAAAATGAAAAAATTATAATTTTATTGCCTGGCAACAAAATTATTTTATTTTTAACAATTACCATTGTTTCAAAAAGTTTAAATAAATTTTCAAGTACTCTACTCTTGTTAAAACGTAAAAAGTTGCATTGATTTGATTCTGTTTGAATTTGCGGCTGTTATCATTTGCCATAAAAAATACCCTTGTTAAAAAAACGTTGCAGGTAAACTACCCCTTTCCCTCAACCGATCTTCACCAAAAACAATAGGTCGCGAGTACTCTGCAAATCAGGGCTGTATGCAAAAAATTATTTGATTCTGTTTGAATTTGCGGCAGTTATCGTTTGCCATAGAAAAAAAATCTACAGACAGACACACAGACAGACAGACACACACACAGACACTTTTCGGAAAACGACTTTTTTTCATGTTTTGAGTGTAGTAGAATCAGAATCTGAACACGATTTTTTTTGCCATCACCATACTTCCATTCCTTAAGGAATATGGAAGTAAAATTACCCTTGATAAAAAACCGTTGCAGGTAAACTACCCCTTTCCCTTAACCGATCTTCACCAAAAACGACAGGTCTTGAGAACTCTACAATTTAGGGTTGTATGCAAAATATTATATGATTTTGTGTGAATTTGCGGCTGTTATCGTTTGCCATTAAAAATACCCTTGATAAAACAAAAAACGTGGCAGATAAACTACCCCTTTCCCTTAAACGATCTTCACCAAAAACAATAGGTCTTTAGTACTTGAGAAATCAGGGCTGTATGCAAAAACGTATTTGATTCTGTTTGAATTTGCGGCTCTTATCGTTTGCCATAGAAAATACCCTTAAAAACATAAAACGTTGCAGGTAAACTACCCCTTTCCCTTAACCGATCTTCACCAAAAACAAAAGGTCTTGAGAACTCTACAATTTAGGGCAGTATGCAAAACATTATTTGATTATGTTTTAATTTGCGGCTGTTATCGTTTGCCATAGTAAATACCATTGTTAAAACATAAAACGGTACAGGTAAACTACCCCTTTCCCTTAACCGATCTTTACCAAAATCAACAGATCGTGAGAACTCTACAATTCAGGGCTGTATGCGAAACATTATTTGATTCTGTTTGAATTTGCGGCTGTTATCGTTTGCCAAACAAACAAAATTACCCTTGATAAAAAAAAACCGTTGCAGGTAAACTACCCCTTTCCCTCAACCGATCTTCACCAAAAACAATAGGTCGCGAGTACTCTACAAATCAGGGCTGTATGCAAAAAATTATTTGATTCTGTTTGAATTTGCGGCTGTTATCGTTTGCCATAGAAAAAAAATCTACAGACACACACACACACACACACAGACAGACACACACACAGACACTTTTCGGAAAACGCCTTTTTTTCATGTTTTGAGTGTAGTAGAATCAGAATCTGCAATAATCTCGAACACGATTTTTTTTTGCCATCACCATACTTCCATTCCTTAAGGAATATGGAAGTAATATGGAAGTAACATGAAATATCGGTATGGAGAACCATACATGACTTCCATATTCTAAGATTTATATTTAAAATCATTTTCACCCAAACAGCCAGGCTGTGTCTTACCTGCTTTTTTATTGCTGTATTAAATGAAAAATATTATATTACATTAAAATGAAAAAATTATAATTTTATTGCCTGGCAACAAAATTATTTTATTTTAAACAATTACCATTGTTTCAAAAAGTTTAAATAAATTTTCAAGTACTTTACTCTTGTTAAAACGTAAAAGGTTGCAGGTAAACTACCCCTTGCCCTTAACCGATCTTCACCAAAATCGAAAGTCATTGAGACCTCTACAATTCAGGGACGTATGCAAAAAATTATTTGATTCTGTTTGAATTTGCGGCTGTTATCGTTTGCCATAGAAAATACGCTTGATAAAAAAACGTTGCAGGTAAACTACCCCTTCCCCTTAACCGATCTTCACCAAAAACAATAGGTCTTGAGTACTCTACAAATCAGGGCTGTATGCAAAACATTATTTGATTCTGTTTGAATTTGCGGCTGTTATCGTTTGCCATAGAAAATACCCTTGTTAAAAAAACGTTGCAGGTAAACTACCCCTTTCCCTCAACCGAACTTCACCAAAAACAATAGGTCTTGAGAACTCTACAATTTAGGGCTGTGTGCAAATAATCTTTTATTCTGTTTGAATTTGCAGCTGTTATCGTTTGCCATAGGAAATACCCTTGTTAAAACATAAAACGTTACAGGTAAACTACCCCTTTCCCTTAACCGATCTTCACCAAAAACAATAGGTCTTGAGTACTCTACAAATCAGGGCTGTATGCAAAACATTATTTGATTCTGTTTGAATTTGCGGCTGTTATCGTTTGCCATAGAAAATACCCTTGTTAAAAAAACGTTGCAGGTAAACTACCCCTTTCCCTCAACCGAACTTCACCAAAAACAATAGGTCTTGAGAACTCTACAATTTATAGTCCAGTCGCCAGAGTAAAAATAACGGTAAAATTTCTTAAAAAATTGAGGCAAAGTGATATTTGGTATAGTTATTGAAAAAGGTCTAAATGTCGGTTTAAAATCATCTTTGCATGTTTATAAGGCCAGGCTTTTTAAAAAAACCCTTATTTAAGGGCAGCGCGCGGTAAAATCGATAAAAACGTTTACATTCCGTGAATTTCTTTCCTTACTACTAAATAAACCATTGGTTCATGATAAAGTCTTCATTCTTTTTGTTTAAAATAGTTCAAATTTTAATAGTAATAAAATCAAAATAACGATTTTGTTATTATTTCATCGTTAGGAGTGTTAAATCGATAGACGGAATGGTCGATTTTAACAAATCTTCCTCTGTTGAATAATATTATTAAATATGTGTATCTTAATATACATAAAAGTCATTGTGTGTATTTATATTCCACACCTCCTACTAAACCACTGGACCGATTTCAACAAAACTTAGCACAAATATTTTATGCAACGGGAGAACCAACATAAGATAGGTGTTTTGGGCCCTGGGGGATGTCAAAAATGGAAAATATGAAAATACCGCATGTAGGGTATCAAATTAAAAGGGGATTTCAATGCAAGTAACAATTTTTCATGCATATAAGCACTATTGAAAATTCTTGGGCCCTGGGGCTTAATAAATGGCTGGTTTGGGGGGAGGTCAAAAATGGAAAATATGAAAAACCACTGGACCGATTTCCACCAAACTTGGCACAAATTTTTTACGCAACGGGAGAACCAACATAAGATAGGTGTTTTGGGCCCGGGGGATGTCAAAAATGAAAAATATGAAATATGAAAATACTGTGGGGGTATCAAATTAAAGGGAATTTCAATGCAAGTAACAATTTTACATGCATATACGTACTATTGAATATGTTTGGGCCCTGGGCTCAATAAATGGGTTGTAATGGAGGGGTGTCAAAAATGGAAAATACAAAATACCGTATGTGACATGCATATACACACTATTAAAATTTTTGGTCACCGGGGCTCAATAAATTGGTGGAATTGGAGGAGGGGTGATGTCAAAAATGGAAAATATGAAAATACCGCACGTGGGGTATCAAATTAAAGGGAATTTCAATGTAAGTAACAATTTGACGTGCATATTAATTTGGATTATTATAAATATCCCCCCTTGCTTGGTGGATGTGAAAAAAACAGCATAAATGGTATCAAATTAAAGTGAATTTCCTAGCAAGTAAGAATATGGCACCACTTTCTCCCAAGCAAAGCCGGGCAAATCCTCCAGTAATAAATAAAATATTTCAAAGAAAAGCTCTCTTTTTAATAAAAGGTAAAACGAATACAAACAAAATAACATTATACAAGAATATATATATATTTGTTTAACTTTGGAATTTTAAAAATTATTTATGTTGAGAACTTAGTTAGTGATTTCTTCTTCTTCTTCTTCTTCTTCTTCTTCTTCTTCTTCTTCTTCTTCTTCTTCTTCTTCTTCTTCGAGGATTTTTTCCTCGCTATCGTCAAAGTCATTATCATCAAAATCAATCTCGTCAACAATTCGAAAGTTTTTGCAAGTTTCAGTTGAGCACGTACCACAAACCGATGAACATAAAAGATCAGCGCTTCTGCATGTACACGATCCTTTTTTGCAGCCAGTTTTGCAATTACAAAAGATCATTTTTAATAAAGATTTTGGGGCAGTTGGCTGTGTCATTTTTATAGGCGTTAAAATTTCTCCAACATTCCAACCCCAGTCTTTTGGTATTAGATCATTGCCGAGCCATTGGTGGACTTGTAACATTATGAAATTATGTATATCATAATCAGGTGAAGATTGGACCATTTCAAACGCTTTCTGATACAAAGGTTGATCGAAAGTAACAAAACAATTAAATAGATTTAAGTTTTTCACTAGTTTTACAGCGTATTTTAAAACGGTGTATATTGTATTTTTGTCAGTTGGAGGAGAGTGTACAAAAGGCAAGCAAACAATTCTAGATAATGTATAAGTCATATTTTCCAAAAGCTTGGACATAAAGGCATTCCAGCCAGTAATGCCTGGTTTTGTCACTCCATAAATCCAAAGCAAGTCAGCATTAGAAAAATCTATATTATTAAAACTCGGATTATCTACTTTTTCAAAAACAATGTTTTGGAGTGCATGTGTATTAATATTTTCAAAAATTTGGAATGGTATTTTGTCAATTTTGCTGATTTCTTTTGCAGTAGGCTTAACTGTCAATCGTTTTAAGGGAACTTTGTTATAATAACAATCTCTGGGACTTACAATCATAATACCTCCCATACTACGAAAAGTATTTTTCCCGTCTATAGTATTGATGTTAATATCTGAATTGTCAAATGCCAATTGTGCAAAACAACCAGAACTAAATGGAGAACGTGGACTAAGCAATACACTATCCTCATAAAGTGTTGCTTCTTTGTATGATGAACACACTCCCAGATGCGACAATATATCTATAATTCGTTTTGAAGCAAATTTCCTATGCAACATTACAGACAGACCAACTTGCAATGGTGATAGAAAGGTTCTAGGTCTTATGCAACTCATAATTGAATGAGTAATTGCTGTGCATTTTATTTCATATGAACTAATATCACCTTTTTAATTATTTAAAATAATTTCTTCTATCAGAAACAACTGAAGGGATTCTGGGATATTCTCATTAATATTTTGGAATATATTATCACTTGGAGGATAAAATTCTGTATTACTTTTCTTCAGATTAACATCGCTTCGAATAATTGCTGCTGCAGATTTTAAGATTTTTCTTTTTTCTTCATTTTCATCTTTTTTTGAGGCTATCCATGCTTGACGAATGACATTGTATTCACGATCTACAAGACATATGAGGGTTGAGCCACCTTTTCTGGATATAATTCTTATACAATCGCCATAATTTTCTTTTAATTTAGCAATAATGGTATTTGGATGACAAGCATCATGTCCTGTTTAAGAAAATTAGATATTAAATAAAATAAACATGAAAATTTAATTTAAAAAATAGTATACTTATAATTTATAATTAAGCAATATATTTACCTAATAATGCAATTAATTCTGTGAGCGTAAACTGGGTATCATCACTGTCACTTAAATAATCAAAAATCAATTCCATTTGACGTGAGATTTTTACATCCTTGGTCGACCTTTAGCATCGCTTGTGTCACGAGTGTACAGCTGTTTAAAACTTTTTTGTGACAACTGCGGTGATATCTCGCTTGTACAGCTACCAAATCATCACAAGAAATTCGTCGTAGAATTGCTTTTCCTAATTCGTCATTATGTTCTGCAATCATTTCTAATAATTTTTCTTTAAAAGTAGGACTTTGAATTATGGAAATATTTTTGCGTTGATTAATACTTAATCTCGTATTACTTTTATCGGCATCTAATCAATAAATTATACAAAGTTTTTTGAAATCAAACAATTCTTTACTCTTTCTGACTTAACTCTTGACTGGGCTATATTTACTTTTTTCGACAAAGTACCTAAATCCTTATAACACAAAACATCATTCCTTTTTAACGTATATTTTTCTCGACATTTCCTGTGTACTAAAATTGAATCAACTTTTTTTAACATTTCATATTTTCCATCGTTTCTCTCAGAGCTAACTCTTATTAAATTCGGTAGTCCTCGAGTCACTTTTTCTGAATCTTCAATACAAAGATCAGCATTACAAATAAAACATTAAAACATATTTCAGTATCACACTGGTCCATATTTAATACCTAAAAAATCAAAAAACCTTATGTAGCACTTATGTTCAGTAAAAATATTCTTTAAAACTTCACCACTAGTGAAGTCACAATATCTCTTTTGAAAATTTTTTCATTTTCAATTTTAAATCCACCGTTTTTACCAAATTTGTTTTTTAAATATGTGCCTTTTATAAACTTTTAATGTATGTAAAAAATGATCAGTACAAATATTTTTTTTTAGAAAAAATGCAGTTCTTTACGTTTAATTTTTTTAAATGGTCAAAAAATTGTGTCAGAAAGGCCAAAAAATTTTGTTAATTAACCACCCGAAAGTATTTTTAATAAGCTTTAATTTAAGCCGTCGTACACCTTTGTGCCACAATCTTGCCATACTTTATGAGCACTAAAATTTTTTTGTGAATTGCGATTTTTTTGAGGTTATATTCAACATTTCAATATGAAATTTGTGGGGTTTATAGTACTCCACAAAGGTTACCTTTCCCTCAAGTTTTATCAACTTTCATTAATTTGTGTTAAAACAACAGCAATTTGTTTATAAACGCCATCGCCACTTTATTTATTTATTAACAACAATAATAATAATATCGACTTCCGTATTAAGGCTAGAAATGTTCTTAATTTATTATAGAATACTGAAAAAATTCACATTAAAATCGGCTTGTTAGGTCCAAAGATATTTATAAAAACGCTATTTTGCAACTTAAATTGTTAATAAAAAAATAAACGGGTTGTTTTTACACAAAACTTAAATTATTTTTGTTATTAGCACATTAACAACAAAACATTAACCAATTAAGCACACAAAAAATCGACTCCCAAAACAATTCACATTTGATTTTTATTTTGACTCCACTACACGTGTTCACAAATAAATAAATATTAGCATGTATAAAAAGTGTAAACAAAAACTTTAAACTGCAATTTTTTTTACCTGTTTTATATGATAAAAACAAAAATATTTGTAATGTTTTGATTATAACCTTTGAAGAAATATCAACTGCGTTACTGCTCCGTTCTTGTAGATGTTTGTATCGCACACCACAACAATGGGTGTTGCGCGCGCAGCTACATTTACAGTTGCACACTCGAGGGGAATAGAACGCCGCGCCGTTTAAAAATTTTACCTGTTTTCTAGGGTCTTGTTTTTAGAGTATAGGTATAATCAGGTAAGAGAAATAACATGAATAGATAGATTTAGCATTGTAGTAGCTGTAACGTTAATTTCAAGTACTCAAATAAACCCACTTAAAAGATACATGTATGTAACGCAAAGGAGGCACCTTTTTTAGTATACATAATTTTTATTTATTTTTTTTTAATTTTGAAAATGATTTTAATTTTCATGAGTGTAGTTTTTGATGCAGAACACTTGCAGCTTTCAAATACAATTTTTTGTATTTCGATATCTCTATTTTTAAGATTAATAAAGGCAGATAAACTCTGAATTTTAGAGTAAATTTAAAAGACGTCGAAATACTCACTTTTGAAAAGGGTTTTTTTTTTAAATAACAACTTCAAAAGTAGTTTTCATTATTATAAAATAAAAAGTTTATCTCTTTTAAAGGTAAATTAGTAAAGAACTACTATTTTTTTAAATTTTATTGTATAGTACTTGTAATTTTGTGGTTTTACTTCTTTTTTTATCTACAGTAAATATTTATACACTATATTCTTTATGTTCAAATGAAATATTTATGTAAAAATCAACAAATTTTGAAAGCTATACTGTTCCCCTTCAAAACTAGCCTTTATTTAACTGGCTACGCTTAGATTAAAGAAAGTTATGATATTTTTGAATAGACGCGCCTGGCTAATTTAGCGAATTACGCAAGATCGGGGGCAAACGCTCTTTTTAAAACGCAGCGCTCATCATTACCAATTTTCAGGAAAACAGTTCCATTAACGTAAAAATATGTAAGGAGACTTTCTGAAGGAAATTGTTTGCTCTTCAATATACACCTTTTTATTTCTTCCAACTGTACATATTTACGGAGTGCTTTAAGAAAATCTGTCTTTACGATTTTTCCAGACCATTTTCAGAAAACCCTAGAAAGGTAAACATGCAAAGATTTTTTTATATTAATTATTAACGTTTATTTAACACGTGCACCAAATATTGCTTTGCCCCAATTTTTTATCAAGTCAAAATCTCTGGCGACTGGACTATTTAGGGCTGTATGCAAATAATCTTTTGATTCTGTTTGAATTTGCGGCTGTTCACATTTGCCATAGGAAATACCCTTGCTAAAACATAAAACGTTACAGGTAAACTACCCCTTTCCCTTAACCGATCTTCACCAAAATCATCAGATCTTGAGAACTCTACAATTCAGGGCTGTATGCGAAACGTTATTTGATTCTGTTTCAATTTGCGGCTGTTATCGTTTGCCAAACAAACAAAATTACCCTTGCTAAAAAAAAAACCGTTGCAGGTAAACTACCCCTTTCCCTCAACCGATCTTCACCAAAAACAATTGGTCGCGAGTACTCTGCAAATCAGGGCTGCATGCAAAAAATTATTTGATTCTGTTTGAATTTGCGGCAGTTATCATTTGCCATAGAAAAAAAATCTACAGACACAAGATAGACAGACACACAGACACTTTTCGGAAAACGACTTTTTTTCATGTTTTGAGTGTAGTAGAATCAGAATCTGCAATAATCTCGAACACGATTTTTTTTGCCATCACCATACTTCCATTCCTTAAGGAATATGGAAGTAAAAAAGTCGTTTTACATCACCATACTTCCATTCCTTAAGGAATATGGAAGTAAAAAAGTCGTTTTACTTCCATATTCCTTAAGGAATGGAAGTATGGTGATGGCAAAAAAAATCGTGTTCGAGATTATTGCAGATTCTGATTCTACTACACTCAAAACATGAAAAAAAGTCGTTTTCCGAAAAGTGTCTGTGTGTGTGTCTGTCTGTCTGTCTGTGTCTGTAGATTTTTTTTCTATGGCAAACGATAACAGCCGCAAATTCAAACAGAATCAAATAATTTTTAGCATACAGCCCTGATTTGTAGAGTACTCGCGACCTATTGTTTTTGGTGATGATCGGTTGAGGGAAAGGGGTAGTTTACCTGCAACGGTTTTTTTTTATCAAGGGTAATTTTATTTGTTTGGCAAACGATAACAGCCGCAAATTCAAACAGAATCAAATAATGTTTCGCATACAGCCCTGAATTGTAGAGTTCTTACGATCTGTTGATTTTGGTAAAGATCGGTTAAGGGAAAGGGGTAGTTTACCTGTACCGTTTTATGTTTTAACAATGGTATTTACTATGGCAAACGATAACAGCCGCAAATTCAAACATAATCAAATAATGTTTTGTATACTGCCCTGAGTTGTTGAGTCCTCAAGATCTTTTGTTTTTGGTGAAGATCGGTTAAGGGAAAGGGGTAGTTTACCTACAACGTTTTTTTAACAAGGGTATTTTCTATGGCAAACGATAACAGCCGCAAATTCAAACAGAATCAAATAATTTTCTGCATACAGCCCTGACTTGTAGAGTACTCAAGACCTATTGTTCTTGGTGAAGATCGGTTGAGGGGAAGGGGTAGTTTACCGGCAACGTTTTTTATCAAGTGTATTTTCTATGGCAAACGATAACTGCCGCAAATTCAAACAGAATCAAATAATGTTTCGCATACAGCTCTGAGTTGTAGAGTTCTCAAGACCTATTGTTTTTGGTGAAGATCGGTTAAGGGAAAGGGGTAGTTTACCTACAACGTTTTTTTAACAAGGGTATTTTCTATGGCAAACGATAACAGCCGCAAATTCGAACAGAATCAAATAATTTTCTGCATACAGCCCTGATTTGTAGAGTACTCTAGACCTGTTGTTTTTGGTGAAGATCGGTTGAGGGGAAGGGGTAGTTTACCTGCAACATTTTTTATCAAGCGTATTTTTACTTCCATATTCCTTAAGGAATGGAAGTATGGTGATGGCAAAAAAAATCGTGTTCGAGATTATTGCAGATTCTGATTCTACTACACTCAAAACATGAAAAAAAGTCGTTTTCCGAAAAGTGTCTGTGTGTCTGTGTGTCTGTAGATTTTTTTTCTATGTCAAACGATAACTGCCGCAAATTCAAACAGAATCAAATAATTTTTTGCATGCAGCCCTGATTTGCAGAGTACTCGCGACCTATTGTTTTTGGTGAAGATCGGTTGAGGGAAAGGGTAGTTTACCTGCAACGGTTTTTTTTTAGCAAGGGTAATTTTGTTTGTTTGGCACACGATAACAGCCGCAAATTCAAACAGAATCAAATAATGTTTCTCATACAGCCCTGAATTGTAGAGTTTTCAAGATCTGTTGATTTTGGTGAAGATCGGTTAAGGGAAAGGGGTTGTTTACCTGTAACGTTTTATGTTTTAACAAGGGTATTTCCTATGGCAAACGATAACAGCCGCAAATTCAAACAGAATCAAAAGATTATTTGCATACAGCCCTGATTTGTAGAGTACTCAAGACCTATTGTTTTTGGTGAAGATCGGTTGAGGGAAAGGGGTAGTTTACCTGCTACGTTTTTTTAACAAGGGTATTTTCTATGGCAAACGATAACAGCCGCAAATTCAAACAGAATCAAATAATGTTTTGCATACACCCCTGATTTGTAGAGTACTCAAGACCTATTGTTTTTGGTGAAGATCGGTTAAGGGGAAGGGGTAGTTTACCTGCAACGTTTTTTTATGAAGCGTATTTTCTATGGCAAACGATAAGAGCCGCAAATTCAAACAGAATCAAATAATTTTTTGCATACGTCCCTGAATTGTAGAGGTCTCAATGTTTTTCGATTTTGGTGAAGATCGGTTAAGGGGAAGGGGTAGTTTACCTGCAACCTTTTACGTTTTAACAAGAGTAAAGTACTTGAAAATTTATTTAAACTTTTTGAAACAATGGTAATTGTTAAAAATAAAATAATTTTGTTGCCAGGCAATAAAATTATAATTTTTTCATTTTAATGTAATATAATATTTTTCATTTAATACAGCAATAAAAAGGCAGGTAAGACACAGCCTGGCTGTTTGGCTGAAAATGATTTTAAATATAAATCTTAGAATATGGAAGTCATGTATGGTTCTCCATACCGATATTTTCTATGGCAAACGATAACTGCCGCAAATTCAAACAGAATCAAATAATTTTTTGCATACAGCCCTGATTTGTAGAGTACTCGTGACCTATTGTTTTTGGTGAAGATCGGTTGAGGGCAAGGGGTAGTTTACCTGCAACGGTTTTTTTTTATCAAGGGAATTTTTTCTTTTTTTGGCAAACGATAACAGCCGCAAATTCAAACAGAATCAAAAGATTATTTGCATACAGCCCTAAATTGTTGAGTTCTCAAGACCTATTGTTTTTGGTGAAGATCGGTTGAGGGAAAGGGGTAGTTTACCTGCAACGTTTTTTTAACAAGGGTATTTTCTATGGCAAACGATAACAGCCGCAAATTCAAACAGAATCAAATAATGTTTTGCATACAGCCCTGATTTGTAGAGTACTCAAGAACTTTTGTTTTTGGTGAAGATCGGTTAAGGGGAAGGGGTAGTTTACCTGCAACGTTTTTTTATCAAGCGTATTTTCTATGGCAAACGATAACTGCCGCAAATTCAAACAGAATCAAATAATTTTTTGCATACGACCCTGAAGTGTAGAGGTCTCAAGGACTTTCGATTTTGGTGAAGATCGGTTAAGGGGAAGGGGTAGTTTACCTGCAACCTTTTACGTTTTAACAAGAGTAAAGTACTTGAAAATTTATTTAAACTTTTTCAAACAATGGTAATTGTTAAAAATAAAATAATTTTGTTGCCAAGCAATAAAATTAAAATTTTTTCATTTTAATGTACATCATGTATAAGAGAAAATATATCGCGCTTGGCAGGCGATATTAAGATTTAAATATAAATCTTGGAATATGGAAGTCATGTATGGTTCTCCATACCGATATTTTCGAAAAGTGTCTGTGTGTGCGTCTGTCTGTGTGTCTGTAGATTTTTTTCTATGGCAAACGATAACAGCCGCAAATTCAAACAGAATCAAATAATGTTTTGCATGCAGCCCTGATTTCTAGAGTACTCGCTACCTATTGTTTTTGGTGAAGATCGGTTAAGGGAAAGGGGTAGTTTACCTGCAACGGTTTTTTTTTTTATAAAGGGTAATTTTGTTTGTTTGGCAAACGATAACAGCCGCAAATTCAAACAGAATCAAATAATGTTTCGCATACAGGCCTGAATTGTAGAGTTCTCAAGATCTGTTGATTTTGGTACAGATCGGTTAAGGGAAAGGGGTAGTTTACCTGCAACGTTTTATGTTTTAACAAGGGTATTTCCTATGGCAAACGATAACAGCCGCAAATTCAAACATAATCAAATAATGTTGTGCATACTGCCCTGAATTGTAGAGTTCTCAAGACCTTTTGATTTTGGTGAAGATCGGTTAAGGAAAAGGGGTAGTTTACCTGCAACGTTTTATGTTTTAAAAGGGTATTTTCTATGGCAAACGATAAGAGCCGCAAATTCAAACAGAATCATATAATATTTTGCATACAGCCCTGAAATGTACAGTTCTCAAGACCTGTTGGTTTTGGTGAAGATCGGTTAAGGGAATAGGGTTGTTTACCAGCAACATTTTATGTTTTATCATGGGTAATTTTTTTTTGACGAACGATAACTGCCGTACATTAAAACAGAATCAACTACTCTTCTGCATACCTTTTTGAATTATACAGAACTCAAGGTCTGTTGATTTTGTTGAAGATCGGTTAAGGGAAAGGGGTAGTTTACCTGCAACGTTTTATGTTTTAACAAGGGTATTTTTTCTATGATGAACGATAACTGCCGTAAATTCAAAAAGAATCAACTAATGTTTTGCATACAGCCCTGAATTGTAGAGTTCTCAAGATCTATTGTTTTTGGTGAAGATCGGTTAATGGAATAGGGAAGTTTACCAGCAACAGCCGCAAATTCAAACTAAATCAAATAATTCTTTGCATACAGGCCTTAATTGTAGAGTACCTAAGACATGTCGTTTTTGGTGAAGATCGGTTAAGGGAAAGGGGTAGTTTACCTGAACCGGTTTTTTATCAAGGGTAATTTTTTTCTATAGTAAACGATAACAACCGCAAATTCTAACGGAATCAAATAAGTTTTTGCATACAGCCCTGATTTCTTGAGTACTAAAGACCTATTGTTTTTGGTCAAGATCGTTTAAGGGAAAGGGGTAGTTTACCAGCCATGTTTTTTGTTTTATCAAGGGTATTTTCTATGGCAAACGATAACAGCCGCAAATTCAGACAGAATCAAATAATGTTTTGCATGCAGCCCTGATTTGTAGAGTACTCAAGACCTATTGTTTTTGGTGAAGATCGGTTAAGGGGAAGGGGTAGTTTACCAGCAACGTTTTTTTATCAAGCGTATTTTCTATGGCAAATGATAACAGCCGCAAATTCAAACAGAATCAAATAATTTTTTGCATACATCCCTGAATTGTAGAGACCTCAAGGACTTTTGATTTTGGTGAAGATCGGTTACGGGGAAGGGGTAGTTTACCTGAAACATTTTTTGTTGTAACATGAGTAAAGTACTTGATTTTGATAAAGTATCCTGATAAGATCTTAATAATCCACTGTAGAAACGTAGATGAAATATCTATAAATGAAGAGGCTAGTTGAACGGGCTGGGGGTAATTTTCTATAAATCAAAATTATAGTTGAAGGGGGAGGGGATAATTTTTTTTATATGTGTACTACGTTATTGGCAACAAAGAAGTATTTTTTTGTTAAAATTCCTTCCCTTCCCTGGCTGTTTGGCTGAAAATGATTTTAAATATAAATCTTAGAATATGGAAGTCATGTATGGTTGTCCATACCGATTTTACTTCCATATTCCTTAAGGAATGGAAGTATGGTGATGGCAAAAAAAATCGTGTTCGAGATTATTGCAGATTCTTATTCTACTACACTCAAAACATGAAAAAAAGTCGTTTTCCGAAAAGTGTCTGTGTGTCTGTCTGTGTGTCTGTCTGTCTGTCTGTCTGTGTGTCTGTCTGTCTGTGTGTCTGTCTGTCTGTAGATTTTTTTTCTATGGCAAACGATAACTGCCGCAAATTCAAACAGAATCAAATAATTTTTTGCATACAGCCCGGTTTTGCAGAGTTCTCGCGACCTATTGTTTTTGGTGAAGATCGGTTGAGGGAAAGGGGTAGTTTACCTGCAACGGTTTTTTTTTAGCAAGGGTAATTTTGTTTGTTTGGCAAACGATAACAGCCGCAAATTCAAACAGAATCAAATAATGTTTCGCATACAGCCCTGAATTGTAGAGTTCTCAAGACCTATTGTTTTTGGTGAAGATCGGTTAAGGGAAAGGGGTAGTTTACCTGTAACGTTTTATGTTTTAACAAGGGTATTTCCTATGGCAAACGATAACAGCCGCAAATTCAAACAGAATGAAAAGATTATTTGCATACAGCCCTAAATTGTAGAGTTCTCAATACCTTTTGTTTTTGGTGAAGATCGGTTAAGGGAAAGGGGTAGTTTACCTACAACGTTTTTTTAACAAGGGTATTTTCTATGGCAAACGATAACAGCCGCAAATTAAAACAGAATCAAATAATTTTCTGCATACAGCCCTGATTTGTAGAGTACTCAAGACCTATTGTTTTTGGTGAAGATCGGTTGAGGGGAAGGGGTAGTTTACCAGCAACGTTTTTTATCATGCGTATTTTCTATGGCAAACGACAACTGCCGCAAATTCAAACAGAATCAAATAATTTTTTGCATACAGCCCTGGTTTGTAGAGTACTCGCGACCTATTGTTTTTGGTGAAGATCGGTTGAGGGGAAGGGGTAGTTTACCTGCTACGGTTTTTTTTATCAAGGGAAATTTTTTTTTTTTGGCAAACGATAGCCGCAAATTCAAACAGAATCAAATAATGTTTCGCATACAGCCCTGAATTGTAGATTTCTCAAGACCTATTGTTTTTTACTTCCATATTTTACTTCCATATTCCTTAAGGAATGGAAGTATGGTGATGGCAAAAAAAATCGTGTTCGAGATTATTGCAGATTCTGATTCTACTACACTCAAAACATGAAAAAAAGTCGTTTTCCGAAAAGTGTCTGCGTGTCTGTCTGTCTGTCAGTCTGTGTGTCTGTGTGTCTGTCTGTCTGTCTGTAGATTTTTTTTCTATGGCAAACGATAACTGCCGCAAATTCAAACAGAATCAAATAATTTTTTGTATACAGCCCTGATTTGCAGAGTACTCGCGACCTATTGTTTTTGGTGAAGATCGGTTGAGGGAAAGGGGTAGTTTACCTGCAACGGTTTTTTTTTAGCAAGGGTAATTTTGTTTGTTTGGCAAACGATAACAGCCGCAAATTCAAACAGAATCAAATAATGTTTCGCATACAGCCCTGAATTGTAGAGTTCTCAAGATCTGTTGATTTTGGTGAAGATCGGTTAAGGGAAAGGGGTAGTTTACCTGTAACGTTTTATGTTTTAACAAGGGTATTTCCTATGGCAAACGATAACAGCCGCAAATTCAAACAGAATCAAAAGATTATTTGCGTACAGCCCTAAATTGTAGAGTTCTCAATACCTATTGTTTTTGGTGAAGTTCGGTTGAGGGAAAGGGGTAGTTTACCTGCAACATTTTTTTAACAAGGGTATTTTCTATGGCAAACGATAACAGCCGCAAATTCAAACAGAATCAAATAATGTTTTACATACAGCCCTGATTTGTAGAGTACTCAAGACCTATTGTTTTTGGTGAAGATCGGTTAAGGGAAAGGGGTAGTTTACCTGTAACGTTTTATGTTTTAACAAGGGTATTTCCTATGGCAAACGATAACAGCCGCAAATTCAAACAGAATCAAAAGATTATTTGCATACAGCCCTAAATTGTAGAGTTCTCAAGACCTGTTGTTTTTGGTGAAGATCGGTTGAGGGAAAGGGGTAGTTTACCTGCAACGTTTTTTTAACAAGGGTATTTTCTATGGCAAACGATAACAGCCGCAAATTCAAACAGAATCAAATAATGTTGTGCATACTGCCCTGAATTGTAGAGTTCTCAAGACCTTTTGATTTTGGTGAAGATCGGTTAAGGAAAAGGGGTAGTTTACCTGCAACGTTTTATGTTTTAAAAGGGTATTTTCTATGGCAAACGATAAGAGCCGCAAATTCAAACAGAATCATATAATATTTTGCATACAGCCCTGAAATGTACAGTTCTCAAGACCTGTTGGTTTTGGTGAAGATCGGTTAAGGGAATAGGGTTGTTTACCAGCAACATTTTATGTTTTATCATGGGTAATTTTTTTTTGACGAACGATAACTGCCGTACATTAAAACAGAATCAACTACTCTTCTGCATACCTTTTTGAATTATACAGAACTCAAGGTCTGTTGATTTTGTTGAAGATCGGTTAAGGGAAAGGGGTAGTTTACCTGCAACGTTTTATGTTTTAACAAGGGTATTTTTTCTATGATGAACGATAACTGCCGTAAATTCAAAAAGAATCAACTAATGTTTTGCATACAGCCCTGAATTGTAGAGTTCTCAAGATCTATTGTTTTTGGTGAAGATCGGTTAATGGAATAGGGAAGTTTACCAGCAACAGCCGCAAATTCAAACTAAATCAAATAATTCTTTGCATACAGGCCTTAATTGTAGAGTACCTAAGACATGTCGTTTTTGGTGAAGATCGGTTAAGGGAAAGGGGTAGTTTACCTGAACCGGTTTTTTATCAAGGGTAATTTTTTTCTATAGTAAACGATAACAACCGCAAATTCTAACGGAATCAAATAAGTTTTTGCATACAGCCCTGATTTCTTGAGTACTAAAGACCTATTGTTTTTGGTCAAGATCGTTTAAGGGAAAGGGGTAGTTTACCAGCCATGTTTTTTGTTTTATCAAGGGTATTTTCTATGGCAAACGATAACAGCCGCAAATTCAGACAGAATCAAATAATGTTTTGCATGCAGCCCTGATTTGTAGAGTACTCAAGACCTATTGTTTTTGGTGAAGATCGGTTAAGGGGAAGGGGTAGTTTACCAGCAACGTTTTTTTATCAAGCGTATTTTCTATGGCAAATGATAACAGCCGCAAATTCAAACAGAATCAAATAATTTTTTGCATACATCCCTGAATTGTAGAGACCTCAAGGACTTTTGATTTTGGTGAAGATCGGTTACGGGGAAGGGGTAGTTTACCTGAAACATTTTTTGTTGTAACATGAGTAAAGTACTTGATTTTGATAAAGTATCCTGATAAGATCTTAATAATCCACTGTAGAAACGTAGATGAAATATCTATAAATGAAGAGGCTAGTTGAACGGGCTGGGGGTAATTTTCTATAAATCAAAATTATAGTTGAAGGGGGAGGGGATAATTTTTTTTATATGTGTACTACGTTATTGGCAACAAAGAAGTATTTTTTTGTTAAAATTCCTTCCCTTCCCTGGCTGTTTGGCTGAAAATGATTTTAAATATAAATCTTAGAATATGGAAGTCATGTATGGTTGTCCATACCGATTTTACTTCCATATTCCTTAAGGAATGGAAGTATGGTGATGGCAAAAAAAATCGTGTTCGAGATTATTGCAGATTCTTATTCTACTACACTCAAAACATGAAAAAAAGTCGTTTTCCGAAAAGTGTCTGTGTGTCTGTCTGTGTGTCTGTCTGTCTGTCTGTCTGTGTGTCTGTCTGTCTGTGTGTCTGTCTGTCTGTAGATTTTTTTTCTATGGCAAACGATAACTGCCGCAAATTCAAACAGAATCAAATAATTTTTTGCATACAGCCCGGTTTTGCAGAGTTCTCGCGACCTATTGTTTTTGGTGAAGATCGGTTGAGGGAAAGGGGTAGTTTACCTGCAACGGTTTTTTTTTAGCAAGGGTAATTTTGTTTGTTTGGCAAACGATAACAGCCGCAAATTCAAACAGAATCAAATAATGTTTCGCATACAGCCCTGAATTGTAGAGTTCTCAAGACCTATTGTTTTTGGTGAAGATCGGTTAAGGGAAAGGGGTAGTTTACCTGTAACGTTTTATGTTTTAACAAGGGTATTTCCTATGGCAAACGATAACAGCCGCAAATTCAAACAGAATGAAAAGATTATTTGCATACAGCCCTAAATTGTAGAGTTCTCAATACCTTTTGTTTTTGGTGAAGATCGGTTAAGGGAAAGGGGTAGTTTACCTACAACGTTTTTTTAACAAGGGTATTTTCTATGGCAAACGATAACAGCCGCAAATTAAAACAGAATCAAATAATTTTCTGCATACAGCCCTGATTTGTAGAGTACTCAAGACCTATTGTTTTTGGTGAAGATCGGTTGAGGGGAAGGGGTAGTTTACCAGCAACGTTTTTTATCATGCGTATTTTCTATGGCAAACGACAACTGCCGCAAATTCAAACAGAATCAAATAATTTTTTGCATACAGCCCTGGTTTGTAGAGTACTCGCGACCTATTGTTTTTGGTGAAGATCGGTTGAGGGGAAGGGGTAGTTTACCTGCTACGGTTTTTTTTATCAAGGGAAATTTTTTTTTTTTGGCAAACGATAGCCGCAAATTCAAACAGAATCAAATAATGTTTCGCATACAGCCCTGAATTGTAGATTTCTCAAGACCTATTGTTTTTTACTTCCATATTTTACTTCCATATTCCTTAAGGAATGGAAGTATGGTGATGGCAAAAAAAATCGTGTTCGAGATTATTGCAGATTCTGATTCTACTACACTCAAAACATGAAAAAAAGTCGTTTTCCGAAAAGTGTCTGCGTGTCTGTCTGTCTGTCAGTCTGTGTGTCTGTGTGTCTGTCTGTCTGTCTGTAGATTTTTTTTCTATGGCAAACGATAACTGCCGCAAATTCAAACAGAATCAAATAATTTTTTGTATACAGCCCTGATTTGCAGAGTACTCGCGACCTATTGTTTTTGGTGAAGATCGGTTGAGGGAAAGGGGTAGTTTACCTGCAACGGTTTTTTTTTAGCAAGGGTAATTTTGTTTGTTTGGCAAACGATAACAGCCGCAAATTCAAACAGAATCAAATAATGTTTCGCATACAGCCCTGAATTGTAGAGTTCTCAAGATCTGTTGATTTTGGTGAAGATCGGTTAAGGGAAAGGGGTAGTTTACCTGTAACGTTTTATGTTTTAACAAGGGTATTTCCTATGGCAAACGATAACAGCCGCAAATTCAAACAGAATCAAAAGATTATTTGCGTACAGCCCTAAATTGTAGAGTTCTCAATACCTATTGTTTTTGGTGAAGTTCGGTTGAGGGAAAGGGGTAGTTTACCTGCAACATTTTTTTAACAAGGGTATTTTCTATGGCAAACGATAACAGCCGCAAATTCAAACAGAATCAAATAATGTTTTACATACAGCCCTGATTTGTAGAGTACTCAAGACCTATTGTTTTTGGTGAAGATCGGTTAAGGGAAAGGGGTAGTTTACCTGTAACGTTTTATGTTTTAACAAGGGTATTTCCTATGGCAAACGATAACAGCCGCAAATTCAAACAGAATCAAAAGATTATTTGCATACAGCCCTAAATTGTAGAGTTCTCAAGACCTGTTGTTTTTGGTGAAGATCGGTTGAGGGAAAGGGGTAGTTTACCTGCAACGTTTTTTTAACAAGGGTATTTTCTATGGCAAACGATAACAGCCGCAAATTCAAACAGAATCAAATAATGTTTTGCATACAGCCCTGATTTGTAGAGTTCTCAAGATCTATTGTTTTTGGTGAAGATCGGTTAAGGGGAAGGGGTAGTTTACCTGCAACGTTTTTTTATCAAGCGTATTTTCTATGGCAAACGATAACAGCCGCAAATTCAAACAGAATCAAATAATTGTTTGCATACGTTCCTGAATTGTAGAGGTCTCAATGACTTTCGATTTTGGTGAAGATCGGTTAAGGGGAAGGGGTAGTTTACCTGCAACCTTTTACGTTTTAACAAGAGTAAAGTACTTGAAAATTTATTTAAACTTTTTGAAACAATGGTAATTGTTAAAAATAAAATAATTTTGTTGCCAGGCAATAAAATTATAATTTTTTCATTTTAATGTAATATAATATTTTTCATTTAGTACAGCAATAAAAAGGCAGGTAAGACACAGCCTGGCTGTTTGGCTGAAAATGATTTTAAATATAAATCTTAGAATATGGAAGTCATGTATGGTTCTCCATACCGATATTTCCTTAAGGAATGGAAGTATGGTGATGGCAAAAAAAATCGTGTTCGAGGTTATTGCAGATTCTGATTCTACTACACTCAAAACATGAAAAAAAGTCTTTTTCCGAAAAGTTTCTGTCTGTGTGTCTGTAGATTTTTTTTCTATGGCAAACGATAACTGCCGCAAATTCAAACAGAATCAAATAATTTTTTGCATGCAGCCCTGATTTGCAGAGTACTCGCGACCTATTGTTTTTGGTGAAGATCGGTTAAGGGAAAGGGGTAGTTTACCTGCAACGGTTTTTTTTTAGCAAGGGTAATTTTGTTTGTTTGGCAAACGATAACAGCCGCAAATTCAAACAGAATCAAATAATGTTTCGCATACAGCCCTGAATTGTAGAGTTCTCAAGATCTGTTGATTTTGGTGAAGATCGGTTAAGGGAAAGGGGTAGTTTACCTGTAACGTTTTATGTTTTAACAAGGGTATTTCCTATGGCAAACGATAACAGCCTCAAATTCAAACAGAATCAAATAATGTTTCGCATACAGCCCTGAATTGTAGAGTTCTCAAGATCTGTTGATTTTGGTGAAGATCGGTTAAGGGAAGGGGTAGTTTACCTGTAACGTTTTATGTTTAACAAGGGTATTTCCTATGGCAAACGATAACAGCCGCAAATTCAAACAGAATCAAAAGATTATTTGCATACATCCCTAAATTGTAGAGTTCTCAAGACCTATTGTTTTTGGTGAAGATCGGTTGAGGGAAAGGGGTAGTTTACCTGCAACGTTTTTTTAACAAGGGTATTTTATATGGCAAACGATAACAGCCGCAAATTCAAACAGAATCAAATAATGTTTTGCATACAGCCCTGATTTGTAGAGTGCTCAAGACCTATTGTTTTTGGTGAAGATCGGTTAAGGGGAAGGGGTAGTGTACCTGCAACGGTTTTTTTTTAGCAAGGGTAATTTTGTTTGTTTGGCAAACGATAACAGCCGCAAATTCAAACAGAATCAAATAATGTTTCGCATACAGCCCTGAATTGTAGAGTTCTCAAGATCTGTTGATTTTGGTGAAGATCGGTTAAGGGAAAGGGGTAGTTTACCTGTAACGTTTTATGTTTTAACAAGGGTATTTCCTATGGCAAACGATAACAGCCTCAAATTCAAACAGAATCAAATAATGTTTCGCATACAGCCCTGAATTGTAGAGTACTCAAGATCTGTTGATTTTGGTGAAGATCGGTTAAGGGAAGGGGTAGTTTACCTGTAACGTTTTATGTTTAACAAGGGTATTTCCTATGGCAAACGATAACAGCCGCAAATTCAAACAGAATCAAAAGATTATTTGCATACATCCCTAAATTGTAGAGTTCTCAAGACCTATTGTTTTTGGTGAAGATCGGTTGAGGGAAAGGGGTAGTTTACCTGCAACGTTTTTTTAACAAGGGTATTTTATATTGCAAACGATAACAGCCGCAAATTCAAACAGAATCAAATAATGTTTTGCATACAGCCCTGATTTGTAGAGTGCTCAAGACCTATTGTTTTTGGTGAAGATCGGTTAAGGGGAAGGGGTAGTTTACCTGCAACGTTTTTTTATCAAGCGTATTTTCTATGGCAAACGAAAACAGCCGCAAATTCAAACAGAATCAAATAATTTTTTGCATACATCCCTGAATTGTAGAGGTCTCAATGACTTTCGATTTTGGTGAAGATCGGTTAAGGGGAAAGGGGTAGTTTACCTGCAACCTTTTACGTTTTAACAAGAGTAAAGTACTTGAAAATTTATTTAAACTTTTTGAAACAATGGTAATTGTTAAAAATAAAATAATTTTGTTGGCAGGCAATAAAATTATAATTTTTTCATTTTAATGTAATGTAATTTTTTTCATTTAATACAGCAATAAAAAGGCAGGTAAGACACAGCCTGGCTGTTTGGCTGAAAATGATTTTAAATATAAATCTTAGAATATGGAAGTCATGTATGGTTCTCCATACCGATATTTTACTTCCATATTCCTTAAGGAATGGAAGTATGGTGATGGCAAAAAAAATCGTGTTCGAGATTATTGCAGATTCTGATTCTACTACACTCAAAACATGAAAAAAAGTCGTTTTCCGAAAAGTGTCTGTGTGTGTGTGTCTGTGTGTGTGTGTGTGTCTGTAGATTTTTTTTCTATGGCAAACGATAACTGCCGCAAATTCAAACAGAATCAAATAATTTTTTGCATACAGCCCTGATTTGTAGAGTACTCGCGACCTATTGTTTTTTGGAAGATCGGTTAAGGGAAAGGGGTAGTTTACCTGCAACGGTTTTTTTTTTATCAAGGGAAATTTTTTTTTTGGCAAACGATAACAGCCGCAAATTCAAACAGAATCAAATAATGTTTCGCATACAGCCCTGAATTGTTGAGTTCTGAAGACCTATTGTTTTTGGTGAAGATCGGTTAAGGGAAAGGGGTAGTTTACCTGTAACGTTTTATGTTTTAACAAGGGTATTTCCTATGGCAAATGATAACAGCCGCAAATTCAAACAGAATCAAAAGATTATTTGCATACAGCCCTAAATTGTAGAGTTCTCAAGACCTATTGTTTTTGGTGAAGATCGGTTAAGGGAAAGGGGTAGTTTACCTACAACGTTTTTTTTGACAAGGGTATTTTCTATGGCAAACGATAACAGCCGCAAATTCAAACAGAATCAAATAATTTTCTGCATACAGCTCTGATTTGTAGAGTACTCAAGACCTATTGTTTTTGGTAAAGATCAGTTGAGGGGAAGGGGTAGTTTACCTGCAACGTTTTTTTATCAAGCGTATTTTCTATGGCAAAGATAACAGCCGCAAATTCAAACAGAATCAAATAAGTTTTTGCATACGTCCCTGAATTGTAGAGGTCTCAAGGCCTTTAGATTTTGGTGAAGATCGGTTAAGGGGAAGGGGTAGTTTACCTGCAACCTTTTACGTTTTAACAAGAGTAAAGTACTTGAAAATTTATTTAAACTTTTTGAACCAATGGTAATTGTTGAAAATAAAATAATTTTGTTGCCAGGTAACAAAAATAAAGTCATTTTGATTATAAAATATAAATATTTACAACAAGAAAAGAATTTTCAGTTTTCAAAATTTAAATATATTTTTATAAAACAATGGGTTCTTCATTGAGGTGGGGACCATGTCACTCACTCCATCTCAAGCCTCTCCCATTTTGCAGAAAAAGAGGACCCTGTCAAGGCTGATACTTTGACGACAGTGACAGGGCTTTCCACCAAATTCAGCAGAGTGACAGGTAGGCCCAACTCTGATTGGCTCCTCAGATTTCCCCAGCGTTAGTAGGTTCTATGAAAATATTTTATTTCAAAAATGATTTTAAATATAAATCTTAGATATGTTTTATAAATCTCATGTTTTATGTTTTAACATGGGTAATTTTTTATATGACGAACCATAACTGCCGTAAATTCAAACAGAATCAAATAATTTTTTACATATGTGCCTGAGCTATAGAGAACTCAATGTCTGTTGATTTTGGTGAAGATCGGTTACGGGGAAAGGGCAGTTAACCTGAAACATTTTTTGTTGTAACATGAGTAAAGTACTTAATTTTGATAAAGTATCCTGATAAGATCTTAATAATCCACTGTAGAAACGTAGATGAAATATCTATAAATGAAGAGGCTAGTTGAACTGGCTGGGGGTAATTTTCTATAAATCAAAATTATAGTTGAAGGGGGAGGGGATAATTTTTTTTTATATGTGTACTACGTTATTGGCAACAAAGAAGTATTTTTTTGTTAAAATTCCTTCCCTGGCTGTTTGGCTGAAAATGATTTTAAATATAAATCTTAGAATATGGAAGTCATGTATGGTTCTCCATACCGATATTTTTCTATGGTAAACGATAACAGCCGCAAATTCAAACAGAATCAAATGATGTTTTGCATACAGCCCTGTATTGTAGAGTTCTCAATACCTATTGGTGTTGGTGAAGATCGGTTAAGGGAAAGGGGTAGTTTACCTGCAACGTTTTATGTTTTAAAAGGGTATTTTCTATGGCAAACGATAAGAGCCGCAAATTCAAACAGAATCAAATATGTTTTTGTATACAGCCCTGTTTTGTTGAGTACTAAAGACCTATTGTTTTTGGTGAAGATCGGTTAAGGGAAAGGGTAGTTTACCAGACACGTTTTTTGTTTTATCAAGGGTATTTTATCATATAAAACGATAACAGCCGCAAATTCAAACAGAATCATATAATATTTTGCATACAGCCCTGAAATGTACAGTTCTCAAGACCTGTTGGTTTTGGTGAAGATCGGTTAAGGGAATAGGGTTGTTTACCAGCAACATTTTATGTTTTATCAAGGGTTATTTTTTTTTTTGACGAACGATAACTGCCGTACATTAAAACAGAATCAACTACTCTTCTGCATACCTTTTTGAATTATACAGAACTCAAGGTCTGTTGATTTTGTTGAAGATCGGTTAAGGGAAAGGGGTAGTTTACCTGCAACGTTTTATGTTTTAACAAGGGTATTTTTTCTATGACGAACGATAACTGCCGTAAATTTAAAGAGAATCAACTAATGTTTTTTTTTACATGCAGCCCTGAATTGTAGAGTTCTCAAGACCTATTGTTTTTGGTGAAGATCGTTTAATGGAATAGGGTAGTTACCAGCAACGTTTTATGTTTTATCAAGGGTGTTTTCTATGGCAAACGATAACAGCCGCAAATTCAAACAGAATCAAATAATTGTTTGCATACAGGCCTTAATTGTAGAGTACCTAAGACCTGTCGTTTTTGGTGAAGATCGGTCAAGGGAAAGGGGTAGTTTACCTGCAACGGTTTTTTATCAAGGGTAATTTTTTTCTATAGTAAACGATAACAGCTGCAAATTCAAACAGAATCAAATGATGTTTTGTATACAGCCCTGTATTGTAGAGTTCTCAATACGTATTGGTGTTGGTGAAGATCGGTTAAGGGAAAGGGGTAGTTTACCAGCAACATTTTATGTTTTATCAAGGGTAATTTTTATATGACGAACGATAACTGCCGTAAATTCAAACAGAATCAACTAGGTTTTTGCATACCTTTTTGAACTAAAGAGAACTCAAGGTCTGTTGATTTTGTTGAAGATTGGTTAAGGGAAGGGGTAGTTTATCAGCAACGTTTTATGTTTTAAAAAGGGTAATTTTTTTATGACGAACGATAACTGCCGAAAATTAAATGAGAATCAAATAATTTTTTGCACCCCCTGAGTTGCAGAGAGCTCAAGGTCTATTGATTTTGGTGAAGATCGGTTAAGGGAAAGGGGTAGTTTACCTGCAACATTTTATGTTGTAACAAGAGAAATGTTTCCATGACGAACGATAACTGCCGCACGTTCAAACAGAATCAAATATTTTTTTGCATGCTTCGCTGAATTGTAGAGGACGGAAGGTCTGTTGATTTTGGAGAAGATCGGTTAAGAGAAAGGGGTAGTTTACCTGAAACATTTTATGATTTAACAAGAGTAAAGTACTTAATTTTTATAAATAAAGTATCCTGATAAGAAGCTCATAGTAATGCACTGTAGAAACGTAGATGAAATATCTATAAATGAAGAAGTTAGGTGAACGGGGTGGGGGTAATCTTCTATTATTAAAAATTATAGTTAAGGTGGAGGGGAGAATTTTTTATAAATGTACTACGTTATCGGCAACAAAGAAGTAGTTTTTTGTTAAAATTGCTTCCCGGGCTCTTTAGCCGTAGTCCAATGTTTTCTGCAAAACCAGACTTTTCGGCAGTGCCATCGACTGCCATCATCGGTGAAAATCGAGTGCGAAAACGTGAGGTGGTATACGTTAGTGACCACCGTACTGTGGTTAATGCTGAAGCAATAAGTAGAAAGACGTAGTTTCTATGGAAATATTTCATTTCGAATATGATTTTAAATATAAATCTTAGAACATGGAAGTCATGTATGGTTCTCCATACCGATATTTCAATTTCAAATGAAACACTCTTGCTACTATGTCGTGTTGATCTTGAGATATGTGACACTGATGCAATTCACTAAGAATCTCTTCCATTTAAGATTTGTAGTGAACATTATACATAAACCACGATGGGAATACTTGCAAACATAGCAGAAAACGTCTTGAGTTCATTCATGCATATAATTGTCCTTCACCATTAGTAGAGTAACTAAATGGCCTAAGTTCTCAGTACCTTCATTTCTTAACACATCTTGCAAATGTATGTAATGTTCAGCTCTTAACTTACTTTGATTGGTACGAATGAATATGAGTTTTTCCATTTCTGTTTTAGCATACAAGGTTTTTTAATAGGCACTGCAGTAATAAGTCCAGTCAAGTGTGAGTTTTGATCATTTACAGATGATAAACCATTTTAGTCCTTTATAATTTTGTTCCTCTCTTCTGCAGTTACAGCTTCAAAACATTTGTAATTACAGTTCTGTCCTAATTCATGACTTTGAAGTTTGAAGTTTTTATTTATATCGTGCATATGCCCAAGTAAAGGTCTCTTCTTTACATTCTTCTTTTGAATACCAGTATCACTACTCTCAGATTCACTGCACTCTATTTCAGACATTGTAATAACATATTTAACATAAGCAAATCACAAAACACATGTTACCGGTCAACAGCAGAATACTAACTGGAGACAGTTGTTTACGTGTTGGCCCAGGAATGATGATGGTGACAGGTCACCTTCTTCCTGTGGACGGCAATATTAAAACCATCTAAAACTAGAGGAGTATTGAAGATACGGCAATGGAACCTGGCCTGGCTGTACGCTTGTTTGAGAGTTGGTTTACCAACTGAAACAGGCTTAGCGAATAAACATGACAATTGCCTTTTCCGCTGGTGTCTTCAAATGTAAAATATTTAATTAATAAAGTTGTGTTAGTGGTTATAATCACAAACAGAAATATCACT